>JAFJYJ010000018.1:0-1250000 GCA_019022615.1 Acacia melanoxylon | reverse complement strand
CCGAGCGCCGAAGATAAGGGCAAGCGACGCTTAGAGTCCCAAATAGGAGAATTTCTTTTTGGACTTGTATTACCATATTATTAAATATTCAGATAATTGTACCGCTGTGTAAGCAACCAGATACACCAACAGTGAATGTTTATCAGATACTCGCTCTTTTAAATTTTGTCGATGCTCTACTCTGATTAAAATATCTTGAAAACGCTTTAGAAAATTGGGGTGTTACATGTGGCGCCATTTTTACTATTGGGCTTGAGTTCGACTCTAACCCAATTACACTTTTACTCTTAATAAAGTCCAATAACAATTATTGGCCCAAGTTTGCTAATTTTAAGTAATCAGGAATAACCTTTGTGTGTGACTCATTAAACCCAATTAGTTATTGACATAAATAAACTTGGAACAATTAAAACTCTTTTAACAGGCTCAAATTATCTAATGACCACATAAGACACTAGCAATGCTCTGTGGCCCCAGAAGTAATTGAGTTGATCAAGTGATCTACCTTTCAAATTTGGACACTGTGCAGGCATCATCCTTCACAACGTCATTCACATTTAGTCGAGAGCAAAGATAGAGTATCATCTCTCTTGATTGACTAAATGTAACTAATTTACAAAACAATGAATCTTAATCTATTTACTCTATAACGGATCATGACTCTTCATGATGACTTGCTGTGCACACAGACTCCTGAGTGAATTAGAAGCTATCCATGCTTTACCAGTCTTGTGAATGACTAATCTCTTCTACGGGACTGTGAGTCCTCTTGGCATGTTTATCTATACTCATGCATTCGAGTTATAACCATGAGTACAATGTTCTCCCCATTTTCAGGCGGATAGAGTTGTATAGTCAAAGTATAACCCTAAGACATATTGTTTGATGACATCCTCAAGTCCAGGATGATCCGCACTACCAAATGATGAGAGACTTTTCATATCCAATGATACTCTCTACAATAAATTTTTGTGGAGTCTTTCGGTGGGTCAGTTCGGTGCTAACTGTTCTGCAATAGATCTACCCATGACATCAGCTAAGACATCACCATGCCTGTATTCCATGAGGTCCCTACCTTGTATATATATACATGTAGATGATGTCGTACTAGTCTTATTGAGATCATCAATGCCCTTTCTTGGTGATTCAAGACTAAGAACAAGTTTTAGGCAATAAATATGCGGTGTTCTCGTGTCCTCATGATCACGATCTCTATCATTGATCTTGGTGATTAACACATGTTCTATTTCTAAGGTTTTTATCTTTAAACACATATTTACCTTAAAATAAAGGCAAGACATAAACATGATAAAGATAAAATGTGATAATTTATTAATAATGAAATACTACAATGTATAAAAGGTGCTCATCTCTTATCATAGATTGTCTCTAGTGACACCTTAATACTAACAATCTCCTACTTGGCCTAGAGTCAATCAGGTCGACGTGTTATACCTAAAGACTCATAATGACTATCATGATTTCTTTGAGAAACTCTCTTAGTTAGAGAATCAGCCAAGTTATCATCGATAGGGATATAATCCATCTTTATATCTTGTCTTTCAACAATCTCTCGGATGAGGTGTTACTTTCGAAGCACATGCTTGGATCTTTGATGAGACCTAGGTTCCTTTCCCTGAGCTATAGCTCTAGTATTATCACAATACAAAGGTATTCCATACTGCCTCCTTAGCCGCTTATGAAGATGCTATATATTCTATTTCGGTAGCAAAGTCTGCCGTGGTCTCTTACTTGAAACTCTTCTAATAAATTGCTCCACCATTTAGGGTGTAGATGATGCCTAACTGGGATTTACAATTATCTTTAGCATTCTAGAAACTAGCTTCAGTGAACCCTTTTACTTTTAGCTCACTACTACCACCGTAAACCAGAAACATATGCTTAGTCCTTCTTAAGTACTTTAGGATTGTTTTTAGGCATGTCCAGTGACCCTCTCCAAGGTTAGCTTGATATCAGCTCGTAATGCTTAAAGCATAAGAGACGTCTAGTCTCGTACATAGCATGACATACATGATGGATCCAATTGTTGATGCATATGGAATCCTTTTTATGCGTTCCCTTTCAACCGGTGTCTTGAGACACATAACCTTACAAAGATGAATGCCATGACTAACGAGAAGAAAACCCCTTTCAGCCCATTCTTGCTAAACCTCTTTAGCATTTTGTCTATGTACGTGGATTGAGATAAACCTAGCAACCTTTTGGATCTATCTCTATAGATCTTTATACCAAGTATGTAGGCCGCATATCTCATATCCTTCATGGTGAAGTTCTGTGATAACCATATCTTTGTGAACTGCAACATGAGAATGTCATTTCCAATGAGCAAAATGTCATCCACTTAAAGCACAAGGAAAACGACAGCACTCCCATTGACCTTCTTGTAAACACATGGTTCATCTTCATTCTTGATAAAGTTGTTTCCTTTAATAACTTCATCAAAATGAAGATTCCAGTTCCTTGATGCTTGCTTAAGCCCATAGATTGATTTTTGAAGTTTACATACCATATGCTTTTGGTCCTTGGATTCAAAACCCTCAAGTTGTGTCATATACACCTTTGGGTTCAAAACCCTCAATTTGTGTCATATACACCTACTCTTTCAAGAAACCATTCAAGAACGAAGTTTTGACATCCATATATCAAACCTCATTATCATGATATGTGGCTATAGCTATCATAATCCTGATAGATTTGATCATGACAATAGGCGAGAAAGTTTCCTCAAAGTCAATTCCATGCCTTTGATGATAACCCTTCAAAACCAACATAGCTTTATAGGTTTGAATGTTGCCATCTGCATCAGTCTTCTTTTTGAAGACCCACTTACACTCAATAGGAACTATTCCCTTAGGTGGTGAAACCAAGGCCCCTACCTTTTCTGATCCATTGAATCTATCTCAGATTGCATGGCTTGAAGCCATTTTGAGGAGTCAACATCCTTGACTGCCTCAATGTAGGAAGTAAGCTCGTCATCTTCAACGGTCTATTGATTCTCAATCACAAAACCGTACCTTTTAGGTTGATGACTAACCCTAGAAGTCCTACAGGGCTGGGTGTCTACAACCTCTACTTGAGGCATTGCTTGATCAACAGACTCGGGCTCTGTTATCTATTCATGTAGTTCTTGAATTTCTTCAAGTTCTACCTTACTCCCACTATCTACTTGAGAGAGTAGATCCTGCTCAAGAAAGGTAGCATTCTTGGATACGAAGACTTTGTAGTCCTCATGGTAGTAAAAGTAGTATCCCTTAGTTTCCTTGGGATAGCTTACAAGATAGCACAAAGTGCTCCTAACCTCTAATTTATCTGGTGTTAGGGTCTTGATAGCCCTACACTTTGAGGTAACCCAAGTTGGACTTCCAGCCTCTCCATATCTCATACAAAGTAGTCTGAACAGATTTTGACAAGACCCTATTAAGAAGGTTTAATGTTGTATTAAGTGTGAATCCCCAAAATGATTTTGGGAGCTTTGTACCGCTCATCATTGATCGTACCATGTCAAGCAAGGTTTAGTTTCTCCTTTCAGACACACCATTTTGATATGGTGTGTATAGAACCGTCAACTGTGAGAAAATCTCATTCTCTCTTAGATAATCTTGAAACTCTTGACTCAGATATTCGCCACCTCAATCAGATTGAAGTGTCTTGATTATCTTGCCAAGTTGTTTTTCTATTTCATTCCTAAATTCTTTGAACTTTTTAAAGGCTTCGGATTTAGTTTTCATAAGATACACATATCCGAATCTGAACTTATCATCAGTAAAGGTGATGAAGTAGGAGTATCCTCCTCTAGCTTGAGTAGACATGGGCCCACAAACATCCGAATGAATGAGTTTCAACAACTCACTAGCTCTTTAACTCATAGGCTTTTCAAGCTTGGTCTTTGTCATCTTACCATCCAAACAATATTCACAAGGTGCATAGGATTCGAAATCCATGGAACCTAGATAACCATCATGATGGAGTCTAGATAATCTTGTCTCATTTATGTGTCCCAACCTACAGTGCCAAAGAAAAGATTAATTGCCTTATATTGGTTTCTTAACTTGAATGCTAAGAAGTTCACTATTCAATTCTAAATCAAAAACATATAATCCATTTGCCCAAGATGAGGAATCATAAACAATATCATTCATAATGACAGAAAACTTGTCATTCTTTATTATAAAATTAAAATCAAATTGTTCTAAATGGGGAATGGAAATAATGTTTCAGAAAATATAAGGAATATAAAGACAATTTTTCAAACGTAAAGAAAAACATGTAGGCAACTTGAGGTCCATATCCCCTATAGCTAATGTTGCAACTCTTGCTCCATTCCCTACATGGAGATTTACCTTGTTTCTCTTCAACTTCCTAGGATTCTACAGTACCTACATCAAATTACAGATATGAGAACTACAACCGGTATCTAATACCCATGATGTTGAATCAACATTTGAAAAATTAATTTCTATAGTGAACATACCAAAGGCAGAAGCATCACCATGCTTCTTTCCCTTGAGTCTTGCAAGGTATAATGGGCAGTTCCTCTTCCAATGTCCTTCCTTTTGATAATGGAATCATACAATGGTGTCTTTAGATTTCCCCTTTTCTTTGCCATTGCCCTTCTTCTTCTTGGGGTTGGCTTTGGGCTTGAGTTTGTTTGTTACCACAGACTTGCACTTACCCTTGTCCTTGGAAGGCCCACCAATGCGAAGAGCTTGGGTTCTTTTTTTCTTAACAGCATCCTCTGCAGTGGTCAGCAGACTCAACAACTCAGGGAGTGTTGACTCTACCTTATTCATATAATAATTGACCATGAAGCCATTATATGACTATGGTAAGGACTGCAAAGACCAAGTCAATACTTAGCTCATGTTCCACGATAAAACCCAGAGAAGCAAGCTTCTCTATTAGTCCAATCATCTTGAGGACGTGCAGTCCAACCGACATGCCCTTAGCCATCTTACAGCTAAACAACTTCTTGGAAGTCTCGAAGTGCTCAGCCCTCCCTTGCTTGTCCTAAAGCTCTTGCAGATGCAAGATAGTTTAGGGAGCATTCATATACTCTTGTTGACATTGGAGATCCGTAGACATAGAGACAAGAAGTATTCAAACTACCATCTCATTGTCTACTAGGTGTTGTCTATAGGCTTCCCAATCAAACTGATCATACCGCCCTTCTATAGGGGCAACAAGAATAGGAGAATCTAAAATATATGCTATTTTCTCATAACGTAAAACTATTTTTACATTTCGATATCAATCCTTAAAGTTAGAACCATTTAATTTGTTAGCATCTAGAATAGAGCGTAAATTAACGTTCCTAGTCATGACTTAAATGCTGAAAAAAATAGGACTTATAAGTATTTCATGAACCATATACGAAAACTTTTTGAAACATATGTTGGCCCGCCCACTATTTTTTCTAGAATCAATAACCCTCAGATATTGATTTTAGGGTTATCCTGCACAAGGATATCTGTAGTGAACTAAGAGAACAACTATAATCATTTGTTTTCGGCTGAGCTTGCATAACTAACTTATCCAGTGGGTTGATTTGATTAGCAACATCTCCATGTCTTCTCTTAGATCATCAAGTTGATAACACCTTGTCACTTAGTGTCACATCATTATATACCAACCTAGCATCTTTGCCCTAAATGTATAGACCTGGCTGAGCTTGCAGACTCTACATCTAGTCTAACGCAAACCATCATCCTAAGTGTCATACACTTCAAATGACATCGTTACTCTTTGAAATAAATAGGTTCTAGCTAAGCTAGAGAGCACTATCATGTCGAAGGATTTTTAAGCACCATCGATAATGGGAGGTTAGCAATTATGCTAGATAATTTTTTGATGGTTCTTTTCGGTCTCATCCTAAATTACTAACTAATAAATTAACTAGCATTTAGTTAATTTCTAAACTAGAATGGATTTTATCTTGCATGTATAATTTAGATATACGTATAAAACAACTATCACATAGTTTAATTTTTAAATGACTTGTATCTATCATTCATGCTAGTCTTATAGCGATCACGTTTACTAGTATCATGCATACTAGTCGTAATAAAACTATGCATAATAATAATACATAATACATTTGCATTGTGGATGATCATGGTGCCTTCCGATTATCCATCCAAAACATCTTTATGTTCGAATGATCTCTTGGTAAAGTCTTATTGTATAGGTCCATGATCTAAAATTTTACATTCTTATTCCTATTACAATTTTCTATGCAATATTTAAATTGGGACAAAACAATTCCATTTACCAAAATATAAGAAAATAAAAAAAAAATCAAGACAAAATAATCCCATTTACCAAAAGAAATAAAATTTAAATACAAAATTTAAATCATTCATTCGAGACACCATGACCATCCATTTTCTTGTACCTACAAAAAAGTTAGAAAAACACATGCACACAATTTTGCAAATCTTAAATTATCATTGAATCGAATTCAATAATCGTACCCCATATGTTTATAGTGACGAGCCTGGCTTTGATACCACTTGTTGGTTAATTATGGTTATTAAATGACTTTCATGCAAAGTCTTATAAGGTTGAAAACAAATTTTTTTGTTAATCATTGCGGAAACCTGTAACTCCTTACAATCCTCATGAATTATTAACTGAACTCCTTACACTAATTAGTTATTATTATTATTATTTTGTTCATTAATCCGTAACTCTTTACGATACTCATAAGAACTCATAACACTTTATGATACTCATGAGTTTTAGGATTACTCGTTAAAACAACTATTGGGGATTAGGATTACTTGATAAAACAACTATTAGAGATTAGGATTACCTTCGATCACTTAAAGACTTCAATGTCTTTGATGTCCTATAACGTTGATCCATACGGCTATCCCCCGATCACAATGAAAACTCTTTCTCTTGATACCTCCCACTCCTTGGATGCTTGCTAGGCGATGACATGGTTGCTGTTTCGATTTCTTGGGTTTTCCTCTTTCTAAGATGGTAGTTTCTTGAAATTAGGTTGAAGTAGGATGAACAAGATTAGATCTTTACCTTTCTTGGATGGCACCTCTTTCTCTACCTCTTGGTAGTTGGCCGAAATTCTCAAGAGCATGAGTGTCCATGAATTTCGGCCAACTCCCCTTTAAATAGCTTTAGCAGGCCGAAAATTTCAACACCTAATAGTCTTGTGTATTTTTGACCACCAAGCTAAAAATTGGGTTTTAGATTATAGGTATATTACTTGGTGTTACCCAAATCATTAAGATAATGAATTAAATCCATATATTGATTATTTGATTGAATCAAAATTTAAGATGATGGATCACATCCATATTTTGATTGATTGATTGAATCAAAATTTAAGATGATGAATCACATACATATCTTGATTGATTGAATTTAAAATAATGGATCACATCTATATCTTGATTGATTGATTGAATTAAAAATTTAAGATGATTAATCACATCCATATCTTGATTGATTGATTGAATCAAAAATTTAAGATGATTGATCACATCTATATCTTTAATTAAAATTGAAGATCATTTTTAATTCATTTTTTATTTATTATTTCTCCTACTTCATGACTTCATCCAATCTTTATTGGATCTTTACACACACACACACATTAGATAATTCAGAATTATCTTTTATAATCTAACCTCTTGAATTTAAAATTCAAATTTTAATTTCAAACTTAAACTCAAAATTCGAATTCCAAATTTAATTTGGCCAAAGCCCCCTTTGGTCTTCTAACACATTTGGGCATTTTTTGTGAGGAAACTAATTTCCCACTAGGGGTTCAAATATGGTGTCATTTTTACTATTGGGCTTGGAGTCCCACTCCAACCCAATTACACCTTTACTCTTAATAAAGCCCAATAATAATTATTGGTCCAAGCTTGCTAATTTTAAGCAATTGGGAATAATCTTTGTGTGTGACCTATTAGGCCCAATTAGTCATTGACATAAATAAACTTGGACCAATTAAAACTCTTTTAACGGGTCCAAATTATCTAATGACCACATAAGACACTAGCAATGCTCAACGGCTATAGAACTAATTGAGTTGATCAAGTGATCTACCTTTCAAATTTAGACACTGTGTAGGCATGATCCTTCACAACGTCATTCATATTTTGTCGAGAGCAAAGATAGAGTATCATTTCTCTTGATTGACTAAATGTAGCTTCTTCTATTTACTCTATAACGGATCATAACTCTTCATGATCACATGCTGTGCGCACAGACTCCCTAGTCAATTAGAAGTTATCTAAGTTTTACCGGTCTTGTAAATGACTAATCCCTTGTAGGGGACTGTGAGTCCTTTCGGCATGTCTATCTATACTCATGCATTCGAGTGACACCCAAGAGTACACTGTTCTCCCCATTTTTAGGCGGATAAAGTTGTACAGTCAAAGTATAACCCTATGACATAGTGTTCGATAACATCCTCAAGTCCAGGATGATCTGCACTACCAAATGATGAGAGACTTTTCATATCCAATGATACTCTCTACAATGAATCTTTATGGAGTCTCTCGGCGGGTCAGTTCGGTGCTATATGTTCTCTAACAGATCTACCCACGACATCAGCTAAGGCATCACCATGCCTGTATTCCATGAGGTCCGTACCTTGTATCTCTATACAAGTAGATGATGTTGTATTAGTCTTATTGAGATCATCAATGTCTTTTCTTAGTGATTCAAGACTAGAAATAAGTTTTAAACAATAGATATGCAGTGTTCTTGAGTCATCATGATCACGATCTCTATCATTGATCCTCGAGATTAACACATGTT
Source organism: Acacia melanoxylon (assembly GCA_019022615.1). Lineage (NCBI taxonomy): Eukaryota > Viridiplantae > Streptophyta > Magnoliopsida > Fabales > Fabaceae > Acacia > Acacia melanoxylon. Next base: position 1,241,189 of record JAFJYJ010000018.1, on the reverse strand, counting down.
CTATTCTTAGGATTTTTATCTTTAAACACATTTACCTTAAAATAAAGGCGAGACATAAATATGATAAAGATAAAATGTGCTCATTTGTTAATAATGAAATACTATAATGTAGAAAATGTGTTCATCTGTCATCACAGATTGTCTTTGGGACACTTGAATACTAACATGCATTAGTATCAATTGGTTCGACCTCCAGAGCTTAGAGGTTTAACCAAAATCTGAGCGTGGATTTCTACCCGATACGTAGTATTTTCTCAATCCTAATTTTTTTTCAAATATATTGTTATTATGTTCCAATATCCTTGGTTTAACTAAATAGATCACGTCTCATCCTCCACATCTCATCAGAACATTTTTTTTAATCTTAAAGTCATTCTAAATTAGAAATTTCATCTATTTAACGATTAAATTGTTTTTAGTTATTTTGAAGGTATGAATGATATTGAATTTCCGTGAGTGTTATACTTGTTTTTGTATTCTTGAAAGAATATTTGCAAGACTTCGATCAGCTCATTGTGTTGTATTTTATAACTAAGGAATCAAAAATCATATTTTATACTACCTCTTGTCTTATATAGGATAAAGTTTATAGTATAATTATATTAAAAATGTTGTCAAATTTTGTCGAATCTTTTGAATTCTCATAAACATTTTTGTATTTTCCGAGGTCTTTAGGTTACTAGAAGATTCATATCAAATTCAACTACCTACTTCGAATTCCATCGAAACTAATCAAAATATAAAATGAGAATGATATTTGTCTCTTACCTTTGAGAGTTTGGATGCTCGATTACATGCTCAAGGAATTTTTTTAAAAAAAAAATGAACCATGACAAGCCCAAGTTGAAAACACTAAATACCCTGCCGTTTTTTTCAACTCGCGAAGGATGAAGAATGAAATTGAACAAACCCTTCCTCCATAGTCGTCACTCGTCAATCTTGCAAGTCGCTCGGCGCTCGCAGCTTTTCCGTGAGTTATTCTTTATTTGCTTTGTCTCTGTGTTTATGCTGTAAAAAAATATATGATTCAATGAAGAGTTGAGATTTAAGTCAGGCAGTAACAATGAAAATAGGTTTAAATTGGCTCCCCGTTACTCAGCTTTAGTTTCAGAGTTCAGCGATTCATTAATTTTATTGTACTTTATTTCTTACCATAATCAGGTCAAAAAGCCACAGAATTAGGGATTTATTAATCTCAAACGAGGAAATAAACCCTGAAATAGCTCACATCTTAGCAGTAGTATTCCCATGGCGGCAAGGAAATTGCAGCAGTGGTTGATTCCGTTCCTTTCACGACAATACCCTCGTAATCCAAACACTGAAGGTTTGTACTTCTTTTCATCTGCCTTGATAAACCCTTAGGGGTAAAAGAGTATATTTACTAAATTGAATGGTTAATGACTTAGGTTTTGATGCTTGTCTCTTTTCATGTGTACTAAGCTTTCTCATCTTGAAATGCAGAAATACTGTTTTTAAAATTTTCATTTCTGTTCTTGTTGTTTTTGACATTTTCTTGTTTATGTGTAGTTTTTCCTGGTCTAAGTATTAATTGAACAAGGCTGATGTGTTTAGTTGGACCAATGACGAATGTTTATGGTAATGATACTTCGTTTATATACTAGAGTGTTACTTAGATTCTGCATAGTCTAAACTACTTAGAGCTTGTAACTTCAACATAAATGATACTGCATTGGAGTCAAAAGTCAAAACTATTTTGATTAAAAGAAAATAAAAGGGAAAAGGACTTCATCTTGTCAAAGAAAACTGGATTAGAAAGACATGAAAAAGAGGTCTGTATAGTTGTAAATGGACCCTGCTCTAAATAATATAATGTTTATGGTGGATACTTAGTATTGTAAACAGATAATGAGAAATATAATCTGAAAGTTGTGTCTATCCGTGTACAGACAGGGTATATTTATACAAGAGGTGGAGAGCCTAAGTGATAATGGTTCTTAAAGATGATTTCCTAATCCCTGATTGATGGGGATACTAATTGATTCTATATTAATCACAACATATTCCCTAACATATATTTCCTAACAGGTCATATACTAGAGTGTTACTTAGATGCTGCATAGTCTAAACTAGTTAGAGCCTGTAACTTAATGATACTGCATTGGAGTCAAAAGTCAAAACTATTTTGATTAAAACAAGAGAAAAGGGAAAAGGACTTCATCTTGTCAGAGAAAAACTGGGATTAGAAAGACTATGAAAAAGAGGCCTGTATAGTTGTAAATGGAACCTGCTCTAAATAATATATTGTTTAGGATGGATACTTAACCCTGCATTAAATAATATAATGTTTACGATGGATACTTGGTATTGTGCAATACTAAGCCCCATATTGAGTAATATGGGATGCTTAATGCGGTATTTTAGTGGGTTTGTTCTCCCATTTTAACAGCTGCTTTTAGGGTAGGGTTTCTCATCCCACTTAGGTACCCATCAATTTATGTTCGGCATTTTCTGCAGAAGATTATGGCTTCCCATCTTATCCCTTTTTCTATTTTTGTCAGATAATATGTATTAGTAATATGGTCATAGTCTCAAACCTCAACTCTTGAGCATATCCAGCTCAACTAATTTTGAGCCTCTTGTGCACCTTAGTTTTAGCCTTAAGCACTCATTTTTTTGGACACATTTCTACCCGATGGATGAATAAAAGGTTTTATTTGTAAAATTTGTTGTCTATGCCATGCTACAAGAGCAGCCCCTCATCTGGGACCTGCCAATACTCAAACATGGATTAGTTTGTAGTACTGTACTGGATACTAGATGATTGTTGATCCATGTTCATGAGGATACTAGAAGCAGGGTTTCGGTTGTCTCAATGGATCACTACTACACGTGTTTTGTTGTTTAATGTTTTTGTGGTTATTTGCACTATCCTCTTGGCATTCGTCTATCAGTGTAATATTAATCAAGGAAAATTTGTTTTAATCTGCTGCTGAACGTTTTATGTAAATATATTTGGAAAGAAAAAGAGAAGTGGTTTATATGGTTGTAATTTGACCCTGCTTTGAATAATTTAACATTATACCTGGCATTTTTTTTTTTTTTTGCTGATGATTAAGATGTTTGGTGTTATCCTCTTTTTTTTTTTTTTTTGGGGGGGGGGGGGGGGGGGTTTGATAACATGTATCAGTAATATGGTCATACTCTCAAGTATCAATTTGTGAGTTTCTCCTCCTGCTCAACTAATTGCTTGTTTAAGCCTCTTGTGAACCTTAGCTTTAGCCTTTAGTGCTTAATTCTCTGGATTTATTTCTATGTGATGGGTCGATAAATTTTTTATTTGTGTACATTCAAGGATGAATAGATGTGATGCCCATGTCTTGCGGATGTGAAAAATCATGCTATGAAAGTATACCCCCATTTGGGACCTAACAATACTTGAACACAAATTAGTACCGATACTGTACTAGATACTTGATTGTCCAAAAGAAAAGGATTTTTGTTATCTCCTTGTTTTACGACTGCATTTTTTTTATTTGATGTTTTTGGGTGATTCGCAGCATCCTCTTCGCGTTCTTCTATCAATGCGATATTAATCAGATATGGACTTAGTAAAAGAGGAGTCCAGACGCACACAAATCCAACTAACTATGTAAGTGAAGAAGATTCAGAAAATAAAGAAGCTCTCAGTGTAAAGGCTAGTTCTGACCCAGAGACTACTATCAATAGTTCTGCTGTAAAATTTTCTGCCAATTCCAGTTTGAAAACGTCCTCAAGGCATGATCTTGCTATGATTTTCACCTGTAAGGTCTGCGAAACCAGATCCATCAAGACGGCTTGTCGTGAATCCTATGAGAAAGGTGTGGTGGTCGCAAGATGTGGTGGATGTAATAATCTACACCTGATTGCAGATCATCTCGGGTGGTTTGGCGAACCAGGAAGTGTTGAGGATTTCTTAGCGGCTCGTGGAGAAGATGTGAAGAAAGGTTCTGTCGATACACTAAATCTCACACTAAAAGATATTGCTGGAACTAAACCTTGAAAAGCTTAATTTGACAAATACAGAGATGAACTTGTGTGAAGTGCTTATTAAAATTTGTGGAATGCGGAGCATTTTGTAGTGTGAAAGTTGGAAGAGTTGTGTAATTTACTTCCCTGGCTCCCCTTTCATTTTGTAGTTCCTGTTTCTACTAGCACATATTGTACTTTTTATTAAAATTATTATTCAGAAAAAGTTGGAAGGGTTGAAATTTCAAAGTTGAGAAGTTATTTGTAGAAGATGCAGAGTTTGATGGAGATTTTGCATTTTTAATTTTTAGTACATTTTTAATTCAGAAAAAGTTGGAAGGATAAATCAAATAGTATGAAAAGTCTTTTAAAAAATGCAGAGGAGAGGAGGACTTAAGAGAACATTCAATAAGGTTATTGAATAGAATTTTTTAGTTAATATTTTATTTAAAAATTTAGTTATATTGATAGAACATAATTATACTATATGATCAATGTAACAAACTCTACTTAGTGGGATAAGCCTTATTGATTGGAATATAGACATAGTGTGTTTATTTGCTTATTTTCTCTTGAAGAAACTGTCGCATACTTGCTCCACTTTTGGGTTTGGATTATCTTAGAATCTTTTTTCTCATTTTCTTCATAGTATCGATCTCCACCTCATATTTTTTTTAAAAAAAAAAATAGATGGTTCGGGTTTAATATTTTATAAATCTATTATTTTGAACATGAATAAATAAACTTAAACTGTTAAATCATGATCTACACAATTTATACCTGTAATACAAACAAAATTAATAAAAAAGATTAATTTATAAAACACTATCATCATAGTTTTAGAAAATATTAAATTTGAATCCTTCATTTTTTTTTTATCTAAAGGTGAAAAATGAGATTCTGAAAAGAAAAGAAAAAAAAATGATTATGAGGATATCTACTCCCATACTTTTGTGCTAGTGTTGGGTTTTTGGTTTATGGTGTGGTACTCCTATAAATGTTTGAAGAGCAAAATCGAGCTAAAAAGTTATTGCAAAGGTAATAGACTTAATAGTACTCCCTCCAGATTTTTTTCCCCCGTAGGAGATTGAAATTTAAATTATATTTGTTGTTTTGTATTTCACGATTTTGCCTCTAATTAATTCCACTATCTTTCCTCATCTCTTTCCCATGTATGCCACATTCACTCTTTACTACTCTATTGCTCTTTTACTTGCCATCTTATAAATAAGGTTATGTTTAGAAAAATGATTTATTTCCTATTTATTTATTACTTTTAACTAATTTTAATTATTTTTTTAAACCACGTAATTCGATTATTAAAAAGGACGATGTAGACTTCGAGTTGAAGGATTTTGAGTAATCTTTCTATAATGTTTTACAATCATTTTACATACATACAAATTTTATTTTGATGCAAACAATCATTATAGGGAAAATGTCAATAAAATACCTTTTGAATTTACAAAACCCTCAGAAGTCTTTCGAATTTGTAAAAACACTGAGGTACAAAGGACCTATGGGGAATATACAAATTCGGGTGAAATTACCCTTAGTTTTAAAAGAATTAAAAAAAAAAAACCAAAAATCCTCCACCCCGCCACCACCACCGCCGGCCGGCCACCACCACCGGGCAGCCACCACTTCCGGGCGGCGGCTGGCCGGCTGTGGTGGTGGTGGTGGTGGTGGCGGCGGTAGTGGTGGCGGGGGTGGAGGGTTTTTGGTTTTTATTTTTTTTTATTTTTTAAAAACTAATGGCAAAAGGGTAATTTCACCCAAATTTACATATCCCTCATAGGTCCTTTGTACCTCTCAATCTTTTTACAAATTCGGAAGACTTTTGGGGGTTTTGCAAATTCAAAAGGTATTTTATTGTCATTTTCCCATCATTATATATATATATATATATATATATATATATATATATATATATATATTATATAATATATCTTTTTTGAGTTTTGATTGCAAAAGTTGGGAAAGCTTAGACTTGTGGAGTGTTATTGGATGCACCTCAGGATGAAGCCATTGCTATCCTGTAATTAATTCTTCTGAGATTATTGCTAAGTAATTTTTTCCCGATATTTTATAAATTCCCTTATTTTATGAATCACCATATTTATCTTATAAAGAGATTTAAAAGAATCCAGGGAGTTAAACAATTTTAGTCATTCATATACTTGTTTTGTAAATATTCATATTTGTCTTGTAAATTTTTTTTAACTCCCTGAATTCTTTTAAATCCATTTATTTATCTTGTAAATGCTCTTATAAAAAAAATAAAGTAAAGGAATTATTATCTTTCTTTCTAAGTGATATTTTCTCATTAAATGAGGCACGTATTTCTAAAATATAATAAAATAATATAGTGCAAACACTAGTGAGACTACGGTGTAAAAAATAACGGAAGTTAATCCAAAGTTAACGGTGTTGCTATATATGCTACCAAAAAAATTGATTACATCTACTTTTGCATTTGAAATAGTTAATTCTGTTGGGTATTCATAGGAAAACAGTTTGTTGCTAAATTTACACCTTAACCCTAGGTCTTATGGTTTAAAAGAGTTGAGCTTCCTCACATATTTTATGATTCTTTTTTTCCAATTTATTTTGTACCATAAACGAATCCAAGTGATTTTGAACTTTATGATTGGTGGGATTTGTTCAAAAAGAAAACATTACCCCTCATATCCTTAATATAACACATATTTACCTAATTTGATTAAATTAAGGAAGTTAGTTAAATTTAATTAATGCACCATGTATTTTCTAAATATCATCTTCCTTAATTATCTCATTCTTTCTCCTCCTTGATTATTGTTATCAATAGGGGTGAATTCGAAAAAAAAAATGATAAATATAAAAAATTAGGTATTATATTTAGAATCAAAATTAACTTTCTAAATAGACCTTATATTAAAAACAAGAGGAGTATATTATTACTATTTTTATCATTACCATCCTTCCTTCTACGGAAAATTAAGCCCACAATCTTGTGCATGATACTTAAAAGGTGTTTAATGCTTTTGTGGCCGAAGGCCATAGGCAAAAATGCCTCTAAACTTCATTTGAACCATTCGTACTCAATATTATCTAATGCTAGTGTTGCAACTCCAATCAACAAAATGCTAAAGCGTTCCATGATTATTGTTGGGTTGAGGTGCAATTTTAGTAATGAAGTTTTTTTTAAGAAGCATTTGACACAAATAATTTTTTGAAGGGGCAAAAATACCAATAAGTAATTTAAATTGATGCAGATTTATCAAGACTATTAAATTTCATTAAATGTTTGTTAAGTTTTACTTCAAATTGGCTTCGGTAAATATAACAAACGTTTGATGAAATTTAACGGTTTTGGTGAATTTACACCATTTAAATTGTTTATTGGTATTTTTGTCTCTTCCAAACTTATTTGTGTCAAACGTTCCTGGGAAAAACTTTATTGGTAAAATTGCATCTTAACCAATTGTTGTTTAGTTTTTACCTAATAATAATATAGTAACATGTGATTACTAAATTATGAACTATTGCTAAGTCTTTTGGTTTTGGAGTCTAGGCAAAGTGGAAGAAGCAAAAGTTTCATGTTCAAGCCTTGTAAATGAATCAAAATTTGTTTTTTAGTGGATCTTCAATATCCTTTTAATGACCTATTTGGTGTTCGAAGGATATCAACATGATCTATCAAATATATAAATACTAAAACAAGTAACACTTTGAGACCTTGAAAGGGGATTAACTATAATTAACAATATTGACTTTCAAATGGCTGAAATTCAGTTGCAAATAGCAAAATTTCAACTTGAAATAATTGAAATCCCAGAATTCAGTTAACAAGCATTTTGAATGGGTCTTGTTCTTTTTGTAAGTTACACTTTGGAGCTATCTGACTCTTTAATACATTTTTAAATTTTCAACCCTAATTAATTATATATATTATCCTTTTCTCACATTACTTTTTTATCCCATACATTCTCTTTTATCCTTTTTTTCTTTTTGAGTAAATACCCAATTTGGTCCCTAGAAAAAAATACGGACCCCTTTTTTGTCCCTATCTAAAAATAACTGGTCCCGTCATCCCTCGGAAATAAAAAAATATCTCACGTTAGTCCTTCCTTCAGTTAGCTCCTAACGGCGTCACTAATGCAGCTGATGTGTCACGTGAGTCATCCCACTCACATGCCACAAAGGAAGGAGATATACAGTGTTTTCCCTCTTCTGGAATGACTTAACTCGAGTCATGTATGAGTAACTCGAGTCATAACTCGAGTCAAACACTAAATGACTCGAGTCAAGGTGTATTTTCAGCAACTCTGTTTACCTCATTTCGCGTTTCAGTGGCGACCTCTGTATTTCGATTATATCTCCGAAACCAGAGATCGGATTGAGGTGAAACCAGTGGCATATGAAACTAGACTCCCAATGCGTCATTTTGGTATAACATTAAAGTCCAAAAGAGTTCAGATCAAGGAGCTATGAATTTTGAAAGTTGACACTACAATTCACGCCACAGTGCAGACATAGCTTTTGTATTTTGAGTGTATCTCACAAAATACAAATCCAATTGAGCTGAAATCAGTGGCATATGAAATTAGACTCAAAAGGATTTCCATCAAGATTTGAACCAACCAAAACGGAGTTCAGACCACGAAGATATGGCCTTCGAAAGTTGATACTCGAAATTCTGAATTCAGTTCAGCATAGGCTTGATCTTCGGAAATAGCTCATGCACAACCAAATGAAATGAAACCAATTCCATATGAATCTAGACTCAACAAGTGTTTCAAAGAATTTGGAAGCAACCAATTTTGATGAGCTCTTACCTCGAGTCAAGTTACGAGTAACTCGAGTTCAAGGACAAAGACGAGAGAGCAACCGGAAATTGTTGAAACGCAAAGTTGACTTAAGTCGAGACATTCAACTCGAGCGTTCCTCGAGTCATCCAAAGAGCAACTCGAGTCACAATTTACACGAGAGAGTAACCGAAGCTTGGCGACAAAATCCAACTCAAGTCACTCATTAAATGACTCGAGTCACTCGATTGCTATACATATCTGCATCCGTGTCTCTTCATTTCTTTCAATTCGAAAACCATAACTCGAGTCAAGTCCACCAACTCGAGTCACTCAAGGACACAGAAAGCATCTGGTATTTAAATCAACTCGAGTCACATGGAATAACTCAAGTCAACATCCCTACATCAGAAAATCACCGTGTCCGAAATCACAAAATCATTGATTGTGATTTCATTACTTCTTATCATCACTCATTACTATTCCTAATCATGTTTAATCAGTTTGTTAATGAGTTTCAGATGATTATATGAAGAATTGACATCAAACTGGACAGAAGCCAAAATATGTCAGAAACATCTTTGAAATTGAATAGTTTAATGAAGTTTGCTACAGACACTCACAAATGGCAGAGAAGACGTGGATCTTGAAGAAACGAAGTTGAATACTCAACTGTAATGTTCTTCAATGAATTAAAATGCTCAACTTATTCATTGGCTTCAAATGCTACGACTTGAATATCCCAACGACAATATTTCAACGGTAATATTTTCCAACGGTCATATTCTAAGAAGCTCAACTGAAGAGTTGCTCAACGGTCATAAATTGCAACTAACTATAAAAGGAGAAGCATTCAAGATAGAGGAGGTTGGAGACACGAGATTACTGTTTCATTGTCAAGATGCCAATACTCTGACATCTATATCACTTACTCTCCGATTATCTCTATGATCATATAGTTTACCTTAGAGAGTGAGATTATTTGTATTATACCTCGGTGTTTATTCATTTACTCTTTTAGAGAGAACATTTCGAGTATCAAATCATTGTAAGAATCTCAAGTCGTGGGACTTGGAGATTGAGTTATCGATTTACAACTTGTAAGGGGGAGTGTATCCTAGTGAGAGGATAACTTGAGTACGAGTGTGTAATCGATTGAAAGGAGTATCTCGGTGAGAGATTCGGCTTCACAAGTGCCTGGGTGAACTTGTGCGTATGTATAGGCTTCTCTTGTGCCTGGTTAAACAAGAGGATAGTGGATTGAAAATCTCAAGTGGAGCTTGGGGACGGACGTAGGTCAAGGATTGGGCGAACCAAGATAAATCATAGTTTGCATATTCTCCTCCCTTATATCTTATATTTCCAGTATATGCTTATTTGAATATCTAACTGTTGATTTAGAAGACGTGAAAAGATTTTCAAAGATTCAAGTTTTTAATCTTCACCCAATTCACCCCCCTCTTGGGTTCAGCCGATTCTACAAAAACGACGTCGTCCCACATGTCACCATCTTCACTCGTCACCAACCCACGTGGTCCCCGACAAATCGACGTCGTATTCCTCCATTTTCTCCCTCCATTTTGCCGCTGAAATGAAAACAACACAACCTTCTCCCTCCATTTTGCCGCTGAAACGAAAACAACACAACCTTTTCCCTCCATTTCGCCGGTGAATTTCTAACGTCAAGGAAAACAACTGTGTCGGGCTGAGCCATTCTGCGTATTGCATTTGATTTCTGCACGATGAGTGTGGTTGCTACTGGAGTTTTGGCAAGAGTGTGTTCAGAAATAAAAGAGAAGACCTACGTATCCGTTCGAGGTAAATATTCTTACTAGTAATGTATAATCCAAACAAAGTTTTGATTCTGTGGTCCCATGTACAATGGCAATGTAGCGGTCCATTTTATATGCCAAAGGTGGTCCCTCGTAAAGATTAGGGTTTTTAAAAAGTGAAAAGTGCTTCTTAGTGTCTGTGGGCCCTGTTTGGTAGTCCCTTCTTGCGTTAGTAAAATGTTCCCCCTTTCTTAGGATTGACTGGTTTCCATTATTTTTTCTTGTAAACATCTGGTATTACGGTGTGTTGGTTTGCATTATGCATTTGGATTAACAGGATTGCTATTATTTGGGTTTTACAGATGGATGACTATATAGTCATTGTGTATCACCATGGGGGATTGTTAGTGAGGAATGACGATGGGGTCTTGGTGTATATAAACGGCAGAGTTGATGAGTTGGCTGAGGTGGATGCAGACTTTGTTAACTTGAAGGACGTTGAGGCAATTTTCAAGGACTTTGGATATGAAAAATGTGATAGGATGCTGTGGCTGAAGCCTGATGAGCCTGATCTGGAGCATGGTTTACAACCTCTCTGTGTTGATTCCAACATCAATGCCATGTGTGCAGATGCCTTGGCTAATGGCAATAGGATTCATATTTACTTTGATCATTGTATTGCAGTGCCTGACATCATATCTCCTGCGCATTCCCATGACAGTGAGGAGGATCATGAGATGTTTTCTCCAGAGGAGGAATCTGATTCATATGAAAGTGCTGAAGATGAGGCATATAAGCCTCCTCCCCCTGATGTGGAGGACCTATCAGAGGAAGATGATGAGGATGCTTGCAGGACGAAGAAGAAGAAGCCTGCTAGACAGAGCAATGAGGATAAGAACGAGGAGAATTTGGTTCATGAGGAGGATGCCAATAACTCCTTTGAAGAAAATGGGTATGAAGATGATTCTGAAGAGCTGAAGACCCCTCGTTCAAGTGACGGTGAGGGGCATGATAGTAAACAGTGGCCACAGTTTAATGAGAAGGCTAAATTTGGACATGTTTGTTTGGAACTTGGAATGGAATTTGTGAGTTTACATCAATTTAAAAATGCTGTCAAAGACTACGATATTAGTCTTGGGAGGCAATTTATATGGTTGAAGAATGACAAGGTCAGAGCAAGGGCAAGATGCAATGTGGAAGATTGTGAATGGTTGATCTATTGTGCTTGGAACAAGAAAGAGAACACTTTCCAAATCAAGAGTTTCAATGACAACCACACTTTCTTTGCGGGTGTTCCAAAACAACAACGCCCTTTGGAGATTGGGTTGCCAAGAAACTAGAGAAACGGATTCGACACAACCCAATATGACAAGGACCGAAGCATATGAACATATGAAGGTTCAATACAATACCTACTTAAACATGAAGAAGGTGACCACGGCTTTGCAGAAAGCCAAAAAAAGTATTAAGGGCAGTGAGAAGAAATAATATGGGAGGATAAGGGAATATCTGGCAAAGCTACTAAGGAGCAATCCTGGCTCCACTTGCGGGCTACAAGTCATACCTCAACCAGTCCCACAAGCTCCACCAGTATTCAACAGAATGTACACATGTCTTGATGCCTGCAAAAAGGGATTCAAGGCTGGTTGCAGGCCATTAATTGGATTGGATGGCTGTTTCTTGAAGGGATATTATGGAGGACAGTTATTGAGTGCGGTGGGGGAAGATGCAAATAAGCAATTCTATGTAATTGCCTTTGCTGTGGTTGATAGTGAAACAAAAGACAATTGGAAATGGTTTTTGACCCTACTGGAGGAAGACTTGGGGGACCATGTAGTGTATGGTTGGAATTTCATTTCGGATCAACAGAAGGTACATGCATATTTTTTATGTGTTTTTTTATGCAACCTTGTTTGTTTGTTTTGATACATGCAGGGTTTGGTTCCTGCATTGAAGGAGCTAATGCCTCGAGCACATCATCGGTTCTGTGTCTTGCATGTCTGGAAAAACTTCATGAAGCAATGGAGGGACAAGCAACTTAGGGGACTTCTTTGGGAGTGTGCAAAATGCACAACCATCCCAAGATTTGAGAGAAGTATGCAAAAGCTGAAAGCTGTGATGAAGCAGCCTGGAAATACTTGGATAACATTGATCCTTCAAGCTGGGTAAAGGCATATTATAGCCATGGGCCTAAGTGTGACAACATAACCAACAATATGTGTGAGGTGTGGAATTCCAAGATTGGTAACTACGGTGCGACCCGTTCTCCGTCTATGTGTGAGGAATTGAGATCCTATATAAAGCGAAGGATGGTAGCCCACAAGCGGGTTTTAGGAACAGTGAGGGGGAAGATAGCACCAGCACAACAGAAAAGGTTGGAAAAGCTAAAAATAGCCAGCAATGTATGGACTCCTACCTGGACTGGGAATTTGGTGCAAGATATGTATGAAGTGAGTGGTAGGGGTGAAAAGGTTGGGGTGAACTTAACAACTCACACTTGTGCATGCAATTTTTGGCAGCTGACTGGTTTGCCTTGTGAGCATACCATTGCTGCAATTGCTCATAAGAATGAACCAATAGAGAACTATGTACACCAGTGGCTCACCATGGATGCCTTGCATGCAACATATGCACACACTCTGAATCCGGTTAATTCCCATGATTATTGGCCTTCCTCGGATGAACCCAAACCATTACCTCCACAACTGAAAAGACCAGCAGGTAGACCCAAAAAGCACAAGACAAAGGACCCAACTGAAGACCATGAAAAAAGTGCAACCAGGTTGAAGAGGACACATGCAGTGAAGTGTCCCAAATGTAGTCAGTTGGGCCATTATGGTAAGACATGTAAGGGACCTGCTGTTCCACGACAATCCACTAAAAAATATGCACCAAGGAGCATAAGTATTGACACGCCGAGACAAGGAGAGATACCACTCGGCCAAGGAGGCCCCGCTCCCGAAGTAAACTCCCAACCGAGAGAGGCGGCCCACAACCCTCCATACCAACTGAATCACCTCACCTCCCATCTAATGAAACAATACGTGCAGCCAGCAGTGGAACAAGAACCAGGTTTATGTCTACACCTGGATTTCGGGCACCAAGCCCAGCTCGTGGAAAATGAGCCAGAGTGAAGTAGGAGGGCATTTTTTGGTAGTATTTAGGGGAATTTTTTGGTTGTATTTAAGGCATTTTGTGGATGCTCTTTGTTAGTGGCCATGTTTAGAAATTGTAAGTAGGACAGTTGTGGCCTTTTTTTTGGATATCTGTAATTAGGCCATCATTTGGAAATGAACCAGAATGCTTTTTTTTTTGTTATTCAGCCACCAGTTATGCTCTAGATCAGTTGGATGCTCTTTGTTATTGGCCATGTTATGTTGACATTATATTTTGTAATACAGATGGATGCTGTCATATATTAATTGGATGCTCTCTTTGTTGGACAGTTATGCTCTTTGTAATACATTTGGATGTTGTCATTTGGATGAATTCTTGGATGTACCCTTACATGTGGATAGTTCGATTTTTGTTTTGTTCCAATTTGACATCATTTTGTTATGTTGCTGAGAATGTACCCTTACATGTTGTTCCAAAATAGTTAGCTTGCTGAGAATGTTACTGAATAGTTACATGTGTGCATGATCTTTGTAATACATGTGGATAGCTTGCTCATTTTGTTTTGTTCCAATTTGACCATGACAGCTTCCTTTTTTTCTATTTCTACACATTGCTGCCTCTTTCTGCACATTGCCTACTGCCTCTTTCTTTTTCTGCACACTGCTGCCTCTTTCTATTTCTTCTTTCATTACATCACTCTGCTTCATCTTTCTGTTTATGCTCTTGGTTCCTATTTGGGATAAAATGATTATGAAAAGAATGCCCCTCTCATTTCCACCATGTCATGCATTTCAAGGTACTTGCTAACTTCAAGGTACTTGCTAACTCTTGAAGTCACTAGACATGCATTTCCTTATTTCAAGTTATACATAAATCAACCAACCACATGCATTTATGCAACAACTTGTGTCCAAGTGTCCACCCAGCCAACATCTTAGCAAAGTATGCAGTAAAATGAGTAGCATCTTGTTGAATTCCAAAACAGAAGCAAAATCATCATCATGCACACATTTTCTTTATAATTTACTCACTACACATTTTCCACAAATGAGGTTCATCCCAAATGTAATATGTAGATTCTCTTTTCCAATTTTTGTCCTTGGATTGCTGTTATAATAACTAAAATAAAGCAACTATTACTTATCATTCATCAAAATAAGTACATACATCAAGGATTTTTTTTTTTCACTTGATCACCACACAATAGTGGATATGAGTACATACAGGTGCAAACCCATTCTGTCTATGGTAACTGCAGTAGCTACACTTCTTTCTCATTCTAGCCTACCCCCAACATAAATATAAATGGCTCCCACAACTACAATAGTGACAGCAAACACCCTAGCACACCTACCCAAGAGCCTGATTTCCTTCTCCACCCTATCAAACTCTGCAACCATCTTCATTGACATCCCAATCATCTTTGTTTGCTGCTCCCTAATCTTCATTTCATGCTCATTCAGCTTCATATCCATATAGTTCAACTTGAATTCCACCTCAGCATTATTCAGCTCCAGCTTATTCATTCTCCAATCTTCCAGATCCATTGAATCACGTCCACAATCATCAACCCATTTGAAAAAATCACAATACGAAAACTTTTCCTACAAACGAATAAAAACAATCTCATTAAAACATTCATACAAGTTATCCACACGAGTGACGTACCTCGAAAATATACAATGTGTGAAGTAAACATAAAGACCTTGAAATTGGGACATCCGAAGAATGCTATGTTTCCATTTCACAAGTAGGAGGGATTCGGGATTCGGTGGCTTTTAGCCAATTTCACAAGTAGAAGGGATTCGGGATTTGGTGGCTTTTAGCCAATTTCACAAGAAGGAGGGATTCGGGATTCGATGGCTTTTAGCCATTTCACAAATAGAAGGGATTCGGGATTCAAAAAGGGATTCGAGATTCGGTGGCTTTTAGCCGTTTCACAAGAAAAAAGGGATTCGGGTTTCCCATGGAGGACAATGGGGAGGCAGAATTGATGGCAGAGTCGGGGTTCTCCATGGAAAATTTGGGAAATTAGGGATTTGGTTGGGTAACAAGAAAAAGACTATAGGACTTTAGGTTCCCTAGATCGAAACGCTCTGATACCATGTTAAAATTCAATCTAGAGGAGCATTTCCTCTTTTTCATTCATTTGTTCATTTATAATTTTCCTCTTGAATGAGGTAAATTTATACAAGCAAAGGTTAACAACCTGAGCACAATAGTAGGTAACAACCTTTCAAATATTCCCCTATTCTAGATAACTTATTCTAATCTAATAACAATAATTCAAATTCAAATACTAACAATAATTCAAATTCAAATAATACAAATAACAATTCAAATTCAATTCATATCTCCCACATTTGCACCTTGGAGCAGTTGTCCTTCTTTGACTTCTAGTTCTACTTGAGCTGCTTCCACTTGAGCCACCCCTCCCAGAATAAACATTCATCTTCTCAACCCAAATAAGCCTTGAAATACTGCGGCAGGAGAGTGGAGGGCGAACACTTTCCGCACAAAAAGCAAAATTCCAAAACCAAAACGTTTTCTCCCCAACATTAGCAAAGGATTAAAGATGGAGGGAGATTAAGGAAGCTTTGTCCCAACCACGTGGGTTGCTGAGGATTGAAGATGGTGACAGGTGGGGACGACTCACGTGACACATCAGCTGCGTTAGTGACGCCGTTAGGAGCTAACTAATGGAAGGACTAACGTGGGATGTTTTTTTATTTCCCAAGGATGACGGGACCAATTATTTTTAGATAGGGACCAAAAATGAGTCCGTATTTTTTTCCAGGGACCAAATTGGGTATTTACTCTTTCTTTTTTTTCAACTTATTCTCTCTCTTACCCTCTATATAAATAAGAGAATATTTAGGCAGGAAATCAAGAGAATATTTAGACAAAAAGATATATTTCTAATATATTATGGTCTTTAATTTACAAATTTAACTTATTTCTTAATCTATATAATTTACAGATAGGAAGGGAGCATAAGATTATTCAACATTTTGACCCTAACTTGCTACTGAATGAATGTTGGAAAATTTCATGTGGCATGTTTCTATTTATTTTTTTGGAATTGGTTTCCTTAATAAGCAAAAAAAGCTTAGTAGGGAGAACTAAGTAGATATGGACCGTTTAGATATTATTTTGAACGTCCAGATCTAAATTTTTTAAAATGTTGATTTTTAAATAAAAAAATATTTTTTGAAAGAATAATATTTAAGAGATTATTTTTATTTTCAGTTTTTTTTTTAATTCAATTCAAAATGGATGAGAAAATAGTAAGAAGTCAATAATCCTCTCGTTATAATCCACACAATTCCCCTCTTTAAATAAAAATAAATGAGAAAATTACACAACCAATTTTTTATCTGATCAAGAGTTTTTCCCTTCCAAGATCCCATTTTATATTTAAGATCACAGAAAAAAAAAAAATTGCTCAAGAAAAAAGTTACATACATTTTTGAAAATTGATAAGACATCAATATAATTATTTAAGTTCCAACTAAAATCAAATATATTGATATAAAATAAAATGATCAGAAAGCAAAATGAAAACAGCATAACTCATCTGAAACTATATACGCAATTCAGGGTTGATTTCATTTAAAAATATAGCATATTCAATTTTTTTAATATTTTAGAGAAGTTTACGTTAATTTTTTAAAACAGAAAAAATCATTATATAAAGGGTTAAGGTGCAAAAATTCTTATCTCCGAAAGAGCAAATGCTTTTTTTAGGTTTTGCAAAAATAATACTTTTTTGCTAACCGGACGATGACGTGGCATTTCAAATATTTTTTTCGTATCCTTTTAGTACCGGTCAATACCTGAAATATTTTTTCAATATCCTAAAATAATTTTTCAAAATTATGAAATATTTTTTTTGTACCAATCAGTATCCTGAAAATACTTTTTAGTACAAATATTTTTTTCGCATCCTTTTAGGAAAGATCATAAAATTATTTTTGCACCTTTGAAATGTCACGGGTTAATCCTAAAATTGTCAAACTTAACGATTTTTGCAAAATTTGTAACCACATTTGCACCTTTTGCACCAAAAAAAGCATTTGTACCCAGAAAATCACATTTTTTGCACCCGCCGCAAAGCATAACGCTGGCCTCGGAGAAAATCACATGTCTATTTTTGCACCTTAACCCATATAAATACAAATATATAGGTAGGAAACATATAGTATAGGGTTAATCCTAAAAATTGTCTCCCCTATGTGAAATATTATCTCTCTATTCTAGCCGACATTGTCCCCCTAATATAAGCCTAAAAGTTTACCAAAACTATATTATTTACATAGTTGGAGAATAGAGAGAGCATTTCTCATAGAATATCTCCACGATCACAACAATTCATAGCAGCTTTCTTGAAGGCAATATTGAGATTTTCTGAATATTTTTGGAGTAGATTCACATCTTAACCCTATAACATTCTATAACAATATATCACTATAGCCTATTATCCAAGCAAGGAGGATACTCTTATTTTCTTCTCATAATCTCATCTTCACCCTTAAATAATGAAATAGATTCACTAGTGCAAAAAAGGGCTTTAAGACCGCCTCATTCAGAGCGGACATTTGAAGCACCAGTCTTAAAGGTATGACCGGTGGCAATTTTGTAAATAAAAGGAACTTCTTATGTATGACCGGTGGCAGTTTTGTAAATATAAAGAACTTCTTATACCGGATCATTTTTTCATCGGTCTTAAATATATTATTAAGACCATTTCAAAACAAGGCCGGTCTTAAAAATGTTATTAAAAAATATTCAAATATCAATTACTTTATGGAGAAATCTCACACAACCGACTAATATTTTATGCGGGCCAAAAGAATAAAGAAAAATTTAAATATAAAGGTAATAAAGTTTTAAGACCGAATGTAAATAATCACCGGTCTTAAAAGTTATTCTTTTAAGACCGGACATAAAATGCGGCCGGTATAAAATATAGAAAAATAGTTCGGATAAAAAATTAATTACTTTTAAGACCGGACGTAGTATGACCGAGTCTTGAATGTTAATTATTAAGACCGTCTCTTTTTATGTCCGGTCTTAAAAATGAACCGCCAAATATACATTTCTTCGCGCGTAAGCTTTTGTTACTATCACTGAAGAGCCTCTGTTAACGTTGCGAAACCCTTCCTATTGCATTACCTCTCTTCTTGTCTCAAAAATGAACGGTGAAAACGATTCTCCCACTCTGTGGGGAACGCCGCCACGCTTTGACGGTGTGAGTCTGAACGAACCGTCTTCATCTGTCAATGAGCCTCGAAACCGCCGTGCACGTCGTGGTAGAAGAGGAACACGAATGCGGGATGTAACCCTAAGTCGGACTTACGGGTCAAAGCCGGAGATTCGCTTTAATGAAAAGTTGCAACCTTTCGGTCCCATGAAATCCAAATATAATAGTTTTGTTGGCTATCAAGCACGCAGCCATGTTAGCATCTTGATAGATGAGTGGAAAAGTGTGGACGATTCTAAAGTAAAGGATCCTATTTGGGACACTATCCGGCTTACCTACACTGTCCCTGACTGTCCGAAGTTGAAAGAGAAGACATTGTCTTATTGTGCTGATCGGTGAAGGAAGTTTAAGACCTTTCTAGCTAACACCTATATTTTTGCCGAGGTTCTGCCTCAAGAATAGCCTTGGGATAAGTACCCATATATTGATTAACAAACTTGGCAACAATTTGTTCAGCTGCGGACCACTCCTGAAGCTCTGGTGAGTTTATATTTAGTTTAGTTTGCCTTTTTGTGTGCTTATTAACCTGTGCGGATATTTGAATGTTATTGTGTTCATCTAATCCTTTTAGTTAAATGGTTTGGTTTATGAATAGAAGTATACATTTCCTGCCTTTGTCAATGCAAGTCTGATATGTAGACCCTGATAAAGAAATTAAGTAAATTAAGGAAATAATGATGGCATAAGAGTCAAGTCTCAATTAGATAGTCTTAGTTCTTATAGTAGGCGGTTGTTAGACGTTGGTGTTATGATGTTAGTATGTTAAGCGTGTAATGGTTTCGGTGCAAGCTGTTATGAGTCAAGCCTCTAACTATATGTAAGAGGTTAGTCTAATATGTGTGGGAACCAGTTATGATGAATGAATTAATTGATCGAGTCGCGCGACATTTACTGCAACTCCCTTTCCTCTGTTTATCCCAATTTCTTCTACAATTCTACATCTTTCTTAAATAAAATGTTGAAACTTGATGAAGTGAATTTGACTAATGTTTGACCTTCATATGAAGCGAAGTGTTCTAATTTCTGTTAGACATCAATGGCTGGAATTCATAAGTAATAGTTTTTTTTTCATTTCTGATTCACAGATAAGAAGGGCAAAAGCACAGGATCTAGGGAGAAAGAATGATTGCCCGCATAGGGCTTCTCGCGGTGGATATGAAATGGCCGAAAAGAATTGATGGCGGCCAAGCGGAAGAGATTGGATGATGAAGTCGAATCCAATCCTTCACCGTAGTTGATCGCCCATCTCCTATACGTCGCGAGGAGTTGTGGTTGCATATTCGGCAAAAGTCAGCGGCGCTACACGAGTGAACAAACTCGTGTAGTTGCTTTGAAAGAATTGTAAGTATCGTTATTGTTATTTTTTTAGTTACTAAACATGTTTCATTACTAAGCTTCTCGTTATCCGTATCTTACGGGAAGATCTTAAAATAAAGAAGCGAGAGGGATCTTTCGTGTCGGACGGGAGGAATGATGTTCGACCGCTGTAACCGGAAACCGAATCACGCGGGGCGTGTAAGGGGGTTGGAGGACGGGTAGGCCTGAAGGAATACTTTGGTAAATCCAAACGCCACAAAAAAAGTATGATTACCGGGGAGGAGATGGAGCAGACGCCGGCCAAAATAAATGAGGAAGCGGTCAAAAGCGGCGGCTCAAGAAGCTTCATTGATCGCAAAGTTGATCGCACAGTTTCAATCCCTACTGAGCAAGATGGAGGAGGAAATGAATCAATTGAAGATGCTTTTGAGCTCTCGTCCGAGAGACAAAGGTTCCCGTCACACATTCACTTGCGGTTATGCGGCGAGCACTAGGGGAGCTGCATTGTTGGACAGCGATCGAGCAACCTCCTCCTCAAGTTCCATCCCCTCGTCTACTACTCATTTGACTGCCAGGCAAAAAATAACTGACTTGGCAAACAATAATTATTTTACTGATAAATCGTGGCCTGTCCAAGAAGTAGTAGGCGTCCCTCATCCCGAAGATGTCTACCTTGACAAAATAGATGTAATGTCCCTGCTGATTCCTGGACAGGAGATTAGTAATGCAATCATTCAACTGTTTATGAAGTAAGTATCTGATTCTATATATGAGTACATAATTTAAATGCATCGTTTAGACACACATATATACATATATACTAATTCCTTGATCGATGTCATTATTGTAGGTTCTTGCATCAAGAATTGGTTGAACAGGGCACAATCAATTATTTTGGATTCTTGTGCCCTGTCTATGCAAGTACAACAGAGAAGGACTTGAGACAAGAATACATGTCAAATAGGGTGTGTGAAGTGATAAGAAAGGTTTACGTGTTTCCATACTTCCACGGGTATATACATATCACAATTCTTGTATGCAATTAACTTAATATAATTCTCGCTACATATAATACTCCCGTGAATTTTCAGCCGCCACCGGGCGATTGGTCCTCATGTGCATGGAGGATCATAAAGTTATCTTCTTATGCTCCACTCACAATAACCCGAGATACTATAATGACGGAGACCGTCAACAAGTAAGCATGCATGTCATTGAAATTCTCTTGTCTCGAAATCTCTACCGTAATGGTTTCGGTGAATTATTGATAAATTTGTGATTTTGATAATAGTGCCATGATGACCTACCAAGTCGGGGTAAGACAAAAGCGTGGGAAAGAGGCCACTATTAAACCTTCGTGGTACACCCCAGAGGTTAGCACATATTTTAATTTGGACACTGAAACACTGCCTTGAGAACTTGGTCAGTAACCTATATATATATATATTTCTTGTCACTTATCCTATATTATTTCTTGTTCATTTTAGACCCATCGGCAACCAAAAGAATCCAACTTATGTGGCTTGTACGTCATGAAACACATGTATGATGTTATCATCAGGCGAGGAAAGACAAAATTGTTAGCAAAGGTAAATGTAATTGATGTTATTACATATATTATGTCTCGATTCGGTTTACGGCTTAATGAAATATGCACACAAGTTAATTCAGTTTAGTTTGTCTTTGATGTTACGTATGTTTAGAGATTCCGGTCCCCGTCCCGATAATGAAGTGGAGCACATACGCAATGTGTTTTGTGAATATCTCAGTATCGCCTTATTAATTCTTAAATTTGGATGTAAATATATGTTGTAGCAAAAATAATTTTCTCGTAAATTTGTTCATTTTTTCGAACAAGTCATTCATTTGTAAATAAACATACAAACCGTGTATTTCAAGAATAAATTCGTTTATTCATTCTAGATATTTATGCTTGAAATTTGTGTTACGGATGTTGTAAATGAGAAAGTCTTTGTTCATAAAAATATGGCGAGACCTTTAGGACGCATAGTTATTAAACCTGCGGTGCTTTAAGTCTTCGTTAATTTTTTAAAAAAAATTATGGGTATACTTTTAGGACCAGACGTAATTATTTACCCGGTCTTAAAAATGAGCTAGACTTTTGGGACCGCATCTTTATTATACGGCCGGTCCTAAAAGTCTACGTTTATATTATTAAAAAATTATGGCTATACTTTTAGGACCAGGCGTAATTATTGGTCCGGTCTTAAAAGTCTTCTAAAAATTCGATAGACTTTTAGGACCTTGTTATTATATTTCGTCCGGTCCTAAAAGTCTACGTTTTATTATTTCAAAAATGTAAAGACTTTTAAGACCGTAGTTTTGTTATATATCCGCTCCTAAAAGTTGAGTCATAAAAATATATTTTTTAAAGGACTGTGTATATATATTTGTTTCCTCTTAATAGTTTTTGACTCGGTTTTCAGACAACCGAGGTTCTGGCATTATGCTCAACCGAGGTTTTGACGGTCCAACCTTGACAAGAATAGTCATTTGGTTTGTTTTTATTCGAATAAGGTAAACGATCTTTTTTTGTTTTTTGTATGTTCTAGACTGTATTGTGAGAATTTTTAATGTTGATTTACGCGACGACAATGTTTTGTTTATTTCCTTTTTTGTCGGAAAAAGAAAGAAGATAATGAAAAGGACATGGCGATCGAATATGGAAACAAAAAGATCTTTAATTTATATTTTTTTTACTGCTGCCCCGTGAGGAGCAGCAGCAGCAGCAGTACAGACAACAACAACAAAAAACAGAAAAAAAAAAATGAAATATCTACTCCCCCCCATCGTTGTCGGAGGGGTCGGACATGTCGTCATCTGAAGGATGGTACTCAATGTCCTGGGCATCGAGTACCGCCTGCAGCTTTGCGTTGACGGCGTGATAGACCTGAAACAACTGGCCGCACCGTCGATCTATATGATTGAGGCGGGCCAGGATGTGCTGGATCATCTGGTAGATTGTCGGTTCCAGAGGCAATGGAGGAGGAGGACCTCGTGGTGGTGGAGCGACCATTACTGTGGATGTTTCAGAAGTGATGGAGAAGAATGTGATAGAAGTAAAGTAACATCTGGTTTAAATAGAGAACCCTGCCCGAACAATTTGAAACTCCGGAAATAATAACGAGGAGACGCATAGTTCCGCAGAATACGAGGAGACGCCTAGTTGGGAAGTTTATCTGGAAGTCGAAGCGATTCTGAAATTGATTTGAACAGAGAACCTTTAAGACCGGATATTGTAAAAGATCCGTTCTTAATAAAATTAAATTGATTTTTAGGACCGGATATAAGACAAAATGTCGGTCTTAAAAGTTATTGAATTGATTGAAAAATAAATAAGACTTTTAGGACCGGATATATTTAAAAAGGTCGGTCTTAAATTCAATGGAATTGAAAAAAATTTAATTATGAATTTTAGACCCGCATATTTATTAACTCCACATACATCTCTCGTCCTTATTAAACTCATCACAATCTCGTAACTCCACACTACGCGGCTCTCCCCTAACCGCTCAAACCATGGTTAGATACAAGAGAACCGCTCGTAGGGGTACTCTTACTCGTGATGCTCGTGCCTTCCGTAGATCGTTATACGGTGCTTCTCCTCCATCAAGAGTGCGTTATATTGTGACGAGGAGTCTCGGGTCGTTGGACCCATTGTTATTTCGGATGATGAAGAGGTTCCCGCTCCCCTCTCCAACAAGTTACCCCACCCTCCGGCCTTGGACCATGAAGAGGTTCCCGCTCCCCCTCTCCAACAAGTTGGCCCCGTAACGCGCCTACCGCCGACCCCTCTCCTCTCGTCCTCTCGATTTATTGCGGCCGATGCGATTAAGGCGAACTTGCGATATCCCATGAATTTAATGATTTTCACGCCGATATCGACAAGGATGTTTAGTCGATCGATTCTTGTTTTTTATAATTTTCTGCTTGTTTTTTTTGTGTACGTGTATATATATTCTCTAGTATGTATGAAGCATTAAGAACTAAGATTGGAATTTTCCTTTAATTTTCATCTTTTAAAAAAAAAACAAATGAGGACTTTTAGGACCGGATGTTTAATAAAAATCCGGTCTTAAAATTAAATGAATAATAACATATTAGGACCGTCCATTTGTAAATAAACGGTCTTAATAAAAGTTGCGACCGCCAAGCTTGTGTCTTTTTTTTGTTCATATTCTCAATTTTTCCTTTAATTTTTTTCATTGAGTTCTTTGCTTGAGCTAATCATCTTTTTGTTTAAAAAATAATAATGAGGACTCTTAGGACCGGATATGAATAAAACTCCGGTCTTAAAAGTAATTTGGTTTTAAAAATGTAATTATATATTTAGGACATTTATAAATAACCGGTCTTAATAAAATCCAAACTATACTAAAACACAACTCTTTCGCGCGAATAACAAATTTCCTCTCAAAACTTCTCTCGTCGCGCCGATAGTGATTTCTCGGGTTATGTCTCCGGTTTGTGTTGCTTGCGTAAATGCTTCGCGTTGCTCTCTCGACAATCGCTTTGTTTCCTTAGTTAAACGTCTATCGACCAAGGATGTTTCGGTTAAATAACTTTATGGTTTTCTCTGGGTTTAACAAAATCGATGAAATGTTCTAGTGGGTTTCTTTGTTGTTAATGAATATTGTATTTTTAAGATTATATTTGCGCTTTTGACCTACCCAATCGACCAACAAATGTTTTTAGGTTACTCTTGTCGGTTTGGCGGGAGAAGAAAGACTCGCAAACCATTTGAATTTATATGCTACGGTGAGTCCACATTTAATTTCACGCGATGCATTTAATTTCCTCGTCATGCTTTAATTTTTCTTCTTGGATTCACCGTGTTATTTATGACCAAAAGTGTTTCTTCGTTATGCATTTAATGGGCAAGTTTCTTCGTTGAGCATAAATATGAATTTGGTGTTTCCTTATTTTGTATCTCGTGTCATAAATATGAATTCTAGTATGGATCACGGTTGGATAAATGCGTTAAACAAGTGTTGAATATCGAATGGGGTGAGGGAATTTATAGAATTTGCTAAACAAAATGCCCATGATGATAGTGGGAAGTTTTATTGCCCTTGTGTAAAATGTTTGAATGAGAGGCGACTAAGTCCCGAAGTTATCTACACACATTTAATTTGTGAAGGATTTTGTAAGTCTTATACGGTATGGGTATGGCATGGTGAAAAAGTACCAAGTGGGTCTCAACATGAGGAAGTGGCCTTTGATGATAATGACACGGATATGGATGATCACATAGAGGACATTATTCGTGATGTAGGAGAAGAGGCTTTTCATCAATCACATGCATATGGTAATATGTGCGATGATGCGAGACTCCCGGTTGTAAAAAATATCAATTGTTGAACGCCGTTTTGGTAAATTAGTCGATGTCAACGGTAGAAGTTTTGGTGATGAACCTTTTATTATGGCGAGACCGGCGAAACAAGTTTCTATATCACCGATCAAGAAAATAAAATGTGGTGATATTTATGGTTAAAGTACTCCTTTTCAAGGGGTCAACGAAGCAAACTTCTTTGCAAACTTTAAGGTTTTAACTATATATATTATATATTCCTTCGATCTATGTTCTTAAACATTATTGTCACCGACTATGAAGTTTGTTCTTGTTCTATTTTTGTGGCGGATCGGATCCTAAGGGGCATGTTATAAAAGAGGATGTTACGTTGTTGGGTGGGAATCAGATGAAGGCATGGTGAATATTCCATTGGGAATGTATTTGTAACTTATTGTATATTATGCATGCATTGTAACTAACTTATTCCATTGGGCATGTACGTTGTATTTGTCACAGACTCATGGTGAATATTATTTGTAATTTTTTCCCAATTCAATTTATTCATAATTTGTTCAAAGCTTGTACTTATAGATTCAACTTTTATGTCTTTGGATTGGTTGGTGGATTTGTGAATGAATATATATATATGATCGGGAAAGAACGAGAATTTAGCAACTTTTAAGACCGGAGGTATCCATATATCCGGTCTTAAAGGTCATGTGTACATATTTGATATTAAGCCGGTCTTAAAAGTTTGTCTTTTAAGACCGGTATGTTTATAAGTCCTCTTAAAATTCAATTTTTAAGACCAGGAATTTATTGTCCGATGAAAGTCGCCTTTTAAGACCGCGTATAATTAGTCGTCGGTCCTAGAAGCCGATATTTTTCAGCCTTTATAATTGTCCGGTCTTATAAATTTGATCTTTTAAGAGCGGCCGATATTTTCCCCGGTCTTAAAAGTTGAGTTTTAGGACCGAACAAAACATATTTCAACCTTATGTAGTACTACTTTTAAGACCTAATGTTTTAAATGTCCTGTGCGGAAGATGTTCTTTAAGACCGGTTGTATCCATTATCTTTTAATAAGTGGAACAAGACCGGTCATTTGTCCTTACGAAATACTTTTTTAGTGATTGTTTGAATTTGATATTGGGTTAAAGTACAACCAACACCCTAAAGTTTTTTTTTTGACGTATATCCAATGCCTTAAAGTAATTTGTGATGATGTTAGATCCATTATCACTACTTTTTTTGTAAAAATGTTAGATACTTTTTAGGTGTGTGTGTAATAATTTATGGTACATGACGCACTTGAAAAATATTTTCGGGATGTTCTTTGCACAAAAAAAATGCACATTAACCCTCTAATATTTTATAAATTACAATTTATTTATTTATTGTATTGTAACTATAAACTATATAGATGTCATTTCAAGAGTTTAAATTTATTTATTTGTTTATAGTAATAATTTTATAAAATACTAAATAAGAACCATTTATTTTTTCAATCTAACGTGAGATATAAGATTCTGAGAAAAAAAATGAGAAAGAGGAGAAATGAGAGAAATCTAAGCCAACAATCATTAGCCTTGGATCATTTTAAGAAGAAGGGGTATTTCGGTCCTTTTGCACATCTCACCTTCCATTCCATAGCCTCTCACTGATCCTGCTACGTCAATACCTTGGTGTTAAAAGGAAGTGATCTATTTTTTTTTTTTTTTAACTACCTCCGGTCCTAATTATAAGAACACTTTAGTATAATTTGTATTACAAAAGTATTCCTATAATTAGGACCAGAAGTAGTATTTGTTAAGCCTTTCATCTGATATCTCTGTTTCATGGTCAGTTATAAACTTTCTCTTTGGGTGTGGATTACCTTCCCACAGGGCAAATAACTTGAAGAAAGTTTCACTTCTTCTCATATTTATCATCTTCTATGAGGTTTCTGGGGGACCCTTTGGGAAAGATGGTATAGTAGGAGCTACAGGTCCTTTGTTAGCCCTAATCATGGACGGACCCAAGTTGTAGAGAAGGAGGGCAAGTGTCCCCCTTGAATTTGAGAATTTTTTTTTTTCTAAAAAAATTAATACATGTTTGAATGATTGTCCACCCTTAAATCAAGTGCTCACCTTAATATATTAAAACTGCACTTCGTAATCGGATGGAGGATAAATAATTGAATGATTGTTTAGTGCCTTATATTGAAAAGATGTATTTGATAGCATTGATAATAAGTCAATTATGATGGAATTCCAAAAAATAAGGCCTAGAAGGATGACATTGTAATTATTTTTATTGTAATATACTTTTTATATTAAAATATATGTACTTGAACTTATTAAGTGCCTGTTGGTCGATTTCCTTGATGGGAAGTGAACCAGTCAAACAAGTAATAAAGTGTAAGTAGAGTATCGTCCCACAGAGACTGAGATACCGAGAAGTGACACTTAATTGCTGTAATAGTTGCGTAAATAGAAAGTAAAATATGATTGGGTTGAAGTTTTTGTGATTACGCTAAATAACAAGAAAGTAAACAGAATATTGAAGTCATAAGAAGAAATTAGTAGGAGAATAGGCCGAGCTCTGAATCATTCTTAAGCATATCAATTCCCTAGTTGCTTCACACATTGCTATAGCACTTATGCTGCACAGCTTCTGCAATGCTACAGCATAGGTGCTATTTACACTACTATTCAGCTAACTCACCACTATAGTCTATTGAAGCTTCCGCGTCCAATACATTTAATACTAACTGTACTTCTCCCATATGCCTATGGCAATTTTCTAGTTAGATCTACATTACAAAGCAAGGTGTTATGGTTATGAGCGGTAAACCCATTCCTAAAGCCTACAATAATAGGTCAAGCCTTGCACTAGCCTGTCTAGCAATCACTATTTCTCATAGGTCTAACCCCGATTCCTTTCCAGTAAGCCGAGGCCACTAATCTAGCCTTTAGCTTCTGCTAACCGACAAGAATTTAAATCACTGATAAGGAAACCAAATTTATTTAATTAAGAACTAGCAACTAGGTTCATTCCAAACTTAAGAAATCATCCTCGCTCAGCCATAGGAAATATAGTTCTTGACTGACGAGGGAAACACAAAACAGATAACAACAAAATGACTCATGATCAAAAGATTAAAATGAAAGAAAAATAGAAAGTTTGACGAAGTTTTTGACGGCGTGGAAGAAGCCCTGTCACGTCACCACTCCACGTCTTCTTCTCTCTGTCTCACTGCAAGGAATGATGCTAGGTTCTCTTGAGGGTTTCGTGCCTTGTAAATTCTCTCTTTCTTCTTTCGAGTCTAGCTAGATATGGATGGGATTTGGCTCTCTTCGCGACTCCCCCTTAGGGTTGGCTTGTTGTTTCTTTATATAGTCAGGCTTTCTTGCAGCGTAAGTTCCAGCAAGCTGGACCTTCCTAATCTGTCGAAGTCCGATTGTATCTATCTTCCAATTTGTGATAGATTGATTTTGCTTATCCTGCGAGATTCTTCAAATCTTTTAGTTCTGATCCTCCGCATCTTCCATTTCAATACATCAGCAATCTACCTTTTCTCCTCGACCTGCATTATACTTCCTGAAACAATCTTGACAAAAGATTAGAATATATATGTCGCATAGCACTGCGTCACTTACCATGCTATAGCTTCAAGGATGCATTGTATTGCACTTCGATAAGGTTGTCCTGATGCTATAGCACAGCATCGGCTATGTTATGCGACTTTCTTATAAAACCTCAAAAATTGCTTCTTTCTTAGCACATGTTTATGATGTAAACAAAATTCACCCTTAAGTTCCCTGTACAATGAATAAATGCCGCTAGGATTACATGCACTTAAGATCATATTCACCATACAATTCAGTCATAAAATACAGGGAAAACATGGCATAAATCATGCTCATCAGTGCCCATCTTTCATTGTAATTAATGTAGCTGCATTTCTAACAGCACTTAGCCATGCTTTTCTAAATGACAAGTTTGTAAAATAATTGCCTCTCTTATTATATCGTTAGTATTCACTTGATTTCATGAATATTTTTTTGATATTCTTTTTTTTTCTTGTTTATATTCTTGTTTTTTAATGGGATAAGGGTCTTATTTGCCCTGGAAGTGTTGGCTTAGGAGCACTGGGTGGACAGAAGTTTTTTTTGGACCAAAATTATCATGGAAGTTAACAAAACGTAGCAATTTTGTCTCTCCGTAAATTTTGACCGTTAACTTTAACTGAGTGCACATGTGGCATGCCACCTCATCCATCAAATAAGAGTTAAGTAACATTTTTGCCCTAGAAGTCTTCGTTGAGGAGCAATTTTGTCCCGAAAGTTTACAAAACGTAGCAATTTTTCCCTTCTGTCCCCCAATATTAAATTTAACTATTAAACCAGTCAAAGAACACACATGTCATGCCTTGAAAAGGTCAAACTTGAAGTTAGAGAGGGAGATCCTTGAGCCGTTGAGCTCAAGGTAGCCAGAATTTGTGAAGCCGAATGGGTGAAATGGACTGAAAGGTCTGTCACAAAACCCAGAGGAAGCATCACTTATAATTTAAGTAAATGAAACATAAAACGAGAAATGAATTGTCTCAAAAATTGATTCAGTAAGACAAATTAATAAAGATAGTATTTACCTTTGTATAGATTGATCTAGGCCACCCACTCTGTCCCACAAGATAAATTTCAAGCGATTTTAAGTACTGCTTACTGAACCAATTTTTGGGACAATTCATTATTGATTTGTCCCAAAAATTGGTTTGATCTAAACAAATCAATAATGAATTGTCCCAAAAATTGGTTCAGTAAGCATCACTTAAAATTGCTGGAATTTTTAGGAGCAGTATAGATTTACCTTGTGGGACAGGATGAGTGTCCTAGATCAATCTATACAAAGGTAAATACTAGCACTATTGATTTGTCTTACTAAACCAATTTTTGGGACAATTCATTTCTCGTTTTGCGTTTTATTTTCTTAGATTATAAATGATGCTTCCTTTGGGTTTTGCAACAGACCTTTCAGTCCCTTTGACCAGTTCAACTTCACAAATTTTGGTCGCCTTGAGCTCAATGTCTCAAGGATCTCCCTTTCTGACTTCAAGTTCGACCTTTTCAAGGCATAACCTGTGTGTTCTTTGACTAGTTTAATAGTCAAATTTAATATTGGGAGATAGAAGGGCAAAATTGCTACGTTTTGTAAATTTCCATGGTAAATTGCTCCTCAGCGAAGACTTCTGGGGCAAAAATGATACTTAACTCTTATTTGATTGATGAGGTGACATGCCACTTGTGATGAGGTGTCATGCCACGTGTGCACTTAATTAAACTTAATGGTCAAAATTAATGGAGGGGCAAAATTGCTACGTTTTGTTAACTTCCGTAGCAATTTTGGTCAAAAAAACTTCCATCCACCC
This sequence comes from Acacia melanoxylon, assembly GCA_019022615.1. Classification (NCBI taxonomy): domain Eukaryota; kingdom Viridiplantae; phylum Streptophyta; class Magnoliopsida; order Fabales; family Fabaceae; genus Acacia; species Acacia melanoxylon. The sequence continues at coordinate 1,210,240 of JAFJYJ010000018.1, read as the reverse complement.
AGTGCTCATCAGCCAAAACTTCCGAGGCAAATAAGACCCTTATCTCGTTTTTTTAATGCATTTAAAACTTTCCTTAAAAAAAATATTGGGGGCAGCAATGGTGCCCTCTTCAATAATTTTCTCGATCTGCCCCTAGCCCTAATTGGCTTCCTGGTTTTCCCACTCTAGGAGTGTCCCAATCATGCTTAGATGCATCTTGTCCTTCCTTTCACACTTCAGTCATGCTTTCAGATAGCATCCCTGTTTAGACTCACATTCCCTCTTCGCCTTTGATACATATTAGTCACAATGAACCTTCCTCCTCTTCCCCCTTTTCACTCAAGTAGATCCTCTCCATCTTGAGGGAGGTGAGGTTTTAATCCGTTGGAGAACATCGAGTGCTCAACTCGAGTGTTCAAGAACCTACTCGAGTTATGCCCTTTCATTACTCAGGTATTTGCTCTTGTTTGATCCGGTTCTTCTTCAATTTCTTAACACTTGAGTTATCAGAGGCCCAACTCAAGTGTCTCACTTGAGTGTCTTAGTAACTCACTCGAGTGATGTTTGAAACTGCAAGACACTTTGTTATAATTTCTCAATGTCACTCAAGTGACTGCTCACAACTTTCACAATCACTCGAGTTCCCTTGCAAGTGATTTCTCGATGAACTAATAGTATTGGACTTCTCATTGAGTCCACTTGAGTGATCCTTTGATTCACTCGAGTGACACAAAGCAACTTGCAGAAGTACTTGAGTCATTGGTAGAGTTGAAGTCTATTTCAAAACGACACTCGAGTGACCATCTCTTTCAACAATTCACTACCAGAGATAAAGTACATCAACACTCGAGTTGAATTGCAAAAGCACTCGAGTGATTCTGGAATCACACTCGAGTGGCTGTTCTTATTTTATTTCATAATGTCTCCGAGAATTCAAATATTATGATTAACATATATTTGTACTTGATTACTACTTATACTATTTCTCAATGCTACTAATCTTGTTTGTGCATAAGTTTTAGATGCTTAAGATCATGAATTAACTTCAAAAGTTCAAAAGAAATTTCATGTGTCAAAGCATTAAATGCGCAACAGAAACAAAGCAGACGAAAGCAATCGCAAAGCAGATTTCGTGTGAAGTGTTTATTGCGGCAGAGACGAGAGCGACTAAACCTTAAAGCTCTTACTGCATCGAAGACGAAAGCGACTAAATCTTAAGCAATCTAAGAAAAGACCAAAGGGATGTTGTATGAAGATCTATAGTAGCAAAGCGAAGGCAACTGAACCTTGAATTTTTCCAACGACTCCAATTTGTCTCTAACGAATAGTTTGAATGCTTACAATAGTAATTAATGGAGTTCAACTATAAATAGTGAAGCATTCAATACAGAGCAACAAACTAACCACATGATCAATCTTCTTCTCATTTATTGCTTATAAATTAATGTTGTAATATCCTCTGATATTCATTGTTCATCAGTATTTACATATCTACTATATGAGAGAGTCATTTACAAAAGATTTCAATCTTTGTAAAATCTCAAGGTAATGAGACCTTGGGTATGGTTGTTGGATTATAACTAGTAAAGGGGAGTGATTCCTGCTGTTGAGGATTACTTTTGTACCATGGTGACAAGAACCCGTGAAATTTTGGAACAATAGTGAAAATCTCGAAGACGCTTTGGGGATTGGACGTTAGTGAGAAAGTTAGGGCCGAACCAGTATAATCTATTGTACACATTTCGGTAATATTTTTCTAACTCTCGCCCTTCAAATCAATTGTTTATCAACTTCGGTTATAAATTTTTACGATCACTCAATTCACCCCTCATAGGTGAAACGTTGAAACTAACACGTCCAACATCCCTCCTCCCTCCCTTCCAACATCCCTCCTTCCTCCCTTCTCCACGTAGCTTTTCGATCTCACTCACAGCTTAATTCCTCTTTGCAATAGGTAAACAGAGGAACACTCTTTTAGCTTCACCGTAGTGGTCGGTGGAGTACACAACCAACGACTGTCGCAGCGCACGACAATCGTCTCGTAATTTTTTTTTTTTTAGAATCCTAGCAGAGCGGGTTTCACAAGCAGCATCCTTTTCCAACTTCTTATCAACGACTTTTTTATTTCTCAAATCCTCACAATTCCCCTCTTTAAATAAAAATAAATGGGAAAATTATATAACCCTATTTTTATTATTTGATCAAGGGTTTCCCTTTCCAAGACCCTATTTTATATTTAAGATCGATCACATAAACCTATTTTATTTCCAAGAAAAAACTTACCTACATTTTCAAGATTGACAAGACATCAATATAATTATTTAAAGTCGAACTAAAATCAAATATATTGATATAAAATATAATACGACCAGGAAGCCAAATGAAAACAGCATAACTCATCAGAAACTTTATACAAAAGTTCAAGCTTGATTTTTAATTAAAAATATAGCATATTGTTTCATTTTTTTGATATTTAAGATAAGTTTATATTAATGTTTTAAGACAAAAAAAAATCCACAACTTTAAAAAAGAAAAAATCCAAGAATTTTTTTGATAAAAAAATCCATGCAATTTACTCTAACTAAATTCAAATAAATTATACTCTACCTTCTTAAAAGAAAAAATCCAAGAAATTTTTTTGATAAAAAAATCCATGCAATTTACTCTAACTAAATTCAAATAAATTATACTCTACCTTCTTGTTATCCTTCTCTTGCATATATACACGAATTTGCTAAACATAACAAAAAGGAACACTCAGATTCTCCAGGAGTTCAGTAATTAGTAGAGGACATGTGATTATCTCTATCAGAACACTGAATCTATTCATCATCCACTGAATTCTTGTCGTTCTTCACAATCTAAAAGGAAAACATCCATTCTGTTAGAACTGAAGAAGGTACTGTAAAATATGTAGAACTTTTCAACGCTAAGTTTTTCTCAATTGATTGATGCATAATATTTACATTATCATTTCTCCCTTTCACCTATAATTTCCACTACAATGCTACAACAAAGATAATATCCCTGTTTAAAGGATTGTAATGAGCCTCATTGTTGATATAACACCATGGTATTATGCAATCCAAGTAGTCGTCTAGATAAGAATAGTTATTGTTGTTTAAAGCAATGAGTCATATCAGAAGAATCCAACAAACATACAGTTTCAACTTGATTTAAGTCCTCTCCCCCCCCTCTTTTATGACATGAATTACTAAAATATTTCGATGCATGAATTGTCCAAAGTAGCAAGGGAAAAAAAATTTCCATTAACAAATGCACTCAGCCTTCTATCAAAACAAAAATATCAAAGATTGAGCTTCAGCATGATACATGAGAAACACATGAATGAATGGCACGAGATCTTCTTAACAGGGACAATTACAAACATGATAACAACAATACGCCTTTAAAAAATCAAGCACTTGATTTTTTAAACCAAAAAAATAACAAAGAAAAAGTATACTTTTAGTTCTTTAACTTCATGCAAGATTTCATTTTGGTCCCTTAACTTCATAAAGTTTCTTTTTTGTTCTTTAACCCTAACGTCATTAACAAAAAATGCTGATATTGAGATTTTAAATGTTTAAAAAACCTTTTTCAAATGCTGACATATTAAGGTTAATTTTCAAAATAATAATGAACATTATAAAAAAAAACCATCAGTTGAGAATCACAATGTTAGGGTTAAAGGTTTGAAAATATGTTTTTTAAAATTACTTTGTATAAAGTAAAAGAACCAAACATGTACTTTTGCCCAAATAACAATTATGCCTAATCCACATTCATATCTCACATAAGCATCCAAAAGAAAAACATGAGCAGAACATCAAAGGGTGATCAGAGATAAAACCCTTTGACCAAAGATACGGCATTTATTGCCTACTATTGAATTAAACAAACACAAGAAAGAGACAATGACCACAAAGACTTGTATACAGTACCTGAGATACATATTCTTTGATCTTGTCACTAATGGGTCCATCTAAAGCTCTTTCAGCAAGCTCATAAAATAAAGTGTTGCCGTCAGGACCATTGACATTGTCCTTTTGTAAATATCTACGAAGGAAAAGATAACCCAGAAAGAAGATAATTCATTCCTCTTGAGAGATTAATTTTGGTAAAGTTGACGGACCATGAACTGAAACAACCCATTAAAAAAGTCAGTACATCAAGCCAATGCTCACCTTTGTTGAACAAGAAGTTCTAATGCATGCTTGACGTTTCCAAGTAGGGGATGGCTTTCTTCATTTTCAGACAAACCCATTCTCCTCATATGGCTAAAGAGACTTTCTACAGAGCATTCTCAAGAAGGAATTCTATCCGTTACAAACAAAGCAGCTGAAGGGTAAAAATATTATTAAAAAGGAAAGAGTAGAGAAAGAGCAGTAAATTGTATTACATCATTGAACCTATACTTCTATTATGCAGTTAAAGGTAATGGCCACTTTATAAACCTGGAGCTAAAGAAAAATTTACAATAGCACCCCCTAAGAGTAAGGTATTTTTACAATAAGCTAAAAAAAATCAAAGAAACAAAAGGGAAAAGGGTAGGAATACCATTCTCTCACTCAATATGAGAGTATATGTTAATCATTCCCAGTTTGGATAAGCAAACATCAAACTAGGTTCTTGAAAAGAAAACCAACTGATTGTTGATGAATAGGTGTGTAAATCACCTCAATCATATTGTTCTTTATTTTTCCACGAAAAAAAAAGGCCAATCACTCCTGGTTCTATCCTGACAGAGCAGATTCTTTGCAATGCTAATGCTACTTGATTGATGAAAAAGAAGAAAACTGAAGTTCATCAAGCAGCATTTCAAACCATATATTTTCAAAGATTCCTTTTACACTGATATAACCTATCTGGACACTTTAATATAGTTGCATTTGACTATCAAAAGTCTATCATTTGCTTATGCATACATAAATAAATCACGAAACTAAATCTACAATCATACCTGCAGTAATTTTCCCACCAGCAAGATGTACTATGCTAACAATGACAAAAGTGAAACCACTCAGATGTGCACTATTTTCATCATCAACATATTTTTTATAGACATTGGAAGGCAGCTGACTTATGAGGACATATGATTTTGAATCTGCAACATCTGGAAGAAAGCATGCAAGTATAATTAGAGAAATGGACACATTTACAACTAGGAGAGGATTACAGACAGATTTGACGTGGTAAAAGGAATGTATTACAGTTTTCTTTTTATTTTCCCCTTGCTTCTTTTTAACCATATATGCACACCTTGTTACAATATCAATAAAAACTTGTATACATAGACCTCTAAACAGGGTAAAAGTTTTCCCTTTTTTGACCTCCTTTTCTTTGACCCTATATGCACACCTTATTGCAATATCAATAAAAACTCATCATATACCATTCAAAGGTAAAAGTATCAATGTTGGTTTTTGTTCTCAAACCAACCATAAAAAATACTTCCTCAGATCTATATTTCCCTGTCATTCATAAAGAAAGAAACCACAACTTTTTAGCAATCAAGCCCATTAAATTTGCATATCATTCAATTAGAAATATGCATAAAAATTTAGTAACCACGCCCATGCATGATATGATTAAAAAGCAAAAGGACCATATAGTAGTTCAATTAAGTTTGCATATATTGCTCAAATTATTCATCAAAATTTCACTGAAAATAATATTGGGATTCTAGAGGGCGCCTATTGTCAATGTCTTGCATGATCTGAACTGAAATAAGGACAATTTCATTTCTCACTTTGCTGAGAAAGCTGTGCCTGGTTTTTTGATGATGGTTGAGATCTTTGAAGCTCTCTCATTTCATAGCCAAATATGCTTGAAAGCTTCTCTTTGGCCTCATTTATCACTGAAGTAGGAAGGTTACGCTGGTGATAGTTTTTCGTAACCAGTTGAGTAAGCTCAGTTCTCTTAACTGGGCAGCCTGAGTTCTGATGAGTTTTAAAAAGCATATAACGGATTACTTCTCCAACAAGTTTGTCCTTTTCCTGGAAGGAAAGCATAAGTTTTAATGAATCAATTTTTCTGACTCAAATATTTAATAAATAAATAAATAATGAGCACTGTAGACACTCACCTCCATTGAAATTCCATACTGCGACCAATCCTCCACTGTACTTGCCATTCTGCCTACAGGACACAGTATCTTACACTTATTTCACTATCTTGCCAAAAGGGAATAGTACTTCATGATGTTAAAAAAATAAAAGAAAATGAAGAGGTTTAAAGGATATCCTTAGGTGTGAAAGAGAAGCCTGAGCTAAACAGTAAACAACAGTATTCACCAGCACAGTTTACTTCACTATCTTATACATAGTTTACACACCAATAAGTAAAGTTCATATGTGAAGCTTATTACTTCGATTATGAGAGGATTCTCAAAGATATTAAATATTGACATTAAAAGTCAAAATAGAAACCGTTAAGTAAAGTTCATATTAGGCAAGCTAAACATGTAAAAACTGAAAACCATGAGAAGTTTGTCCCTGCACAAGAAATATCTCACACGATGCACACTTTGAGCAGAAGTAATTGTTTTATATACAAAAGTAGATCATTCCAAGATTGTTTTTAAGAACAGACAGTGCACCTGGAATACTAAAAAGAATCAGTATATACTGAAAAGAGAAAAGAAAGAAAGAAATGACCAAAACATCATATCTAACACCCCCCACACACCCAAAAAAAGGGCCTTTAGTGCAGAACTACTAAGCTGGATACAAACTCCATCATTCCATTAAAAAAACATTTGTTTTAAGAAATGCACACTAGGGAATCATGAGCAATCATATTGCAGGACCACAAAGAACTTCAGCGACATATCCAGAAGAAAAGGCAAACTTAAATTAGGGGAAGGAAAAAGTAGAGATAAACAAAAACAATTTAGCCAACAAAATTCGCATCTGGTAATTCCCAAGGAGCACCTATTTTTTGCCCAACAATTCAGCCAATATCAATATTTATTTGCTCTCATTAAGCACACAAGACAAAGATCAGCAACAAATTTATTCCCACGCAGATTCAGCATCAGAAGCACCAAATAACTAATAAACCACGCAAGAATTGTCACCAGCCAAAAAACAAGCTCATCCTATTCTACTATCCGTGACAGCAGAGGCACATCGCACCAACAAGCGGAGGCGTGGGATGGGAAGTAGAAGTTGATACCTGAATGAGTCAAAAAGCCAGAAAAAACCCAGCAGATACGTAAAGGCTCCGATAGGACGACGAGAAGCAGCGACGAGGTTGGACGACGGCAACGAGACCAAGGAAAGCGGCGACCAGAGATTTGATAAAAATGGGGAATTTTTTCCCTCCTCAGTTTTTCAGTGTTCTTTATTTAAATTAAGAGACTTGCGGCCTCCATATCATTCTCACTGGTGAGCTAGACAAAAGAGAAAACGCAGGATGTTAAAAGGTCTTCTCACAATGCTCTTGAATTGATTCACACAATGCTCACCGATGAAAGGCAGGGAGCGAACAAATTATTCTCACCGGCGATGTTATTTGATTCTCACAAGTGGGTTTCTCATGTTCCTGTTCGTCAAAAAAAGAAAAAGAAAGAGCAAAGGTACGAAGTACTGGTGGAGACTGGAGACCCAACAACCAAGTTGGAAATATCATAAAAATATGAGGGTAAAATCGTCATAAAGTTTAGCTCCCCTCCAAAATTTTCAACTAGACATGGGAGGGGAAAATCTATCACTCCCCTCAAATTAAACACACCCAAATTAAGCGTTTGTTACAAAAAAGATTTGGGGAAGAAAATGAAATGAAAGAAATTAAAAGAAAGGAAGATTTGAAAGATGAGGGAAGATGGTTTGAGTTGTTTGGTAGGAAGAAAATGAAGAGGTAGTAGTTGGTAACGAATTAGGAAATGTCTATTTTACCCTCAAAAGAAATTAATTCAAAATTTAAAAGGAAAATATTTTTTTTGCTAAAATATATTTTTAAAAAATATATTCTTGTTAAGTTCGAACTCGTGAAAAAAAAAATCGCCAAGTTCAACTTTCCCGCCCAATTTGAACTTCCCGCCAAGTTTGCATTTCGGGGTAAATTTGTCAAAAAAACACTTTCCCAGGAAGATTAAAGCTTTCCTTCCATTTTCTCGATAGAAAGATCTTCCCTCAAATAAGGGAAGATAAATCTTTGGAAGATCTTGATTAACTTTCTCTCTACCAAACACCCAAAATCTATGGGAAGATTGGGTCTTTCCCTTTCCTTCCCCACCAATTCTTTGTAAGCAAACGGGTCCTTAGGCTTTAGCTTGAGAGGGGAGGGGAGTTAGAGCTCGTAAAAGGGTTAGGTGAGCTCTAAGTTATTTTAACAATCTTTTACTATTTTTTAGTTTTTTAAAATAAATAAAATTAAAATAATGAAAGTCCTAATTTAATACATAAATGTTGTTTAGTGTAAAAGATACATATCATATAATAAACAAACTCACTCACTAAGTTATAATCAAAGGTAAATTATTGTCCACATACTACAATTACAAATAATTAATAAAAATACTTAAAAAAAATTAAAAATACTTCTTATAAATATGTCGTGAAAAGTGTAAGTAGTTAATAAAATAAATAACACAAGATATGATAGAACAATCACTAGAAAATAAGTCAAAAAATACAAAATTAGTAAAAATACTTATGAAATAAGAAATATCTTTTATAAGTTTTTAATTTTTAGAATTCTTATTACAAGATGTTCTTAAAAAATTAATTTAAAAAAGAATAATTAAATATTTGCAACATTAGTGACAAAGTATAAAAAATCAATAATATTATTATCATATAAATAATTTGGAAAAAAAAAAAAAGCATACAGGCCTAAAAGGGGCATATAAATAATTTGGGAAAAAAGGAGAAGCATACAGGCCATTAAGTGGCCCCTTTTAGGCCATCGACCTTACCGGGCTGGCTATTTTAGGCTCACTTTCACTTTTAAGGTAAAGCTCTTAAGCTCGACCTTGCAAATCTAGGACACAAACGGGCCAGCTCAAAGACTCGGCCCGTTTTCCCGGCTTAGGGGACATATCAATTTATCATTCTACCCTTATACATATGACCTTATATTTTTATATGTATATAAATTAATTTACACCTTTAAGCATATTTTAAATTTTATAACAATATACTACATTTTTATTGGTAATAATATATTTTTATTTGAAATTAATTTTTTATTTTATTTTTAGTAGCATATTTTTATTTTAAATTAATTTTATTATAATATATTTTTATTTATAATTATATGTTTTTAGTTTACAAAAAAAAAAAAAAAAAAAGGAGGAAGGGCATACGGAAAAATTAGTAACATTTACATATGCTAAATTCACACTTGTGTACTTATATAGTATTTTGCATATTGGTGTTATTGACTTGTCCATTTCACGTTTTAAAGGTATAGATTTTCCTAATCATAAATAAAAACTATGGTTAATATAAGGGTTAAAGACCATTTTTTTGCCTCGGAAGTACACGCCGAGGACCAATTTTACCCTGGAAGTTTCTTTGGGAGCAATGTTGCCCCGGAAGTATAAAAACGTAGCAATATTGCCCCTCCGTTAGGGTTTCCATTAACAAAATTAATCTGAACGTTAAGTGACTCCGTTATGCTGACGTGAATTGTCTACATGGCATCTTTGTCACTTTTTTTATAGGTTAAGTAGAAATTTTGCCCTGAAAGTACATCTAGGAAAGACCAACCGGAGAGCTCCTGTTGATGCGAAAGATTCGGCTAGAGCAAAGTGACATAGTACAACTACTTCATAAGAGGGCTTCTTGACCTACCTCAAATAACGAAGTTATAGAATTGACGAGCGAAGAGGCTAGATGTACTTCGAAATTGGAGTAGGTTGGGCTTTGATGACCTAGACTTTCTTCTCACGTAGCACCCTGGAAGTTTTTTGGCTCGATGTTGAATGTTGCCCCTTAATTAAAGCCCTAACGGTCAAACGTCAACCTGGACTTATAATTAGGACCGGAGGTACTATGATTAAGTAACTTATTTAGTTTTTTTAATTTCTCCAAAAAAAAGTCAACATTGTCTTATAATTATAATTATGACATGAGGGAGTAGGGGTGGCAATTAATTTTTATTTGTTTATTTTAAAAAAATAGTAAACATAGCCTACTCCTTCTTCCCCATAGCGTCGTCCATCGCAGGCATTCCCTAATCAAACAATAATCACTCGCCTGCAGAATTTGTCCAGAAAAAAATATTTCGAACAAATCAAACAAAAAAATAAGAATGAATTTTTCTGTACAAAAGATAAAACAAGTACATCGCAGACAATTCAAACGAATTTTTTCAAATAATAATCACTCGCCTGCAGAATTATCTACGCGAACGACTAACGAACCTTTGGTGCAATGTAAAAAGAGATGACTGAGAGAATAAAGCTTATAAAAAATGTCAAATATAATTAATTATTTAAATCACTTAGAATTCATCACAAAATTTCAGACGTGGAATTCAGCTAAGGTGTTCTCTACCTTTAAGTCTCAAAGGCAAATTTGCTGCATAACAAGGAAAATTGCAAATAAAAAAGGAGGAAATGAAGTAGATTTATAGACACACACTTAATGGCACAATCCATTGTGGGAGAACTAACGTTTGACCGTTAGAGCTGTTAATGGAAGGGCAACATTGCTACGTTTTTAGACTTCCGGGGCAACATTGAGCCAAAAAAGAAACTTCCAGGGCCAAATTGCTACTTAACCCATAAAAAAAGTGACAAAGATGCTACATAGACAATCTACGTCAGCATAACGGAGTCAACTAACATTGATCGTTAGGGTTGTTAATGGAACCCTAACGGAGAGGCAACATTGCTATGTTTTTATATTTCCAGGATAACATTGCTCCCAAAGAAACTTTAAGGGCAAAATTGGTCCTCGACGTATATTTCCGGGGCAAAATTGGTACTTAACCCTTAATATAATGTTTGATCCTTCAAGTTTACTTTTATTTTAGTTTTAGTCCTTCAAATTTTAAACTGAGTTTTAATCCCTCCAAAAGTAAAATGATCCATCTTTTTATTGCTTCATGTTCTTTTTTATAAGAAACAATCGTTACACATGTCTTGTTCCTTTTTATAAGAAACATTTAAAGAATGTTTTATTAACAGTTATCTATGTAAGTCCGTTATGTATTATTTACTAGCATTATTGAATATATAACAGTTGTTTACGTAAGCCTGTTATTTATTTTTCTAGCATTACGTATATCATCTCTCCAAACCTCATTGCATAATGAGTGTTTTATTATATTAGAACCATTATAATAGATACTTAATGCATTATTGTTCGATCGGTACCATTATGTATTTACGCCAAGCACATATATCACCTTCATATATGATGATACAAAATTGTGATGCATGGTCGAAAATAACCATAATTAAAGCCCTTTTCTTCTGTACTAATGTGGATTGAATTTGAATTGGAATAAATAGCTTTTTATGCATATGATTGTATATAATCTATCTATCTATTTTATTCTTCAAATACCCGATTAAGTTAAAATGGATCGGTTCGGGTCCAGCATTAGATAAATACTTTCAATACCACTAAATACATATTATTAATACAAAAAATACATTCAATGTTACTAATTACACGTTATTTATTATCCCTTATTTCCTTCATTTATATGTCGCAATCATTAACCCCCATTTACTAGTGCGTTGTTAATGAAGATTATCCCACTTTTAATGATACGGATTAATTGAGATATGCCGCATAAACTTTTTATTAATCGTGTTTAATGTTAATTAATGGATTAATGATTATTCCTTTATTTCCTTTTTCCATATGCCAGAATCAGTTGCTCACTATTGTTGTGGTACATGTTATTCTTGTTTCAGCTTGTAATTTATACTAGGGTTGGCTTATTTGTTAAAATCACCTTAAATCTAAGGAAAAAATCTCACTTATATTCCAAGAACAACAAAATATATATATATAAAAAAAGTCTTAGGGTAAATTCTTCTATAAAAAAAGTTCCTAGATTTGTCAATGATATAAATATACTTATTAATATAGGCACATATATTTGTCAACATAAATTATTGTAGTTAACATAGATGAGTTTGTCAATAATAGATTTGTCAATATATTTGTTATCAATGAGATAAATGGATCATGTGGTTTTGCGATTGTATTACGTATATGATTTTGTGATATGATCCTTGAATATTATTATGTTGTTGTGGACTATGTTTTGTTGTGATTTACTTTCATATAGTGTATACATTGCATGTGAGGCCACTACTAGAAAATGCACAATTTGCGACGGCATTTGTGAGGGAAATAAATTCCGTCGCAAATTTGGGTAAATTTGCGAGGGAAATAAGTTTCCCTCGCAAAATTGCCCAGAAATTGGGGGAAAAATCCCCACCAATTCCCCCAATTTTGCGAGGGAACAAGGCTTCCCTCGCAAAATGGTCATATTTTGCGAGAGAAGCCTTGTTCCCTCGCAAAATTGAGTAAATTTGCGAGGGAAAAAAGATTCCCTCGCAACTTTTCTTCAATTTGTGAGGGATACATCGTTTCCCTTGCAAAATTTAGTTAGTTGAACCCTAACCAATTGGATCTATTGCGCCTCCACCATTTTTCGCGATCTCTCCGTCGTCTTCCTTCCCCTGTTCACTTCCTTCATCGTCGACACACCACCACGCCTCCTCCTCCGACACCTTTCATCAAAATCGTGCCTATTCTTCCACAATCGCCCCAAACTCTCACATCCGTTCACCCTCACCCTCGCGACGCACCATCGTCGGCCACCATCGTCGCTTCACCGCTAGACCAACCCTCGGCAACCTCCACTCCTCCTCTCTGCTATTCTTCTTTCACCATAAAACTGAACCCTTTCCTTCACCATCACTGTTATTCTCTGATTTCCCTCTTCCTCCGCCACCTTCGTTCTCTTTCTTTCCCTTCACCTCCAACAATCCCCCACCATAGTCGAAATTTACTCACTCTTAGGAGCAAGGATTTTAATCACTCGTCTCACTGTCTCTGCAGCTCTGTCTCGCATCTGTATTTTAATCTCTTCTGGTCGTTGTGCTAAGAACTCCGTAAAACAATTAATGCCTTTGATGCAACTAGCCGGGCGGGTTGAAGTCGAGTGAGGAATAGGATAACATTTCCGTTCGTAGTAAGTTTTATTTTTTAAGCAATTTGAATACTAATTTATTTTATAATTTCAATTTGTACGGTGAAATAGATTTTAAAGCTTTGCAAATTGGCAAGGTTATTTGCATTTAAATTATAATTTTCTAGTTGCTAATGTTAGAACCGAAGATGACTTGTGCTGCCATGTTGAGTAATTTTCTTGGGTGTCTGAGCTAAGCAATTGTACCAACATTATTTTGAGCATAATTTCTGTTCTTCGAAAGTTAAATACAGGGAAATTTCACATTGAGTTTCTTTTTCGTTTGCATCATGTTTTAATTCCATGCTACTATTATATTCTTCGATTTCTTCTCCTGTGTTTGTTTGAAATTATTCAAGATTATCAATTATAATTCCATGCTACTATTATATTATTCTTTCTGGTTTGCTCCCGTGTAGTTCTCCCTGCTAATATCTTTTCTAGTTTGGATAATATTGATCACCTGCTTAAACGGGTTGCTACCCCAAAAAAGAAGGTGACTCCTAGGAGTTCTACAAGAAGCAGGGAGACAAAGAGAGTAAGCTCAGTCAAGGAATCAAACAGGAACCCACCTAGGTTGTCAAGGTATCCAGTAAGAGTTGTTCTTTGTGCTTATATGATATTGGGCCATCCAGATGCTGTTTTCAGTGGAATGGGAGAGCGAGAGATTTCTTTAGCTAAGTCTGCTGAAGAATTTGTCCAAATATTATGGCTTAAGAATTTTAAAGATGTTGAAATCCGTGTTTATCCTTTTACATAATTTCAATTTTTGGTTTTCTATGATTGTTTGACATGTCTACCGTTACTGTTACTGACATTTTGTATCAAAACTGTTCTGTTTAAGTGGGACCTCTTCAAGGTACCTGTTCTATTAGTAGTTTCTTGGTTGGTGCTTATTTTAATTGATTTTGTATTAGAATTTTGTCTTTAGATGTTTTTAGGCTAGGATAATGTTTGGAAGTTTCTGTTTGGCATTCATCTTGGGGTTTCTTCTAGGGCTAGCCTTTTTTGGCCATCTACTTTTGATGCTTGTACTTATTTGTCTGATAAGAGTTTTTAGGTAGGAGTATAACTTTTGTTATTACATTCTTAACTAATATTATCTCATAAAAAATTGTTAACTATATATAATAATCTTGTCGTGGGAATCACTAATCAGGCCTAGAACAGGAATTTGATATATTTAATTTATGTTGATTTCCTCTTTTCTTTCTCTGGTCTAACTGATTCGGCGGAAAAAGTGCGGTATGCGCGTCGCAAAAAAGCTCTCGCAAAATGATTTTCCCTCGTAAAAATGTCTCTTTCCTCGCAAATTAAATTTGCGAGGAAAACTTTTCCTCGCAAATCCCGAATTTACGAGGGAAAAACCTTTCCTCGCAAAATCCCAAAATTGGCGGGAAGAGTGTTTCCTCGCAAAATCATCGAATTTTGCGAGGAAACACTCTTCCCTTGCAAATTTCAATTAATTTTTTTTAAAAAAATAAAAAAATCAGAAAAAATGAAATAATTACATAAAAAAATATTAAAAATTAGAAAATAAAAAAACAAATAATAGATATAAAATGGGAGTCAACGAGAAGCACATGCGAAAGTGGGTAGATAGATATACATGGCCAAAATACGAATGATACCAAATAAACTTAATCTACTCCGGAGACCCTCCACAGCCAAGCCCAGATTGTCTATACAATCTATCCTAGTAAAACTAGAAAATAATGAACCCATGTGCATATCAAAACATGCATGTATAAGGGCAAAACACGATGATTGAGTCAGTAAATACAAATGACAGTTGAGTCAACAAAAATAATATTGTAGAGAAAGTGAGTAATTAATGCTGTTTGATGTGGCTACCATCCTGCTCTCCTTCCCTGTTCTTGGGCTTTACTGGCGCTACCTTGGCAGGAGTTGAACGTTCTGACTGTGAGAATTGAATCAAGAATTGCATGAGCCCAGTAACAATTGCCAACCCAACTGCTGACAATGCAACACCCTTCCACGATGATAGAATGGAAGACCATGGGAGGAACTTCACACCCCCACAAACAACCAGACAAGCCCAAGACACAACCACCTGCTCCCAACATAAAATTCTAGTCAATTGGGCAAACTACCACAGGCACAGAGCATAAATATGGGCATAACAAGGGATTTAAATGAGATTCATTGAAATAACGAGAAACTGATATTTTGTAAGTTGCGAATGATACGAATTATTTTTCACACACTATATACAAAGATAAAGGAAGACACCAAACTAATCAAAATAAGAAAGTGGGGCAGAATAAATCTGAATTATTAAATTGGTGGCAACTATTAGGGGCCCCACATCTCATGAAAAACTAGATAAATTCAAATAGAAAGGTCCAAGGATGTCAAGCATGGATGCTTACAAAAGAAGGCACACACACAACATCATATATATATGGACCAATCTAACACTTTTTTTTATGTGGATATAAATTATTTTGTGGAACTCGAGTTTAGATTTTGCTTCAAATTGTTGGGTTATACCTAATCTTGGTGGATTAGGATCTAATCCCAAATACAAATGAGACTCTAATAAGAATAAGGATCGGATAAATATAGGACAATCCCTAATCTTGGATATGTTTAGTGAGTTGGTCTGATTTTATGTGCGCCTGAAAAGCTTCATGGATAATTACTTTCCCAAAATATCTATACATGAAAGCATTCCAAATTCCAAATTATATTGAAATTCTATATATTGTCGTATTTTGTTGTCATGTTTTGTTGTTCCATATCAATGTCACCTTCAATGTTTATACGTTACCCCAAGAAGCTCATCCCAAAATACCTCTTGCTTTTTTCCACAGCCCTTGGCGCTGCAAGAAGCCCAAATGTAAGTAAACTCGGATCAGATATGGTGATTTAAAAGGCAGAAAAACAAAAAACAAAAGAATTTAAAAGAAAAAAGACAAAATAAAACTGATAGCGTCTTCAACATAGCTATATGCCTATATCTTGGCAGAAAACAAACAGGAGTACAAGGACAGAGAGTTGATTTTTCAATGCAGGATTTAGAAATTTTATCTTTTAGTGACAGGTGACCCTTGGATGGCCTTACAAGTTAGCCACATACTGGAGAAGCTTTAATTTTGCTTTGACCCATATGACCGAAAGGTTTTGTTTCAACTCCTTTTTGAATCTTTGATTATTTATGCATGCAAGGTTGTTACACACAAGATTTCTGATATAATTCACCAGCACCTTGTTCAGATTCATACAAATCCAGTTTAAATCATAGAAGGTTGGGACCGAAATACTAACCAAGACCAATGGCATCGGAACTCTTCATGATCCTCAGTCTCCTGCATGTATCAATGAACATCCTGCAAATTGTTGAAATATGAGATTCATGACTGATAGCAAATATTACAATAAAGCAAATGAGATGCAACTTTGTTTTAACTGTCTCCTAGGAAAGATTCTTGGTGGCAAGCAAAAACATCAACCATATCGTTTGCTATTCAATATGCTAATTCTCAAAAGGGAATCCATTCCCTCAGATCAACAAGGCCATTAGTAATACACATTTAATTCTTCAGCCCTCACGCATGATATCCACAGACAACAATGTTATGGAACAAGTTTTACAAGCTAGTGTCAGTCAATCAAAATCATTAAACTCGAAATAAAAGGCTAGAGAGCTTGTGAGATCACTTTGCTTTGATCAGCGCATGCATGCCTGATATGCCTAATTCTCTAAAATTCATTTCTGCTGCAGATAAGAATTCTAAGTTGCAATTAAGGCATAATTCCAACTTTTCAAGCCAAATGTCAGCTTACAATCACGAGAATCTATAGATGGAGCCAGCTTTGTAATATCTATTATGAACACAAAAAATTCACATCATAATATGAAAAGATCCACAATGTTACAAGCAAAATGTTTTTATTTTGTTCTTATCTCTAAAAAGTTTGGTCTCCCTATAAAGAAATACCAGATACAAAAGAAAACAAATTCATTGGTTTGTCAGAACTTACTCCCAAGGAACATCACCCACAAGCATCCAGTCCCCATCTTTGTCCTCATAGGTTAGAACATATTCAGATCCATGAAGCAGATCCTTCAGCTTGCTTTCATTTAAAATCTCCCTGCCTAGAGTTCCATGAGAGCCATATTGACCTGAAATCACAATGAAACACGCAGTAACTGGATCCATGCAAACAGATCATGAATTTTTTTAAGTACTAAATAATCTCATGCTTAATTAATTTAATTTCTTACCTATGGTAAAACAGCTGAACATCTTCTCCAGAGCAGATGACAGTTCTGGATATGCAGAGTAGTTTTTCAAATCTACTTTCCTTAGATATGGAGTGCCATCCATACTGACTTTGATGAACAGTGCACTAGATCCTACTTTTCCATCTACTTCTTCAGTATTCTTTGAAGTAGTAGACAGTGAATTCTTCCTAAAAGATCTTATAGGAGGCCAACCCACAACCTGAGCCCTGTGCCACAACACACAAGAATGATTAGAGATCATTTCCATAGCTTAGCCCGTTAGATGCATTGATACCGACAGATACGTGATACAGCACAAGCTACAAAAACTGTTTGAAGTATTGGAGCATTGCTATTGTTATTTGCAGAACCTTCGAGGTTAGCTCTAGTTTTATTGACAGAATGAGGCCTCTCGAGTGTTGCCTTTGCTGGTGTTACTTCTTTGGCTTTGGCTTGAGCCCCAAGATTCTCAAGCATAGAGCTAGTTTTTAATCCCATGTTATGGGAAGGCCTGGGGGGCAGTACATTATTGGCCTCCGAATCAGCAAGAAATTTCGCCTGTATATAGATTAATTGGGGACTTTTTAAGTGCTAGGCCCAGCATTTAACAAATACATATCTTTCAATTAAACCAGTATTTACCTCTGAGAACCCATTCATGGCATCTGAGAACCCTCTCTTGCTGCCCAAAACAGCAGTCTTTGTTGAAGAGTGGTGATCATCAGTTAATGGGCGCAGTGGAAACAAGGGTTTCTCATTCAATTGAGTTGAGCTTCTCAAGCAGAGATCCGAGTCTCGTTCAGGAGACTGAGATCCTGGAAGGCCAAGCCTCAGCTCTGTGGCTTTTAGGTTTAGGTTACTTTTAGTCTCATCTGAGAAGGACAGGACTGAGCTGTCCACAGAAGAAGAATCAGACAATCCCATATAGTAATGTTCTTTTAACCCCGTGGCATTGATTCTTGCATTTTCAGTGGCAGTTGAGGAAACCTGAAACATCCCGTTTTCAAAAGCAGTATAATTTTTTTTTTCATCAGAGTAGAGCATCGGAAATGATTGAAGAATCTGATACTTATATTCAAAATGCCGTAAGTTTGGCTGATTACAAAAGCGGTACAATGACCGAGAGTTTTCAAAAGTAAATAGCAGTAGAGGAAAGTCTTCAGCCGAGTCCCTATGCGTGCTGCTTGCCTTTCTCCTCGGTCCTCGTTCCTCCAGAACCTGTCGCTATATTAAGAGCTGAGGTTCAATGCCCATTGAACCTCAGGTAACGGTTAACCTCATGTTTATATACACCACATAGACAGTATATGAGCACACTAACAAGCATACCCCAACATCATATAAGCCCCCTGGCAGATATGTCGCACTTAGCATACGGTTCGCACTTCACAATGGTATTCGAACTTAGCAATGGTATTTGCACTTAGCAATGGTATTCGCACCTAGCAATGGTATTCGCACTTAGCAATGGTATTCGCACTTAGCAATGGTATTCGCACTTAGCCAACGTATCCCAACACCCAGCAAGCATAATAACAAAGATACAATAAGCATACCACAGAAAGCTATCGACTACTTCACATAGACATACCATACACATAGCACATAGACGCATACAATAAACATCAGCGTTAGTGTTACGACGCGAACGTACCTTTGTTGACGGAAAACGGTACTTTTACGGAAAACGGTAAATTTCCGACAACGGAAAAAAAAAGGCTTGACGACACGGCAACAACAAATGGGCTCGGCAAATGGGTGCGATTATCTCGATATCCTATAAGGATAATATTTAACAAATTTTAGCAGCATAACAGCATTTTAGGTACAAATTACCATTTTGCCCCCGAACCCCTAATCGGCGGAATTTCGCCAGAGGAGCTTTCATTTTTCGCTCTATCTCTCTAGAATTTTGAGATCTTTTCCCTCATCATATTTTCGAAATATATATCATATTTACCCCTAAATATGATATCTAGACTATCTTGAAAAATTAAAGATAAATCTAGCATTCTACTATATCTCTACGAAAGAACTAAGCCATCAAACTAAAGACTAAGGACCGAAGAACTTACCCAGACTTTGCTCAGACTTTCTCCAGAGCTTCTCTCTCTAACTTCTCTCTAAGGGGCATATTTTTGGTGTGAAAAATGATGAAGGTGCTCATGCCTTTATATAGGCAAAAATTGTGCCACTTTGGTAATTTCCATATTCCAAATCTTGTAATTTTCTCTTACCTTATAACCAAGTAAAATAAAGGCTAAATGGTGGTTAATTCTTGACCATGGGCTGCCCTAGTCGACATAAGGGGGTGATGTGGCAGCAATTGGTCCAAGAATGGTGACTCAAGCTCACTTTATGCCCTATCAGATAAATTTCCCCGATCGGTGTCCGTTTCGCGTAGTCTCGGAAAATCTCAAAATTCTGAATTCATAACTTTGAAGATCTTCTCTTCCTCATCAATAATATCTAATTTAACTTAGATTTCGGTCCCTTACGGGGTTCCAACGATCCGGTTGAAGTTTTCTCGAAAAACGTGTCCGAACACGTCCGGTGTCGGAAAACGCTTTCGGAATCATCAATCTCTGGATAATAATTCACGATTCCAAATATGTCCAGATAATTATAAACTCATCTCTAGATGTTGAGTTATAATTATTTTCTTCAAATTCCAAAATATGACCATCTGCATTTTTCCCTATTTCGTCTTATTAAGAAAATGCGCTACCGGCCTCGGAATTTACTTCCGGAAGAGGTCACTTGAAGGTAAAAACTCACTGATCAATATTTTACCTTGACTTTGGAATTCCTGTTCTGGTTCTCCGATAGGATTCGTTTCCTATTTATTTCATTACTATTCACTATATTATATAATAATACAATTTTACAAAAATATAATGATATTTATTTTTTATTTTTTATTTATTTTTTTCTAAGCATAAAATATTTTATTAATATTTTATTTTTTTTATTTTTTATTTATTTAATAATTTCGAATTTCTCCAATTAAAAATAATTATTTAAATTATTTTTAATTCATTTACTTTATACCTTAATTATCCCATTAATTACCAGATTAGCCACTTACTAATTTTTGATAATTTTCTTAATTAGGATAAATAATTATCTCACAATTATTTTACTTACATTGGTATTTTATATCCCATGTAAAATATTAAAAATCATGGGGTCAATTATGATCCCCAAAATAATATTAAATCTTGCCTCAATATTTTCCAAGGAAATTAATCCCAAAAATTACCTAAATTAGAGACAACATATTCTCCAATTTTTAATAAATAGTTCATTGCCTCTTAGGATTTATCATAATATTTTCGGGGTATTTTATGGCCCACAATTGCATTTAGGGATTTTTAGCTCTTTATTCACCCTAATTTCAATAGAAATTACCTTAGGAAATAAGATAATTATTACTTATTATTTGAAACCACATATTCACCTATTTTCAATAGGTATTATTTATGAAATATAATATTTCGATAAATAATTATCCTGTATTCTGAAAAACCAGTAGCATTGGTTTTACCGTCTTCCTCACCTATGCCGAGCAGCGGCGGAGACATCAGAATTCAAACGGTAATCGCCCAATTTTGTATGCCCTATCAAACAGAACAAAATTTGTCATTGTTCAGAAAAAACAACCAATGTTTCAGTAATTGAATGGTATCACACAACCAGAACCTTTCGAGTTTAATGAAAAAAATACAATGAACAAAAAGAATTAAATAACAGCTGACTGCTCCTGAATTTTTCTTTTAATCAGCCTTAGCAGCTTGATTCCCAAAATTTCGATAACCTACAGAAGCACCACCTTTGTGCACAAAATATTTTCTATTGGAAACAATTAACAATCACCAATATAAATTCTAATTTATATATATACCCAGAGTATACATGCGAGGTTTTTTTTTTTTTTTGGTAGAGTAAATTTATTAGGAGTTGCTGAAAAACAACTAAAAGAAAATGAACCGTAGGACAGGTGCCATTAAAGATAAAGAGAGGAAATTATGATTTATGATCCCACTCTCTGTTAAATCGTCCTGTGGTAGCAAAAGAACTTACAGGTAGAAGATTCGTCTATAAGCTGACAATGGACTTAAATACTAGAAACTAGCAAACCCAGAATGATAATAACCGGAACACAAATCCATTGAAGAGAAGCACCGAACCTTTCAGGCAACCACTATTCTCAGTTTAGCCGATCAGAAAACGCAGAGATGAAATGAAGAGCAATCAATACCTTTCATCCCAAAAAGAAAGATAAAAAGGACTAAATCCCCGAAAGAATTTTGCAAATAATGAAAAACTCAGTTCTGAGGGAGAAGACGGGCGGATCTGAGGCCGATGGAGGGAGGGAGACGCGAACTGATGAATGAATGAAAAATGGCGGACTTGAAATTGGGGAGGGGGGGATTAGGGTTTTTTGCGAGGGAAAATAATATTCCCTCGCAAAAATGAGTATATTTACTGCCCCTTTACGCTATTTTGCGAGGGAACCCAATTTCCCTCGCAAAAATCTTTTTGTTTTTGCGAGGGAAGCTTATTTCCCTCGCAAAAATGAAGACATTTACTACATTTTAAGGGGATTTTTTTACGAAATTGGGTTCCCTCGCAAAAATGAAAGGCATTTGCCACCTTTTTTTGGGAGATTTTTGCGAGGGAACCCAATTTCCCTCGCCAAAATCTCCTTTTTTTGCGACGGAAAATTATTTCCCTCGCAAGAATGAAGGCATTTTCCTCTTTTTGGGGGACTTTGCGAGGGAACTCAACTTCCCTCGCAAAAAAGGGCCATTTGCGAGGAAATGCGTTCTCGCAAAAATTTGCGAGGAAAATTTTGCCCTTGCAAATTTACCTAAATTTGCGACGGAATTTTGTTCCCTCGCAAATTCCGTCGCAAATTGAGCATTTTCTAGTAGTAATTCATTTTAGGCACTGAATCTCTGGCGTATAGAAGATTGAGTGGATTTCAGGGTGATGGTTACCTTAAGTTGCCCAGAGGTCAGTATCATTTTTAAGTTTTATATGGAATATATGCTTTACTATTGTATTAAGTTGCACTACTTAGTTTTTTTTTCCTTTATTTCTAATATATTGCTATTGAATATTGGTGCCGTGGATCACATGGTTTTTACCATGCCATGCTGTTTGCATAAATGTCATTAGCTCATGATTAGTAGCTTTTCTATACATCTCTTTTTCAATTGCCTCTTCTTGTTGTCAGGTCTTCCTTTCTGGAATGACGACAAGGAAGCAGAAATCTTGCGCCTGGGATATGTGAGTCAATCCCCCCCTTTTCTGTCTGTTGCTTGTATTGCTGTTGTTTTTAAGTCGCTGCCTTTAAATAAAGTATTTAGGGAAAAATATCAGGTGCTTGTAGGTATAGTGAGCTAAAGTTTTGGAACTTAATCAAGAAAGCAAAATACCATGTACAGATGGCTTGCCTTGCCTTGTTATTTAGCTGTATTATGTTCTTCCTTTCTGACTAATGAAATGTAATAACATTAGCCCAACTGTTTATTCTGCATACACTCTCACTCATAATGTCTGTCTTTCTGGGTCTATTTTATTGAGTCGAATCCTTCCTTTATTTGAGAGAATAGAGATTATTTGCATGCTTAAAACTTGTTGATTACTCAGCTATTCTCTCGTGTTATGTAATATTTGATATAGGTGAAACCTGAAGTGCTAAACTGGTCACCACGGATTATGAAAAACATGTTAATGAGGAACATATTTCTATGTTGCTGGGTGCAGCAAAGAACCACCCATAAAGACTCAGCTTAATGGTCTTGTAGCTGTACTTTGTTTTGATGCATGTTTCACAACTAAATTGCAGTTTAGTTGTGTCATGGAACATTTCTGTTGTAGTTGCGTGGTTACAAGTTGGATTCATCTGGACGCCTGCCCTTTTATACCTTTGCATTAGCATGTTTTGATCGCATCTTTTTTTGACAATATGGTAATATGGTTTCATGTTATGAGTATAGCTTTTTATTACCATTTTTTCTTGATTTGCATCTGTAACATCTCATTTTCAAAAGCAATATTTTTTTTTCATATATCATCAGAGTAGAGCATCGGAGCGATTGAGTAACTGATACATTTATTCAAATTGCCGTAAGTCTGGCTGATTCTGAGCGGTACAATGACCGAGAGTTTTCAAAATGAATAACAATAGAAGAAAGTCTTGTTAGGTCTCTGTGCGGCGCCTTTCGCCGCCTTCTCCTCGGTTCTCGGTTCTCTCCGAACTCCGACACTATGATAAGAGCTGAGGTTCAATGCACATTGAACCTCAGGTAACGGTTAACCTCATGCTTAAATATGACAATATATATACACGACAGCAGCAATCAATACAACAGTCCACAACAGATGTATGATTAGAAATACATAACCACGTATGTAAGATAATAACCACGTATGATACAGCAATAATAATAACGTATGTAACATAACCACGTATGATAATCATAACCACGTATGATAACCACGTATGATACATCAATAATAATAACGTATGTAACATAACCACGTATGTGACATAGCAACGGGTGTAACATATCCACGTATGCTACCACCATAGTGTGAATACAACAATCGTATATATCCATACAATAACCATCAGAGTTAGTGTTACAGTACGCGAACGTACCTTCGTTGATGGTAAACGGTACTTTTATGGAATACGGTACTTTTTGACAGCGGGTGAAACAGCGGTACAACGGCGGTACAACAGCGGTCCGATTATCTTAGATATCCTATAAGGATAACATTTATCAAATTCTAGCAAAGTATAACAGAATTTTAGGTACAAATTACCATTTTGCCCCCGAACCCCTAATCGGAATTTTTCGCGGAGCTTATTTGTTTTTGCTCTATCTCTCCGAGAATTTTGACAGATCTTTTCCCTCATCATATTTTCGAAATATATATCATATTTACCCCTAAATATGATATCTAGACTATCTTGAAAAATTAAAGATAAATCTAGCATTCCTACTATATCTACCGAAAGAACTACCGAAACTAAAGACCAGAGACCGAAGAACTTACCCAGGGTCCGGCTAGAACTTCTCCGGGCTCTTCCTTCTCTCTAACTTCTCTCTAGTTTTCGAATTTGAGTGAAGAAGAATGAAGAGGGAGAGCTCCTATTTATAGGAAAAGGAAGGGACAAGGTGGGAATTACTTCAATTGTTTTCAGATCGGATTTCAACCGTCGGATCGCACTTCGCCACGTGGCTCCATCTTGGCCCTCCATTGTTGGATGACATCATCCCTTCTAGAAGAAGATGATGTCATCTTGCTGACTTACCGATAAAGTTCCCTGATCAGTGTCCTAATCGTGTAATCTTGATGAAACTCAAAAATCAAAAGCAACGTTTTGAAGTTCCATTCTTCCTCTCCGTAGGAATATCACGGGTTAATAAAATTTATGATCCCATTAAGGGCATTCCGTTGCTGCGCTAAACATTTTAGGACGGACACCAACGGTTACGGAAATCACTTCCTAAGTGTCGGTTCCGAAAATTATTTGGTTTGTAATATGTTACGACCTAAGAAACCTTATCCCTGGTTTGTCACAACTATTTCGTTTTCTATAGGTCTTATTTACGCTATCCGCCTATTTCTCATTTATCCGTATCTTAATGACCTAGTTGGTTTCGAAATGAATTCGGAGATAGTCCACTCCGAGGGTAGAATTTCACCGGTTTATAAAAAGTCCATATGACTTAGACTATATCCCTATATTCTCGGGTGTAGGATTTTATTTATATCCATTCTCAAATGTCCTGTTGGCTCTTTACAATATATATTATTATTTTATTCAAAATATCTAGATATTTATTTATTTTTCCTTTTATTTTTTATTTATTTTTCTAAGCATAGAATATTTTATTAATATTTTATTATTTATTTAATTATTAATTTCGAATTTCTCCCTTAAATTAATTATTTAGTAATTAATTTACTTATGTCTTAATCTAAACAATTAGCCACTTACTAATTGTTGATAATTTTCATAATTAGGATTAATTATTATCTCACAACTTTTTACCGACATTGGTATTTTATGTCCCATGTAAAATATTAAAAATCATGGGGCCAAAAAGTGCTTTTAATAATATTATATTTATGCTCTATTATTTTCCAAGGAAATAATCCCAAAAATTCCTAAATTTAGAGATAACACACTTCCCAAGTTTTTGTCAATATTTGTAGTCATATGGGATTTATCATAATATTTTCGGCCATTTTCTGCCTTATAAAATACATTTTTCAAGGATTTTAGCTCTTTATCTCTCCTAATTCCCATAGTAATTACCTTAGAAAATAAGATAATTATTACTTATTATTTGAAACCACATATTTACCTATTTTCAATAGGTATTATTTACCGAAATATGATATTTATCATAAATACGATTTTTAGGGTATTACAGCATCCCATTTGTTAATTTGATCCGTCAGAAATTAAGTACTAAAGCAGCTTTAATAAAGTTAGGATGGTTAATGTTGCTTTTGCCACTTCTTGCAGCCGAGGAAAGCAGAAGAGAAAAGGCAGTAGTAAAGTTCATCAAAGTTGATTGAACAAAGATGAGCAAGCAGAAGCTACCAGGGGTTCAGGAATTAAGATCACGCCATAATTTAGACAAACGAGATTGAGATTTGTGGTGGATATTTCAACTGGAGCCACTTTGATTGTTCCTGTATGAATTCTTGTTTATGCTTTGATTCTATTTTATTCTGAAACGTTTCTAACCTTTTAACAGCTAGCGTTTGCCTTTTGAAAGAAAAGGCATACTTGTAGTTCTTCTTGTGAGAGGGAAGGAAAAGATTGTATGCTTTTACTTGGCTTATAATTTGTAATATATTTTTTTACTATGTAAACTCTTATGATTGTTACAAATTATTTTTATGATATACAATTATTTTTATTTTCTAATTTTTTATATTTTTTTATGTAATTATTTTCTTTTTATGATTTTTTATATTTTTTTAAAAAATAAATTCAAATTTGCGAGGATAATACTTCCCTCGCAAAACCCAAAAGTTTGTGAGGGAAGAGGTTTCCCTCGCAAAATTGAGGATTTTGCGAGGGAACACCCTTCCTTCGCAAAATTTGAAAATTGTGCGAGGGAAAGGACTTTCCCTCGCAAATTCCAGGATTTGCGAGGGAAAAATGTTCCCTCGCAACGAGGGAAAGAAACATTTTTGTGACGGAAAATTGGTTTGCGAGGGCGATTTTTGCGATGGAAACTTTTCCGCCGCAAATTCCGTCGCAAATAAGTTTTGCAACGGAAAATAGCTTTTTTGCGAGGGAAATTTTCCGCCGCAAAAAACAATTTTTATTTTGGTAGTGACTGTTACTTTGGGATTCTTCGGGATCACAATTTCTGGCATTCTTTGGGATCCCAATTTCTGGCATTATATATATATTATGAACAGTGCAGTGGACATGGCTCCAAGAGCAAGACAACAGACATATGCAATTGATGGATGCAGCGATGGTCGATAGACCATAATTGTTTTCTGTAGTTTAGTTTTAATATTACTGTGCAGAGTTTGTAAAAGATATGGAACAACAGAATGGTTTAGTTTGAAATTTTATTATCATATACTATGCCCAAATTGTTTTATCATTATGTTGCGCTATAATTCTATGATATATAATGTATTATCGAAAGGGTATGACACAAGAAATGATTTTTAATACTAAAGGATGTGTTTAGCAGTAAGATAATCCATGAAATCCTTTATATTTAAACGTTTGAAAAATGAACACCACTTCTTCACTTTTATTTCAACTTCTTATACTTTTGACTTTTTTTCTTCATCGATATCATGTACAAACGCAAGAGATCTTCTGGTTCATATTTTGATCTCCTTGGGATAAAACCAAAATATGATTTCCTTTTACTGACAAGCATTGAAGGGATTATCCATGCGAACTATGAGCTCCAAGGTATATTTGAGGTTTACATGGGAGAGCAAGGACACATGGACCAGTACTTGAAGGAACTAACCTCTCTTGTTCGCTTTTTGAATGAGAAGGTGGACAAATTACTTAAGAAGAAAAATCTGATAATGCATCAGATCCTTCATCTCCATAACTTTTTATTTTTTATTTGTTTATTCACATTGTTGTTTTCCTTTTTAATTTTTGTTTGTAATATTGGGTTAAATAATGAACCTTATAAATTATTTTTAAAAAAGTCAAATACATAATGTTTATTACAAAAAAAAAAAAAAAACCTGTCACTTTTTAGAATACCATTTCAAATAATAACTAATGGTTATTAAGGAAAAAAAACTATCACCATTTATAAAACCTAACGATTGTAATGTAAAATCTGTGAACTATCATTCCAAGAAACATTACGGTTGCATAGTAAGAACCGTAATAAAATACCACCTCTCATAATGGTTTTAAAATTATAACTGTGAGTAATTTTCATCAGGTTTCTTTTAAAACACCACATATCTTGCATCTCTTCACATTCACAAGTTATTAAACTTAACAAACTTATCTTAAAGGTTTTATTTTATTACAATTGACTTTTCTAGTTGACTTTTCCGGTTGTCGAGAGGTTGTTATTGAGGTGCTGAATAAGGAGATGACAAGTATAAACACTGTCAACTTATTTATCAACTATTTCTTTAATTTTAATTAAATAGTTAGCTACTTAGAACTTTGATTATATTTTGATATGTTGGTTTCGACATTTCAGGCACCTTTATCAGACTTTCATCATTCCTCGCAACCTCCATGAAAAAATCAAGTTCATCTACCTTGACAATGTCAAGAACTAGGGTGAAGACATAAAGGAAGATATGAAGCAATCTCAAGTGAATTTTCTGGCAGATAACTTCATTAGGAAGGCGCTAGACAAAAGTGACACGTACTTCTTAGTGCCTTACATTCAAGGGTGGATATATCATTAACTTTTTCTAAATTAGTTTTTATTTATTTTGTAATTGTCTTGTTGGTGTGATCCATTATTGTACTTAGTGGATATTGGATGCTCATAGTACTAAATCCATTGTGCAAAAAGATTACGTAATATGACTCTTTTGGTAGGGATCCAGTTAAGATACCATTCATGCAAGAGAAATTCAACCAGTAAGTTATCCATTCATTATCTTTTATAATTAATTAAGTTCAACTTGCATATTTCTATATATATATATATATTAATGTATCTTTTTAGAGCGGTGTACAAGCATAGGACACCAAATAATCTTAAATGTAGTAGTAGCAACCTCATTGATGGCCGCTTCAGAATTGCCTTCCAATGTCTAAGACCAAAGGTATATATCTTATTTATCAATGACCAATATTATATTGAAGCACACATATAGTTTATGTATGACTCATGACTAACACATTTTTCTTCTCATTTCTTTATAGTGCCCACGACAACCAAAAAAACAACAACGATTATGGGTACCGCATGATGCGGTTCATGAAAGACATAATCACGAACGATCCCGATAATATTGATCTTTCAGATATAAATTTGGTCATCTATATATTACAACATTTAACTTCATCTATTGTTTCCTTTGCGCATAGTATTTTGCCTCCTACATGACGTTTAGCCCGTCACAAATGGAAGAAGTGGTTGAAGAGTTGGTGACATCTCTGCAACTTCAATAGGACGGGGAAACCTTCTTTGAAATGACTGTAATTTATATTTTTTTTTATATATATATATATATATCAATTTGTTTGTTCTAAAATTTTGGTTTTAGTAGTTTATAAATATATATGAATGACTATAAATATATTCTAATTTTTTGTATTGTTGTATATATGAACGAATTTAAATATATATTCTTAATCATTATGTACAATTGCATATGCAGGGAGAGATCAAAAGCAGAAACCTCCCCCCCCAATCTTTTTTTAAAAAACAAATTTAGCTTCAATACATCACGGTTGTTACTTAACAATCGTTTATAGATGGTTGTTTAAATAAAGCCATTAGCATTACTATAAATATATAATGACTTTTGTGAAAGAACCGGTATTTATGTTACTACATATATAATGGTTGTTAATGGAAACCGTTATGTATTATGTTAGTATTACCAAATATTATGATATTGTTTACATGTGCCCGTTATTTATTATCATAGTATTGCGCATTTCATGGCTTCACAAAGTCTCAATACATAACGGGGTATTATATTAAAACCGTTATAATAAGTGTTGAATACATAATGGTTCAGAACTGTTATGTATTTGCTCCAAGAATTTATAACGTCTCTACATATGACGGTTCGTAACTATAGTTTATGGTCAATAATAACCATCATATACATACGATTCTATAGTTGTGATTTTGTGTGTGTGTGTGTGTGTGTGTTTTTTTTTTTTTTTATAATAATTGTTTTTAAAAAAATACGATAAAATTAGGTAAAAAAGATCAAACAATATTACTTTATTTCGGTAGAATTTCTTGAGTATTGTCAAAGTCTCCTAATATTTATATTCTTCTTTTGTTTTTTTTTTGCCCGAGTATTTATATTCTTCTTGATAAAAATAAAAGTAAAAGTAAAATAATCAAGGTTCTTTTACTGACATAAATATAAAATCATATTAAATAACATAATAAATTTTTAATATATTTTCACTTGTTTTATTAGTTTTTATGCAACTTTATTTTTACTTTTTGAGGGTATAATATATGGATATTTTTTTACCTTAATATATGTAGATGAAATTCATAAATAGTTTGTAAAAAACATGCTCTGATTCAAAGGTAGTCAATGAAGTTACCAAAAGACGCTCCAAGCACCATGACAAGATGCTTCCGTGCTAATATGAATTTGTAATATTTTATATCGATTTTTTTTTTAATAAAATACTTTCTCCTATTATAATTTATTTTGAGTTACATTCATTTTCTTTTTTGTTGTGTGCAGAAAAAGTAGACTCCGCTGATTACAGAAATTGTCTCCTTTGAAGATAAAAGTTACCTAGATCATTCCCAAGTTCAAGTTGCTAATATACAAAGTTCAGATTGAAACATATATATATTAATGAAAACTCTACCTACGATTTATATATATGACAAAAATATATATTTAATAATTTTTTGAGTTAATTTATAAACCTTGTGTAAATATTAATAAAAATCAAGACTGATCTTAGCTTCCAGAATATCATGGATCATGTTTACCCTGGCCATCAATTTGTTTTGTTGAAAGAAATAAGGGTTAAAATTAAATTTTGTTCCCGAAAGTTTTAGCATAGGTGCTATCAGTATTTAGAAGTTTTTTTCATCAATATCTCTAGTGAAGTGTTAAAAACTATGTAAAGTCGTCTAACCATTAAAAATTAACATTCGGGGTGATATTGATATAAAAAAACTTTCGAGACAAAATTAGAACTTAATCCAAAAAAATGATCATGCATTTAAATTTGTCGTAGTGATAACTATTCATTCAAAGCAGAATCATAATTCAAACTCCCCCACGGGTTACATGGCAAAGAGTTGGGTGCAGAATATTTTTTTGTCCAGAGAAAAAGAAACTGCTATTCTTTTCCTACTTCCTTGTTTACCTTCCATGCACGTATATCTGCATTTAAAAAATGATTTGTGTAACTTCCTGTCAACATGCTTTCTAAAATACTTGTAAATATACATATTAGTATCATGCCAATTAAGGGGGCATGCAATAAATTATCATATTAATACATAAGCCCCTTTTAAGGTTGGGACAATGAGTTTGAGTTTTCAAGAAAGGAATATAAAAAAAAAAAAAAACTCATAAGTATCATACAATGACAAAATGACAATACATAACGGTTGTTAACGCGACTACGCGAGACCGTTATGTATTATCATAGCATTGCGTACATCATGGCCTCACTACAAAGTCTCATTACACGGGTATTATATTAGAAATGTTATAATAAGAAATGAATACATAATGATTTGGAACTATTATATATTTGCACCAAGCATTTATAGCGTCTCGACATATTAAAGTTCATAACTGTAATTTATGGTCAATAATAACCGTCATATATGTGTGATTTTGTAGTAGTGATTTTGTAATGTGTGTGTGTTTTTAAACTTTTCAAAAATAAGGTAAAATTAGATATAAAAAAAATCAAACAATATTAATTTATTTAGGTAGAACTTCTTGAGTGTTGTCAAAGTCTCCTAGTATTTATATTATTCTTGATAAAAATAAAAGTAAAAATAAAATAATCAAGGTTCATTTACTGACATAAATATAAAATAGCATAATCAAATTTTAATATATTTTCACCTGCTTTATTAGTTTTTATGCATTTTTTTTAAAAAACTTTTTGAGTGTCTAATATATGGAGATGTTTTTTGACCTTAACATATGTTGGTGAAATTCATTAATAGTTTGTGAAAACATGCTCTAATTCAAAACAGAATCCAAATTCGAACTCCCCCACTGGTTACATGGCAAAGAGTTGGGTGCAGAATATTTTTTGTCCAGAGAAAAAGAAACTGTTATTCTTTTCCTACTTTCCTTGTTTACTACCCATGCACGTATATCTGCATTATAAAAATGATTTGTGCAACTTCCTCTCAATATGCTTTCTAAAATACTTGTAAATCTACCTATAAGTATCATGCCAATTAAGGGGGTATGCAATAAATTTTCATATAAAAAAATAAGCCCCTTTTAAGATTGGGACAATGACTTTGAGGTTTCAAGAAAGGAATATAATCACACAAAAATCTCATAGGTATCATGCAATGACAAAGGTTCATAGCTGCAGCTCACTTGCTTTTTTAATAATTGTATTTTGTTGTTGAAACCTTATAATAATATGGCTTACTTGCACTTTAACATTTATTGTCTCCCTAATGATAGAGACTCAGAGGAAATCTTGGCTAGTCTACAACAATTTCCCATCCCCACACTCTAAAGATGACGTTGACTCTCTCAAAGGAACTTTATGAAGTTGTCTTCTCCTTGCCTGTTTTTTTGCTCAAACTTCTCCTTGCCTAAACATAATGAAATGTATGTGCTTCCTCAATAAGTGGGTCGATCTCATCTAGCAGTGTCTTACAACTATTCAATATTACATTTATTTTAATGGCCAGTTCTCTTGACCAGTTCCTCTTAGATGAGTACGACAAGGTGACCTTCTCTGACTTTATATATTCTTTCTGCAAATGTGTTATCCTGTCTTATCTCTCACTTTTAAAATTGTAGACAACGGAATGGTATTGAAATCTGCCATGCATGATGCTCAAGCTATTTCACACACACTTTATTTGGATGATTCCATTCTTTTTTTAAAGCTCTCAGCAGTCTTAGATGTGTATGACAAGGTGACCTTCTCTGACCTTATATATTCTTTTTGTAAATGTGTTATCCTGTCTTATCTCTCACTTTTAAAATTGTAGACAATGGAATGGTATTGAAATCTGCCATGCATGATGCTCAAGCTATTTCACACACACTTTATTTGGATGATTCCATTCTTTTTTTAAAGCTCTCAGCAGTTCTGTGAAAATTCTCAAGCAGGCATTTAATTTGTGTTTTTCTTGGTCTGGTCAAGATCTCAATCATGCTAAATTTTCTTTCATTTTAAGTCCTAATGTTTTTCACTCAGCAAAAAATCATCTATCCAACATATTGGAAATTGATTTCTCATCAAGATTGGGTAAATATTTGGGGACTAGGTTTGACCCAAGCTATGATAAATCTCAAATTTATAATCATGTTAGCCATGCTTGAGAGATGAATTTCTGCTTGGAAAACTAGGTTGTTATCACAAGAATCTCAAGTAGCTGATGTGCTCACCAAAACACTAGACAAAGGAAAGTTTGAATATCTGACATAAAAAATATCTACTAGCCAGCTTGAAGGAGAGTGTTAGCAACAATATTTAATAGGCCTAGGGCCCAAAACCTTAGGTTAATTCTTAGGATTGGACTCTCTTGCCAATTTAAATCACTAGTTCCAGATCATTAGTGGGTTTTCTAATTAAATGTTTTCCTTATTTGTAGCCCTAGAATCTCAACATATCATGCTGATTATGTGTGATTTGATTTAAGCTATGTACCTACTTAATACACGGTGTTGGATGAAAATAACGCAAAGCTTCTAGCATAACATATTTGTTCATAAAAAAAAATCCAAATACTTTAAAATCCCATGTAATTCAATAGTTCATAATTCAAGTATAACTTTAAAAGTAGGACTATGAGAAATAAACATATCCTTGCCAAGAAACCAATGCCATGTTGCAACAGGGCTTAACTTGGATAACCACAAATACAAACCCCCACTAGGAATTACTCCGGCCTGCTGGATTCATACACTTTATATACGCGAATTTCTATATTGACTTCTGGAAAAGAGCCGAGAAAATCAATTGGAACCAGAAGGAACTTTGTTGTAGCAGGAAAATTGTCGCCAAGAGTATGATTGACAAAAGAATCTAGTTTCAGACAGCATCCCTGTGATCTAGCATAAAGATCATACCTATATGTCTCAGCCGATGACTTGGGGCCAATGTGAAAGACTTTGATAACATTCCCCAAATACCCCAGGTCGTTTTTTATAATAAACATATTAGAGTCAGTTACCTCTTTAAGAACAACGACTTTCTGGTTAAACCCCAACGTGAGATACAGGAAGCTATCATAATAAAAGTTTATAAAGCTTCCATGATGCTCATTGTTGATGTGCTGGGACAACTTCTTGCTTGGAGCAGTGAACTGGCAACCATCAATAGGGCACCAACATGGGGTGTAGATGCAATCTTTCTCATGGATACTTTTTTCGACATGAGTAATTTTATCTATACAGCCATGTCTTGCATAGAGGCATGATATTTTAAGAGATTCCAACACCTTCTCAATGGCTCGGCAACGGATGTTGCCAATGGGCGCCGTGCACGAATAACACTTATCGACAAGTTGGACACAGCAGGTAGAGCACGCGATATGCCCATTCTCACACTGCATTGCCACCAAATCACAAAGAAAGTTTATCATAGTACGTAGATTTGACAAATATGGCACAACAAAGGAAAAAAGCTATTTGAAAGGCTTGCAGATTGGAAGCATAATACTTCTCATTCATGTAAGAAACAAAGAAACCTTCATAAAAGGATTGAAATAGTTCTAGAAAAGCCTCTATTGATTGGAAAATAGATCAACAAGATTCACAAGAACAAATTAATATTTAAGAGATTATGGGGTATAAAAGTTGCTATGATTCTCTAGAAGTTCACCAAACTGCTTTCTTTCTCCTAGGTTAACCCACAATAATGTGGTGCAGGAACAAAATGAAATTGTTTTCATCAAACTTGATATATCTTCCATATTAACATGAAATAATGGAGACAAGACTGCCTCAAATATTCAGCAATGGAGATAGAAAAATTTAACCATGGAGATTCAAGAAACATCAACAAAAACAAAAGAAAAATAATAAAATAATGGAGATTCAAGAAACTTGAACAAGCTAAGTTTTGAAGTTAACCATGTTCTACTCAATGACATCCATGTTAAAACATAACAGGATGCATGGTTATTTTAATGATAGATTGCGTAAATTAGGCAAATATTGCATCCATTTGTTTGATGAAGTAAAGTAGCAAGTTTTAATAAATCACATCAAAGCAAATTTATTGCATTTATCGTACACTCCACGTATTAACAACATCTAATGTGCAAGGCCTTGATTAAGAAAGTTAAACCAAGATTTCCATATGCACTCATTTTATTACATTCAAGCACATCTGAAATTCGTTAGAAAATAAGTGATTAATGTGGATTACAATGAAATTCTTACGAGGGCAGTCATTATATCAGAAAACGTACGTTCACACCTTTCAGTGCATGGAGTCATATTCGTTAAAAGGCTCTTATTCACATTCAATAGATAAATGGCTGTACTTTTCTTTTTGCCCCGTTTTTTTTTTTCTTTTTGCCAGGAATAGAATAGCTGTACATAGCCATATATATATTTGCAAATATGTATGCATATATTTGAAGAAAACATAATGCAATATTATTAGACAATATGTTGGAACTTCTGTATGCATATATGCCAATGACATATTTGAATAGAATTGAAGATTTCAAACCACTTAATACTCCCTCTAGTCCTTATTATAAGGCACCAACTTTATAAATGGGGTTAGATTTAAATATTTTGAGAAGTGGGGTTGTAAATGTTTAATAAAGAGGAGATATAATATCAAAGAGTAAGAAAAATTCATTAAATTTTTTTAACCCCACTTTATCCAATTTTTCTAAATCCAACTCATAAATTTTTTTCGGCCCCCTCCCCATCCAACTCACTCATACCAAACAGACCCAACTGACTTATGGAACTTTACAGTTTGAATTCATCAGTATGATATTGAGACCACCACCAAAATATTTCTCTCAATGACCTCCCTAATCATTTTTGGAGCAAAACTATAGACACTTCCGTATATCATCTCAAGAAATCCACAAAAATCTTAATGCTAAGTAATCTTAATGGCTTTTAAAAAGATGAAAAGAACTCGTCAAAAGTTGCAACTCAAGGAGAATATTAACAAAATGTTGGGACATGAAAAGCTTATAAAGCTCATGAAACCTTACCCAACTGATAAAATAGTACACAAGTATAAGACGCTACATGAAAAGAATATAGTGTTCAATCATTATTGAAGTGTCGTGTTATGATTGCGCAAGTTCATGAATGAAGAAAACTGACCTGAAATACAGGAATAGTCAAAGGCTGACAACAAATGCCGCAATTAAGAATATCAGGATCGGTGAGAGTCACAGGAACGGACTCATCCCTCCCACCGCCATCACCATCTCCTCCAGAAGTGACTTTCTCTCCACAGAATGACTCTTCGATGATGTCTTCTGATTCTTCTTCTTCGGCGGCGACGGCGTCTTCTGCTTCTTCAATCTCTTCATTCTGCTGTTCCCTTCCTTCTCTAGCATCGCGTTCACGATCTTCGTGGTTGCTCCCACCTTGGGCCTCCACAATATGTCGTTCCTCGGACTCTCTACTTCTGTAGCGAATTGTAATCCTAGATCGCTTTCGAATTCGAGAGGTGTTGTTCCTGCTTGGTCCCTCTCCCGAAGATATCGCCATTTTTCTCACAGTTTTTTCTATACTCTCTTGTCAAACTAAATTGATTTTTCAGTCTTGAAAGTTTGTGTGTGTATATATATATATTAGTGTCCCTGATTTCATTTACAAACTTTCTATTAATTCTTTAGTACTTTTTTGGATAAATATCATTATATTTATTGAATCAATATAATCAATTAGTGTAATTAATTAATTGAATTACTAAAAATTGTTTGGATGATTTAGCACGAAAATGTTAAAATAGGCCTCATGAATTCCAATTTTTTTTTTTAAAAAAAACTATCGTCAAATAATAATATGGCGCCACGTCATTGTATAGAGATTTGAAAATAAATTATATAAGAACTTTGCATTGAATAAAACACGAAAATAAATCACGACTTTCATGAGATATGAATGAATGGTATAGTTTGTTATAAATTTTTATTTAGTATTGACATTAATTGGCATAAATTATATACTTTATAATGATGATGGGATTATTACAAGTTTTATGAGTAGATTTAAGCATTTAAAATCTCATGACCATTGTTGTTAAATTTGCGAGTTGACTCTCCGAGTTTATCGTTTTTACGTTTCTAATTTACAAAATCGAGTCGAGTTACTGGTAAACTCATGCTAGTCATAAACTAATATAAACTCGTGAGCTTACACACCGTATTTACCATTTTTACGTTTCTAACTTACAAAATTGTGTTAACTCACTCTTAAACTCGTGTTAATTTTATCTATTTGATTATACTCAATGGCTTCATATATGAATTTTATATAAATTCCTTTGTCAAGCATGATACATTATGAATGTTGATGTACTTAATTTCAATTATTTGGATTTAAATCTTTTTCTTTCATAGGTGTGATCTTTTGTTGAAATATATTTAAATCAATTTTTTGTTTTTTTTTATTTTAATTATTTAATTATGCACAAAAATATATATTTAATGATAAAAGTAAACTCTTACGAGTTTACAATTTGTGTTCACGATACGAGTTTACATCACTGTTATGAGTTTACTTAAACTCCCGATTTTGACAACCTTGCTCATGACTATAAAATTCAAAATTTCAATGATAAGATTAAAGCATTAAGACTTAATTGTTATTCATTGCAAGTATATCTATGAGCGTACATTGATAGCGGATGCTTTAGACACATGACTAGAGATCAGTCTAAATTTGTTACAATAAGATCAAAAGATATTGTCAAAGTAAGCTTTGAAGAAAACCAGTCTGGCAAAATAGCCAGCATTGGTGGAATTGGCAAGAAAGATGAAGTTCAAATCAAAGACGTCTACTATATATGTAGAAGGTCCTTCCCATAATCTCCATAGTGTCAGTTAGAGTGCAGACAAAGATAACTGGATTATCCACTACTAGAAAATAGTAAATTGGCGACTGAAAAAATTCCGTCGCAAATTGTGCTGATTTTTGCGACTGAAATAATATCCATCGCAAATTGCAACGTATTTATATAATCTGTCGCAAAATATTGAATGGGTGAGAAGTTTGGTGAGGGAATACGTTTTCATAGCAAAATGGTGTAAAAAAAGACGTCGATTTGTGACGAAAACTAGATCCGTCGCAAAAAGGCATCATTTTTGACGCCGTTTTGCAACGGAAACTTGATCTGTCGATAAAAGGTGGCATTTTTTATGCCGTTTTGCTACGGATATCATGATTCGTTGCAAAAAAAAAGACTCTGTTTTGCAACGGAAAAGTATTCCATCGCAAAATGGCGTAAAAAATGACGCCTTTTTGCTACGGATCCAGTTTCCGTTGCAAAATCACTTATTTTTGCGAAGCATAATATCTTCAGATCCACGTGGTTCATTTCAGCTCTCTTGTCCAACGTTCTCTCCCCAGTCTCCACAGCTCTTCGGGTTCATGACCGTCCGGTCTCCGGCGTCCGTTCTTCTTCCTTCTCTGCCGTGACACGTCGCTGTTCAGGCCTAGTAAAATTTCTTATTTAAGTTCTTAGATCTTGAATATTTAATCTTGTATTGGTTGATATTTTGCTTGAAGGGTTACTTATCTCTTATATCTCTTGCTAGTTATATTTTCTTTTATGCATTTCAAATAAACCACTTGTCGTCAGATGGTTCGTAATAGGGGTCATAGTTCTCAGATTAAAATGGAAAGAAGCTTGATCTTGATACAAAAATGGATAAGAAACTTTTTTACATTTATAATTAATTTGAAAAATTGGCATACCAACCTATCAATCAATCCATAGAATTTTGTTGTGCTTCTTCTGATTACTATGATTTTAGTTACGCTTTTCGCATTCTGTCTCTTTTATTTCTCTGAATTGTTATGTGAGTCTATTTAATATCAAAGTGCCTATTTTCCATTTGTAACTGCTGATGACGATTCCCGTCTTCAATGTGCGTCTTTGTTCGCCTTTTTTTTTTTTTTTTTTTTTTTTTTAAAAAAAAAAAACTTTTACTTGGAATGACAGATTTATCAAACAAAAGCATGCTAATTTAGTGAGACTAGAGTAATTAGAACTGTTGATGATTTGCAATGCTTTCCTGATTTATTGATTCATGAGAGGGAATTTGGATTTCCTGATCCATTGATTTGTTTAGATAGTTTTCTTGTTAAGAGAATGGTGTGTGTGAGTTATATTTTATTATATTATATGTAGTTTTATTTGGTGGCTGCGTTTTTCACTATTTTTAATCTTCAAGATGTCGAGAGCTCTGCTACTGGTACTATTTTTTGTGTCTGTAATTTGGGAAACCTTAAACTTTGTACGATCTATAAAGGATTTTTCGGGTTAGGTAAAAAAGAGAGAGTTATTTTAAATATTGTGTTTAATTTCTTTCGTGCTTGGTAAAATTACTTATATTTTATTCTCTTCAGTCCTAAATATAAGACAAAGTTGACTTTTTAAAAAAAGATTAAGAAAGTTAAATAAGTTATATTAGTATGAAAGAGCTATGATACTTTGGAGGAAAAATAAAAATACTCTAAAATAATTTAATTAGTTTCCTTAATCTTTCTAAAAAAATTAACTTTATCTTATATTTAGGACTAGATGGACTATAAAAGAGCTATGATATATGTTGGTAAATAAGAGTTCTTTTGTTATGGGCTCTCAAAAATCGTTGAGATATGTTATTTAGAATATTTTATAATGATTTTGATAGATTATCTTATTAGCTTGGATTTGGATATTAGATATTTATATTGTTAGGATTTGGTTTAAATATTATTTATTTTATTATTTAAGTTAGATATGTAAGGATTTGAATTAGATATTTAGATCGGATTAGATTAGATATTTAGAGTAATATTTTCTAAAGATTTTTTTCATAATTTTTTTTTTTTGCTAAATTAGGAAGAACTAAATGGCATACTTAATCATGGTTTGGTTGGAGCAGATGAATTAGCAAGTGAAGATGAAGAAGCAAATGTAGGATCTACTTCAGTCCCTAATTAAGGACAAGAAGAATACGAGGTTAAACTTCGGTGATGATGATGACCATATCGCTGCTTGTATAGACGTTATTTATGATTTTTTTTTATTCCATCTTGTTCGCAATATTGTTGTTTATATTTCGTCTTTTCTTTGTATACTCTTTTATGATTGCTATTATATATTTTTCATCATATACCCTTCTTTTTTATTTCGTACTTTTTTTTTGTTGGTGCAAAGGAAGAGATGTAATAAATAAATATATTTTTAATATAATTTTAATATTTGCAACGGTTTTTTACATAATTCTGTTGCAAATGGCTGCAAAATTCTTTTTTTTTTTTTTTTTTTTTTTTTTTGTAAAAAAACAAATTTTGCAACGGAATTATTGAATAAATCCGTCGCAAAATTCGATAGTTGCGAAAAAACAGTATTCCTCTGCAAATTTTGGAATTTGCGACAGACAATTCCAAAATTTGCAGCGGAATGTGTTATTTTTGTCGCATATAGCCGTTTGTGGCGACCATATTTGTGATGGATGTTTATCCATGGCAAATTGTTTTTGTGACGGAAATTGGCTATTTTGCAACGGATTTAGTTCGTAGAAATTTTGGATTTTTTTTTTTGGTAGTGATCTTCGATTCAGAAGAATGCCTTATTTAGAAGGATCTCCAGATAAACAAAGATCAACTAAAGATTCTGTTAGAGCTTCAAAAGAAGGTAACTGTTATACCATCAATATGCCTGACAGTAATACTAATTTTGAAAATTGTTCTATTAGCAACACCGATGAAAGTTGGTTATGACTTAAAAGATTGGCACATATCAATATGCACCAACTAGGCAAGTTGCTAAAAAATGAATTAGTTCTTGTTGACCCAATCTTCAATTGAAAAATGATTTAATTTGTGATGCTTGTCAAAAGGGTAAACAAACTAAGTTGTCTTTAAAAAAAATGAAGTCATGACAGAACGACCACTCCAACTTCTCCATATAGATTCAGTTGGACCGATAGGAGTTAAAAGCCTTGATGACAATCATTATACTTTAGTCATTTATGAGTGCTTTTGTCGCTAAAGCAATCCATTAAACTAAGTCCTAATTAATTATACAGTTTATGGTCAACCTAGGTCAT
Organism: Acacia melanoxylon; assembly: GCA_019022615.1. Classification (NCBI taxonomy): domain Eukaryota; kingdom Viridiplantae; phylum Streptophyta; class Magnoliopsida; order Fabales; family Fabaceae; genus Acacia; species Acacia melanoxylon. Next base: position 1,169,146 of record JAFJYJ010000018.1, on the reverse strand, counting down.
TCTCCCAAGGAACAATATGTGGGTTTTTCTTTAGGTTGAATTTAGGTGATAAAATGCAATGGAATGAACCTAAACTAAAATGTAAGATATTACTACCTAAATGAAACTAAACTAACTAAATGCAAGATGAAAATGACTCTAAAACCTATATGAGAATAGAACTAATTTAGTTGCAAATGCAATTATGGGGGGATTTTATGAAAAGATAATTAAAATCCTAAGAAAAGAAATTAACTACTAACTAAGAAAATCAAATAAGAAAAGACAAAGAAGGTTTACTTCAGGTATGGTGAAGGGAACAACTAAGGATTCACATGGAGTTAACTTTCTGAGCCCAAATTAATTAATTAGACCAAAGGGAGATTGATAAAAGAGAGGGATTAATAAGTCTGATAACCTAATTGAAACATGGGAAACTCTCAAGTTCAATAACACTTAATCCATTAGAAAACTTAAAATGGTGTAAGCGTTGGTTGACAGAGAATTGCCGTGTTCTCAAAAATTACCAAGTTCGATAAGGATTTGTAGTAATAGGGAACCTGGGTCGTTTCTCAGAGAATTCGCAGTCGGGTCTAATTCATTAACAAAATGAAATAGAAACATAACAACAATAAATTTTTTTTGGGGGGGGGGTTTCAATGCAATGAAGATTAAAACAAAATAAACAAAACAAATAAACGAGATTAGATCGATAAGTAGAAGATCAACCTAGGATTTTGAATTCCACTAATTTCCTTCCTCGGACGAAAACAGATTTATAACCGAACTCGTGATCGATTCTGGACAAATCGAAAATCTCTGTATTTGTTTAGAAAATCCCTCGACTAGACGATTGCCTAACATTTGTCCGAACAGTGGTGTCTCACTGTACAATCGCATAGTAATACTTTAACCTAGTTTGAACTCAATCCTTGGGATATGTCAATCTGGGCATTAAATCTAACACCCAATCCGAAAGTAAATCAAATCCGAAATTACAAAACAGAAATGAGTTTGTTACCGTTTAAGAATGAGTCCTCTGGATAGTGGGATTCTCAATTTGTGGGCCAATCACGTAGCTTAGCTTATCATGGCTATGTAGAACAAAAATGGAACAGAAATAAAGAAGTTCATCATGAACACAATGAACAGTTGAGAGAAAATGGAAAGCTTTTATTTCAATCCAAAAATAACAAAAACGTGAATGAACGATGTTGGTGGCTGACCTAGGTAAAAACCCAGTTACAAAATGGACTGGGCTCCAATAGTTTGGCTCAAAACAAAAACAAAATGAAAATGGACTTTAATTACAAACTTCAAGCCTAAATAAAAATCCAAAAATATACATCTAACTTCAGCTCCAAAATTGACCGCCCTCTTGACCAAATTTTCCCTTCAAGTCTTCATAACAATTGTAGCTCTTTGAATCATTTGAAATAAGAAACAAGAATGAGGCTAATTCAATGTCTGATTCAAGAGTTATGGTGAAAATAGTGAAGTAATGTAAAATTGGAATTTTATCATTAGAAATGACTAAAATCTAATCAAAGACCCAAAGCCTAAATAGGTATAAAAACCATTATTTATTAACTGAATAATACTAAATTTATTCACCAAGAGATACAAAGAAGTGTATTAAATATTCAATTATCACATGGTCATTAAAGCCATTCAAACCGATCACAAATAAATTCAATTTAATTTTGAAAATCATGTTTACAATTGTGAAAGTAGACTTGTTAAGGAACATGTGAGTTTTGGAAGCATACTATTTTGATTTTTGTGCATTTAAATATGAATTTTCAAAATTTAATGAAAATTTTGGGAATTTGGAAGTTGAGTCCAAAAGTAGTAAATTAGGGTAACTGAAATTATACCCTAATAAGATAAAGGTTAAACAGGGGTTAACATGATAATTAAGACCCATTTATCATGTTTAAGGATAAGTATTAAATATGGTCATTATCCCAAAATTATAGGAATTCTCGGCACGCAAGCACCGCAAAGAACTTGGACGTTGTTGGAGTTGCTACGTGGACAGGTAATAACTCTAATTCTCTATGACATGTGTATGCTTATATGTTAACTGCCATGATTATGAATTCGTGTCTTGTGCATGTGGCTGTTTATATTCAGTAATATGTTTTTGGCCAATAGCATATGTCTTCCTATGTGCTGAGGAACTTGGAACCGATAAGGTTCTGAGTCTACCTTCCTATGTTCTGAGGAACTCGGAGCCGGTAAGGTTCCTCGTCTATTTTTCCTCAGGTTGAGGAATTCGGGACTTGTAGGTTCCTACATTTAATTTTCCTAGCATAATGGAATTCAGAACTCGTAGAGTCCTGCTTTTATATATCTTTTCTATTAAGGAATTCAAGACTGGTAAGGTCCTGCGTTACTTTTTTGGTACTATGGAATTTAGGACTTGTCCGGTCCTACGTTGTTGGACTTGTAGGATCCATTCGCAACTAATAGAACATATATGCTATACTGTTTATTGTTGCTATGTGTTGATACTGAATATTAAAGTGTTTTCCTGAGTTGTGATATGTTTACTTATCATATATTGTATATACTATGCATAGAGATTAACATGTTACTCTGAGATTCAATTGTAAATCTCAGATTTGCATAAAAGTACAAGTGGAGGATCAGGTAAGAAGGGAAAGTCAGTGCTATGAAGTGGAAGAGGAAGAAGGTGATACTCGAGAAGAGTACTTTTGTAAATATTTTTGATATTTTGATCTGGTTGTATAAGGAGTTTGTTTTTAAGTTTATTTGGGATGAATGTATATTGAAACATCCCGGTGGGGATTAAGTTTTACACTTTACCAAGTTAATATTTTCCACATTCTATCAGTTACACATTCGTCCAAACCAAATCCATACGCTCTATTGCGTAGTAACTCTGATGTTAAACGGTAGTAATAAGGGCGTGTTACATGATATAATATTATTTAATTTACTACTAAATAAGACACTTGCATATAATCTAAGCCGTTTATTTCAATAAGATATTTTATTGCACTGTTGTGATTTTTTTTTCTAACATACCATTTTTGTCTCAGATCATAATATATCCGTCACATTCTCCATATTGCAACTACCACTAGTGCAAAAAAGGGCTTTAAGACCTCCTCGTTTAGAGCGAGTATCTTGACGCACCGGTCTTAAAGGTATGATCGGTGGCAGTTTTGTAAATATCAAGAACTTCTTGGACCAGATCCTTTATTAATGGGTATTAAATATATTATTCAGACCGCTTAAAAAAATCAACTGGTCTTTAAAATGTAATTAAAATTTCAATTATTTTAAAGAGAAATCTCGTACGGCCGAACTTATATTTTACGGACCAAAATAATCGGAAAAATTTAAATATAAATTCTAAAACTTTTAAGACCTAGGACATATATAAAAACGGTTTTAAAGGTTATACTTTTAAGACCGGACTTAAAGTATGGCCGGTACAAAATATTGAAAAAAATTATTCAAAAATTTTATTACTTTTAAGACCGGCTTTTAATTATGGACGGTCTTAAATTTTAACCTTTAAGACCGGCCTTTTAGGTCGTCTGGTATGGAAACTAAAGCGCCAAATATTCGCGTGAACGTTGCCTTAAGAGTTAGGACTCAACGCCGCTCTCTCTCCGAACTCGAAACCCCCGTTCTTGTTGTGAAACCCCTCTTCCCGTTGCATTACTTCTCTTCCTCGCCCACCACTACCATCCTCTGTTACTCTCTCACTTTCTCAGGCGTTCCTCTTTCGCACCACCACTCTCAGCCTCTCTTCCTTTCTCGAAAATGAACGGAGAAAATGGTTCTTCTGCTATTCCTTCAACGCCAGTTACTGGTGCGACTGGTGTGAGTCAGAACGAACCCTCTTCATCTCACAATGAGCCTCATAATCGCCCTGCACGCCGTGGTAGAAGTGGCACACGAATGAAAGACGTATCCGTAAGTCGGACCTGCGGGTCAAAGCTCGAGATTCAGTTTGATGAAAAGTTGGCTCCTTTCGGTCCTAATAAACAAAAATATAATAGTTTTGTCGGCTATCTAGCACGCAGCAAGGCTAGCATCTTGACAGATGAGTGGAAAAATGTCGACCGTCGCACAGTAAAGGATCCTATTTAGGACACTAGCTGGCTCACATACACTGTCCTTGACTCTCAGAAGTTGAAAGACAAGACATTGTCTTATTGTGCTGATCGGTGGAGGAAGTTTAAGACCTTTCTAGCTAACACATATATTTTTGCTGATGTTAGGCCTAACCATCATCCTTGGGACAAGTATACATTTATTGATGAACAAACTTGGCAACAATTTGTTCACCTGCGGACCACTCCTGAAGCTTTGGTGAGTTTATATTTAGTTTATGTTTGCCCTCTTTTGTTTGCTTATTAACTTGTGCAGATATGTGAATGTTATTGTACGTGTTCATCTAATCCTGTTAGTTAGATGGTTTGGTTTGTGAATAGAAGTATATATTTCCATCCTTTGTCCTGCATAAGAGGAGCATGTCTTAGTTGTATGCAAGTCTGATATGTAAACCGTGCAAAGGTAAAATACTAAGTAGGTAATTAGGGAAATAATAATGGCATAAGAGTCAAACCATTATTATAGTCTTAGCTAGTTCTTTTGTAGTAGGTAGTGGTTAGACATTGCTATTAGTTAGTTAGTCCGTTAACCGTAAAGGTTTCGGTGCGCTTACGCAACTCCTTTACTCGGTTCTCCCAATTTCTTCTACAATTCTACATCTTCCTTAAATAAAATGTTGAAACTTGATGAAGTGAATTTGACTAGTGTTTGAGGTTCATATCAAGCAGAAGTTCTCTAATTTCTGTTAGTGAGATGGTTGGAATTCATAATTAATAGTTGTTTTCAATTCTGATTCAAAAAAAAGAAGGGAACAAGCATATGAGATAGGGAGAAAGATTGATTTCCTGCATAGGGCTTCTCGCGGCGGATACGAAAAGGCTGAAAAAGAAATGATGGCGGCCAAGCGGAAGAGATTGGAAGATGAAGCAGAAGCAAAATCCAATCCTTCTGCGATACATGATCTGCCATCTCTAATACGTCGTGATGAGTTATGGTTGTATATTCGGCAAAAGCCAAGCGGCGCCTACACGAGTGAACAAGACGCGTCTAGTTCTTTGAAATAATTGTAAGTATCGTTATTGTTAATTTTTAGTTACTAAACATGTTTCATTACTAAACTTCTCATTATCTGTATCTTACAGGAAGATCTAAAGAAGAAAGAAGCGGAGGGAACTTTTGTGTCGGATGGGAGGAATGATGTTCTAACCGTTGCGACCGGAAAACCGGATCACGCGGGGCGTGTAAGGGGGATTAGAGGAAGGGTAGGCCTAAAGGAATACTTTGGTAGCGCCAAACGCCAGAAACAAAGTATGGTTACCCGGGAGGAGATGGAACAGACGGTGGCACAAGAGGTGGCCAAATTGAATGAGCAAGCAGCGACTAAAGAAGCTTCATTGACTGCCTATTTTCAATCCCAGCTGAGGGAGATGAAGGAGGAAATGAATCAAATGAAGGTACTTGTGAGCTCTCGTGCGAGAGACCATGTTCCCTTGCCACTCTCACCTACAAACTATGCGCGAGCACTAGAGGGAGCTGCATTGTTGGACGTCGAGCAACCTTGTGACCTTTATGTGGAGGATCCCGAACATCATGATAGACGATTGGTTGCAAAAGGGACTGTCCACAACTTGGGATCAACCGTACACCACCAACAAATGGCGATGATGAAGTCGAGTGTCAGTTGAAAAGGTGATCGTTGATGCACCTCTCCCTCTCCCAACTGATGAGATGAAGCTTGTGAGTGATGTCATTGGAACCTTGATCTCGTGGTCAGTGAAGCTTGTGCATGTTTCTACTCCTCCTGATGCTCCAGCCCCTCCTGAATTGGTTGGCACGGCTAAGTTAAGTGCCAAGGACAAGCTTGTCCTTATGGCATCCAATAAACAAGTTACACTTAATCAGTGGCCTGTCAATACATAAGTAGGTCTTAAAAACAAGCACCTGGTTTTGGTTGACCAAGATGATATAATTTCTCTGATGTTTGATAAACAGGAGCTTACTAATTCAATGATTCTCATGTTTATAAAGTAAGTATCTTCTTTTATGAGTACATAACATAAATGTGAGACACTCACATACGTATATACTAATTTCCTGACGTCATTATTGTATGTTAATGCATCGTGAATTGGAACAAACAGGGGGCAGAAGCCAAGATATTGGATTCTTGTGCCCACAAGACATAAGTCAACCACCCTTAGCGGAGAGACAATCATACATAACAACAAGGTTGTCCAACAATAGGAAAAAGTGGTACTTTGCACCATACTACAATAGGTACATATCATAATTCTTTTCTGCAATTCCCTTAATTCTGCTACATATTACTGAGTACTTGTCTGTTGTGAATTTTTAGTCGTCATTGGCAGTTGGTCCTGATTTGCTCGAATGAGAATAAAGTGGTCTTTTATGCTCCCTTCACTACGATCCATCACCTACATTGCAACAGATGGTGAACAAGTAAGTATATGTCATTTTGATTGTCTAGTCTGAAATCTCTGCTGTAAATTTTCAGTAACCATTATTGAGTAAATTCGTGATTTTGACAATAGGCCCTTAAAATCATTCCAAGAAAAGGTCAAGAACAGGTTTGGGGCTGAAGTCAAAGAGCCTACATGGAGCAAACCAAAGGTTAGTACATATTTGGACACTGGCACACTGGCTTGTGAACTGTGGTCGTAGCAATATATGCTCTTATATATATTTTCTTGTTTGTTTTTAGACCCGTCGGCAACCGGGAGTCCAACTTATGTGGACATTATGTCTTGACACACATGTATAATATTGTCATGCAACTAGTGACTAACATCCAAGCAAAGGTAAATGTATTACATAACTTTGTCTGTGCGTTGACCCCTTTGATATGCAAGGAAGGACCACTAATATATTTTTGTCTTTGATGCTACAGACGTTTAACTGTGCTGACCCCTTTCCTGATGGTGATATTGAGCACACACGCAATGTGTTATGTGAATATTTGTATGATCTGATGATCTTGGAAAATCGGAAAAATAGTTGATTTGTGAATTTATTGTAAACATATGCTAGTTGTATCAACAATCATCTTCGGTCTGTATAATGAACAATTGTCCAATTTGTGATAGTATATAATAATAATTTTTTTAATTCATTTCAAACAATTTCCTTGTGTCCATTAGTGGTTGCTGAATGTATTGTTGGATGGTAGATAAAACTATTTATTGCTTAATTTATAAATGGGAGAAGTTTAGGACCATAGATTTACTAAATAGCTGGTCCTAAAAGTCTTCGTTTATTATTAGAAAAATATGCCAGTCTTTTAGGACCGTAAGTTTACTAAATAGCCGGTCCTAGACGTCTTCGTGTTCCATTGAAAAATATGCCAGTCTTTTAGGACCGTAGTTTAAAGATATAGCCGGTCCTAAAAGTCTTTGTTTATTATTGGAAAAATTTGCCAGTCTTTTAGGACCATAGGTTTAATAAATAGCCGGTCCTAAAAGTCTTCGTTTATTATTGGAAAAATATGCCAGTCTTTTAGGACCATAGGTTTACTAAATAGCCGGTCCGAAAAGTCTTCGTTTATTATTGGAAAAATATGCCAGTCTTTTAGGACCGTAGGTTTACTAAATAGCCGGTCCTAAAAGTCTTCATTTATTATTGGAAAAATATGCCAGTCTTTTAGGACTGTATCTTATCTATATAGCCGGTCCTAAAAGTCTTCGTTTATTATTGGAAAAATATGCCAGTCTTTTAGGACCGTAGGTTTTTTAAATAGCTGGTCCTAAAAGTCTTTCTTTGGAAAATATATTTATTAATATATTTTTATATAAAAAATCACTTATATATTTAATGAATAATCATAATATTAAATTAATATTTATTCAATATGCAATTAACTATAGCCTACATTATTAATTATTCTAAAACTACTTTCCCTATTATTCATATTTAATAACCGATTAGTTTATTTATTTAGAGAGTGTAATCGCATCAAAACATTAAATTAAATATTTGTACATATTACAACCTCCATATTTCATAATTGTCTTTCTGTCTTTTCTTTTTCTTTTTTTCTTTTTTATTTTGGTGTTTTGAGTCTGCCATTTTCCATATTTCATAATTGACTTTCTTATTTCTTTCCAGGTTCATATAATGCATATAAACTAATTAATTAAAACTCCCACGAGAACAAAATATGGAAATATTTTATTTATTAATTTTTTCGCTTTACAAAAAAAAAGAGAAAAAAAACTATAAAACAACTAATCATCCCCGTTGTCGGAGAGGTCGGAGGCGTCGGAGGAGGTAGGATCGTACTCGACGTCATTGGCGTCGAGTACCATGTTCAGCTTCTGGTTGACGGTATGAACAAGCTGAAACAATTTGCCCAAGCGTCGGTCGATGTGATCGACGCGGGCCTCAATGTTCTCGCACCAACCGCTGACGGTCGGATTTGGAGGCAATGGCGGAGGGGCCGAGGTTGAAGAGGAGGAGGAGGAAAAGGAGGACCTGAAGGAGCGGGCATTACGGTGGAGGCTAGGCGGTGGAGGAGGCCGTGTAGAAGTGATGGAGAAGAATGTGAAGAAACTAAAGTAACAACGGGTTTAAATAGAGAACCTATCCTGAAGAATATGAAACGCTGGGAACTTTTTACGAGGAGATGCATAGTTCCTCAGAATACGAGGAGACGCATTGTTGGGCAGTTTACCTTGAAGCCGAAGAGACTCTGGATCATGTGAACGGAGTGTAAGGATACGACTATGCTATCTGATTAATTTTGAAGTGACTGAACATTTAATACCGGATTTTGTAAAAGATCCATTCTTAAAAGTAATATTTTTTAAGGAAAAATTCTTACTTTACAAAAATAAATAATCGATAAAAAAATAATTTACTTTTAGGACCGGATATAAGATAAATGGTCGATATTAAAAGTAATTGAATTGTATGGAAAAATAAATAGTGGACATTTAGGACCAGATTATTCTAAAAATATGGTCTTAAAGTAATTTAATTGAAAAAAATAAATAATATACTTTTAGGTCTGGTTATATAATAAAAAGAGTGTATCAATTGCGTATCCCTCTCTCTGTCCTCATTAACTCCCCACACTAGCTAGTTACCTCCCTGTCCTTATTAACTCCTCACTATACCTCTCAGTTCCTAACTCCTCACTACCGGAGCTCTCTGCCCCAACTGCTCAAAGCCTCAAACCATGGTTAGATACAAGAGAACTCCTCGCAGAGGTGCTCTTACACCTGAAGCTCTTTCCATCCTTAGATCATTATACGGTGCGCCTCCTCCAGCGAGAGTGCGTTCTATTGTGACCGAAGAATCTTGGGTCATTGGACCCATTGTTATTTCGGATGATGAAGAGGTTGCCGCACCCTACCTCCAGCATTCAGACCATGCAGAAGTTACTGCTCCCCCTCTCTAGTCAGTTGGCCCCAGCGTGCCTACTACTCGACCCCCTCTCCTCTTTCCTCTAATGATGCATTGCGGCCGATGCGAATAAGACAGAACTTGCGATCTCCGGCGGGAAGTTAATGCTTTTCACGCCGATATCGCCAAGGCATTGGATGATAATAAGCTTTAGGATGTTTAGTTAGATTCTTGTCGTTGATAATGTTTAGTTATTGTTTTTCTTTCTTTTTTCTTGTGTACGTGCATATTCTCCGGTTATGTATGGAAGCGTAAGAACTAAGCTTGTGCCTTTTTTATATTCATATTCTCCAGTTTTCCTTTATTTATTTTATTAATTCAGTTCTGTTGCGCTCGCCTCATTTTTTTAAGTTTGGTTCATTAATAAACGAAGAGGTTTACGACTCTATAAGTATTTGACTTTTAGGTCCGGATGTTTATAAAACATCGGTCTTAAACTTAAATCAATAGTAAATATTAGGACCAAAGTATTCTTAATTGCCGGTCTTAAAAATGTATTAATAAAATTATATCTTTAGGACGGGACACTTTATAACTAACCGGTCTTAATAATAAAATTATATATTTAGGACCGGACACTTTATAATTAACCGGTCTTAATAAAATCTAAAATACTAAAACATGTCTCTTTCGCGGGGAAAATTAAATTTCCCTCTCAGAACTTCTCTTGCCGCGCCGAGAGTGATTACTCAGGTTCTGTCTCCACATTTTGCTTGTTGCATCGTCCCTGCTTCGCGTTGCTCTCTCGACAATCACTTTCTGGTTCCTTAGCTAAACATCTATAGACCAAGCTATACGAGGTGTTTCGGTTATATAACTTTATTATTTTCCTGGTTATGGTTCTGGGTTTTTCATGGGTTGAACGAAATCGATGAAATGTTCTTGTGGGTTTCTCTGTTGTTAATGAATATTGTATATTGAAGATTATATTTTCACTTTAGACCTACCGAACAACGAACTAGTGTTTTTAGGTTACTCTTGCTTTGCTCGCAACATCAACGTTCGTGGCGGAGAAGAAAGACTCAAGAAACTCATTTGAATTTATATGCTACGGTGAGTCCACAAGATCTTCATGCGATGCATTTAATTTCCTCGTCATGCATTTATTTTGCTTCTTGGATTCACTATGATACATTTATGACCAAAAGTGATTCTTCGTTATGCATTTAATGGGCAAGTTTCTCCGTAAAAAAAAAAAGACATAACCGACATTTGAGCATATATATGCATTTGGGTTATGTATGTCTTATTTTATATGCAAGTTTCAATTTTTTCGGATTATGTATGTTAAATCTTTCTGTCTATATATAGGAATTTTTCTATGGATCACAGTTGGATAAATGCTTTATGGACGAGTGTTGAATATCAGAATGGGGTGAGGGAATTTATAGAATTTGCTAAACAAAATGCCCATGATGATAGTGGGAAGTTTTATTGCCCTTGTGTAGAATGTTTGAATGAGAGGCGACTAAGTCCTGAACTTATACACACACATTTAATTTGTGAAGGATTTTGTAAGACTTATACGGTATGGTCATGGCATGGTGAAAAAATGCCAAGTGGGTCTCAACATGGGAAGTGGCATTTGATGATAATGACACGGATATGGATGATCGCATAGAGGACATTATTCGTGATGTAGGAGAAGAGGCTTTTGAGCAATCACATGCATATGGTAATATGTGCGGTGATGCGAGACCCCGCTATACCCCGGGTGTAAAAAATACCAATTGTTGAACGCCGTATTGAAATTGGTAAGCTTGAAGGCACGTCATGGATGGAGCGACAAGAGTTTCTCTGAAATGCTTGAGGCTTTTAAGGACATGCTTCCGGATGATAATGTGTTGCCGCATCGATACTATGATGGTAAGAAAATACTCTATCCATTAGGGATGGAGTACAAAAAGATTCATGCATGCCCGAATGATTGCATATTGTATAGAAAAGAGTTTGAAGAGAAGCAGAATTGTCCGATATGTGAAACCCCAAGGTACAAGTCAAATAAGGGGCTTGCAAAAGTGTTGTGGTATCTTCCAATCATACCAAGGTTCAAGCGGTTGTTTGCTAATGAAAATGATGAAAACAATTTGAGGTGGCATGCTGATGAGAGGATTTCTGATGGAAAGCTTCGGCATCCGGCCGATTCTTCTCAATGGAAGAAAATCGATCAATTATTTCCGAGCTTCAGCGAAGAACCTAGGAACCTTAGGCTTGCCCTTAGCACAGATGGCATGAATCCCTATGGAAGCCTTAGCAGCATACATAGTTCATGGCCCGTACTCCTGATTATTTACAACTTATCGCCTATGTTATGCATGAAACGAAAGTACATCATGCTTGTCTATGTTGATTTTGGGACCAAAACAACCCGGAAATGACATTGATGTTTACCTTCACCTTTGATCGAAGACTTGAGGGAGTTGTGGGAAGAAGGTGTCGATGTTTTTGACTCTTTCAATAAGGAGGTGTTTAAAATGCGAGCCATGATATTTTGTACTATAAACGACTTCCCAGCATATGGGAACTTGTTAGGGTATAGTGTAAAAGGCCATAAAGCATGTCCGGTTTGTGAAGAAGGCACACGCTACCATCCACTTCAACATGGAAGAAAGACGGTTTATCTTGGACATAGGAGATTTCTTAGACGGGGCCACCCATATCGTCGATTAAAGAAAGCCTTTTTTGGTGGCCAGGAGTATGAAGATGCTCCGGTGGCATTGACTGGGGAGCAAGTTTATGAAAAGGTGAAAAATATCAGTGTCATCTTCGGTAAGACTGCAAAGAGTAGGCCAAAAGTCTCATGATTGTCATGTCTTGATGCAACAACTACTCCCGTAGCTATTCGAGGCATCGCCGAATATGATCTTCGGGTCGTCTTGACTAGACTTTGTTTCTTCTTCAATGCGGTTTGTAGTAAAGTTTTTGAGATTGAAATGTTGGATGAATTGGAGAATGAAGGATATCTTATCTTGTGCCACCTTGAGAAGCTTTTTGTTCCTACATTTTTTTACATCATAGTTCATCTAATTGTTCATCTAGTGAGGGAGATAAAGTTGTGCAGCCCTATCCATTTACGGTGGATGTACCTAATTGAAAGATCTATGAAATTCCTAAAAGGGTACGTGAATACCCTCCAGAAGCATCAATTGTTCAAAAATATGTTTATGAAGAAGCCATGGAATTTTGTCAAAATTATTTGGCCAAAGTAAGACATATTGGCCTTCCTAAACATCAACATGTTGAAGGGGGTAGGCGAGGGGCTTCAGTAAAGAGTGTGGATCCGATGAATTGTCACAAGTCCACTTATACATCTTGAATAATGTTGATGAAGTTCAAGACAAAGATAGAAGCACATAAAGAAGCTGTAAGGAAAGAAAATCATAGAATGACTGAACAAATGTTGATTAGGGAGCATAATAGAACTTTTGCAAACTGGTTCAAACAAAAGGTCGAGGGAGAGGAATGTGTTTCTAACACAATCAAATGGTTAGCACGTGGTCCGAGGTTGATGTCATAAGTTGGAATTCGTATGTGATCAATGGTTATACATTTTACACGAAGTCCCTAGATGATAGGAGCACCGTCTAGAACAGTGGTGTTATGTTAGAGGCTGAATCTATGCACTTCTCCAGTTCCAAAGACAAGAGGCTTAAATTGGTAGTCATGCCTTATTATGGGGTTATTGAAGAGATTTGGGAGGTGGACTATGTTAAAATTAGATTTCTCATTTTCAAATGCAAGTGGGTTAATGTCAAAAATGGTGTTTGGATCGATCGGCTAGGACTTACATTAGTCGATATCAATGGTAGAAGTTTTGGAGATGAACCTTTTATTATGGCGAGACCAGCAAAACAAGTGTTCTATATCACCAATCAGGAAAATAAAATGTGGTCTGTAGCTCTCCAAGGAAAAAAGGGTCATTGATATTGATGATGAAATTCATTCCAATTACGTCTTCCTGAGAGTACTCCTTTTTCAAGGGGTCTACTGGACATGAACGAAAAAGATGAAGCGGATAATGAACCCGGAATAAGAAATGATCATCAAGAAGGGATATGGGAGGATATCCCTTTATAAAAGAATCATTTCATATGGTAATATTCATATGCAGAATTCTTTGAAAACTTTAAGGTTTTAACTATATTCCTTTCATTTTCTTAAACAATAATGTCACTGACTGTGAAGCTTTTGTTCTTGTTTTATTTTGTGGCAGGATCCGATATATATGTTATAAAAAGGGATATCATGTTACGTTGTTGGGTGGGATCAGATGAAGGCATGGTGCGGTATTTGTAACTCATCATTGTATTTGTAAGTTATCTTATTACATGTATATATTCATTATGGTGTTGTACTAAATTAAGAGGCCATATAAGTACATAACTCATGGTGATATTTGTATTCTTTTCCCAATTCAATTTATTCATAATGAATTGTTCATAGCTTGTAGCTTAAAGTATCGACTTTTTTGTGCTGGATTGGGTGGTGGATGTGTGTATATATATATGATCAGGAAGAATAGAACAGGGAAAAATTCTGGAAAATTTGGACCGGGAAATAATAGCGCCGGTCTTAAAAGTTCAAATTTTAAGACCGGATGAATATATGTGTCCGGTCTTAACAATTGGTCCTTTAAAACCTCTATTTATTAAGACCGGGCTAAAAAGTTCAACTTTTAAGACCAGCTTTATTAAGACCGGTCTTAAATTTAATTAATTTTAGAACCGAATTAGTTAGTCGTCTGGTCTTAGAAGTCGGTATTTTTTAGACCGGAGTTTCTTTATCTGGTCTTAAAAATGTCGATATTTTTAGACCGGTCTATGGTTTCATCCGGTCTTAAAAGTTGATTTTTATGACCGAACAAAATACATATCAGGTCTATATAGTACGACTTTTAAGACCTAACTTTTAAAATGTCCGGTCTAAAAAAAATTCTTTTAGACCAGTTCGAGTCCGGTCTTAAAAGTTACGGACTTTTAATACCGGATGGAACAAGACCGGTGTGGAGTCCGGTCTTACAGTGCCTCTTTTGTGCAGTCTTAAAAGCCTTTTTTCCACCCGTGTACATCTCCAAATTCAAAACATAGGATGTTACAGGTTGTTGATGTATTGATCAAGTCGCTAATGATCAATATCTATTTGTCAGTTTAAGAGTGTTGGAAGTCAGCGTGCCACCCATAATGGGCTTACTGGGCTAAAACCCCAAATTTCATTAGTTATTAACAATGAATTAAAAAACGACTTGGACCAGATAGTCCGGCAGGTGACCAGAACACTCCAGCTCGTTTTTGTAATACCCTAACATTCCTATTTATCATAAATATTATATTTTGATAAATAACACATAGTAAAATGAAGGTGAATATGTGTCTCAAATTTGTGTAATTTGTTAACTATAATTTTAGGCAATTTTCTCTTGAAATTAAATAAATTAAAGGCCAATTTTGATATTTCATTTAAGGATAAAAAAACAATATAATTATCATATTTAAACAATGGTTCTTAAATAACCAAAAGGAGTAAGAAAATGATATAAAAACACTTAATCAAATTAAAGGAAATTAACAAAAATTAATGGGCAATTAAGTTTTCACTAATTAAATAATTTGTGTAAATCTTCATAATTAATCAAGGGGCAAATTAAGAAACAACAATTGGGGAATGTCTTGATTTAAAAATTAAGGACTAATTAAAAGACAAGATTAGCATTAAATGAATTACTAAAGATCATAATCAACCTAAGAACCAATCACCCTATGATAAATATACCTAATAACACGTTAAACACTACATTAAGGAGTACTAATTAGGACTAAACTATCATCCCTTAAAGTCAATGGTGTGGGACGAAATGCACATGGAGGAGAAAGGGAAAGATTAAACAATGATATATTCAAAATCACATGTGATATTAGATAAAAATCTTCAAATAGTTGTAGGATTTTTCTACATAAATAGAAGGCCAAGATTAAGTCTAATAAAGTGAAATCTAAGGGTTCTAATTAACTACACAATTAATCTAAATCCATGTGATAATGAAAGAACCAATGGGAAGCTTGAGTACTTGTCTTTTAGACTCAAAGAAAACACAAATTCAAAACCAAGAGAGAAGGGAGGGGGGGGGACGGTTTTCACTTGAGCAAGGAGGAAGGAGGTTATATTATTAATTAAATAACACACACATGGGATAATTAGAGGGGACAAATTGGAAGAGATGGGATAAGGCAATTAATGGGGTGGAAGAGGATAAGGAGAGAGAGGGAGAGAGGGGCGAATTTGATGAGGGAAGAGAGTGGAAAGTGTAAACTTCTTGTTGAAGTAAAGGGTATTTTGGGCAAACCACATGCAAGGGTATTGTGGTCTTTGTTCATGTGGGACTTTTCCTATAAATAGAGGGTTTGCTTCACTTCATTCTTCACACCAAATCAGCTCCAAGAGGTGATTTCTAAAGAGTAGAGAGTGAGTGAGGAGTAGCTTGAAGGAGTAAAAGCAAGATCAAGTAACTTCTTGAAGTTTTAGTCTTCAAATTCATAGTTAGATTGTACTTTGATCTTGAATCTTCAAGAGTAGTTTTTTTTTTCATGTTTTTATGGTTGAAAAGGATATTATTTCGAAAATTTGATGAAAAATATGGTAGAGAAAAATTCTTGAAAGTTGAAGATCAAAGTAGCGAGATTCTGGTAAAATTTATGGTTGGAAGTTTTCTGGAGTCAGCAACGTTGAGGCTGTGATTTTATGAACAAGATGAAGTCATTAAATTATAAAATGTTTTATGGCTAAAGTAGACATCCATAGGTTTCTACATATACCTAATTTGTAGCATTTTGAGTTCTGTACAAGGAGATAAAAATCCTTGAATTTAGGCTACGTTTTCTGGAATAAAATCTGGGCAGCGTTGAGAAAATGAAAAATGGGAATTATTCTTGGTGTTATAGTTTCTTGGAATATTTTTCCTTGAAAATAGACATGTCAAGGGTCATGATGAATTTTACGGATCCTCATTTCGATTTTTGTAGAATTAATTATGATTTTTCAAAGTTGTTGAAAAATCTGCCCAGAAATGCTAAAATGACGTTTTTAAGAAAAATGTAGGGGCAAAATTGTAATAACAAATTTACCAAGGGTATAAATGTCAAAATAGGTGGAGATTTTTTTTTTTTTGTATATTATTCTAGGAAATATGATATTAATTATAATATCATGGAAAAAGAAATAATCCGACGATAATGTATAGGATATCCGGGAAGTACGGAGTCGGATTCAAAGGTCAGGTATGTTGGCCATTACACGGTAAAAGGTGCGTTTGCGTACTAGTAACTTTAACTCTGATGTGTCTTGTATGCTTATATGTGATAGGATGATTCATAGGGTCATGGACAGGACTAAGTCTTGGGTCATATACCGTGGCTAAGACTCTGTCTTAGGTCACTATTTATACATTCAGCTTTATGCGGGTTATAGTCTTGATAACGCCGTAAGATTGTTTTCCTTGCGCTAAGAACACGAGGGGCCATCGTGGCACTGGTTAGTGCAAATGTGGATAACATTACAAGTGTTGTGTGCTATGTATTGTTGTGTTGTTAACATTACATTTGATATGTCCTATGTGTTAGACCTGGCTGTCATCCAAGAGGGGAGGTGAATTGGGTGTCTGATAAAAACTTATCAGCTTTGAAAATCTTTCCACAACTTACTGAAAGTAGTTTGTATGACAATAGTGATTTATAAAGCAAAAAACAGTCATTCAAATATATATGCTGGGAATATAAGAGATAAGGGAAGAGAATATGAAAACAGAGATTTATACTGGTTCGGCCAATCCTTGACCTACGTCCAGTCCCCAAGCTTCACTTGAGATTTTCAATCCACTATCTTCTTTCAACTTAATTACACGCTATGTATTCAAAGTAATCCTCTCACTAGGATTCACTCTCCCTTACAAGTTGTAATCAATACACCCACTTGATTACACAATCTATACTCAAAGTAATCCTCTCACTAGGATTCACTCCCCTTTACAAGCTGCAATCAATACAATGGGTTTCCACTCAAGATCACTCAATCTTGAGTATCACTCAGATAAGAAAGATGATTACAATGAATCTTCTCTCTCAGAAGTAAATGAATAAACACTGAAGTACAATACAAATAATCTTACTCTCAAAGGTAAATTATATGATCATTGAGATAATTGGAGAGTAAGTGATATGAATATTAGAGTATTGGCATTTTGAAGATGTAAGCTCGTGTCTCTGACCGCTTCTATCTTGAATGCTTCTTCTTTTATAGTTGATGAAGAGTATTTGACCGTTTGAGCAATTCTTCCCATTTTGCATATGACCGTTTGGAAGAAATAACTATAGCTGTTGAACTGAACGTTACTTAGGTTCCTCGAATTTATCCGTTGATCGCCGTTATTTTCCGTTAACATTCCTCTTTCAATTTGTCCGTTGAGACTCAGTGAGAATATTCAATGGAAATGGCCAGAACACTTTATGGATGCTCAGAGGATTATTTTGCCAAAATGGTGTTTCATTCTGCTTTGCATTTAATGCTCTGACACATAATTACTTTATTGCAATTTGGTGTTAATCCATATAATAATCTTCTGAAACTCATTAAACATAATTAGGAATAATAATGAGTGAAGATATAAGGTAAATAAACCATACTTAGATATTTAAGAAGATAGAGTCGATGGTTTACTATCAGAGAAGAATTGGCTCGAGTCACACTGCTCTGGCTCGAGTCAACACCTTATACAGAAGCTTTTGGAGTTTGAAGAAAACACAATAGACTTGAGCTAAATGGAGCTGCCTCGAGTTTAGCCTTAAACTTGAGTCACCCAAATTTTCCTCGAGTCAAAATCCCTTCTCAAATTGCTTAACTCTCGGCCTTGCCATGATTCGAGTTTTGCATTCCCTGGCTTGAGTCAAATGCCTTTTCTCGAAAGTCCCTTACTCTCTGACTTGGCTAGGCTCGAGTTTGGACTTGCCTTGGCTCGAGTTGACAAGTTCATTCCAAATTTGTTAAACCGCTTTTCCTCTTTTAAGTCTTCTTTCCAATGCAAGAAGAATCAGCTCCAAAGTCATTGTATTATGTCCATTATTATCAGATGAATAGAGGTTGTTCTTGAGCAGCGTTTTTGCAACATCTAGAACTGACAGTCAACTTCAAAACATCATATCTCCTTCAATTGATCTTTAATTTCTGTGATCTTGATGTTTTTGAAAAGGTATTTGAGTCTAGTTTCAAATGGCACTGGCTTCAGCTCAATTGGATATGTATATTGTGAGATACACCTAACCGAAGCTTGGTCTGCTGTGTGGCGTGAATTTCAGTTCCAACTTCTACAATTCATATCTCCTTGATATGAACTCCTTTGGGCTTGAATTGTATATCCAAATGACGCATTGGGAGTCTAGTTTCATATGCCACTAGTTTCACCTCAATCAGATCTTTGGTTTGGGAGATATCATCGAATTACCAGACCTCGCCCGAGCTGAACGTGAAACAGAGTAGAACATAGGTGCTGAAAAGCACTATTGGCTCGAGCCAATAGTGTTTGGCTTGAGTTTTGAGCCAGACTCGAGTCTATGAACTCCTGGCTCGAGTCAACTCCCATCAGATGCACAAAATACTGTAGAAAAATGTTCTAACTCGAGTTAAGACCCCTTGGCTAGAGTTAGTTCATCCCAAAGCTTGATTTTGCTTATTTTAACTCCGATTTGAGCCATTGCAACTTCCATATCATCGTAGAGACTTCTAGCATCAACCTAAGAACTTGAATAATGATATTTTCATTCCATTCAGCAAGTTCTTCTTTCTTTCTTCTCTTCTCTTGATCATTCTCCATAATTCAACTTAGACTAATCTACATTAAATATATAGTAGTTAGTCAATGTATGAGATAAATATAGTATACAATATTTTTGCTCTTAATAATCACATCTATATAAGACATCATCAAAACTAATTATATCTAACACTATGTACTGTTGTAACCTTATATTTGCTGTGTGCTATATATGGTTGATGCTGAAATATAATAAATATCTGTCATATATACTGTTCATACTTTTCATATGAGGTTAACTGTTACCTTAGGTTCGATGGGTATTGGACCTCATATTTGTCTAAGGTTCAAGAAAGGAACCAGGATCCAAGAAGGCACCGATGGATAGAGCCGAAAAGAGGCACTGATGGATGAAGCTGGGAAGAGGCACCAGTCAAAGCAAATACCGGAAGAGCTACATCAGGGCATTCTTTCTGGCAAGAATCTGACGAGGTTATTTCAAACCATTTGGTGCCGAAAGCAGGGCTAGTCTATGTGGTTCAGTCAATAAGTCATCGTGAAAGACGAGGAGACTTCCACTAGACACCTATCTGGCCAATAGGTTTGATTGACTGAGTTGGGTTCTATGCCCCAAGTCTACCTAAGGCTTGGTTGAAAATTGTATAGTTACATGTAGGAATTGTAATTATACAAAGCTCTGTAGTATTGTATCACTGGAATATTCCTTCGGGAAGTTTTTAATATACCAGTTTATGCCTGGACATTTTATATCAATTACTCATTGTCCAAACGTAAGTGCATGCTCTCCGTTTCCGCATTACTATGAGTAGTAGCACCTCAAATTCTATCAATTTTCCTAAAACTAAGTGTTAACCGACACAATTTGAAGTATGGAATTTGGGGTGTTACAGTTTTTGCATAAATAACCCGCTCTGCAGTTGAGCCATTTCGAGCTGCTTTCATTTACACCAACATTGCAAGTTGTGATGGCAATCAATGAGAAAAATGGAAGCTACGGGTCTTTTGGAGTTAGTGTTAAAAAAGTATGTTTATGTAAATTGAGATAAAATTCCTCAAAGAAACTTAACTCATATACTATAAATCATATTGAAAATGTATTTTTTTTTTTACCACAAATCGAAACCGATAGCACCTGATGTGTGTAGATATGAAAAGATGTTGGTTTGACCGTGAAAATTTCTTGAGAAAAGTTGTTTTGGGTGCCGTAAAAGCAACAACATTCATTTAATCCCTATCACCCATAACCCTTATAAATTATGGGCAGACATAGAAAAACATAATTAATGCTCATTGAGAACAAGCAAGTGCCTTATAAAAAGGACCAAAAACTTGTTAGTTTGTATCTTATAATAAGGACCAGAGGAAGTAAGTCACTTACAGGGTAATTAATGATGATTTCTATTAGAAAGAGAAAAATAGGAGAGAAGTATGAAAATCAGTTTAACCTAGAGAGAGACAAAAAATTTAATAAGAACAAATATATAAAATTTTATTAATTTAATGAATTCCGATATGTAAGAATGTGGTAAAAGTTATTTATATTAAGATAAATAATGATACTTTCAATGATTTTATTAATTTTTTTAAGAATTTGATATTTCATTCCTTATAAGTTATACAATCATATAGATATCTAATAGTATTATTTTTATATAATTATTATGTCATCGGACTGTGACTCACTAAACTTTTCAGCTCGTCTGATTCAGCTTTTAAAACATTGATTATTAGTACTGTAACACCCCTACCGGCCTCGCCCTTTCAGGTGGCGGGTAGTGTGATTCTAACAACCCATCTGGATCTTCTCTATTTGGCATATGCGGGCGTTCTTAAGCACATACTCAAAATTTGACACCCGACCTTTTATTATTCATACGGAGCGTCAACATTCTTCGGGGCCGTTGTCATAGCTATCGGAGTGTCTTTGCTCTCTACTCTGCTCATTCTTTTTACAGCAGCTTCAACCACTCCCTTCAGTGTGCCGCCTTCAAGCAACACACTAGTCTGGAGTCTGGTGCATAACTACTAGCCTGTGCTCATCTGTCTATTTCATGTGATCTGGAGTTCAAATGAATGAACCCCAGGGGTAACAGTTAATCTCATATGCAGGTATGAAATGTAAATAACAGTATAACACATGTATAAGCATAGAATATTTCACAATAAACAAGTCGCACCGTAATCAAGATTAACGGCCAAGGACCGAAGCCCTATGAGACCGCAGCCTCAAATCCATAGCTAGGAAATAAACATGTAAATCATCTAGCAAACATGATCAGTCATACATTAATACATACATACAAGCTAACAAGATAACGATTACCCACCACTTTAGCCTCGCCTCTTCTTCCGCTTGTACCTTTGCTTCCAACTACGGAGTTGCTTGAAGCACATTCCATTCTTCTTCTTTCTTGACTTCTCATGGCCTAAACACATGTTCATACTATTAGAGCCATGGAAAATGAATACCTAATGCTTATCTTTGCATCATAGGCATTCTTACACCCTTGGAGTTTATTCTTATTACTTAGGCCATTTCTTTCTTAATTTCGCATGGTAGCTAATTTTGGCCAAACTTTTAAAATTCATTATTAATTCTACAGAACTCCGATCGGGGTGGTTCAAATTTATATTTGTCACTACTTAAGTCTAGTTTCATGTAAAAATAATCACTAGACTTATATCTTGCTGTATCATTCCCAGTTTTTCATTCTTTTTTCGCTGTCTAGAAAATTATTCCAAATTAATAGGTCAACTTGCAAAATTCGTTTCTCTCTGGATACAACTCCGATTTAGGTGTTCTTTAGCTTTCTGGAAAGCTTGAGATGTCTTCTATTTACTGTAAAAATATCAGAGAAAAAATAAAATTTTACTTGGTCCGAAAGGCAACGTCATTTGGTTGCTCCAGAATCATACCAAAACTTTCCAGAATTTTTAGCTCATCTTCCAAAAATCATAACCTGAGTTATAGACCTCAGTTTTGGGTGATCCAAAGCTCATATTAAAGATCATGATGTGTACTAATTATCCACAAAATTTCAGGTTTAAAAGAGGTCATTTACCCTAGGTTTACCTTGCTCAAAGATCACTGTTCAGCTGTAAGTTCAGTTTTCAGAATATGACAAAGACTCACCTTTGTTGACATTCTCTTGCATGCAATGTTAAACTTCAAACTTCAACCAATTCAGTACCTCTTGCATGCACTTAGACTTCCCAAAGTTCTTTGTCTCGGCGTCCATAAAACAGAGCTCAACATGCAAAACGAAGTGCAAAAATACCGGAAAACCAACGTGAGGATTTGTAGAAGCTTGGAGGGAAAGAGATTCAAAGAACTCACCCTTAGTTTCGAGTTTCCAGCATTTCTTTCTTCCTCCAACAGTCGACTCCCTCTATTTTCATTTCGTTTTTGTGCAGAAACAAACCATAGTAAATCTCCACATGCAACCGTAAACAACACCATTCAATCTTCAAATGCGGATCAAGCTTGCATGTGGATCATCTTTCTTCTCCAACGCTCTCTCTCTCGGTCCCACTTCGCGTTTCTGTTTTCTCTATATTCTCTATGGGAGGCCGAAGAGGATGAATGAGGATGAAGAACTCACACTCCTAATAGCCGACATCTCTTCGGACTCTTTCTCGTACTCTCTTATCTCTCACTTTACTCTCAACTCACTCTCTTTCTCTCGTGCATTGTTTGGAGTTTGGCCGAAGAGGATAGACGAGGGAGCATGTGGTTGTTGACAACGCAGAAGTAATGGTCTGCTGAGTTCAAAGAGAAGTAGTGGAGCAAGGCGGGCGTATGTTGGAGACACAAGAAAAGTAGTGGATCAAAGTGCTAACATGCTTTGATACGAGAAAAACAATAAGGCATGGGTCATGCATGTAGATGAGCTTTGTCCGTTAATGACTAAAACAAATGTGATCTCTTGTCGCCTCTCTCACACTCACATCCTCATTTACATTTTTCGCTTGTTATGCCGAAGATGAAAAGAAGCACTAAATTCAAGGAGAATATCTTTGCGATATCCGAGTTCCAAGAGACTTAGTGGAGTATATGAGAGTTGCGATGCGGTGTCGGTTTGTGCTCCAATCTGTTACTATCTCCCATACTCTCTTTTGAATGATAAGAGAATATGTAAGTCTTGGAGCACGTGGAAAAGGATAGGGAAAAGAAATTAATACTAAGTTGGAACCATGCCAGGCGAGAGAGATCAAATGAATTGGGCTGAATGGTTATTGCATGAGAGGCCACGTAATTAGATAAAAGGAATATGGTTCTGCATAACTACGTGGCTTGCTTTGAATGCTTATTCTGCAAATTGGTCTTGGGTCTTTGCAAGTCCAAATTCAATGAATATTAAATTATTGTGCATAAGGGGGCCCGTAACTTTATGAGGAATGAGAGAGTATATGCTGCAAAATGGTTTAAAAGAGACAACAAGTATTTTACTCTTGGGTCCACTAACATGCTTCAAGTTCTGCATAAATTGAAGCATATGACGTTGCTTGGAAATAATGGAGAATAATTCAACACAAAATACTATTAACTCCATATGCACCTTTTCTTTCTAATAAATTCTCTCCTCTAAAATTCCCATAAGGCATATCCTTGTTTCATCAAATGAGTTTTGACTTTGCCCAAATGCATTCTCAAGCTTGGGGAGTAAATTACTATTTTGCCCCTTCTTAATTTTGGCACTAGATTATCAAATAAACTTCAGAAATTGTTCTAGGCCATTAATTTCAATAATTCTTTTCTCCCAAAAATTCAAGGCAAATAGGCCTCACATTCCAATAATTATTTTCATAATCATATTAGGCCAAATTTTCAGCATTAATTTCCATTCAATATTTTTAATTGCCGAATCCCAAAATTTGGGATGTTACAAGTATCATATCAAATCTGCTATTATTTCAATTTAAATGCTCCCAATTGTAGGAGAGATCTAGGGCATATGATTAGAATTATCTTTGTTGTATTTCTCCTATAAGTATGTATCGATTCCAATCAATAAAGCATATAAAGTTGTCATACCATTTATTTCAATAGACATATATGTAAAAATATTTAATACTCCTTAAAAAATAAATATCAAGATTTCCCTTTTTTGGGCATGAATCAAGAATTTATTTCATTATTGCTGGTTCTCTATTCCATTTTTTCCCCCCAATACTCGTTGGCTTTTTTTGTCGGTTTGGACCCCTCATCTTCATTTTCCATCCTTTTCCCTTACTACTCTTTTCTAACCATAAAATCAATATTTAAATGGTTCAGATTTAGAATTGTATACAAAATAAAATTTTATTTTCTTTATTGCAGTATTAAATTATTCATATAAAAATTTAGCAATTTGTATTTGTATTAATTATTTTTATTTTTATAATTTAAAGTTTTAATAATACTTTTATTAAAGATCAAATCAGCTGAACTATTCACAAATTTTATATTTAGGGTTAAAAAAGAGAAGAGGATGGTTTCGAGCCGATTTTTATTATTGTTTGTCTTTGTCATGGTATTGCTCTTTCTCGTGCATGGTTGTCGTTAAACTCAATACATGTACCTTATATTTACGAACAATGAAGGAATCACCAATCACCAATCACCAATCATCATCATCAATCATCAAATCAATCAATCAATCATCATCATCAAATATATATTACTAAATCTCATAGCCCATTAGTTATTGGTCCATCTGTATCTCTTACATGTCAATTTCCATCAATCTTTATGGATTTTACCTGGAATTCCCCCGTAATATTCCACATGTATGCTTTTCCAATATCATTAACTGTTGTAAACCAACAATTCAAACAGGATTGGAAATTCATTGGGTATTTCATGCTTCACTTCACTGTACCTTTATAGTGCGAATATTTCCAATGAAGGGTGCGTATTCCCCATGCATTTGCATGGTGACTGTCGTCATTATTTATCAGCTCTGTTGAAGCATTGGTTGAATTGATCGGCCATGCCCTTAAATCATTGCAGTTGATGTTTTCCATCATTTTCGAAGATCGCATTGGCAAACTATGGCTACCATCATTTTCGAAGGTCGCATTGGCAAACTATGGCTATTTAATCTATTGTTGTTCACATTTTCACAGTTAGCTGCAAAACTCAACAAATAATCTTATTATCAACATTTTCCATATTGGATTACAATGACAACTTATAATGTACTGTCTTTTCTTGCGCTCGATGGACAAAGCAACAACTGGTCTATTACTGTCAAGGTGGTGTCTAACTTCTGGGATATTCTACACCAAAATGCATCGTCCTATCACCTACAATGTTGTTCTTTTAGATTCCAAAGTGTATTGTCTGTGTCAATTTTTTTTCCCTTAAATATTATGTCATTTTTATATCAGATTTCGTCGATTTTTGATGTTTTTCTCCTTCTTGTAGGGTTACTTTTGCTTGGCTGTTTTGCGTAGGCGAGGCATCATATGTAGACTATCTGGTGTTCTTATACTAGGCTTTTGTTTTGTTGTGAAGCATTTTTCTGTCGAACATGGGAGTAATCTGATAAACCCATACTTGAAAATTGTATTTGAATCATTTACTAAGATTAAATATGTTAGTGATGTAATCAGGACTATGGATACTATATTTCAACCCCTTATGCCTCTAGCTGCAACCACACTCATCAAAACGACTCTCATTAGTATCAATTCTCTACCCCCTTCTTAGTTTTTTCCCTTTCGATTCATATATTTTTCATCTGTCATTACCAATATTCTATATCTTCACCATATCGCTGTTATGTTCCAGATGTAGTTGGACTTGTCACTGTTGTATATGAACTCTCAGATGTAGTTGAGGAAGGAGAAACTCTATACCTATTCAATTTTGAAATAATGGACGAATGGTCTGTCTGTTACTTTTTCTTTGTTAATTCTTCTACTCTGTTAATGTCAATATTAATTTAGAGTGCATTTTTTAGTGGAAATCCCCTCCATTGTTGCTTCAGAGGCACCCCCGCCGTTTGGGCTTCAATAAGCTATGCTAAGGTTTTGTACTAGGAAGATGTTGTAGTTGCGTTGTTTTTTGTTAATATGATTAGGACCAGTAGTTAGCTTTTTCCTTTTAATCAACGTATTTATTTACTGTGTCTTTTTTCCCCTCATATATGCATTGGCTAATTTTTTCCCATTGACATTGCAGATGGGCAAACCATTTTCCTCAGCCACATTGACATTTAAGAAGCTATTTTCAATTATAACCATCATGTTGTAGTTGACTTCTGTGTGAAACTAAACCGTCTCTCTGTTGCTCATTTGACTCGCGACAATGAATTTCCTGAATCATCTCGCCATCTCTTCCATGTGTCTCCTTAAGATGTTTTGTATAATTCTGGAAATTATGTTTGCCATTTAGGTTCTTATAGCTTTCTGGCTGTTTTCATGAATTTTTGACACAACCCCTGTTTGTAATGATCTTCCAAACATTTTCACTATTGTAGTACCTGTTACGTTTAATACTGTTGCAATTATCAATGAATGGTCAACATCGTCCGTTTAATTATGTCATTTCAGTCTTGGTAATTATTAATTATTTATGATGGCCGTTTTGTGCATATGAATTTAATTTTGTTCCGTTCTGTTTGTTAATAATGTATGGATATCAATATTTTGATACTACCCAACTTATTGTACCTTTTTATTCCAGTTAGAAGTTGAAAAAATATTTGATCAACACGTATCTACATGCATTTTTTGTCTAATATGTTGTCATAACTCCAAACAACACACTTTATATTTGTTACAAATGAAGACGTAATACGTTTATACTCAATACAACAAGGTCACTAATTTAATAAATGTAATACCTGGATATTTGTTTATCTGGAATCTTATTGAGATAAATAAAATGACTATTTCTGATAGGTCAATATATGGTCTCAAATAATAAGTTATAATTATCTTATTTTCTAAGGTAATTTCTATGGAAATTAGAAGAAATAAAGAGCTAAAATCCCTAAAATGCATTTATGGGGCATAAAATGGCCTGAAAATATTATGATAAATTGCAAGAGGCAAGAAAATATTTGTTAAAAATTAGAAAGTATGTTGTCTCTAATTTTAGGAATTTATGAGAATATTTTCCTTGAAAAATAATGAGGCAAAATTTAATATTATTTTTGGGAGCCCTAAATGGCCCCATGATTTTTAATATAATGCATGGGACATAAAATACCAATGTCGTGAAATAGTTGTGAGAAAATGATTAATCCTAATTAAGAAAATTATCAACAATTAGTAAGTGATTAATTAAGTAATTAATGGCTAATTGTTTAAGCTTGAATGTAAATTATGTAAAACCCTTAAAATAGAAGTTTATGGCTATGGTTAGCATAAAGTATACTTGCTAATTAATTGGAAAAGATTAAGAAAAATGTATGAGATTAAGTACATGAAAACCCTAAATCCTAAAAGATTGCTAATCATAGGATTAAGCCCTAATTAAGTTTTCTAATTAAATTATGATATAGTATTAAAATAATTAAAAAATAAATATAAAAAAGAATAAAAGGGGGGGCGAAATTGTAGTGTGCAAAAGGGTTGTGGGTTTTTCAAAAATAATATCATGATATTTAGTAATTTAATAATAATAATATAAATGAGATATTTTTAGAAAGACCAAAGAGGACAAATGAGAACCGATAGAAATTAAATCCTATCTCAAAATAGGTGAACTAAGTATCTAACATCAGGAACTATTATAAACGAGTATAATTTTATCCCAGAGTAGGCTGTCTCCGAAGTCATTTCTGAAACCGGTGGAATGATTAAGAGATCAGATGAAAAAGAAAAAGGGAAGATAGTATAAACGAGAACCAATGGAAAATAAATCCTATCTAGAAAACCGTGAACTAAGTTTCTAAGATCAGGTCATATTATAGACAAGTGAATTTTTACCCAGAAGTTGGTGTTACCGGAAGTCATTTCCGTAACCGACAGCGTTTATCCGAAAATGTTCAGCAGACTACGGAATACCCTTAATGAGATCAAAAATTTAGTTAAACCAAGTATTTTGAAAGAGGAAGAATAGACCTTCAAGGCCATTGTCGGATTTTTGAGATTGTGTAATATTACGCGATTAGAACACCGAGCAGGGAACTTTATCGGTACAAATCCATAAAGCAAATAAAGGTGACATTGGATGACATCATTTTGTTGAAAAAGGGGGGCATGGAGGTCAGCTAGAGCTGATCAAGGGCCAAGAATGAGCCTTGCATTAAAACCTAGATCCAACGGTTGAAATTTTATCTGAAAAAGTGTGAATAGTAGCCAGAATTTGCCTATAAATAGAAGGCACCTCCAAGCATAATTTTCACACCAAATCCTTTTGCCTATTTCAAAATCTTGGAGTAGAGAAGGAAGGAAGAGCTCTAAGAAAGTCGTAGCGAAGCCCTGGGTAATTTCTTCGGTCCTTAGTCTTAAGCTTTAGTAGTTCTTTCAGTAGTTATAGTATAAATGCTAGGTAGATCTTTAATTTGCCAAGATGGTTTAGATATCATGTTTTAGGGATAAATATGATATTTATTTCAAAAATATATTGGAGGAAGAGATATGGCAAAATTTTGGAAGATTAGAGTCAAAGTAGCGAAGCTCTGGCGAAATTTTGTCGATTAGTCAAAATAGGGGAAAAATGGTAATTTGTACCTAAAATGCCTGTTATGATGCTAAATATTGATAAATGCGATATTATCCTTATAGGATATCTTTGATCACATGCCGCTGTTGTGCCGCTGTAAAATGTACCGTTTTCCGTCAGAAGTACCGTTTTCCGTCAAACGTACCGAAGTACCGTCAACAAAGGTACGGACGCGTACTGTAACCCTAACTCTGTGCTGCTCATATACATATATGCGATAGATACGTTCATAGACTGAGGCTCTGTCTAGGGTCGTCAATTATACATACAGTTTACACGGGTTATGGTATTGGTAATACCGTATGAGTTTTCCAAGCGCTGAGGACACGTGTTGTGATCGTGGCTCTGGGTATGTGCAGACATGTTGTGGGACTTTACATACTGCTTTGTGCTTATGTTCTGTCATTGTATTGATCATACATATGCTTTGTGCTTATGTGTTGACATGCTGCTGTATTGTTATGAATATCTGGTGTCCATATACTGTTTTATTTGAGTATAAGGTTAACCGTTACCTGAGATCCAAATGGGAATTGGATCTCAGCTGTAGCTTCAGGGTCGGGAGGACCGAGGATTGGAGATAGGGGCAAGCAGCCGGAGTAGGCTTTGAGACGGAGATTTACTTACCGTCTATGTATTTTCTTTTGAACACTTGGATGACTGTATCGTTACTATTACACTATGGTTAAATGTTTTATTATGGCTCAGTTACTCACTCACTCCAATGCTCTACTCTCATTTATTGAAAAAAAAAAATCCGCTGTTAAAATGGGATGTTATAATAAATATACTTAGTTGACATAATATTTGATTATTCTTTGTTCTCACTGTGAGTTAATTTACATTGCCAAAGCGCTCTCTAGATATTTTAATCATCTTACTTTATTCAACTTTAATTTATTAACTAAAAACAATTATGCCTAGACCAACTGAATACAACATTATTGACATGTCGAACCAACTAATACTTCAAGAGTTAAACTACAACAAACAAAGAGAAAGCGATGAATCCAATAGATTGCAACATCTTATGACCAATGAGCAAAAAAAGTATTCAATAAAATACTTTGCTCTGTTTCTTCAAAAAAAGATGGTTTCCTCTTTTTGCAAGGATTTGATTGTTGGGATCCGTACACGCAGCAGAAGGATTCTCATCCATTAAAAATTCCGGATCCCTTGAGAGGATTCATCAACGACATTTAATTCAAGGTTCGTTAGAAACCGTACTTATGCGAACTTGTGAGTGTCTCGTTCAATTCGATCTTGTGGGCTACCTACTCGATCAACAGGAGCCGACTCTACGAATCCATTCCCTCTACCGGTATCCACACGAATAGCCTCCAACACCGACGACAGCGTGCTAGCGCCTTCAGTATTTACGTGTCTCTCTCTTTTCTCTCTAGGGTTTCTCGCGGCTTTTCTAATACGACTGACAAAATACCCCGTAGGTTTTCAAAACTCAATCGACGTATTATATTCAAAATTAATCCTTATTAATCTTGAAATTTGAATTTGGATTAAAATAATATATTAATTAAATCTAGGGTTAAATGCCTAATTTTCCCCGGAAGTTTTGCTAAGGGGGCGCTCAGCACCCGGAAGTTTTTTTGGTACCAAATTTGCCCCGGAAGTATTAAAAAGGTATCAAATTTACCCAAAAGTGACGGAAGTCCACGTAGATCGTTAAAATGTGAGGTGACATGCCACCTCATCACACGTGGCATGCCACCTCATCAATCAAAAGTATCATTTTTGCCCTGGAAGTTTTCATTGAGGAGTAATTTTGCCCCGGAAGTTTTCATTGAGGAGCAATTTTGCCCCGGAAGTTTACAAAAGTAGCAATTTTGCCCTTCTTTCTCCCAATATTAAATTTGACTATTAAATCAGGCAAAGACCGCACATGTCATGCCTTGAAAAGGTCGAACTTGGAGTCAAAGAAGGAGATCCTTGAGATGTTGAGCTCAAGACGACCAGAATTTGTAAAGCCGAACTGGTCACAGGGACTAGAGCTGGGAATTAGGGCCGTGCCGGCCCGACAGGGCCTGGGTCCAATAGGGCCGGCCCTACAAGGCTTGGAGTAAGGAAAACATATGTTTTTCAAAGCTCGGCCCGATAGTACCAGGGTCAGGGCCGGCCCTACAGGGCCTGAATAATTATACTTATTTTACACCAAATATATTTATAATTTATTACTTATATAATATTGTAATACCAAAGTATGTGTTTATTTAATATGAAAACATCCCTTCTTTAAAAACTAATTATGTGTTTTAATACAGAATAATAATAAACATAAAAAGGGTTCTAGTTTCAAATTTTTGGCATATTTTTCAAGCCTGAGGCCTGCAGGGCAGGGCTTAAACAGGCCGGCTCGACGGGCTCGGCCCGATTTCCCGGCTCTAACAGGGACTGAAAGGTCTGTTGCAAAACCCAGAGGAACCATCACTTATAATCTAAGCAAATGAAACGCAAAATGAGAAATGAATTGTTCCAAAAATTGGTTCAGTAAAACAAATCAATAGTGATAATATTTACGTTTGTATAGACTAATCATTTGCTTAGATCATAAGTGATGCTTCCTGTTACCAATTCGGCTTCACAAATTCCGGTCGCCTTGAGCTCAACATCTCAAGGATCTCCTTCTCTGACTCTAAGTTCGACCTTTTCAAGGCATGACATGTGTGGTCTTTGACTGATTTAATAGTCAAATTTAATATTGGGAGAAAGAAGGGCAAAATTGCTACTTTTGTAAACTTCCGGGTCAAATTTGCTCCTCAATGCAAACTTCCGGGGCAAAATTGCTCCTCAATGAAAACTTCCAAGGCAAAAATGATACTTAACTCTTATTGGGTTGATGAGGTGGCATGCCACGTGTCATGAGGTGGCATGTCACGTGTACACTCAGTTAAACTTAACGATTAAAATTAACGGAGGGGCAAATTTGCTACCTTTTTCATACTTCCGGAGCAAATTTGGTACCTTTTTCATACTTCCGGGGCAAATTTGGTACCAAAAAAACTTCCGGGTGCTGAGCGCCCCTTAGCAAAACTTCCGGGGCAAATTAGGCATTTAACCCTTAAATCTATCCAATAGATCTAATCTAATCTATTTATTTAATCTGAATTAAAAGCCTTCTGATTTAATTTATCTCTATAAATTAAATCTGAGATATGATATCTATCTATTTAATTACATCAGAGATACTATATCTCAATTCAAATTAAATTAGATATATTATATCTATATTCGAAAATTAAATCGAGATACAATATCTAAATTTGTTTTAGATATTTAATTTATCAAATAAATTAAATACAAAAATAAATATTATATAATAATATTATAATCTCTATTAAATAATATTATTATATTATTTTTGAATTTAATAATATATATATATATATATATTCATCCTAAATTAAATATTGCATTCATTAAATCTTAGACATATCTAAGATTCAATGAATCTAGACACTTTTGCTCGTGTTGGGCTATTCTTGTGTGCAACCCTGCAGGCCCACATGAGATTGACAGCGGGCCAATACTTTACCATCCCATAAGTCGCAAGCGGCCTCTAGCAAGACACTGCGACTACCCAATTCATATAGGGATCGATAATACGATACAACCTATCGTACAACCATGTCACGTCCCTTTTGTCACGCTATAATTTGGTCAAGGATGAAGCATGGATAATGTCAACTTCCTGTTCTTGACCATTACTTTCTCGATTCTTGAGTAGTCTTACAATTGAAATGGAAACTCTTTTCCATCGTAGTATGACCATACATTTCTCAGACTCACTCATCGAGGGGCCCAGTATTATTTCTCTACAAATGTGAGGGACGAATTCCATTTTGACCATTCACATTCCTCTGCATGAAAACCACTGATCCCGGTCCAAGCCTTTATCATCACCCGGTCAAAGGTGACTTTTGACTAGGTCAAAGATCAGCGACTTATGATGTAGGAATCCATGATGATCTCAGGTCAAAGGGCGTTGTGACGAGGTTATACTTGAGAAAAGCTTATGACTTAATCCATGCAGCTTTCTCATAGTGGGTCGGTCCAGCACCTTGTACTCTTACAAGTGCCTATGACTTTGATTCATCTCTCCATACCTCATCAAAGTCATACTAGTCTTATTTCATCTTCGCTCCCGCATAGATGACCGACCAGGGACATTTAAGATAATCTATAAGATATATCCAAGGATACAGTTATCACTATAAACATGCAAATGAAATGATAACTAAATGGAGAATACTTTAAATGAAATTAACGTTTAAAGTACAATGACTTGCCCCTAGGGCATAATTTCCAACATTGGTGGGACTGGCAAAACATTCATATGGAATGCATTGACAGCTTCCATAAGATCTAATGGGTGTATCATACTGAACGTAGCATCCAGTGGAATTGCATCAACTTTTTTACCATCTGGTAGAACTGCGCATTCAAGGTTTTCAATACCTACCAACATCGATGAAGATTCTATGTGTTGAATTACTCATATATACTTCACCAACTGCAAACTTGATCAAGGCTGTTGATCTAATTATTTGGGATGAAGCTCCAATGGTTAAAAGACATTGTGTTAAGGCTTTTGACCGAACATTGAGGGACTTAATGAAGACAAATTTCATTTTTGGAGGAAAATGTGTTGTCATGGGTAGTGATTTTAGACAAATCGTTTCAGTCATTCCTAAAAGTGGGCGAGCTGAGATTGTAGATGCATCTATCAATGCTTCTCCACTTTGGAATGAATGCAATTTATTGCAATTAACAAAAAATATGAGACTTAAGTCTTCTAGCGATCAAATGGGGCAGGAAAAATTAAAATCATTCTCTGAATGGCTGCTACTTGTAAGAGATGGCGTCATCGGATGACTGCACGACGATATTACGAACTTAACATTACTGTCAGATCTGTTGCTTTATGATGATGTTAATCCAATGAGGTGCAATGTTGAATTTATATATGTACCCAAATTTAGTGGAGCGTTTATTGGACAAAGATTACCTAAACAATAGGTCCATTCTAACCCTAGCAACGGAACATGTCGATTCATTGAATGACTATCTTTGTTCTTTGTTGCCAGGAGATAGAGTAGAATACTTTAGTGCTTACTCTATAAATCATATAGATAATGTAAATGATAGTTTTGATGATCCGTAGGACACAGAGTATCTAAATTCAATTAAATGTTCTGGGATGCTTCATCATAAATTGGTATGTTGGAGTACCAATCATGTTAATAAGGAACATTGACCAGGCCGCAGGGTTGTGCAATAGTACAAGGCTTCAAATGACACAACTTGGCAAGAATGTCATTAAGACAAAGGCATTGAATGAATGACACAAGCGTAGGCGAAGACATTTTGATCCATATAATGGATATGAACCCATCTGAATCTAAACCGCCTTTTAAGATGACAAGAAGGCAATTTCCAATCATTATTTCATTTGCAAAGACAATTAACAAGAGCTAAGGACAATCGATGTCAAATGTAGGTCTTTACCTACCAAGCCCAGTTTTCTCACATGGACAGCTTTATGTTACTCTATCTAGGGTAAAGAGTTTCAATGGTTTGAAAATATTAATATTGAATGAGTTTAATAAGTACAATGACACCATAGTGATTGTTGTCTACAGAGAAGTTTTCCAAAATCTTTTGCCACATTCTTAGCTGTAAGGGAGAAGGTTGTATGAATTTATTAATTTTTGCGGTTTGTATTTGATATTTCAAGTAATGAAATAGTTAAGTACTTAGATATTTGTATTTTTTATTTAGGTTAAAACATTGGTAGTTTACTATAATCCGTGCAACACACGGGTCGAAAGTCTTATTATTTGGGTTAAAATACAACAAATAATGATAGAGTACAAACTTCATAGACTTAGAGAAAGCGACATACATTTTTTTATATGCAAATGGCAAATAATTGATTTAATTAATTTTTTAATCTCTATAAATTAGTTGAGAGTATTGGATGAAGTATAAAGTACATGCTAAATAAAATGTAAGTAAATTTACTATTTTGAACTATTTTGTTTTGACTTAGTTATAACTTAGTCTTTAAATTTTGACTTTGTTTGACAAATATGTTACAAGTTACAACTAATTCATAATAACAAAAGACCAAAAAATTAATTTTTCCTCCTACTTTTCTAAACGTTTAGTTATAAAAAATTTCAAGTTTTCCTAAAATGCAGCCTTCAACCTAGACATAGGCCAATTAATTAATACATAAATTTTAATTTTGAAGTTGAAAATATAATTTTAAAATTGGGAATATCTCATATAAATTTTCCTAAAATAGAAAAACTCTAAATTAGGTTGGTTAAGCTTTACAATTCTAAATTGAGTAATTAACTGAATTTGGGATTTCAAAATGTAGATAAAATGACCTTAATGCCCTTTGCTCTCTTCTCTCCCATCTTGAAGACTTTTATTGCTCTATGACTTTATTGTTCTATACATCAACATTAATATATACTAAAATAAAAATTGATTCACTAAATCAAAGGATTTTTTGTGTGTTCTAAAACAAGTATCATGAATAATTCCAAGAAAAAAAGAAAAATAAAAGCGTAACACATGCTATAATAATATCATTGATATTAATTAATTGAAATTAATGATAAAAAATGTGATTTTTTTTAAAAAATAATGTATTTATTTTTAATAAGTGAGACAAGAAAAAAAGGAAAGTACAGCACATACAAACTTCAGTTTATAAAAAATCAATAAAAGTCACTTTTACCAACATTATTTTAAACAAGCTCTAAATAATTTTCCCTAACACACAAATGTGAGTTTTCTTTAAAAAAAAAAAAGGCTAAAGTATACGTTTGGTCCCTTAATGTTAACACTATTAGTCTGGTTTAATAGAAAATATTTACTCAATAATATTAAGCGATGACGCAATTAAATGCCGACAAACATGTCTATATGTGTGTATTTTAATAAATTAATATTTTAAATCCTATGAATTGAAATATTTTAACCTTCTTTGACAAAAAATAATAATAATATAGATTTAATCTTTACAAACGGTGAAAAACCGTAAAATAGTCTCAGAAAATCAAATATTTTTCAGTTGATAGGATTTAAAATATTAATTTATTAAAATACTAACATATAAGCATGCTTGATCAATATTTAATTGTACATCATCATTTAAAATTGTCGAGTCAGTATTTTTCGTTAAGTCACACTAACGGTGTTAACATTAAGGGACTAAACGTGCACTTTACAAACTTAACGGACTAAAATGGTACCAGAAGCAAACATGAAGGGCCAAACGTATACTTTAACCTAAAAAAACAATTTAGTGAAGATTTCAATTTCTTAAATTTTTTTATTTTTTTAATATAAATTACTTGTTCCGAATAAGAGGCCGTGTAAAACTGTAAATTTGATAGATTTCAAGGATGTTTTAAAGAAAAATATATTAAATGCACAAAAAGTTCATAAAATGTTATAAATAGAACTTCCAAAAAAACGTTATATATGAAATAAATAAAGTAAAAGTTATGCTAACTAGATTTATTAAAAAATTGATATAGTGACATATATATATTAATTAATTTTTTTAGCATGTTAATAACATGCACTTTTTATTTAAAAATATTGTACGTTTTTGTCTTATGATGATAATCAATTTTTTTTTTTACCTGAATGCTAATTAATATATTTAAACTATGCGGTTTACACTTCTCATGTTACATGAGAAGAAGAAGATCTTACCCACACATGAAATGGTAGGACCCATATCTTTTTGTATCTATGACATGAGGATACACTTCTCCTACAATATGAGAAGTGTATTTCCCATTGATTTAACCCTTGAATTTTTAATTCATAATTCCCTATTTGTACTAATACATTTTTTTGCTTCTAATTCTACCATATGTATTTTTCTTCCTACTGATTCCATTCTAATTATTCTATTTTTTTGTTTCCACATTTCTGGAGGTAAAACATTATATTTTGCTACTGTTAAATTTGCTTCAGTATCTACTAAAGCATGATATATTCTAGCTCTATATGTAATACCCTAAAAATAGTATTTATGATAAGTATCATATTTTAGTATATAATACCTATTTGAAATAGGTGAATATGTGGTCTCAAATAATAAGTTATAATTATCTTATTTTCTAAGGTAATTTCTATTGAAATTAGGGTGAATAAAGAGCTAAAAATCCCTAAATGAATTTGAGGCATAAAATGGCTTGAAAATATTATGATAAATCCGATGAGGCAATAAAATATTGGCTAAAAATTAGAAAGTATGTTGTCTCTAATTTTAGGTTCTCAATTATATAATATAAATAATAAAAAGAAAAGGAAGGAAAATAAATTTTGTAGAAATGTTGGAGAATAGGCTGATTGACCGTATCCCTTGCCTTTTCTCTCTGGTTTATGTTACTTTCTAGTTTTGGGATTAATTTCCTTGGAAAATAATGTTGTCGGAGTTTTAGTTTCCGGCGACTTTTTTTTTAAAAAAATGGCAAGATTAAATATTATTTTGGGGTTTTCCGGCCGGTCATAATTGACCCATGCTAATTTTAGATTTTTAATTAATTTTTGGAAAATAATGAGGCAAGATTAAATATTATTTTGGGGATCATAATTTTTAATATTTTACACGGAGCATAAAATACCAATGTCAAAAATAGTTGTGAAATAATAATTAATCTCAATTAAGAAAATTATCAACAATTAGTAAGTGATTAATTAAGTAATTAATGGCTAATTGTTTAAGCTTGAACAAGAGAGTATTCAAGGTAAATTGTGTAAAACCCTTTAATTAAGTGTTTATGACTAAGATTAGCATAAAGTATACTTGCTAATTAATTAGAAAAGGTTAAGAAAAAATGTATGAGATTAAGTACATGAAAACCCTAAATCCTAAAAGATTGCTAATCATAGGATTAAGGCCCTAATTAAGCTTTCTAATTAAATCTAATATTAATGTAATTAAAAAATAAATATAAATGAAAAATAAAATGGGGAAAAACCGAAATTTGTAGTGTGAAAGGGGTTGTGGTTATTTCAAAAATAATATCATGATATTTAGTAATTAAATAATAATATATTCGGTTGAAAGACCAGTTGGATGAATGAGAACCGATAGAAATTAAATCCTATCTCAAAATAGGTGAACTAAGTCATTAACATCAGGACTTATTATAAACGAGTATAATTTTATCCCGGAGTGGGCTGTCTTCGAAGTCATTTCTGAAACCGGCGGAGTGATTAAGGGACAGGATGAAAAGGAAAAAGGGCAGATAGTAGAAACGAGAATCCATAGAAAACAAGACCGTTGTGACAAACCATGAATTAGGTTTCTTAGGTCAGGACATATTATAAACGAGCGAATTTTTGTCCAGAAGTTGGTACTTCCGGAAGTTATTTCCGTAACCGATGGCGTCTGTCCGAAAATGTTCAGCAGGCAACAAAATACCCTTAATGGGATCAAAAATTTAGTTAACCCAGATATTTCCAAAGAGGAAGAGTAGATCTTCAGTGCTGTGTTGCCGTATTTTCGAGATTCTCCAAGATTACGCGATTAGAACACCGAGCGGGGAACTTTATCGGTACAAGGCCATAAAGCAAAAAGATGACATCATGGATGACATAAGGGAGGATAATTTGTGGTGGAGAAGAGAGGAGAATAAGTGGTTGGCAAGAGGCCACATCTCCATCATCCTAACCGTTGGTGCAGAAGTTGATCCAAGGGTTGAGATCGCTGGAAATTCCCTATAAATAGGCAATCCCTCTTCACTTCATAACTCACCAATTCCTTGATCCTAGAGAGAGGTTAGAGAGAAGTGAGAGCAAGGAGGAGCTCTAGAAAAGGCGTAGCGAAGTGCTAGGTAAGTTCTTCGGTCCCTAGTCTTAAGCCTTGGTAGTTCTTTCAGTAGTTATAGTAGGAATGCTAGATTTATCTTTAATCTTCCAAGATAGTCTAGATATCATGTTTTAGGGGTAAATATGGTATTTATTTCGAAAATATATTGGGAGAAGAGATATGTCAAAATTCTAGAGAGATAGAGTCAGAGTAGCGAAGCTCTGGCGAAATTCTGCCGATTAGGGGAGTCAGGGGCAAAATGGTAATTTTTACCTAAAATGCCTGTTATGATGTTATACATTGATAAATGCGATATTATCCTTATAGGATATCTGTGATATCGTATACATTGTTGTCTTTGCCGTCCGTCATCAAAAGTATCATTTTCCGTCAAACGTGCCGTTTTCCGTCAACGAAGGTACGTTCGCGTACTGTAACACTAACTCTGATGTTTATTATATGCGTACATGTGCTATGTGTTTGGTATGCTTATGTGAGGTAGTTGATAGCTCTGTGGTATGCTCATTGTACTGTTATTATGCTTGCTGGGTGTTGGGATACGTTGGCTAAGTGCGAACCATTGCTAAGTGCGAACCATTGCTAAAGTGTGAACGATTGCTAAGTGCGACATATTTGCCAGGGGGCTTATATGATGTTGGGATATGCTTGTTAGTGTGCTCATATACTGTCTATGTGGTGTATATAAACATGAGGTTAACCGTTACCTGAGGTTCAATGGGCATTGAACCTCAGCTCTTAACATAGCGTCAGGTTCAGGAGGACCGAGGACCGAGGAGAAAGGCAAGCAGCACGCATAGGGACTCGGCTGAAGACTTCCTTCTATTGTTATTTACTTTTGAAAACACTCGGTTACTGTACCGCTTCTGTAAACAGCCAGACTTACGGCATTTTGAATATATGTACCAGTTACTCTTACGCTCCAATGATATACTCTGATGAAAAAAAAAATATACTGCTTTTGAAAATGGGATGTTACATTATATTTTTCATAGTTAAATTTTATCAAAATTTAGTATAATGGTCTTGTCATATTCTTGATAATAATTCTAATATATGTTTGAATTTTCTTACATACTTTCTTTTATTCATTTATTCAAATGCCCTATGTATTGAATCATTGTATCCTTTTTCATACATATATCTTATTCTTTTCCATTCTTTATCATCTATCATTCTTATCTTATTTACTATTTTTCTTATTAAATGTACACAATTTTGTGGTACTTTTGTTTATAATAATCATCAACTCCTCTTTGATTCATTGGGTTCATATACTAGACAACACTTCTAATATATGTTTATATGTCTTTTTTACATAACATCTTTGTTCAAACATTTCATATGCTTCCTCTATTAATTCTTTTGCTTCATTTACTAATACTGGATCATATCGATGAAATGCTCTATTATATATTTCTTTTACTCTTTTATATTCTGATTTATCTATCTTTCTTATTACATTGATCATTATTCCAAATAAATGTTCACATGCATATGGTATTTTTGTTTCATAATTTCTTATAGTATAAGTGTAAATAGGCTCGTTATTCATATCCTAGACAATATTTCTAGTTTTTCTTGTAAGTGTCCTTTTTATACTTTCGCATGCATTTCTACGCCTAAGATTTTGGTCATAATAATGCGGATGATGTATGAAATTATTAGTTGTTAATCTTGTATTATAATATTTAATTTTTCTTTTTGAGTTTTTCATTATTATTCTTATTAAATTTACATTTGTATATGATACTTCTATCGTTTCGTTTATTTCCTTTGGTATTACAATTGTTTGATGATTTAAATTAAACATTATCCTATGGTTTTGTATTCTATAAGGTTTTACTTGTTCTAAAAAGTCTTTTCTTAGTGCCATTTTATAAGGTTTTACTTCAGGTATGGTTATATTTGTCGGATATATTTGTACTTCTTTTAATATTGGCATAAAATATGTATCTATTGCTATTTTCCCTTTATTCCTATTATAAATTAGAGTAAATACCCTTTTGGGTCCCTGGAAAAAAACACGGACCTCATTTTGGTCCCTCACACAAAGAAATGCCATTTTAGTCCCTGAAAAGGACGAATAAGGGTCGATTGGTGAATATTTTGGTACCTCGCAAATTTCCAAAAAGTCTTTTTTAGTCCATAAAAAAGTCTCATTGGGGTCCGTGTTTTTTGTCGGGGACCCAAAAGGGTATTTACTCTAAATTTTATGTTCATTTGTGAATAAAAGTATATCATTGCTGTTATGCTTATACTTATTGATCTTGGTGTTAAACTTAAATTATTTAATTTATGATATGTTGATATTGATTTATCCATATTTTCTTCTGCACTACTTATTGCAAAATTAGTATTTAAAGTGAATTTTAGTTTCTGATATATTAGATTTCCTGCTAACATTTCTAATATACTATCTTGTACACTACTTATTATTCTTCCATCTGTTATTTCTATTGGTGAATCTATTCCACTTTGAAAATATGCTTTTACTGATATTTGTATTCCTGCAATATATATTTCTGTTACTTCATCTTTAAAAGGTAATTTTGATATTTCCTGTTTTATCAATCATTTACTTATTAATGGTATTCTTAGAACTCCTTCAGTTAAAGTTGACTCTATTAGGTGTTTCTCTTATATTATTACATATGCTGATTTTTCTTTTTTTCTTAGATTTTAATATCTTGCTTACTCTATCCGTAAATTTTTCATTTTTTTACATTTTCCGTTGTCATATCTAACTTTTTATGTTTTATTTTATTATATTGTTCTTCATTAGAAGTTATTCTTCTTTTTACTGAACTTTTTTCTATATTCCTATATTCTTCATAATCGCTATTACTTGACTCTCCTTCTTTTATTACATTCATCATACATATTTTATAATCTTCATTACTAATAGATTCTTTTTCGGGATAAGGGTCTTAAATGTCATGAAAGTTTTCACTATAGAGCACTGGTAAGACGAAAGTTTTTTTTGGCTCTTATTTGCCCTAGAAGTATTAAAAATCGTAGCAAAAATGCCCCTACCGTCACGGAATCGCCACGTGGACCGTTAAATTGACACATTGCGTCTGATGGATGGCCACGCAAGGATAGAAATTGGCAGCCAGGTTGACACATCAGCTCCTCCTCTCCCTTGTCGAATCGCACGCATGTTAAAAGTTGGTTAGGTCATTAGATGAAGTTGGGAAAAGAAAGCTTTGGTTAGAGTCGGGGTGAAAATTCCGACCAATTTGTGAAACCATGGGTGAGTTGACGGCAAGTTCCATGAATGGAAGCCAGCGGAGGGTGGTGCGGTTAAGACGAGGAGGTCAAGAGCTGCAATACGAGGGGCAGGTGAGGATCTGTCACTGTGGAATTGTGACTCCTTTGTGTACGTCATGGACTGAGCAAAACTCAGGGCGAAGATTCTTTGGCTGTCAAAACTATCAACAAGTATGTTAGTGTTTTTTTGAGTTGATGGATGTTTGTTAAATTTCACCATAATGTCGATGGCTGATAATGTGACGGATGATATTCCTATCAAGAATTATATAGTAGAAGATTCTATTCTAGATTTGGAAAAAAATGGAATTAGTATATGGACGGACTAAAATGAAATAGAGCCACTTAATGGCTGATGATGATGATGATGTAGGGCATTGGGTATGGCTTCTTCCAATGGTATGATGGTGAAATGGGTGAGAGGCCATCTCAGGTGATTAACAAGCTTCTTGGCCATGTGGATAGATTGTACGATGCCAATGTGATGCAGAGGAGAGGAATTGATAATAAAGTAGATGTAAATGTAGAAGAAAAAATTTCTGACATCTATTTGGTTATGGAGAAGCTTGATGGGAGATTGAAGAAGGTTGAAGGCAGAGTGGGACTAGTAATTTGTGGCTTGGTATTCACTTACTTGTAATCCTAAATGGAATGTAAGTTGCATCCCAATATATGAAATTAATGGTCATCTTTTATGGCAACTCATTTGCTGTGGTTCTGTAATTTACATCAAAATACATAATGTGTGTGTAAAGATTGTAATTTACAGCTAAAATTTACATCACCTGAAATTTATGTTGCAAAATACACACACATTATGTTACAAAAACTTAGATCAGCGAAAATTTACATCAGAATACACACACATTATATTACAAAAATTTACAGCTAAAATGTACATTAGATAAACTAAATTACATCAGTTAAAATAGTATACATCAGCTAAAATAGTATATATAAGCTAAAATTGTGTTTAATGTAACTCATTCTTGGTCATGTTTAATGTAAGTTGCATCTCAAAGATTATTACATCATCGTAAAGATAAATGGTACTTTTGCTTCTGTAAATTAGTTGATGAAGCTAATTGGAATGAAAATTTGAAAATAGGCATCACCATAAAGTGAAGAAGTTGCAAATTGATAGCCAATATCAGTTTTTTACAAAGGCACTGGGAACCAAATACTAATAAATTGGCCAAAAACAGACATAATACAGAGGACAGTGGCCAAAACATGAACGCGCACATGACAATGCCAACATAAATAAGTATAGAATAGTTGGCAGCCAAAACATGACAGTGACAGTGGCCAATACATGACAGTGACAATGTCTTGGATGATTTAACCAAGTCTAGCCAACCACAAAAGGAATAGTTGGTAGCCATACGGCCAGATAGGGAGTACAAAACAAAAAAACTGGAATGGCCATTACAACCAACAGAGTTGGTACCCAACTACAACACACATTACAGCCACAAAGGGAATTACAAAAAGACTTGTCTAAAGTAGTTATTCTCGACCCCTTCCCTTGCCTCTTGTTGTTGGAAATTTCTTCCGGGTTGACGCTATGATGGTTTGAGAAGCCGAGATGTTGGCATCGCCGGTGCTCCTCGCCACATGAGTCCCGGAGGTGTGACAGGGAGATTAGATGGGGTAGGTTGTGTGGAACCATCTCCATGTATTTTCACACTCCGATAACCATGCTCAGTGCTCGACCTACACATGTTGCGGGTGTCATTCGCATAGTCCTATTGTTGGGGATGGGGAATGTAGTTGTTGGTCGAATTCCTTGATGACAAGTGAACCAGTCGAACAAGTAATAAAGAGTAAGTAGAGTATCATCCCACAGAGACTGAGATACCAAATGATAACGCCAAATTGCAGAATTAGTTGTACTTAACAAGAAAATAATAGTCTGATTGGTTTGAGAGTTTTTATAG
Source organism: Acacia melanoxylon (assembly GCA_019022615.1). NCBI lineage: Eukaryota > Viridiplantae > Streptophyta > Magnoliopsida > Fabales > Fabaceae > Acacia > Acacia melanoxylon. The sequence continues at coordinate 1,125,077 of JAFJYJ010000018.1, read as the reverse complement.
TTATACTAATAAACAGAAAAATAACCAAATGATCGTAGTCGTGAAAAGATATCAGTAAAACATAGGTTGAGTTCAAAATCCTTCCTAAGCATGACACTCCCCCAGTTGCCTATACGCATTGCTATAGCATTCATGCTGCAAAGCTCTCGCAATTGCTACAACATAACACCTTTTACAATGTTATTCAGTTAACCTACCACTCTAATCTACCGAAGCTCTCGCGTGCGATACGTACAACCCTAACTTTACTTCTCCTATATGCCTATGGCAATTTACTAGTTAGATTATCATTACAAATCTAGGTGTTATGGTTATGAGCGGTAGACTCATTCCTGAGGCCTACAATAATAGGTCAAGCCTTGCATCAGCCTGCCTAGCAATCACTGTTTCTCATATGTCTAACCCCAACTCCCTCTCAGTAAGCCGAGACCACTGATCTAGCCCTTAGCTCTCGCTAATCGACAAGAAATTAAATCACTGATAAGAAAACTAAATGTGTTAGATTTAAAACTAACAACTGGGTTCATTCAACTTAGGAAATCATCCTCGCTCAGCCACAGGAAATTTAGTTTATGACTGACGAGGGAATCACTAAACAAAGCACTACAGAATAGCCTATGACAAATAGATTAACTAAAATCAAATAAGAAGAAAAATAGAAAGCTTGATTGAGGTTCTGACGATGTGGAAGAAGCCCTGTCACGTCACGACTCCACGTCTTCTTATCTCCGTCTCACTGCCTGAAAAGATGTTGGCTTTTCTGGACCTCTCGTGCTTCGTACTTCTCTCACTCTTCTCTCAAGTCTAGCCATATGGGATTGGTCTTTTACTCGCGACGACTTGCGACACCCTCTTAGGGTTGGCTGTTGTTTCCTTATATATTCAGGTCAACTTGCGACGTACGTCCAGCAAACTGGGCTTTTCCTAATCTGTTGAGGTCCAGTCGTATCTTTCTTTCAAATCTCGGTAGATTGATTCTGCTGATCCTGCGAGATTCTTCAAATCTTAGTTTCGATCCTCCGCATCTTCTATTCCAATACGTCCGCAATCTAACCGTTATTCTCTTCCACTTAACAACCTGTATTATTTCCTGAAACAACCTTGACAAAAGATCAGATCATATGCCGCATAGCATTGCATCACTTATTCTGCTATAGCTTCAGGGATGCATTGTATTGCATTTCGATAGAGTTGTCCTGATGTTATAGCATAATATCAGCTATGCTATGCGACTTTCTCATAAAACCTCAGAATTCATTCTCCTCTTAGCACATGTTTTAGGATGTATGTGGATTTATCCTTAAGTTCCCTATATAATGAATTAATGTCTTTTTGTTCAGATTAAATGCAGTTAAGCTCATATTCACCATACAATACAATCATATAATACATGGAAAACATGGCATAAATAGTGCTCATCAAATACCCCCACACTTAGTTTTTTGCACTCCTGGGCAAAATAAAAACAAATATAATAGAGCAGAGTGTCAACAAATAGCAGTAGTACTCCTATCCATGTGACCATGCCTTCATAATTGCCCTTAGTTCTCGTCCTCAGTTAGGCAATCCCACTGCCCAGTACTAGCAGCTCGTGGTGCACGATATTGCTTAGATAAGGAAGTGTCGAGAGACTCTTAGATTCAGTGTTTGATTCTCTCTGACCTTGGGGACTTTAGCTTTCTCTCTTGTCATGCTAACCTAGAAGTTCTATATGCTTGTCAAAGTTCTAAGATTACTTCCTAGCATTTGGGCTTTCATACGTCAAAAGGGCTTTTTGAGTGGTAATGGTGTGGAAGGTTATATATATGTGGGGATGAAAAACGATGGTCAATGCTATAGGAAGGTGTTAGCCAAGTTTTTTTTTTTAACTTTGCCGAGTGCCTCATTGAACCTTGTATTGCCTTGCTGCTCTTTATTCTATTCTTTTCTCTCTCTTTTTTGATATCAGCAATAAACCACTTTCTTACAGCTCGTTAGTGGAGGCACACTGCCGTAGAATTTCTTCACAGTCTTCCTTATACTTGCCTGTCTAACTAGTTCTACTATAGCATAGTAGATACGGCTCAAAATGGGTAGCAACATGGAGAGTGAAGTGTTATGGTTTGTGTATGGGGATGAGTGGCATGACATGAATGCCTTCATCCTACGAATTATTTGCTCAGAAACCAGACAATTTTATCAGAGAACTAAGACAAACCAAAGATCATACAGGAGTTATCTGACATACACACTAGAATAGAAACAATTAGGCTCAAATAAATCCTTCCATTGTGGGTTCTCTCTATATTCTTCCTCACCGTCACGTTACCACACACCAAGTTAACTAGCACTGTCAATTTTCCAAGCCTATCAATTCAGTTTCCCTCAAGCAATCATGTTGTGCTTAGTTCTACAGATATTAATCCTACTAATATAGGTTTCTGTTCGTGCTCTAGCAATTATTTTTTTTAAAAAAAAAAGTTGCTCGTCTGCACATCAGCTAAATCTGGGTTATTTTGAGCAAAACAACAAGTTGCAAGCACAGATTAAATTTTCCTCCCCCCATACTTGATCGATGCAATGCCCCATTGCAGCATGTAAGGAACACAATTAAAATGGCAAGGGAATGGGGTTGTGAGGCGGAGAGATCATAGGAAAACAACGGCATCCATGGAAGCATTCACAAAATGGCCTTGAGGCGAATGCTCAGGGCCGCATCATATAGTCGGACAAATAAAAAAAAATCACAAAGAAAAGTAACAAAATGAACATAGAAACTAGGGGGCAGGAGGGGTAGAACACTGGTGGCTGTATCCTCCTTGGAGGAAGTGTCACCTACGGCATTGGCGATAGGAATCCCCGAGCGGGACTGTGAGAGGGAGACGGCCTTCGACGAACCACGGCGATGGACTGTTGAACGTGTGTGGGTCGCGGTGAATGGTTTTCAGTTCCGTGCGCAGGCGGCGAAGACGTCTGAGGAATTTACCCGTAGAGTTCATATTCGTGTCCTGTGCCGCAAAAGGGGGAATTTGTAAGGATATAGGGTTTGTTAGCCGAGGTAGCGGGGCCCGTCGACGCTATAGAGTCGGTGGACCCCGAGGAAACAACTACGGGGGGGAGGCGCTTGCGCCGGCGGTGGTGGGGGTGGAGCCGAAAGATGACGGGTGTACACCGGTGGGGGCATCGGGTCGCGCCGTGGCGTTTGTTTTACCTTGGGCATGGTTGGATGGTAGGGGGTACGGTTCGGGCGTTGGGATTGAAGGGAGGGGAAGAGACGCGAGATGAAAAGATGCGGAGAATAGATAGGGATGGTCGAAATTTGGACGTGAAGTGTTACGACTCTTGGGTGATGAGTTGGCGTGATTCAACGCGAAATGGGCCCAGTGACGGTGGCCCACCATTGAAAGAAATTTGCAAATAACCCTTGTTCACATAAAGAGGGGCATACCTGAGTAGCGTGGATTATGGGCTGGAGCCAGTGTGCTTGTGTTGGGGTTGTAATGCTTTCTATTACGTTGTAGCACTAACCAGGCTGCATCGCGTCCTACGGGTGCTAAGCAAAAAGAACGAGAATAAGAAGCTGGGCTGCCTCTCAGTAGCGCTTGGTTTAAAGTTTTCAGCCAGACTATGCTATAGCATTTTAGTATTGAGGAAGTGCAGGCATGCTGCGTACTTCTTCTCCCTCGCGTTGGTCATCCTCTAAGGGTAGACGTTCCTCTACTGAATCGGTGAACTATGCTGTCTTTAAAATTGAGAAGGTCACATGGTTATCATTGACTCGCATGGTGAGTTCTCCCTTTTCCACATCAATCAGCGTCCTTCCAGTTGCCATGAAGGGTCTTCCCAGTATGATTGGAACCTCGCGATCCGCTTTGAAGTCAAGAATGATGAAATCCACTGGAAAGATAAACTTATCAACTTTAACCAGAATGTCTTCATTTTTTTCCAGGTAGGATAATGGAACAATCAGCTAGCTGTAATGTAACTGTTGTGGGTCTTGCTTCCCCAACTACTAACCTTTTAAAACAGACATGGGCATTAGATTAATGCTTGCTCCGAGGTCGCATAGGGCTTTCCTTGAGTATTAAGGTCTGATTGCACAGGGGATCGTGAAGCTACTAGGGTCTTTTAATTTTGGTGGTAACCGATTTGTCAGCAAGGCACTGCAGTCCTGGGTCAGTGCTACCATTTCGAATTCTTCCAGTCTTCTCTTTTTGGATAGAATATCCTTCATGAACTTCACATAGCTAGGCATCTGTTCCAGTGCTTCCACTAAAGGGATATTGATATGCAGTTGTCGTAGCATGTCGAGAAATTTCCGGAATTGCTTTTCTTGTCCCTGCTTTTGTATTCTTTGTAGGAAATGAGGGGGCTGTTTTGGCACCTGGGATGATCCTAGACCACAGTTCTATTTTACTGATGTCGTAGCATCCCTTTTGGAATACTATATGTGATCATCAAGAGCAACGAATGGGGGCGATGCCGTAGCATTGCTCTTTTGCTCAGTTTGCAATGGCACTGAGTGCTACTGCTCCTCCTCAAAGAGGTGTTCGGTGCTCTCCTTCCCTTTCTTCGGTTGCCCAAATTTAGGATCAACATTGGAAATAGGTTGTTTGGTAACCTACATGGGTTCCGGGCTCTTGTCGGTCCTGAGCTCTATTATCTTGACATCCTCCTTTCCTTGGATTCTGGGAACTTCAGCATCGCTCGGTAGGGATCCTGAGGACCTATTGTTGAGAGCAGTTGCTAGTTGTCCAACTTGGTTCTCAAGGTTTCGCAGGGTCACTTGCTGACTTTGAATGACTGCGTTGTTCTTTGCCAAGTACTCCTTCATAAGGGTCAACATAGAGTGTTGTTGTTTTGAATCACTGCCCTACTGTCGTGCTTGCTGGGTAAATCCTGGAGGGTTTGATGGTCTGTTTGAGTATGGCGGGCCAGATGATTGTCCTGTAGTTTGTTGACCTTGAGAGCTCCACGAGAAATTGGGATGTTGCCTCCATCCAGGGTTGTACGTGTTAGAGTATGGGTTGTTGGTGTTACTGCCCCTGTTAAAGTTGTTGACGTAATTTACTGAGAGTAGTGGTGCTCTCCGCCACATTACTCATAAGCTACTTGAGATGGTTGTGGTGATGTGTTGCTCGACGGAAGGACTAGTCCTTTTACCATGTTGGTTAGAGATGATACCTGAGCTATGAGAGTAATCATAGAATCCAATTCATATATCCCAGCAACAGTTCTAGAGGGTGTAGCTCTATCTACTTGCCACTGATGGCTGTTCATAGCAATGTGCTCTAATAATTCATGGGCCTCGTCATAAGACTTCATCAAGATGGACCCGCCGGAGGAGGCGTCTACAATTGACCGTGTTTGTCCATCAAGACCTCTATAGAAGGTTTCCAACTGGGCCCATTCACACAGCCCGTGTTGTAGGCACTTTCTGAGGAGGTCCTTAAATCTGTCCCAAGCTTCATATGTGGATTCACCATACTTATGTTGGAAATTGGTTATGTCCCCTCTAAGTTGGGCGATCTTAGTAGGTGGAAAAAAATTTGAGTAGAAATTTACTCCCTAGATCGTTCCAGGAGGTGATTGAATTGGCTTGTAAGTTGTTAAGCCATGTTCGAGCCTTATCTTGAAGAGAGAATGGGAATATTTAATCCGAACGGCTTTGGGTGTGACTCCTGGAATGATGAACTAGTCGCACACCTCCATTAAAGCCTTTAAGTGTAAATGAGGGTTTTCAGATAGGAGTCCTCCAAATTGTCCGGCTTCGTTCAGCATTTGAATCATGACACCTTTAATCTCAAAGTGCCCCGTGTTTAAGGTCAAGGGTGTGATAGCTGAATTCAACTTGTTTAAGTCAGGAATCCCGAATTCCATGATAGCTTTGTTCAGATCTGGATTTGGAGGTGGGGGGACCTGATTGTCTTTGTTTATTGCTTGTGGTTCCCTTTGATCCTGATCGTGATTGACAGGCATATCTGCCATGTTTGCGGAGTCAAAAAGTTGACTTCTTCGCTTCTACTTCCTGCGCCTTTGCTTGTAAGTACGTTCGATTTCAGGATCGTAAGGCTCCAGATTGCCTGAAGGCGAGTTACGCATACACTGCAGAATGTACCTGAAAATCAAGAAAGAGGAAAGAGTGAGATTTATTGGGTAAATCACAACTATTCAGCAGTAAGTGTGTCGTCACTAAGGGCATCTACAATCCCCAGTAACGGCGCCAAAAACTTATTAGTCGAATTCCTTGATGGCAAGTGAACTAGTCGAACAAGTAATAAAAAGTAAGTAGAGTATCGACCCACAGAGACTGAGATACCGAATGATAACGCCGAATTGTAGAATTAGTTGTGCTTAACAAGAAAATAATAGTCTGATTGGTTTGAGAGTTTTTATAGTTATGCTAATAAATAGAAAAATAACCAAATGATCGTAATCATGAAAAGATATCAGTAAAACATAGGTTGAGCTCAGAATCCTTCCTAAGCATGACAGTCCCCCAATTGCCTATACGTATTGCTATAGCATTCATGCTGCACAGCTCTCGCAATTGCTATAGTATAACACCTTTTACAATGTTATTCAGTTAACCTACCCCTCAAATCTACCGAAGCTCTAGCGTGCGATACGTACAACCCTAACTTTACTTCTCCTATATGCCTATGGCAATTTTCTAGTTAGATTATCATTACAAATCTAGGTGTTATGGTTATGAGCGGTAGACTCATTCCTGAGGCCTACAATAATAGGTCAAGTCTTGCACCAGCGCCTAGCAATCATCAAGTTTCTCGGATGTCTAACCCCGACTCCCTCTCAGTAAGCCGAGACCACTGATCTAGCCCTTAGCTCTCGCTAATCGACAAGAAATTAAATCACTGATAAGCAAACTAAATGTGTTAGATTTTAAACTAACAACTGGGTTCATTCAACTTAGGAAATCATCCTCGCTCATATCATATGCCGCATAACATTGCGTCACTTATTCTGCTATAGCTTCAGGGATGCATTGTATTGCATTTCGATAGAGTTGTCCTGAAGCTATAGCATAATATCAGCTATACTATGCGACTTTCTCATAAAACCTCATAATTCATTCCCCTCTTAGCACATGTTTTAGGATGTATGTGGATTTATCCTTAAGTTCCCTATATAATGAATTAATGCCTTTTTGCTCAGATTAAATGCAGTTAAACTCATATTCACCATACAATACAGTCATATAATACAGGGAAAAATGGCATAAATAGTACTCATCAGTAGTCTCCATGTGTTGATCATGTTGCATTGAGTCAACTGAGGTACCCTCATGAATGACTCTGCTGGACTGCATTCCAGGCTACAAAAACTAGGAACACCCACATTAAATGATGTAATAAATAAACAGGAACACCACGAGCAGGAGATGTAAGAAATATCAGCTTCTACATTAAAGTATGTTGTTGTTTTCTAGACTCAGGATGCCTAAACAAGAACACCCACAAAACAATGACAAAATATGATGCAAAAAACAGAACTTAAGTGCGCTTCCTGTCCCTTTCCCAACTAACAGAACTTAAAGCTGAAGCCTTTTCCAACCATTACTCAACATGCCTAAATCCACAGATACTGCTATGTATAGATACTGCCATGTACAGATGTATTTTAAAAACACTTTTCTCTATTGCTTAAATAAATTAAATAGCTCACTCTAGATTAAAACAGAAGATAAATGGTAGTACATACATTATATACAATCCGTCCTGAATCCTCATCAATTTGGACTCCTATACCAGTCACAACTCTACTCTTGTAGAAAGCTCGTCCACCATGAGGTTTTGTGTGACAAAGGACTAAGCAGAGCTGACATGTGACAATTGTGTGTCTGGAGTGCCTTGAGAGTCTATATTAGTTGACCTCTTACGTTTTAAACTTGTACTTGGTCGCTGAAAAAAGAAAATCATCAAGGTAAGAAATAAATTTTTAAGGTATGAGTAACAAGCGGTTATATGAGACTCACATCTTTACAAGTAGCTCTATTATGTCCCTCTTCATGACATATACTACACTTTGAAGAACTCCCTTTTTTTGTCGCCTTGTCAGCACGTGGTGTTGGCAAATCAAGAGTGGTTTTGGGACCTTGTCATGTCTCTTCTGGTTTAGCCACCATTTTCCTTCTCCTAGCACCTTCTTTTGTCCTAATTCTCCTCTTTGTAGGTTGGTCAGGCATTGTTATCACAAGTGGTGGTTCCACAGGTTGAAATGGATGATTTCCCAACAATGTCCTTCCCCTCATAGGTTGGAACTTATTTCTATAACTGGAAATGTATACATCCCTATGGTAGAACCTAGATATTTGTGTTACTGGGTCTACTTTGGCATGATATAGGGCACAAATTGCATGTTGACAAGGGACACCAGTAAAGTCCCAAGCCCTACATGAGCAACGCTTTTCAGTTATGAAGATGATATATTTATCTTCACCCTTGGTTACTTCATAGCCATCATCACCATTGAAGTAAACTTGACATCTCATCGACAACTGCTTGTTGTCCTCAAATAAAGCTATACACTTAGGACTAAAATTACCCTTCCACTTAGAGACATTTTTTTTTCAGACTCTGCCCATTTGGTCATCAGCTTAAATCTCATCCCCTCAATCATCCTAATTATGGGCAAATACCTAAAGTCATCTATCCAAGCATTGAAGCTCTCACAAAGATTGTTATCAACAATCAAGGACAAAGGTCTACAACTAAGATATGCCCTTACCCATGATGTTACAGGATAGAAGACGGCTGCCTTCGCTGCTCCTTCACTTAGTGCACTCAGCTGCTTAAGGTTTTCAAAAAATTGTTCTTCAAATGTACTCCAAGCGCAAGAGAAGAACTTCTTCTTCAACTCACCACCTCCCCTCTTCTTGCTCCAGTTCGCATATATATTCCTAGCACATAATCACCGCTTTGACAAAGGCAACACCTCCAATACAGCAACAAGTAGACCCTACAGCCATTGAACAAACAACGTATCAGATATCAAGCATTATATGAACACCATATGAATTAGACCATACTTTACCTTTTGCATATCTGACATAATTGTTATTTTATCTCCATCCTCCAAGTCTAAAAACCTCTTCAACCATTGGAAAAACCATTTCCAATTTAATTTGTTCTCCTTCTGTGTAATCCCAACAGCAATGGGATATAAACCATTGTTTGCATCAAGCCCAATAGCCGTTAACATGATGCCACATGCATTGCCTTTGAGGAAAGTACCATCAACACCAATTATTGGCCCGCATCCTGCCTTCCAACCCGTCTGCCAAAACCAACAACAAACACACATCATTAAATCATGCAAGCATCCTAAAGCATGGCAACACAGAAAACTTAATCACAATTTATGGCAACAATTACCTTTGCAGCATTGAAACATAGATACAACCAACTGAAGACCCTTTTGCCATTGTTAAGAGCTTCTTTGCTTAGTTCAAGAGACATATCTAACCCCAGATTGGATTTTCTCAACTCAATACAGTAAGCTACCAAGTGGTTAAACTCATCAATGTAACTTTCTTCCAAACCCTCCACAATTAACCTCTTCGCTCTTTTACACTTGATATGCTAACACTGACCATCAATTCCTTTTCTGCATCCTTCTTCATGTCTGCCACTTTATAATTTGGCCTCTCTTGCACCTTCTACTTCACAGACGCCCTAGGATTCTTAAAAACTCAGCTGCAACTATTTTTCTAACAACAGAGTCTTCAATTTTAAACTTGGATGTGACCCATCTTTCGAGGCATACAACACAAATGGGCACCCTTTTTGACATCGGACTAGAATTCTTGTAAGGTCACTTTTAACGATCATCAACTTAACTCCAACATGGATGGAATAGTTATTAATGGATGCAACTACCTCCTTCTTGTTTACAAATGTCTCACCCACGATGAAACTTGGTAGACCTTCATCCCCATCTGAACCCTCTTCATCCTCTCCATCAGTATCACCCTCAGAATCAATGTCATCTTCATCCTCAACTTCGTCCTCAACTTCACCTTCGCTAAGAATTACCTTTGCGTTGTCTCCATTATCATCTCCTATTTCAGAAAACACTTCATCACCTTCGTTTCTGTCTCCACCATCTCCTTCGTTAAGAAATATATTCCCCTAAACCACATCTTTGAAATGCTCATCGGTCCCACCCTCTTGAACACCATTTAGGCCACTGACGGGACCACCACTACACTCTATTGCCATTCAACCTTTACCCTACATTAATTTATCCCAACCAACATCACGCAAATAGACAAACGACAACACGCCAAAGGCAAAGGGCTATTTCGGTATTCCACTATTGAATGCATAAAGCAAGCTAAAGCTCAACAAAAAATATACTTTACATCTTTTTCAAAAGTTTCCATACTTGAAGATCGAGGACGAACCTCTCGCACATCGATCGAGACAAAGACATGTGTCACACGCGCGATTTCATTGTTGTCTTCCTCCCAATCGAACTGCTCGCCAGCTCACCAAGTACATTCGCCCCGCTATGTTCCGATTTCACTTCTCGATTCCTCTTTCTAGTTTAGGTCTTCTCACTTCCTCTTACCCTCGATTTATCCTTCTAAAATTTCTCTATCGGTATGCCTATATCGTTGACCATAACACGTGTAAGAGGATAATTTGATGTGTCAACCTATGTGTATGATTTCTATCTTGAGTGGCCATCCATCAGATGCAATGTGTCAATTTAACGGTCCACGTGACTATTCTGTGACGGTAGGGGCATTTTTGCTATGATTTTAATACTTCTAGGGCAAATAAGAGACAAAAAAAAACTTATGTCTTACCAGTGCTCCATAGTGAAAACTTCTATGGCATTTAAGACCCTTATCCCATTCTTTTTCTATACTATTTTCTTTTCCTGAACTATCTTCCTCTTCATCTATATCATGTTTTTCTAATTCAGTTTGATATTCATATGTTAATTTATAAATTTTAAATTCGAGATTTTCTATATCACTAAAATAGGTTCATCAAATTATAGAGGTTCTAGTTCATATTCTTCTGCCTTTCTTAATATATTCATTGTCTTCTGAGTTTTAGGTATTTTACAATTTGTAGATATATGTCCTAATTTTCCACAATTATAACACCTACATTTATATGGTTTTTTACTATAGCTTTCATTATTTTTTCTTCTTGAAATATTTTCTTGGTTTGTGTTTCTTATAAGTTTTATTTTTCGAACTATATTTTTTATGAAATCTTCTTTTTGGGAATTTTATAAATTTATATATTGTTCTTCTTTTCTTTTTCCTCTTTATTTTTTGAGTAAATACCCTTTCTGGTCCCTGACAAAAAACACGGACCCCATTTTGGTCCCTTACAAAAAAAGACCCTTATTCGTCCTTTTTATGGACTAAAAAAGATCTTTTGGAAATTTGTGAAGATCAAAATGTCAACCAATCGACCCTTATTTGTCCTTTTTATGGACTAAAAAGGACCTTTTTTTGTAAGGGACCAAAATGGGGATCGCGTTTTTGTCAGGGACCAGAAAGGGTGTTTACTCTTATTTTTTCTTTACATCCCATCTATGTGGTCTTTCTAATTCTAAACATTTTAATATTATTTTGTTTAATTTATAATACTTAATATTTCTCCATACTTCTTTGCATATTTCGATAAGAATTTTCTTAAATATTCCTCTTTGAAGGTTTTGGTTTTGTAAATTTTCCATAGCTTGTGTGTAATCTTCCACTAAATTTTATGATATGAGTACAGGTAATTTTCTAAAAAACATATTTAAATAAAATTCCTATTTTACATATTCTATTATTCTTGCTTCATAGTAATATTTTTTATATTCACATATATACTATTTAAATGTTGTGGATCTAAGCTACATATTTCTACTTAATGTAAATATCTTATTGCTTTTGTTATTTGAGTAAATTATATATTAGCTACTGTAGTTCCCACGAACTCATTTTTTTAATACATTTTCATATTTTCCTAATATTACTGCCTATAAGGTTTGTTTTTTGTTATATGTTATTTCCCCTAATCTTCTTACTTCTTACTTCTTCTTCTTCTTCTTCTTCTTCCCTCTCTCTCTCTCTCTCTCTGCTTACTTTACTTTCGTTCTCTGCATCTGGTTCTTGTTTCCTAACTCTCTCAATAGGCTTATCTGGTTCCTCAGATCGCCGATCGTATCAAAGTTTTATAGGTACACGATCAATAGTGGAATAGGCAGAAAAATGATCAAGAGAGTGATAGACATGATCAGTAGCACTAGTATCTAAAATCCAACATGATTTTGGAGAAAAAGAACCAAAAAGAAATGAAGTACTTGGATTCTGATGAGAAGAAGATACAGAATGAAGATTATTGACAAATAAAGGTGGAGCAGAAGAAGTTGGATGCGACTAGACAAGAGCAAGTAATTTCTGATATTGATCCTGTGTGAATTGAGGAATTGGCATTGGTAGAAGACCAGAAGGTGCAGACGAACCAGTGGATGAAGGTAGGTGCTCTGTCACAGAATTAACAACATGGTCCTTTGACTGAGAAGCATTAGTAGACGATGAAGCCTGATTGCGGAATTTGATTCCAGGTGGAAATCCATGTTTTCGATAACATGTATCAACAATGTGTCTAGGCCGATTGCAATAGGTACAGAATTTGGTGTTATTGGATCCATCCGAACCAGAGTTCTTGGAATTCAAACCAGAAGGAGGAAAGGTCAAAGGACGCTGTGGTCCTTTATTAAACAAAATCACTAGTTCGGTAGGAGAATGCATTCCACGCTCTTGTTGTAAAAGCAGAGAGAACACTTTATGCATAGAAGGCAATGGATCAAGCAACATTATTTGGGATTTGACAGAGGCAAATCGATCATTTGAACCTTTCAAGAACCTTAAAGTGTAATCGTTATCACGATATGTAACACACGAATAGAGAAAATTACAAGAGCATCGAGTAATAGGTCACAAAATCATATACTCATTCCCAAAAATTTTCAGTTTAGTGTAGTATTCACTAACCAATAGGTCCCCTTGCTGGAATGAATAAATCTCATCCTGAAGCTCAGCCACTCGAAATACGTCACTCTGTGCAAACCGAGCCTTCATATCATTCCAGATGTCATAGGCTTTATCCAGCCACAATATACTCTGAGCTATAGTCGACAAAAGTGATCTTGTTAGCCACATACAGACCATCGTGTTGCATCTCAACCAAGTGGAGTAGCTCATATCTGAAGCCATTGCCATCAAGATGGTACCATCGACAAAAACCAGTTTGTTCTTCGATTGGAGTGCCACTTTCATGGCACGAGACCATGTATGATAATTTGGTCCAGTTAAAACAGAAGTAACCAAGACCAGACCTGGATTCTCGTTCGGATTAAGGTAATACGGACTAGAAATGTTCAGGGATAAATCAGACGTGACTCCGGCAGTTGTTTCGGTGGTGGTAGAAGACGAATCAGCCATAGCAGCGGCTGATTGCTCTGATACCATGATACGATCAGCGATCTGAGGAACCAGAGAAGCTTATCGAGAGAGTTAGGAAACAAGAACCAGATGCAAAGAACGAAAGTAAAGTAAGCAGAGAGAGAGAGAGAAAGTAAAGTTGAAGAAAGATGAATATTGAAACTAAGAAAAGTAAAATTTATTATTCCATTCTTCAACTCTGTACACGTGGTTCCTTATATAGGACAAAATAACCAATACGAAGCTAAAACAACAGATAACAAAACTCTAACTGAATAACAAATTAATAAATCAACAAATTTCCTAAACTACCTTTTTTCATTTTCTTTACAATCTGTCATGTATACTAGGACAATCCTTAAGAACATGAAGAATTGTTTCTCGATCACCCTCACAGGTCTCACATATCCTCGTGGAATGTAACCCACGTTGAAACCTTGCCAAGTTGGTAAACAATGTGCCAAGATAATTAAGCAAGATAAACAGTCATCGGCACCGAGTGTGTAACTTTGAAAACCTAGCAATGTACTTATACTCAGACTTGAGCGAAAAACACCCATAAGAGGACCAACGCCACACAGGGAAATCATTCCCACTAGATGAATGAACTCAGACTCGCCAAATGGCAGGAAGAACATGTGTCGGTAGATAATGATTAAATTTCTGCCAATCCCACTTCCCCAGGGAGTAATATAATCAACTACGTTCCATTTTGTTACCTCTGCGGGAAGATCACATAAGGCTAAATTCTCTAATTTTTCCAAATGCAGCACCCATACAACTTTCCAAAAAGACGTGTTAAGAACATTGGCTATACACCACGAAGTACTCTCTGTGAAGATATCCTAGTTATTCCAGATTCCCGCCACATAGTCGATTTTGAACGCCGTTTCTCCACCTTAGGGATAAAGATCATTACCTACCTTATATTTCTCACGAAGGAATTTAACCCAATGAAAGTCACATTTATTAATCAATGCCCAACCAAGCTTTGTCATGAAAACCTGATTCTGATGACGTGCTTGCCGAAGGCCTAATCCCCCATCCTCCTTTCAGTTACACCATATCCCAAGATACTAGATTCGGCTTACGATCCGTAGGACTACTCCCCTAAAGAATGTTGTGACAACGCTTATCAATCTCACTACAAGTTCCCAATGGTAAAGGAACCGTCTGCATAGCATAAGAAGGCATGGCTGAGGTCACTGAAGACACCAATGTATGTTTTGCCACCAAAGAGAGCATATTGGACTTCTAATTAGCCAAACAAGCATCCAACTTGTCAAGAAATAATTGATTTCTTTACATCTAATATGGTTCACGTTCTTTGAGAAGTAAATCCTTGATTTAGCAGCATTTACTTTCTACCCAAAGACCTCAGAGAAGTCATCTAAATTAGCTTTCACCACCCATGCATGTTCCATGTCTGCTTTGGTAAATAAGATAAGATCGTCAGTAAAGAAAACATAAGACATAGTAGTACCTTACCTAGATAACTTGAATGGAAGAAAATAACCATCCTCCAGAACATTTTGAATTAAATGGCCCAACCTTTCCATCATAATAACAAAATGGTAGGGCAAAATAGGATCCCCTGCCGCACCGCACGAGTAGGGCCGACCACATTGGCAGTAGATCCCTCCAGAGTAATTGCATCTGGTTAGTTGATACATAGTACCGGATCACGTCAAATAGATAATCAGGAATATTAAGTTCTTTTAGGCATTCATAGATAAAGCTCCAATGAACACGGGGTCATATGCCTTTTCAAGATCTATTTAATAGTCATGTTGTAACATCCCATTTTCAAAAGCAGTATAATTTTTTTTTCATCTGAGTAGAGCATCGGAGCGTAAGAGTAACTTATACATATATTTCAAATGCCGTAAGTCTGGCTGTTTACAGTAACGGTACATTGTACCGAGTGTTTTCAAAAGTAGATAACAACAGAAGGAAGTCTTCAGTTGAGTCCCTATGCGTGCTGCTTGCCTTTCTCCTCGGTCCTCGTTCCTCCAGAACCTGACGCTATATTAAGAGCTGAGGTCCAATTCATACGGACCTCAGGTAACGGTTAACCTCATATTTACATATACAACATATGGACTACGACGTTCACAACATTAACAAAGACATACACACAACCAATGTAGACACATCGCTCCCAAAGATGTTCACACACACACAATGCGTACACATCGCTCCCGATTTTCACACATACACAATGCGGACACATCGCTCCCAAAGATAATCACACATATCGCTCCCGATGAGTGTGGACATATCGCTGTGGACATATCGCTCCCAGCTTGCATACTGATACACACTAACGTCTATATGCACTCAAGCAACATAACACAATACACATAACACATATATGCATAACATAAACATCAGAGTTAGTGTTACAGTACGCGAACGTACCTTCGTTGATGGTAAACGGTACTTTTACGGAAAAACGGAAATTTTCGACAGCGGGTGAAACAGCGGTATGACGACGGTACAACAGCGGTCCGATTATCTCAGATATCCTATAAGGATAACATTTATCAACTTCTAGCAGTATAACAGGCATTTTAGGTACAAATTACCATTTTGCCCCTAAACCCCTAATCGGCGGAATTTCGCCAGAGCTTCGCTGTTTTTGCTCTATCTCTCCAGAATTTTGACATAGCTTTTCCCTCATCATATTTTCGAAATATATATCATATTTACCCCTAAATATGATATCTAGACTATCTTGAAAAATTAAAGATAAATCTAGCATTCCTACTATATCTACCGAAAGAACTACTGAAACTAAAGACCAGAGACCAAAGAACTTACCCAGGGCTCCGCTAGACTTTCTCCGGGCTCCTCCTTCTCTCTAACCTCTCTCTAGTTTTCGGTTTTGGGGTGGGAGAAATGAGAGGAGAAGGCTTGCTATTTATAGGCAAAGGTGTGACACTATTCATCACTTTATCAGACTGGATTTCGGCCGTCGGATCGCACTTGGACAAATGGCTTCATCTTGGCCTTACACATGTCTTGCCTATGTCATCCTTCTAGAAGAAGATGATGTCATCTTGATGACTTACCGATAAAGTTCCCTGATCCGTGTCCTAATCGCGTAATCTTGACGAAACTCAAAAATCCGATAGCAAGGCCTTGAGGTTCCAGTCTTTCTCTTTCAAAGTACTTGGTTTAACTAAATTTTTGATCCCACTAAGGGTATTCCGTAGTCTGCTGAAGATTTTAGGACAGACACCTTGATTCTGAAATAAATTCCGGAAGTTCCAGCTTCTGGAAAATAATTCGCTGGTTCGTAATATGTTCTGACCTAAGAAACCTTATCCCTGGTTTGTCACGACTAATTTGTTTTCTTTGGATTCCCATTTTCACTATCTGACCTATTTCTTATTTATCCTGTATCTTAAAGACTCATCTGGTTTCAGAAATTACTTTGGAGATAGTCCACTCCGAGGTAGAATTTCACTGGTTTATAAAAAGTCCAAATGTCTTAGACTAAATTCCTATGTTTTGGTGTAGGATTTAATTTCTATCCATTCACAAATGTCCCGTTGGCCCTTTACCGAATATATTATTATTTTATTCAAAATATCTAGATATTATTTTTTCTTTATTTTTCTAAGCATAAAATGTTTTATTATTTATTTATTACTTAATTAATTAATAATTTCGAATTTCTCCCCTTAAATTAATTATTTACTAATTAATTTACTTATATCATAATCTAAACAATTAGCTACTAATTACTTAATTAGCCATTTACTAATTGTTGATAATTTTCATAATTAGGATTAATTATTATCTCACAACTATTTTACCGACATTGGTATTTTATATCCCATGTAAAATATTAAAAATCATGGGGCCAAAAAGTGCTTTTAATAATATTATATTTATGCTTCTCTATTTTTCAAGGAAATAACCCCAAAAATTCCTAAAATTAGAGACAACATACTCCCTAAGTTTTTGTCAATATTTGTTGCCATATGAGATTTATCATAATATTTTCAGGCCATTTTCTCGCCTTATAAAATACATTTTTCATGGATTTTAGCTCTTTTTCTTTTCTAATTTTCATAGTAATTACCTTAGAAAATAAGATAATTATTACTTATTATTTGAAACCACATATTCACCTATATCCATTAGGTATTAATTACTAAAATATAATATTCCAGATAAATAATTATCCGAGTATTACACATGTAGACCTGCTTTTTCTTTTAAATTTCACATAGAATGAACAATCTCATGTACCAAAATAATATTATTCTAGCTCTATTACCCTTTCACATAAAAAGTGCCAAGTTGGCACCACATTTGTAGTGATTAATTTATAGCAAATGAAGCCAAAAACCTCTACAGAAGATGAAAGGTCGTGGCATGTTTTGATGTTTTCAGCGGTTTCTTTGAACCGCTACAAAGTGTCACGTACACCGAGGTAAGGTTTGATAATTTGTAGTGATTAATGTAGCAGTTCTGGGGTTAACCGCTACAAATTATGCGGTTATATAAACGCCGCCACCCCTCATTGTACCACTTTTGGCAAAATCATTCTCCGTGCATGCTTTGAGAAGTTTTCATCAGATATAAGATTATGTTCGAAGTTTTTTAGGAGCTATCTAGCAGTCAAGGTCAATGCAGTTACTTGTTTTATTTTCTTTTATTTTTGAGCTAAGTAAAGTTGCTTTTAGTAATTTTATTTATATTTAAATTTGTTTTTGTAATATTTATGAGTTCTTTGAGCCTATTTGGCATGTGTATTATCTGTTTTTTATTGATCCTTTTTTTACCATGCTTTTTTAGTTAGGTTTTAAAAAATATTGTAATTATTTTTGGTTGTGTAATTTATTTTATATTTATTTTTTTATATTATAAATATAGTTATAATGTCTTTTGGGAGAAACAAGGGGCAGGCTGTACTTGAGCTCCCCCCAAATGACCTGTTGAGTAGGGGGACAATAGTCGTGATAGTGAACATGCCACAAAGCGATAGGACCCCGAACCACCATTAGAGGGGCCTATTCTATCATAGGTGCCTAATATTAGCATGGGCAACTATGAGCAGGGTGATTTTGAGACAAAAATGTTTGACATGATGTGCTTTGTAGCAGTTTTTCAAACCATATGTAGTGGTTAAAACTATTACAAATTCATCATTTTAACTACTACAAATAGGAGAATTTGTTGTGGGTGTGTCGAATAAGAACAAAATCTCACATTGTTTGGGAGAGCAAGAATACAAGAATACACCTTGTAAGTTTGGGATAGTAAATGGGCAAAGAGGTAGAATATATGGGCTCGTGTGTACAACAAATAATAGACCACCAAGAAGCAAACACAATGGAAATCCGGCGATTCCCCCTCATGCTAGTTAACGGCACTTTTTATCAAATACTTTATTGAAAAATATAAAATTTATTTTATGGAAAACGGCTTACTGGATAAACCCATTTTTTAAGCATTTGAAAATGAGACCATAATGTTTCAGTTACAAATCGGATTTTGCTTTAACCGGCCATTACTACCAACATTCAGGTTGTAGGCCATTACCTTTATATTTTCAAAATGGATTAATCAAAGATCTTTATGGTCTTCAACATTCGGAAAGTGTTGCTTTAATCGTGTTTATTATCATTGATTTGTGCCCAACGTTTGAGTGCATGACTAGCCTATAAAAGGCATTGTTTGCAAGAGGTTTATGTTAGCTCCTAATGTTTGTTTCGATTATAACTAACCCTTATAAGAGAATCTTGGATTATGATGATTCGAAATAAAGTGTTTTTAACTTGTAAAATTTAAGTTCCTTGTCTTCTGCATTTTATCTGTCAGATTGGCTCGAGCCTAGTCCATCTGCCTCGAGTTCATCTCCTCTATTAATTTGTTAGAATGTGAATTTTACTTTAGCTGATGCTACCAAAAATTTAATTAAACACCGCAAGTATACGGGTCATGAAAATAGTAAGTGGTAAATCAAGGTCATCCCACAGAGACTCAATCCAGCTAATGATTAGTTATTAAATTTCCTTTTCCTTCGTTTAAGTTGAATAAACTAGATTTGTTTTCAAGATGAGTAAAAAGAAATTTAATAGAAACAAGAACTTTCATAGATAGCAAACTTCAATATAAAGAATGAACAACCCAGAGTCACTAATCCCTTATTAGCTTCATAAACCTTGTTTTCACTAATTTAATTAGCCTTAATATCAATTTTGTTAATCTCAAGTATAAATAGCTATAAGTGCCTGTCGGTCCACTTACAACCCTCTCTTAAGTGTATTTTGTTATGTCTAACATAATTACTCAAGAGGCAATAAAACTCAAACACACTCTTCAACAATTATATGGGGCCATTAGGTATATGTCTATCCTAATTGCAAATTAAATCATAATATAATCCCATATTACTTAATCTTAGAGCTTAATTTAAATTCCCTTCGTCAAGGTAAATCCTAATTCTCAAATTCATATTCAATGACGGCCAGTCAATAATAGATAAATCTAAACAAGATTAAGTAACCAAAATTAATATTAATTACAACTAAACAATAAAAACAAATTTTAATCCACCTATAAGTTCATAGTTACTCTAGGTTGCAAAGTAAATCCAGCCACTCATGGCTTTAAACATCATCACAACAACAATAATAATAGAATCAGAGACATACGATAAATGCTAATAAACTAGAACAGAGTTAAATGAAATAACAAAACCAAGAGATAGACTCAGCAACAACATTTTTTTTGTTCTGTCCTTCCTCTAAACTGTCACTCTGATCTAGCTCAACGAACGAAGAAGAAGAGAATGTTGAACAATGATAACACAGCGTCTTCGTTATGCAATTCCAATCTATCCTCCGTGCCACGCTTCTCCCCCTTCGTCCGTCCCAAACTCACGATGATCAATTAAAACAATAGCCGCTTCCTCTGTTTCTTCGCTCCAGTCCGCCTCTGCTCTCTTGTTTTTTTTTCTATTCAAAATCGTGCTACTGTGCGTCTCCTTTTTTTCCTTCCAATGCCGCCTCTCTTTTGTAACTTTTTAGGTCTTCTTTTTCATTCAATTTGTGGGCCCCATCCAATTTAGGTCTTCAATTTCATTTTTCTCCAACGGTGTCGTGTTGTTGTGGTCCTTCAAATAATCATCTTCAATTCATTCCTCCTTTCCCACGTGCAGACATGCTTTTTAGGCTATCCTTGATTTTCAATCAATTCAAAACAATTGATCCTAAATGCGTGGATGTGCTCTCCCTAATAAGAAGCAATATAATAATAATAATATTATTATTATTATTATTTATTTCCTAAACTCAAACTCTTATTTTAAATTGAAATCCCATAAATGATGTATCCAAATTGATTTCTGTCAGAATCTCAATAAAATATTTTTAAATTAGTAATAATGACTTCTCGAATATATCAAAATATATCTCAAATATATTAAAAAATGAGAAGTCATCACTAGCCAATTCAAGCTGACTCGAGCCAAGCCCTGCGTACTTAAATTATTATTTTATCATTTGACTCTAGCCTAAGAGAAATGACTCTAGCCAAGTTTTTGACTGTTATTTTCAAATAACCAGTTTACCTCTAGCCAAGAGTGTGTACCTTGAGTTCAAAGTTAGTCTCCCATATTTTAAGAAAAGACAGAGCTCGAGCCTACACAGGTTGCCTCGAGTTCATGCCTAGACTTGAGCCAGATTCTTGAGACTCGAGTCTATTGTATTTTCATTGTTTCTAAAAAGGATATTGACTCTAGCCAAATGAATGGGACTCGAGCCAACATATGTCTGTTTGAAAAATCATAGTTCTAAACTCTGCCAATTCTCTAAGTATGACTTGTTTACTTTGTATCTTCTCTCATTATTATTTATAACTACATTTAATAAGTTTGTTAATGAGTTTCAGAAGATTATTATATGGATTAACACTAAATTGCAATAAAGCAACGATGTGTCAGAAGCATTTAATGCAAAGCAGAGATGTTCACCGTTTCAGAAAAATGACCTTCTGGGCAACAATAAAGCTTTACGACCATTTCCTTGACATACTCTTACTAAGTCTCAACGTACAATTTGAATAAGGAATGTCAACGATGAACCTTCAGAGAATACGAGTAGTCCGAGTAAACATTCTTCAACGGAAATATTTATTACTCTCAACGGCTAATTCGTGGACTCTCAACGGATAGTCTTCAAGCTTCTACAACAGGTATAAATGTTGTAATACCCTAAAAACCCTAATTATCATAAACGGTATATTTTGATAAATACTACATGGTAGATAAAGGAGAGTATATTGTCTCAAATTTTGTAATTTGATTATTATAATTTTTGGGCAATTTCTCCTTGAGATTCAATAGATCAAGATTTAATCTTGAAATTCTTTTTAGGGATCATAAAATACCCTAAAAATTATCATATTAAGTTATGGTTCATATGTAACCAAAATAAACAAGAAAGTGTTATGGAAAAACGCTTAAATTAATTAACAAGCAAATAGTGAGCAATTAAGCTTTCACTAATTAAGGTAATTACGTAATTTTTCATAATTCATCATGAGGCAAAATAGAGGGCATCATCAATTTATGAATTGTCCTAAGTAGAAATCAGGGGCCTAAAGAGATGGAATTAGGTTTGCAAATAATACTTTAGTATCTGTGGTTAATTAGCAAATCTTTTAATCTATGATATTTGCATCTAGTGAGCAACTTAGCTTGCACTTTGAATAAAGATTAATGTCGAACACTTGTAACTACCTATTAGGGTTATGTTTTAGCCTAAACACAAGAGGTAGATGGCAATAAAAATAAATAGGTATTTAAGGGAATAAAATACTCAATATTCATTTAATTTGTGCCACAAAAACACAAACCAAGTTTGAAATAAATATTCCCTTGATATTGCCCAACTTGTACAATTAATATTAAGATTGTAAAAAGGCAATTAGAGATATTTAATGAAGGCAATGATTTTCGAAAATCAAGAGGCAAATTATAATAAAATTATCATGATTAAGCATAGTCTTAATTTAATCATGAGAGGCAATTAAATGACATAGAAATACTTATTTCAATTAGAGAAAATTACCAACAACTATTGGGCAATTAAATTTGCAATAATTAAAGTAATTATGTTAATTTTGTAGTTAATTAATAATTGAATTAAAAATGCATAATTAAGGAATATATGAGATTAATTAGTGATCAAAGGCTAATAAAAACCCAACATTAGTATAAAGGGGATTTCTAATGATCATAATTAACATAGTAACCTATCAATTAAGCTTAATAACACCTAAAACACTATGTTAGGAATATTAACCAAGGTTAATTTAATCTTCCCTATTTTTAATATAAGTGGCGAAAATTCCCTTTTTAAGAGGCAAGATAATTGCACAAATATTAAATCCTAAAGAGCACATAATATATGAGCAAATATCATCAATAGTAGTAGGATTTTTCCAAAACAAATTAGAGGCTTGGATTAAATCTAATAAAGCTAAATCCTAAGGCCTTAATTTAACTTCATAAAGTGAAATCCTTGTGAAGTAAAAATTAACTAATGAAAGACTTTCTTCTAGAGGTTGTGAGGTAATTAAAACACAAAATTAGAGAGCAAGAAGGGGGCATACACGGTTTGTGCACAAGAGAGGAGAATGAAATTGTTTAATATATATTAAGTTAACACATGGTAATTAAGAGGCACATGGGGTCTTTAATGTGTGGAAGAAGATAAGTGTACAAATGCACATGGGTTCACATGGAGCATTAATTGTGGAAGACTTTGGGGCTATGTTGTGTGTGTGTGTGTGTGTGTGTGTGTGTGTGAAAGTTGTGAGAGTGTTGTGAGTCTAGTGTAAGAGAGAGAAAGTGTGAAATTCATTGATTTATGAGTTAAAAAAATCATTGGGATAAATTCAAGACACAAGTAAATGAGAATCTCTAGAGAATAAATTGTATCATGAGAAATTTTAATCATAGATCAAATATAAGGATTTATTTTGAACAAGCATATTTTAAGCTTGGGATAGGGTGTCTTCATAATATTTTCCCAAACTTTTTCAATTAATCTTAAAATGATTAAAGGGCTATTAGAGACTTCTAATGAAGCCATGATTTTTGAGATTAGAGTAATAAAGAAGAAAATTTGAATAAACTACAAAATAACCCCTAAGTATATTTTTGTTTAGTTGTTAACCAAACTACCATTTTTCATCTAGTTACATGAACACTTGGTGTGACTAGAAATTGAAACAAACAAACTAAAAGAGCAAGGGGGAGAGGCACGGTTTGTTGCTTGATAAAAGATGAAGCAAAGTGTTTAATAATAAAATCAATCACATGGGATAATTGAGGGGACAAATTGGAAGAGCCAATTAAGTGTTCACATGGGCTCATAAATGAAAATTGGAAAGAGAGAGAGAGAGAGAGAGAGAGAGAGAGAGAGAGAGATGGTGTTAGTTATGCTTAGTTTTGATGATGTCTTATATTGATGCCATTATCTAGAGCAAAAAGTTTATATCATATACATTGACTAACTACTTTGTTTATTATAGGTTAGTCTAAATTAAATTATAGAGAATTATCAAGAATGGAGTTTGAAGAAAGAAGAACTTGTTAAATATCATGAGAATATCAATATTCAATTCTCTGTGATCAAATAGAAGTTGGAGCGATTCAATTCGGAGTTAAATCAAGCAAGTTCAAGCTTCCGGATGAATACTTGGTTTGTTGGAGGGTATTTATGTAATTTCCACTCTTGAATATCAATATTCAAGCCTCCGTGATCAAACAGAAGTTGGAACGACTCAATTCGGAGTTAAAACAAGAAAGTTCAAGCTTCCGGATGAATACGGTTTGTATGGGGGCATTCATGTAATTTCAGCTATTTCTATCACTTGAAGAGTGTCTTGCTCGAGCATATTGAGTTTCAAGTACTGCTCGAGCAACAACAAAGGTCTGCCCGAGCAAGGTGCATTTCCAGCCCAAAATCGCCCAAAATCCGCTCTTGCCCGAGCAAAGAAGAAAGCTTGCTCGAGCAAGGTTGTTCATCAGCATACTGCTCAGCTCTGTTTCAGGCGACCTCTGGTAATTCAATGATATCTCCCAAACCAGAAATCGGATTGACATGAAACCAGCGGCACATAAAACTAGACTCCTAATGCGTCATTTTGACATAAAATTCAAGTCCAAAGGAGTCCAGATGAGAGAGCTATGATTTTTTCAAGTTGGCACAAATATCACCGTCACAGTCCAGACCAACCTTCGGTGTTTTGAGTATATCTCACAAACGACAAATCCGATGGAGCTGAAATCGGTGGCATATGAAAGTAGACTCACAAGGGTTTCTATGAAGACTTGAACCAACCAAAAAGAAATTCTGACCAGGGAGATATGAGCTTCGAAAGTTGATGTTCAGTTCAGGATGTTGCAGAAAATCCTGATTAAGAACAACCTTCAATCTTTTGATGTTAATGGACGAACTACAACTAGCTTGGAGCTGATTCTTGTTGAAATGGAAATAATATTTGAAGAGCTTTCTGAAATGGAATGATTTTCTAAATTTGGATTTTTACCGAAGACGTTATGCTCGCTGGAAATTGTTGTCAAAGTGATGTAGAAGTGATCATGCACGAAGCAACCTTCAAAAGCATCCGAAAGCATGACCTTGCCCGAGCAAGGTCATAGTCTTGCCCAAGCAACGTCGGGCTCTCGAAGGAAAAATAAAGTTCAAAGTGATCATGCCCAAGCAACGTCTGAAAGCATAAGAAAGCATGACCTTGCCCGAGCAAGGTCATAATCTTGCCCGAGCAACATCATGGCAAGAGCGAGAATGAACCTTGCTCAAGCAACACCTGAAAGCATCAGGAAGCATGACCTTGCCCTAGCAAGGTCACAGTCTTGCCCGAGCAACATCGAGACAGAAGCAAAAATCATCAGACTAAGTAGTCTTGCCCAAGCAAAGAAAATGCTTGCCCGAGCAAGTTGCCCGAGCAAACGAAAAAGCTTGCCCAAGCATCATTGATCTAAAGTACTTTCTTCCTCTTGAAGGAACCTTGCCCGAACACTAAAAATTGCTTGCTCGAGCATCATGCCCAAGCGGAGAATAGAAACTTGCCCGAGCATACCCGAGACAACGTTGATCAAGAAGCTTGCCCGAGCAAGCCTGGGTTCATGCTCGAGCAACATCACCATAACTCTGTATTTCTGCAAGCATGCTTTCTGGATTGCTCAAGCAACAACGATGTGCTCTCACTTCTCCGCCTCTGTCTATGTCTTGCCCGAGCAAGAATAGCACCATGCTCGAGCAGGCAAAATACTTTGCCCGAGCATCAGCGTCCAAGAACATATTCATGAGAAGCTTGCCCGAGCAAGAATGGATTCCTACTCGAGCAAGACCCCTCTGTTTTCAAAATCACCGTCTACGTAAATCTTAAATCATCGTATTATTAGATCATGGATTAACAACAAATTTGCATAAAGCAATTTGTGTGTCAGAGAGGCATTAAATGCTACAAACAGAGGAAAGCTTCTGAGTCTAACGGCTATATTCATGAGACAACAATTAATCTTCAAGCTTCTCCAACGGCCATTAATACAACACTCAAGACGGAGCATTAACGAAGTCAATGTTAAACACTTTATGATTAAAGTTGGATTAGAGCTCAACAAACTAAAAGCAACAAAAGCTTCAACGGATACTTCCAACTAATCTCCAACGGTCGAATGCTCGCAACGGTCGAAACGCAAATACCTATAAATTGTGAAGTCTTCAAACCGGAAGAGGTGACGACGATTGATGAATGAGTCGACAAAGCCAACGAAATGATTTTATTACTTCACTTGTCAATAGTTCACACTCTCTTTTCTCAATATTCATATAGTTTATATTAGAGAGTGAGATGAATGATTATGCACTTCGAGTGATTAACTTTTATCTACTCGGTGAGGAGTTCTTAAACACCGATTAATTCTTTTAGTTGTAAAAATCTTAAGGTTGTGGAACCTTAAGTGTGGGTGTATCAATTACAACTTGTAAGGGGGAGTGAGTCCTAGAGTGAGAGAATCATCCTTCGTTACAGAGTCGGTAATTGTATCCTTACAAAGGCGTAAGAGGATATCTCGGTGAGAGATTGTAAAGGCTACACAAGTGCCCGACCAAACTTGTGAGGTTGTAAAGGCTTTTCTCTTGTGCCCGGTTAAACAAGAAGATAGTGGATTGAAAATCTCAAGTGGAGCTTGGGGACTGGACGTAGGCCAAGGAAGGGCCGAACCAAGATAAATCACGGTTGCATATTCTCTTCCCTTATCTCTTACATTTCCGATATGCTTATTTGAATATCTAACTCCAATTTAGAAGTTGCGAAAAGATTTTCAAAGTTTCAAAAGTTTTATCGACACCCAATTCACCCTCTTGGGTGATAGCCAGGTCTAACAGATGGATGGATGGAGGAGATTAAAACTTCTTAACTAAGTTTAGATCCTATGGCTCCAATTGAAGAAGAGGTAGTTTTGAAAGAATTACCAAAGTGCCATGACCTTTTACTATAAATAGGCACCTTGAGTCTTCATAAAATTCACACCAAAACTCAACCAAAGTAGATGAGTTTAGAGAGAAGTAAGAGTTAGAGAGAGGCATGGAGAAGTGGGAGCAAGTTCTTTGTAACATCCCATTTTCAAAAGCAGTATAATTTTTTTTTTATCAGAGTAGAGCATCGGAGCAACTGAGTAACTGCTACATATATTCAAAATGCCGTAAGTCTGGCTAATTACAGAAGCGGTACAATAACCGAGAGTTTTTAAAGTAAATAACAACAGAAGTGTCTCCCTGGCAATACCCATGCCGTGGCAACAAAAGATAGTCTTCAGCCGAGTCCCTATGCGTGATGCTTGCCTTTCACCTCGATTCTCGATCCTCCTGACCTTGAGGCTATATTAAGAGCTGAGGTCCAACGCGCACCGGACCTCAGGTAACGGTTAACCTCATGTTTATATATGCAACATAGATAGTATATGAGCATACAAACAAGCATATCCACACAACACATAAGCCCCCTGGTAGATATGTCACACCTAGCATACGTTTCACACCTAGCAATCGTTCCACACCAAGCATTTCACACCTAGCAAACGTATCCCGACACCCAAAGCATAATAACAAGTACAATGAGCATACCACAGCTATCAACTACCTCACATAAGCATACCATACACATAGCACATATACGCATACAATAAACATCAGAGTTAGTGTTACAATACGCGAACGTACCTCCGTTGACGGTAAACGGCACGTCTGTCGGTCGGTACGTGATCACAGATATCCTATTAGGATAATAACGTTTCTAATCAATGATCAACATTATAACAGACATTCTAGTCCCAAATTACCATTCTACCCCTAGACTCCTTAATCGGCGGAATATCGCCAGAACTTCGTTACTTTGACTCTAATTTTCCAAAATTTTGCCATAACTCTTTCTCCAACATAATTTTCGAAATATATATCATATTTGACCCTAAAACATGATATTTAAAATATATTGGAAGATTAAAGATCAAAACAACATTCCTACTATAACTACCGAACAAAACTAGAACTTAAAACTAAGGACCGAAGAAATTACCCAGGGCTTTGCTACAACTTTCTCCAAGCTCCTCCTTCTCTCTAGATTCGAAATCTTGAGAGATGTTGTTGTGTGAATTGGTGAGGAATTATGAACAGAAGTGAAGGCTATTTATAGGAAAAGTCCATGAATCTCAACCCTTGGATCAACTTTAATGAATTCAATCTTGGCCTTCCATTTGAAACCTTAGCTAGCAAGTTTTCCCCCATGTCATCTCTCCAAAGATGACTTCATGCAAGTGATGTCATGCTCCTACTTTATGGATTCAACGATAAAGTTCCCTGTTCGGTGTTCTAATCGCGTAATCTTGAAGAATCTCAAAAATTCCTTAGCATATCCCTGAAGGTCTCTATTCACTCTTGAGAAATATGTGGATTAATGAAATTTATGATTCCATTTAGGGTATTTCGTAATCTACTGAACATTTTCGGATAAACGCCGTCGATTACGGAAATGACTTCCGGTAACACCAACTTCTGGATAAAAATTCACTTGTTTATAATATGTCGTGATCTTAGAAACATAGTTCATGGTTTTCTAGATAGGATTTAATTTCTATCGGTTCTCATTTATCCTATCTGTTTATTTTATATTTTAATTATCTTATATATTTCACAAAATTATCCCATTGGTTCTTACTTAATTACATGGATTTAGGCATTTAAAATTGTTAGAAATTCTTGTAGCCTTTGATCTTGCTTTATTAGATTACATCCTAACCATTGATCATTGTTTAATTTGTCTAATTTAATTAGAATGCTTAATTAGGGCCTTAATCCTATGATTAGCAATCTTTTAGGATTTAGGGTTTTCATGTACTTAATCTCACCAATTTTTCTTAATCTTTTCTAATTAATTAGCAAGTACACTTTATGCTAACCTTAGCCATAAACATCTAATTAAAGGGTTTTACATAATTTACCTTGGATATTCTCTTGTTCAAGCTTAAACAATTAGCCACTAATTATTTAATTAGTCCCTTACTAATTGTTGACAATTTTCTTAATTAGGATTAATCATTTCCTCACAACTATTGGACTAACATTGGTAATTTATGTTCTATATATAATATTAAAAATCACGGGGCAACTTATGTCCCTCAAAATAATATTAATTTTTGCCTCATTATTTTCCAAGGGAAATAATCCCAAAAATTCCTAAAATTAGAGACAACATATTTTCTAATTTTAAATAATTATTTAATTGCCATTTAGGATTTATCATAATATTTTCATGGCATTTTATGACCCACAAATTCATTTAGGGATTTTTAGCTCTTTATTCACCCTAATTTCAATAGAAATTACCTTAGAAAATAAGGTAATTATTACACTAGTTTTGAGACCACATATTCACCTATTTCCAATAGGTATTATTTATCAAAATATAATATTCCAGATAAATAATTATCCAGGTATTACATTCTTCAAGAGGTAAGCAAGCTTTTAGTTTCTAGTCTTTAAGTTTTGTAGATTTTAGTAGAAATGTTGTTTTGATCTAGAAAATTAGAAAATAAATTCCTATACTTTTTTTTAGGCCTCATTGCATTGAAAGATGCCTAACGAGATAAAAACATAGTAGGGAATAATTTTTGGTGGCTAGAGATTAAAGTAGCGAAGTTCTGGTGAAATTTACGAGTAGAAGTTTTTGGTAGTCTGCGAAAAGATGCTATGATTTTATGTGTAAAATTAAGCCAATAAATCACAATATTTTCCAGAATTATAGTAGACATATAGGTATTTTCAAATATACCTATAGTATAGCATTTTGAGTTCTACACAAGGAGAAATGAATTGTTGAAATTAAGCCATTTTTGCAGAAATAATTCTGGGCAGCGTTTGGAAATTTAAAACTGGGAATGAAATTTGGTCTTCTAGGTTCTTGAAATATTTTTCCTTAAGGATAGACATCCTAAGGTTTCCGAGGAATTTTACGGATCCTCGTTTCGATTTTTTTAGATTTAATTATGATTTTTCAAAGTTAATCAAAAATTCTGGCCAGAAATTCAGTATTGCGTTTTTGAGAAAGTGTAAGGGCAAAATTGTAATAATGAATACACCAAGGGTAGAAATGTCAAAATGGGTGGAAATATCCTTTTTGATATCATTTTAAGAGATAGAATATTAATTAGTTGTGATATTATGGGAAAAAGGAATAATCCAACAATAACATATAGGATATCCAGGGAAGTCCGGAGTCAGATCAAAAGTCAGGCAAGTTGGCCAATACGCGGTGAAAGGTACGTTCGCGGCGTACTGTAACACTGACTCTAATGCTTATAGTATGTTTATATATGATAGTTGTATTCATAAACTAATATGTTGTCTTAGTTCATTACTTTCACATTCAACTTAACACGGGTTATAGTCTTATTAATACCGTTGAGTTTTCCTAGCGCTGAGGACATGAATGTACATCGTGGCACTGGTGATGAATAGTGCAGACCGGGATAACATACATATGCAGGGGCTATGTATGGTTATTGCCTTACATATGTGATTATGTATTACTAATCCTACATACATCTGTTATGGGCTTTTGTAGTGATTATTGCTGAAATGTCATGAATATCTGTCATACATATATTGTTTACATAAGTATGAGGTTAACCGTTACCTGAGGTCCAATGGGCATTGGACCTCAGTCTTAACTAATAGTTCAGGAAAAGATCAAGGATCAGAGAAGGCACCGGTAGATTAAGAGCCGTAAAAAGACACCGATGGACGGAGCCGTGAGCAGGCACCGGTCAAAGCAAATGCAGGAAGAAAGTTAACAAAGCCTACCTTCTGGCATGAATCTGATGGGGTTACTTCAAACCATTTGGTGCTTAAACTAAGAAAGGGTCGGTCTGTGTGGTTCAGTCAATCAGTCGCCGTGAATTCGGGGAGACTTCCACTAGACTTTATCCAGCCTGGCCAAATGGGTTGATTTAACTGTGTTAAGTTCTATGCCCCAAGTCTATCTAAGGCTTGGTTGAAGATGGTATAGTTACATTGTAATTATACAAAGCTTTGTATTAATGTATCACATGAATATTCCTTCGGGAAATTTTTAATATACTAGTATACGTCGGGCATCAGCATATGCCTGAGTATTTTATATCAGTTACTAAAATTGTTCAAATTTTTAGTACATGCTCTCCGTTTCCGCAATATGTTAAGTTGTAACACTTCAAACTCTGACGAATTTTCTAAAACCAAGTGTCAACTGTCACGATTTATGCTACGGAACTTGGGGTGTTACAAATGCCATCAACTATAAATACCAGAAGCATTCAAGTTCTCAACTACCGAAACTCTACGCATTCAATTAGCAACACAACATTTACTGTTTCTACTCAGCTAGATAATATCTTGGGATATTTAAATCTTCAGTATTTATACATATACTCTTTTAGAGAGTTATTTATTGTTTATCAATCTCTGTAAGAATCTCAAAGTATTGGGACTTTGGGATTGAGACATTTGATTACAACTTGTAAGGGGGAGTAAGTTCTAGTGAGAGAATTACTCCAAGAGTTACAGAGTGTGTAATCATTTGAGTTAGTGAAATCCCGGAGAGTCTGGGGATTGGACGTAGGTCAAGGATTTGGACCAAACCAATATAAATCGCTTGTGTTCAATCTCTCTCTTTCCTACTCTGTTCATCTATGGTTCAGTTAGCAACTAACAGAGTATTTTCGAAGAAAATTTTATATCCCCAATTCACCCCCCCTCTTGGTGATATTCCGTCCTTCAGTTTAGGCACCCTGTAACATCCCAAATTCTGGGATTTGAAATTTGGAATATTTTATGAGAATTAAATTATGGAATTTAGTTTAAAATAATTATGGGAATAATTATTGGAGATTTAGGCTTATTTTTCCCCTTACTTAATTTATTGTAGAAAAAAGAATAAATTCAAATAAGAAATAAATTATGCCTAAAAATTGTAGAAATAATATATAAGAATTAAACAGTGGAATTTGGCCAAAATGATTAAATTAGTTATTTAGAAATTAGGGAAAATAATCTTTGGCATAAATATTGTAGAGATAATATGTTAAGGCCTAGAAGAATGAATTGAGAAAGAAGAGTCCTTGTAGAGGATTAAGGATTTATTTTAAGATTATTCACTAAATCCCATTATGCTCATTCGATCAACAACAATCACCAAGCCCATATCCATTTTAATCAAATTGTTTTATTCACTTTCCCATTCATTAGCCCAGCACGTGATCAAGTACCTAAAACAATATATACAAATACATATAGGGTTAAGGAGCAAAATTGCCAACGAACTATTAGGCCAGGAGCATCTGACACAATTAAGTTTTAAAGGTACCAATAATACCAACAAACAATTGAAATGGTAAAAAAAATCACAATTCGTCAGTTGCTACAGTAACTTCCGTTTAAGAACTTTTTTTTTTTGTTTCTGGTCAATGTCGAGCATGAAGCTGATGTCTGATGCTCTGGAATGGCCGACAACAATGTCGTTGAACGATGAGCTGGACGATGCAGGAGAAGAAGCCATGTCATCCACGATGGATCGGTCTTGTCTGCACCTTCTCCTAAACCTTACCCTCATAAACCTCCGAAATGTACTGACTGTGGTCCACTCTTCATGAAGGTAATTAAAATTAATTTGCTCTCTATTGATTGATTACTTTAATCTCTGAGAGAGGTGGAGTTAGTTTGCTTTGAAGATTTTGAATGAAGTCGCTAAAGCTTTGGGATAGTAAACGATGATACTGGACTTATTATTAAAGTGGCGGCGGTTTATATCTTCCTGCAATTTCTTCCTTTCCAGGCATATCAAATGCTTGATGCTGGGGCTGTCATTCATAGTCATGGGATAGAATCTTGTCTTGTAACAATGATCAACCCTCTAGCAAAAGAATTTCGAGTAAGTCATTGCTTTTAATCTCCCCTCGTAGGTGCCTCAAGAAGCCAAACTGTAGCTTTTCAGGGTTGTGCATTAGTTGAATTCTTTTGTTAAAGCTTCCAAATGTCCCATAAAAATATTTTGTCCCCCTCTATTTACTTAAAGTGTAATATGAAGGTAACCGTCGGTGTAGCATTATTACAGTAAGGGCACTTTATCTTTGCATCTGAATATTACCTTGATAGGGAAGAAGATCCCTATTATAAAAGTGAAATATATCTCGCTCATGTCTTCATAAAAACAAGTAGACAAGGAAGTATTTACCATCCAACATACAATTAATAGGTAATTGATATGTTCTTTTAGCTCATTAGTGTATGAAAGCCTTTCCTAAGACTCCGAGTTATGTGGTCAAATAAGAAGAACCTTTTCATTTGTCCTCTCGCCGATTCGGTTACAATACTCCATATATCGGGTTTGGAGGTGATAATTTCTATTCGGCCCGGAAATGGATCTCTTCCCGAAATCATGGATTCAAGACCATCAACTCCTTCTTGGAGATCGAGAGGAATCGCAGTGATTGATAGACTTAGGTATTGTAATTTAGACATCTTAAGTGAAAATGTTAGTGTGAGATATTTGCTAAAATGGATGGTTTTCGTAGTTGACCTCGTCATTATGGGATTCTATAATCAAGGTGGCTGAAAAATAAATAAACAGAATTGTAAGTTTCACAATTCTTCGTTGCCACATCACAGGGCAAAATTTTCTTGATGCTGGGGAAGAGTTCTTCCATAAATTTCTCACACTTCATATGAATGCTTATTTACCAAAAGAAGCTCACTAAAACAGGTCTGTCAATTATGATGAGTTTTTCTTGTATCTTTGCTGGAAGCAGCGCTTAATCATTTTCATGAGGCTCCAATTTCATCGTCTGCAACGCGTGATGGCAGAGCAACCCCTAGTGTAAGGATGAACCGGACCTCTCACCTGAAAACAGTTGTGAGTATAGTAAGATCTACCGGACCGTGGAGGGCAGGGGATTCTGTTGGCCGAGAGAGCACCGTAGGAAATGAAGTACCTCATTCCATGCCAGTACAGAGATCTCCGGCTGAAACCACCGTCCATGGCTTCTTCTCCTGCATCGTCCAGCTCATCATTGAACGACATTGTTGTCGGCCATTCTAGAGCATCGGACATCAGCTTCATGCTCGACATTGACCAGAAAAAAAAAATATATATATAAACGGAAGTTACTGTAGCAAGATTGTGATTATTTTACCATTTTAATTGTTTGTTGGTATTATTGGTACCCTTAAAACTTAATTGTGTCAGATGCTCCCGGCTTAATGGCTTAATAGTTCGTTAGCAATTTTGCTCCTTAACCCATACATCTATCCCCCTTTAATATTCATTTAAGTTATCTCTCTCACCGAAACGCAAAAGCAGTAGGAAGATATATATATCAGCGCCAATTACGGAAAATAGCATAGGAGAATCACGGAAAGAAGCAGCTGACGCTATCAGCTTGCCAAGGATCACAATATCTCTTTCAACGCAATAGCAGCGTGAGACCAGCGACCTATTGCATCAGCCACACAGCCCTTTCCCATACCTTCTCGAACCCAGCAACACCAACGTCTCATTCTCTCGGACCAGTAGCTTTCTTTAAAACTGGACCCTTAGGTCCTTATATATCCCTACTTCTTGACTTCCTTTCATCCCCATCAACCCTCACAGAAACCAGAGACAGAGAGAGACGTTGAGACACAACGAGAGAGGGAGAGAGTCTCTTGCTCTGTGTTGTGTACCTCAGAACAGAGGGTATTCGGCTTCCACAGGGATCACATCTTGCAAGCTGGAAACTGAAGTAAGTTATAGAGCTTCCTTTTTCTTTTAAATTCCATCACTTCCAACGCAAAATGATGAGTTATAAGTTGTAGCTCTAAGTGGCTACTATATATCGATGAAATAGGGTCAGATTTGTAACTGTTGACATTCATGAGCTTATTTTCACTGTGCACAAACCGTTAGAAGTGTGTGGTGTTAGCAATGAATCAAGTGATGTACGTGTGTAAGTATATATAAATATATGAAGCTAGCGTGAACCTTAGAGAACAAACAGAATGAAGCTGAACCATTTATATATATTAATGTGCTGCATGAGGAAAAAAAAAATGAAGATATATATGGATGCTCTGTTAATGAAACCGTGTATGTCTAGAGCTTCATGGTTAAATAAATAAGTTAAGGCTTTGCCATTTTGTTTTAAAACTCAGAAAAAAAAAAAAAAAAAAAAAAAAAAAAAAAGAGTTGTTGTCATGTAAAACACTGGTTATGGAACACACACACCTGAATATATATATATATATATTGCTATTGCTTATATCGTGTTGCTGTCATGCGAAAGGAATAATAGGAAAAAAAAAACTTCCTGCACTCTATGTAGCTCTTTAAAAATGCTACTGGGCTTTGATTAAATTTCAAATAGTGTAAGAACCATAAGGTGAAAGTCTTCCTTGCAAAATAAATGCTTACGTTGGAAGTTTGGAAGCACAATAAAGTGTTCCAAGTGTCAATTGCATTACAGCATAAACACAGAAAAATAGTTATTACTAGCAACTTGTCTTTTATAACTTTATATGTTTTTTTTTTGGGTCCCAGGGAGTTGAAAAGACAAAAAAAGAAAGAAAAGAAACTTTACTAGTGTGTAATATATGTATTCTCTTTTTGCAACTTCAAATCTTTAGACAAGGCAAAACATAGCAAATAGATTCTTAGAATGTACTCTTTTTTTAGCATTGCGTTGTAATGGTAAAGGAAGGTAATAATAATAATAATGATAATGATAAAATAAAGAAATTAATAATAAATAGTAAATTAATAATAAATATAGTAATAATAATAAATAGATATTTTTATTATTATTAATAAATAAATAAATAAAGAGGGTATACTAAGTAAAATAGATAAATAAATAATAATAAATCATATTATTAAAAATGGTATTATTATTAAAGAAAAGGAGTAAATAATTAAGGGAGTTATTAATTAATAATAAATAAAAGAGTGTTATTATTAATTAATAAAAATTAAAAAGGGTATTATTAGTAAGGGAATTTTTAGGGGTTAATTCATTTTCAATCCTCTAAAAATTAGTTCGCATAGCTAATTACGTTGCGACGCGATTAAGTGACTAATGCAATGATAAACGTTTATAGGATTTCATAGACGCCTCGACCGATCCCAACACCTACCGGACAGAAATTTAAGGATTCAAGCTCGAGGTGGGTAACTTTAATCTTGTTAGCATGTATGTATGTGTTCATGTATTAGCTGATCATGTTTGATAGATGATTTACATGTTATGATTTTCCTAGCTATGGATTTGAGGCTGCGTGTCTCATAGGGCTGCGTGTCCTAATAAGGGCTGCGATCTTTGGCCGTTAACTGCGGTTACGGTGCAACTTGTTTACCTGTAAATACTTCTATGTTCAACATGTGCTATATTGTCGTTTATGCTTCATATCTGTTCGTGAGATTAACTGTTACCCCTGGGGTTCATTCATTTGAACTCCAGACCGTATTAAGGAAACAGGAAGTGGATCGGGCACGAGGGGAAAGGCGCATCAGTAAGGATTACTGAAGAAGTTTATCTTTTATCATTCAGTACTACTAGTCTAAACGTTTATCTTTTGTCTTAACATTTTGGATTACTGTATTAAGACCCCCTATGGGATAGATATCGCTTGCGAAAAATTTATCCTCGCGTTTTCAATATTTTCAAACTTAGTTATTTTATGAAATTTTTATTCCGCATTTAAGTCGTCCAAACTATTCGATGCTTGTGCGCTTATACTCTGATAGTAGTTAGATAAATGCCTTGTACAAGAGAGGGTGTTTACACACCCCATACTGAAATCCCGAGCGCTCTCTTCCTCCTTTGAGTTCTCTCTTTGTTTTCATATTTTCTACCTGCTGGTTGCTTCTATATTTTGTTGTTTTATTCACCTTGTGCTTGCAAGAAGAGTCTGTTTTATTTTGGGGAGTGTCACTTCCTATCATTCGATGGTTGCATAATAGTTCTTAAGATCCTTGGATGTGACTAGGATTACACGTTGTATTTGTATGAACTATGCCAACATTCTTAAGGGCTAATATGGCTTATGCTGGTACCGGAGCTAGCAACACTGGTGCTGGTGCTAACCCAATAATAGTGCTTATCCGAGACAATTTTCAAACTTTTACAAGATAGAGCATTTTGATGGGAAGAACTTCAGACACTGGCAAGAATGTGTCTACACTGTTTTGAACATGCATGGAGATGTTGATGCGCTTACTCAGCTTGTGCTTGCCTAGATGTTGACCAAGCCCAAAACAACGC
This sequence comes from Acacia melanoxylon, assembly GCA_019022615.1. Taxonomy (NCBI): domain Eukaryota; kingdom Viridiplantae; phylum Streptophyta; class Magnoliopsida; order Fabales; family Fabaceae; genus Acacia; species Acacia melanoxylon. The sequence continues at coordinate 1,087,737 of JAFJYJ010000018.1, read as the reverse complement.
TTGGACCTATGCTAATATGGTTTGTAGACACACTCTCATTACTACTTTATCTAACGACATGTTCGATGTGTATTATGTCTACAAAGAAGCAAATGAGATATGGGGATCACTTATCCTCAAGTATATTGCTAAGGATGCTGGGAAACAAAATTTTGTGATAGGAAACTTTTATAAGTGGGAGATGTCAGATGAGAAAGGCATCAAGTTCTAGATCAACAAGTACCACAAACTAAATGAGGAGCTTTGGTTGAGAAGATCAATCTGCCAGATGAGTTTATGGCTGGTGTACTGATCGAGAAGCTACCAAATTCATGGAATGACTACTTGCAATAGTTGAAACATAAACATAAACAACTATCTCTAAATGGCCTGATCACTCATATCATTATTGAAAATACTAATCGAAAGGCGTTACAAGCTACAAAGGTCAACGAAATGGTTGCTAAAGCAAACCTAATTGAGGAAAAGCCACATAACAAGAGGTACAACCCTAAAAATAAAATAAATAAATAAAAAAGAAACCTTACTAAAAGCCCAAGGATACTAACCCCAAAAACAAAATAGGCAGTTGTTTTGTCTATGGAAAACTAGGTCATTATAAAACACAGTGCAAGAAAAGGGCCAAGGGAGATAACTCTCAAAGGGGTGAAAATCCTCCTAAGCCAAATGTAAATTTGGTTGAAGGAGATTATAGCTGTAATACCCGGATTTTAGCAAATCTGGAATTTCGAGATAAAGGAAAATTAATGAATATTTTAATGAAGTAAATTCATGAGATAAAACTGTTATAGAAAATTGTTATAATTATAGAGTAAATTGTCAAGAAAGTTACGAAAAAATATGATGAACAGAATGACCGAAAATGATATCATGGTGATAAAAACAAACTTCTAAAAACATTATGATAAATACCGAAAGATCATGAAAAATTATGAGAAAATTATGGAAGTGTTATCCCTAATTATGAGAATTTAATAAATTATTTCAGAGGAAATAACATGAAGAAAAGTTTAAAAAGCATTTCGAACCATAAAGTAACTCGATGGGGTAAACATTGTTAATATTTTACATAGGATATAAAATGACAATGTCGGATAAAAGTTTGTAAGATAACAATATACTGTAAAATTGGTAAAGATAAATATATGAAGAAACCTGATCCTAAAAAGATCATTAAACAAAGAAATTAGGTATGTTTAAGCCTTAACGAAGGCGGGGTAAAACGGGAATTTTGGTAAAAAATATTATATTTTTTAAAAATGGAAAAATTTATGGAAAAATAATTAAAACTGAATTTTAAAATTTAGGGGTCGAAATTCTTAATATTTTTAATTAAAAAGAATTGTTTAAATAATTAAAATGATAATTAGAATAATATAATAATATAATGCGGTGAGTCGAAACATATGCGGCATCAAGGGAAAAGTCGAAATAAATTACACAGGTAAACCAGAGGCAAAAGTCTTTTCAGACTGATCAAATTAAGTACAAGTGAAATTCTACACGAAGAAAGAATTTACCAGACGTCGATTCCGCGACCGAAAACCCTAATTTCTAATAAGACGAAAAGTTGATCGATAGAGTAGAGTCGATAGGCAAAGTGAGAACCTATAGAAACAATTGCGTGTTTTCAAACACGGGATTAAGTTAGGCAACCACCGGACGTTTTATGATTCAAATAATTATTGTCCGTGAAGTTGGTTCTATCGGAAGTGATTTAAAATATCGAACGCGTTTGTCCGAATATCTTCCGACGCACCGGAGAATACCTGGATATGATCAAAAGAGGATCCAAATAGATAATATGAAAGAGGATGAAAAGACCTTCAAAGTTATACGCCCGATTTTTGAGTTTCGCGAAATCGCGCGAAACGGACACCGATCGTAGCTTTATCGGCGGAGGCCATAAAGCAAGAGCCATCATGGATGACAACTCATCCATTGACTTTAGGGCTCTTAGATGTCGATCTTGACCATGGATGGCCAAGAGTGTTTTGTCCTCAAAAATGCGATCCAACGGCCGAATCCGATCTCAAGACTTTTGTGGAAATTCCCACCTTGTCCCTATTTTTCCCTATAAATAGCAAGCTCTCTTGCTCTCATTCTTCACACCAAATCCGAATCCTAGAGAGAGGTTCTAGAGAGAGAAGCTCGGAAAATTCCGCCTTAGCTCCGAGTAAGTTCTTCCTCCGTCCTTAGCTTTTAGCTTCCATAGTTCTTTCGGTAGTTATAGTAGAGAACCGTTGTTTTGATCTAGGAAGTTTCAGAATATATTCCTATGCTTGTTTTTAAGCCTCATTGCATTGAAAGATGCCTGACGAGGTAAAAACATAGTGAGGATAATTTTGAAATGGAATAAGGTCAAAGTAACGAAGTTCTGGCGAAATTCCGCCAAATTAGGGGTAAAAGGGCAAAATGGTAATTTTTACCTAAAATGCCAGTTATGATGTCAAATCACTAATGAAAGTGATATTACTCCGATAGGGCATCATAAACTCGATTTGCTTTGCCGTTACGCCGCCCGACGTGCCGTGGGTGAACATTTCACGTTTTTCCGTAAAAAGTACGTTTTTCCGCCAGAAGTACCTAACGTCGTCAACGAAGGTACGGACGCGTACTGTAACACTAATCTTGTGCTTCTTAAATGCATATATGTGATAGATACGTTCGTAGACCGATATACGAGCAGTTTTACACGGGTTATAGTCATGATAACGCCGTATGTTTTTCTAGCGCCGAGAACACGAGTGGTATCGTGGCACCGGTGAATAGTGCAAGCTGTTATTGTTGTTTTACATTGTGGGGTTTTACATACTTTAGTAATGCTTATGTTTTGTCGGCACAATGATCATGCATCTCGCTGTATGCTTATGTAGTGATATACTTGTTGTATTGTCTAGAATATCTCGTTATCCGTATACCGTATTGTTTGGGTTTGAGATTAACCGTTGCGAGATTCAATACGGTGAATTGAATCTCGCTATAGCTTCGTGGATCCGGAGGAATACGGATCGAAGATCGAGGCAAGCAGCGAGAGACGTGCAGCCCGAGACTTATCTATCTTTACCGCTTTCGCTTATTCACTTTCAAACTCTAGGATTAATGTAATCATTACAATGTTACACCGTGGTTGATGTTTGTTATGAATCGCCACTTTTTCGCTCCAATGCTCTACTCGATTACTCGCTTGAAATATTTGGAAACGTTTTAAAAAAAAAAATATTCCGCCGTTTTCAAATGGGATGTTACAATAGCAAAGTGATGAAGAAATTATTATTGCTATGGTGTCAAGCCCTTCTTGTCTCCGATGTGTAGACTCAGGAGCTACCAAGCACATCTTTGCTAAAAAAGATATGTTTTCCTTCTTGAAGAAGGGGAAGACCAGAGTTATCTAGTTGACTCCCAACTTCTAAGGTTCAGGAAAAGGGAAAGTGGTACTAAAGCTCATATCTAGAAAGACCTTGGCGCTGAACATCATGTTGTATGTACCTAAAAGTCTAAGGTAACTTAGTCTTAGTGGCATTGCTAGGGAAAGCCAGGGTTAGGGTGTGTTTTGAGTTTTACAAAATTGTCATGACCAAGAATAATGTTCTCATTGGGAAGGGCTATTGTAATAAGGGTCTATTTGTTATGAGTTTTGCTGAAATGAATGAGAATACATCTTCTTCTACTTACTTCATTGATTCTTTTTATTTCTGACATGCTAGATAAGGACATGTTCATAAATCTTATATCAAATGACTGCAAAATCTTCGGCTTATTTTTTAAAATAAAAATGATTTTTAAATATGCGAAGTTTGTGTAGAAACTAAGCAGCCTAAAAAATGGCATTTTTCTACTCAAAGAGAAACTAAGTTGTTAGCTTTAATTCATACTAATTTGGGAGATTTAAAACAAATTGAGATTAGAGGTAGTAAAAGATATTATATTATTTTTATTGATGATTTTTCAAAATATACCATGATTATTGATAAGTCATATTTATGCTATATATTTTCAATGTGTTATAATTGTTTTAATTACATGACGATTTTGAGCTTGAATATGTTTTATATGATAAAATATGACTAAATTCATGCATATGTGGAAATAGGAATTGGATGAAGTAAACTGTTTCATTTTAGATATTATCCCGCATATAGACAAAAGAAAAAGGTTGAATTTTGATGTATTTTGAAATCGAATGACAATGCTGATGTAATGCTACAACATCATGGGTGTTTGTTCTGAACTAACATCACAATGTTGTCCCAAAGCTATAGAATCATTAATTTACTGGGTTGCGCTGATCTTTTCTCGAGAATATTTCAAAAAATAACTGCAAGAAATAGAGCTGGATGTTTAGACAACGGTTGATTTGACAGAGATGGAAATAAAGAGTTGGGAGAATCAGAAAGAAGATCTGGAGAATCCTGTGGATAAAAAGAGAATCAATCAATCGAATCTAGGGAGTCAGGCCTAACATAATTGGAAAGCCCAGCTCACTGGACGTACGATGCAAAGGTCCTCACCAAGGTTGTCAAACTCATGAGTTTAGGCAAACTCATGACAGTAAGGTAAACTTGTATCTTGAACTTGAATTGCAAACTCGTAAGAGTTTACTTTTACCATTAAATAGATATTAATAGTGTATAATTAAATAATAATAAATAACAACAATTTGATTTAAATATCTTTTAAATCCAAATAATTGAAATTAAATCCAACAACATTCATAATTTATCATATATAACAAAGAAATTTCTATAAAATTTATATTTAAAGCCGCTAAGCATGATCAAACGAGGAAGTTAACACGAGTTTAAGGATGAGGCAACATAGTTTTGTAAACAAAAAACGTAAAAAAAAAATGGTAAACTTGGTATATAAACTCGTAAGTTTAACCGAGTTTACAATGATCATGAGTTTGCCAGTGACTCGACTATATTTTGTAAGCTTAAAATGTACAAATGTCAAACTCAGAGAGTTAACTCATGAATTTGACAACAATGGTCCTGACTATAAAAAGAAAAGACGGCTAGACCTAGAAAGCAGTCAACGATAGCACAAGAAGCAATAAAAGCGTAAATTGATTCTTTGAATCAAAATAAAACATGGGTTTTGGTAGACTTGCCTTCAACAGCAAAGCCTATTCATTGTAAATGGGCTTTTAGGGAAAAGTATTTTCCTTATGGAACCATTGATAAATACAAGGCTAGGTTGGTAGCCAAATGATATACTCAAAAAGAAAATGTTGACCATTTTGACACATTTTCTCTTATGACTAGGATTTCTTCTGTTAGAATCCTAACTGTCTTAGCTTCTATTCATAAACTTTTTATTCATCAATAGGATGTTAAAACAACATTTTGAATAATAATTTAGAATAGTAGATTTATGCGGTGCAACCTGAAGGCTATATTGTTTCTGGATACAAAAAAAAAAACAGTTTGTAAACATGTTAAATCTTTGTATGGTTTGAAATAAACACCTAAACAATTGCATGACAAATTGGATCAAGTTTTGCTAAGTGTTGGTTTCTCTACTATTGAAGTAGAAAGATGGGTTTATACAACACTTGTAAATGGTGATCATGTAATTATTTGTCTGTATGTGGATGGCATGCCTATATTTAGTGCTAGCATGGATATTGTGTTTGAGACAAAACGTTTTCTTTATTTTAATTTTGATATGAAGGATTTGAGTGAAGCAAAAGTGATTTTGGGTATTAAGATCATAAGAAATGAAAACAACATCATACTTTCTTAAGAACATTATGTTGAGAAAATTTTGAAAAACTTTGAACTGTTGGATGAGTCTCCTTTGAGTAATCCTTATGATCCTAATGTGCATTTAAAGAAAAATAGAGGAGATCCAATAGCTCAATATAAATATGCACATATTACTAGAAGTCTGTTGCATTTAATAAACTATATCAGGCCAAACATAGCATGTGCTATGTGTAGATTGAGAAATTATACTAATTTCCAAGCAATGAATATTAGGAGGCTCTAGTAAGGGTATTTAGATACCTAAGAGGTACCATGAATTATGGTATTCATTATAGTGAATTTCTTGTTGTATTAGAAGGATATGGTGATGCTAATTGGATCTCAGAATCATAGGAGACCAAATCCACTAATGGTTATGTTTTCACTCTTGGTGGTGGTGCCATAACATGGAATTCAGCCAAACAGACTATTTTAACCAATTCCTCAACAAATTTTGAGTTTATTGCTATGGAGTTGGATGGTACCGAGGTTGAGTGGTTGAAAAACTTCTTGGCGAATATCCTACTAGGTGAAAAACCAACACCATCAGTGTCTTTACATTGTGATAGTCAACCTGCGATAGCTAAGGCCAAAAGTAAAATCTTTAATGGTAAAAGCAAAAATATTCGACTAAGAAATAATATTATAAGGAATCTACTAAAAGATAGTGTAATCGCAATCGATTATGTGAGGTTAGTAGTAAACCTAGCAGATCTGTTTACAAAAACCCCTAAGAAGGAAACAAATCTTTGATTCACCGAGGGAATGGGACTTAAACTGATTTGAAGTTAATAGCAATGGCAACCTAACCTTTGTGATGGTAATCCCATGAAGGAGGTTCAATGGGTAAAAACAAGTCATTTGTTATTTCTACTAGCATTCAAATTAAATTGATAGTCCCTTCGTATGATGCAAGAAAGTACTAGAATATATTTTGGTGAGGTTGAGCAAAAGCTTTTAATGATTTCATAGTCCTACATGATGGTTTGCTTATTGCAGGTGCATTTCATGAAATCACCTCTGCAAATGTGTAGTGGGCCCGTTCCTAAGAGATCATGACGAAATCTCTAGAGCATTCGTTATGTACCAGGCACGCGCATGGTTGTCTTAATGTGAAAATATGTGTTAACAGTGAAATGTGGGGTATAATCTGACCCTTAATACCTCTAGTACACATACCTCTAGTACACACCTAAGAGTTGTTGGTTCAAAGTTGAGAGAAAAAATGTGGACTTATATGGGTAAATTCCCCCACATTATTGATCACCTCTAGTACACAACTAAGGGTCAGATTAAGGATAAATTCCAATTGTTTACAATAGTTCTTCTTTTTTATTATCGTTGAGAGAGTATCAATAAAGGTAAATTAAGAAAATACTAACAAATATAAAAACTATGTCTTATATTTATATTTAGGATCAAAATCAATTCTCTAAATATGTCTTATATTAAGTACAAAGGGAATACTTATTAAGTTGTCCATCTTATAATGCTAATAAGTTTCATAATGTCCAAAGCTGTTTTTTATGCTGTGGTATCTTCACTTTAAAGTGATAGCTGGTTATTATTGTGCAGGGGGGCGATTTCTACATTCCATACGGTATGTTTTCTATTGTTGCATTGAAATTACTATGGCATGCTTCTCTTGTTTTTCAAGCTTGTAATTTGATACACTACCCTTAGTTACTTTCATTATCTGAAGAGTTGTCCATCTCATGTTTTTGCAGGGAATTGTGGGGAAAGTATATTTATAATGGTGATATCCCAGGTGTGATCGCGCGTCATACTTTTTAAGTTCTTACTGTGTAGAATGCAATAATTCAGAATATTTTGTTGTCTCATAGATAAATAGGGTATTTACATAGGTCTTGCGATTTATTTCAGATGACAAACCTACACGTAAATGTGATGAAGGAGGACTTCTGGCCATGAACATGTTTGATTGGTATGGCATTGGTTCTCACTTTGTAATAACATTGAAACCAGATGATCAACTTGACTGGTTTGTTTATATGTGTTTAACTCTTGAATGTATTTAGCACTATGTTCTGCCATTTTTCATTCTCATGAACGGTTAGGGTGTGAATATTGCATTTAAAGAAGTGTATAATTTACTAATGTGATTGTGCGGAATCTTTGTGTAGGTTTCAAATAGGTTTTGGAAAGATTGTCGATGGATTCATGATGTTGGATGCAATTATTTATGCGCCTACAGGGGAGCACGAGTTCAAGTGAGTGATTGTGGTGAATGTAATGAAGATGGGAGCAAAAGTTCTGGCAGGCCTCATAGAAATAAACCCAAGAAAAAAGACAGGATGTGCTATGGTAGAAATAAAGCAACGAAAGCCAAGATGTGATAGGGAGAAATTGTATTTATGCAAATCTGGCTTCAACGTTAAATCTTGAATTCATTATGCAATTTAATATGTGCTCTAGTTCAAGAGAACTATATATATAAAATTTAAGGGAAATATACTTCTCATGTTGTAGGAGAAGTGTATCCTCATATTATAGATACTTTGATTTCCATGTTTGAGTTTTTCTTTTCTTTTTTTTTAAAAGATGTGGGTCCCACCATTTCATGTGTGTGTAGGAATCTTCTTCTTCTCATGCAACATGAGAAGTTTAAACCCCTAAATCAACGTAATGAATCTTCATGTGATATAATCTTAGGATTAGATTTTCTACAACAAAATTATCATTTTCATTTTATAAGAATAGTAATCACCAAGCAATAGGAATTAGGATAACTAGTCCTTATAAAAGAAAAGATGAAAATTTTCAAAAGAAAAAACATAAAGAAGAAATACAATTTTTACAGAATAATGAACCAGTAAAAATTGAACATTTGCCAGCTACTTTAACCATAATCAAGGAAAAATCTTTAGAACATAGAATATTAGAAAATTATAATGAAAATCCATTAATACACTGGGAAAAATCTAAGCCTATGACAAAAAGAGAACTAAAAGATTATAGCAAATAAATAAATTGTAAACCTTATCCTTGGACAGTTGAGGATAAAAAGTAATTTGTAATGCATATAAATTAAATGAAGAAATATAATTTGATAAGAGAAAGTAGATCCGAATACTCTTCACCCGCAATGGTTGTAAGAAAATTTAGTGAAGAAAGAAGAGGGAAAATTAGAATGGTTATTAATTATAAAAAGCTGAATAATATAGCTATTAGAAATAGATATCAAATACCAAGAATGGAATTATTATTTAACTTGATAAGAGGAAAAAAGATATTTAGTAAATTTGAATGCAAATCATGATTTTTCCAAATAAAATTAGAAAGAAAGTAGTCAAAAATATACATCCTTTAGTATATCAGAAGGATTATATGAGTGGAACATATTTCCTATGGGTTATCATAACAACCCAAGTATATTTCAAGAATTTGTATCAAATTATTATTACTGATAAGAGATTTTGTTGTAATATATATATAGATGACATATTAATATTTTCAGACAATGAAAAAGAACATGAAGAACATTTAAATCAATTTATAACTTTAATTGAAGAAAAAAGATTGAATATATCACCTGAAAAATCTATATTAAGAAAAAAGAAATATCTTTCTTAGGACAGATAATAACAACAAATGGAATATAATTATAAGATCATATAAGTAAAAAGGTATTAGAATTTGATAAAATAAAAAATAAGAAAGACTTACAAGATTTTTTAGGATTGATAAATGATAATTGAATATTTCATACACTTCTTTTTATCTCTTGATTAATAATTTAGGACTCTTTAGTTAATTAATAATGGCTTTTATACTTATTTGGGCTTTGGGCCTTTTATTATGTTTTAGCCATTTTTAATAATAAAATTCCAGTTTTATATTGCTTCACTATTCCTACCATAACTCTTGAACCAGACATCGGATTTGCCTCATTCTTGTTTCATATTTCAGATGATTCAGAGAGCTACAATTCTTATGAAGACATGAAGGGCAAATTCGGACAAGAGGGCGGTCGATTTTGGAGCCGAAGTCGGAATTTTAATTGGGCTTGAATTTGTAATTAAAACCCGTTTATTTTATTATTTTCTGTTTTGGGCCCGAATTGGATTGAAGCCCCATTTTCGTTTTTCCATTTTAGGTTAAGTGTGGCAGCAGCCACAAACATATTCTCATTCACGTTTTTAGACTTTGGTGGATCAAAATAGGAGTTTTCAAATTCTCGAAGTGTTCTTCATGTTCTTCGTGTTCTTCATCTTTTCATCTTTTCTTCGCATTTTGCTTAGCCATGCTCGGCTAAGTTTCGTGGTTAACCTATGGATTGAGGGTTCCAAAAATCCAGAGGACATGTGCTTCATTAGGTAATCTGGAATCGTCTCGTTTATTTTAATCGGATCCGATTATAATTGCGGATTAGGTATTAGATTTAATACCTAGATTGATATCCCAAGGACATAGGTCGGACCGGGTTCTGAGAGAACGTTGTGCGATCGTACAGCGAGCTCGCCACGTGTTCGATCAAATACTAGACGATCGTCTAGTCGAGGGAATATCTGGACGAACGCAGAGATCTCGATTCGTCTAGAATCAATCACGAGTTTGATTATTATCTGTTTGTCCGATGAAGGTTATGGAATCCCAATTCTGAGTTAACTGTTTTTAATCGTTTTTAACCGGTTTAATCCGTTTCTGCATCTGCATATTTCGTTCTGTTTAGTTTAATTTCGTTTTCAATCTGTTTAAATCAAAAACCCCCAATTTGTTATTATTTTGTTTCGCTATTGCTGATTTAAACCCACTGCAAATTCCTTGAGAGAAACGACCCAGGTTACATTATACTGCAAATCTTTTCCTAATCTGGTATTTTGGGAGATCACGGCAAATCTCTCAAAATATGGCGCCACCGCTTGGGGAATTCGCATCGGTTTCATTAAGCAACAAGTAGTTTTCGGTGGTTCGGGTGACCGGACGAAAAATTTTCTGATCCGAGATCACTCAAACTAGGTCTTATTCACAAGGAATTGGGCATTTTAAACAAGAGTCACTCTACTTGGGAGTGAGGTTTGCCCTATTTTCCCCAAATTCCAACGTTTAGACCACTTTTTCACTGTTTTAAGTTTCTATTTTGTGATTTCTACTAGGTCAATTTTTTTGGAGTATCCTCGAATGAGCTGAAAGTTTTCCAGGCGATAGAAAATGGCCTATCTCACTTGGCACACCAGAAATCTTTCGTGTAGTATGCTCAGATTTTTCAAATTCCATCGTTTAGACCACTTTTTCAATTTTGAAGTTTTTTAATTCCATTTTTGGGTTCCCCAATGGTCTAGGAGTTGCCCTGTCCAAGTCCCATAAATTTTAAAAATCATTTGATGTTGTTTTGGACTTGTTTTGGTCAACATAGGTTTTAGCTTTTTGTGTTTTTTTGTTTGTGTGTCATCTTAGTGTTTCCTACTTTTTACCACTTGTAGTGGCATTTTTGTAATTCTGATTTTCTCGGTGGCATTTTCGTATATTCGATTTTCTACGCAAATTCCGCCTTGTTGCATGAGTACTAGGAGTACTATTAATCCGAAGACTTGTTGCCACTTGATCCCGAAATAGAAAGAACAATTCTTACCGCTAGAAGAATTGTTAGGCTAAGTCGTGGGATTGATACTTGAATTTGACATTGAACTTGAGTCGATTGTGTCCATTCGTTGATCTTGACTCTAATAGTACTTCTGATAGTCTTGTTGTTTTCACTGATTCTAGTAGCAATTTTGCTAACTCAGAAATTATGGAAGAAGAGCAAGCAGCTCGTCCCACTTTGAAAGAATTAGCTACCCCTAATGTGGGCAATCAAAATTTGCAGCTAACTTTGAATTAAAATCTGGTCTTATCCATTTGTTGCCCAAGTTTCATGGTCTTGCAAATGAATGTCCTCACAGGCATCTCAAGGAGTTCCATGTGGTATGCGACAATGAAACCTCAAGCAATTGATGAGGACCACATTAAGCTGAGAGCTTTCCCATTTTCCTTAGATGGCGCGGCCAAGGATTGGCTATACAATTTGCAACCAACATCCGTTGGGAGTTGGGATGATATGTAGAAGTTATTCCTAGTGAGGTTCTTTCCTTCCTCAAAAGCCATTGCGATCCGTAAAGGAGATCACTAGTGTTAAACAAATCAATGGGGAGACCATGTATGAGTATTGAGAGAGGTTCAAGTGATTGTGTGCAAGCCGTCCACACCACCGCATTTCGCACCAACTCCTAATTACATATTTCTATTCTGGTTTGTTACGGATGGATAAAAGCTTCGTGGATGCATCCAGTGGTGGGGCCTTAGATGGCAAGACACCTGAAGAGGCCCGAGAGTTGATATCTATTATGGCTACTAATTTTCAGCAATTTGGCACCAGGGCCAATGGTACTCCTGTTTACCAGATTCAAACACCTCCGGTCCAGTATGATTCTCAGAGATTGGAGAATAGGCTTGATGATCCGACTTCCCTTGTGAGGCGGTTAGCAAAGGATGACGTACAAAAGACAATCTTCCCTCCTCCTCGATTGGGTACTCATATGGGTTCCTTTCGACCCTTGTCATTCTATCGATTCTTGCCCTACCTTGCATGATCCCGCTTATCAAGACCCGGTCGGTAGGCTGCAGTAGGTGTTTTTCCGGAAAGCCACAATACCAAAGCGAATAATGCTTATTCTAATACTTACAATCCGGATGGAGAAATCACCCCAATTTTCGTTGGAACCGTAACCGAGTAACCAATATCGCGCGAGTGCGGGAATTACCAACGAGACAAGATGCACCACGTAATTTCCAACACAAAGATCAACCTTCCTTTGCCAGCACCACATCCTCGACCAGCCATATGTGCACCTCCACAGGCGGCACAACAGCAAGCTAGTACTAGTAGTAGTGGTGGTTCCTCACTTGAAGATATGATGAAGCAATTTGCCACAAACTCTATACAGTTCCCAACAAAGAACCGAAACTTCCATTCAGAGTTTGCAAACACAGATTGGCCAATTGGCAACATCACTGAATCAGCTTCAACCTCAAGGATCCAACACTCTCCCTTCACAAACAATTCCTAATCCTAAAGGGAATGTGAGTGCTATCTCCCTTCGATCTGGCAAGCAATTGGAGGAACCTAAACCAGATGTAGATGTGACTTCCACATCAGAAAGAGAGTCAGAAAATGTGAAGATTGACTCTAAAAACAAACAGTGCAATGCAAAGAAGGTGAAGAGGAAGACATTCCCATTCCTCTTCCTTTCCCTCAGAGAGCCATTCGATCCAAGAAGTTGGCAGACAAAGCACAAGAGAAGGATATACTTGAGACATTCAGAAGAGTAGAGATCAACATTCCTCTCTTAGATGCAGTCAAACAAATTCCTAAATATGCCAAGTTTCTGAAGGAGTTATGCACCAACAAGAGGCGATCGAAGGGAATGAACGAGTGAGTTTGAACCGAATGTATCGCCCTCATCCAACCTACCATGCCTCGCAAGTGCAAGGATCCAGGGACGTTTTCTATCCCTTGCCTTATTGGTAATTACAGATTTGATGATTGCATGCTAGATTTAGGTGCTTCTATAAATGTCATGCCTGCATCTATCTATAGATCTCTTGGTCTTGGTCCCTTGCGTCCAACTGGTGTTATTGTTCAATTAGCTAATAGGAGCAATGCCCATCCTTCGGTTTAGTTGAAGATGTATTAGTCAAAGTCAATGAATTGATATTCCCCGCTGATTTTTACATCTTAGATATGGAGGATGAGTCTTCTATCGATAGATCACCAATCATTCTAGGGAGGCCTTTCATGAAAACAGCTAGGACTAAGATAGATGTGTATTCTGGTACTCTTTCCATGGAGTTTGGTGATATTTCTGTGAATTTTAATATCTTTGATGCCATGAAATATCCTAGGGAAGAGCATTTTGTTTTCTGTATTGATGTGATTGATGATGCTGTGGACGATGTTCTTGCTGATTGGTGTGCTGATTATCCTGATTTTTCATCTGAGAGTGATTCTACCATTTGTGCATGTGCTGATAATGAATGGTGCTCTGTTTGCACTCATTTGGTTAATGCTGCATTATTTGGTGATTCTGACTTGTTGGGTGATTATGCATTACTTGTGGATTCTGATATTGATTCTGAGTTTGAGCTTCATCCCGATCCCGATGTGCATCCCGATTTTGATTTTGATGAACTTAACTCGATTTTGATGAGCTGAATTCGATGTTAACATTGAGCCGTGTAGACATAGTTCTTCCGCTTCTTTGAATGTGGTTTCGTGCATTTCCGGTGTGATGACATCGAGTTGTTGCAACAACCACCCAAACTTCTCCCATCTACCGAGCAACCTCCCAAACTTGAGTTAAAATCCCTTCCAGGTCACCTGAAGTATGCATTTTTGGAGGTGGATGAACAGTTGCCAGTCATTGTGCAAATAATCTTCTTCCTGAACAAGAAGAGAAGCTGCTAAGCTTATTGAGGGCAAACAAGAAAGCCATTGGGTGGACATTAGGCGACATAGTTGGCATCGCCCTTCCATGTGTATGCATCGAATTCCGTTGGAAGAGGAAGCTAAGCCGGTGAGGCAACCCCAGAGACGCCTTAATCCCCTAATCCTTGATGTGGGTTAGCCCGGTTCAAGTGGTTCCTAAGAAATCCGGAGTCACTGTGGTAGCCAATCAGAAGAATGAGCTCATTCCTACTCGAGTTCAGAATAGTTAGAGAGTTTGCATTGACTATAGGAGACTCAACCATGCCACTCACAAGGATCATTACCCTTTACCTTTCATTGATCAGATGTTAGAGCGATTGGCTGGCAAGTCTCATTACTGCTTCCTGGATGGCTACTCCGGATACTTCCGATCCATATTGCTCCCGAGGATCGGGAGAAGACGACCTTCACATACCCCTTTGGAACATATGCCTACCGAAGGATGCCTTTTGGCCTCTGCAACGCACCTGGCACCTTTCAGCGTTGTATGGTAAGCATTTTCTCTGAGTTTCTAGAGGATTGCATGGAGGTCTTTATAGATGATTTCACTGTATATGGGTTTGATTTTGATGCATGCTTAGCTAATTTGTCTAGAGTTTTGCATAGGTGCATTGAGTCTAATCTTGTGCTGAATTATGAGAAGTGTCACTTTATGGTTGAGTCAGGTATAGTCTTGGGACACATAGTGTCTAGGAAAGGGATTGAGGTAGACCTTGCTAAGATAGATGTGATTACTGCTTTGCCTTACCCCTCATCTGTGCGGGAAGTTCGCTATTTTCTTGGTCATGCAGGATTCTATCGGCGATTCATTCGGATTTCAAGAAGACGCTAGACCCTTGTCCAACCTTCGCATAAGGACACCGACTTTTTATTTGATGATGAGTGCAAGGCGCCTTCGATCACTTGAAGCGTTGCCTGACTACAACTCCGGTGATCCAACCACCTGATTGGTACCTCCCCTTCGAGTTGATGTGCGATGCTTCCAACTATGTGGTTGGTGCTATCTTGGCATAACGGGTCCACAAAGCATCTCATGTGATTGCATATGCCTCCAAGACTTTGGATCCCGCTCAGTCTAATTACACCACGACTGAAAAGGAGTTGTTGGCTATTGTATTTGCTTTTGATAAGTTTAGGTCATATCTCGCTAGCTAGTAGAGTAATTGTTTTCTCGACCATGCTTTGCTTTAAAGTTCCTTTTGAAAAAGGCGGATGCTAAGCCACGACTCATCCGGTGGATGTTATTGCTCCAAGAGTTTGATGTTGAGATTCGAGACGTGAAGCGGAGAACAAAATTGGGTAGGCGACCACTTGAGTCGCATCACCCATTCTCCCTCTCACCCCTCCTCTATTCGGATGATTTCCACGATGAGCGCTTCTACAACCGCAAGGTAAGCTTCCATGGTATGCTGATCTGGTTAACTACTTGGTAGCTGGTGTTTTGCCTGTAGATTCCACTAGGGCACAAACTCTTAAATTGAAGAGTGAGTCTAAATATTATGTTTGGGATGACCCTTATCTGTGGAAATTTTGTAGTGATCAAGTAGTTAGGAGATGTGTGCCTGATCATGAGTTTCACTCTATATTGCATTTTGCTCATGCTTCTGCATGTGGTGGTCACTTTGGACCCCAAAGAACTACTAGGAAAGTGTTAGATAGTGGATTGTTTTGGCCTTCCTTGTTTCATGATTCCCATCTATTTTGTAAGTCATGTGATAACTGTCAGAGAGCAGGTAGTATTTCCCGTAGGCATGAGATGCCCTTAACCCTATATTGTTTTGTGAGATCTTTGATGTTTGGGGTATTGATTTTATGGGTCCATTTCCCGCTTCATATGGTTATACTTACATACCGCTAGTTGTTGATTATGTCTCGAAATGGGTTGAGGCGAAAGCCACTCGGACTAATGATTCTTCAGTTGTGGTGGATTTTGTTAGGTCTAACATTTTCTGCAGATTTGGCATTCCTAGAGCTATTATCAGTGACCAGGGCTCCCATTTTTGCAACCGAAGCATGGGTGCCTTGTTACGCAAGTATGGAGTGCTTCACAAGGTCTCCACAAGATACCATCCTCGACCAATGGTCAAGCCGAAGTCTCAAATAGAGAGATTAAGCAAATCCTTCGTAAGACCGTTAACTCTACCCGGAAAATTGGAGTAAGCGATTAGAGGATGCTTTGTGGGCATATCGCACCGCCTACAAGACTCGATTGGGATGTCTCCTTATGGCTGTCTTTGGTAAGGCATGTCATCTTCCGGTTGAGTTGGAGCATCAAGCTTATTGGGCCATTAAGCAGTGTAACATGGATTTGGCCAAGTCTGGTATGGAACGGAAGCTGCAGTTGCAAGAGTTGGAGGAGCTTAGATTGGATGCCTATGAGAGTTCGTGGTTATACAAGGAAAAGACTAAGGCATTCCATGATAAGCATATTTTGAGGAAAGAATTTTTTGTGGGCCAAAAAGTTCTTCTGTTTAACTCCCGTCTGAAGTTTATGCCTGGTAAGCTTCGATCTAAATGGGATGGCCCTTTTGAGATCACTAACATTTTTCCATTTGGTGCTGTTGAGCTATGTGATCCACCCACAAAGGGAGAACCTTTAAGGTTAATGGGCACCGCCTCAAGCAATTTCATGAGGGATCCCAAAGCGACGAGGAAGCGTAGATTCTCCTCATTGATGCCACTTATCCTCCTTAAACCCTTGGGGAGTATTCTTCTTTCTTCTCCTCTATCTCTTTTATTTGTTTTCTTTTTTCTACTTTGCTTTTTGAAAATAAATACGGTCTTTCTTTCTATGATTGCTACATATTATGAACTTGGACATTTTGGTTTTAATTGATCATTCTGTTCGGTCTGCAATTCCTGACTCTTCGATTGCATGTCTTGGTAGTTGATTTGATGTTGTTGATTGCCTAAGTTGGTATTGACCTTGTGAGGTTTTGGGTCTGCATGAATGGAATTCATCTTTTGCCATTCTTTCTTTCATGTGTGCATCTGCTCTTGATTTGTGTTATCTAGAACTTGCTCCTTTTCTTTTTGAAACTACATTTTTCACTTACATGCATAAATATGATAAAAGCTTGTTTTCTTTCTTTTATTTTCCCTACTTTGGCCAAATAGCTTTCCCTTGCATTATGTTTCCTTTGCTAGCCCATTTGTGCCTTTTCGACTCTTTCTTTTCTAAACCACATTACAAGTCTAAGCGTAAAACCATTTTATTCCGCACCTTGGAAATTTATTGAGCATTGGTTTCACCTTGGTTTTGTGTTTAAGTGTGGGGGTTGCTCAGGAGTGCAACAGTTTAAGTGTGGGGGGGATATTTGATTTTGTCATTGTGTATATGTATATAGTTCTCAAAACAAAACAAAAACAAAAAACAAAAAGAGAGAGAGAAAAGAAAAGAAAAAGCAGAAAAAGAAATAAAGAAATAAAGAAAGAAAATACATAGAAAGAAAGGAGATATATGAGCAAAATAAAAGTTTTCATACATAGAGAATGCTCTTTTTATAAAAGTTTTCATAAAAGTTTTGTGTTACAAGCCCAATCAATGCTCTTTTTAATTTCTTTGGTGCTTAGCTTCTCATTCCATACTATATTACCTACCTTCACCCTAACCCCATTACAACCTTTAATAATAAGCTCTCTTGATTTGTGCATGCATGTGTTATGAGTAGTGGAGACGTAGAAATTGAGCAAGCTTATGGTAGAACAATTTTCTTGAGTAGAATTTGAGCGATACACTTATTTACCTTAAACACTTGAGAGATTGATTGATTGAGCGCATCATTTGAGAGACCATCATTTGTGATTAGCATCATTGATTGAGATTACCAGGAATTGTAATTTGAGATTAAGGGATTTTGGGTCTTGATTGATTGGTTCTAATGAAGCTTTGTGTCCCTTGTTCAATTTTTGTATTGTTAGCAATTGTTAGAAAAGAAGAGTTTCTTCTTTAGGTCTTTTTCTTTGAATTTTGCTCGAGTGCAAAAAGATAAGTGTGGGGAATTTGATAATTGAATATTTCATACACTTCTTTTTATCTCTTGATTAATAATTTAGGACTCTTTAGTTAATAAATAATGGCTTTTATACTTATTTGGGCTTTGGGCCTTTTATTATGGTTTAGCCATTTTTAATAATAAAATTCTAGTTTTATATTGCTTCACTATTCCTACCATAACTCTTGAACCAGACATCGGATTTGCCTCATTCTTGTTTCATATTTAGATGATTCAGAGAGCTACAATTCTTATGAAGACATGAAGGGCAAATTCGGACAAGAGTCGATTTTGGAGCCGAAGTCGGAATTTTAATTGGGCTTGAATTTGTAATTAAAACCCATTTATTTTATTATTTTCTCGTTTTGGGCCCGAATTGGATTGGAGCCCCATTTTCGTTTTTCCATTTTAGGTTAAGTGTGGTAGCAGCCACAAACATATTCTCATTCACGTTTTTAGACTTTGGTGGATCAAAATAGGAGTTTTCAAATTCTCGAAGTGTTCTTCATGTTCTTCGTGTTCTTTTTTCATCTTTTCTTCGCGTTTTGCTTAGCCATGCTCGGCTAAGTTTCGTGGTTAACCTATGGATTGAGGGTTCCAAAAATCCAGAGGACATGTGCTTTATTAGGTAATCTGAATCGTCTCGTTTATTTTAATCGGATCCGATTATAATTGCGGATTAGGTATTAGATTTAATACCTAGATTGATATCCCAAGGACATAGGTCGGACCGGGTTCTGAGAGAACGTTGTGCGATCGTACAGCGAGCTCGTCACATGTTCGATCAAATGCTAGACGATCGTCTAGTCGAGGGAATATCTGGACGAACGCAAAGATCTCGGTTCGTCATCGGAATCAATCACGAGTTTGATTATTATCTCGTTTGTCCGATGAAGGTTATGGAATCCCACTTCTCGGGTTAACTGTTTTTAATCGTTTTTAACCGTTTTAATCCATTTCGCATCTGCATATTTCGTTCGTTTAGTTTAATTTCGTTTTCAATCTGTTTAAATCAAAAACCCCAATTTGTTATTATTCTCGTTTCGTTGTTCGATTTAAACCCACTGCAAATTCCTTGAGAGAAACGACCCAGGTTACATTATACTGCAAATCTTTTCCTAATATGGTATTTTGGGAGATCACGGCAAATCTCTGTCAATAAATCAAATAAGAAACTATATGTACCAAATTTAGCAAAATTAACATTAAATATATCTAAGTTAGTAGGAGGAAAAACTGAATGAAATGGAATAATGAAACTATTGAGGTAGTAGAACAATTTAAAAAAAAAAATTGTCGGAATTTACCAACATTAACTATACCATTAATAAAAGATATAAAATGAATAATATATACAGATGAATCAAACCAATATTGTGGTGCTGCACTGTATTATGAATAACCCGTCTGACTTAGGGTTACATCCTGCATTTGTGTGCCTCTTCTACCACGACGTGCAGGGCGGTTACGAGGCTCATTGTGAGATGAAGAGGGTTCTTTCTGACTCACACCGATCCACGAGTAACCGGCGTTCCCGAAACAGAGTAGAATCGTTTTCACCGTTCATTTTCGAGACAAGAATAGAGGTAATGCAACAGAAGGGTTTCGCAACGTAAACGAGAGGTTCTTCGGTGATAGTAACAAAAGCTTTCGCGAAGAAATGTATATTTGGCGGTTCATATTCAAGACCGGATATACAAAGAGACGGTCTTAATAATTAACATTCAAGACCGGTCATATTAATCTCCGGTCTTAAAAGTAATTAATTTTTTATACGCACTCTTTTTCTATATTTTATACCGGCCGCATTTTATGTCCGGTGTTAAAAGAATTACTTTTAAGACCGGCTTTTATATATGTTCGGTCTTAAAACTTTATTACCTTTATATTTAAATTTTTCCTTATTATTTTGGACGCATAAAATATTAGTCCTATTGTATGAGATTTCTCCATAAAGTAATTGATATTTGAATATTTTTTAATAACATTTTTAAGACCGGCTTGGTTTTTAACGGGTCTTAATAATATATTTAAGACCGAACAAAAAATGATCCGGTATAAAAAGTTCTTTATATTAACAAAACTGCCACCGGTCATACATACGAAGTTCCTTTTATTTACAAAATCGCCACGGTCATACCTTTAAGACCGGTGGTCCCAATGTCCGCTCTAAATGAGGCGGTCTTAAGGCAACAATTCAGTCCTAACTCTTAAGTCTTAAGGCAACATTCGCGCGGCGCTTTAGTCTCCATACCGAACGAACTAAAAGGCCGGTTTTAAAGGTTTTAGATTTTATATTTAAATTTTTCCTGATTATTTTGGTCCGCAAAAAATATAAGTTCGGATTGTGTAATACCCGGATAATTATTTATCTGGAATATTATATTTTAGTACATATTACCTATTGGAAATAGGTAATATGTGGTCTTAAATAATAAGTTATAATTACCTTATTTTCTAAGGTAATTTCTATTGAAATTAGGGTGAATAAAAAGCTAAAATCCCTAAAATGCATTTATAAGGCATAAAATGGCCTAAAAATATTATGATAAATATCATATGGCAACAAATAATCGACAAAAACTTAGGAAGTATGTTGTCTCTAATTTTAGGAATTTTTGGGATTATTTCCTTGAAAAATAGAGAAGCATAAATATAATATTATTAAAAGCACTTTTTGGCCCCATGATTTTTAATATTTTACATGGGACATAAAATACCAATGTCAAGAAAATAGTTGTGAGATAATAATTAATCCTAATTATGAAAATTATCAACAATTAGTAAGTGGCTAATTAAGTAATTAGTGGCTAATTGTTTAGATTAAGATATAAGTAAATTAATTAGTAAATAATTAATTTAAGGGAGAAATTCGAAATTAATAATAAAATATTAATAAAATATTTTATGCTTAGAAAAATAAATGAAAAATAAAATAAAAATAAATAAATATCTAGATATTTTGAATAAAATAATAATATAATCGGTAAAGAGCCAACAGAGATATGAGAACATATAGAAATGAAATTCTACCTCAAGATATAGAAATTTAGTCTTTTACCACCGGACCTTTTATGAACCAAAGTGAAATTCTATCTCGGATTGAGCGGTCTCGAAGTCGTTTACGAAACCAACAACGTAATTAGGAGTATCGGATAATTAAGATAAGGCGAGATAGTGCTAAAAGTGACTTATAGAAAACGCACCGTGTTTTTCAAACCAGGGATATGGTTACTTAGATCATATCATATTACGAACCAGGTGATTTTCGCAAGAAGTTTGGTTCTATCGGAAGTTTTTCCGTAACCGAAAGCGTTTGTCCGAAAATCTTCGGCAAATAACGGAATAGCCTTAATGGGATCAAAAATATAGTGAAACCCAGTAGTTTTAAAGAGAAAGAATGGAACTACAAAACCTAGTTCCCTGATTTTTGAGATTCGGCAAAATTACGTGATTCGAACACCGATCGGGGAAACGTTATCGGTAAGTCAGCAAAGATGACATCATCCTCTTCTAGAAGGATGACATAAGCGGGACATGTGGAAGGTCAAGATGAAGCCACGTGTCAAAGTGCGATCCGACGGTCGAAATCTGATCTGAAAACAATTGAAGAAATTCCCACCTTGTCCCTCCTTTCTTCTATAAAGAGCAAGCCCTCCCCTTCTCATTTCTTCACCCCAAAAACGCAGCCTAGAGAGAGGTTTTAGAGAGAGAAGCTCGGAGAAAGTCCGAGCAAAGTCGGGTAAGTTCTTCGGTCTCGGTCTTTAGTTTCGGTAGTTTCTTTCGGTAGATATAGTAGGAATGCTAGATTTATCTTTAATTTTTCAAGATAGTCTAGATATCATATTTAGGGGTAAATATGATATATATTTCGAAAATATGATGAGGGAAAAGATCTGTCAAAATTCTGGAGAGATAGAGCGAAAACAGTGAAGCTTTGGCGAAATTCCGCCGATTAGGGGTTCAGGGGCAAAATGGTAATTTGTACCTAAAATGCCCGTTATGATGCTAAATGTTGATAAATATCATCATTTTAGGATATCTGAGTTAATCGTACCGCCGACATCCCGCTGTTTACGCCATTGTCAAATTTTCCGTTTTTCCGTAAAAGTACCGTTGTACCGCCGACAAGGTACGTTCGCGTACGGTAACACTAACTCTGATATTTATTGTATGCGTATATGTGCTAGGTGTATGTTATGTTTATGTGAAGTAGTTGATAGCTCTGTGGTATGCTCATTGTACTTTATGATGCTTCTTTGGGTGTCGGGATACGGTTGCTAGGTGTGAAATGCTTGGTGTGAAACGACTGCTAGGTGTGAAACGTTTGCTAAGTGTGACATATCTGCCAGGGGGCTTATATGATGTTGGGATATGCTTGTTTGTATGCTGATATACTGTATATGTAAATATGAGGTTAACCGTTACCTGGGGTCCGTATGCATTGGACCTCAGCTCTTAATATAGCGTCAGGTCTGGAGGACCGAGAACTGAGGAGAGAGAGGCAAAGACGCATAGGGACTCGGTACCAAGATTTTTCCCTACTGCTATTTACTTTTGAAAACTCTCGGTCATTGTACCGCTTTTGTAATCAGCCAGACTTACGGCATTTTAAATATATGTATCAGTTACTCAATCGCTCCCCGATGCTCTACTCTGATGAAAAAAAAAGTATACTGCTTTTGAAAATGGGATGTTACAGACTGTACAAGATTTCTCTATAAAATAATTGAAATTTTAATTACATTTTTAAGACCGGTTTGGTTTTTTCAGCGGTCTGAATAATATATTTAAGACCCATTAATAAAGGATCTGGTCCAAGAAGTTCTTGGTATTTACAAAACTGCCATCGATCATACATAAGAAGTTCTTTATATTTACAAACTGCCACCAGTCATACCTTTAAGACCGGTGCAACGAAAGTCTGGTCTAAATGAGGCGGTCTTAAAGCCCTTTTTTGCACTAGTGACATGCAAATCAAAACATAGAAAGTCTATCCAGAAGGATAGAAAAGCTTGAAGTAAAATCTAATAATAACATAAATATAAGTACAACTGAATTCAGCAGTACAAACCGAAGTAGAAATAAGTCATGGCATTGAGTCATCTACTCAAATTGGGTCTTCTACCCAAAACAGTGGAAGTGGGTTATCTACCCAAGCAAATCCTATAATTGGGCCTATTGCCCAAACACTCCAAAAAATAACCCCTTTAAATGAAATTATAAAAGTCCAACTCCAAGAATCCAAAAACAAAGAAAAAGCCTAAGAAGCTTCAACATCCAAACAAATCCAAAAACCAATTGCAGATAAAGCCTAATATTTTAGAGCTTTAGCAAAAAAGATTGGAAACATGAAATTGTCAGATCCACATATAAATTATGCCTCTCATTTTGCATTTAATAAGGTGATAGCCCACCCTGGAACATTGCCAAACCTTGTAAAAACTCTATACCAGTTCGGATTAATCCAAGCTGTTTATCCTTCAAATAGCATGGTAGAAATCTCTTTATTACCAGAGTCTATAAAGGATGCTATCAAAGCATACTTTGGAATTATAAGACAATATAAGGTGTATGTCAGATTTTATTCAACTGTTGCTAATTATAAGACAATATAAGGTGTATGTCAGATTTTATTCAACTATTGTTGAGATCACAATAGAGAAATTTTGTCCTCCAATAAATTTAATTAGGTTCAGGACAATAAGGAAACTAGTGGAAAATGAGCCAGAGATCAAAGAAGAAATTGAAAGTGAGCAAGAATTCAAGAACAAGATGGCTAACATAAGAGCACAGAATTATCATAGTATATTCCAAGAAGTGAATAGAACCCTAGCTTCAGACGAGTAGCAATGGGTATACTTCTGTGGTCTAACATCTATAATTGCCTCATTTAGAAATACCTCACATAATAAATCTTTATTTAATCAATGGTACAACAGACTGAGAAATAACAAAATGGACAACTCAAAGAAGACAAAGAAAAAGAAATGTAATCTTTTATCAAAATATTTGAATAATAAATATATGTACTGTGAAGAAAGAGAAAGGGCATTGAATGAAGTGCAAGAGTTAGAATAAGATATGAGTATCCTTTGACAGGTGGAAAAGAGAAATAAAAGATGCTGCCAATAGAAAGAGAAATAGAAAAAGACAAGAAAGCTTACCATATTGCTGACAAGTTGGAGAAATGAAAAAGAAGTAGAACGTGTAAAATATGTCTTGCCAACATTTTAAAAAAATAAATAAATAGAAAAAGGTCGACAAAAGAATAAGGGCAAATCTCATATAAAGACGGTTGGACTACCTATATTCGAATTGAGTTATAAATTTAACAAATCTTAAATTAGGTCATATGTCTTAAAACATTATTTTAAAATTTGTTCAAATTTTAAATGTAAGTCCATTGCCGAAACAATTTCAATTTGTGTTATTTGTTTTTAACTTTGCCATTTGGAATCCAACCTTTTAGATTTGATATGCATTTTGTTGAATCGACAATAAAGGTGCACTAGGTGAGGAATAAAACAAAGGCAGAGTGTTATGGGATTTCTAATGTTAGACTATATGAACTGACTGGGAGAAATGAGTGTTTTTGCAGTAAGTTGGTGTTAACTGTCATGGGTTAGGGGTATTATTAGAAAATAACTAACATTTAAATATTCTAGATTAGGTGATTGACCCAATTTAATATTTGTTGAGTTTACCAGCCTTTTATATGATTTTCCTATTCCAACCGTTTTTCTATGTGATTCTCCCAA
The DNA here is from genome assembly GCA_019022615.1 of Acacia melanoxylon. NCBI lineage: Eukaryota > Viridiplantae > Streptophyta > Magnoliopsida > Fabales > Fabaceae > Acacia > Acacia melanoxylon. The sequence goes on along the minus strand of JAFJYJ010000018.1, from coordinate 1,062,746 downwards.
AGAATAAAGAAGCAAGAGAAAGTTGTTTTGAAAGAAAGAAGACGTAGCTTTGTAAGATAGCCTTGTCCTATGTAATAGTATAAAGTGATAAGGGCCTTTGTGTCTTGTAAGAAGACTTTACGAATAGTTGTGTAAAAAAGTCTTCATGCATTATCAAGATATCAGAATAGAATAGAGAAAAATTAGAGTCGGGTTGGGATGCCAACTCTCTATATAAAGCCTTGTAAGTGTTTATTGCAACATACACCGAGTTTGAATTTTCACTCAATTATCTACCTACCTTTCATACTCTCTTGTATACAGCTTTCCTAAGAAATAAAATTGCAAACATTTAACCCTTTCTTTCTTTAAAGAACATTTCAAATTGATGTGGAAGAAATATAAGGTATGAGTTTTTAAATTTCTAAGGAGTCAAATAGGGAGTAATATTATCAGAAATTCGACAATAATAATCCTAAAAAATTGTTCATGGTTATATGTTCAAGTTAGGTTAAGATTTGATTATGATCATATGAAACCAAAAAATCAAGTTTTAGTTATGCCTCCTCCGGTATGAAACGAAGGAAGATTGTGCTAAATATGATCGAAAGGAGGAAAGTCTATGCTTTCTATAAAAGTATTCCGATATGAAAAAGAACATGTTTCCTTCTAAAACCATATCATATTTGGCTAAACCCTAAAATTTAATGGTTGATTATAATATATCATACCCTTATCTTCTCTGTATTTGAGCAACCAGACTATTCCACACACACACACATATAATTACTGCGTCATATAAGATAAATTATTTATTAAAAAGTCTATCTAATCTAATAGATAAATTCGTTTAAAATTTTAAAAATTAAAATTTCATAAAATATAAAAGAAATTATAAATAACTTAAGGTTGGTCTCCCACATTACACGGGAGTTAAAGAATAAGTCGTATCGCTTATGCTATATTAATAAGTATATAGGAAAATTATTGATATTAAATAATAAATTATTTCGGGGAAGAATGAAGAATCTAACATAATTTAATTTAATCTAATATAAAATTAAAAACATTAAGTATTCAATCAACCAATAATAAATTATGGTAAAAAACAAAAAAACAAAACTGGTATAAGTATATGTCAGCGTAAGAATACAGTCATCGGTAAACTCAACAGCCGAAACCTTGATGAGTTTATCATCGCTAGCAAGTTGTCGTTAAGCTCTGAAGCGCAAGGAAGAAATTATCATTTCTGTTATGATCACTATATGCGTTCCGAAAATTATCGCATAGCTTCCTCCTTTCATCACTGATCATTTATCGAGCGGCGGCGGCGGCGGCTGGGGCTTCTAGATGTCTATAATCGAGGCCCAGACCGTCGATTGTGTTCATCAACGCAGCGGAGGTGGTGCCGATCACCACCGTGCCCCAAGCAAACGTAAATTTGATGATTTCACGGCTGCCTTTAGCGATGACGGGGAAAATTTGGGGGATTTTCGTGACTTAGTATCAGCAAGAATGAGGAAAGATGAACCTAAAGCCGAGAATTCTTGCAATTTTCAAACTTTTAATGGGTCTCCCCCTGATGTTGTTGGTACTAGGATACCGGGCACAGCCTCGAATGCTTGTTCGTCCCGGTCTGAGTCGTCTGGGGCATGGTCTAAGTTACATTTTTTCATTCGATTGATGTCAGAAGGAAAAACTATGGTACTGGAAGCTTGTCCAAAAGATACGGTAAAATCGATTCATGAACGTATCCAAGCCATTACGGGAATTCCGCTCTTTGAACAAAGACTGATATATATGGGTAAACAGCTTCAGTTGGAACAGACTTTGGTCGATTGTGCGATTGAGAGAGATTGTCATCTTCAATTGGTTGGGCGCATGCGCAGCACAGAACATCCTCAAGCTTGGCAGGTAATAAATGATATGGTTTCGTTAATTTGGCGTCTCTGCAGGGGTGAAGTGCGACATGATGCCTTGAAAATTATCAAAGGCCTCGTGACTGAATATTTAAAAATGACTACTAGAATTGATATTGATGCAGCTTCTGGATATTTCCAGATATTTTCGTCTTCATCTGCTCCTGTTGTGCTAGTTATGCTCTACATGTCACCCTATGTAGGTAACAAAGAATGTGCCGATTGTTCAATTAGGCATTTTATGAGTTCCTGTCGCAGTACCTTGTCTAAATCATTGCATACTAAGTGTGCCCGTGTAGTGCTGGAGTTTTGCAAATTACTTAGAAGGGCGGGTCCTGAGGATTCTTTGTATCGTTGTTGTCGAAGCACTTTTGGGTCTTTATTGGAGACTGCTAGCATTTCCTATGTTTGTGAGTGGGACAAGGAGTTGATTTTAATTGAAGATATTATCCCTTTTGTTTGGGAGATTGCAAATAGACTGTTGAGAGCTTTGGATCTAAGTATGGAATCCCCCACTAGTGTAGGGCCATCATCAAGTGATGTTCAGGATTTTGCTGCATTCTTACTCCCTCTAAGGACTAGAATCAAGAAGCCACAAGATTTCAAGAGTCTATGTGCTTTGAAGCCTGATGAAAAACTAACTAATCTCCAGTTATTTGTGGAAGAAGATGATATTCATCGTATATTTAGGAAAATATTACAAAAAATGGATCAGTGCCTTAATAAAATGCAGGAAATTTTGACTGCCAAGAAACGAGAGGAGGGAGATAATCTTTATTCAGCATGGTCTCAGTATCTTTCCATCTTGAAGGAGTTGCATCACATTTCTAAGCTCTGTGAAAGAGCTGAAGAAGAATTTTGGGGGGTTTTAAGACGTCAGAAAAGTATGCTGGTTCTACTTATCGTCCACTATGCAAAGAGAACTGATGATCATCAGTGGATTCTGGAGCACAAGGGCATAACGAATTTTGAATCTAGAAGGCATTTGGTGATGATGATGTTCCCAGATGTAAAAGAAGACTATGAGGAATTGCATGAGATGCTCATTGACCGGTCTCAGCTGTTGGCAGAATCATTTGAATATATAGCACGGGCAGAGCCTGATTCTCTACATGCTGGTTTGTTTATGGAATTCAAAAATGAGGAAGCTACAGGTCCAGGTGTACTGCGAGAGTGGTTTCTGTTGGTATGCCAAGCGTTGTTTAATCCTCAAAATGCTCTTTTTGTGACATGCCCAAATGACCCGAGGAGATTTCTCCCCAATCCTGGTATGTTCCATGACTTCCATCTATAAACTTAGATCAAATGCTTTTTTTCCCAGAGTAATTTTCTTTTCCATCATCTCTTCTATTTACCTGAGTGAGAGTTTTTTTTTGTTTCAAATGCTATGTACTTGATTGGGGTTTTGTGTATGAATCTATGGAAACTGTTATGTTGGTGATTTCCATAGAGTGTTGAATTGTAAAATAATCCCTTTTAAGTATTTTTAAACATTGAAGTAAAGTGATAATGGGAGAATGAAGTTAGGTCCCAGCAATTTTTTCCCTAAAAGATGAGTTACAAATATTCATTCAAATGAGTTACAAATATTGATTCAAATAACTGCAAACTTAGGAGTGTCAAATGCAAATAAAGTATTCCAGTTTCAAACGTAACTCAATTTGCAACTGAAATTCCTGTTTACAAATCAATCTTTGCAATTTATTTCTTAGATAATTTTTTCGGAACTATCATTAATTTAACCGTTTGGGACTTGAATGTGATTACCCCATTGAAAAATACAAGAAAGCACCATATGCTGAAAATTCAAATATAGTAGAATGCCAATTAGCTATTCTAAAGTTTGATAAGATAAATAGGGTCAATACAAGGTTTGGTCCTTATGGTTTGCTCTCATTTTTGTTTTAGTACCTATAGTTTCAAACCATAGGTTTTGGTCCTCAAGTTTCTTTTCATCTAAAATGTTAGTTTTTATATTTTAATAAAAACATGGATTATTTTGCCCCTTGAGGGACCAAAATTAAACTATGGGGACTAAAACCAAATTGAGAGCAAACTATAAGGACTAAACATCAAATGATTTTCTACCAGTTTTGCTTCAATAGGTGTCTCTCCTACTCTTCCTTTGATATCATCATTTTGATATTTTCTTGTATGACCATTCATCATCCCCATCTCTGCTACCTCAACTTTATGCTCTTGTTGTCCCTTTAGAGCCCAACATTCACTACCATATAATATTCCGGTCTTATAGCAGTTTGATAAAACTTTCCTTTAAGTTTATTAGGTAATTTCTTATTACAGACAACTCTGGTAGCCTTTCTCCACTTGAACAACCCAGTTTGTATTCTGTATGAAATGTCTCCATCTATTTTATCATCCTTATGAATAACTGATTCCAAATATTTGAACTTTGCCACTTCTGGAATGATCTTCCATTTTAATGTACAAATAACTACTAACTTGCCTCTTAACAAAATCGCTATGCATATAATTTGTCTTACTCCTACTCAGGCAAAAACCGTTTGATTCCAAGGTCTTTATCCTTAACTAAATTCTACCATTAATCTCTTTTGATTCATCCGCAAGAGCTATATCATCAGCGAAAAGCATGCACTTAGGGATTTCTTCTTGTATAGGCTCAGTAGGAATGTCTAAAACCTTGTTAGACAAGGGCTTCAAGATAATCCCTAATGTAGGCCAATCTTAGTAGGAAAGTCCTTTGTTTCACCTCCAGGCATTCTTTCACTAGTTATTACCACCTCATACAAATAAGGTAATTTTTAATAATAAATGTAAAAATGAAAACTCTTGAATGGAAAACATTACCCTATTATTGAAGGACATCATCAATCTTCTCTAAGTTTTAAGTTCATGAAGATAATAAATGAATTCTGAGCTAGATTCTCCAGTGACTTAATTTCTCCAAGTTAGACGTGCCAAACAGTCTATAGAAATTGTTGTTCTTAACATCCAGCTCACATGCTTACATCGAAGCACCTTAGTAACATGTATAATGGATTAATGGCTGTGTGGGTGTGTATGTAAAGTACCATATTAACATGTATAATTTGTGTGATCCATGTCTTCTTTTCTTGCTTTTTTGCTCCTCATACTTATCGTTTTCTTGCTTAAATCCTCCATAAGGCAAAGAAATAATTGATACAGAAATTATGCCCAAAAACTAACCACAAAGCAATTCATTGGTCCCCCATTAACCAATTTGATTTTTTTTTTTACTTAATCAATTCAAATAACTCTGATGAATTCCTAATTACTATGAAAAATATGTTAATTAATATGAAAGCACAGAGAGTCATCATGGACTAAGATTTTGACATGTAAAGTGGGGAGGGATTGATTGAGGAACTAGGTTTAATATAGGGATGTCACTAAACAATGGTGCATGGGAAGAAATATATATATATAAAGAATCCTTGGGGTTGTAGAGCACATTGGTGTGGTGTGTTCCATATAGTTGACTCCACCTATTGGGATAAGGCTCATTATTGTTTTTTAAAGAACCCTTGGGCCAGGTTAGGCTTCTTAGTAGCACTCAAAGCTTGGTTTGACTTGAGGGTCCTACCTATTTTTTCCGCTACTTGTTTGTGCTTGTCTTCTTTCTTCTTGGACAAACCGAGCATGAATTGATCAGGTCAAGTTGGGCTTGCTATGTCTTTAGTTTCTATGCACTGTCCTAGTTAGTGGCCAATATTTAGTTTCTATGCACATAGTTTTTTGTGAAACTGTGCAACTTTTGTTCTTATCTTTACATTTCCTAACCATTCTTTGAATTTTCTCGTTCTTCTTGATTTAATCTCTTTTGTCATTCAAGATATAGCTTGAGTACTTATTAACAATGTAGGGCTGATATATAAATTGCCAAATCATAGTCTTATGACATCTTAATTGCCATCAGTCTTGTTTGTTGACAACCCATTGACAAAAAACCGTGAGAGCCTGATATGTAAGGTGTAGAGAATATATTAGTTAGTTAGTTAGGAGGGTTAGTTAGTTAGTTGTTAGTAACCATTTTGGATTAATGGGTTGAGGGGTTGCCTATATAAGGCATAGGACTCTTCATTATATGCTATGCTTTTATGTTGAATGATGAATATGTGAATGAATGAAGATGCACAGTGATGTGATTCTGTGTATTCTCTCTTCCCCTCTCTCTTTCTCTTCTCAAATCCTCTAATTTCTACAACTAATGTATCAGTGGTATCAGAGCAGTCCTTCCTTGGTTGTCTCTTTCGCTGGTTCTGTTCTCATCCCCTTCCGTTCTGATTGGAAAAATGAAAGAAGGAAAAAAAGAAAAAAAAAAAGATAAAGAATATTGTTCTGTTCTGGTTGCTCTGCTCTACTGCCATCAATTCTGTTTCATCTCCTTTGAGTTCAGACGTGGTTGAGCAACAAGAATTCATCAAGAACCCTTCAAGAACTTGTTCTTCTGTTTTTGGTTCTGTTTCTTGATTCTGGTTCTGTCATATCCATTTCTGGGTCTGTTTCTTCTATTTTCTGGTTCTGTTTTTCTGGTTCCCGATTCTGTTTTTGGGTGGTTTCTGGTTCTGCCAGCCATTAAAACAGCAAGAAACCATCAAGACACCACCAACAAGTTATGTGCTTCTTCATTTCCGGTTCTGTTCTTCTGTTTTTTGTCTGAGACATGGTTTTCTCAACGTTCCGTCGTAGTCCGCTGTGGCCTCGGTAGCGGGGCAATGTGAAGGAGTATAATGAAGTCTTTGATGCCAATGTCACAAGATCGCAGCTCCAGCTCTATTTGCCGAAAGAGCACCTTGTTAAAGCATATGTGGGTGGGTTGAAAGATGAACTCCGTGACTCGCCGAATCCTTTCAACCAAGAACCATAGGTGGGGCTCGTGCTTACACTCAAATGGAAGAATGGGATCTGCAGCGGCAAGCCAAGAAAGCAGATGAAGCAAGACGACTCGCGAAGGTGCAAGAATTATCGGTGGCCCGGAACGCAGTATCGACGAGACAATTATCATGCTTACGTCGACGGAACGTTGGCCGAATTCAATGCAAAGTTTGATGCGATTTCAGCCACGTTGGACCTGACCGAAGAGTATCTTGTCGATATATACGTGGCAGCCTTGAAGGATGAGATTGCCGACTCTGTGCAGATGTTTAATCCCAGCACACTCGGTGACGCACGTCGCCTTGCAAGACTGCAAGAAGTGGCGTTAATCGACGAGAAGCCAAAGCCTTGGGTGACAGAGTAGGTCGGTACGCGTCAAACTCAGCTTCAGTGGCATCACAGAGCGTCAACACGAATACAGGGCTGGGTTGTGTCTTTAATCAACAAAGTGGACCCCAACACATGGATCTAATGGTGAGTTATGCCAACACCCCTAATGCCACCGAGAGCTCAGCCAAAAATGCGGATTGCTCATAAAAGAACAAATCTAGTTCGGACTCCTCCCAAGCTTGCAGCGATGAAAAAGACATGGAGGAAATGACGCAAACGGTGCTGGGAGTAGGTTGCTTCGTTCCGCCACTTGCTGGGTGTTCGTCCGTGGATGTTTTAGAGGAGGCGACGATGAAGACTCAAGTAGGTGCTGCAGTTATGTCGACTTGTGTTGCAGCGGATACGAGTATGAGAGGTTGCTATGATTCTGCGACAAAGCCGAACGCAGGAGTTGAATTGCTGGGTGATCTCTGTTTGTCCTCGTCTGTTTTTGCTATAGCGAAGGCTGTTGTTTCTGTTTGCATCGTGCCGTTGGGTCCCTTTCCTTCACTATTGTCGCTGTTTCAGATGATGGGCCGAAGGAGTTTGCAAATCACTGATTATTCACATATTTCAACCAAGTTTGAACTGGTTATCAGGCAGGATGAGGAGCTCACGTGGCTGCAAAAACTTCTGATTGAAAAGTCAAACCTCCAGCTGTCTTCAATTTGCTCTAAAGGTCAGATGTATTTTGAAGAGGGGTAGCTAGCTTGCAATTTCTCTTTGTCGCAGGAGTACTTTGATAGTCCATTGGGTTTGGGCTTTTCCTTTGAAGAAAATAGCCCAAGTTTGTTGCTGCAATTGGGTCTTAAAAGGTCTGAATATAGAAGTGACTGGCTGTTGCAAAATGGGCTCTCATTTTTTCAGTGTTCTCCTACCCAAAGTCTGCTGCATACTTGGTTCAGGGGAGAGCTGATTAAAATGCTATTGGGGTCTGGATTGGATTTATTGCTTCTAGTTGTTTCCGCAGCAAACAAGTGAATTGTACTTGTGGGTAGCAGCATTCAAAGCGGAGGATTCTACACTGTCAAGACGTTTTTCAGAATTTTAAAGTTTCTATGTTTTTGTTGATTTCAGATTTGTATTTTGTTGTTCAGCATCCTTGAGGGCAAGGATGTTTTTGGGAAGGGAGTATTGATATATAAAGATAATAAGCAGCATTTAGGGACCTAAGTGTAATATAAACCTAGGGACCTATTTGTAAACTAGATAGTAAGTAGGGTAATTAGTCAATAATGGTAAACTAGGATTAGTTAGACTTGAAGGGGCTATAGTATTATAAATAGCCCATCCTCCTATTGTACATTCAGTCATTGAGATGAGTTTTGCTATGAGTGTGAATATATTGTGAGAGAGCCATAGGAGCTCTCTTCTTCTCTTCTAATCCCTTTCTTGTGTGTCTTCTCTTCTAATCTCTTTTCTGTGTCTTCTCTATCTCTAATCCTCATTCTGGTTCTATAAACATACAATAGTGTATCAGTGGTATCAGAGCGAGTCATCCTCGGCTCCCCCGCTGTAAATCTCTGCAATTCTTGAATTAGTTCCGAGCCTCTCTCCTCTCTCACGGCTCAGTTCTGATCAGGAAATAACCAATTGACCAAGTGCAACCTGAACCAGGCGGAATCATGAACGTAATGGTTCAGTTCAACATTTGAGTCCGCAGAAAAATCCAAAAAGACACTCACAACTATTCAAGAAGAAGGTCAAGACTTCAACGCTGGTTATTGGAAATTGTTTTGGCGTCAACAGTGATTATTGGAGTATTTTCTTTGGCAGCTTCAGCATTCTGAATGGCGGCTTGCATCAAATTCGGGAATTTAGCATGACTCTGTACGCGTCGGCACTAATTCTGGGTTCTGATTGTGTCATCGGCTGATTCCAGTCTTTCTTTTGGTTGTATCGTTTCGGAAATAATTCTGGGTTCAGGTTCGCTGAGTTCGCTTACGTCGTTGCCTGATTTTGGTTTCCTGTTGCCTGATTCTGGTTTCCTTTTCAGAACGTGCGAAGATTTCTGCTTTTGGATTCGGCGAGCGTCGTTAATGTTTCTGGGTAATCTACGGACTAGAAATTCTCAGTCTTCACCTGAACTCGTCATTCTGATTACTGTCTGGTTTTGGGTTCGTCATTCTTGCCAGCGTCGATGGCTCTGGTTCTTCATTTCCGATTTCATCGACAGATTCTGGGTGTTGTTCCACTTCATCAGATTCTTAGTAATCGATCATCTGCTTCATGATTATGGGTTCTTCACTTCTGATCACGTCGCATGATTCTGGAATTCCCTCGTCAAACTCTGGGTTCGGCTCGCTGAAAGAAAGGGTCTTGATATGGCAGCAAAAATATTGGGCTGGCTTCTGATTGTTTAAAAATAAAAAATAAAAAGTTTGGAAAGAAAAAAAAAAGTTCTTTCACTGTTGGTATGGGACAACGGCGGAAGGGAACAAAGAAAAAAAAAAGATTCCGCTTCTTGTTGGTATGGGACAATGGTGTGTTCTTTGAGAAACGGCTAACCGAAGAGAGCTACCTATGAAGGGTTCTGACCGGAGGGGCTGACCAACAAGAGGTTGAGTAAAGCACTGTGTAAAGTATCGTGGAGTGAAGTCAGTGGGCTTTCGAAGAGATGTTGTTGATTGATTCAAATTTGTATTTTTGAGTTTTGAAATTTTTTTTTCTTTAGGTTTGTATTTTTGTTGTTTCACATCCTTGAGGGCAAGGATGTTTTTGGGAAGGTATTGATATGTAAGGTGTAGAGAATATATTAGTTAGTTAGTTAGGAGGGTTAGTTAGTTAGTTGTTAGTAACCATTTTGGATTAATGGGTTGAGGGGTTGCCTATATAAGGCATAGGACTCTTCATTATATGCTATGCTTTTATGTTGAATGATGAATATGTGAATGAATGAAGATGCACAGTGATGTGATTCTGTGTATTCTCTCTTCCCCTCTCTCTTTCTCTTCTCAAATCCTCTAATTTCTACAACTAATGTATCAGAGCCCAATGCATTAGAGAAGCTTAAGAGAGTGAATTAGTTAGGAAGCTCTTATTAGTGCAAATAGGAGTGAAGTGGTTGTTCTTTTAGCTTTATCCAAGGATTCAGAGCTCAACAAAAGTTTGCCATGTACTGTAATCAGGACCATCTAGTTCTTCAGGTGCAATAATGGGACTAAGCTCAATATGGGGACCAAAAATGCTGCCCCTTTTTTCCATTTTGTAGTTAATTTCTTTTAAGTCTTATTTGTCCAAACTTTTAACACAAAAATACTGTTGTTAATCAATTTCCATTGTCATCCTAAACCCACCCAATGTTGCCTATTTACAGTTCATTGGGGTATCAGGTATGAGTATGAGAGTGGAGGACTCTAGCTTATATAATTCCCAATATGAAGGGTATAGGATGTGACATTGTGTATAATTTGAAGAAAATAAAAGGTATGTTATAAAATAGAGTAGGGAGAGATGCTTTTTATTATATAATTATTATGATTCAAAGAATATATTTTAAAATTATATGCATTAAAATAATGCATCATTATCTTTCCCTGTCTTTACTTTTTATCTCTTCTCAAAGTTAGAAGGCCAAAAGTCGATATCTCACATTAACTTATATACTCTCAACCATTCTCTCTGGTACTAAAATCTCACGATATGATGGTTAAAGTTAAAAATACATACAATAAATAAAGCTAAGTCATGGAGCCGAGTGTATAAGAGGAAGAGAGGGACAGGTGCAGTAAGCCCAGCTAGAGCCCCCATGGAGAAAGAGGGCAGATCAGTAATTATGTTGAGGCACGATCTTCTGACAAGCAGCAGGGTAGTGGGAGTGCATAAAAAAGGGCAGGGCAGGATCATTTGGACATGAGAATTGTGTTGGTGAGGAGAGGGTCCTGATCTCTCGAAAATCAGGAGTGTGTTCATCTTTTGGTTAGGTTTTCTAGTGTCTTATTCCTCATTGTTCTTGAGTGAGAAATACTGATAGTGAAACACTGAGCATTGAGTGGTTAGGATTGTATTCTCTACATTTTCCCTACTTAAAAGAGGATACTCGGCATTGCTGTATATTTCTTGGTCTCCGATTATTTGCAGGTCTATCAGACACTAATCACGTGACAAGATATATGGTATTAAAGTATGATTTGAAGAGATATTTTATTCATATCGTGTGACAGTCTCATACCAGCTTTGTTCTTAAAATTTGTTTTATGGAGGACATCTATGATCATCTTTCACGCATGAAGATATATAGTTATTGGTAGTGGCTGCAGAGTTTCCCATGGCAACGTTTGCAGGGATTATAACATTTAAGATTCAGGATTATTTATATTTTATATGTATATTTTTTTAATCTTCGAATTATCTTTTAAGATTTATATTATATTTTATTATATAAAAAATATATAACCATGACTGATGTGGTGAGTGTGGAAATATAGAGGGGGAAAGGGAAAAGAGAGGGAAGATGAACTAGAAGAGGAAGAGAACAGGGGAATAGAGAGAAGAGACTGAGTAATGACTGAATTCATTCAATCAACAACCACTACCTGTCTTACATCCTTACCTCTTATAAATAGATAAGTACCGTAAGTACCTAACTCTCTAATCTCCTAACTAAATGAACTAATCCTAATTATATTCCTAATTACCCTAATAACCATGGCTTATTGACTTAGCAACGGTTACATCTCCTTTTACAGTTTACGCATCACTAGAGCTCTATAAATTTTCTGAGATCTCTTCAATTGTTAGGCCAATTTTGATGAATTGAATAAAGGAGTAGAAAACTCTAGGATATTAGAATGATTTTATGATATCTTCTTTTTGAATTCTTAGAATTAATATTATCTTTAAATAAATTTAGTTTGGATTGGCATTTGTAGGATTTATCCTATTATCCTTTCTTGTCTAGGATGATCTTATTTAGGATTATTTTAGATTTTATCATTTATATTTATTTGATTCATAGATTAAATTTTATTTTTACATTGTTTTACCAAGGCCATGCATGAGTTTTGGTTTCCGCTGTGGCTTCTTTGATGGGATTGAAGTTGTTGGCTGTTTTCCTTAGCTCTTTTATCAAAATCACAAAGCCATATGGCCGCACAATGCTTTATCAAACCATGTCAATAGTTCTCTATCAACTTTTGCCTCTTCCGTTTTCGCATTTTTCGATCCCTCTCGAGTTGCTGTTATTAGAGCACCTCTGTAGGGGCAAGCTCAGCTTACTTGCCTCATCTTTCGAGAAAGGAATTGGCAATCAATCACACATGGAAGTGTGCTTTTTAAAATTGCTCCAGTCCATTTGCTAGGCTTGTGTTACTAGGTCAAAGAATGACTCCCCATGGTATTTCTTTGTGGATTACATTGACCTCGACTTGATCACCTTACCATATAAGTACCTAATACCAAACATTAATGAACACCTCAATGAACTACAAGGAGTCTCTCTTGTGTTTTCCCCCAAAAGATGGGATATCTTCAAAATCTGGTTTGCCCAGCTGATATTCATTAGTCAATCAATAGCATTCAGTTTGGCCACTTTGAACTTAGTGGTAATGCCCCTTACATTCCCACATTTCAGGCATCCATCAATGATTCAGTCCATCTTTATATCTGAATTCATTTTGGTTTTCTTCAACAACTTCTTGATTTACGACCTAAATCTTGAGCTGCCTTTGGACGTTGTACAAATTGCCCTCCACACTCTTCACACTAATGCATACTTTGCTTATGTTAATAAGTGTCTATCTGGTCAGCTACGGATTTAATTTCTAATGCAGATGCGGTGGTTGATTTGTACAAAGTTAAAGTAGTACTCCAGTGGCTCTGTCTACCAATATCATATAATTACATGTCTTTCTGTGTTTAACCAACTGTTATAGTAGTCTTGCTCCCAAATTATGGCATTTTTTGCTCAGCCGTGAATAGACATTACTAAAAAGAATGGGTTGAAGTGATTTGTAAAAGTAGAGGAGGCATTTTAGCATCTAAAATAGGTGCTAACCACTGTTCCTATATTGCGGCCAGCCAACTTCAATGGTATATATGATTGAGGTTGATGTATAATCAAGGGGTAGGAGCTATTTTTCTTTGCAAACAAGGCATCTTATTGCTTTCTTCAGCAGGGGTATATCATTTTTCTGATTGTTATAAATCTTTCTATGATTGTATTGGCCAGACTCGTCCTTCAAAAGTGGAGACATTATTTATTAGGCTTTTTATTCTTTGTTAAAATGATCACAACAGCCTTAAGCATCTTCAGCAATATACTACCACGAATGAGAAAAATCGCTTAACCTTGAATCTTCTCCTTTTTTATTTCACCAACATACATAAAATATAGCTTGAACTCCTTTATTATATACATCAAACTCGATAAAAAATGGTTGGTGGAAGTTGCTTATGCATTAGAGTTGCCAACATCATCTAAAATACATCCTATGTTTCATGTATTACTCTGTTTTTCTGTACATGTGCGTATACCAACCAGACCACCCACCCTTTGCCTCTTAATGTTGTTTGGGAGCTTCATTTTTATCATGCAAAAGCTTGGACAAGCTGACTACCCTTGTCTTGAAATCTTAATAACGTGCATTGACAGATGATTGGGAGAGTCAAACTGGGAAGAACTTGATTTGATTGCTCAGCGATTTCTTTCTTTCAGCCTAATTGCGGGCCTTCTTAATAATTAATTAGTGAGTTTAGTCCTTCAGTTTAATTATCCTGAGTATTTATGAGCCTCTGCATACATAAGTCAGGAGAAAGAAATGTGAAGCAGAGGATAATGAAGCTGACCATATCCTGCCTTTGCCTAAAATCAGATTGCATTGCTGTAGAGATTCAATGTGTGCCCCACTGTTGTTGATTTCGGAATTTGGTTGATCTTATTAAAGCAATAGCCCTTCGATAATATATGTAGTAATATATATACACCCCTAAGGGTCAATTTATGATTGTCATGTAAAAAATGTGTTTTCTATTGGGAGCATTAGTCCTTTTTCTCCACTTGAACTTTGGTTTGGGGAAGTTCTTCCAATAATAACATTTACACTCTTGATCCATTTTCAATTCTTTGGGGACTTTAGCATGCATCTAAGGGGAACAATGTAGCTTCTCTTTGAATTTGATCTCCCATATGTTGATTCATTTGTATTCTATCTTCAACATTTTCCCACATTGGTGTATATGTTACCTCAGTAGTCATTGATTATCGCTCTTTGGACTATGAAAATAATTATCTTATCCTTTCTCTACGTGTCTGCAGCATCTAAGGTACATCCTCTGCACCTTGATTACTTCACCTTCTCTGGTCGAGTTATCGCATTAGCTATAATGCATAGGGTGCAAGTGGGCATTGTTTTGGATCGTGTGTTTTTCATGCAATTGGCAGAAAAACAGGTTACTTTAGAAGATATACGGGATGCTGATCCATATTTGTATAGTAGCTGCAAGCAAATATTGGAGATGGATGCTGATTTCATTGATTCAGATGCTCTAGGACTGACCTTTGTTAGAGAGGTGGAGGAATTAGGATACAGGAAAGTGGTTGAGCTTTGCCCAGGTGGGAAAAGCCTTGTTGTTAATAGTGAGAACAGGGAGAAGTATGTTGATCTTCTTATACAGGATCGTTTTGTAACATCTATATCTGAGCAGGTGTCACATTTTGCCCGTGGTTTTGCTGATATTCTTTGCAAATCAAGACACCAACAATTTTTTTTTCAAAGTCTAGACCTTGAGGATCTTGATTGGATGATGCATGGGAGTGAAAGTACCATTTCTGTTGAAGATTGGAAGGCACATACTGAGTACAATGGCTATAAAGAGACAGATCCTCAGATATCTTGGTTCTGGGAGGTATGCTTTTTTATTTTTGTTTTTTTTTCCTTAATTTTGTTGTTTTGGGTTAAAAAAATAAACTATAGTATCTTTATCCTTTTGTTTTATAATTTTATTTTCCAGTTCCATTTTTGGTGATGTAATTTTATTCTTCTCTCGTTAATTTAAAGCTCTTGTAACTACTCTTGGAACATGAGAGAGATATTTCGCTGATGATCTCCATTAGTGAAATAGCATGCTCACATCACCATTGTAATAACTTGTTTGCCAAAAGGACAACACCATAGTGGTGACATATGTGCCTTTTACAAAAAGCTGTTAGTTTCTGGTTGCAAAGTTTAATTTAAACATGGGTTAAGGTGCAATTTTATCAATAATTTTTTTTTAATGAGCGCACAATTAAGTTTTTAAGGTTGCAAAAGTAGACACAGAGTCATTTGAAAATGGTGCTCAATTTAATGTTGACCAATTTAACAGGAGTGTTAAAATTGCCCCGTTTTCAAATGATTGTGTATGCACCCCTTCAAGACTTCATTGTTCCAGACATTTATAGAGAAAGACTTCATTGTTAAAATTGCACCTTAACCCTTTAAACATTATTCACTTTTTTAAATGATTAACTGGTTTGTCTTTGGGGGGAAAACATAGCAGATTGTTGGGAAAATGTCAGCAGAGCAGAGGAAGGTTCTTTTGTTTTTTTGGACGGCTCTCAAGTATTTACCTGTGGAAGGCTTCAAAGGCTTGTCTTCTCGTCTCTACATTTACAACTCCATGGAACCCAATGATCACCTCCCTTCATCGCACACATGCTTTTTCCGGCTCTGTGTCCCTCCATATTCATCTTTCTCCGTCATGCAAGATCGTATCCGAATCATCACACAGGAGCACATTGGCTGCAGCTTTGGTACTTGGTGAATATACTTGCATTTTGGATAGAAGTGGTTCTGACTGCACATATAGAAATATTGGGACTAAACTCTTGTACAGATTTTAGGATAAACTTGTTTTGTGATCAATGTAGCGCTTTTGGTTCTTGTATTCAGATGTAAGGGATGCGAAGTCATTGCTCTTCAGTCAAATGTTCATATAATTAGGGTATCAAGGAAGTAAGATCTCAGAAAGAAAAGTAATATGTTTGTGGTTTATCTTTCTAGTAGCAACTCTTATTCTGGACATCGAATATCCCTGCACAATTCTGCTCAAAGAGCAACTCTAGCCCCTTATAGTTCTATAATTACAGCTAGTGGAAATTTCATACTTTGAGCCCTCTCCCTACAAATTTCCCTGCTAACAGTGAAGAATTTCATGGTTATTGTCTTTATGGATTAAAAAATAATAATGGATTGTGGTTCTGATTTATGTCGTTGGTTTTAGCTTTTCCACATTGATACTTTTGTTGACCCATGCTGTTAGTAGGGTAGCTTTTAAAATTATGTATTAATCATGTTGTCCTGTTGATGCGCCGCCTTGTTAGGCTCTCAAAGTTAATACTACTCTAGTCCTATTTATAAGTTCAGTTTGTCTAAAAAATTGATCATATTTATAAGTCAAGTTTCATGTAATAAATGAGATTATGACAATTTTACCCATATTAATTACACTTATGAAGATAGAGAGAGAAGAAACAATTGAAAAATATACAATTATAAATGAGTGTAAAGTTGAAATTTTACCCTATAATCATTGTGTCAACTAACTTTCCTTGATATGTGAGATTTGATCAAAGTAGACTTATAAATAGGACCAGAGTGGTAACTAGATAATGAGGTGTAGCGGTACAACCAAGGTAGAACTTTATTTTTTTGGTGGAAAGAGAAAAGGCGCAGTGAAACCAAATAGTGATGTTTTTTTTTTTTTTTGGGGGTATACAAATAGTGATGTTTTGTTTAGCATTAATGATATCTTGCTTCTGCCATAAAACCCATGTCAACGTTAAAGCCCAAAGCCCAAATTTATTGCTTTTACGGTGAGGCACATCTGGTGAGGTTGAAAATGGCCATGGATCCCACATCATGCCTCCATTGCTGTCCTATTACCCCATCATGTCTCCAACCCTTTTGTCTTATTCGAGTGATGAGTCTAATTGGTATGAAAACCATGAGACATCATTTTTTTCTACCTGAGGCATAATACTCGTATTAAACTTTAGATTAGTAAAAAAAAAAATTTGTTGGCAAAAAAATAATTCTAATTTGGTAATATAATATTATTTCATGGAGTACATTGTATATTAAATATGGATAAAGTTGAAAAATTATTTAATTTTAAGGCAGAGTTAATAAGATTTAACGTTTTTGTTTTTGTTTTTATTGGTGTGAAATATGGGGAAATGATTTATAAATAGAAACATCGAGTATTTAATTTTTTTTCCTTTAAAATTATCATGATATATATGTATTATTTAATAAGATTCATGTTATTTTAAATTATTTTATACTCAAACTTGCTTTTCAAAAAATTCATCTAAACAAGTTTCAGTTTGAAAAAAAACAACTTCTGCCATTGACAATTCAAACATAGATCACATTATTCTATTTAACTTCTACCCAAACTTGAGTTTCCAAAAGTCATATTGACATGTTAGTTTCGCTAAAAACAAGTTCCCTTTCCAAGATGTTAGAGGTAACCAGCAAGGGGGAGTGAATCCTACGTTGAAGGAGATGTTTTGGTTTGAGCCAGAGGCAATTTAGGTCCATAATGATGGCGTGCCTTCTCTAGTTCCTAATGTGCATGAAAGGGATGCAACTGGAAGTGAAGAAAGACACAATGCTAGTGGCTGTGATGAAGGACATCCACAACCAGCACCAACTCAACCTGCTAGAGACAAAAGGCCATCAATTGGTCTAATGATTATATATGCTCCTTATTACAAATAGAAACTGATCAACGACAGAAAACAAATTGTGCTTATCCTATTGGAGACTATCTTTCTTATACTATTGTTTTGTCTAATTACTTGTGTTTCCTGTCTACTTTAGATACTGTTATAGAACCAAACAACTATGAGGAGGCGGTAGGAACTCAAGAGTGGATCGAAGCTATGAATGCGGAGATGCAAGTTCTAGAAAATAATTACACATGGGATGTGGTTCCTCTACCTAAAGGAAAGAAGGCAATTGGTTTTAAGTAGGTATATAAAATTAAATTTGATTTGATAGGAAACATAGATAAGGCTAGATTGGTAGCCAATGGTTATAGTCAAAAGGAAGGCATAGATTATGATGAAACATTTTCACCTATAGTGAAGGTGTTTATTACCCGATTAGTTCTTAAACTTGCAGCAATTAATTCATGGAGTTTATATCAAATGGATGTAAATAATGCTTTCTTGCAGTGATGAGGAGGTTTATATGAGAATTCCTTAGGGTTTTGAAGGAAAAGGGGACCATTTGGTATGTCGGTTAAGGAAATCACTTTATGGCCTAAAGCAGGCCTCAAGGCAATGGAACCAGAAGTTAACATGAGCTCTAATAGATAGAGGTTTAGGTAGAGTAAAAATGAATACTCACTCTTTATTATACATTGTGATGATGGTGTGGTATTAATTTTAGCATACGTTGATGATCTCTTGATTACTGATAGTTCTGAGAATGGTGTTGCATAAGCTAAACAGTTGTTACATAAGAATTTTAAGATTAAGGATTTAGGTTTGATGTGATACTTTCTTGGAATAGAAATTGCTAAATCAGATAAAGGGAGTGTTTTATTTCAATGTAAATATGTGTTAGATCTCTTATCCGAACCAGGGATGAGCGGTTGCAGACCATTAACGGTTGCAATGGCTCAAAATCTTAAGTTGATGCCATGCCGTGAGGGAAAAGACAAAAAAGATTTGTTGTTATTAGATCCAAATAAATACTGGAAATTGGTAGGTAAACTAATTTATTTGACTATGACATGTCTTGACATTTTGTTTGATGTGCATACTCTCAGCCAATTTATGCAAAGGCCCATAAAAACACATATGGCAGCGGCAAAGAATGTGGTGGGATGCCTAAAGGGCAGTCCGGGTCTAGGCATATTCATTGGAGCCAAAGGAAACATGAAGCTTGAATGATGCTGCAACTCTAATTGGGCTTCTTGCGACATTATTAGACACTCGGTCACAGGTTACCTACTCAAGTTCAGAGGTTCATTGGTTATGTGAAAGACAAAGAAGCAGAGTACAATGTCTAAACAAATTCTGTATTCCACAAGCGTACAAAGCACATTGAGGTAGAATGCCACTTTGTACATCAAAAGTGGCATATGCGACAAGTTGATTTGAAACATGTTTGTTCTTGTGACCAGGAGGCAGATTTTTTAACCAAAGCTCTAAGTGGAGATGTGCAAAGGAAATTGTTGTGCAACTGTGCAAGCTGGGAGCTATTGATATTTTTCTCCCTCATCTTGAGGGGGAGTGCTAGAAATAGGGTTGCTTTTATTAGTCTTGTCGTTTATGTCTGGACATTAGTGTATATTAGTAGTTTTAGTTGAATGTTGTATTATCTCAATACGATAATTACATGACTCTATATAGCACTTGGTTTAGTTATTTCTTTTATGGGTGTAAAACATTTTATTCTGATTAATGAGAAGTCTCTTTCCTCTATGGGCTATGAGTCTCTAAAATTAAAGTCTTGAAAATAGAAATTCAAAGAAATACTTACATATTCCAAGAGTATCACGTCAACTAAACTCTATCCAATGAAAAACATAATAACTTAGATCATTTTAATTCTAGTTGGCTTATGAGTCATTTGAAAAAAATTCCAGTTTTATCTTGCTTTTAAGAAAAACATTGGTTGATCATTTTTTTTTTCAAATTAAGATGTTTTTTCTTAAAAACAAGATAGAATTTAAATTTTTCTAGACGAATAATCAAATTAGAATTAAAATGATATAAGTTGTTTTGTTTTCATAGGACAGAGTTCAGATGACATAGTACTATTTCTCTAGAAATTCATTCCTAGAACTATGAAATCATAAAATACAATAAAAGATTAAATTAAGTAACTCCCTAATTTAAACAAGAACTCAAGCCACATAATGTGTCCTCAAGAATGGAGGATTAGCTACACATGATGATGGAAGAAAGAAGAGAAAAAAGTGGTGTGTGGCCTGGATGCATGGTATGGTGTTGTTGTGATTGTTGTGTTGTGGTGTCTAGTTGGCGATGGCTATGGAGGCTCTATTTACAGCCTCAAGATGTGTCTTGATTGAGTAGAAAAGGAACAAGAGGCGTGCTCCCAACATAGGATAGGATGGGATGATGATAAATCTTTGAATCTTGATCTTGATCACATTCTTATCTCTTCTTGTAACTAGAATAATTTTTGAATATCTTTATGCTTTCGTTGCATATGAGTGGTTTGATATTGAGAGTTAAAGATTTGAATTTTTTTGGATAAAGGATGATGAAATGATGTAATTTCTTAAAGAGAAAGATGGAAAGGTGATGATTTGGCACTTGAATTCTGGAGAGATGATAGCACCTGTGTTTCCTCTTAATTTGAGGACAATAATTGAATTTAATTCTTAAGGGATGAAAATATAATAATTTGAATTTAATTATTTTTGAATTATAATTAATTCTATCCTTCATGCATATGAGGACAAGTGACATCATGAAAGAAAAGAGATTTAAATTGATTTCGATTTAAATGCTGGGAAATCTCAACCTTACCCTTCATTTATCTATGTGGCAGCTTGCTTGACTTGGTGAGAGGAAACCTTGGAAATCACCTTCTTATCCTCTGTCAATGATGAACCATAGTTTTAGACAAGAAAGCCATAAAAGACTTGCAATTTGAGTTTTAAGATTGGTCATAGGGCCCACTTGAAGAGTATATATGATAGGTTGACATCTATAGGTCCTAACCTTGTTGTAATTTGGCCTAACTTCAATCTTAAGGTTCTGAATTCCATGGCTCTTTTTGTACCCTATGTTTTTCATTTCATTTGGGCTTCAAAACCCATTTCATCATCTTGCTTTAGAATATGAGTCTTCTATCAATGGTTTTAGCCTGGGCCTACAAACTCTTGTAGAATATTATCTCTTTTTTTGGTCAAAGGAAACTTATATTAAAACTTCAAAGGATTGCAAACCCAAAACAGAGTGGGATAACAATAAGAAGATAAACAACAACAAAATATAAAAGAAAACCTAAAAGTACAAACAAACAAACAAAGCAAACTACAAACAATCACCATTCACTGAATGAATGGAGGGAGAAGCATCATGAGGAACAACATCCATCTTCTAGACATCCAAAGCTAGAAGAGACATCAAAGACGATGTTGGTTGTATAACCCACCCGATAAAAGACAGAGAGAACCCAACCTTGGACAACAACAAACGAATAATATCAAATACAATGATCTTATTCCTCCAATCAATCAGATCCGGAGATCTGGCATCAACACATTCAATGAAGAGAGAGGCAATCGGTTTCAAAGACCACATTATCATGACCGAGATCAATCGCGAGCATCAATGCCCTCTTCAAAGCTAACGCTTTAGTCATAAATGCATATATTGATTTCACCTTATCCACAAAACCCAATTTGAAATCATCAAAATGATCCCCTTGTAGAATATTCTTGAAATCAAAGCAAAACAGGTACCTTTTTTTCCACATAGATTAATACAATAAAGAGTAATATAGTAAAAGTTCGTCATTGTTGTATGCAAGTCTTGAAACTTGATGAAATGAATTTGACTAGTGCTTGAAGTTCATATCAAGCAGAAGTTCTCTAATTTCTGTTATGAGATGGTCTGAAATTCATAATTAATAGTTGTTTTGAATTCTGATTCACATAAAAAAAAGGGAACAAGCACATGAAACAGGCTGAAAGAATGATTGCCCTCATAAAATGTCTCGTGGCGGTTATGAAAAGGCTAAAAAAATTTGATGGCGGCCAAGCGTAAGAGATTGGAAGAAGAAGCTCAATCCAATCCTTTTGCGATATGTGATCCGCCTTCTCCAATATGTTGTTGAAAGAGAAGTAGGGCTTATACAAGTGAACAAACTCATATAGTTTCTGAAAAAATTGTAAGTATAATTATTGCTATTTTTTAGTTACTAAACAAGTTTCATTAATAAGCTTCTCGTTATCTATATCTTATAGGACGAACTTTAAAAAAAAAAAGTAAAGGGATCATTTTTGTTGGATAGGAGGAATGATATTTTGACCATTGCGACTAGAAAACCAAATCATGTGAGGCATGTCAGGGGAATTGGAGGAGGGGTAGGCCTAAGGCAATACTTTGGATATCCAAAAGTAATAAAGAAGTCATAGTTACCCGGAAGAAGATGGAACATATTGTGGCCATTGTGAGTGAGCAAGCACAGGCACGAGAAGCTTCATTGAGGGCAATGCTTGAAGCCCAGATGAGCCAGATGAAGGAGCAAATGATGATGATTGTGAGCTTATGCATTGAGACCAGTACTGTTCTCATGGCATATTCATCTGCACCCATGCAGCGAGCACTAAAAGGAGTTGCTGCATTATTGGACAACTAGAGGTCCTAAACCTTGTGACGTTTATATGGAGGATCCTGATTTGTGATTAGTTGCACATGGGACTGTCCACATCTTGGGATCAACTATACACCACCAAGAAATGGTTGATGATCAAGTCAGACTGTCAGTTGAACAGGTGATAATTGTTGATGCACCTCTCCCTCTCCCAACTAGTGATCCGAAGGTTGTGAGTAATGTCAAGGGGACCTTCATCTCGTGGCCAAAGAAGCTTGTACATGTTTTGGACCTATATGATCAAATCCTAATCAAAACCCCTCCTGAAGCTCTACCCCCCAAAGTTGTTGACAAGCCTAAGTTGGATGGCAAGGATCATATTATCCTTATGACATTAAATCGATCTTTTGGAACTAGATTGTGGGTTGTCAATGAAGTTGTAGGCCTCCTGATAGGCAACTGGTTTTAATTGATACAGAGGATATCCTCCCTAATTATAGCTCCTAAACAAGAGCTTACTAATGCAATGGTGACCATATTTTTATAGTAAGTATCTTCAATGAGTACATAATTTAAATGTGTTTAGACACACACACATACTAATTCCCCGATGACATTATTGTAGGTGCATGAATCGTAAGTTCGGTGAATTAGGCATAAGTGATGATTTTGGATTCTTGTGCTCAGACTATATAAGTGTTTCACCCTTAAAGGATAGACACACATACATATCACAGAGGGTGTGTGAATACAGGAAAAGAGTTACTTGGCACCATAAGTGCATAGGTACATATCACATTTCTTGTCTGCAATTCACTTAATTCTACTACATACTGAGTACTTGTCTGCTATTAATTTTCAGTCACCATTGGCAGTTGGTCATCTTGTGCATAGAGGAGAATAAAGTATTCCTCTTATGCTCCCTTCACAACGAACCAAGGCCTGTATTGAGGACACCATGGACGCGTAAGCATGTCATTTTGATTGTCTTATCTAAAATCTCTATTGTGAATTTTCAATGACCATTGTGGATGAATTTGTGATTTTGATGATAGGGTAATAAGGACATTGCAAACGAATGTCAAGAAAAAGCATTCATATCATGTCAAAGACCCTAAATGGATAACACCCAAGGTTATGATATATATATATATATATATGGACACTGCCTTGTGAACTTGGTCAGTAAGCTATATATGCTCTTATGTCTTGTTCTTTTTTAGACTCGTAGGCAACCTCCCAAATCCAACTTATGTGGCAATTATATCTTGAGTCACTATATAATATTATCATGCAAGGAAATACTAAATTCGATGAAAAGGTAAATATATTTGATGTTATATATGATATTTCTGGCTGAATTCAGTTTCTGGCTTAATTTTATACACACACACACCTATTTATGTTTGCACGCAAGTTAATTCAATTTCTGCCTTTGATGTTACAGACATTTGATTGTGCTGACCCCTTATCTGAAGATGATATTGATCTCATACGCAAAGTGTGTTGTGAATATATGTGTTGGCTCATACAATCAGAACAATAATGTCTTGAATTCATTTGTATATATATGTAGCAATAATCTTATGTAAATGAACAATTTGGTTAATGATCAATAATAAATAAATTTTTTATTCTTTTTCAACAATTTACTTGTGTCCTTTCTTTGTTGCTGTATGTATTGGATTATGGATAAAGAAATTTAGTCCTTATACCTTTAGGACTAAATGTTGTAAACAACAGGTCTAAAAGGTCTTTTGTTTGTTAAAAAAATAAAGACGCTACTTTTAGGACTGGATTTTGAACATAACTGGTCTAAAACATCTTACATTTATTTCAAAAAAATCAAGGCTATACTTTTAGGATAGGATATTGTTAACAAGCGGTCTTAAAAGTATGACGTTCTTTTGCATTTAAAAATTAAGGCTAGACTTTTAGGACCGGATTTGTTTAACATCCGATCTTAAAAGTCACTCACTATAAATCAACTGGCCTAACCCCTAATTGTCGTCTATGATCAAACAATGCCTTAGGTTCAAGACAATCGCTCGCAGGGGTAGGTCTGCTTCTCCAGCCGGTGTACCTAGATTCATATCCATGGCATTGGAAATGAGCGTGCCTTCTATTCCATCAGCGGAGTCCTAAGTCGTTGGACCCATTGTTATTTTCAATGATTAGATTGAGATCGTTTGGCCCTCGTGTGTCATCTTTTTTACCTCTCTTGATATTGATTATTATCAGTCTCCTTTTTCTTTTGTTCTTTTTTCTAGAAAAAGAATAAAGATAAAGGAAAAGGACAATAAAAATAAACAACATCAACATGTATGTTAACTCTTTTTGTCTATAGGAATTCGACTATGGATCACAGTTGAATATGATAATGGGGTGAGGGAATTTTTAGAATTTGCTAAAAGAAATTACGATAATGATTGTGGGAAGTTTTATTGCCTTTGTGTAGAATTTTTGAATGAGAGGCGACTAAGTGCAAGCTATATACACACATTTAATTTGCGAAGGATTTTGTAAGACTTATACAGTATGGATATGGCATGGTGAAAAAATGCCAAGTGTATCTCAACATGGGGAAGTGGCCTTTGATAATAATGACATAGATATGGATGATCAAATAGAGGACATTATTTGTGATGTAGGAGAAGAGGCTTTTGAGCAATCACATACATATGGTAATATGTGCAGTGATGTCGAGAAGCAGCTTTACCCTCGGTGTAAAAAATACCAATTGTTGAACGCAATATTGAAATTGGTACCTTGAAAGCACGTCATGGATGGAGCGATAAGAGCTTTTTAGAGTTACTTGAGGCTTTTAAGGACATGCTTCCAGATGATAATGTGTTTCCGTATCAACTATGATGCTAACAAAATACTTTTCCATTGGGGATGGAGTACAAAAAGATCCATGCATGCCCGAATGATTGCATATTATATAGAAAAAAGTTTGAAGAGAAGCTGAAGTGTCCGGTATGTGAAACCCCAAGGTACAAATCAAATTAAGGGCCTACAAAAGTGTTGTGGTATCTTCTAATCATGCCAAGGTTCAAGCCCTTGTTTGCTAATGAAAATGATGCAAAAAATTTGAGGTGGCATGCAGGTGAGAGGATTTCTGATGGAAAGCTTTGACATCCGGCTGATTCTTCTCAATTGAAGAAAATCGATCAATTATTTCCTAACTTCAAAGATAACCTATGAACGTTAGGCTTGCCCTTAGCACGGATGGCATGAATCCTTATGGTAGCCTTAGTAGCATACATAGTTCATGGCCTGTAATCCTAATTATTTACAACTTATCTCTTATGTTATGCATGAAATGAAAGTACATCATGTTGTTTATATTGATTTTGAGACCAAAACAACCCAAAAATGAGCCTCCCTCTGATCCCTCTATTGACCCCCCATCTGTTAAGCCTCTTGTTATTGTGTTTTCTGCTCCTCTTCCCTCCTCTTTGAGTGATGACAAAGGGGGAGAGTGATTTGAGATTTGAAACAATGAGACTTTTGGTGTTTTGTTGTTTAGTTTATATTTAGATTATGTTTTGACTTATAAATTATGTATCTTAGTACTAATGCTACGCTTGAATTATGTATTTTGCTTTGTACTAACGCTTATCTTATAAATGCAATTCAATTATTATGCTCATTCGTGTCTTTTTGCATTTTCTGTACTTCATTGCATTCATTGATATCAAACTATTTTCAAAATGATATAAATATTTTTATCAAGTGTTGTCATTATCAAAAAGGGGGAATGTTAGTTCTCGGAGTTTTGATGTTAACAAGACTTAGATATGATTAAGGTTTTGAATTGAAAATGATTAAGTTTCTGAATCAATGAATATTGCCTATGTTAAGAGTGTACTCGAGTATGCCCAGCTGCTTACTCAAGCATGCTCAATCTGATACTCTGCTTAAGTGTTCATAGATCATTACTCGAGTATGATATTAGGTAAAGTTTTCTGCATTGATATCAGAAGATAAGTACTCAAGTGCAGTCTCTATGTTACTCGAGTACATGTTGAATCAGTGCAAAGTTCAAAGAAGCCAAGACTTTGTACTCGAGCAGGACCACTGGCTTACTCAAGTAGGCTACTTGAGTAAGGACTTATGTCTACTTGAGTACAGAGGTTTTCTATCAAAGCAATAGCCTCTGTCAAGATGTTCCTCGAGTATATGGTAAGTAGTACTCAAGTAAAGGTATATTGCTACTTGAGTATCATTATTTATATCTTACATTTTGCTCTCCGTTTGAAGATACCCGAGTACAATTTGAATGTTACTCTAGTAAGGGGAATTGGTTACTCGAGTATACATGTTTTCAATCTTATATTTTCTCTCTGCTTGAGTACTTGAGCATTGTTCTACTACCATTGCAGGATTCTCTAAATCTTTCTTTCGATTCTCCGCATCTTTTGGATTTAGCTTTTCTTAATCACCATCTTCAAGTGCGTTTGGGTGACCTGTCTTAATTTCCTAAAAACTTGTGAAGAAAGGTTAGAATAACTTAATATATAATTCTGCACCATTTATGATGCTACTGAAGATATAATATCACCTAGAGGGGGTGAATAGGGGATTTCAAAATTATTTTTCGGATAATAAATACGAACACAAAGAACAAAAATAGAGAAAAAACGACACAAACAATTTATACTGGTTTGGTATAACTCTTTGACCTACGACTAATCCCTAGACGCTCTAGGTATTTCACTAATCCAAAAACGGTTACAATTACACACTCTGTACTCGAGATGAACCTATCACACTAGGACTCACTCCCCCTTACAAGTTATAATCGTACACCCACACTTAAGGTTCCACAACCTTAAGATTTAACAAGTAATCAAATAAGTGTTTAAACTCCTCACTGAGTAGATAAATGATAAACACTGAAGTACAAGGAAATATCTGAAGATATTAAGAGAAGTTAATGAAACAGTAAATAGTAGTTGAGTCGAATTGATTGCACAGAGTTTCGGTAGTTCAGTAGTTGGCGGAATTGAATGTGGTGAGCATTTATAGCAGACTTCCATTAATGCCATTATGAAGCTTTGAATATAGCCGTTAGGATACTTAGAACTTCCATTAGGCATAGATGAATTCCGTTGAGATTAATCGATCGTTGCTTCATTAAATGTGTTCGCCGCCAATTGTACTTGTGCAGAAGTTAACTCAGAATAATTGCCTGAATAAGTACACCTCGAAGGAATGTATTCGTTTGCTCAGAGCGTTTATTCCATTTGTAGACTTTGCTTGCGGCGAGCATTAAATGCTACTGACACGTAGGATGGCTTTTCGGCTAATCTCAATTTAAACAAGATTAATCAATTGAAATTCACTCAAAAAGATGATTAGAAGTAACTCAAATAAGTTTGAGAGTGATTAAAAGTAGTTAGATAATGACCCATAATGATTTAGAACAGAGATTAAGAACATAACGATGGTTTTTGGAATTCAAAAGAAACTTACTCGGGTAGCTTAATAAATTACTTGATTAATATCGCACATTTTCAAAATAAAATCACACCGGAAAGATATTACTTGAGTAACAATATATGTTACTTGAGTAATATCTAAGGTGTTCAAGAAGTAGAAGCTCCTGAAGCGTTTTAGAAAAATTACTTGCAGAGCAAATATGCATTACTCGAGTAATGCCTGAAAGTAACCAAAGTACTTGCGGAGCAAATACTCATTACTTGAGTAATGCTTGAAAGTAACCAAATTACTTGCGGAGCAGGAAAATATTACTTGAGTAAAAGACGAAAGTAATATCGGATGGTTCTTTGAAAATAAGCGACTGTTTCTAATTACTTGAGTAACAACTCATGTTACTTGAGTAATATCGAAAATATTCAAAAATAGAAACCTCTGTAGAGTAAAACGACATTACTTGTAAAGCCTGTATATATTACTTGAGTAATGTCCAAAAGTAATATCGAATAACTTTGAAAATGAGCTACAATTTTTAAATTACTTGAGTAACGTCTTATTTTACTTGGGTAATTTCAAAAGTCCTCTTGCGATAGAAACGTTTTGAACTAAGAATTACTTGAGTAATAATTTAAATTTGCTTGAGTAACTATATTTCACAAACTCTGAACTTACCTTTAAAGTCGATATTACTTCTAGTAATACCAAAATTTACTCGAGTAATTTTCTATTGATTCCCCAAATCATATTTTGGATTTCTGTCAACACTTAACAATTTCATTAGATGATAATTACTTGATTAACTAAAACAAATTACTCGAGTAATTATTGTTGGTCGATTTCCTTATTGGCAAGTGAACCAGTCGAACAAGTAATAAAGAGTAATTAGAGTATCATCCCACAGAGACTGAGATACCGATGATGACACAAATTTACGCAACCAATTGTTGTGTAAAGAATAAATATGATTGAGTTGGGATTTTTGTGATTGTAATTAATAAGACATAAAATAACAAAGGATTGTAGTCTTAAGAAGGTATCAGTAAAAGATGGGCTGAGGATCAGATTTCATCCTAAGTGCATTAATCCCCCAATTGCCTTAACACATTGCTATAGCAATTATGTTGCACAACTTCCGCAATGCTACAGCATAGCGCCTTTACAACGTTATCCAGTTAACCCACCACGAAGTTATATAGAAGCTTCTGCATCCTATACGTACAACCTAAGCTATACTTCTCCCATATGCATATGGTGATTTTCTAGTTAAGGTTATCTTTTCAAATCAAAGTGTTAAGGTTATGAGTGGTAGACCTATGCCTGAAGCCTACAATGATAGGTCAAGCCTTGCACCAGCTTTCCCAGCAAACACTGCTTATTAGATGTCTAACCCCGACTCCCTTCCAGTAAGCCAAGGCCACTGATCTAGCCCTTAGCTTCCGCTAACCGACAGAAATTAAGAATAGTGATAAACAAACTAAATTTATAAAATTAAGTACTAGCAAACTGGGTTCATTCTACACTCAAGAATACATCCTCGCTTAGCCACAGGAGGTTTAGTTCATGACTGACGAGGGAATCACCAAACAGACCATAACAGAATAGCCCATGACAAAAGATTAACAAAAATTAAGAAAAGAAAAACAAAAAGCTTGGCAGAGGTTTCAACGGCATAAGAGAGGCCAATCACTTGACAACTCCACGTCTTCTTGTCTCCGTCTTACTGCAAGAAAGGAATTGGGTTCTCCTGGAGTTCTCGTGCTTAGTGCTTCTCTCCCTCTTCTTTCAAGCTTGGCCAAATAGGAATGTTCTTGGGCTCTCCACGACTCGACCGCTTTTAGGGTTAACCATCTTTTCCTTTTATAGTCAGGTTTACTTGCGGTGTAAGTTCAGTGATCTGGGCCTTTCCAAATCTGTTTGGTCCAACTGATGTATCTTTCCAAATTCGATAGATTGCTTCTGCTGATTCTGTGGGATTCTCCAAATCTAAATCTTCAATCCTCCACATCTTCTATTCCAATCCGTTGACAATCTAATCATGAACTAACATTCGTCCATCAACCTGCACTTAATTCTTGAAAAAGCCTCAAGGAAAAGTTAGAACATACGGCGCACAATATTGCTTCGTTTACTCTGCTATAGCGTATGAGTTGCATTGTATTGCAATTTGATATGGCTGACCCGATGTTATAGCATTGTATCGGCAGTGCTATGTGCATTCATAATCAACCCTTAAGCTTGCCTTCTTCTTAAGCACATGTACATGATATTTATGCATTCGTCGTAACTTATGAGATGTATCCTATATTTCCCTATATGCATGAATTATGACATAATTGCTCAGATAACATGCTTTTTGGCTCATCTTCAACTCACAAAACAGATAGGAAAAACATGGCATAAATAGTACTCATCAATTATATTATCAGCATAATTAATATTTACTGATTAAAAAAAACAATTTCTTTTCAACAAAAGGCTTTAATCAACTAAGTCTTATTATCATCAAAACTCTAAGAACTGATAATTGAATATTATTTCACTTATTTGTATCTCTTGGTTAATAATTTAGGAATGTTTACTTAATAAATAATGGGTTTTATTACTTAATTGGGCTGGGCTTTTAATTGGATTTAATTCATTTTTTAATTTAATTCCAGATTTACAAAGTGATTTAGTGATTTCACCATAACTTTTGATCTAGATATCCGATTAGCCTGATTCTTCTTTCATTTTTTAGATGATTCAGAGAGCTACAATTGTTATGAAGACTCGAAAGGCTGATTCGGAAAATAAGATTGACGAAATCGGAGCTAAAGACATACACGTTTTTCTGGATTTTTATTGGGCTCGAATTTTCTAATAAATGACCAATTATTATTAGAGTCTTCTAATATTGGGCCTATTTTGTAACCCTAGCTTTTTTAAAAACCCTAGCCGTCATTCCCTTTTAGTTTAACTGAGTTGGCGGACACTAAGACATTCTACATTACGTCTTTTATGATTTTCGGATTAAATCGAAGCTTTTCTATTTTCTCCGAGTTGTTCATCATGTTTACTTTCCTCTTCATCTTTTCTTTTATCTTTTGCCTAGCCATGCTTGGCTAAAGCTCTCTGATCGGCCCATGGATTAAGGATTCCACTATCCAGAGGACTCGTGCTTAATCGGTAACCATCTAACTCGTTTCTACATTCTTTAATCGGATTCGATTTCTGATTTGGATTGGGTTTTTGATTAAAAACCCGATCGATATTTCCCAAGGACGTAGTTTGAACTAGGTTAAAGTATTAATGTGCGATCGTACAATGATACGCCACGATTCAAACAAATTCCGAACGATTGTTCAAATTGAGGGAATTTCTAGACAAATGCGAGATTTCGGTTTGTCCGAGTCAATCACGAGTTCAGTTATAAATCTGTTTTTGTCCGAGGAAGGAAAGTGGTGTAATTCAAATCCTGGGTTGATCTTTTGTTTATTTGATAAATCTCGTTTTCTTATATTATGTTCTAGCTTAGCTTCGTTTTAATTACATTGAAAAACTCCCCCATTCTGGTTACTGTTTTATCGTGTCTACTGTTGATTTTAGACCCGCTATGAATTCCTTGAGAGAAACGATCCAGGTTTCCTATACTACAAATATTTGAATCTTGGTTATTTTGAGAAGGTCCGACAAATCTTTATCAAAATTTGGCACCGTTGCCGGGGAATTTGCATCGGTCTTATTACTGACAAAAGAGTAGTTTCCATTCTGAGATTGCTACTTCACGATATCCAGCTCTCTCTGTCACTGACCTCATTTCTCCTTCATTAAATATTCCCAGTCCTAATTTTTTTTTAATTTATTTATTATTATTATTATTATTATTATTATTATTTTAAATTTTTCCCACAGTTTTTTCAACTGTTAGGTGGCTGTTCCTTCAAAGGACATAAAGTTTTACAGTGGTCGCACCAATCTCAAAGGAATTAGTCATTCTGAGCAATAATCACTCCCTTTAGGGAGTGAGGTCTGATCTTTTTTGGCCAAATTCCATTGTTTAGACCACTTTTTCAATTTTTTTTAAGTTTTTTTTTAGGTTCTAGAATAGTCCAGAAGTTGTCCTGCGGAAGTCCCAAAAAATTTAAAAATCATTTGACAATGTTTTTGGACTTGTCTTCGTCAATTTCTAACATTTTTTTTGTTTTTGTTTTTGAGTCTTTTTGTGTGTCTACAAAGTCTGTGTGCCTATGCTATATGAGTACTAGGAGTACTACTGATCCAAAAGAATTATTAGAATTTGATCCTAAAATTGAAAGAATAATTCTTGCTGCTAGAAGAGTTGTTAGGTTGAGTCGTAGGACTACTACTGAATTTAATTCTGATTTTAAACATTTTGAGCATACTGAACTTGATTCTGATATTTCTGTTGATAGTTTTTGTTCTGATATTGTTGTTTACATTGATTCTAGTAGCACTTTTGCTAACTCAGAAATTATGGCAGAACAAGAAATTCGTCCTACTTTGAAGGAATTGGCTGCACCTGATGTTAATTATCAACCCTTGTGCATCCAATATCCTGAACTGGCTACTAATGCTAATTTTGAACTTAAATCTGGTCTTATCCATTTGTTGCCAAAGTTTCATGGTCTTGCAGGTGAATGTCCGCATAAGCATCTGAAAGAGTTCCACATGATCTGTAGCACGATGAAACCTCAAGCAATTGATGAGGACCACATAAAGTTGAGAGCTTTCCCATTCTCTATCGATGGTGTAGCTAAGGATTGGCTATATTATTTGCAACCATCATCTGTTGGAAGCTGGGTTGATATGCAGAGGTTCTTCCCTGCCTCAAGAGCTACTGCTATTCGAAAAGAGATCAGCAACATAAAACAAATCAATGGAGAGAACATGTATGAGTATTGGGAGAGGTTCAAGGGATTGTGTGCCAGCTGTCCACACCACCAGATCTTTGAACAATTACTGATTACATACTTCTATGAGGGTCTATTGCCATTAGACAGAAGTTTTGTGGATGCATCAAGTGGTGGGGCCTTAGACAAAGAAGACACCCGAAGATGCCCGAGAGTTGATATCCACTATGGCTGCTAATTCTCGTTAGCTTTGGCACCGGAGCGAATAATGCTGCATTTGCTTACCGCATTCAAGCACCTCCACCCAAGACAATTCTCAAAGATTAGATAATAGACTTGATGATCTGACCTCTCTAGTGAGGCGGTTAGCGTGATACGTACGTACATGATCTTCCCCTCGGATTGGATACTCGTATGTGGTACCGTTCGACCCTTATCATTCTACATCGACTCTTGCCCTACCTTGCATGATCCCGCTTATCAAGATCGCCGCAGCTACGGTGGGTGTTTTTCCGGAAAGCCACAATACCAAAGCAAAATAGTGCATTTTCTAATACTTACAATCCGGCTGGAGAAATCACCCCAATTTTCGTTGGAACCGAATCAAAACCAAAG
Source organism: Acacia melanoxylon (assembly GCA_019022615.1). Taxonomy (NCBI): domain Eukaryota; kingdom Viridiplantae; phylum Streptophyta; class Magnoliopsida; order Fabales; family Fabaceae; genus Acacia; species Acacia melanoxylon. The sequence continues at coordinate 1,029,404 of JAFJYJ010000018.1, read as the reverse complement.
TAACCGATGTCGACTGAAATTATCAACAAAGACAATACGAGACCTCGAATTTTCAAAACAATCAAGACACTCCTTTACCAAGACCACCTCATTTGCCGCCCACAGTGCACCTCCACAGCGACACAAAGATCGGCCTAGTAGTAGTGGTTCCTCATTGGAGGATATGATGAAGCAATTTTCCACGAACACTATGCAATTCCAACAGCAAACTGAAACTTCCATTCAGAATTTACAAACTCAGATTGGCCAATTGGCAACATCATTGAACCAGCTCCAACCTCAAGGATCCAACACTCTTCCTTCACAAACAATTCTCAATCCTAAGGGGAATGTGAGTGTTATCTCCCTACGTTCTGGCAAGCAATTAGAGGAGCCTAAACAAGCTGCAGATGTGACTGAATCCACATCAGAAAAAGAGTCAGATGTTGAGAAGATTGACTCTAAAAACAAAGAGGCAATGAAGCAAAGCGAAGAGGAACCTGACATTCCCATTCCTCTTCCTTTCCCTCAGAGAGCCACTAAATCCAAGAGGTTGGCAGAGAATACAAAAGAGCAAGACATTCTTGAGACATTCAGGAAAGTTGAAATCAACATTCCTCTCTTAGATGCAATCAAGCAAGTTCCTAAATATGCCAAGTTTCTTAAAGAACTGTGTACGAACAAGAGGCGACTGAAGGGGACTTCACGAGTGAGCTTAAACCAAAATGTCTCAGCACTCATTTAACCCACCATGCCTCGTAAGTGCAAGGATCCAGGTATGTTTTCTATTCCTTGCATTATTGGGAATTATAGATTTGATGATTGCATGCTAGATTTAGGCGCTTCCATTAATGTCATGCCTGATCTCTGTTTATAAATCTCTTGGTCTTAGTCCTTTACGTCCCCCATTGGTGTTATTGTCCAAATAGCTAATAGGAGTAATGCTCATCCTACTTGGTTTGATTGAAGATGTTTTAGTCAAAGTAAATGAATTGTTATTCCCTGCTGACTTTTACATTTTAGACATGGAGGATGAATCTCCTAATAATAGGTCCCCCCATCATTCTAGGGAGACCTTTCATGAAAACAGCCAAGACTAAGATAGATGTGCATTCTGGTACTCTTTCCATGGAGTTTGGTGATATTCTTGTTAATTTCAACATTTTTTATGCCATGAGACATCCTAGGGAAGAGCATTCAATTTTGTGCATTGATGTGATTGATGATGCTGTAGATGATGTGCTTGCTGAATGGTATCTTTATCCTAATTTTACATCTATGTGTGACTCGGTGTTTGTGGTTGTTCGAGAATGAGTGGTGCCCTATTTGCACTGAAATTAATGATGCATTATATGGTGATTCGACTTGATTGATGGTTCCGCATTTATTGAGGATTCGATTTGAATTATGAATTTGAGCTAAATTCTAATTCGATGTCACTTCGATTCGATGTCCATTCCGAATATGAAGTGAATTCCCGACACTAACATTGAGCTTCCTAGACACGTTCGCTCATTGTTTTCGGTGCATGTGATTTCGTATTGCGGGTGAGCAACCAACTAAGTCGCTTCCATCCACCGAGCATCCACCTAAGTTAGAGTTGAAATCCCTCCTGGATCATTTGAAATATGCCTTTCTAGAGGTGAATGAGCAACTACCGCTTATTATGGCCAACAACCTTCTACCTGATCAAGAAGAGAAGTTTGCTAAGCTTATTGAAGGCCAATAAAAAGGCGATTGGGTGGACATTAGCCGATATTGTTGGTATTAGCCCTTCCATGTGCATGCGTCGATTTTCCGAAAGAGGATGCTAAGCCAGTGAGACAACCCCAAAGACGCTTGAACCCACTTATTCTAGATGTGGTGAAGAAAGAGGTGACTAAGCTTCTACAAGCTGGTATTATTTATCCCATTTCCGATAGCCGATGGGTTAGCCCAGTCCAGGTGGTTCCTAAGAAATCTGAAGTGACTGTGGTAGCTAATCAAAAGAATGAGCTTATCCCTACAAGAGTTTAGAACATATGGAGAGTATGCATTGACTACCGGAGACTCAACCAAGCTACCCGCAAGGATCACTATCCTCTTCCTTTCATTGATCAGAGTTTGGAACGGTTGGCTGGTAAGTCTCACTACTGCTTTCTACATGGCTACTCGGGCTATTTCCAGATCCATATTGCTCCTGAGGATCAGGAGAAGATGACATTCACATGTCCCTTTGGCACTTATGCCTACCGGAGGATGCCCTTTGGCCTCTGCAATGCCCCTGGAAGCTTCCAGCGTTGTGTGGTAAGTATCTTCTCTGAGTTTCTAGAGGATTGCATAGAGGTTTTTATGGATGATTTCATTGTGTATGGGTCTAATTTTGATGTATGTCTGGATAATTTGTCTAGAGTATTGAATAAATGCATAGAATCTAATCTTGTGTTAAATTTTGAAAAGTGTCACTTTATGGTTGAGTCAGGCATAGTTTTAGGACATGTAGTGTCTAGTAAGGGTATTAAAGTAGATCATGCTAAGATTGATGTTATTACTGCTTTACCCTACCCCACATCTGTGCGGGAAGTTAGTTCTTTTCTTGGTCATGCAGGTTTCTATCGGTGCTTCATCCAGAATTTTAGTCAGATTGCCTTTCCTTTGTCTAACCTTCTGTATAAGGACACGGAGTTTGTGTTTGATGATAATTGCAAGTCTGCCTTTGATCTTTTGAAGCAGTGCCTGACCACGACCCTGGTGATCCAACCTCCCGATTGGCTTCTTCCATTTGAGCTTATGTGTGATGCCTCTAACTATGCTGTTGGCGCCATCTTAGCTCAGCGGGTTGACAGAGCATCTCATGTCATTGCCTATGCGTCTAAGACTTTGGATTCTGCCCAATCTAATTACACCACCACTGAAAAAGAATTGTTGGCTATAATATTTGCCTTTGATAAGTTTAGATCATATCTGCTAGCTAGTAGAGTAATTGTTTTCTCTGACCATGCTGCTTTGAAGTTTCTTTTGAAAAAGGCAGATGATAAGCCTAGACTTATTCAGTGGATGTTATTGCTCCAAGAATTTGATGTTGAGATTCGAGATAGAAGTGAGCACGTAACTTGGTAGCTGATCACTTGAGTCGAATCACTCATTCTCCTTCTAATCCCTCCTCCATTCGTGATGATTTTCTCTGACGAGCGCTTCTACAAATGCAAGGTAAGATTCCATGGTATGCGATTTAGTTAATTACTTGGTTCTTGGTGCTTTACCTCTTTTGATTCCACTAAGGCCCAAACCCTGAAATTGAAAAGTGAATCTAAATATTATGTCTGGGATGACCCTTATTTGTGGAGATTTTGTAGTGACCAAGTAATTAGAAGATGTGTGCCTAATCATGAGTTTGCTTCCATATTGCACTTTTGTCATGCTTCTGCCTGTGGTGGTCACTTTGGACTACAAAGAACTACTAGGAAAGTGTTAGACTGTGGATTGTATTGGCCTTCCCTATTTCATGATTGTCATTTGTTTCGTAAGTCATGCAATAACTGTTAGAGAGCAGGGAGTATTTCTCATAGGCATGAGATGCCCCAGAACCCTATACTATTTTGTGAGATCTTTGATGTCTGGGGTATTGATTTCATGGGTCCATTTCCTGCTTCATATGGTTTTACTTACATATTGCTAGCTGTGGATCACGTTTCGAAATGGGTTGAGGCGAAAGCCACCCGGACTAATGGTTCTTCTGTGGTGGTGGATTTTGTTAGGTCTAACATTTTCTGTAGGCTTGGTATTCCTAGAGCTATCATCAGTGACCAGGGTTCTCACTTTTGTAATCGAAGCATGAATGCTTTGTTACGTAAGTATGGAGTGCTTCACAAGGTCTCCACAGCATACCACCCTCGCACCAATGGTCAAGTCAAGCCTCGAATAGAGAGATCAAGCAAATCCTCCGTAAGACCGTTAACTCTACCAGGAAGGATTGAAGTAAGCGACTTGATGATGCTTTGTGGGCATATCGGACCGCCTACAAGACTCCGATTGGGATGTCCCCTATCGGCTTGTCTTTGGTAAGGCGTGTCATCTACCGATTGAGTTAGAGCATCAAGCCTATTGGGCTATTAAGCAGTACAACATGGATTTGGCTCAGTCTGGAATGGAGCGGAAGTTGCAATTGCAAGAGTTAGATGAGCTTAGATTATATGCTTATGAGAGTTCGCGGTTGTATAAAGAAAAGACAAAGGCATTCCATGATAAACATATCCTGAGAAAAGAATTTTATGTGGGCCAGAAAGTTCTTTTGTTCAATTCTCGTCTCAAGTTTATGCCTGGTAAGCTTCGTTCTAGATGGGATGGCCCTTTCGTAATTACTAACATCTTACCTTTTGGTGCTGTTGAGTTGTGTGATCCATCCACAGGAAGAACTTTCAAGGTTAATGGGCATCGACTCAAGCGCTTCATGAGGATTCCAAAGAACAACCTGTGGACGCAGATTCTCCTCACCGATGCCACCTATCCTCGGGAATCGCCTCTCCCCCTAAGACCCTTGGGGAGTATTCTTCTTTCTTCCTCTCTTCTCTTTTTCTTTTATTTCCTCCATTTTCCCACTTTGTTTTTATTTTCTAAAATTAAAATATATATATATATATATATTAGAACACCACACTTTATTTCTATGATTGCTTTACATCTTGTGAACTTTGACATCTTGGTTTTGATGGATCCTTCTGTTTGGGCTAAATTTCTAGACTCTTGGATTATATTTCTTGGTAGTTAATTTTGGGATGCTAGCTGCATGATTTGGTATTGACCTTTGTGAGATTTTGGGCCTGCATGAATGGACTTCATCTTTTACCATTCTTTCTTTCTTGTGTGACCGCTCATGATTTTTGTTCTCTAGAACTTGCTCCTTTTCTTTTTGAAACTAATTTTTCACTTAAATGCATTAATATGATGGAGACTTGTTTTCTTTCTTTCTTTTTCCCCATTTGGCCAAAATAGCTTTTCCTTTCCATTATCTATCCTTTATCAGCCCCTTTGTGCCTTTTTGACTCATTCTTTTCTCAGCCACATTACAAGCCAAGTGTAAAACCATTTTATCCCGTACCTTGGAAATTTACTGAGCATTGGTTTCACCTTAGTTTTGTTTAAGTGTGGGGGTTGTCCAGGTGTACAACATTTTAAGTGTGGGGGGTATTTGATTTTAATTTTATGCCATTCATCATTTGGCATTGATGTTGGTCATTGTGATTCTCAAAAAAAAAAGTACAAAAAAAGAAAAGAAAGAAAGTACAAAAAAATAGTAAAAAAAAAAAAAGAAAGAAAGAAAAGAGAGAGAGAGAGAGAGAGAGAGAGAGAGAGAGAGAGAGAGAGGAAGCAATGCAAAGAAAGAGAAATAAAAAGAAAATGATATTGAGGTGATATGCTATTATTAACTAATGTTCTTTGAATTTCTTGGGTGCTTAGCCTATCATATCCATACTTATTCACACATTTACCCTAACCCCATTACAACCTTCAATGACAAGCTCTCTTGATTTTTGTATGCATGTTTTATAAGTAGTGGAGAAGTAGAAATTGAGCAAGCCTATGGTAGGACAATCTTCTTGAGTAGAATTTGAGCGATACATTAATTTACCCTATACACTTGAGAGATTGATTGAGGGTATCCATGAGAGACCATCTTGTGTAGTTAGCATCATTGATTGAGATTGCCATGCTTTATAATTTGAGATTAAAGAAATCCAGTCTTGATTGGTTGATCTTGAAAAGCTTTGTGATCTTTATTCAAATCTTGAAGTTTTGGCAATTGTTAGAAAGAATAAGTTTTTCTTTTAATTTTGCCCAGGAGTGCAAAAGGATAAGTGTGGGGGAATCTGATAATTGAATATTATTTCACTTATTTGTATCTCTTGGTTAATAATTTAGGAGTGTTTACTTAATAAATAATGGGTCTTATTACTTAATTGGGCTTTGGGCTTTTAATTGGATTTAATTCATTTTTTAATTTAATTCCAGATTTACAGTGATTTAGTAATTGCACCATAACTTTTGATCTAGATATCCGATTAGCCTGATTCTTCTTTCATTTTTTAGATGATTCAGAGAGCTACAATTGTTATGAAGACTCAAAAGGCTGATTCGGACAAGAAGATGGACGAAATCGGAGCTAAAGACATACACGTTTTTCTGGATTTTTATTGGGCTCGAATTTTCTATCAATATGGATTAAGGATTCCACTATCCAGCATTGAATAACCATCTAACTCGTTTCTACATTCTTTAATCGGATTCGATTTCCGGATTTGGATTGGGTTTTTGATTAAAAACCCAGATCGATATTTCCCAAGGACGTAGTTCGAACTAGGTTAAAGTATTAATGTGTGATCGTACAATGATACGCCACTGATTCAACAAATTTTGAACGATTGTTCAAAATTTCTAGACAAATGCGGATTTCGGTTTGTCCAGTCAATCACGAGTTCAGTTATAAATGTAAGGTGCAAAGTATACAATATGTTATAGCATTTGAAAATATGCTTATATTCATTCTAGCTTAGCTTCGTTTCACTACAAAACTATAAAGTGGTCCTTTTCTTATGCACATGCAGAAACAATCCAGGTAATGAAATATTTGAATCTTGAATGAAAATTTATAGGATCAATCCCCTATTTCCTAATATGCTGTATGAATTCTCAATTATTCTATCGGATAGTAAACAATAAGGATCAATCCCCTATTTCCCAATGTGTATGAATTCTCAATTATTCTAGCGTTCAAAATTCGGTCAAAACACAAAACACAGGGAAAACATAGCATAAACATCACTCATCATGACCTCACTATCTTCCTCTTGATTTGTGTCATTTGGTGCAACATGATAATTGCAATAAGTTTATTTTAGTGATGCTCAAATGAAAATGATTCCAATATGAGGAGTTTGTTTAATTTCCTGCTACAAAAATGTGAGGTAAAAGATAATTTTACATTATACTTGTCGTACTTGGTTGATTTTGAAAAATATATCTCCTTAATCAATAGATGATTAATTTTTCTTTTTTAATTCATACTTGCTCTACAATTGTTGCTACTAGGTGTTCTTTTCTTTCTCTTGCTAACTTTTATTTAATCTAAAAATGAATCCTAAACTTTTAAGACATAACGTAGGCTTTTAAATAGGTTTTATGAAGGGTTAAGGTGCAAAAATGCATATGTGCTTTACTCCGAGGAGCGTCCAACACCAAGTTCTTTTTTTAGATGCAAAAGTGCACACGTGGTTATAAATTAGGTGCAAAAATACCATTTGATCGTTAAGTTTGACTCTTTTTTAAACTGACTGGACGATGACGTGGTTTTCTAATGTGCAAAAATACACGTGTTTTGGCCAAAAGAGCACCCAACACCAAGTGCTTTTTTAATTTAATAATTTTATTTCAATTAAAGGAAAATTATTATTTCTCTAGGTATAATTCCTTGGAGGCCAAATTTTTTCTTCTAATTTATCATTTTGGGAAGGAGCATTTATTCAATAGGTAAAAATGGTAAAAAAAATTATTTCCATAATTTATTTTATTTTTAAAAAATCCTTCTTAAATTTTCTAATTAATAATTGATAAATACATATATATGCATTTGAAATTTGAAATTATAAATAATATATTTACTTAAAAATAATTTTAATTTTTTTGAAAAATAAATATTTAAAGAAATAATTCATTTATTCTGTCAAAGAAAATAATTCATTTACTTTGAAAAATGCAACTTTATAACTATAAGTCTATAACATTCCTTGATTTACTTTCATTCATCATATAAATAGAAATAACTCATTTAGAGGTGCAAATGTTTATATTGCATATTTCTTAATGCAAGAAAAATTAAATAATATTGTTCAGTTTTGATTGAAACATTATTTAAATAATTTCTGGTTCAATTTGTTAGATCACAAAATTAAACTTATTTTTAATTAAATATAGTATTTATAATTTAAAATGCATAAATACTCATTTATTAATTATTAATTAGAAAATTTAATAAGGATTTTTTTAAAAAATAAAAAGAAAAAAAAAAACAAATTATGGTAATAAAAAATTTGGCCTTCCAGGAATTATACCTAGAGAAATAATAATTTTCCTTTAATTGAAATAAAATTATTAAATTAGAAAAAGAACTTGGTGTTGGGCGCTCTTTTTGCCAAACCACATGTGTATTTTTACACATTTGAAAGTCACGTCATTGTTTAGTAAACCAAAAAAAAAATCAAACTTAACGGTCAAACATTATTTTTGCACCAATTTTTAACCACGTGTGCACTTTTGTCTGGCCCGGATAGCATGTCTGAGGGCAACAAACATCCCGACAGCTCAAAAGCTTGAACTACTCGGCTGGGGGCAATTGTTACAGACCTACATCGAGGCCAATAACGGGATGGCCCAATAGTGAACATAATATATACCAGGATCTATCTATAAGGGAGGGATATCCTAACTTACCCATAATCAAGGAAGATCCTAAGATGTGATATAACAGTTATGATACTCGGGCCATAGATGGTATGAGGCCCATGGAACTCAACCTAAGGTATACTCTATAAATACAGAGGTCAAACCCTAAGGTGCACACGTTCTAAACCCTAAACTATTTGCATACTGTCACACTATACACACACATTACCCCCTTTGGCGAAAACCTAGTCTGTGTACAGTGATCCCACGCTCCTCTGGTTATCTACATCATAGTTACCCAAATCGAGTATCTAGATCCAATATCAACCTATTAGCCCATCAGGCTAGACATCTGTGTTCTACACCAGAACATTGGCGCCGACCGTAGGGACGTTAAATTTCGATCCCCGTGACCGACGATGGCTCATACCAGAAGCAGTAGTCGGATCCCTCAGCCTGGAAATCCAATTTAGGCAGAGGCGAGTCAACAACAACAAGCTCAAGTCCCACCGCAGCTTGAAGATATCCCCGAAGATAACGCTACGAACGAGGGGAATGACGTATCTTACATGGCATCCTCCCCTCCAAAAGTGGCCGATCCTTAGATGCGGCGGCAGAAGAGGCCCCCCAATAAGACCTCTTTCAGGAGATCCCAGTCCCAAATCCAGACGTCCTGATCCTACAGAAAACGATGGACTCAATGTTGAGGCGAATGGAGAATATGGAGAAACGCAATAATCTCCAACGCAAAGAGGATCTCAGAATAATACAACAGATGATGGAGAACCACTTCAAGTAGTTTGAAACATCAGTTCGCAAGGAAGACCGGGATGACACGCGTGGGAGGCAAGAAAAGACCACTCAGGAGGTCAATAATCCCTATCGTAGTAAGCAGCCGAGGTCAACGCAACATGTTATAGGCACTACCACACAAGAGATAGCCTCGGCCTTGAAAAAATTGCAAATTGAGAGGACCTTGGACGAAGGCCGAGATATTCAAAGGGCAGACAAACAACCAGGCTCTCCAAAAATGTACAAGATGAAATACATGATGGGACACAACTGCAGTCCCTTCTCAGATGAAATCAAAAGTGCACCTTATCCAGAAGACTTCGACTTGGCCGACCTACCAAAATACAATGGAACTCAAGACTCAAGGTCCCACCTCGATACATTCAAGCTCCTGATGTTTGTGCGACAAATTTTGGGACCTGTGGCTCCTAGGATCTTTGCTACCACATTGACTGGAGCTGCCCAAAAATGGCTCCATACACTACCGGCTAATTCAATCCAGAACTTTGAAGACCTCGAACGTAAGTTTGAGTTGAACTTTGCGACTAGTAAGAAGCAGCCAAAGTCCCAATTTGCTCTCAACAAGATTAAGCAATAGCATGGTGAGACACTCCAAAAACACCTGGATAGATTCAAGGACGTGGCCCTACAAGTACGTTCACTCCCGGAGAGTGTACACGTGCACTGCCTCATCGATGGTTTGGACCCGTCATCTCGGTTGGCGAAGTCAATCTTCAAAAACCGGGTTGACACTCTCACCGAGTTCAATACTCGTTCAAAGCAATACTTAGAGGTGGAATAAATGGAAATAGCCAGCGCGATCGGGAACGAGAGGAGAAGGAACTCACCCTTAAGAGGTAAAGGGAAACCTAAAAATCGAAAGGAAGATTCCCGAAAAAGGAACCTAGACAATAGATCTCGGGGTGAAAGATTCGAAGGGAAAGCGAAGTATGACAGATACACTCCTTTGAATGTCTCTCATTCCCAGGTCTGGAGAGAGGTACCGCTGACCGAGATGAAAAAATTTGAAAGACCGAGGCCTCCCCGTAACCGAGCTAATACGGACCAGTCTAAGTTTTGTGCTTTTCATGACGGACTAGGACATACCACTAATCAATGTTATGAACTCCGTGATGCCATCGAGAAATTTGTCAGAGATGGCAAATTGTGCCAATATGTAATTAAAACTCAAGGGCGAAAGAACAAAAAACGCAAACAAAGGAGGCCGGAGTACTAGCCCAGCCCCCGACCGGAAGAGAGAAGATAAGCGGCGAAAACCAATTAGTGACGATGATGAATTTCTGGAAGCCGAGTTCAACTACAATGTGATCAGTGGAGCCATGGGTGGAGGCAGAGATACGGCAAGCCAGCGTAGGAAATACTTGAGAGAAATCCTATCTATACGGGACCTTCCAAAATTTAAAGAAGATCTCAACAAGCCGGCACTTTCTCCATTACTTTTTACAAAGGAAGATTTGAAGGACGTGGTTCCGGGCCATCAAGATGGTTTGGTAGTCACGGGAACCCTGGTAAACTGTCGGGTGAAAAGGATTTTCATGGATGCAGGGAGTTTGGCATACATTATCAGCTGAGATGCCTTCAAAAGGATGACGCTAGATCGAGAAGATTTGAAACCATGTAAAATGACCCTCATAGGGTTCAACGGAGAACACTCTCCTCCCAAGGGTTATGTCGACCTCAGGCTGACATTGGGAACTAAGGAAGCTTTCAAATCAGAGCGGGTAAGGTTCATAGTGGCCGAATTCCCTTTGAAAGTAGAACTTAATCACCAAGAGGGGGGTGAATTGGGGATTTTAAAATTCTTTCGAAATTGCTCTGTTTTCGAACACTAAAATAGAGCTAGACAAAGGATAGGGAAGAATAGAAAGACACAAGAAACTTATACGGTTCGGTCCAATCTCTTGACCTACGTCCGTCCCCGGACACTGGGGATTTCACTATCACTGTTGATTACACACTCTGTAACTCAAGAGTAATTCTCTCACTAGAACTTACTCCCCCTTACAAGTTGCAATCAATATCACAATCTCCAAGTCACCAAACTTGAGATTCTTTACTATAAATGATTTACAATCAGTGAACTCTAAGAGTAGATAATGATAAACACTGAAGCTTAATGTATCAGAAGATACTTTACAAGTAAAAACTGAAAGAGTAGTTGTAAAACTTGAATGTAATTCGTTTTCAGCAGGTGTGTTGTTGAGAAGAATTAAAAGCTACTCTATTTATACTAAGAGAGCATTAAATAACCGTTGCTAACTCCATTATAACCGTTGAGGCATTAAACTAGTTGTTGGAGGCACTTTGGTGTCTTGTCTCTCTACTCTTCAGTTAATTCCTTTTGTCCAGAGGATTAGTGTTGACTTTCCTTGTAATAGATCCGTTGGAAGAGCAGCAACTGCTTAGGGAAAGCAGACATTAATCCCTTTGCAACATGTAGAGAATGATGGTACAAAAGGATGCAAGTTTCTGGACTTGGCATTTAATGTTCTGACATTGCTTTTTGCTTTTGTTCAAATCTTCATTTAATGTCCTCTAAACAATCTGAAACTCACTAACAAACTCATTAAACATAGTTAAGAATAGTAGTGAATACGGAGGAGATGTATTTAGATCAAATAAGAAGATTTCACAAATCTATCAGATTTGATTTTCAATTTATGCGACCTATACTCGAGTGTGTTCTTCAATACTTGAGTATCTAAGATGATACTCGAGTATTCCTCTTCTAGAGAGGAATGTCGTGATTTGAGCTTTGCACCATATCTTTGAAATAAGAACAATACTCGAGTATGCAAATCAATACTCGAGTTTTGAACTTTTGATATGAAAATAAGTTTAAGTCCAAAACCTCAATACTTGGGTATTCATTTCAATACTTGAGTTTTCAAATCTTTGGAAAAAGAGCAAAGCTCTCGTATGCCCAATACTTGAGTTTCTAACTCAATACTCGAGTATTCAGAGATTTTGAAAACTTTGAGAAATCTTATCCCAAGTCAATACTTGAGTATTCAAAACATGTGTAAAAGTTTGAAAACTTTTTGTCAATTTGTTACTCGAGTATTCATACCCATACTCGAGTGTTCACAAGTTGAAAGATTTTGGTGACTCTCTATATGACCAATACTTGAGTTTTGTAATGAATACTTGAGTTTTGAAAGACATGTGTAAAACTTGAAAACTTTCTGTCAATCTGATACTCGAGTATTCATACCAATACTCGAGTATTCCCAAGTTTGAAAACTTTGGTGACTCTCTGTAAGACCAATACTTGAGTACCAAATGGATACTTGAGTTTTGAAAGCTTTAGGGAATATGGAAAGAGTCTTTGTATGATCCATACTCGAGTATTCAAACCAATACTCGAGTTTGGCTCAGGGTGAAAAACTTGGAGTGCTCTCTGTAAGTTCAATCCAAAGGGAAACTTGAGTATTGCTTTGTTTAATAAAATTGAGCTACTCTCTATCAAGTCAATACTCGAGTATTGAGACCAATACTCGAGTTTGCCTTTGATATTAAGTTTTTCAACTTACCAAAGACAAACTTCAACTTGTGTTTACAATTGTCAGTTATCATCAAAACACATAGGGAACTAACACCTTCCCATATAATATCATACTAAAAAGGCCGACTATTCATAATTGGGATATGTTAGTTTCCACAAAACATCAAAAGTTGAAGATGGTAAGTTCAAAGAACAAAGTTATCACTATCAATGGAGATTAGAAGGAATCTCGGCAGTGTTATTTCAAAACAATCTAGGAGGACGAAGGTGAACCGACATCCCCACCTCAGATTCGAAAAGGTGAAAGGAGTGTGAATGCGGAGAAAAGAAGGCAACCGGCCGACCTGTAAGCTTGGTGGAGCTAGATTTACGAGAAGAGCCCGAGATTTCACGTCCGTAACTAGAAGGCGAGTTGGAAGATTTGATACTGGGAGATAACCCATCACAAATCAAGAAAGTAGTCAGAACGATGAATCCAGAGCTGAAGGACCGATTGAAGGAGTTTCTGAAAAAGAACCGAGATTTATTTACTTGGAAGTCCTCAGAAATACCCGGGATTGACCCCAACTTTTGCTGTCACAAGTTGGCTATCCGCTCAGGATCAACACCTGTGGCATAGAAAAGAGAAAGCAATGACCAGACAGGCAAATAGCACTTGAAAAGCACGTCAATGAGATACTAGATGCCGGATTCATTTGAGAAATACAATACACCACATGGTTATCTAATGTGGTTATGGTGATGAAACCGAATGGTAAGTGGAGAGTATGTACATAATACAAAAATTTGAACAAAGCTTGCCCGAAAGATTCCTATCCCATGCCCAACATTGACCAGTTGGTGGACAACTCGGCAGGTTTCCAATTATTATCCTTCATGGATGCCTACTCCGGATACAACCAGATCGCAATGCACCCAGAGGATCAAGAGAAGACGGCCTTCATAACTAGAAGGCCAATTATTGCTTTAACGTGATGCCTTTTGTATTGAAGAACGTCGAGGCCACTTACTAGAGAATGATGAACAAAGTATTTGAAGACCAGCTCGGTCAAAACGTTGAGGTTTATATAGATGACATGATTGTCAAGTTGAAGGACCCAGAAGACCATATCCGAGATCTGGAACAAACCTTCGACAAGTTAAGGATGTATCAAATCCATTTGAACTCGACTAGGTGTGCATTTGGAGTCCCAGCTGGGAAATTCCTGGGTTTTTTGTTAACAAACCGTGGAATCGAAGCCAACCCGGACAAATGCAAGGCCATGCTGGATATGAAAGTCCCAAGAAATAAGAAAGAAGTCCAGCAGTTGACCGAAATATTGGTGGCATTGACTAGGTTCTTACCGAGATCAGCTAAGAACGCTCTTTCTTTCTTCAAACTGTTGAAAAAAGAAGCACAAGGGAGTTGGAACCTGGAATGTGAGGCGACATTCAAAAAAATCAAACAATGTCTGGCAACTCCGCCAGGCTTGTCCAAACCTGAGCCCGGCGAGATACTGTTCCTTTACTTATCGGTGGGTGAATAATCGGTAAGTGTGGTCCTGGTTAGGGAGACAGAGAATGGCCAAGTACCGATTTACTTCGTAAGCAAAGCTTTGCAAAGCTTGGAACTAAGGTACCAAAAACTAGAGAAAGTGGCTTTTGCCCTACTCATGGCAGTAAGAAGATTACGTCCTTATTTCCAAGGATACCAGGTTGTCGTTAGAACCAGACAGCCAATCCGACAGGTGCTACATAAACCGGACTTGGCTAGCAGGATGACCAACTGGGCAATAGAGTTATCCGAGTTCGACATCACATACGAGGCCCGACATGTGATTAAATCGCAAGCGCAAGTGGATTTTATGATAGAGCTTACCCCGGCCTTTAAAGAGCAAGCAGATTGTTATGAAATGTGGAAAATATATGTCGATGGCTTATCAAACGCTAAGGGAAGTGGGGCCGGAATCATAATCGAAAGCCCAAAGGGGAATGCAATCGAGCACTCTCTTCAACTTAGATTCCCAACTTCAAATAACCAGGCAGAATATGAAGCATTGCTGGTCGGGCTACAACAGGCGAGGGAACACGAAGCCCAAAAGAGTTAAGGTCTTTACCAACTCTCAGCTCGTTGCAGCACAGATCGAGGGGACTTACCAAGCAAAGGGTCCCTTGTTGGCCAAATACCTAAATAAAGCTAAGGAGATGATCACCGGCTTTAAAGAGGTGACGGTCACTCACATCCTGCGAGGAGAAAATACTAGAGCCAATATATTGTCAAAACTGGCTAGTACAAAGGGCCCGGGGAACCACAGAACCGTGATTCAACAGAACCTAGAGGAGCCGAGATGTATTATGACCATATCAACAACTATAAATTGGAGAAAACCTATTGAAGACTATCTAGAAAGAGGGATCATCCCCATAGATCGTACAGAAGCAAAGAACCCGGTCCGAGAAACCGCATGTACACAATGGTGGACGATCAACTGTACCGAAAGGGTTTGCACTCTCCAATGCTGAGATGTTTGAACTCAGCCGAAGCTAAGTATGTTTTGGCCGAGATACACGAAGGAATCAACGACCAGCACTTGGGAGCAAAGGCTCTAGCAATGAAATCTCTACGGGCCGGTTATTACTGATCGACCATGGTAGTGGACTCCAAGGAGACGGTAAAGAGATGCGACAACTGCCAGAAACACGCCAAGATCATTTGGCTCCCTCCTTGGGAGTTAAAAAGTATCTCAGCTGTTAGTTCTCTATGTGTTTTGATGATGTCTAACAATTGTAATATCTAATGAGTCAAATTGCAAAGTTTAAGTTCTAACAAACTATATCGATATCTTTGGAAAATGATTTTGATATTTAGTAACTCAAGTTATTTTCTCGCAACTCAAGTTATAGGATTCGAAAATCAAATTTTACAAAGTCAATAACTCGAGTTGTCACTTAACAACTCAAGTTATGAGTTGTACTTCAGTTCCCAAAAGCTCCATCGCGATATCAGAATTTGGGTATCTGATATAACTCGAGTTACAAGTAAAAACTCGAGTTATAAAATTGCCAAAGACTTTGTCCGTTTTTAGCATTAGAAAAACTCAAGTTATAGAGTATAACTGAGTTACCTAACTCAAGTTATTTTCATAACTCAAGTTGTATTATTTGCAAAAGTTTTCTGAATGATTGAATTCTAAAAGAACTCAAGTTATATAGTATAACTCGCGTTTTAAAACTCCAGTTATTCTTCATAACTCAAGTTATTTTATTCACAAATATTTCTAGAAAATCTAAACACTAAAGGAACTCGAGTTATAGGATGAAACTCAAGTTTTGAAACTCAAGTTATCTTTCACAACTCAAGTTCTGTTCGTGGTTCAAGTATTTTCAAAATATGATATAACTCGAGTTATTAAATGTAACTCGAGTTTCCTGTATCAGAATTTGAATTCAACGATTTCGTAATCTGAAACTCCTTGATTAAAGCTTAGGTACTTAATATTATTGATTGTTATTATTTCTAACCAAGTTTAATCAGTTTGCTAGTGTGTTTTTAGACATGATTAACAAGCTTTAAGTTTCAAATTTGCATAAAGTAAATTCTTGTCAAGCATTAAATGCTAAACCGTAAAACCAAAGCACGAAAGTGGAAATCGACTTCGAGCAAGCGAAAAGCAATCCGACCATTTCCAAGACAACATTCGACGATCGAGTCACAACGGACAATTTGAATAAAGAATGTCAACGGAGAATAACGGACGAATGTCAGAAGCATACGAAGAATCAGAGCTACGTAATCTCAACGGATATATTCATTACTCACAACGGCTCTTTAAGCTCTTCTCAACGGTCATCAATGCCATCAAGTATATATATAGGAGAAGCATTCAATGTTCCAACCACCGAAACTCTGCGCATTCAATTAGCCATTAAGATCATTTACAGTTTCTACACACAGAGATAATATCTTCGGATATATTAAGCTTCAAAGTGATTATTATTCTCGCTTTTTTAGAGAGTTTTCATTGATTATCCTTTATTGTAAGAATTTCAAAGTATTGGGACTTTGAGATTGAGACATTTGATTACAACTTGTAAGGGGGAGTAAGTTCTCTACTTTCATCAGCTTTGTGGCTTTTCTACAAATGGGGGAAGGATCTTTTGGGACCATTCAAAACAGCTCCCGGACAACTGCGGTGGCTCGTGGTAGCTGTTGATTACTTTACTAAGTGGATAGAAGATGAGCCCTTAATAACAATCACCTCAGCTCGCATACAGCGATTCTTCCAACACAGCATCATTTCCCGGTTTGGAATTCCTGCCGAGGTCATCATAGATAATGGGACCCAGTTCATTGATAAAGGTTTCCAGGAGATGTTTTCGGATCTCGGCATTGAGCAACATTTTGCTTCTGTAGAGCATCCCTAATCGAATGGCCAAGCTGAAGCAGCAAACAAGATAATTGTCGATGGCTTAAGGAAGTGGATGGAAGACGCGGAATCCAGCTGGGTCGAATAGCTCTATAGCGTGCTATGGGGTTATAGCCTTATAGGACCAGTTTTCAAACTTGAACCCAGGAAACCCCTTTCAGGTTGACCTATGGATGTGAGGCGATGATCCCGATCGAGATAGGCCAGCCATCATAGAGGAGGTTGAATACCCTCCGGCAAGGCGAAGAAATGAATAATGAGACGTTGATGACCAAGCTAGATTTCGTTGACGAGGTCAGAGTTACGACACACTGCCGAGATATGGCCACAAAGCAACTCATCGCTGTGAAGTACAATCGAAAGGTGAGACCCCAGTCCTTTGACAAGGGTGACCTAGTACTTAGAAGAGCCGACATCGGAAACAAAAACGCCAGGGATGGCAAGCTAGCGGCGAACTGGGAAGGCCCCTACCAAGTCAAGGAAAAGCTCAACAAAGGAGCATACATGCTAGAAACCCTGGGAAGAAAGCCCATCAAAAGGACGTGGAATGCAAATAAGCTAAGAGTTTACTATAGCTAGACCTAGCTACCGCCACTGGCGGACCTAAGTTCATTGTTGGGGGGGCAAAAAATTTGGGATTTTTTTTTTTTAAAAAAAAAATTCAAGTTAAAGTAGACTTGAATATAATGGTTTCAAATTTCTATTAGCATTAGTATTAGCATTATTTGTCTACTTTCCTTGAATTAATGCATGTTTGAATGATTGTCCATTCTTAAATTAAGTGCCCACCCTTAATACATCAAGATTGCACTTCGTAATCAGATGGGGGGATGAATCGTTGAATGATTGTTTAGTGCCTTATATTGAAAAATATGTATTTGATAGCATTGATAACAAGAAAATTATGATGGAATTCCAAAACATAAGGCCTAGAATGATGACATTGTAATTATTTTTATTGTAATATACTATTTTTATTAAAATATATGTACTTGAACTTATTGAGTGCCCACCCTTCATCGTAATTTATGTAGCTGCATTTCTAATAGTATTTAGCTTTGCTTTTCTAATGACAAGTTTGTAAAAGAATTTCCTCTCTTATTACATCATCAATATTCACTTGATTTCATAAATATTTTTTTGATATATTTTTTTTCTTGTTTATATTCTTTTGTTTTTTAATGCATTTAAAACTTCCCTTTAAAAAAAAAGGGGGCATTGCCCCCGAACCCCCAAATCCCCCTGCCAATTGTGCCCCCCATTCTGTAATTTTCTGGGTCCGCCCCTGGCTACCGCATGCACAATGTGGCGGACTAACCATGTCCGAGTTAGTTTATTTTGATTTCAGTGATTCAATTTCAATTTCTTTTTTATGCTTATGCAATTTCCTTCTTTGAAGTTGTTAGCTCTTTGGAGCGAATTATTTCTTGAATTAATGAAGAATTCCTCAGTGGAGATTCAAATTCTAGATTATCCGAAATCGTGCTAATCACATATAAAGGAGTGAACTAAGACTCGGGTCAATGAACCCAATCATACTCCAAGAACGGTTCAGAGACTAACACCGGGGCTAATGGGCCCAAGTCTTTAATTACACAAGGCCGCTGTCACAAGCCCTTGTAATTTTCTGATGCGTCAAAAATCGCTCCTAGATGAGGAGGTGAATTGTCATGCCGACCCTGATCAGGTCAAAATGTTTAAGTGTGCGTTTCTACACCACGACTGAACATGTGACGGTTTGCCCTTATCCTGGTTAAGATCCCGGACAACGGAACCGAAACGCAGTAGTGCGATTAAGTCAAAAACCCCTACCCACATACCTGGTAGTTAGCACCGGAAGAATATAAGTGGATTCTGCACAATTAAGACCCTGGCTCGGTCATGGAATTACCAATATAGATTGGGAAGCGCAAAATGAAATTCGTCACCACAATGAATAAAAGACGCGAAACATGCTTGACTCAATAAAAAAGTAGGGAAATTAATATTGATGACTAGTTTGATACAATTACAAATAAAATAAAACCGGTACAATACACCGGCGCAGAAAAAACAAACAAAATTCCTCAGCACCCAAGAATCGCCTGCTCAGACACTCAGCTGGGGGGGCTGCTTCTTTTGGTGGCACTCCCTCTTCCTCGAGATGGACTTCTTCACCCTCATCACCACCCCGGTCCCATCCTGAAAGGATACTGAGTCATCCCCTGGCGATGAAGGAGGCGGGACCAATACACCATCCTTAATGAAGGCTTGGTAATGATACCCGGCGTTGTTCAAATTCACCTCGAGGTTCAAATGGCGAATTTGTGCAAGAGCCATGGCGAAGCAATCTGCAGCAGCCTCCTTCAACGTCTCCACGCAATCGACGTGGGCTTTCTTTTCATCAGCGAGGGCGGCTTTCGTCGTACTAAGCTCCGAGAACAAATTGTTGCGTTGGGTCTGCAGCGCTTTCATGACTTTCATGCTCTTGGTGTGAGCTTCTTGCACTGGTTTTTTCCAGAGCCCCTTTCGTCAACAAAAGATCCTCAGTCGCTTTTCCAGCGGCGGCCTTGGCGACATTGAGCTCTTCATTAGCCTTCTTCTTCCCTTCCACGACTTCATCTCTTTCAAGCTCCATACACCGAATTTCAACCACAGCACCAACATACTTGTGTTTCAAGTGAAGTGCAGCCTGCACCAACCCGACCGCCTTCAGGGCATGATCTTGCACAGCGTGAATCATGCGCTCATCGACATCAGTTAGTGGGACGGTATCGGTAAAGCAGTGTGGGGGTAAGAAGGCAACGAGAGTTCTTCTGTGACCCCCTTTTCCCATGCAAGCCCATGGGGGATCTTAGGAAGAGGAGGAGGAGCACTAGGAATCTGGGTGGAAGAAGGAGGAGCTAGTGAATGCGAGAGGGAAACCTCTTTCCCTTTCGAACCATGGTCGGCAAGTTGGGAGATCGAGCCGGTGGGAGGAGAGGGAGAAGTTCCTTGTTGGGCCGAGGCCTTTGTTTTCTTGGCCGCAGCTGCCTAAGAAGCGATCCCGGCCTTTCCCTTCCCAGACTCGGGGGCAGAGTATTTCCTGGTATTCCTTTTACTCTGAGCCCTCACATCCAAGTTCACATAGGATAGGTAGCGTGGCAGTCCCTCCATTCCTTGAGCTACAAAACAAACAAATAGAGGTCAAAGTTCTGTTGGGTATAGCTCATGGAAGGTATAAAAGCAAGGCATATAGCAAAGTAAACAAAGTGAGCATACACGTCGCCGACCCCGACTCGGCTAGAGCCCGATTAATTAAAAAGGCCGCACTTTAACATGTTGTTTCTTTGACATAAGATATCAGCCAATCTATGAATTTAACCTCTTGAGCCAGAAGATCGTCCAGCTCAACATGATAGGAAGTGGAGGTCAGTTTATGATGGTCGACAGTCCAGTACAAGGGGAACCTCCACTCTACGGACTTAGACTTTGCTGCTTTTAAAAACCAAGGTTGTGTCCCCGGTTTGGCCACCACCTTAAAAAAGTTGTTCTTGAAATGTTTAAAAGACTCAGAAAAGGCGATAAAAAGTCTCCTGTCGGGAATGCCCCGGATGGAAGTTAGCCCTTTCAACTTGGCTAGCTCTTTTCTGGAGCGAGGAGTGAAAGGGGCAAAGAAATAGAAGAAAAGGGCAACAGTGCAAGGTACGGGCTCAGGAAAGGAACTGCACAAACGCTCGAACGCGACCGGGAAGGCCCACCCGTTGGGGTGAAGTTGAGAAGGGGTCAGATGAAGATAGTTCAAAATAGCAATTTGGAACTCGATAAACGGGAAGCGAAGTCGGGACACGTAATCCCTATAGAAAAAGAAAAAGTTGGTGCGTCCCTCCTCCCGGGTAGAGCAAATCGGCTCGTTGTCGTCAAGAGGACTCAGGAGGCACCCATCTAGCTCTTCCAAGCCCAATCTGCCGATATCGGCATCGGTCATCAACGAACGGGTCTTTAGTACTTCGTGGGTCACCCAGGGATAATTTTCGGTCAAGAACTTAGGAGGACTGGAGGAACTCGACTCCCCAGGGTCAGATCGAGCATTATAGGGGAAAGATGACGACTCCATTTACCTATAACAAAAACAAAAAAGGCTAAAATCAGCAAATGAGAGGTTTACCTAACGCATACAAGCTACTGCGTGATGAGGGAAAAATGGCTGGACCAGGGTGATGCTGGTTCCTAATAGCCGGGTTAGGGTCAGAGGAAGATCTATGACGGCAGGAGCCTAGAGTAATGTTAGCCAGGGAATCTTGCCCGCTCACGATATAATAGGAGCTGGAAGCAATACAGTCCCAGCATGAGCCGAGGTATCCATCCAGAAGGGATTCCGACGTTACGCGAGGGGGACCCTCACAATAATTAATGGGTAGTACCGAGATAGCATTGGAACCACCTCGACTCCCAGCACCAAGCAAAATATTGGCCGACCTTGCATTCTAGGACCTAGCAACGATAGAACTAGACTCCTCAACACTCCCCTACCAGGCCCACCGTGAAGCAAGGTGGCTAACCTTTGCTCTTCAGTAAGAGGAGAACCAAATAGCCAAAAACTGGCTCTAGGATAACGTGCGCGCAATGCTTCCTCCTCTTTTGAAGTTATGTTCCGAGTCGAAGAGGGCAAACGGTTAACCCTACTATCGACACCAGGAATGGAAACCTAGAGAGGCATAAAAGGATTGGTAAGGAGGGGGTAACCAAAACAAGACCAGACGACAGATACTCCTACTCACAAGGATATACGGCCATGCGAATGAAGCCAGAACTCTAAACTAACACAAAAATTCCTATCAAAACTCACCCAAAAACCCAAATACAAGCCTATCTGCGATATAGAGATAAAAAAGCGAAAAGCAGAAATCATAAAGCCAACGAACTTCAAAACGAAAACAGGGAAAGGATAAGAAATAAAAAATATACCTATGTGAATGAAAGTCAAGGAGAAAAGAAGTGGCAGGGTCCGAAGGTCACGAAGAGATGGTGATAGATGGAAAACTAGAGTCTTCTGAGGAGAGAAGAGGATTCAGAAAACGGATGGCGAAATGTGAAGAGTGAGAAGGGAAATACAAATAATAAACGCTGCAAAACTGAACTATCAGGGGTAAAAGCGACCATTAACCCAAAAAGTAGGTGTGACATATGCGACGCGAGGGGTGCATTAAATGCGCACAGATACCGTAGGTGGCTAGGCGCGGCGGTTGAAACCCTTCGCGAATCCCAGGTAGCCAAGTGTCAGTTGGTTATGATGGCAATTGCAGAAGGACCCCCGACCTCGAAACCAAGCAACTCTCTGATATTACCTCGGATCCTTGAGACATTACCTCGGATTTTTGAGCAAATGACTATTACCTCGGATCTTTGTGCAAAGGACATCGGCAACCGAGATCAACATAACCCTACCTGGCAATGCGTGGTACACAGACAAGAGGGTAAGGTTCATGGAAATCTGACCCGGATAGCATGTCTGGGGGCAACAAACATCCCGGCAGCTCAAAAGCTTGAACTACCGGGTTGGGGGCAACTGTTACGGACCTACATCGGGCCTAATAGCGGGATGGACCAATAGTGAACATAATATATACCAGGATCTATTTATAAGGGAGGGATATCCTAACTTACCCATAATCAATGAAGACCCTAAGATGTGATATAGCAATTATGATACTCGGACCATAGATGGTATGAGGCCCATGGAACTCAACCTAAGATATATTCTATAAATACAGAGGTCAAACCCTAAGATGCACACGTTCTAAACCCTGAACTATTTACATATTATCACACTATACACACACATCACCCCCTTTAGCGAAAGCCTAGTCTATGTACAGTGATCCCACACTCCTCTGGTTATCTACCTCATAGTTACCCAGATCAAGTATCTGGATCCAATATCAACCTATTAGCCCATTAGGCTAGACATCTGTGTTCTACACCAGAACAATATGTATTTTGTATTTGTTATAGAGTTATTTATCCATTTAATTACAAATACATAATAATTATACTTTGATTTCATGATTTAGTTTATTATTTGTCGTGGATAAGATTACGGATGTATTTATGATGTGGGAGAAGATATTCTAGATATTTTTACCCATGAAGTAAAGCCTACTACTTGAAGTGAAGCACAATCAAATGTCTTTGAAATTGATAATAGTGGTGAAAATGATGAAAATGATAGTTATCATACTCATGTTGTTTAGTGGTAAGCTTGTTATGCTTTGTGTGAGTTACTTGTGAACAATAATTTATTCTTAATTATGAATTAGTAACCGTGTTTATTTATTGCATTAAATGTTGTGTAAACATTAATGTTGACAACATTTATTTGATAAATTAAAATTTTAATTGTTGTATTTTACTAATTATATTTCTCTAAAAAAACAGAAAAAATAGTTTTAATTCACAAAAATGTCTTTCCAAATTTCAACTTCAGACGCTTTCCTACCTTAAAAATGACATTTTTCTTATCACGCTTAAAAAGCGCCAAACTTTTAAGCCTTTAAAGGCCAAATAGCTGTCAGTCAAGCCGATGCTAATTCCCAACTCTAAACTCAGCCTTTAAATCTCAATCATAAGTCTAAGCCTATTTAACTAAAACCAAATCTAGGCTAACTTTTTTCCAGCTTTATAAGTCCAACAATTCGGCTTGTTGGGATATGAGACACGATCGTTTTGAAATCCGCATGTGACCCTTCAATTTCAGTTTTTTTCTCTATCATGGGTCCCACTACACCAACATCCTTTGGTGTGCCACCAACCCATTTTATTGTTCCGTTTTGTTTAGAAAATCATTTTCAGGTTTCAGCTCATAGGTAATAAATTTTAAAAAAAAAAAATTACTAAAAAATCTTCCTGCATGATAAAATTAGGAAAATCTCTGACAAAGTTTTTTTGAGGGGAGGGGAGGGAGAGTTTTTTCCTTTTACTAAATTGTCCATAAAAACTTTTCAATATTCAAAAAATATACTTTCAACGAAAAGAAATATTTTTTTCATTAATGACAATTTAGTCAATATCCTCATTTCCACTCTTTTCCCTCCACTCAAACCAAACAGGCCCTAAAAGTACTAAAAGATTTTTTTTTTTTAAAAAAAAAAAAATCTCAATGTCCATAATACCAAAGGCTTATGAGGGTTTGATTTGTCCTTTAAAATTAAATAGAAATGACAAAAATATCCTTTTAAGTTTTAAAAAAGAGAGAAGAAGGCACTAGTCATCAATTTTAAATTTTAAATGGGAAGTTGTGAATTCATATATGAACTTGTTAAACCTTTACTAAGAGTAAGAACTAATACATCATTGACTTGTCATTGTTGTAAGTGATCAATTTAAATTAATACATCCTTGACCTGTTTCTTTTTGCAAGTGGTCAATTTAAAATAGGAATTTGTGAAATTCGTAAGTGATTGTGAAACGCTAATCAAAGTGTAGGAATTAATACATTATAGACTTGTCATTTTTATAAGTGGTCAATTTTAAATTAGAAGTTGTAAAATTCATATGTGAACTTGTTAACCCTTATCACGTTTTCTTCTCTAATTTTTTTTTTAAAAAAACTTAGATAGACATTTTTGTCATTTTTATTTAATTTTAGAAAAGAAAAATTAGACCCTCATATATTTCTGGTATTATGAATATTATGAATACTTTTTTTTCTTTTAGTGCTTTTAAAGTCATTTCCCAAATTTATTTCTTAAAGATATTTAATTTTTTTTTAAGACTTGGTTGCAAGTGCCCTCCATTTTGTACAAAGTTAAATATGGATATATTGCCTTTAACTAAAAAAAAAAAAAAAAGTTACACTTACTCTATTGAAAATAGGTTACATATGGGTACTAAAACAATTTCAGGTTCCTTTAAACAAGACAAAAGTTTGTTCGAAGGCCAACAAAAAAAAAAGTTTGTAATAAGAAATTTTTTAACAGTTTTTCCTAATAACTTCAAAATATAAAGGGAAAATCTCTTATAAAGATGGTTGAATTACTCAAATTTTAATTTGGGTTACTAAACTTAACAAATTATTAATTAGGTTATGTGACACAATTAGGAATTTAGAATTTGGACCAAATTACCTCTATATCCTTTAGTTATATAGCTATAATCTCTTTTCCCTTAATTTTTATTATCCACATTCATCGTCGTCGTCATCTTCTCATTTCTGTTTGGTTTTTATTTAAAATGGGGCCCTGTGGGGTATGTCTTTTCTTCTCTTGGCATTACGGTGGTTGTCAATGGGAGGTGTGGCCAGAGAAATGCTACTATTGTTGCCTTCGTCTTCTTCAGAAGCCGAGGACCTCTCAGGACCTTTCCTTGCCATGGCTGTAAAAAATGGTTCGATCATCTACTATCAAGCGGTTGAAAGCATGAGTTATTGGAATTTTTTCTAGGAGTTGAGGATTCATCAGAGTCTAATATGTCCATGTTGTTCTTGTCCCTCAACGCAAATGTGAGTTCTAAGCGCCTGTGCTTTGTTGCTTCGAGTTGCCACACCAAGAAACACAGATATACCTCATCTGAGATGGTAAAGAAACAATTGAGATTAAAGAAGAATCACCTTACAACCCAAGGAACAATATCTGAAAGAATCAAGGAGGCTTCTGCCACAAATCTCGCAGGTATTACTTACCCCCTTTCCAGGTCGTGGCTGTGGCCTCTCATTCAGAAATACGATCTTGGGGTTGTTGATAATGTAAATTTGGATGCAGGAATTGTCGATATACTTCTGAATCTCATTCACTCTCACCACGCTACGGTAACTAGTGCGACCCATATCCCACTTCTTGCTTCTTTTCTTTCTTTCTTTTTTTTTTTTTTTTTTTTATCATGGGTTAGGGATCATTGGAAAATAATCAACATTTAAATATTCTGATTGGGTATTGACCCAATTTAAGATTTGTTGAGTTTATCGCCTTATATAAGATTTTACTATTTCAACCGCCTTTATATGATTTTCCCAAATATAAAAGCCTTTTAAATTTATTAAATCACTCTTTATTAAGAGAATTTTGACTAATGTATACAAAAATTATTTATAATTAAAAGATATAAAATTTTAAAATAATTTAGTGATTTCAAAAAAAAAAATTATAGTTTCAATTATTGCATACGATCAAAATATTTTGAATAAGAATTTAGTTCATTCTTTACATGTTCAGTTCGAAAATCATTTTAATAAAATATAAAATTTATGTTTTAGAAAATTAATCATTTGTTAAATATATAAATACAATTTGTAGGATTTTAAAAAATCTATAATTTAATTATTCAAATGTTAAATCTTAAATAAATTAAACTTCAATTTGTAGGATTCCGACGTTACACGAGGGGGACCCTCACAATAATTAATGGGCAATACCGAGATAGCATCGGAACCACCTCGGCTCCCAGCACCAAGCAAAATATTGGCCGACCTTGCATTCTGGGACCTAGCAACGATAGAACTAGACTCCTCAACACTCCCCTACCAAGCCCACCGCAGAGCAAGGTGGCTAACCTTTGCTCTTCAGTAAGAGGAGAACCAAATAGCCAAAAACTGGCTCTAGGGATAACGTGCGCTCAATGCTTCCTCCTCTTCTGAAGTTATGTTCCGAGTCGAAGAGGCCAAACGGTTAACCCTACCATCGACACCAGGAATGGAAACCTAGAGAGGCATAAAAGGATTGGTAAGGAGGGGGTAACCAAAACAAGACCGTACGACGATACTCCTACTCACAAGGATATACGGCCATGCGAATGAAGCTTAACTCTAAACTAACACAAAAATTCCTATCGAAACTCACCCAGAAAACCCAAATACAAACCTATCTGCGATATAGAGATAAAAAAAGTGAAAAGCAGAAATCATAGAGCCAACGAACTTCAAAACGAAAACAGGGAAAGGATAAGAAATAGAAAATATACCTATGTGAATGAAAGTCAAGGAGAAAAGAAGTGGCAGGGTTCGAAGGTCACGAAGAGATGGTGATAGATGGAAAACCAGAGTCTTCTGAGGAGAGAAGAGGATTCAGAAAACAGATGGCGAAATGTGAAGAGTGGAGGGAAATACAAACAATAAACGCTGCGAAACTGAACCGTTAGGGGTAAAAGCGACCATTCACCCAAAAAGTAGGTGTGACGTATGCGACGCGAGGGGTGCATTAAATGTGCACAGTTACCGCAGGTGGCTAGGCGCGGCGATTGAAACCCTTCGCGAATCCCAGATAGCCAAGTGTCAGTTGGTTATAATGGCAATTGCAGAAGGACCCCCGACCTCGAAACCAAGCAACTCTCGATATTACCTCGGATCCTTGAGACATTACCTCGCATTTTTGAGCAAATGACTATTACCTCAGATCTTTGTGCAAAGGACATCGGCAACCGAGATCAACATAACCCTACCTGGCAATGCGTGGTACACAGACAAGAGGGTAAGGTTCATGGAAATCTTGCTCGGATAGCATGTCTGGGGGCAACAAACATCCCGGCAGCTCAAAAGCTTGAACTACCGGGCTGGGGGCAACTGTTATGGACCTACATCGGGCCCAATAGCGGGATGGCCCAATAGTGAACATAATATATACCAGGATCTATCTATAAGGGAGGGATATCCTAACTTACCCATAATCAAGGAAGACCCTAAGATGTGATATAGCAGTTATGATACTCGGGCCATAGATGGTATGAGGCCCATGGAACTCAACCTAAGGTATATTCTATAAATACAGAGGTCAAACCCTAAGATGCACACGTTCTAAACCATGAACTATTTACATATTATCACACTGTACACACACATCACCCCCTTTAGCGAAAGCCTAGTCTATGTACAGTGATCCCACACTCCTCCGGTTATCTACCTCATAGTTACCCGATCGAGTATCCGGATCTAATATCAACCTATTAGCCCATTGAGCTGCATATCATCCGTTTCTGGCACCGAACAATATGTATTTTGTATTTGTTATAGAGTTATTTATCCATTTAATTACAAATACATAATAATTATACTTTGATTTCATGATTTAGTTTATTATTTGTCGTGGATAAGATTACATATGTATTTATGATGTGGGAGAAGATATTCTAGATATTTTTATCCATGAAGTTGAGAGCCTACTACTAAACAAGACAATCAAACGCTTTGAAATTGATAATAGTGGTGAAAATGATGAAAATGATAGTCATCATACTCACGTATTTGTTTAGTGGTAAGCTTGTTACATTTATTTTGTGTGATTCTTAAATCAATTTATTCTTAATTATGAATTAATGTAACACATTTTATTTATTGCATTAAATGTTGTGTAAACATTAATGTTTAAATTTATTTGATAAATTATTTTAATTATTGTATTTTACTAATTATATTCTCTAAAAAAAAAAAAAAATTTAATTCACAAAAATGTTTTTTTCCTATTTTTTCAAAAAATATTTTTCTTAACAAAAGAATTTTTTTAAAGCGCTTTAAAAAAGCGCCAGCTTTTAGCTAAAGTAGGCCTGTCAAAGGTCAAGCTGTTCCCAACTCTAAACTCAGCCTTTAAATCTCAATCATAAGTCTAAGCCTATTTAACTAAAACCTAATCTAGGCTAACTTTTTTCCAGCTTTATAAGTCCAACAATTCGGCTTGTTGGGATGAGACACGATCGTTTTGAAATCCGCATGTGACCCTTCAATTTCAGTTTTTTTCTCTATCATGGGTCCCACTACACCAACATCATTTGGTGTGCCACCAACCCATTTTATTGTTCCGTTTTGTTTAGAAAATCATTTTCAGGTTTCAGCTCATAGGTAATAATTTTTTTAAAAAAATTACTAAAAAATCTTCCTGCATGATAAAATTAGAAAAATCTCTACAAAGACTTTAAGGGCCTGTTTGGTTTGAGGGGAGGGCGTAAATCGTCCATGAAACTTTTCAATATTCAAAAAATATACTTTCAATTTACAAAAATATTTTTCTATTAATATTATTTAATAATATCCTCATTTCCACTCTCTTCCCTCCCCTCAAACCAAACAAGCGCCTTAAAAGTACTAAAAGATTTTAAAAAAAAAAAAAAAAAAAAAGCTCTCAATGTCCATAATACCAAAGGCTTATGAGGGATTGATTTGTCCTTTAAAATTAAATAGAAATGACAAAAATATCCTTTTAAGTTTTAAAAAAGAGAGGAGAAGGCACTAGTCATCAATTTTAAATGGGAAGTTGTGAATTCATATATGAACTTGTTAAACCTTTACTAAGAGTAAGAACTAATACATTATTGACTTGTCATTGTTGTAAGTGATCAATTTAAATTAATACATCCTTGACCTGTTTTTTTTTGCAAGTGGTCAATTTAAAATAGGAAGTTGTGAAATTCGTAAGTGATTGTGAAACGCTAATCAAGTGTAGGAATTAATACATTATAGACTTGTCATTTTTATAAGTGGTCAATTTTAAATTAGAAGTTGTAAAATTCATATGAGAACTTGTTAACCCTTAGACGGACCTTGGAAGAATTTTTTATAACGAATGTATACTCATTAACTAATTTTTTTAAAAAAATATTTGGGGGGGCCAAATGTATAAATTTTTAAGCCAAATATGTAAAAAAAAATCTAATTTGTATTACAAATTTAGAACAAATTTATTTTGGGGGGGCCATGGCCCCCCATTGTGTACACCAAGGTCCGTCCTTGTTTCTCTAATTTCTTTTATAAAAAAAACTTAGATAGACATTTTTGTCATTTTTATTTAATTTTAGAAAAGAAAAATTAGACCCTCATATATTTCTGGTATTATGAATACTATGAATACTTTTTTTCTTTTAGTGCTTTTAAAGTCATTTCCCAAATTTATTTCTTACAGATATTTTTTTTTTTAAGACTTGGTTGCAAGTGCCCTCCATTTTGTACAAAGTTAAAGATGGATATATTGCCTTTAACTAAAAAAAAAAAAGGTTACACTTACTCTATTGAAAATAGGTTACATATGGGTACTAAAACAATTTCAGGTTCCTTTAAACAAGACAAAAGTTTGTTCGAAGGCCCAAAAAAAAAAAAGTTTGTAATAAGAAATTTTTTAACAGTTTTTCCTAATAAGTTCAAAATATAAAGGGAAAATCTCTTATAAAGATGGTTGAATTACTACTCAAATTTTAATTTGGGTTATTAAACTTAACAAATTATTAATTAGGTTATGTGACACAATTAAGAATTTAGAATTTGGACCAAATTACCTCTATATCCTTTAGTTATATAGCTATAATCTCTTTTCTGTTTGGTTTTTATTTAAAATGGGGCCCTGTGGGGTATGTCTTTTCTTCTCTTGGCATTACGGTGGTTGTCAATGGGAGGTGTGGCCAGAGAAATGCTACTATTGTTGCCTTCGTCTTCTTCAGAAGCCGAGGACCTCTCAGGACCTTTCCTTGCCATGGCTGTAAAAAATGGTTCGATCATCTACTATCAAGCGGTTGAAAGCATGAGTTATTGGAATTTTTTCTAGGAGTTGAGGATTCATCAGAGTCTAATATGTCCATGTTGTTCTTGTCCCTCAACGCAAATGTGAGTTCTAAGCGCCTGTGCTTTGTTGCTTCGAGTTGCCACACCAAGAAACACAGATATACCTCATCTGAGATGGTAAAGAAACAATTGAGATTAAAGAAGAATCACCTTACAACCCAAGGAACAATATCTGAAAGAATCAAGGAGGCTTCTGCCACAAATCTCGCAAGTATTACTTACCCCCTTTCCAGGTCGTGGCTGTGGCCTCTCATTCAAAAATACGATCTTGGGGTTGTTGATAATGTAAATTTGGACCAGGAATTTGTCGATATACTTCTGAATCTCATTCACTCTCACCACGCTATGGTAACTAGTGCGACCCATATCCCACTTCTTGCTTCTTTTTCTTTTTTTATCATGGGTTAGGGGTATCATTGAAAAATAATCAACATTTAAATATTCTAGATTGGGTATTGACCCAATTTAAGATTTGTTGAGTTTATCAGCCTTATATAAGATTTTACTATTTCAACCGTCTTTATATGAGATTTTCCCAAATATAAAAGCCTTTTAAATTTATTAAATCACTCTTTATTAAGAGAATTTTGACTAATGTATACAAAAATTATTTATAATTAAAAGATATAAAATTTTAAAATAATTTAGTGATTTCAAAAAAATTTATAGTTTCAATTATTGCATACGATCAAAATATTTTGAATAAGAATTTAGTTCATTCTTTACATGTTCAGTTCGAAAATCATTTTAATAAAATATAAACTTTATGTTTTAGAAAATTAATCATTTGTTAAAAATATATATTTATTTTATTTTTATAAGAAGCTTGATAATGAACAAATGTCGTCTTTTTATTTTATTTTAATCCATAAATACAATTTGTAGGATTTTAAAAAATCTATAATTTAATTATTAAAATTTTAAATCTTAAATAAATTAAACTTCAATTTTGAAGTAATTTACTCATATATTCAATCCTTAATTATTTTTCTAGAAAATATAATATAGATTTTGAAAAATTATTATTAAAATGCTTTTTAATTCAGCCTCAGACTGAGATCCAAATGAATCCTAAGTTTCATGTTTTTATTTTTTTTCATTGAATTTTCATGTCTAATTTTTGACAATGACAATGAACGTTTTGTAATTAAAATTCAAATATAATTATATGCCTTTTATTTGTCATTTTTCCCATTACTGTCTAGTTTCTATTTTTTTCTCACACATTATTGCATTAGCACTCCCAAAAGCCCCACATTCCATTCACAGCTACCAAACCCATCTGCTTTGGGAGTAGGTGGAGCTCTGGTTCATATAGTCGGACTCCATTTTCTCTTTCTTCTTCGCATCTTAAGTGCTGAGTTGGTTGGTGAACCCTGTAGCAGACTCCAACAACCCCTTTCCCTACCCCGAAATTAGTTGTAACCAAACACTTTTGGTACGATATTAGCCAGAGAGATACAGAGGATTGATCTTTGACTGGCAAAGAAGTGTGAGCCTTTGCAATGGCTCAAGTCAGTAGAATCCATAATTTAGCTCAGAGCGCTCAGGTTCTTCCTAATGCTTTTGATTCCCACAAACCCAGATCTTCCAGTTCCATTTCATTGAGGTCTCAGCTCTGGGGCCCCTCAAAATCGTGGAACATTAAGCATAGTAATGGATGTGCAGCGGGAAATGGTAAGGTGGGTAGGTTTAGGGCTTCTGCCTCAGTTGCCGCAGCTACCGTGCCGGAGATTGTGTTGCAACCCATTAAAGAAATCTCCGGTACCATTACTTTGCCTGGGTCAAAGTCTTTATCCAATCGAATTCTGCTTCTTGCTGCTCTCTCGGAGGTAACTCCTTGATTTTAGTCGTGTGTTTTTTGCCTTTTTGGAACTTTGAGGTTCTCGTGCATATTATTGCTTTTGGATTTCAATTTACTTTTGTTTCATGCATGATCAACAATGATGCCTTTTTCATGCCAATAAATAAATAAACAATGAGGCCTTTTCATCCAGCATAAATGGATAAATTGGACTATATTGAGAAATGGATATGCATTTTGCATCTGTCCCCTATTAGTTTCCCCTTTTCAATTCTTCTGAGTCTAGCTGTTACGAGTCTAATCTTATAAATTGCAAGCAAGAATCATATTCCAATAAAAAGATTGAAAACTGCATCCTCATCTTATACTATACAATGAGATTCTCAAGACAAGTAGACGGTGTCATTTTCCATCAACCATGGGATAGGGACGACAAAATGGAAGCACCATTGTTATGATATGATTCGGAAAGTCTATAAGATCACAGGAATTGCAAGCAAGAACCCCTATACAAGAAAATGAAGAAACTCATTTTGTCTAAGTATCCCAAAATTTTCTTCTAAACAACGAAATATGCAATTAAACCATCAGTGGGTAAAGCAAGATGATAAGAATTGTTAATTGACAACGATGCCTCCTTCAAAATATCCTACCCTTCATGATAGCTTTGTAGTGTTTTCCTTTTTTTTTTTATATATTATTATTAAAAAAAAAAAAAAAAAAAAAAAAAAAAAAAAGAAGAAGAAGACTTGCTGATATAGTTTTGGATTGGAGGAAGCAACAATACTCGCATGAATAAGGACACTGATATGTATATTTTAGATGTAATTTGTAGTGACCTATCTAATCTAATAAATTTCTGATAAACACCAGATGTGATGAGTTGGATTTTAAAATGTGAATGCTTTGTTAACTTAGACAGATATTTTGTTTTTCAATCAATAGTTGTCTTTTATTGAAGTTAGTGGCTCCAGCTGGTAAAGTCTTTTGCTATCTCTCTTAATTCTTGATTGAATTAAGTCAGTCCAACTGCAGGATTAAGAGTTGATGAAATGGAGAGCTAGCTCTGATTGTAAAAGTAAAAAATAATCTTAGATGCACTATTTTTATGACACGTTGATACATTTTTAGTTATCAACAGATATCCTATTGAGTTCGGTGATGAAGTATCTTTTTCTTTTTGTTTAGGGAACAACTGTTGTGGACAACTTGTTGGATAGTGAGGATATTCATTATATGATTGGTGCACTAGGAACCCTTGGGCTAAATGTGCAAGATAACAAACAAATCAAACAAGCAATTGTTGAAGGATGTGGCGGAAAGTTTCCCGTCAGCAGTGAATCAAATGATGAAGTTAAATTATTCCTTGGAAATGCTGGTACAGCAATGCGTCCACTGACGGCAGCTGTGGTTGCAGCAGGTGGAAATGCAAGGTCTGTCATTTTTTTAATTATAAACTTTTGAAATCACTCCTCTTAAATCATGTTCTGCAAATTTTTCCATGCTAGGGAATAATTAAAATTTTCATTGTTTTTTCACTTGTTAATTAAATCACATGTTCTGTAACTATCGTAATAGTCATAGACTCTTATTTTTTGTGGTCTAAATATCTAAGCTAGATAGTCAGGCTTTAATTTTTTAAGCTATGTTTTCATTATATATAACCAGTAAAGTAGCTTATATTTGTAGCACATGTAAGCATTCTCTGAGAGAATTTATCCGTTTCTTCTTTGCTGTCTGACACAATGAAATGACTTATACAATGCTCAATTAATTTCAGCTACATACTTGACGGAGTGCCACGAATGAGAGAGAGGCCAATTGGAGATTTGGTGGCAGGTCTCAAACAGCTTGGCGCTGATGTTGATTGTATTCTGGGCACAAACTGTCCACCTGTTCGGGTTCTTGGGAAAGGAGGACTTCCTGGAGGAAAGGTGAGGCATGCTTTATCTCTAGTGTTTCATGACCTTGTAAAGAGGATTATGGTCCTTACCTACTTCCCTTGTCCAAAAAGTTTTAAAACCTTAAATTATTAGTTTTGGCTAATAGATATGTTTTAATTCATTTAGAAATATTAGTATTAGTAGTAGATACTGATTGAATATAACAACGGGGATGTAGAGGAGTTTATATTGTAATATGTTTAGTTTTATTTAAATTTCCTTTTCAGATCAAGATCTCATCCTTTCTTGTTGTTGGATACTTGATGGATTCTCCTTTTATTTTGTTCATTTTTCTTCTCTCCTTTTTCTGAGAGGTTGAAGAGACTATGAAATGGATTACTATTTAAAGAAGGAATGTATATCAGTTCATAATTATGAGGATATAGAACCACTTCTTTCCAGTATATCAATTTCAAATGATTATCCTGACATAGAAAATCACTTCATGACAGCATAAAAAGTTGTATTTGTATTAATCCACTGCTAGTTCAATTAAAAACCTCCACTCCATATTCTACCAGTATGCTGTAACGAGTGTTGTTTAACTAAATTTGAATGTTGTTTTCTCTTTCAGGTGAAGCTGTCTGGTTCTATTAGCAGCCAATACTTAACTGCTTTGCTGATGGCATCTCCTTTGGCCCTTGGTGATGTGGAAATTGAAATTATTGATAAACTGATTTCTGTTCCATATGTTGAAATGACTATAAAATTGATGGAGCGATTTGGAGTTTTGGTGGAACACAATGATAGCTGGGATAGATTCTTGATCCGAGGAGGTCAAAAGTACAAGTAGGTTTCTTTGAATTCCAAGCCATAATGCTTTGAACCATCTGGTTGAAAGGAGATTAACCATTTAGTTTCCTGATCAGGTCTCCAGGAAATGCTTTTGTTGAAGGTGATGCGTCTAGTGCCAGTTACTTCCTTGCGGGTGCAGCTGTAACAGGTGGCACTATCACTGTTAAGGGCTGTGGAACCAGCAGTTTACAGGTATTTCTTCTTGGAACTATATAATTGTAATAATTTATTTTTCAGCAGCTTTTTGGGTATGTCTTCTGTTTAAATGCTTATATAGTTGAACCTGCTTTTATTGGCAAAAGCTTGTGGATATTGCCTTTTATCACTTCAGTAGATTCCTTCAGCATTTGATCTTTCAGAATCACTATCATTGTGTGACCTTCAAAACCATACCTGACTCTTTCTTTTTAGGTGTCTATATTTCTATCTTCTTAATATACATTGCTCATTAAGTATACTATTCACTGCATCAGAAAAGGATTTAAGAGACAATAAAACCTGTCTTGATGAAATTGTAAAAGTTCTTTCCTAATTGTTTTTAATGTACTTGAGTGATTTCAATTTCAACTTTTGTCTGTTGTGTTCTATATCAATGAAAAATGTAAGGGTGTTATTTCACCATCAATTTTATGGGTGTTGATGTGGAGTTTAATTTAGGCCTTTGGGTTGCATTGTACCAGTGAGGAGAGGATTGACTAACTTCTGGACTTCTGGTAACAATGATACTAAGGTACTTTGATGGTACTTTGATCTAAAACCAGAGGATTCAAAAGGAATTCTAAAATGAAGTGATTTTATCTTTAACCATTCAAGATCCAGTTAACAGGATTCGTTCAACTCATTTTCACATAAAAGTATAAAACTAGTAATCTAAGTGGGTGGGTCCCTAACACAAATTTTGATCATTCATGTAAAATGACAAGATCCAATGTTTAGGATTTGTATCTCTCTCTCACAGTAAACTGGAGCTTACTCTAGTTGCTTCCCCTTGCGTATATACACATGATCATGTATTAATGTAATTATATTTGTACTACCTCCTCGTGGATCTTAATAAAATCGGAGGTAGAATTACGTATTGACATTGCTTTCTTTTGTTCCTTGATGTCCTTTTCTTTTGTTTTTGCTTGAGAGGTGTGTGAACTGAAAGAGCTTGATCCTTGAACTTTGCTTTTAATAATTCTCTATAGAAAGCAAAGGACAAGTTATCATACATTACACAGATATTGGTGTCTTTAAGTAGAAAACACTGCATTAAATGGCTGATTGTATCACGTCCTAATACAAAAAAGATTGACAAGAGTAAGCAAAAAAGGCTTGAATGAGAGAATAATAATCGGAAATATGTTTGACTGACCTGCTTTGTTGCATCCATTGTCAAGCAATAAATATGTTGTATTTACTTTTGCATTTTTTATATATGCAAAGTCATGGTTTTTTGTAACTTGATATTTTCTTTCCAAAAGGGAGATGTAAATTTTGCTGAAGTTCTTGAGAAGATGGGGGCTAAAGTTTCTTGGACAGAGCATAGTGTTACACTCACCGGACCTCCACGAAATTCTTCAGGTTATAGATTCTTGCAAGGGATTGATGTCAACATGAACAAGATGCCTGATGTTGCCATGACACTTGCAGTAGTTGCACTATTTGCCAATGGTACCACCATTATAAGAGATGGTATGATTTCCTCCCAGATGCACACTATAAGCTTTCGTCGGTTGCTTAATAAAAGCTTCTAACATAAGTAACTCCTGGGGATATAAGGCATGAACGTGGAATAATTTTTTTTTCCCAATCTTGAACATTACATGTCCTTGAGAGCTTTTTAAAGTGATGTCATTACTTGTAAAAGCATAAGATCAAGTATGTGTCTTACATGGTGTTAAAGGAAAAACAAATCATCCGCTATGCAGAGCATGTTGTGTAGCAGAGGTCATGTAGAAAACAAATTCAAGATTAAAAAAAAGCAGCAAAATTCCTGTTTTAGTGGGTATTTCGATTAGTTTATTTCAAGTTATTTTGTGTGGTATTAGATAAACATATGAGATGGGTTTTGTCTCGTAAAGGGCTAAAGCGCTTTTCTTTTATCCCCCAAACAAGCATTAGTCTGGATCTGGATTGCCTTTGGTGGGGCATGTGTGTAACATCTTTAGTATCATCTGTTGATGTACTCACCATGATCACTTTATCTTTCTTCTATGTAATTACCGAATGGGTAAGATATTGTTTCTTGTAATCTCGTCTTATGATGCATTTAGCAACCTTAGTTCCCTATGTACTCACATCTGAGCTCTTCAATGTCATTTATCGAAGTTGTTTTGACATGGTATCGATTTTTTCTGTAATTGTAGTGGCAAGTTGGAGAGTCAAAGAAACAGAAAGAATGATTGCTATTTGCACAGAACTCAGGAAGGTGAGTGACTCCCTTGCTACATCTAAAGTGAAGAGAAATTCTTAGTCACGTATACAGTAAATGAGTAGAATTTTGACCTGTTTTTTTAACAAAACTACATGGACCTTCTCTTTATTTTAAAAGCTCACAATTGCTTATCCCTTTGAATGATATCTTAACATGATTTACTGTGTGTTTATTTCAGCTTGGAGCAACGGTCGAAGAAGGTCCTGATTACTGTGTGATAACCCCACCAGAGAAATTGAACGTCACATCAATAGACACATACGACGACCACAGGATGGCCATGGCATTCTCGCTTGCTGCTTGCGCCGATGTTCCAGTGACCATCAACGATCCTGGTTGCACCCGGAAAACATTCCCCGACTACTTTGATGTTCTCAGCAAGTTTACCAAGCATTGAATAGTCGTTGTACATTCATGAGAATGAACAAGAGTGCACGATAAGATTTTGGATCCTCTGAAGTACTTCATCAAGGTTAAGTAGATTCGATGGGGAGAGAATGGTAGGTCCCACTTCTACATACACGAACATACTATTTTCTTCCTATCTCTCTACTTCACCCATAAATTGCTTCAGATGCTTCAAATTAGAGGTAAGATTATCAGAAACTGTGAGGATGTGGTTTGCCATTTTTCCTACTTTATGGTATGCTTGGGACTTAAAGTAAGGTAGGACTAAGAAGAGATGATATATATGTATTCAGTTTGATTGTGGGCATTGTAAAGGACTCGGATCATTTTGTTGGGATGATCAGTCACATGTTCAAGTAATAATGTATCTATTGGTTGGCCCAAATGGAAAAGTCTCAAGTGCCGCAAAAGGTGGTTTAATAATCTTTTCTAAATTTGATTTGAAATGTTTGTATTTTGAAATTTCGTTTTCTGCATTCGAATTATAAAAACAAAAAAACCTGAAATTTTCCCTTGTTATAAGGTTAGGCGAAATTATCTTGCATTACAAAAGATGTAAAGCAGAAAAGAGCACAGAAAAAGCGGGAACAATAGCAAAAGTAAGAGAAAATAACAAGTTATTTTTCAATGCTAGAGAAATCAACCATTTTACTCATTCATACCCCTGATATACCAGCGATAAGCTCTGAATATCTTGCATAAATTAATTTGAATATTTTCTAGAAAATAGAAATTTATGATGCGCTTTTTAAAGCAAGTTGGAAAAAAATAAAATAATTGAAGGTACATAATTCACGTAAATTTTTACCCAGGCTCGTGTATTAAAATTTTAAAAGACACCTTAATATTGTTTTTTATTTTTTAAAAAAAAGGCCAGGAGGAGTAAATTACTTATACTACCAGGCATGTAAGTAGATGTTGATCAACATGTAGCCATATCTTCCATCCGGTGCCACCATAAGCTTCTCAGGCTTAGGCTTAGTCGGCTTAGACCGCCTCAGATCCGATATGATCTTTGAATTGATTTTTTTAAAATATATATATATATATATATATATATATATATATATATATATATATATATATATTTTTGATGGGTACAAAACTTAAAATAAAAGACAATTCAGAAAAGTTTTTTTATTCGAAAGTCATCAATTAAAAAAAAAAAAAAAAAAAAAAAAAAAAAAAAAAACTCTAATATAGACTGTCCTAATCAGATCTAAATGTGACAAGCTTATGATGCATGGGCACCGAAGCTGATTCCTCTTCCATATATCATAAACTCATCAGTTCAAGACCTTTAACTTCATTATCAAACATAAAAAGTACAGATAAGGAGCTTGTGAGTCAAGCATGCCAAAGCCAACAACATTAAAGCCTGAAAACCAAATATATAAATGGATTTAAATCCAATCTTTAACGGAAATGCAGAGAGTGATAGAAAATTAATATTAATGAAACCCTCTAGCTCTGTCTCTCTCTCTACACTTTAAGCTTCATCAGTTCCCTCAACAGGAACCTCCTTAGTGGCTTCCAAGTCTATTTCCACAATCTTCTTTTCTTCCTCTGCAACTTTTGATTCAGTTTCAGTGACTTTGTTCTCTTCTTGAGCAGCAGCTTCTTTATTCTCTTCCTTCATAGTTGCCTGTTTAGCATCTTCCAGCTTATTAGTCTCTTTGGTCTCTTTTTCTTCTTCAACTTTTGTTGCTGCAGCAGCAACCTTGATGTTGATGTGTTCCGAGGTTGTTTCCTTCTCATTGTCTTTCACTACTGCTTGTGTTACCTGCAAGAATATTAATTCATCGATTGCTATTAAGAGTTCTCAAAAGAATAATGAGATTTATTCTTTTATTCAACATCAAGCAGCACAAGTTATATATTATCTCCTAACTACGAACTAGATCATAAGGATGAGGATCAATATGTATAAGCAATACGATCTCTGAGGACGGTGACCTTTGTCTTTACTGTAATTAAAGAGTTCATCTTCTCCCTGTGAAAGACGTTAAAACATCGCTATATATAGAGGCTGTTGGGAGTTGGAACAACCTACTTGAAAGTTCTTGTCTTTTAACAAAATATTTGATCGATGACCCATGAACGAAACATATATATAGAATAAACATATAAATACATAAGATCAGGTCGATGAAAAGAGGAGGCGAATGAAAAAGAAAGAAACAAAGAAGAAGAAGAATTTGACATGTAAAACTATAAAGACGACAAGTTAGAGAACTTGAATAAATTATGGTGTGAATTTAACCAAACGTACGTGAATGGAATGAAATGGGAGCAACGTTATAAGACTAGACTAAAACTGCATCAATTTTTGAGAAAGGTACAAAATCATATATATATATATATATATATATATATATATATTATATTCTTTAATTATGTATAGAGATATGGATTATACCTCAACGCTGGCCATTTGGGAGGAAGCAAAAGGGGAATTGTATGAATGGGAAAGCAAAGAAAGAGGTAGGAAAGAGAGTGATGATTTTGAGTGAGCGGGGTGAGGAAGATGACTGAAATGAGAGTACAATATATACAAGGGCGATGAGCCACTTTAATGCTTTCTTGGAAGAATCTTTTTCGTAATGCTAAACATCATCAAATACTATCTTTAGTCGTTATAAGATTGACTAAACATTATCAATTATTAGTTACTTAATCATATAATCCTAATTATAAGATCGGATTTTTTTAGAGAGGTTTTAAATTAATTTAGAGTATTTTTATTTTTATTTTTTTCTTCAAACTATTTAATCTGACTAATAAACTAATATATAATCTAATAATATATAACATAAAATGATTAAGTGATTATCTCTCCAAAAAAAGTAACTTCTTAGATTAATATATTAGATTATATAGTTTATCGGACAAACTAATTAGTTTGAAAAAAAAATAAAAATAAAAATATTTTAAAGTAATTTAATTAACTTCCTT
Source organism: Acacia melanoxylon (assembly GCA_019022615.1). Lineage (NCBI taxonomy): Eukaryota > Viridiplantae > Streptophyta > Magnoliopsida > Fabales > Fabaceae > Acacia > Acacia melanoxylon. The sequence goes on along the minus strand of JAFJYJ010000018.1, from coordinate 988,473 downwards.
AATTTCTCTAAAAATCAATTTATTCTTATAATTAGGACCGGAAGGAGTACTAAATAATGATATCTTGTCTATTTTCCTTGATATGAGACTCATATTATATACTCTCTCCTATCCTAATTATAGAACACTTTTATAATGCAATTTACTATAAAAATATTCTTATAATTAGAACCGAAGGTAGTTTCATTTTATTAGTCAGAAAAATTAGTTTAAAAAAATGATAAATATAATAAGGTAATTTATGTAACTTTCTTAATTTGTCCTCTCAATTAGGTTTTATATTTAGTAACAAAGGTGGTAGAAAATAATGTCTTCATTTACCTTTCTCTCCATTTACTATCACTACCATTAGATCAATTTAAGGTTTAACATTTAATATATTATAAAAATATTATTATGATATTAAAAAAGAAAAATAAATATAAATAAGTTTACCCTACATAGACACATTCCATAAATGCACACTGCAAATGATAAAAAAATTATAAAATATTTAATAAAATTTTACCGTGTTGATGTATTCAACTATTCATATTATTATTTTAGCATTTTTAATTTTTATATAATATGTGTGTGTATTTTTTTGTTATTTAATATTATAATAATATTGTACAATGTATTAAATCCCAACAATTAGAAGTTGATCCAAACGTAAAAATAATAAAGAGAGCAAATAAAGATAAAGGTAGATGGAGACATTGTTTTCCCAATGATAATCCCAGGGTCTTTTATACACATTCAGAATATATAACTCGAATAATGAATTTTTGTACTTAATGGCGTTTCTTTTTTACGTTATGACCAATATCTATGGGTAGTTTGTAAAATCCTATGTTCAGTACAAAATTTGAAACATGTCAACGAATTACCCTCCCCATCTTATAAGACATATATACTCATATATGAGACAAATGGCCTATTTAATATTAAGTTTTTTCAATATCGCTCATATTTAAAGTCATCAATTAAAAGAGAGAATGTAATATAAATATGAAATTTTTTATTTCAATATGGGTAAAATAAGTTTTATTTTATTTCCAAATAAAATTGATGAATTAACTATATCTTCCTGGTAAAGTAATTAACATAGCTTATAATGGAGGGGTTTTTTTTTTTTTTTTTTTGCCCAAAGCTTATAATGGAGGTTGAGTTCTCTCATAATCATTTGTTTTATTTTATTCTCAGAATCTCACCCCTCAAATTAAATCAATAAATAAATCATATTTTATAAATCTATTATTTTAAATAGAAACAAATTTAAACAATTAAAATTTTATCTACACACTTCATAACTACAATACAAATTAAATTTTAAAAATAAATTATAGAATATTATAATAATAGTTTATAAATAATGGTGGCCAGTATCCTCTTCTAGCTTATAAATAAGAGAAAATTGCATTTAAGTCTCGATCAAGGAAAAATATAACAAAATTATCTCTTGAAATTTTAAAATTGCAGTGAAGTGAAGTCCCGTGAGACTTTTTACAACATTTTTCATATGTGAAAAGACACAAATTCCCCCATGAGACACATGAACTTGTCAAACATCCTCATTTGTTAATACATTCACATAAACTTTTCAACACAGATACATAAACTTATCAAAACAAGCTCATGGACTTGTCAACATAGGCATATTGAGGCATTTCTGTCTTCTCACACATGAAAAATATTATAAAAAAGTTACATAAAACTTCACCGCAATTTTAAAATTTTAAGGGACCATTTGTTGTAAATGTTGGAATTTTAAAATTTTAAGTCACATATAAACCTACTTTCACCCATTTTTAAAATTTTCGAAATAAAACCCTGTTTGTAAATTCCGGGACCTATGCCGCAACTTTCCCTAGTTTTGTGTGTGTTATAATACTAAAAGAGTAAAAAGCAAAAGTGCATGACATGAATGTGTCCCCACATCATGAAGGTGGAATGTCATGGAGCCTTTACCAAAGGAGGGAATCACGCTCAATAAGACAAGTAGGGAGGCAAGAAGTATGCACTAAGATTTGTAATCCTAGGATCTGCCACGTGGCGTGTCTCAATTTGTGAGAAGTTCAAAGATTAACGGTAGGTAGCAAATCAAACCAGTGGGGAATGTGGGGTCCACAAGGTGAGGATGCAGTCCACCGACGATTACCTTTCACCAATCCTTTGTCGCTGATATCGCAGCACTTGCCCTCTCAATGGAAATGACATATACTCGTATATGGCTAAAAAAATAAAAATGACATATATTTCTATTAGACACTTTTGCTTGGATCCTAAAAGAAATAAAAATACTCAAAATTATTTGTAAATCATAATTTAAGCTCTAGGTGGACTAGTATGTTGATATATGATCAAATAGCTCCCTCTCAGATATCCATGGGTGGGATACCCTTAAGAATAGACGATCAATGTACACAACATAAAGGGGGTGGTGTGTGTGCATTAATGTGTAAATAAAGTAAAGAAAGAGAGCTTAAAGTCAATGTACCTTTGGTTAACCAACTATATATGAGGCTACCTTAGGGTTAGGGTTTGACTTGTTGGGCCTCTTGTGCCTCCAAGCCCCCCAAACGCTTGCTTATCTCATCTCGCGCACATTGGTTGCTCTTGTTAGTAGCCACACCTCATGGGTCTAAACTATTATTCCATAACAGCTTGCCCCCCAACCCGTAGTTAGCGTCTCCGAGCCGCCGGATGTATTATTTGTTTGATATGAAACGTGGACTTGCCGAGATGTGCACTTGCTTATCCGGGTTGTGCGAGGAGAAATAAGATCCCTTGCTTGCTTTCGTAGCAATTTTTCTCCTATATTCCTGCATTTAATAACATGTAAGCAAATCACATTCATTGGAAAATACTTACTGTTGTGTTTTGGTTTGTCATACTCTTGGCTATGGAAAATCATGTTTTTCCACTAACAACTCATTGCCCCCAGCACGGTGGTTCAAGTCTCTGAGCTGCCGGGATACATTGATAGTTTAACCTGGTTCTCCACACGGAACTCGGGTTTTAACTTTACATAGAAGCTCAGATTTTGACTGTAGTCCGGCTTCAAAACTTAGCATTGATCCCTAATTTAAACTAGATTCAGTTTAAACCGGGTCCGGCTTCAAAACTTAGCACGGATCCCTAATTTAAACTAGATTCAGTTTAAACCGGGTCCGCCTTCCCGCCTTCATCCCTTTCGTAGGAACGGAATCCACACGACTCCCATGTTTAAACTGGATTCAGTTTAAACCGGGTCCGCCTTCTTTTCCTTTACAGGAGTTTGAGATGGACTTGGCGGCATTGCCGTCGCAACATGATTTTCGGAAACGGGTTTTGTACCTCAGATTCCTACATGTATATGAATTTCTGATCATGCCCCCCCAATCCGGGTTGTCACTAAAATGAATCGCCCTCAAACCTGGGTTGACATTAAAATTAATCACCCCCCAATCCGGGTTGACATTACAATGAATCGCCCTCCAATCCAGGTCATCATCTTTAAAATGAATCGCCCTCAATCCGGGCTGATATAAAGTAAACCCCCTTCAGAATGGGTTGAATACAAGCAAAATTGCCCTCTAATCTGGGCTGATTTAAAGTAAACCGCCCTTCAGAACGGATTGAATACAAGCAAAATGCCATCCAATCCGGGCTAAGTTAAAATTAACCGCCCTCAAGAACGAATTGATTTTTGAGCAAAACGCCCTCCAATCCGGGCTAAGTTAAAAATAACCGCCCTCAAGAACGGATTGAACTTTGAGCGAAACGCCTTCAATCCGGGCTAAGTTAAAATTAACCACCCTCAAGAACAGATTGAACTTTGAGCGAAACGCCTCCAATCCGGGTTAAGTTAAAAATAACCGCCCTCAAGAACGGATTGAACTTTGAGCGAAACGCCCTCCAATCCGGGCTAAGTTAAAAATAACCGCCCTCAAGAACGGATTGAACTTTGAGCGAAACGCCTACAATCCAGGCTAAGTTAAAAACAACCGCCCTCAAGAACGAATTGAACTTTGAGCGAAACGCCTTCCAATCCGGGCTAAGTTAAAAATAACCGCCCTCAAGAACGGATTGAACTTTGAGCGAAAAGCCATCCAATCCGGGTTAAGTTAAAAATAACCGCCCTCAAGAACGGATTGAACTTTGAGCGAAACGCCTCCAATCCGGCTAAGTTAAAAATAACCGCCCTCAAGAACGGATTGAACTTTGAGCGAAACGCCTTCAATCCGGCTAAGTTAAAAATAACCGCCTCAAGAACGGATTGAACTTTGAGCGAAAAGCCCTCCAATCCGTTAAAAACCTAAACTTGACATGATTCATGAAAACGAGTTTGTGTACCTCGATTCATGCATGCATGACTCGGACATGATTTTGGGAACCGGTTTATGTACCTCAGCTTCCTACATGTTTAATTTTGACATGATTTTGAGAAACGGGTTTTTGTACCTCCGATTCCTACATGTTTAGTTTGGACATGATTTTGGGAAACGAGTTTTTGTACCTCCGATTCCTACATGTTTAGTTTGGACATGATTTTGGGAAACAGTTTATGTACCTCTCGATTCCTACATGTTTAATTTTGACATGATTTTGGGAAACGGGTTTTTGTACCTCCGATTCCTACATGTTTAGTTTGGGCATGATTTTGGGAAACGGGTTTTTGTACCTCCGATTCCTACATATTTAATTTTGACATGATTTTGGGAAACGGGTTTTTGTACCTCCGATTCCTACATGTTTAGTTTGGGCATGATTTTGGGAAACGGGTTTTTATACCTCTGATTTCTACATGTTTAATTTTGACATGATTTTGGGAAACGGGTTTTTGTACCTCTGATTCCTACATGTTTAGTTTGGACATGATTTTGGGAAACGGGTTTTTGTACCTCTGATTCCTACATATTTAATTTTGACATGTTGCATGGATCCCTGATTCAAACTAGATTCAGTTTGAACTGGGTCTCCACCTTCATCCCTTTCGTAGGGACGGACTCCACATGGATTCCGGATTTAAACTAGATTTATTCTAAACCGGGTCCGGCTTCAACACTTTGCACGGATCCCTAATTTAAACTAGATTCAGTTTAAACTGGGTCCGGTTCAAAACTTAGCACAGATCCCTAATTTAAACCAGATTCAATTTAAACCGGGTCCACTTTCTATTTTGTTTCTTGCAAAACTTTATATGGAGCCCGGGTTTAAACTAGATTCGGTCTAAACTGGGGTCCGCCTTCTATTTTGTTTCTTGCAAAAGTTTATATGGAGCCCGGGTTTAAACTAGATTCTGTCTAAACCGGGTCCGTCTTCGTTCCTCAGTAGGAAACGAATTCCACACATCCCGAATTTAAACTAGATTCGCTTTAAAACCGCAGACACCTTTTTTTTGGGTCGCCGCAAAACTTATTGGTGTGCCTTGAATTTATGTATAAATCCATACACAACCATATCTCAATTCAATCAACAGGCCTTCCAATGATTTATCTAAAGTCACGGCCTTTTATTTTTCAAATCAATAATTGTGAAATCTCAGCTTTCGATGTGCATGATGTAAGCCCATTACATGACATTTTAACTTTTATATATATAATATATATATTAAAAAATGAAATGGGTCCTACCATGTGGAAGCTAAGAATAATTGCTTTCCTGTGACTTCTTCTCGGAAGCCACGAAGTGCGGCAACTTTAAAATGATAATAGGAAAGCATACCTTTTTCATCTAACCTTCCATCATTTTTCTATGTATTCAGATTTATTGCATTTTGATACGCAACCATCTGCTTTGTGGAGCCAGAGGAATCCAAGGCATCTGCCTCATCTTGCGTGTAGGACTTGCATAACTCTGGATAGCCGAGGGTAAATATTCAGAGTGGGTTGACGCATCCTCTATCATTTATCCTTGACCACCGTTAATTCTTCATAAAAAACGTGCAATCTCATACAGCGCTTATGATGAGGAGTTGACCACGCCACAAGCTACCAACTCCCAGAAAAACTTATATTCAACCTGAGGGGATGCACTGGAAGTTCATTGATAATTTTTGATCCACCAGCAACATGCTCATGCCTCTGGAATAATTCATACAAAAGCCTCCTTTCATTAGAGCCAATGCTTCTCCCTGAAATTTGCATGGAAGGATGGCTCGCCCACGCTCTCATTTGCTGTTGGCAAAAGCAGCAGCATTCTTGTTTTATTTGAAGATTTATCGTGAGAAGGACCATTTGAAAATTTCTGGCCTTTATTTATATCTCTTCTCTACTCCTTAGCCTTGGAATATCACATCCATTGCTGATGTGCATGTACGTACTTGAATCCTAAGCTCATACTTTGCATTCTCAAACAAATTACAAATCAAATCATAGCCCCTGGTTTTGCTGGGACTTTGAAGACAAATCTTTACTGCGCACATTCTTGCCGGGATTAAGACATCAATGATGAATTGTCATTTAGAAAAAACTCAATAGCCTACTGGTCATCAGCTTTCTGGCTTTATGTCAATCTAGTCTACCATGTTCTTGAGCTTTTCAAGAGGACTGGTACTGCAGAGATCATTTACTACTTCCTTTGGCATATCACACCCTACAAGTCTCGTGCATTTCTTTTCAGAATCAGAGCAGAGAAAGTGAGAGTGAAAGCAGGAAAATTCCAATGGAACAGCAGAAGAAAAATCAATGCGTCTTTCATTGTATCGTGTATGGTCAAAAAACAAGAAATTGGAACTACAAATATCCAAAATCTCTGTATTCAAAGGAGCAGCTCATGTCTCCAACCTTCAGAAGGTGGAACCCAGTTTCTCCCTTTCATTCCTCTGTCTCGGCTTAAGAATCCCCTCACCCTTTCCACAGTTTGACAAATAATGATGACATATAGCAGCATTCACATCTGAACATTTAAATAATGAGGACGGGCTTGGCGCTTTAATGATTATTCTTGACGTATCTCGGTATAGTGAGAGCATCATGGACCCGACCGCACTTAAGAGTCTCGACACCGAACTCTTTTGGACTGTGCGTGCGAGGGACCCGACGACGTTGCAATTCCTCCACCCCTTCTTTATATCAGCAAGCCGAGTTCGATTATCTCGGTTCTGAAGACCCAGAATCAGACGATGCCATCTGAGATGAATTCAATGTGTGCCATGTATCTCGGCACTCCAGCGTTTCGGCACCATGCAAACGGATTTCCGAGATTGAGCTGAGAGTCCAGATACTTTGGCGATGATCACTGCTTCAAAAATATTGAAATCATGGCGAGTTCTTTGCAATGACGATTTCGAGACTTGGGTCTTTTCCAGTAAAGGAGCAGACGACTCCATAAGCGACATGATCTCGGCGTCAATATCACGGCTTCGGAAACCAGTTTCTCTCTTTCAATCCTCCATCCCGGCCTCTCAGGCACCTCGGACCTAAGCACGCATGGTCATCTCGGCAGTCAGGCTTCCAACCTTTTAACCGGATGTATAGGCCGGGGCAAAGGTGAGCATGATCAATCCCGGCTCACCACCACGTCGGCTTACCACCACGGCATCGAAAGCATCTCCGATAAACTCTGGGTATAAATTTAATATACCCTCCGCATCCTTGTGCTCAGACCGTGGAATCCATCTCGCCTTGGGAATATTGCATCAGTCGTTATTGAATTTATAACAGCTATGTGCTCTGGGCCTCCATGCGCTGTTGATAATCTCAAAGCATCCTGGCACTTAATCCCGGGCTAAGTATCTCGGCCCTGTGCCTAAATATGACATGCATAATGAAGCATCCCGGCCATGGATCTCGGCTATTTATCTCGGCCACGCCGCCGGGGTGACTTTAGCTATCTTCGAAAATCGTTGAGATCCTTTGAAGAATACCATTGCGCCCAGGAGGCCATCCATTTTTTTTTGGTGACCTCCTTTTTCATTAGCTCCAGAGCAGAAGTAAGTGGCCTGTTTCTACTGATAGAGCCACCTTCCAAAGTAAATGGTAACTATAGAGCCATGGCTCCCATGCGTTTGAGCGGAACCTGGTAATTTTTCATCCACCAAACGCTGTTTTGGTTTCAGCAGGAGAATGGTGCGTCAAAATGGACGAAGACGTGGATTGCCTTTTTTCAACTCCACAAACCCTAACTACAAAACTTCATCATTGTCGGTTTGGAAGTTGGGAATTGGAATCATTGACCATCTTTGGTCATGGGAATCAAAAATTTATTGATTCCCCACAGACGGCGCCAATGTTCATAAGAAGAACACGTATGTCTGCAAGGTGGACTAAGATATCGATATGGATCAAATAGCTCTCCTCTCGATATCCACGGGTGGGATACCCTCGGTATCGACGATCACCGCATACGCATAAAGGGGGTGGTGTGTGTGCGCAAATAATGGCCGAATAGTAAAGAGAGAGAGCTTAGAGTCTCGTGTCATCCTTGGTTAACCAACTATATATGAGGCTACCTTAGGGTTAGGGTTTGGACTGGCTTAGGCTCTTGTCAGGCTCTGCTAAGCCCAAACGTTGTGCCATCTCATCTCGCAATGACGGGCCGCTTCTTATCTTGTTGACCACACCTCATAGGGTCTAAACTATTATTCCATAACAAAGCTCTATTTGATTTGGAGGAAGTAGGAGCCAGGGGAGGGAAACCCCAATTGGCAAGACTAAAATTTTAGGCCCCTCCTCTCAAAACTACCCGCCAAAAAAAAAAAAAAAAAAAAATCGGAGGATTTGGGAGGGAGGCTGAAAATGTTTCACTTATTGGACTAAAATGCCCATGAAATTTTGTGATAACTCGCCAATAAGGATTGACACAGTTGACTAAGACGTTGGCCTTCACCCCAAAAGGAAGGAGGTTTGATATCTGCGGGTTGATATAAGGACCTCATTGGTAGGCGATCTATAAGATATTCTAGAACGCTTTTTGAGCCTGGAGAGATCTTTACTGCAGTAGGAGATCGGTGTCTACCCCCACCTAAACTTTTTCATACCAAAAAGAAAAAAAATTTTGTGATAACTCAAAAATACCCTTTGTGCCATTTTTGATTCAGAAAGAAAGAAACCCTATTGTCCGTCGCTGCGTGTTTTGTTCTTCAAGAGGGACCATTGTGGTTTGATTTTCAGTGGACCATTTTTCTACTACTTGTGTGTGTACATGTATTATAGATTTTAATTTGATTATATTCTACCACTTGTGTGTGTGTGTTATAGATTTTAATTTTGGGTCTACATCGTATACATTATATAGAATCTATCCAATAAAGGCTGTTGCAGTGCAAGAATAGCATGAAATTGTGTGTGTGTGTCACATTATCATTATAAAATAAACTTCATTGGATATAGATGAGTACTCATCTAGTCCTAATTATAAGAATATTTTTAGTACAAATTGCACTACAAAAATGTTCCTATAATTAGGACCGGAGGTAGTATCATTTAATTAATGTTATTTATAATTAAACTTTATTATACATTTAATAGAGTTTAGAAAAATTACTTATAACATAAGAGTAAAGTTGTCAATGTAAAAATAATTTCCCTCCCCTCCCCTCCTCAACCAAATAATATAACATTAAAATCCCCCATCTTTCCTTTCTTATAATCAATCTAAATAAGATAATATTAAAACTCCTTCTATCACCTCCCCTCCACTAAAATCCCTCACATCCTCTCCCTCCGTCAAACCAAACAGACCCTAAGGCCTTGGGACAAACTACTCCCTTTGCATTTTTTATAATGAATACTTAACTGAATAATGTATATCAAAGTAGTAGTTAAGAACAATAAATATGTAAATATTATAACCCTTATATATATATATATATCCTTATTTATGAGGACATAGGGAATAAGAGAGAAAATAAAGAAATTATGACTCCCTCGTGTCCTTAAAATAAGATATATTTATCTAATTTGAATAGATTAAGAAAGTTAGTTAAATTAATTAATATCATATGTATTTTCTAAAATATAGTCATCTTCTTTAATTTTCTCATTTTCTCTCCTATTTGATTATTGGTAAGGAAACATTAATAGAGATAAATTAGAAAAATATTGACAAAAATGAAAACTACAGAATATATCTTATATTAAGGATCAAGATCAACTCCCTATACATTAAAAGTCTTTAATGAGGAGAGCGGAAAGAGTATTAAAGTAAAGAGCTACAATATTGTTCACAGCTGAATAAATTGGGTTTGACTATAATCCACTTCCCTTATCATTCTCTTGATATAATGGTAAGGTATTATTAATTCATACTTCTGATAAAAGTTTTACAAATTCAGTTAAGGTTTTAACAAGTTATAATAAGATTTTTATAAATTTCAATTCGAAATCCACCACTTGCTATAATGAAAATGTATTGATTCTCATTTTTAATAAGGGTTTCACAAGTTCATATAAGATTTTAACAAGTTCTCATAATAATTTCATAAATTCCATTTCAAAAATCACCACTTGTAACAAATGGCAAGGTATTGATTCCTATTAATAGGGGTTTCACAAGTTTAAATAAAACTTTAAGAAGTTCTCACAAATCTCAATTCAAAATTCACCGCTTGCTAGCAATATATCAGTTCAAGAACTTTTATATTTCATCACTGCCCAAAAAGTAAAATAAAAGCCGACTTCACTGTAGCAGTTCAAGAACTTTTATATTTTATCCACTACTCATTTTTCATCTTCAACTTCTTCGTCTATTGCGTCCCCAAAAACGACCACGACCAAATTCACTAAAAAAGGAAATTGCACAAGTAGTGGATTCCTCTGCACCCGTGGTTTTTCCCTAAATTCCTCTCTTTTGCGTACTAATAGGGGGTTTTTCAGTCTCTTCCATATATATCATGTTTAGTGAAATTGTCCATCTGAATTTGTAGGTGAAAATGGCAAGCTCATTGGAAAAGGAGAGTTTGGCGGGGGAGGAAGCTTTCTTCCTGCTCCTCATGGTTGGAAGAAGAAATAACTCTTACCTACAAAATACACTCTATTTTTGTTGTTCACCTTAGACCTCCCACCAGAGATTTCAGCTCGACCTGAGAAAATATTTTGAATCTGAAGGATGAGTGAATGGATTGGAGGTCGGTATTTGTAGACTCCGCCCGCAGGTACACCTTGTTTTTGTCTTGACCTTGAATCATCCTAGCATTGTTTGGCCGACGGTGGCAGGAAGGGGTAATACAGGCAAACCCAATTATCCAGACCATTTTTCTCCAAGTGCTTCTGAATTTGAGCTTGTTATAGTCGTAGTAATGATCTGCAGCTATATCAAGAGCATTTTTTGGATTTGAAGGCTACCTAGAATCAGTGAAAGTTTCTTGGGAAAATCCCATTTAGAAGCTTGATACCACCAATATTGCAGAAACCCAGTAAAGAGAGAGGGGGGAGAAAGAATGCTGAGCTCTGTACTTTTTAAAAATATATATATATATTGGAGGGCATTTGTGTCATTTGGCCTTAATTTTGAATATCCCATTTTGGGAACTTCACACCTCATGAGGATATTTAGATTGGAAGCATCTTTTTGTCTTTTCATATTTTTAAAGTTCCTTGTGTGAAATTTTCCCTATATAAATCTCCAACTGTCAAAGCATGTGGGACCATACAAACATTCCAAATTCAAACCACATATATTTCCAAATTAAGAAATAGTCCTCTTGCGTGTTATACAAACTGACTGAGTTTGTGGCGGGTTTAAATGAGAGAGATAAGTGATAGACAAATGAGTGATACCTAAAAAGTCAGGAGATATTTCCTAATATAATTAAGCAGCAAAATACACTCCATTGTATCTGATGTTTACAGAAGAAGCTTCTCAATGTACAAATTGAAAATACAAGTCATCCATTTCAAGCTCAGTTTCCTTCAGTTAGGTGATGAGAGGTTAGACATTGAGAACTAAGTAGTAAATTAAAAAAACACAGAAAACCTAAACCAGGGTAATGGAATAGAGTACAAGATACTCCTTCCCTAGCTTGAGAACTATATATTATCATATTCTAAATAATCAACCTAGTACTGTCAGGCAGCACATTCTAATTCTAACCAATCATGTCAATGCACAGAAGATAGAATTGTCAGAAGTTACATGAACCAGCAGAAAAGTTCCTAGCTATCTGACCTAACAACAATAGTAATCTGATATAGATGCCTCCATGCCCCTGCAACAGAACATAAAAAAAGAAAAGATTGTTAGTCAAAATCTCATTGCAGGACCAAAACAAAAGCCTTAACCAGCGAGCACTACTTTTGGAGGGCTCACGTCTATAGAATCTGAAAGAGGATCGTTTGAAGTGTTTTAGGATAGGATTAGAGAGGCAGAATTAGGTTGGGACCTGTTTCGCTGTTCCTATCTCTCTCTAGATTCATCCCTCTAAGACTTTAAAGGGTTCAAATTCATTAAATTTTGGCCAATTGAATGTGCACATGCCCAACTCACCTGAGTCCCTAAACATAAATTGCATCTCAATGCCATATGTGCATTTATTTCACGTTATTACTAACTTTAACCTTTTTGTTGGCATAAATTTCATGTATATAGAGTACTCAGGTGGCACTTAGTTGGCCATGTCAGCAAAATTTAAGAAGCATTCGCATAAGTTTAATATACAAACAAGCAAACAAACTTCCCCAGAATAATTCCAATAACTTCACATTTTATTCTGAACAAGAGAATATAGGTACAGAGGCGGGGAGATATATAAACAGAAGTTTAAGGTACAGAATTGCTTAGCAAGAGCTAAAACATTACGTAAGAATAACAGAAACTGTAAACAATATACAAATGAAAAACAAGAGGAGGAAAATTAACCTTATGTTTATAATGACCCTTTCAACACTTACAGGAATCAAGATCGCTTAAAAAAGTGATTGCGTGCCAACATCTCTTGCATCCCCAAAGCTGAAATACTTTGACAACCAAGCAGCTCCTGAAGCTTCGCATCACACAGTATCACCATTGAATTTAAAGGATCCTACGGATAACAAAGAAAATTAAGGGGGGGAAACTGTTGGTAAAAGGAAAACGCATCAAACAGGTTTTACACTTTTTCGAAACAAATGTTACAGAGCATAATACTCACCTCCAAATGATTCACCTTAATGTACTCCCATACAAGTCTTATGGGCTCAGATTGTTTCATCTCCTTCTGCCCAGTGCCCAGAAAGTTGGCAAGAGCTTCAGATATAATGACAGTAGTTGAACCAGGATCAGCACTTTCAGTTGTGGATTCAACATCCACCTTCAATCGTTTAGCTTGTGACTCCTCTATGGTAACAATAGTGAAATTTTCAGTATAAAAGAATATCACGGGTAAGATATTAACTCATTATTTTTCTATTTCTGAGGTACTTACTGGTGGGTGCAAGTGGAATAATGTGTTTAGCAAGCAGTTTATTCATCTTAAACATGTCAGTACAGTCTGTCTCAAATACCACACGTAGAGCATCATCACAAATAATCTTTCGTTTGTTACTTGGATCCTGGAGGTTGTTTTTCCTTATGTAAGCCCACAGTTGCTTCACAATCTGCATTTTACAGATCAAATTATTTTCCAAAAAAAAAAAAATTACTGAATAATTTGTTAAGGAAAGAGCAATTGATAATAGTTGGTTAGCTTGGATATCAACAACCTCAGTTCTTGGCAATGCCGGTTCGCCTACTATCGCCTGAAGCTCAGGTGAAACACCACAGACTTTGTTCAGACCACCAGCACCACCTCTTTTTTTACCTCCAGTTGGAGCACTGAAACATTATTCATAAAGGAACCAAACTTAGCAGGCCATATATGTTGAAAAATTATGATAAGGGAATCTTTTTAGAGCTCAATACGACGTATTAATCTTCTGTAAGCTTTTTAGACACATGATTTTATTGGAGAAATTTTGTAGCAGACACCTATATTCAGAGTCCTCTGAGTAAGAGACAACAACGCATATTGAAGAGCTATTTGTTTGAAGCTTAAGACTTGTGAGTGCAAAAGAAAGATAGCACTGCATGCATAAGTAAAATAATAAATAATACTTGTTATTATCATGAATCGCTAAACATTAGATAATGATGCCAAAGAACATTGAGAAAAAAAGTTATTGCATAAATCAGTTTTTGGTCAACGAATGTGAATAAATAATACGAATGCAACAACAGGCTCGTAAACAAAAATTAGAAAAAACTATAAAGGGGGAGAGGTGGGAACTTCCAAGGAAAAACAGTTGCTTCAAATTTCTAACTATTTTACTTTACCATAAGAAACTAAGGCAACAAAATTTCAACAGAAGAACTAGAAATTTCTAATAAGATAATGCAGAAAAAAACAAGTCATAGCGATTTCCAGAAATGGGATGAAACTCCATCTTCATAGCCTTAACGGAAACATTTGACCTAAATCGAAGCCAAACAAGACCTTGGCCCCAATTTTTAAAAATCGACCTAACATTTGGTTCTTGAATCAGCGTGATTGAACTTTAGTCCCTAATTTGATGCATGCCTTAAAAGACTTACCTTTCCCTGGGTAGTTGATTGGCGGCTGCAGCGGCATTTTGAACATAGGTCTCGCCTTTTAACACCTGCGCTTGCGGCGGCAGGGAACGCATCTGCGGAGACCGCGCCGCGGTCGGAGGCAGCTGCGGCTGCGGCTGCCGGAAGCTGATCTCATTGGACAGATGATGAGGGTGGAGGGTAAAATGGGAAGGAAAGTGATGGGGGTGGGTGGGTGGGAATTGTGGGTGATGCGGGAGGGTAAAAGTGTCTTTTGGTTGCGAGGAAGTTGGTGGAGGAAATGCTTGAGGGTTTGAAGAACGAAGAAGAAGGTCGATCTGGTCTCTGATAAAACCAGCCTTGTGAGAAAGGTCTAACCCTAACCTTGCCTCGAGCTGTTGAACGACGCCGTTAAGAGTTGTGAAGGAGTTCGGGTCGGAGTTACGGATCAGAGATTCCACCTCCTTCGCTATTTCCTGGTCCGATACCATTGTTGCTGCTTCACAGTCATATAGGAGTAACTGAAATAACGGAATCAAATGGCACTATCCTCTACGCAACTCCTCTCTTCTCTCTCTCTCTCACTCTATCTCTCTGTCTCTCTCTTCTTCTCTCTGCGTCTGTCTCTGTCTCTCTCTTGGTCTCTGTCTTTCTCTCTCTTTTTATTGACGCCGAAATCACGAAGCTGTCCTTGTAGTTTGAATGCAGACCAGCGCCTCAAATCTTATCTATTTGAAGGGTAGAATAGTAATTTCTGAAGGTCCTGCCTGGCCTGCTTTCTTCCTCGTCGCTGGTCTTCTTTTTACGGTGGTTATCGCAATGACAAAAGAGGCTTCTCTCCTATTTTTTTTTTTTATTTAATTGGATTAAGATGAGATTTAATATATTATAAAAATATTACTATAATTTTATCGTAAAGTTTGGGATAGTAGTAACATAATTCACTTATTTGTAATCTGACTTTTACAAAAGTCATATTGTAAATGTGACTTGTATTTGGGATGACGATGGGAGTAGTGATTTTTTTTTTTTTTTCAAATGACTATTGTTTGAATTATTATTTAAAAAGTCAATTGAAATGGAAAATGTAATATTATTGAATACTAAATACATATATATATAACCTGATGAACAAATTAGAATGTATACAAATGCATATTTAATAGTACATTATTTATTAAATAATGTATCCTTAACATTTTTTTCTAGAAGTTAAAAAAAATAATTTCTTTAAGAAGTCATTTTTTTTTTTAAATAAGCCTATCTAAGACCACTACTATCTAAAATGGTCCTTTTTTTTTTTTTTTTTTTTCCGTTAGGCTTAAATCACTAGGTGCTAGGTTTTTTTCCTCCCTCACCACTCGGCCAAATATTAAAAGATCCTAATCCAATAATAAAAAGGGGAAAAGAAGAATAAATGATATATGAGAAAAGCCAAATCAAGCTGTTAAAGTTGGGAAAATTACCTGAAACCTCTTGAAACTTGAAAGAATACAGTGGACGTGGGTCACATGAAAAATTGTATCATACTCTTCCAAAATGTATTTATAAAGTTGATTAAAAATTTCTGTTGCAAAACTTATTATCTTAAATATCTATAATTTGTCGAAGACTACAAGTGCAATATATATATATATATATTTTTTTAAAAAAAATATATATATATCATTACAACCTGCTCAAAATCGTATAATGAGATCATCATTCCTCATCAAGATCCCCCTCCAAAAGTTAGTTGGAGACTGATGAATAATAAAAAAATTATCAACTAAGCTTTATGACAATTTCACAAGGTAATCCGATGTTACTAGCTTATCCGTAGGTATATGCTTAAACCAAATCTGCCAATATCTATGCACTTTCTCCCTCCGTCTTAATTATAAGACATATTTATATAGTTTTAGAGAGATTAATTATAGTAATTAAATTAGTTAATTATATATATTTTTTCAAAATGCCCTTATTTAAAATTTAAAATGACATTCCGTTACTTTGATTTTCTATTCTTTGTCGGACTTCTCCTATCTCACACACGACTTCTCCGAACTCTCACACAACCCGACATCGTCAATCTCTCTCAACAATTTTCAATCTACTCTTGGAGGTTGGAAGTATGCTTTAATAGTGATGCCATTATTAAATATAACAAAAATTGCTCAAAATTATTTTATTAAAAAAACAAAAAAAATAGTAGAATTGAGGTGTATGTGACATTAATGAGTTGTAAGCATTACTCACTTTATATAATATATAGGTACTTTATTGAATTATTATTGAGAAAGTATCAATATGGGTATTTTGAGAATAAATTGATAAAAATTAGAACTTTGTCCTATAATTAGGACCAATATCAATTCTCAAATGTTATCATATAATTCAAAGGGGTATGACTAATCTTGTGTCTTCTATAATATCCCTAGAAGGGTGGTTCACATCACACCTCCTTAAACAAAAGTCAATAGCTTTAATACAGTCCCAATAAACTACAACATTCCCAAAACCTCTTTAAACCAACATAAATTGAGTCCAATAATGATTCATATCAACTCTGCAATAGCTGGAGGGGTGGAGGTAAGCTTGCAAATGAAGCCTCGGAGCCACCTTCCTTCTCCATCTCTGAGGGCGCCTCTACAGCCACTAGAGGACTCCCATTGAATTGGAGAATTGGATTTTTTTTTTTTTTTTTAAATTACTAGTAATATATATTTGAATGATTGCTCACATTTAAATTTAAATTAAGTGTCCACCTATAATACATCAAGATTGCACTTCGTAATCGGATGGGGGATGAATGATTGAATAATTGTTTAGTGCCTTATATTGAAAAATATGTATTTGATAATATTGATAATAAGATAATTATGATGGAATTCTAAAAAATAAGGCTTAGAAGGATGACATTGTAATTATTTTTATTGTAATATCTTTTGTTATTAAAATATATGTACTTGAACTTATTGAAATGCTTCACCCTTCATCAGTAATTTATGTAACAGTATTTCTAACAAAGACTTAGCTTTGCTTTTCTAAATGACAGGTTTGTAAAATAATTACCTCTCTTATTACATCATCAGTATTCACTTGATTTCATGAATATTTTTTTGATATATTTTTTTCTTTCGTTTTTTAATGTATTTAAAACTTTCTTTTTTAAACAAAATTAGGGGCACGGAATCTCCCCGCCATTGGTGCCCCCCTTGATTAATTTTCTGGATCTGCCACTGGGCCCACTACTCATATTTTGCATGATTGGTCCATCCACTTCAAGCTTGATAAGGTCCCTTAGAGAATTGTTCTCTTATGGCCCGTTTGGAATAACGGTGATAGAAGTGACTTATTTTTAATCTGACTTATACAAACGTTAAGATAAAAGTTATATTGTAAATGTAATTTTTATTTGGATTGATGGTGACAGAAGTGACTTTTTGTCCTCATGGACTATTATTTGAAAAGTCAGTTGAGATAAAAAATGAATGAAAATGACATGAATCTAATTGAATAATATATATATATATATATATTAGTTGTATATATTGTGATAATTAAAGATAAAAATTTAAATTTGATAAAGAAATTTAAATTATTATTTAAAAATTTAAAAAACACTAAAGCCCTTAATTAAATATATTTAATAGAAAAAAAGCTATATAAATTAAAATGCATACAAATGTATATGAATAAATTGATATTAAATAATAGTATATTTCTAATCAAAGTGTTTTTTTCCCCAAATGAAAGTTGTTTGGGTGATTATTTGAAAAGCAAGTTTTTTCCTTGTTGCTGATCCTATGAGTACATCATGATAGGAGAGGCCTGATACTTTAACTCTTTAGTTTCTTTCATTTGCTTATTTTCTGTTTGTTTATCTTTCCTTGTATCAAAAAAGAAAAGAAAAGAAAAGCAAGTTTATATAGAAATAGACATGAATTTTATTAAATAATACATATAGATTTTTTTTAATTAAATTCATTTGTGTTTTTCCTATTATTTCTTTAAAAAAACCCAAAATTTAAATTTTGTTAATGATTTAATATTGTCAATAGATTTTTTTCCAATATCAAAAGTCTCGTTGTTAAAACGACTTTTCATGTTGTTAAAATTTCCCTATGAAAATATTGTTATCAAAATGGTTTTTTTATGATGTTAAAATAGTTTTTCCTGTTGTCAAAAATTTTCCAGGTTTAAAAAATTCTACACGCTGGAGGAAAAACTCGGAAATTTTTTTATAACAGGAAAAGTCATTTTGACAACATGAAAACCTATTTTGACAACAATCTTTTCATAGGAAAATTTTTAACAACAGTGAAAAACTATTTTAACAACATGAAAAACCATTTTGACAAATGCGAGACTTTTTTGATATTGACATTTCGTAATTAATATAAAAAAATAGGGGATTTGGTGTTGGGACTTTTTTGATATTTTTTCTCTTTCTTGAGACCTCATTGATATTTTCCCTAAAATTTTTAGTATGATGTAGTTCATCTAGTATTTTCATGGTTATTAAAACCAAATTGGACGGGCCGATTTGACCATAAAACTGGCGAACTGGTTATCTAACCTGGCCTGGTTTGACCGGTACACAATTTACTTATAATTTACTGACTTCAAAAATTCATTTATAATTCTATATATTTTCAAAAATTATAAATTAAGACTCTATGGAAAGCATGAGATGTCTACTTTCCAATGCAAAAAAAGAAAATCACTAAAAAAATATTATCATTTGATCCTAAAAAATTCTCAAATTTTAAAACTATTCTAAAAAATATTATCGCTCAAGTTCACTTTCTAACCTGGCCTGTCCTGGTTAGCTCCGGTTTAACTATGATCCACCCACTATCTAGAATGATTCAATGGTCATTTCGAGTTTAATAACCTTCAGTATTTTAGTAATTTTTTTCCCAAAAAAAAAAAAAAATCATTCAAATAGGTTGATATCCTACCGTTTATAATAATAATAATTTATTTTTTCTTATATTAAATGTAGAAGCTAAATAAATAATTTATAAATGTTAAAAAAATTATTTAAACTAGTTATTTATAAAAGTATGTGTTACTTTTTTAAAAATATACGTTAATCATAACATAGGAAATTACTTGTTCATGGAAACCTTCCTGAATATGTATAATCAAAAGGGATGGTTTTAAAAAATTTATGAATTTGTGAAATAAAGTAGACTTAGGTCTTATATTTAGCATCAAAATAAACCCTTAATTACCTACTATAGTTAGGGTGGGAAGGAGTATAATTTATCACAATATATTGATTATTTGCATAAGTTTTTTGTTATAATAGGAGGATTTGAATTTTCATCAGTAGCTCACCTCACGTTTACCGTATACCAAGTCCAACTATATTATTTTATAAATAGGAGGATTTGAATTTACAACCCTTTTATTTTATAGCACTTCATTTATATTTTTTTAAATAAAACAGTCTCTACTCTCTATTAAAAAAAATTAACCATAAACTAACTAACGTATTTTTTTAATTTAAAAACTGTAGTGGGGTAAAATGGGGAAAAAGTTTCCGCCATTGGGAATCGTTCTTTTCTGTGTTTGGTGAGAGGGAAGAGGTAAGGTGAAAGCAATGTCAAATGACTAAAATGCCCATTTCTGTTTCTAACGTTGAGGGGGACAAGATGGAAGAATTTGGTGTGCCCGTAATAATTAAACTGACTTTAGATTTCCAACTGCCTACCCCTTCAGATTTCAAATGTAGGAGGGCGTCTCTAGCCAAGAAAAAGAAAAAAAATTATTGGTTTATACTTTATAATATAAGTTATTTAAGCTAAATTACTTTTTCTTTTTTTTTTTTTTTTTTTTTTTTTTTTTAAAAAAAAAAAAAAAAAACAATGTGTGAGATAAGATTTCTTAAAATACTCAGTTTAATCATTTGTAATGGAAACTTACTTTCTCATAAAAATTATTTTAAACATGTGCCATCAACCCAATTTTTTTTTTTTTTTTTTTTGGACAAAATAGATTGAGATATTATATTTAAGATAAAAAAATCATTTAGGATTGGAAAGAATATTTTTATTTTTATTTTATGTTTAATAAATTCGTCTCTCCCCTTTCCTAGAAACTTGAGGGAACGAGGGAAGTAGTTGAAGAAGTTCAAATCAGGCCAAAGTAGAAATAGATGCTGAATGATTTTTTCCTTTTATATATTTTGCTTTTTGCCCTTTTTTTTTTAAAAAAAATAAATAAATAAAATCAACTAGTTGAATGGATTGTTTGGTGGTTAAAGGATTAGATAGGTTTGGTCAACTAACCATCTTTTGCCTTTTAGACGCCTTCTTTCTTTTTACCCCCATTTTACTTTGGTGGGTGAAATATATATTAATGAGAGAAAATGACGTTTAAACATATATTATGAGGATGGAAACAAGTATCTATTATGAGATTCAATCACGTTTAAGAGGTTTTAAAACATAAATTTTAGTATCACTAGCTATACTACAACAGATTTGGATCATATAACATTTAATAAATAACGATTATAATGCATAAATATTATCTATGTCGAGATAGAGGTCATTCAAGGCTATATAACCTTAAAATATAATGGTTAAATATGTTCACCAACATGTATTAGGAAGAGGAATTCACGAAAAATAAAAAAATAATGGTTGTAGTTAATAACTCTCATTTATTTAGTGACAAATATAACATTTCTTATGAAACAACCATCATGTAACACTTACAAATGATTTATCTTCCAACATTATATCAGTAAAACAAATAAATAAAGGTTATAATAATTAATAGTAAGGTATGACTATAAATATGAGCTATTAGATTTATACTTTTAAGATAGATACAATATGCTAAGATGTAATTATATAAATATATCTAATAATATTTCAGATTTATACTTTTTTTAGGATAAATCCACCGGTACTCCGGCGCTATGAGCACTACTACAAAAATTGCAATATATAATGGTTATTAACAGCCATACATAACGGTTCCGAACAATCATATATACTGGCTAGAGCTGGGAAATCGGATCTAACTCGTCAAATACCATCTGTTTAAGTTCAAACAAAAAATGACGAGATTTTTAAAATAAAAAGAAACGGCCCGTTAGGCCCTTTGACTGTAGCTTCTATTTTTATTTATTTTTTTTTTTTTTTTTTTTTTAAAAAAAATTACTCAGAGACAGGCTTCCTAGACTTAAGTGCTTTTTGAATACGATATAAGCCCTTAGTTATTAATATTTGCAGCGATATTCTCTGATCTCTGTCTCGCAATTTATTGTTAGACACACGTACACACACACATTCAGCTGTTATCTTTCTTTGATGTTTATGGGTTAGTCTTATTTTTAATATTTGTGTGTGCTTGTTTTGGATTTCTTATATCGTTCAATGTATAATTGTTCTTTTGTGTGCGCTAGAGATAATCTATTATTGAAGCAAGGCAGAACAACAAGTGTGAAGAATATGATATATGTCGAACGAGACTTAGGATCTACATGATCGAATATCCAAATGCTCAACCTTCGAGGCTTAGAACTAGCTAGTTTTACTTCAGTCATTGATCCAACATCGTTTATTTATTAATTAACCCTTTTTGTCAAAACAATATTAGTCCTTGAACATACAAATTAAAATATACTGAAAATAAAATTATGACGTCCCTAGAAATTGATCGATTTATTAGTTATGCTGTCAGTTTGTAGGAATCTCACCAGAAACGCGGAAACAAATCGTACCGACACGATGTAGGAAAAGTTAAAACCTTCATCGTTTTGATTACCTGGAAAGATGTAGCGATCTGAAAGCCTCTCCACGAACAGTCGTAGTCCGCTCTATGATCGATCTCCAGACTATCTCTCGAGAGGGATATGATGGTTGTGTGGGTAACCGTTCAGATGATGAACGTCTGCCTCTAGGGTTTGTTTATGATGAAAGCCTCCTGTTTTTTCTTGGCCGTCACAAGGAGGTGAAAATGGGTTTATATACTACTACATCCAAGACCTAACCCTAAACCACATGGGCCATAGGGTTCTTGGGTTGTAGTCTCACTTAAGCCTTATTGGGCTTAAGTGACTAAAGAACATATTAATCCAACAATCTCCCACTTGCTCTTTAAGATACAAACTTGAGTTCGTAAACCCAAGACCATGTAGCCCATAAGCCATCATCATCTGATAATATACCCCATCCCTTGTATTGAGCTAGCCTGGGGATCTACCATTTGTCATTTATCAAGGCTCATGATAATCTATAGACGATTATCTAGTTCGGTGCTACTCCACTAAAAGCCCAAATGTGAACTCCAAGAATAATGATAGTTATAACACGAATATGCATTACCCCTTTATAGAATGTCTATAATTTGATTGACCAGTTTTCTGTAACCCAATCAATTATTTATTCCCTTGATTGTGATAGTTTCTCTAATGGATTACATGCACTGGCCAGTGTCTTCAATATCCAAGTACCGAAACATATCAAGGGGACATTTCCTATAAATTTCATGTTGTTTATCTCATAAACACCGATAACCAAATAGTCTCAATCCCAAAATACCAAGTTATTGGCCGTCACATGGATCAAACCTCACCCGTTGGTAAATCAAAGAATGAAAACTATTCGACTACCTATTTAAAATAAACTCAGGATTAAGAGCAACTACATGACTATAGTTATCTGGAGATTTGATTCCTTTGACAAAAGAACAAGCTTAATCAAATCTCTCCTTGATCCATTCAATGTAAGTATTAACTCACACCAATATTTTATAATGATTCGGACAAAACATTTCATAAAATATTGCAGCCTAAATAAAGTGCCCAACTTAATTTAATAGTCATGAACCTTTTCATCAATTGTGAGAACCTATGACCATGTCCTCTATGAACGTATCCATATGATCATATACTCCACAATTGATCCGGACCTTAGAGTTTGTAAATAGTGTGCTAAATAAATGAATAACACCTCATTTATAATATTCAGAAAAAATGAAAAAAAAATGCAATGTCATAATGTCTTGCTCAAAAAGCACAGAATAACAAAGTGAAGTAACAACTATTTAAAGCTATAGCAAATCTGGAATCCTCTTAAGACCCATAGATGTAACATGCCTCTCAAACACACGTTCAGGCAAACTCTTAGTAAAAGGATCACCAAGGTTCTCGTCTGATGCTATCTTTGCTATCAATGTATCTCCTCTTTCAATTATGTCTCGGATCAAGTGGTACTTCCTCTGTATGTGTTTTTGTCTCTTGAGATACCTTGGTTCCTTGACCGTGCATACGCCCCACCGTTGTCACAAGAAAGTGTGATAGGACAATTAACACCGGTATCACCCGAAGGTCCGTTAGGAACTTCTTTAACCATGCACCTCGTAAGCGCCTACATACTCGGCCTTCCGTGGCGTAGTCGCCCACACATGATTGTTTTACACTTCTCCAACAAATGGCACCGCCATTAAGGGTGAACACATATCCCGAGGTGGACTTACTTGAGTCAATATCTCCTTGGAAATCTGAGTCCGTATAACCAATGGTTTCAAGACTCCCACTAGAATAGACCAACATATAATCTCTCGTTCTCCGTAGGTACTTGAGTATATGTTTAACCGCTACCCAGTGTTCCTCTCCAGGATTAGTTTGGTACTGGCTTACTACTCCCACTGCATAGTAGATATCTAGTTTGGTACAAAGCATAACATACATGAGACTACCTACTGCCGAAGCATAAGGTATCCTACTCATGCGTTCTCTCTGCTCAGGAGTTTTAGGAGATTGCTCCTTAGAGAGATGAATCCCATGCCTGAAGGGTATAATTCCCCTCTTGGAATTCTCCATGCCAAACTTGGCAAGTATTTTGTCGATGTATTTAGCCTGGGATAATGCCAAAACCCTATTCTTCCGGTCTCGCAAGAGTTTAATACCAAGAATATAATTGGCTTCCCCCAGGTCCTTCATATCAAAATGCTTGCTCAGCCAGGTCTTTATGCCTAACAATACCTCTGTATCATTACCGATAAGGAGTATATCATCCACATAAAGTACTAGAAAAGATACTGCATTACCTTGGATCCTTTTATACACACACGGCTCATCAGGACTTTTCTCAAAACCATAAGACTTAATGGCTTGATCAAAACTGATGTTCCATGATCTGGACGCTTGCTTAAGTCCATAAATGGACCTTTGCAACTTGCATACCAATTTTTCTTGCCCTTTGGCTATAAACCCTTTTGGTTGCTGCATATAGAATTCCTCTTCCAAATTTTCATTTACAAAAGCAGTTTTGACATCCATTTGCCAAATCTCATAATAATCAAGATTTGTCAAGCAATGCCTAAGAGAATCGGATGGATTTAAGCATGGCAACCGGCGAAAAGGTTTCTTCATAATCCACACCTTCTATTTGGGAGTACCCTTTCACCACCAATCTAGCTTTGAAGGTTTCAACCTTCCCATCTGATCCTCTCTTTCTCTTATAAATCCACTTGCACCCAATGGGTCTTACCCCTTCAGGTGCATCTACAAGAGACCAAACTGAGTTGAAATACATAGAATCCATTTCACGATTCATAGCCTCAAGCCATTCCTGAGCATCAACATCTCCTAGCGCCTTGTCATAGCTCGTGGGATCATCATCTTCATCAATGATGACATCATGATATGACTCACCTAACAAGAGAAATCTTGCAGGTTTATGAATCAATCTCCCACTACGACTTTGTCGCACTTGATGTTGTGCATCTACAGGTGGGTCCATATTTTGTGGGTTAACAATTTCTAGATGATGACCCTCATTAAGTGGATTAACCAATTCCCGATTTTGTTCTTCCATAAGTTCATCATCATGCTGAACTTCGGTTTTATCTCTCCGGTTCTTGTGTATGTTCGTATATTTTCCCCTCTTTGAACAACCACAGGAATAAAAGCTGGAACCGCCTGAGGTTGCGGTGAAACTTGATCTGAGACTAGCTCATCAAGAATAACCGTACTCCTTGGCTTATAATTTGCCATATAGTCCTCCTCTAAGAAAGTCGCGTGAGTGCTCACTATGACCTTCTTTTCTTTTGGACTATAAAACAACCAACCTTTGGTTCCTTTAGGATAGCCTATAAACATGCATACTTCAATACGCGAGTCCATCTTATCTGGTTTCTGTTGCAAGACATGTGCTGGAGCACCCCAAATCCGAATATGTTTCACGGTGGGCTTACACCCTTTCCACAATTCTATTGGTGTCTTTGAAACCGACTTGGACGGAGCTAAGTTCAATAGATACATAGCAGTTTTTAAGGCATATCCCCAGAATGAATCAGAAAGAGATGAATAACTGAGCATAGATTTTGTCATTTCTAAAAGGGTTCTATTTCTCCTTTCAATAACTCCATTCTCACGTGGGGTGTCCTTGGAGAAGATAATTGTGAAACTATCCCTCTTTGGTCGTAAGACCTGAACTCTCCAGATAGGTATTCTCCCCCTCGATCAGATCGAAGAGTCTTAATTTGAATACCAAGATGCTTTTCTACCTCAGCCTTGAACTCTTGGAATTTTCCAAAAGCTTCAGACTTGTGACGCATCAAGTACACATGTCCAAATCTAGAGTAATCATCGCAAATGTGATGAAATACGATACCCTCCTCTCGGCTTGGACATTCATTGGTCCACATACATCGCATGTACCAATTCCAAATGAAGTGTGGCACGTTTTCCCTTGGCCTTGAAGGATCTCTTGGTCATTTTACACTCTAAACAAGATTCACATACTGGTATCGGTTCAAAGTTTAGGGATTTTAAAATCCCACTTTTGACTAAACCTTGTATCCTGTTAGAGTTAATATGACCCAATCTCAAATGCCAAAGATAAGTTTCATTGGAAACTTTTCTTTTCTTTGATGAATTAATATGCTCAACATCTCTCAATTCAACATGATTAACTTCACAGGGAACAAGATTAAGGAAATAAAGACCATTAAACTTTACACTGTAACAAATAAAAGAAGATGAACTTCTTATTGAAACTGAGGAATCAAACCGAATCACAAACCAAGTTTATCCAAACAACTAACAAAATTAAATTCCTCTTAGAATCGGAATAAATAAACAGTCTTCTAAAACCAAAGTTATGCAATTATCAAAAGATAAAATAACTTGTCCCACCGCTTGTGCGTACACAAGCTCCCAGCTTTCAAGCTTCAAAACTCTTTGTCCTTTACTTACGTGCAAGCTATGTTTGAACCACCGCAAAGAGTAACAAACATGGTTAGTGGCTCCCGAATCAATGATCCATTTATCATTGTAATTCTCCACTAAACAAGCCTCAATCACATTTAAATTACCCATACCGGTTGATTCATACGTGGGCAATTTTTCTTCCAATGCCCCTTTTGTCCGCACTTGAAGCACTTGCCTTTTGGCCGCTTCATTGCAACTGTTTTGGCAACCGAAATACTCGACTTCTTCTTTTTCTTGTTCTTGTTCTTTCCCTTGGGTTTCCCCTTAGGTTTCACAGAACTTTCACCAACAAAAATGTACTCGCCCGCTTGACTAGAGACTGTTCAGCACTCTCAAGCTCGTGCATCAGTTGAGTGAGGTCAAGATTCATCTTATTCATATTACAATTCATCTTGAATTGATTGAAGTATTCATGCAATGATTGCAAGAGAAGGTCAAATTTTACTTCTTGTTCAAATTTGACACTATGGTCTTCAGCTTTCTTGAAGTTTGCTATCATTGTTAGACAATGATCCCGCACACTTCCTCTAGACATCACTGTCTTGGTGAATAAATTCAGCGCATTTTGCCTAGCAGAGCTGCTAGATGTAGCAAACATGCCATCAAGAGTCTGGAGCATTGTTGCTCCTCTCTCAATCATGCTCACTTGCTCCTGAAGGTGATTGGCGAGATCGGCTAAAATATAGCAGCGAACCGCCACATTTGCTTTCTCCCATCTTTCCTTCTCCCGCTAAAATTGAGTCCGTATTGCCTCGTACGCATCTCAGCAAAGCAGTCTTTGGCATAGGGGTAGTTAGAACAAAGTTGAGCTTTTCAAATTGAAGAACAATATCCAAATTAGTTTTCCATTGTTTGTAGTTTGTACCATCCATAAGTTTTTGGCTCAAGATTGTAGCTAAAGGATTGAATGAAGACATTTTTCTGAAAATAAGGAAAAACACACTAATTACAAACTATAATTAACAACAAGCAGATATAACGTTAGTAGATTCTAATAACTACTATTTGTTTATTGTTTAACAATCAATTAGTTATCTTTACAAGGCTTACGATGGGCAAGATACTTGTAAAACTAATACTGTTATTTTGGGACTTCAGTTCCATTGCCAGAGCCTCGATGGGAGGGTTAACAATTTTTCCAAAGTTGAATGTATTTAACCATTGTTTACTTTCAAAATTTTCTTTAGTGTCTAAGTGTTGCTTGACGATGGGCCGTACAAACTTTACTAAAATTTTGAAAATATTAGGGTTTAATCTAGCGAAATCCGATTATCCTTATCCGATGGGGCTTCAATAACCATTTCACTAATAAAACCACAATTGGGGCCCGTAGGTTTTAAAATTAAATGCTTAATTAAAACCTTCACCCATTCAATATTTTAAATTTAGAATTTGCAATTTCCAAGAATTGTTCAATTTAGAGTATTCTTTGTCTGAGATTAACATCTTTAATTGAAATCTTCAGGTATCTAAAATCCAATCATGATTGGCGAGTGTGCTTCACATGACCATTTTAAATAACCCACAAATCACTCTAAAAAATACAATTCTCTTAGGAAATTTCCGGATTATTTGTCTAGATTTTAATTCCACAATTAATTAACCCAATTATTATTCTAGATTTTAATTTAAAATCATAATAATTTATAATTAGTTTAGTGGATAACCTAAATAATCTCGCATAATAACTATCATACTAGTCGATTTAAGACATAATAGCTACTATGCGCTATGACATGTGATTTATGCAACAATATGTCATCTTCCTATTCTATATGACATGTTATTTCAAACATCATGTTAATCGCACATATAATTCATACAATTCAATAAAAGCATTTAATAATTAAACAAATAACTTTAATCCTTGGCTTTCCTATTTAAAAATAAAAATAAAATTATAACTTTGGAATTCCTCTTTCGTCCAGCCCATAGTATCTGTTTCAAGCCCCTTTAGGGTATACATGGGCCCAAAAGCCCAAAGACCCAATCTTTGGCGAGAAACCCTAGGATGCCAAAGAGGAACCCGAGCCGTCAGTATTGCCGCGCCGTCAGCTGAAGTCATCTCAGCACGAAACTCCAGGGGAAGGACCGCCATTGGGAGACGAGAACACGGCCGCCAGAACCACCCAAAAAGGATGGCCCATGCGCGGCTCCACTGCCGGAGCGTGAAGGCCACTCGCAGAAGCTTGTGGCGGCTCGTGGTGGCTTTCTTGGCCTTGGTCCACCCACCATTTTTCTCGTCTTTCCGTCCTTTTTCCAACCATATATGGATCGTCCAAATTTGAGGTCCGAGGTCCACAAAAGTGTCCGACGTTGTCGTGTGTTCATTTTCTTTCACAATTTCTCGATCTTCAACTTTTACAGAAATTTGAAAAAATACATAGATCATTGAAAAATGTATTAAATTATTGCAAGGAGGAAACCTAATCATATGGGATTAGCCTCCTTGTTACAAATCGCGAAATACACGAGAAAATCTAACCATGGATTAAAGCGATTAACCGATTAAAATTAAAAATAATATCAAATATGAATTATAAACGAATAATTACCATGAAATAAATAAAAAATATAGAAAGAGATGCCATATTTTTTCAAAAATAAATTTTGAAAAATCCGAAATTAATCACAAAAAAAAACCAAAACTGGTTCTTTTCCTCATTGCGATTCGGCTTTGATACCAATCGTAGGAATCTCACCAGAAACGCGGAAACTAATCATATCGACACGATGTAGGAAAAGTTAAAACCTTCATCATTTTGATTACCTGGAAAGATGCAACATGATCTGAAAGCCTCTCCACGAAACAAATAGTCCGCTCTATGATCGATCTTCCAGACTATCTCTCGAGGGGGATAGGATGATTGTGTGGGCAACCGTTAGATGATGAACGTCTGCCTCTAGGGTTTGTTTTTGATGAAAGCCTCATGTTTTTTCTTGGCCGTCACAAGGAGGTGAAAGTGGGTTTATATACTACTACATCCAAGACTTAACCCTAAACCACATGGGCCATAGGGTTCTTGGGTTGTAGTCTCACTTAAGCCTTATTGGGCTTAAGTGACTAAAGAGCACATTAACCCAACACAGTTTGCAAAGACAATTAGTGTCTTGTTGGAAGCGAGTATGTTTCATTTCACAACATCTTACCTCCCTCTTTTATTTCAGCATGAACTGTTATAGCACACCATGATTTGAGAGAGAGAGAGAAAAGATAAGAGAGTTCATAAATAGATAAATATATAATATAGGGAAAATCCATATGGGGGCTCAAATAACAAAAAAAAAATCCAAAAAAGCCCAAAGATTCTGAAAATCCCAGAAAAGGCCCCAGGTATAAATTCATTAAAACGTGAGTTGGTAACGAGACTGATATAGTTGTTAACGGGTAGGTCATTAACAACTAAATCAGTATCATTAACAATAATATCCTAACAACTAAATCAATACCGTTAACAACTATATCAGTACCCGTTAACAACTATATCAGCCCCGTTAACAAACTAACATTTTAATGAAATTATACCAAAAAAGGCCCTGGGGTCTTTTATGAGATTTGCAGAATCTTTGGGTCTTTTTAAGGTTTTTCTTTGTTATTTGGGCCTCATATGGATTTTCCCTATAATATATCTGCCTTTGTTACTATAATCAACACACTACACTTAAAGGATATCAAAATTCCTACTTACGAAGTCGGCTAAATAAATAAATAATATATTTGGTTCAATGTCACAATGACCAAACCTTCTTCCTTCAAGTCAATAAATAATTAACTATTAAAAGATACACACAATTATTTGTTGGATGATTCATGTTGTTTGGATATTAATGTTGACAACATTTATTTGATAAATTAGAACTTTAATTTTTGTAATTTATTAATTATATTCTTTTGAAAAAAATGGAGGAAAAATAATTAAAATTTGAAATAGTAACTTCCGGGCCCTGGAGGGTTGACCCTGGCCTTGGAGGGTCGACCCTGTTAGGTCCTAGACCTTCACGGTCCGACCATGATTCCTAGCTCTAATATAGGTGCTACAAAAGCTCCGCGTAGATACATTACGGTTCCAAACCGTTATTTATTTTGGACATATTATAACAGTTATAATATAACACCCGTTATGTATTGAGGCTCGGTGAGGCCATGATATGCCCATTGCCGTGATAATAATTAATGGGCACATGTACACAACTGTCATAATATATGATAATACTTTCATAATACACAACGGTTTTAATTTAACAACTGTTATATATCTACAAACATATATAATGGTTCATTCCAAACAACTGTTATATATAATAATTGTTAGGTAAAAAATGTGATTTATAGAAACTAGTTTTTTTTTTTTTTTTTTTTTTTTTTTATAAAAAATTTGGGGGTAAGGGGGTTTGCTTTCGAGATCCCCTACATATACAGTTACATAACAAATCACAATATATATTTATATTACTAGACATATATACCTTACCCTGATATTTCCCAAATAACACATTTTGATTTATTTCAAATGAAGCACACATAAATCCTAAACCTGAGTATACATTATCATGTATCCTTGGTGGGATATAAAATTTGTACTGGGGAGAAATTTTTTCCCTAATTTAAAAGAAAATTATACTCACCAATACAATTTCTGTTCGATCACGATGTAATTTCTTTTATTTTTTAATCACGAAGTAACACTAATCATTAACAACCCAACCAACAGAATCCCATGTAATAGATTTCATTACAAAAAAGAAAAAGAGAAAGAAACACCAAGTAATAAAAAATTCAATAAACTCCAGCAAAAACTTGTGGGCTATTTTCAACTTGCTTTAGTTTAATATTATTTCATTTTTTATAAGAACATAGAAAAAATTAGTAGGCATATATACTTTACCCTGATATTGTCTCAAATAACGTTTGCGTAATCTCTTTGTACCTTATGCCAATTACCCATTGTGATAGGAACGTTGGTCCTTGTCGTTAAGCCGATGTAGCTATTGAAGTGTGATGACTCAAGAGGTTGATTGTCATTGTTCCATATCACGTAAAATTTTCTTCCTAAAGACTTTGTTTGGTTCACAAAAGTCAAGGCGCAGCGGCCCCTCTTTACTGTAAGAACTGGTTGAACCCAAGGGGGTGAATTGGGTAAATGATTAAAAACTTAGGAACTTAGAAAATCTTTTCGTGTCTTCTAAATTAACAGAAAAATATTCAAATAACATATACTGAAAATATAAGAGATAAAGGAAGAGAATATGCAAACTGAGATTTATACTGGTTCGGCCCAATCCTTGACCTACGTTTAGTCCCCAAGCTTCATTTGAGATTTTCAATCTACTATCTTCTTTCAACTTGATTACACGCTCTGTACTTGAAGTAATCCTCTCACTAAGATTCACTCCCCTTACAAGTTGTAATCAATTCACTCTCTTGATTACACACTTTGTACTCGAAGTAATCCTCTCACTAGGATTCACTTCCCTTTACAAGCTGTAATAAATACAATGGGTTTCCTACTCAAGATTACCCAATCTTGAGTAACTCTCAGATAAAATAATTACAATGAATCTTCTCTCTCAGAAGTAAATGAATAAACAATGAAGTACAATAAAAATCATTTCACTCTTTATGAGAAGCTATATACACTACGAAAAAAGTCAGTTTTTGCGACGGAAAAAATCCGTCGCAAAATCAATTTGTGATGGATTTTGTCCATCGCAATTGCGATAGAAAAGGAAAAATCCATTGCAAATTTTCAAATTTGCAACGGAAAATAATTTCCATCGCAAATTTGCGACAAGAAAGTATTTCCGTCGCAAATTTGCGATGGAAAATTATTTCTGTCGCAAATTTTCCAATTTGCGACGGATGATTAATCCATCGCAAATTTGAAAATTTGTGACGGATGGTAATCTGTCGCAAATACTAAAATTTGCGACGGATTCTCATTTCGTCACAAAATTATTATTATTATTTATTTTTTTTTCTTAAAAATTAAATACAAAAAAGTTGTGTACCATGAATATATATAATAACAATCATAAAGAGTAATAAGAGTTTACATATAGAAAACAAGATATAAATAATAATGTTGCAAAGAGCATATACTAAAAAGTAGTCTAAACAACAGCATTGTGATCATCATCATCACCATCAACATGATCATCATCACCAGGAGTCGACCCCGAACCCTTGTCTTTCATTAGGGACAGGAGTTGAAGCTGCATCTGCCTCATCATCTCTTGTTCCTGAATCATCTGTTGCCTCATCATCTCCTGTTCCTGAATCATCTGCTACCTCATCATCTCCTATTCCTGAATCATCAGCTGCTGTGTCTTGCTAAGCTCATTTGTTGTCTGACTTCAAAGGTGCTTTGTTTGGCTCAGCTCAGCTGCTTGCTGACTCGTCTACGTTGCTTGCTCCTGCACTAACGCCTTCATCTTCTTCAGCTCATATGCAAAAACATTATGGAGTACATTTATTATTTGTACTTCATTTAAATGGACAAGAGAATGAAAATTATCAATATCAAATGTATTACGTTTACCTGAAGAAACACCTTCAGTGCCGGATGAAGAGCGCTTTGTTTGCTTCAGTCGGTTGGCAGAGGCATCGTACCCGAAGACTCCCCCTTTCTTGTTAAATCCACCTGTAGCCTCAAAGAACAGACTCTCGTTATCGGACTGAGAGGATGTGGGGTCGGTCCCACTCTGCGAGTCTCTCCTGTGACAGCTTCTAAAAGGTTTCCTACAAGCACAAAAATACATAACAAATAAGACATGTAAAATGAAATAAATATGGTGGTGCATGAAACAAGTAATAAATACAATAAATGTCTCACCGCTATTTGCTGCACCCTGGGGTTAATCCAGCGCCTCTCACTCCCTTCAGACTACTGGGAATGGGTCTGCTCAAGGGTAGCCCACTCAATCGATCATGCAGGAACTTCCCCAGACTCTACCTGCAAACACAAACGATGACCTTAATTAATTACTTTAAAGTACAAAATATTGAATACTTAAATAGAAAATAACGTGTACTCACAATTTTTCGTCGATGCTCAGTAATTGGAATGGAGCCGCTAGCATATGACAGTTCTTCCATTCTGGCCCTATTTTCCTTATTTTTTGCACTTGTGTTCTGAAACTTCTCATCGTGGGCCCTTTTTTGAATTAATTCCTCTGCA
Organism: Acacia melanoxylon; assembly: GCA_019022615.1. Taxonomy (NCBI): domain Eukaryota; kingdom Viridiplantae; phylum Streptophyta; class Magnoliopsida; order Fabales; family Fabaceae; genus Acacia; species Acacia melanoxylon. The sequence goes on along the minus strand of JAFJYJ010000018.1, from coordinate 954,645 downwards.
GTCTTAGGTTGAATCCAATCTTTCTTGCCTCTATCCTTTCTCAATGTATAAAACTTCTGAGACAACCACCGTCCTCCCTTGTGGTTATAAGTTTTTTTCAAATTTTCACGATGTTCAGGCAACATCATAAACTCATGTTGAAAATCAATAACGAACAATTAGTACTCCAAATTTTAAAAGTACTTAATCAATTTGCATTTGGATAAGAAATTAATAACCATAAAACACATAACTTACCAAGAACTCATTGAACCAAACATCTCGATCCCTCTTAGGAATCTCTGTCCACTTGCCCCAAGGCTGATTAAAATTACGGAATATTTGGGCCAAGATGAAATCCGTCACTTGATTATAAGGCTCAAATATGAAGACAGAGGACATCATGCAAATATTAGAATACAAACTAAAGGTAGAAAATCATAACATTACTGGTAACTTTACATGACTTACTCAGTGGTGCCGACAGGAGGATCCAAAGCTTCCCTGTTGCAGGATCTCTTGTACCCCAGATTGGTGTATCAAAGGAACCACCCTCTTCCCCGACGTGGCTCTGAGGCGACGTAGTGTGCTGAAGGAAGGAATGTGAACTATTAAAGATGTTTGTACATAGATGGTTAAAGAAAACTAAACATATGTAAATCAATCAGAAATGGTAAAGTAAACATGTTGTCCCCCTTGCTGTGGATCAGTGGAGGTAGACGGTGACGATGACATATAAATTGATGGTGAAGATGACATCTCAAATGGCGGTACCTCTAGGGAAGCGCTGATCCCTCTGCCTATAGAGGGATAAGATGGCGTCGCCCTACCCCCTCTGATAGGACGGGGTCAGGCTCGACCACTACTACGCCCACTACCTGAATGTCCTCCTGGATGCTCCATCTTTGAATACTTATAAACTTTATGTCAAAATATATATAAAAATAAGATATTTACTTAATATGACAGTAGCGAAGTAATAGAGTATGTAGTATAACAGATTGTCATAAACAAAGAACTAACAAAAATCAACCAGACGATTCATGTTCTTCAACATCTGCTTGCACGCCTTCCTTTGGAGTCTCATAGTTGTCGAACTCAGATTCACTATCAGAGTAAATCACTTCTGCCTCATCGTCTGACTCTGCATCGTCAATTTGGATAGGAATCAACTCTAAATCCATAGCAGAATCAAACAGATTGCTTGGTACATCATCGTCGGCAATGTTTATAGGCGGTCCATGTTCCACATCGGCTTGGAATGGTTCAGTCATACTGTCATTTGTTTTCGACTCTTTTGACTTGGGTATAATATTCTGTGCTTTGGTTTTGATAACTCCCCTCCACCCTTGGCGGGATGTGGGGTATAATGTATAGTAAACTTGTTCCGCCTGTTGAGCAAGGATGAATGAGTCATAACCAACCATATATCTCCTTGTCCAGTGGATCTCAACATTTCCATGTTTGTCCACTTTTGTCCCACGTGGACTGTTGTCAAACCACTCACATTTAAAAAGGGTCACCACCTTGTCCCACGGGTAACTCAGCTGAATTATTTAAATTAACTTCCCGTAGTAGTCGCCCTCCACCCCGTCAACTTGGTCACCTCGACAACATACACCGTAATTGCAACATAGTGTACTTGCGTTCGCTTCAACAATTGAAAACCGATACCCATTGATTACATATTTGTTGCAGCGGGTAACAACTATTGCATCTCCATAAGATAAACTCCACGCAACTTCATTGGGATCTGATGGATTTTGCACGAAGTAGGATCGAAACCATTGAGGAAACTCAGAGTTCGTGAATTGATCAACATCGGCATCCGACATTGAAGGATTTGTTGATCGAACCCAATTAGAGAAGTAACTGTAACAAAAAAATGAAGTTAATACTTTAATACTTACCGTAACAGTAAAAAGAAAAGAAATATTACTTTAAGTACTGGGTGGCCTCTTCACTGTTGTTTAGAATGTACCACTCTGCTACTTGCTTATATCTTCCTTCTAGAGTTGACCTTCAATGTTTTCCAACGACTCGGACTGGAAAATTAAATATTGATTTTTGTTTGCTTGTATCATCATCATCATTGTTGCGAGGTGCCCCTCTCCATCTTGATATCATTTTAGGGGGATAATAGTATGATGCAAATTTTGTGGCCTCTTCGACTAGATACGCTTCAGCGATAGATCCTTCAACGTACCTTGGATTTTTGATCTTGTGCATAAGTGTGAGTAAAAATCTTTAATGGGATTTCAGAGGTTATTTAAAAACAAAAGTACCATGTCGATCAATTAATAACATCGTGAAATAAATATATATATTACCTCTCAAACGGATACATCCACCTATATTGTTGCGGGTCTCCTACCTTTGCTTTGTAGGCCAAGTGAACAGGCAAATGTTCCATTGAGTCAAACATGCTAGGAGGAAACACCATCTCTAATTTGCATAGCGTTATTAGCATGCTCTCCTTCAGGTGCCGTAGCTTTTCAACATTAAGTTCAGAAGCACAAATTTCTCTAAAGAACATGGAAAATTCTGTCAGAATAGACCATATATGCTTAAGAAGTGCTTTGAAGGCCCACGACAACAATCTCTGGGAAAAACATGACAATCATGACTCTTCATCTTGCATAACTTCGCCACGTTCATGTCGACACATCTTTTAAAGTTTGACGCATAACCGTCCGTGAGTTTCAGATCTTTAACCCATTGCAACAATTCTAAATTCTGCTATTTGTTGATTGTGTATGGCGCTATAGGTTTGGAAGTCCGTCCCGTGGCATTCTCTACCAAATGCAAAGCAGGCCTTTTGAAAATCGCTTCTATGTCTCGTCTTGCGTTGACTATGTCCTTTGTCTTGCCCTTGGTGTCCATCACGGTGTACAGAATATTACAAAACACATTCCTCTCAATATGCATGACATCGAGGTTGTGTCTTAACAATTGATCTTTCCAATATGGTAGTTCCCAAAAGATGCTGCGTTTGTTCCAATGATGATCAACGCCATATCCTTAAGGTTCATTGGAAGCAATCCCCTCTTCAATACTTTGAATGTACTTGACCCTGTCCCATATTTCTTGGCCACTTAAACGACGAGGTTGATCTGCCCATTTGGCCACATTCCGCGTGAAGTCTTTTCTATTTCTCCTAAACGGATGATCGGGGGGCAGGAATCGCCGGTGCCTGTCAAACCAACAGACCTTGCAACTGTATTCCAAGCTAAAACCCATGTTCTGTTCAAGACATACCGGGCATGCAAACTTTCCCGACGTTTGCCAGCCACTTAACATCCCATATGCAGGGAAATCATTTATCATCCACATTAAGGCAGCCCGCATGGTGAAATTCTGGCTCAATGATACATCATACGTAAGAACCCCTTTACTCCACAACATCTTCAACTCATCTATCAAAGGCCTGAGGTACACATCTATCTTATTTTTTGGGTTGGATGGCCTAAGGATTAACACGTTAAGGAACAAAAACTCTCTTTTCATGCACATAGAAGGTGGGAGGTTGTACGGAGTCACAATGACAGGCCAACAAGAATAATTCCTGCCCGTATTGTTGAAAGGAGCGAACCCATCCGAACAAAGACCAAGACGGACATTACAGGGATCCATAGCAAACAAAGGATTCGCCTTGTCAAATTTACGCCAAGCTTTAACATCGGATGGATGCGTCACAAAGTTTTCATCCCTACGATGCTCCTGGTGCCATCTCATGTGAATAGCTATTTGTTTTGATGAATACAATCTCTAAAGTTTGGGCACAAGAGGAAAGTACCACATCTTGCTTAATGCTTGATGGGACGTTTTCCTTCCATTCCTCACAACTTTGTATCTGTCATGTCCACAAAATTTACAATTGGTCAGCTCAACATCATCCTTATAATACAACATATATCCTCTGGGGCAGCAATGAATTTTTTCACATCTAAACCCAAGCTTTTTCACCTTTTTTTTGCTTGGTAAAAATCCTTCGGCAAATTATTGTTTTTGGGAACAACATTACTCATGATCTGCATCATTTCATTGTAATTCCTCTCACTCATATGGTGATCAGTCTTCAAGCTTAGTGTTGCTAGGGTAGCTGATAACGATGAATATTCACTATTTTCAAAGTGTTCGCAACCTTCCCATAACAGACGTTGCGCTTCTTGAAGCATTTTATAGAACCTATCGGCTTCCGGATGAGGATCCTTTCCCATGTTTAATGGTTGAGTATGTGTATCGATCTCCTCTCCCATGTATGTCGGTTTAGCATGAGTAATGGGATCAAAATATTGGCCGATCGACGGTCCCACGACATCCATAACCAACTGCTCATATTGATTAAGGTTGTCTCGAGGACTACTGTCCCCGTGATAACCACTTGGTGTTTGTTGGACTTCGCCATGATATTCCCAACATTCATAATTCTTCATGAATCCCTTTTTACACAAATGGATTCTGACCGTGCTCAGATCTTGAAATTTTAAACACCTACATTTGACACATGGACAACTGATCCAGGTACTTGAATTAGTTGAATGTGCCAAAGCAAATTGGATGAACTCTTCCATACCCGCCAAGAATGCTTGAGTTAGTTGTCTTCTATCAGTTAGACAATTGTACATCCAACTTCTATCATGATTGCCTTCCATACTTCCTAGCTAGTTTAGTTACTAACCTAATTAACATCTCAACATGCCACAAATATACATAAGTGGCCAATACAACTGGCCATTTATGCCAATCAATTGCTACTTAATCAAGAAAGTGAGAAACAAACACATGCATTGAACAAAGAACAGATCCCAGCAAGCAACCAGAGAATGAGGATAGCATACCAGAACATGGGGATATTTATGTGGCGGGGGCAAACAAAGAATAGGACACTATAAGTATTTTGGAGTTTATAACATATATGGGCTAAATCAAAGAGATTATTTAAGACAATAATATATAAGACTTAATCAAATTTATATAATATGCAAAATCAACTTTATCTTTCGTATTTATAATTACCTATTTATCTAAACAATATTTATAATTTGGTTTTTTAAATTATCCATCTTTATTGTTTAACTTGTTAAAGATAGATTCACATCAAAATTTTAAATGAGATATTTTTTTTTAAAAAATTAACAAAAGAATTTTTATAAGAGACTAACTCAACTAGCTAATTTAACTAATTTTTATAATACATACAAATTCCATTGTTCTCTCAACTCACATCTTCTTTCTACTTTACGTTAATTAATTAATTCTCTTATCCCTCAATATCAATTTTAACAAATTATTTTTCTCATTTCAACACTATCCTATTTATAGATTTATGTATCATTACCAACTAATACAATATCATAACTATTATTGTAAGATCACAACAAACTAAATATTATCTTAAAAAATAATCTTACTATCAACATCAAGCACCTTTTAATCTACATACACTAATAAATATCCACAACAACTACATCTTAATTCTTTGCTTTATCACATTAAGCATATGTCAAACTTTGCACTTTCTCTTATATTTTCTAACATCAAATAATTAACTTCCTAGTTTCTATTATATATGAATAATATATATTTTTATACTACCAATTTGCATGATACACAAACTCATACATATAAAACTTTAAAACATTAAAGCTAGCCTTCATTGCTAAAAAGAGTATTATTGACACAATTGATTCAACAAATTGTCATGTAAATGGAACCACATCCCAAAAAAGGAAAAAATAATAATACAAACATACCTGATTGAAGACATTGAAGAGGATAAAAAAAGAAACGGAGGGCGAGAGGTGGAGCATGGACCTGAGACGGGCAGAGGAAGGGAGGTCGGCCGTTGGAGTAGCGAGCACCGGCGGTGACAGGCAGGGGGAGGACGTTGGACGATGAAGGAGGTGGAGGGGCGACCACCGGCGGCGACGGGGAGGGGGGAGGTCGAACTAGAGGGAGACAGAGGAGGAGAGGACGAAAATGAAGAAAAGAGTGAAAATCCTTTGGGGGGCTTTAAGCAGTTTTTGCGATGGATCACGTATCCGTCGCAAAAACCCATTTTTGCGACGGACATGGATCCGTCGCAAAATGAATTTTTTTGCTACAGATTCGTCACAAAACCTTGCAATGGACACAGGGTCCGTCGCATATTGGCGGACCCAGGGTCTACCAATATGCGACAGACCGACAGCTCTGTCCATCACAAATCTTTGTGGGAATTTGCGACGGATTATTAATCCGTCTCAAATTTCCCCTTGGTTGGCGTTCCGCGACGTCTTTTTGCAATGGAAATATTTTTCCGTCACATTTTTTTTTTTGCGACGAAAAAATTTTCTTCGCAAATTCACTATTTTCTAGTAGTGATAAGGATTGAGAACAAAGAGAGTATGAGATAAATGTTGGATTCAAAATATCAGTATTTCGACAGTGCAAGCTCTCTTCGTTATTATCTTCGTCTTGAATATATCTCTACTTATAGACAACTGATATTAGTCTGTTGAAGCATTGGTCCATTGTAGAATATTATCGTTGTAAGTTTCAGTCCGTTGGAGAAATAGCCGTTGAAGCTTATGACGTAATCATATGCTTTTTGTAAACTGTTGTTAATCCTTCATATAATCATCTGACACTCATTAAAAACCGATTAAACATAGTTAGGAATAGTAATGAGTGATGATAAGAAGTAATGAAATCACAATCAATGATTTTGAGATTTCAAACACGGTGATTTTCTGAAAGAGAGATCTTAACTCGAGTTATTATCAATTGACTTGAGTTAAGAGGTTGTTGCTTTACTCCAGATTGCTTTCTGTCTCATCTTGACTCAAGTTGCATCTCCTTGGCTCAAGTTTGGCCTTAGACTCGAGTTTGCAAGTCCGATTTTCTCTTTATTAGGTTGCTCTGGCTTGACTTGACTCGAGTTCAAGACTCTTGGCTCGAGTCAAAAACTCTTCTTAAAATGCATAACTCTTGGCCTTCCCTTGACTTGAGTTGAGCACTCCATGGCTCGAGTCAAATACCTTTCTCGAAGGTCCTTTGCTCTCTGTCTTGGTTAGGCTCGAGGTTAGACTTGCCTTGACTCGAGTTACAAGTTGCTTGTGTTTGCTAGCATTGGCATTGATCCTCAATCTGATCTTTTGATCATTTGAAACTTGCTCATAAATATGATTAATAGCATTGAAAAGTATAACAAGTAGTGATCAGTTGATAACAATAATTTTTGAATTCTCAGAGATGTTGTGGAACTGTGGTCCTACTGTGCGCTTCGTTGACTAGAGTCGTTTAATTTTTTCTCGAGTTACTGGTCAGACTCGAGTTACAATCCTTTGACTCAAGTTAAAAACTATTCTCTATCTTCATTTTCTCTTCCTGTCGTAGACTCGAGCTCTGTACTTTTTGGCTCAAGTTAAAAATTCTTCTCAAAATGACTTGTTCTTTGTTGGACTTTCACTCGAGTTAGACAAGCCTTGACTCGAGGTAAGAGCTCATCAAAACTTGGTTTGCTTCCAAATTTTGTGAAACATTTGTTGAGTCTAGATTCATATGGAATTGGTTTAACTTCATTTTGTTGTATATAACGTGAGCTATATCCAAAAAACTGATCCTATGCTGAAATTGTTCCAGAATTTCTAGTGTCAACTTTCGAAGGCCATATCTCCCTTGTATGAACTCTGTTTTGGTTGGTTCAAATCTTTATGGAACTAATTTTGAGTCTACTTTCAAATGCCACTAGTTTCAGCTCAATTGGATTTGTAGTTTGTGATATACACTCAAAACATCAAAGCTTGGTCTGCTGTGTAACGTGAATTTCACTGTAAACTTTCACAATTCATAGCTCCTTGATCTGAATTCTTTTGGGCTTGAAACTATGTCAACATGACGCATTGGGAGTCTAGTTTCATATAAAATTGGTTTAACCTCAATCCGATCTCTGGTTTGGGAGATATCATCAAATTACCAAACCTTGCTCAGGTGCAACGTGAAATAGAGTAGAACAAAGGTGCTGAAAAGCACTATTGGCTTGAGTCAATAGTGACTAGCTCGATTTTGAGTCCTTGGCTTGAGTTTTGACTTGCTGGAACTCGATTTTAGAATTCCTGGCTCGAGTTTTGACTTCCTGGAGCTTGGTTTTGCTTGTTTTAACTCTGATTTGAGCCATTCCAACTTTCATTTGATCGTGGAGACTTCTAGTATCAACCTAAGAGCTTGAATAATGATATTCTCATTCCATGAAGCAAGTTCTTCTTTCTTTCTTCTCTTATCTTGATAATTTTCCATAATTCAACTCTTTGTTTCTTCTCTTCTCTTAATCATTCTCCACAATTCAATTTTGACTAACCTACATTAAATATAGTAGTTAGTCAATGTAGAAGATAATTATATTATACAATATTTTTGCTCTTAATAATGACATCTATATAAGACATAATCAAAACTAATCATATCCAACATTTACAATATCCCGCATTCGTTCCAATGCCTCTACTAGGGTCTCATTTTTGGGTGGTATATGGAAGACATTAGTACCATTGGGAACGTTAACGGAAGTAGAGGCACTATTAGAACTGTTAGTATATAGGTGTCATAGAGACAATATGTTTTATCAGATGAACACCTTTTACTATATATTATTTCATGATTTAAATATATGAGCACACTTTATCCTTATCATTTTTATGTCTCACCTATATTTTATGAGGTTAATATGCATTTAATGATAAAGGCCCTAGGAATAGAACATGTGTTCACTCGAAGATCTATGATAGGGATCATGATCATGAGGATTCGAGGACGCTACATGTCTATTGCCTAAACCCTATTCCTAGTCTTCAATAACCAAGAAAGGGCATTGGTGATCTCAATAAAACTAGTACGACTTCATCTACTTGTATATATATATACAAGTAGGGACTTCATGGAATGCAAACGTGGTGATGCCTTAGCTGATGTCATGGGTGGATCTGTCAGAGAACAGATAGCACTTAACTGATCCGCCGAGAGACTCCATAAGGATTCATTGTAGAGAGTATCATTAGATTTGTAATGTCTCTCATCGTTTGGTAGTGCATATCGTTGTAGACTTGAGGATGTCATCGAACACTATGTCATAGGGTTATGCTTTGACTGTACAACTCTATCCGCCTAAAAAATGGGGAGAAAGTGTACTCTTGGGTATGAATCGAATGTATGAGTATAGATGGTTATGCCGAAAGGACTCACATTCTTCCACAAGGGATTAGTCATTCACAAGATCGGTAGGGCTTTGAAGACTTCTAGTTGACTTAGGAATCTATATATAGTAAGCGATCATGAAGAGTCATGTTCCTTCTTAGAGTCAATAGAAGAAAATTCTTAGTTATGTTAAAAGCTATATTTAGTCAACCAAGAGAGATGATACTTTATCTTTGCTCCCAAGTAAATATGAATGCCGATATGAGGGATGATGCCAGCAAGGTATCCAAATTAGAAAGGTAGATCATTTGATCAACTCGATTAGTTCTGGGATGGTAGAACATTACAATTGTCTTATGTGGTCATTAGATAAATTGAACCCATTAAAGGAGTTTAATTTATCCAAGTTTATTTATGTCAGGGACTAATTGGGCCTAATAGGCCATACACTAGGGTTGTTCTTGATTGCTATATTTAGTAACTTTGGGCCAATAATTGCTATTGGCCTTTGTCAAGACTATAGGTATAATTAGGTTGGAATGAGACTTCAAGCCCAATCATAAATGGCACTATATTTGGATAATTAGTGAGAAATTAGTTTTCCCAATAATTGGCCCAAATATTTTAGAAGACCTAATGGGGTCATAGGCCAATTTAAATTTGGAATTTAAATATTGAATTTAAAATAGTAATTTAAATTCAAATTTCAAATTCAAGAGGTTAGGTGATAAATGATAATTGTGAATTATCTAAAGTAATATCCAATAAAGATTAGATAAAGATCCAATAAAGATTGGATAGATATCTAATAAAGATTGGGTTAAGGTGTAGATTGGCCAACGAACTATTATCCGAGGAGTATCTAGCACAAAAATTAATTGAGGGTACCTTAACTATCAATCAACAATTACAAAGTGAAAAAAAACACAATGCCGTTAAACTACCCCGTCATCGTCTTGGTGCCTCCTTATTTTTTGTCTTTAATTGACTGTCATAGTGTTGGCGACGTCAGCATCTCCAAAGCTTCCATTATTGCTGGGTGTTCAACTCACCCTCTTGAACTCATCAAGGTCTGTATGCAGCTTCAGGGCGAGAATCACGCATCGAAACCAAATCTAGCAATCTACAGCCTCCGACTAGCACTTATCTTGCACCTTAGTTCCATCCCTCCGATGCCACAGGTAGCAGCCACTGCTGCCCCAATGCTTGCTTGCGTGGGTCCCATCTCTGTTGGTGTTTTCCTTATCCAACAAGAAGGCATAACCGCTCTTTTCTCCAGCATCTCCACCATCGTCCTCTGCCAGGGCCTCATATTTTAACGTAAGTGTGATAGTTGCTATTTTTTAATTGTTATTTGGTACTTATACTCATTTTTTATTGTTGATTGGTTAAGGTACCCTCAATTAATTTTTGTGCCAAATGCTCCTTGGGTAATAGTTCGTTGGCTAATTTGCACTTTAACCCAATAAAGATTGGATAAAGATTAATAAAGATTGGATAAACATCCAATAAATATTGGATAGAAACTGGGCCTTTCTAGTTGGACTGAGCATTTCTTTTAAGCACTAAAATTAGGGTTAAACCTTAATTGAAGTGGCTGATATTTAAGCGCCAATTTTTGGACGTTTTTTCAAGAAAGAAAACGCACACACATAGTTGTTCAAAAAGGGAATTGCGTTCTTGTTCAAGAGAAAGAGGCTCCATCTACAATCTTTCAATCTTGCACCTCAACTAATCTCAAGACACCATCATCGTCTTGAGAAAAGAAGATCCAAAGAATTGAAGCCTCTGCCTTGCAATTTCCTAGCAAGCATCCAAGGAGAAAGAGGAGTCAAGTAGAAGGTGTTCTCATTGTAATCAAGGGGTAGCTGTGTGGATCAACATTAGAGGACATCATGTACTTTGAGGTCTTCGAGTGATCTAAGGTAATTCTAAAGCCCTTACGTGTTTTAACGAGTAGATCTGAAACATATCATATTTACTATATTAATATCTCGTGAATACCGTAAAGAGTTACGTGTTCTCATGAGTACCGTAATGAGTTACGGGTTATAAATTATGAAAAATACAATGATATATTTATGAAAATTATGTAATGATAACTCATGAGTACCGTAAAAAGTTACCGGGGGGCTTCATAACTCATGAGGACCGCAAAGAGTTACGGGTTCCGCAATGATTGACAATTTTGTTTTTGTTTTTCAACCTTATGAGCAAATTGCTTGAACGTCAGGCAATACCCCAAGATTTAACTAACAAGTGTTATCAGAACCACGCTCGTTACAGTAAACACATGGGGATATTACCATTGAATATGATTCAATGGTTGTTTAGGTTTTGCAAATTGTTTGCGTGTGTGTTTCTAATCTTTTTGTAGGTACAAAAAACAAGGATGATCATGGTGCTTCAAATATATGGCTTAATTTCAATTTTAAATTTTTGTCTTTTGGTAAATGAGGTTGTTTTGTCTCAACTTAAATTTTATGTCACTATTTTTTATGTACAATATTGTAGTAGAAATTAGGATATAAAATTTTATCGAAGGAATTCAAAAGGATGGCTAGAGCATGAAGACCATGCCAAAAGAGTTGCAATCGGCCATATCGATAGAACCAGGTGAAATTGAAGCCGATCATGATTCTAAGCACGTAGCTGCTCTGAATGAAAATCGAAAGGCACTATTATCATCCTCTTTTGTGTTTATTTGTTTTGAATTTTGAATTCAAGACTAGTATCCATGATGATAGTAAACGCGATCACCCAACGACTAGTATGAATGATAAGACAAGCCATAAAAATTAAACTATGTGATAGTTGATTTATTTGAATATCTAATTATGCATGCAAGATAAAATCCCTTCTAGCGTTAGAAATTAACTATTTGTTAGTTAATTTATTAGTTAGTTATTTAAAATGAGACTGAAAAGGATGCCTCAAGAAAATTATCTAACGCGTTTGTTTACCTCCCATCATCGTGGTGCTTAAAAACCTTCTACATGGTTATGCTCTCTAGCTCAGTTATGGCGTATCTTTTTGTTCGGTAAAGGTGCCATTCGAAGTGTAAGACACTTATGATGATGGTTTGTGCTAGACCAGATATGTAGTCTGCAGGCTCAGCCAGGTCTATGCATTTAGGGCAAAAATGCCAGGTTGTTACATAGTGATGTGACACTAAGTGATAAGGTGTTGTCAACATGATGATCTCAGAGAAGACATGTAGATGTTGTTGATCAAATAAACCGACTGGATAAGTTAGTTTTGCAAGCTAAGCCGTAAACTAATGATTCCAGTTGTTCTCTTAGCCTATTACGGATATCCTTATGAAGGATAACCTTAAATCAATAACTGAGGGTCATTAATTCTAGAGAAAATAGTGAGAGGGCCACATATGTTTCAAAAAGTCTCCCTATATGGTTGTTTAAATTTCATGAAATACTTATGTCTATATTTTACTTTAAACATGAGTCATAGCCGAAAATTTTAATTTCCGCTCTATTATGGATGCTAATAAGTTAGCTAGACCTAACTTTAAGGACTAGTATCATAACACAAAAATTAGTTTTGTGTTTTGAGTAGATATCTTCAGTCTTAGATTCTCCAATTCCTATTACCCCCACTCAAGGGCAAGATGAGTATGATCAGTTTGACTAGGAAGCCTATAAATAGAACTTGGCGAACAATGAGTAGGCAGCCTATATAATGCTGGTGTCTATACCCACAGAGCTCCAACGTCAACATGAGTATATCGATGTCCCCTTCATTAGGTTGCATCTGCAAGAGCTTTAAGGTAAGCAAGGAAGGGCTGAGTCTTTAAGACCTCCAAGGAGCTGTTTGGCTTCAAGATGGCTAAGGGCATGGTGGTTGGATCGCATGTCCTCAAGATGATTGGGCTGATAGAGAATCTAGCTTCTTTGGGCTTTATCATGAACCATGAGTAAAGTATTGACTTGGTCTTGCAGTTCTTGCCACATTCGTTTAATGACTTTGTGGTCAATTATTATAGGGATAAGATGGATTCAACACTCCCAGAATTGTTGAGTCTACTGACCACTTCTTAGGGTACTGTTAGGAAAAACAGGACCCTAGCTCTTCTGATTGGTGGGCCTTCTATGACTAAAGGAAAGGACAAGTCTATGGAGACAGACAAGCTTAAGCCCAAGGCCAAGCCCAAGAAGAAGAATGACAAGGACAAAGGAAAGGAGAAGTCTAACTTCCATTGTTAGAAGGAAGGACATTGGAAGAAGAGATGCTCATTGTAACTTGTGAGTCTCACTGGAAAGAAGCATGATGATGCTTCTACCTCTGGTATTAAAGAATCTTAAGAATAGTGAACTTCTTAGCGTTCAAATTAAGAAACCGGGGTTAGATAATCGATCTTATATTTGGCATTGTAGCGTGAAAACAATGTAGCCCAAAAGTGTTTAATTAACGATTGTTTACTAATAAAAATGCCTAAATTAGTAGCGGTTGTTTACTAATAACCATGAAACACAATTGTTTTTATTTTAAAATATTTTTGTGCTACATTGCCCTCACGATTAATTTCTTTTAATATTTAAAAGATAAAAAAGCAGTAGTAGTTTTCGGTTGTTATCACTACTGTTCTCTTTTGCCTCCTCCTACCCTTCCTTCTTGCTTAGCACATCATTGATGTCTGAGGAAGGAGATGAAGGGTCTTATTGGAAATAATCATATAAACCTGATTGTGATAAAGGATGAGGTTCAACTTCCTGTTTGGACTATGGGCGTGTCTATCAAGATGCTTTGTCGAACAGTCAAGGCTGGTCAATATCTGCAACAAAGCCTCTATTTGAAGATGAGGCAAGAGAGGAGGAGGTTGAAGTGGTATTGGAGGTGAAGGGGAGGAGCTTATGGAGGTGGTGGAAGGTATGGGGATGACGTGGAGGAGGAGGAGCAGGAGGAGGGCAGGCATGAGGATAAGGAGGAAGGCGGGCATGAGGATAAGGAGGAAGGTGAATGGAAAAAGCTCTATGGTGTCTGACCATGATGAGGGAGAGAAGGACAAAGTTATAAAAATGTGCATTTTAGAAAAGTATTATAAACAAAATGAATAGTTCGTTTTAAAGTATTTAACTTTAGGAAAACTGGTACTTAGTGTTTGATCGAACAAGATTTTGAAAAGTTGCTTTCAGATTTGTACTTTTCATTAAGGTTGTTTATTATGAAATGTTGTTTTGTTGTTCAAACTTTAATGTCAATTGACATAACCGTTACATTTGTGTTTTCGCTGATGTAAGGTTGGAAGACGAATTATTTGTAAATGCTGCATGATGGTTGTTTCAAAAGAACTATCACTTTTGTCACTAAATAAATGACGGTTATTAACTTCAATCGTTATGTTTTTTTTTTCGCAAATTCTGTCTCGTAATACATGACTGTGCGCATAATTAATCATTTCTTTTAAGCTTTATGTATCCTTCACAACTTCTATCTCAACATGACTTCCGCCTCGACATACATGATGTTTATTAGTTGTAATCATTATGTATTAAGCATTATAAATGCCCAAATTTATAGTAGTGTAGCAACCGACAAGAATGTAGACCCTTAATGAGGGAATTTCACTACCTCCAAGTAATTATCGCGACTGCATAGCTAGGGCTCGAACACGAGTTCACTAGTTAAGCTGAAAAAACTAATAGCCAATTGATTTTAAGCACTTGATGGTTTGTAGATTTATAATTTTAAGATAAATATAGAGCCTGTTTGACATGGCTTCAAAAGGGGAAAAAAGCCCAATGACAGTGAGAAAAGCCCAACAAAGGAAAAAGAGGCGTTTAAGATAGCTTCTGTGGGTGATGGGCTTCTCCAAAAAAAGTGACTTTTTCCAGAAGTAACTTTTTTCAGCTTGTAGAGAAAAATGTTCGGGATAAGTGATCTATTAAGCAATATACTATTAAATATACATTTGTATTCTTTCTAATTTATCCATTATAATATATTTAATAAAGTACTTCGAGTTTTGTAATTAATTTAATAATAATTTTTTAAAATTAAATTTAAATTTATTTTTTATATGAATTATCATAATATATAAAACTAATATATATATATATATATATATGTAATATTCAATAAGATTCATGTCATTTTTAGTCATTTTTTGTAAGAAACGACTGAACCCAAGAGGGGGGTGAATTGGGTGTAAGATTAAAAACTTGGAACTTTGAAAATCTTTTCGTGTCTTCTAAATCAATAGTTAGATATTCAAATAAACATATACATGAAATATAAGAGATAAGGGAAGAGAATATGCAAACTGTGATTTATACTGGTTTGGCCCAATCCTCTACCTATGTCCAGTCTCCAAGATCCACTTGAGATTTTCAATCTACTATCCTCTTATTTAATCCGGGCACAAGAGAAGGCTATACAATCCCACAAGTTCACCTAGGCACTTGTGAAGCCGAATCTCTCATCGAGATACTCCCCCTTACACACTGTAAGGATACAATTGGTTTCCCACTCAAGATCACCCAATCTTGAGTAACTCTCAGATAAAATGATTACAATGAATCTTTTCTCTTAGAAGTGAATATGATTAACACTGAAGTACGTAATCGATCTTCTCACTCTCTACTGTAAACTATATAAACATTGAGAAACAAAGAGTGTATGAGTTAAGCGTGTATTGACATATTGACGGTGAAGTAGTAAAATCATTTCATTGGCTTCATCGAGTCATTCATCAATCTTCACCCCTTTCGGTTTGAAGACTTCGCAATTTATAGGCATTTGTATTTCGACTGTTGTGAGCATTTGACCGTTGGAGCTATGTTGGAAATAGTCGTTGAAGCTTTTGTCTCAACATTTAATATTCTGACATAAATATGACATTTTGAGGATTTGCAAGTAATCCTTCGTTTGATCAACTGAAAATTACTAATAAACATGATTAAAGGCATTGAGAATAGTTGAGTGATAATATGAAGATAAAAAATCACAATAAAAAATTTACGCTTTACGGACACGGTGATTTATTGAAGCAGAATATATGACTCGAGGCAAACATATGTTGACTTGAATCACTCACTTGAGTTACCATTTAATGACTCGAGTTATCATGAAATGACTTGAGTGATGATATAAATTCACTTATTTGGACTTCAAGTGTGTATTTGAGAACACTTGAAAACGCCTTTGACTCGAGTGCAACAATCCTTGACTTGAGTTACAAACTCATTCTAGACTCGCTTGCTCTCTGTTTTGATTGACTCGAGCTAACCAATACTTGCTCGAGTTAAGAAAGCATTCCAAACTTGGTTTGCTATTTGTCTTCCATTGACTCGAGTTATCCAAGCCTACACTCGAGTTAACAACTCATTCCAAAGTCATTGTATATTGAGCGTTGTGATCATATTAATAGAAGTTGTCCTGGACCAACGTTTTTGCAGCATTCTAAAATGACAGTCAACTTCAAAGATTCATATCTCATCCATTTGATCTTTTTTTTCTTCTATTCTCTTAATGTTTTTGGAAAGGTATTTAAGTCTAGTTTCATATGCCACTGATTTCAGCTCATTTGGATTTGTAGTTTGTGAGATACACTCAAAACATTGAAACTTGGTCTGATGTGTAGCATGAATTTTAGTGTCAACTTCTAAAATTCATAGCTCTCTCATCTGAACTCCTTTGGGCTTGAAGTTTTGCCAAAATGAGCATTGGAATTTTAGTTTCATAACAATTGGTTTCATCTCAATTAGATCTTTGATTGGGAGATATCATCGGATAACTAGACCTTGTACATGCTGAATGTGAAATAGAGGTGAACAGAGAGCTGAAAACACTACTAACTCGAGTTTTGCAGAATCATTTCCTATATCCACTATTACTTGGAAGGAAATTTTATCTTTAATGCATGCATGATTTCTCTCTTTCTCCTATTCAAGTTATTTCATTAGACTCCTTTCATAGGCTATTCTCTAGTTATATTTGTACATTAAGATTTGGAACTTTGTAAAAATTTAATTACCTTTTGTCATTTTGTCTTTTTATATAAAAGGAAAAAGTAATAATAAAGGAGGTAGATGCCCCCTTGGCCGGCAACAGAATAATATTCCATTTTCCAAAAGCAAATTATAGTGTAGAGGGGCTACTTATGTTCTAATGTTTTTCTAAGACATCAATATTGATTGTAAAACGAAGAATATAATTCTAAGTCATAAGCATCTCATATTTTTGCCTTGATAGAGAAAACTTTTATAAATTTGGTTGCTTGATTTTTTGTCAAGGGTTAAATAACATTTTTGCCACAAAAGTATTGGTAAGGGGGCATTCAGCACCTGAAAGTTTTTTTGGTATCATTTTTACTCTGAAAGTTTACAAAAGGGAGTAAATATGCCCCAAAAGTTTTTTTTAAGGAGCAAATTTGCCCCAGAAGTTTACAAAAAGAGCAACGATCCAACGGTCAATATTAATCGATCGGTAAGATCATTATGTCTGTAAACTTCCGGGTGCTAAGTGCCCCCTTATCAATACTTCCATGGCAAAATTGGTATTTAACCATTTTGTCAAATCATACCCCTTTTTATTTTTATAAATCGCTTTGAAGTTATAGGATACATTTTAATATTTGTGAAGTCCAAACATTTTCATGAATTAATATTTCATCAACTTTAATTTCTTTGTTTTATCCAATCTCATATATGACAACTCAATACAGTAATTTTATTGATGCAATTAATTGTTATCTAAATGTTGAATATAATGAAGGATGACCACAGTCAAATGTCAAAAATGAAGAAAAAATAGAACAGCTAGTCTTTGGTGAGTTTAAATTTAATTTGATTTCGTTCTAATTAACCACTATGAAACTGTTTTTATTAGAATATTATTTCGTTCATTATATTTTTCTTAGAAAAATGTTCTTTTAATTTATACATATCCTATTCGACTTTGATTAGTTTAGGATAAAATTTGTGCAAAAGTAAAATAAAAAATAATTTCAAATAAAAAAGTCACACATGCTGCCCTTTGATTAGTTTTATATCATGCCTAATTATGTTGGAGCATTTTAGGTCAAACAACTGTAAATAGAGGAAATCATCAAGAGGGGGGGTGAATTGAGGATTTTAAAAATTTCTTTTTAACACATAGAAAAACAGACAACAAAACAAGGGCAAACTGAGGAGAGTAGAGTAGTAAGACACATAAGGATTTATATTGGTTCGGTCTCAACTCTTGACCTACGTCTAGTCCCCATACACTCTGGGATTTTTCACTAACTCTCAAACCAGTTACACACCCTGCACTCAAAAGTTATTCTCTCACTAGGATACACTCCCCCTTACAAGTTGTAAACTGATAAACCCAATCTCACAGGTTCCCACAACCTTGAGATTCTTACAATGATTGATAATCAATGTTATACTCTCTAAAAGAGCAGATATAATAAACACTGAAACTCAATGTATAAAAAGATACTTTACAAGTAGGTAGAAAACACTAAAAGCAGATAACACTTGATAGCTTTTCGTTTTCTGAATGTTGGTTATTGTAGAGACTTGAATGCTACAACTTATATATGAAGGAAGCATTAAATGGCCGTTGGAATGATTAATGTAACCATGGAGACATTAATGTAGCTGTTAGGTTGCAACTTGGTCCATTCTCTTTCTAGCTTTGAGTTAATCCAGGTGCTCAGCTAATCTTGTTAACTTTCCTTCAAATTAATCCGTTGGGAGATGAAGCTTCCATAGAGGGGAAGGAAACATTTAAACCTTTGCAAAGTCCAGGGAATGATATGCCAAAAGGATGCAAGGTTTTCTGGACCAGCAATAAATGTGCTGACATCACCTTTTGCTTTATGCTTAATCCTCATTCTAATACACTTTTAATGATATGAAACTCACTAACAAACTGATTAAACATAGTTAGGAATAGTAATGAGTGATGCTATGAAGTATCTAGATCATACATGAAGATTTCACAAATTCGTGAAAGCTGATTTTCAAATAGAGCGACACAAACTCGAGTTTGTTCAAACAAACTGGAGTTTGCAACTTTTACTCAGGAGACAAACTTGAGTTTAGAAACTCAAACTCGAGTTTGGTTCTTTCTCATAAAAGGTCATCGCAATTGAGCTTTGAAGAACATTTTGAAACAGGAGTAAACTCGAGTCATTAAGTGACAAACTCGAGTTTGAGACTTTTTGAAATGAAAGTAGAGTTAAGTCCACAAGGCTCAAATTGGAGTTTTCACATGCAAACTCGAGTTTTCTTAAGTTCAAAAATAGTGAGAAGCTCTCGGCTTGACATAAACTGGAGTTTAAGAAAATAAACTCGAGTTTTCTTAAAACATGAAATCTTTGAAAACTCTCTGCCAAGCGCAAACTGAGTTTACAAAAGTAAACTCGAGTTTACAAAAGTAAACTCGAGTTTACAAAAGTAAACTCGAGTTTACAAAAGTAAACTCGAGTTTTCTTAACACATGAAAAACCTTAAAAGCTCTCGGCCAAACACAAACCGGAGTTTGCCATACTAGACTTGAGTTTGGTTAAGTTCAAAAACATTGAGGGCTCTCTGTCAAACAGAAACTCGAGTTTCCCATAATAAACTCGAGTTTGCTTTAACTTGAAAAACTTAGAGTGCTCTCTGTTTGACATAAACTTGAGTTTTCCAATATTAACTTGAGCTTTTCTAAGTTTAGAAAAAAACTTAAGCAACTCTTTTGTCAAGCCTTAACTCGAGTTTGACACTCCAAACTCGAGTTTGCCTTTGATAGTAAGTTTTTCAACTTATTAAAGACAAACTTCATTTTGAGTTTACAATTGGTAGTTATCATCAAAACACATAGAGAACTAACAACAACTTCATTGAGGGTTTAGTTTAATAGAAGAAGCTAGTTCCTCATAATGTTATAAATCAAAGTTTGAATTCTCGTTCAGAGAGGTGCCCCTTGGCAGTACCTTGAACATGATTGTCTATAATAAAAGTGTTAGTTCTCAGAGTCTTGATGATAACAAGACTTAGGTATCTAAAGTTTTATATTGAAAATGGTTAAAGTTTTGAATTAGTATATATTGCCTATGGTAAGAGTGTTACTCGAGTAGATCTTCTTGCTTACTCGAGTATGCTCAATCTGATAATTGTTTCAAGTGTTCACAGAACACTACTCAAGTATTGGTTCAAAATTACTCGAGTAGTATATCAGTTGCAGCATCTACGCTTATATCAGAAAGATAGTTACTCGAGTAAACACGTGTTACTTGAGTATTGGAGACTCAGAGCAAAGTTCAGAGAAGCTACCATCATTACTAAAGTATGACCACTCGATTACTCGAGTATGCTACGCGAGTAAGGTTTGCTATCTACTCGAGTAACAACGATCTTGTGTTAAAGCTTGGTCTTTGTCTGAGCGTTACTCGAGTATAAGGTAAGTGTTACTTGAGTAACCTACTCGAGTAAAGGTATGTGATTGCTTGAAGTAGCATTGTTATATTTCATATTTACTCTCTGTATAAAGCTTACCCGAGTATTGTCTCATTGCTACTTGAGTAAGCTTGTCTCAAATTCATTTTTGCTCTTTATCAGATAGTTACTCTGTTAATTCTCTATGAGTTTTGATGATAACTGACAATTGTAAACACAAGTTGAGGTTTGTCTTTGGTAAGTTGAAAAGCTTACTGTCAAAGACAAACTCAAGTTTTGGACAGAAAACTCGAGTTTGGGCTTGACAAAGAGTAGCTCAATTTTTAAAGTAAACAAAACTCTAGTTTGTGTCAAACAGAGAACACTCCAAGCTTTTCACATTAATACAAACTCGAGTTTAGGTTTACAAACTCGACTTTGCACCATACAGAGACTCTTCAATATTTTCCAAAGTAAGCAAAACTTCAGTTTGCGAGAGTAAACTCGAGTTTTGGTCATCCAGAGAGCTCCCAAGGTTTTGAACTTAAGCAAACTCCAGTTTTCATATGGAAACTCTAGTTTGCGCCAAATGAAGAGTTTTGTCAAGTTTTGTGAACTTGACCAAACTCGAGTTTGTGTTTTCAAAACTCAAGTTTGGGCTTGGCAGAGAGTCTAAATGTTTTTCATCTTAAGCAAACTCTAGTTTGTTATGACAAACTCCAGTTTGCACTTGACCAAGTATTTTCTAAGTTTTCCAAAGTTTTGAGAAAACTCGAGTTTGGATTTGTAAACTTGAGTTTGTGCTTGACAGAAAGTTATCATGTTTTACCCACTTTGAGAAAACTCCAGTTTTCACTTGGCAAAGATTTTCAAAGGTTTTCATTTTTAAAAGGAAACTCGAGTTTTTGCCAAGCAGAGAGCTTTGCTCTTTTCAGTGATTTTGAAAACTCTAGTTAAGATTTGAAAACTCCAGCTTTGAGCTTTTGGACTTAAACATGTTTTCACTATAAAAGTCCAAAACTCGAGTTTTGCTCAATGTTTCAAAATGTGCTTCAAAACTCAATTTGCGACATTCTTCTCTAGAAGAAGGAAACTCGAGTTAGGATTTGGAAACTCGAGTTTGGCCTTCTACAAACTCTAGTTTGTAAGAACAAACTCGAGTTTGTGTCACTGAGTTTGAAAATCAAATTGCACGAATTTGTGAAATCTTCATGTTTGATCTTAATACTTGTTATCATCATTCATTACTATTCCTAACTATGTTTAATCAGTTTGTTAGTGAGTTTCAAATGATTTAGAGGATGTTAAATGAAGATTTAAACAAAAGCAAAAAGTGACGTCAGGACATTAAATGCAATGTCCAGAAAACTTGCATCCCTTTGGACAATCATTCTGCACACGTTACAAAGGGATTAATGTTTCCTTTCCTCATCTAGTAGTTGCTCTTCCAATGGATTAATATTCAAGGAGTTAACCATAAACTTCTGTGCAACTGGATTAATCAAAGAGTAGAGAGAGAAGAAGACCAAAGCTCAAGCTAATCCTTCTCTAATGAAGGCAACAGTCATATTAAAGATTACAACGGTCCTTTAATGCTCTCTTCACATAAATAGAGCTGCATTCAATTCTTCTCAATAACCAATCTGTAGAAAACGAAAATCATTCAAGTTTCTGACTACTCTTTGAGTTTTCTACTGTAAAATATCTTTTGATACATTTGTACTTCAGTGATTATCATTATCCACTCTTAGAGAGAGTATCATTTATTGATATCATTCATTGTAAGAATCTCAAGTCGTGGGACTTGGAGATTGGGTTATTTGATTACAACTTGTAAGGGGGAGTAAGTTCTAGTGAGAGAATTACTCGAGAGTTACGAGTGTGTAATCATTTGAGCTAGTGAAATCCCGAGTGTCTCGGACCGGACGTAGGTCAAGAGGTTGGACCGAACCAGTATAAATTCCTTGTGTCTTGCTCTTTCTCCCACAACTATGCTATACTCTGTTTTAATATTTAAAAACAGAGTTCTTTTAAAAGAATTTTAAAATCCCCAATTCACCCCCTCTTGGTGATTTGCTCCACTTTCATACTCGAGCAATGTTCCTGTGTCACTCGAGTAAGGGGAAATAATACTCGAGTAACAATTACTAATGCTCTTTCTTAGTTCATTATCTTGCAGAAAACTGATGCTACTCGATTACAGGTTTGTATCTACACAAGTATGCTACTTGAGTATATTTGTTGCAGAAGCCACTAATATTAATTGCTGTTGATGTTACTCGAGTAACATGGCATTAATACTTGAGTATAAGGCTTCAATTATCAGAAGACATTCGCTATAACAGTATTCCTAAACTTAAATGATTTGGGTTATCAATTGTTTCTGTTTAAGCTTTACTTAATCATATTTATGATATTACTAACTCTTCTTTGAGTAGATTTCAGTGATTAACAAACATTTAAATTGTGATTAGCTGAAAAGCCAGTCGACGTGTCAGAAGCATTTAATGCCTTCAGAAAACAGAGCCTACAAACAGAATAAGACCTCATAGCAGTCAAAATCATTCCTTTGAGGTACACCTATTTCGACAATCACTATGAGTCAACTTCTATGGGCAAGTACGTCGACGGCAAACCAATTAATGAAGCAATGGTCGACTGTACCTAATGGAAGCCATCTGTGCCTAACGGAAGTTTGAAGAGTCACAACGGCTGTAATACCCGGATTTTAGCAAATCTGGAATTCTTGAGATAAGAGAAATTAATGAATATTTTGATGAAGCAAATTCATGAGTTAAAATTATTATAGAAAATTTTTATAATTGTCGAGTAAATTGTTGAAAAAGTTACAAAAAATCAGATGAATAGAATGACTAAAAATGCAATAATGGTGATAAAAGCAGTCTAAAAACATTATGATAAATACTGAAAGATCATGAAAAATTATGAGAAAATAATGAGAGTGTTATCTTTAATTATGAGAATTTAATAAATTATTTCAGAAGAAATAACATGAAGAAATGTTTAAAAAGCATTCCAGGACCATAAAGTAACTTTATGGTGTAAACATTTTTAATATTTTACATAGGATATAAAATGACAAAGACAGTATAAAGTTTGTAAGATAATAATATGCTGTAAATTATAAAATTATCAGTCATTGGTAAGAGAATGATTAGATAATTACTAGCTAATTGATTCAAGAAAACAAGAGGAATATAGAAAGTTAAACTTATGGTAAAATCCTTAATTAAGAGATTAAGGTTGGTAATTAGCATAAAATATACTTACTGATTGTGATAAAAAGATTAAGAAAAATTAGTAAAGATAAATTTATGAAGAAATCTAATCCTAAAAAGATCACTAAACGAAGAATTTAGGCACGATTAAGCCTTAACGAAGGCAGGGGGTAAAACGAGAATTTTGGTAAAAAATATTATATTTTTAAAAAATGGAAAACATTATGAAAAAAATAATTAAAACTGAATTTTAAAATGAGGGGGCGAAAATTATTGGTATTTGTAATTAAAAAGAATTGTTTAAATAATTAAAATGATAATTAGAATAAAATAATAATATAATGCGGTGAGTCAGCTTATAGGCAGACCGAGGGGAAAAGTTAGAAATAAATTCTACAGGTAAACCAGAGGTAAAAGTCTTTTCAGACTGTTCAAATTAAGAACAAGTGAATTTTTACACGAAGAAAGAATTTACCAGGCGTTGATTTCCGCAACCGAAAACCCTAATTCCTAATAAGACGGAAAGCGATCGAGATAGAGTAGAGTCGATAGGCAAAGTGAGAACCTATAGAAACAATTGCGTGTTTTCAAACACGGATTAAGTTAGGCAACAACTGGACGTTTTACGATTCGAAATTGTTGTCCGTGTTTGGTTCTATCGGAAGCGATTTCCGAACGACGGATGCGTTTGTCGAATATCTTCGACGCACCGGAGAATACCTGGATATGATCAAAAAGAGGATCAAAATAGATAATATGAAAGAGGATGAAAAGATCTTCAAAGTTACATGCCCAGATTTTTGAGTTTCGCGAAATCGCGCGAAACGGACACCGTCGGTAGCTTTATCGGACCGGAGGCCATAAAGCAAGAGTCATCTTGGATGACAACTCATTCTTTGACTTTTTGGGGCCCCTTGATGTCGGCCTTGACCATGGATGGCCAAGAATGCTTTGTCGTCAAAAATGCGATCCAACGGCCGGAATCCGATATGAAGACTTTTGTGTTAATACCCACCTTGTCCCTCCCTTCTTCTATAAATAGCACCCTCCTCTTCTTCATTCTTCACACCATTCTTCTCTCTTCCTTGGCCGAAAATTAGAGTGAGAAGCTCTGCAAAAATTCTGCCTAGCTCCGAGTAAGTTCTTCTGTCCTTAGCTTTTAGTTTCCGTAGTTCCTTCGGTAGTTATAGTAGAAACCGTTGTTTTGATCTAGGAAGTTTCAGAATATATTCCTATACTTGTTTTTAAGCCTCATTGCATTGAAAGATGCCCGACGAGGTAAAAATATAGTAGGGATAATTTTGAAATGGAATAAGGTCAAAGTAACGAAGTTACGCGAAATTCCGCCAAATAGGGGTAGTAGGGGCAAAATGGTCTTTTTCACCTAAAATGCCTGTTATGCTGCCAAATATTCATAAATGTGTTATTATTCTGATTAGAATACTTCTGACGTCGAACCGCTATCGAAATTCCATCGTTCCGCTGTTGAGCCGCTGTTTCGCTGTTTTACGTACGGCCGTAAACAAGTACCGTTTTTAGCCGGAAGAGCCGGATATCTGCAACTAAGGTATAGACGCGTACTTTAACCCTAACTCTATGCTGCTCATATACTTTTGCGTTATAGATACTTTCATAGACTGAGGTTCTGTTGAGAATCGTCAGAGATACTTACAGCTTTACCCACAGATTATAGTATTGGTAATGCCGTTTGAGTTATTCCTAGCGCGAGGACACGTTGGTGGCGTGGCACTTGGATATGTGCAGAACTAGTCGAGAGAGACTTTACATACTGCTTTGTGCTTATGTTCTCATCCCATGTTATTGATCATACATCTCGCTTGTTTGCTTTTGTGATGATATCTTTGTATTGAAATGAATATCTTGTAGTATACTTTTTTTATTTGAGCGTAAGGTTAACCGTTACACCGAGATCCATATGTGGAATGGATCTCACTTTGCATCGTGGTCGGAGGACCGATGTTTGGCGATCGAGGCAAGCAAATGAGTAGGCCAAGACGTGTCTATATTATCTATCGTTTTCTTTAGTTTCTTTAACTTTTAAGAATTCTGGATGACTGTAATCCGATACATTTACACTATGGTCCATATTTTGAATGTAATGTAAATTACTTACTCGCTCCAATGCTCTACTCTGATTACTCTGCTTGAAATATTTGGAAACGTTTTTGTTATACAAAAAAAATTCCGCTGTTTTCAAATGGAATGTTACAACGGCTATATTCAAGCTCTTCTCAACGGAATTAATGGAAGATGATATAAAAGCTCATCACATTCAATTCCATTAACTACCGAAACTCTGCGTATTCAATTCGACACGATTCCAATTTACTATTTCATTAGCTTCATTTAATATCTTTGGATATTATTGTACTTTAGTGATTATCATTTATCTATTCAGTGAGGAGTTAAATACTTATTTGATTATCTGTTTAATCTCAAGGTTGAGGAACCATGAGTGTGGGTGTACAATTACGACTTGTAAGGGGGAGTGAGTCTTAGTGTGAAAGGATCATTTCGAGTACAAAGTGTGTAATCGTAACTATGATTGTGAGTTAGTGAAGTACCCAGAGTCTCTAGGGACTGGACATAGGTCAAGGAGTTGGACGGAACCCGTATAAAGTCTTTGTGTTCATTATCTCTGTTTCTCTCTATGTCTATTGTTCTTCGTTCAATCCAAAAAGAATTTTGAAATCCCCTATTCACCCCTCCTATAGGTGATATTCTCTTTTCAAAAAGTGTAGGAAAAAATAAAAATAAGAGATAGAGAAGAAGTGAGTAGGATGTGTACCAGGTCGGGTCGAATCTTGGTAAGCAGAGTTCACGTAAGGATTAGAATATTAGAACCTAATCTGATTTGCACAACAGTGCACCAGAGCAAAGATAGATTGAAGTTGGGAAAAGAGAGTGAAAAAAGACTCAATTGCTTTGGGGTGAGGAGTAATGTTGGGTGGAGGCCTCTCTTTATAGAGGCCTAGAGAGCTGCTCCTTCTTGCCCACCAAGTAGGATTAACTCCTCATTAACTCCTTGATTGATTTTCTCAATCAAGAGGCTCCTCTTGTCAATCAAGAGACTCCTCTAGCAAATCAAAATTAAGTGTGATTTGCTTGACTAATCACACATAAGTATGATTCCATCGGCAAAAATTGCTGACACAATCTCTTCCTTTGATTCAAGTTTTTCCCGAACAAATAGTTCGGCCCATCAAGGGTGGATTTGGACTCAAAGTTTGACATCTGCCACTCACACTTGATAGGCCTCTCAAAATGTGATTCCCAATCTTTTTTGTTTCATACTTGGCATCTATTGCCTTGGCTGCATGGGCATAACATCTTCATGAGATTATTAGTGCTTGTGATACTAGAAATCCTTGACATGGTATCAGCATCCAAGAACACCTATTATTTATTTGAAAATTGTTGCCTCATATGTCCTAGGTTTATCCATATACTTAACTCATGTCATATATAATCCCTCTATGGTCAATCTTGACTCAGATTGTCTAACCATACGCATGTTATCTATACTTACTGGTCTTTCCTATGATCTGTAAGGGACATGTCACAAATGCCAGCAAAATAGTGTATTTTAGGATAAACCTTTGCTTTTTGACAAAACACCAGTCCGTCTTAACTTGGTCGCTTTCCTGGTTTTCACTTGTATGATCAAATCATGTGTGATCATAGAGTTTTAGCTGAAGTAGCTAGTGTCAAATCAAGCTTTCCTAATGTCGCCTAAGTCCTAAGGGCATTCCAAGATGTTTTTTCCTTCCTGGGTCTCATACTATAGTGGACCAGGGAATTTTCACATACGTCCCATGTTGTAGTCTTACTCTCAAGCACATATAGTATGAATTGCATACTACGGTGATTGATTGGTGGTGTTCGTCGATTTCATCTTACTTTTCAATGTACAGACATAAGTTCAAATAGGTGCCAATATTCGAACCAGAACTCTTTTCACAATTACTCCCTTTTGCAATCTCGTTTATAAAGTGGATTCTTTGCCTGGTTACAAGTCTAGTGGTACTTTTTGTATGAATCTCATCTTAGTTAAACTAAGTCGACTCAAAACGCAAAGATTCTTCTTGACCATCTAATGGTGATCATTTTCCTGTCTTACCTTCCCATGTCCTTTTGCGAAAAACATTGCAAGACGATAAAATTGATGCGTTGCTTTTGTCGTTAAAGCAATCAATTAAACTAGGTCCTAATTAATTATGCAGTTTAAGGTCAACCTAGGTCATTCTCTCAAGGAGCAAGCTGTGGGTTTTCTTTAGGACTGAGTTTCAAGTGACAAAAGATGCAATGGAATGGAAATGGACCAAATTAGAATGCAAGACACTACTGCCTATATGCAATTAACTAACTAAATGCACTAATGCAAATTTACTCTAAAACCTATATGAAAATGAGACTAATCTATATGAATTTGAATGCAAATTTTGGGGGGTTTTTTACTATGAGAGAGGAATTAAAATTCTAATTAGAAGATTGATTTAAAGCAAGTCAAACAAGAAAGATTTAGTTAGTTATGATGATGACTAGACAACTTAGGATTTGTATGGAGTTAACTTCTTAGCCCAAATTAATTTATTAGATCAAAGAGGGATTAATGAAAGATCGAAATTAATGAATTTAATTACCTAATTGAAACATGAGACCCTTATTAAAAACCAATGAAATATACGGTGACCAATTAAACTCATTAAAAACCAATCACATTTAATTTCAAAATAATTTTAGAAATCTTGTTTACAATTATCCAATTGAACAACGAGACAATTTATCAACTCAATTAAACAATTAAGATGATAAACCAAATTGACAATTAAATTAATAACAAAAACTCAATTAATAATTCAATTGACAATCCAAAGGTTGCAAACAAAAATCCAACAATGGTCTCAAGCATAAAAAAACTTCAAATTATCAATCCAATCTAAAAGAAATATGTCTACAATCTAAAACTAGATTCCTCTCAATTAACAGAACTTGAAATCCTTTAAAATTAAATTATCTCAAGTCTTGAATTAAAAAGATAAAAATAATGACACTCCCTTATGATCTTCAAGTGTAAGTTCCTAGGTCTTAGATTCCTCCATGCTACTCCCGAGTTTCCTCCCAAAAGAGCTTAAGCTTCCATGACAGCGCTTCCTCCTCTAAATATTACGCAACTCACGACCATTCAATTTGATGAATATATGATTCAATAAATGCAAGGGAAATAATGGTGGTCCCATGAGTGAATTGAGAATATGGGAAGTTACATAAAGCGTCTCTCTGCGTGAATTGTTGTTCCTAAGAGAAAACCACAGCTACTAAGCCGAGAGAATGAGCGTGATTGTCAGAGAGAGGAAGCCCTCTCGTTGGCGGCTAGCTTAATTAAAAGGAGAGA
This sequence comes from Acacia melanoxylon, assembly GCA_019022615.1. Lineage (NCBI taxonomy): Eukaryota > Viridiplantae > Streptophyta > Magnoliopsida > Fabales > Fabaceae > Acacia > Acacia melanoxylon. Next base: position 925,468 of record JAFJYJ010000018.1, on the reverse strand, counting down.
GAGGAGAACTTTGGGTATCAACTTGAACCCATTAAAATTTAAGAAGCCCAATAAAGTTTTACCATTAGATTTTCTTTTAGCTTTTAAGAAAAATTCTGCACCATAGGATTTTCTCATATGCTTTTTCTTGTCCTCCAAGAATTAAATAGAATCGTGATCTATCATATATTTAGAAATATTATCCAATCACAACATAGCTAATTAAAATATTAACAATTTAAGCCCAATAATCTCATAGTTAATTCAGCTTTATATTATTTCTTAAAATTGGCTAACAATCCAAATATTATCTAATAATTCCAAATTAGCCTAAAATAGTCCCCAAAATAAATAAATAAGGAGGGATAAAATTAAATATATGAGAATTAGGATTTATCAACGGTTGTTTATGTGGGTGAACCAAACTTTTCTCACTTGTATGACATGCTGAATTGTATACCATGTATCTGTTCTCCCATGCATACTATTTCTTTTCTCTAAAAGATAAAAGATATTCAAGACCTTGTATTCTAGTTGAGCCCAAGGTCTTCACTTTCTCAATGAATATCGAGTCGCGGGATTAATGAGGAGACGTACCAACACTCTATTAGTAGAAGGTCAATGAACTATTTCTTTCTTTCTCATAAAGGATATCTCTGACAGAGATGTATAAAGTATATGTCTCGCCTTCCTATGGTACTTGGGATTGTAAGATGTTTATTATTTGGATTCTAAGATCCATCATTCATTCCCAATTACTTAGAGGAACTTCTTTAGCCATACGTCTTCTTGAAGGGTGGCAGAACATGTTTTGTGTTTTGATTCCATGGATGACATATATGCATTGTCTATCTCTTTACTTCCTTAACTCCATTAACACTTGCCTAGGTCTTGTATTTGAGTCTCCTTTCAAAAAGTGAGTTGTTTCCAAGACAACTCAATCCATAGCACAATTAGACCTCAAAATGGTTACCAAGTTCGACAAAAAAAATTTGGTCTTTTGCATGATTGTGCAAAATTATGTCACTAACCATATTCTTATTATGGGACTCTATCCACCTTTTCTGTGTTGAATTCATCGTAGGATGCATCTCTATAGGGTTGTGCCATTAACTTCAAGGGGTATCCATGGGTTGGTAGTTTAGCACACTGAGATGCTTAAGGATCACACTTGTACATGTCTTAGGTGGCAACTATACCTTGTGTAATATCCATTTATCTTGTCATTCAAAATAGATTAAATACCCTTTTGGGTCCTCGACAAAAAACACGGACCCTAAAATGAGACTTTTTTATGGACTAAAAATAGCTTTTTTGGAAATTTGCGAGGGACCAAAATGTTCACCAATCGACCCTTATTCGTCTTTTTCAGGAACTAAAAGGGCATTTCTTTGTGTGAGGGACCAAAATGGGGTCCGTGTTTTTTTCCAGGGACCCAACAAGGTATTTACTCTTCAAAATACACTACTACAAAAAATGGCTTTTAGACCGCCACATTTAAACCGGTTATAGAGAATCAAGTCTAAAAAGTATGACCAGTAGCATTTTCATAAATATAAAGAACTTTTTAGACCGGTTTCTTTTATATAAGGTTTAAAATATATTATTTAGACCGGTTTTTCGAACAACCGGTCTAAAAGGATATAAAAAAATTGATTACTTTTAAGACCAATTTTTACAAATATCCAGTCTAAAAGATTAAACTTTTTAGACCTAATTTTACTTATACCCGGTCTACAAGTTGTAGAATAAAAAAATCAAATAGTTATTACTTTTAAGACTCTTTTTATAAAATAATCTGTCTAAAATGTTAACTTTTAATACCTTATTTTGACCATAATCGATCTAAAATATTTTCATTAGAACCATTTTCGTCACACGCCGAAAATTGAATTTCGTGACACTTTCTTCATCCCTTAATGTATGTGAGCCTACCCCTCTCCTCTCCTCTCCTCTTCCTCATCAAGTCTCACAAACATCTCTCTTCCTCTCTTCTAGACATCATGCCCTTTCCTCACCCCTTCAACCTTTGGCTTCCTGTCTTCATAGGACCAAATAAAAAATCTTCTCACTTGCAAACAGATCCAAGGGTCCAGAGTTCACGAAACATGCAGATCTAAGAATTCAGAAGCAGAAGCATGCATATATGAGAATTCAGAAGCGAAGCAGTGAACTCATTCTTCTTGATTCATCGCCCAAGCCGATCAAGGAAAGAGGAAAGAGTAGAAGAAATCGATAGAGATGGAAGGTGGAAGAAGAGGCTTCATCAGCGACAGAAACAACTTTAGTCAGAGGGATTCTTACCGTCAGAAGTAGAAGCATGTAGATTTGAGAATTCAGAATTGAAGCAACAAACTCATTATCATTAATTCCTTGCCAAAGCTGATCAAGAAAAGAAGAGAAAGTAAAAGAAATTGATGGAGATGGAAGGTGGAAGAAGAGGCTTCATCAATAGTCGAAACAGCTTTGGTCAGAAGGATTCTGGCTATCCGATTCTTTTAAGGGGTCAGGTGAAGCTTGCTATAGTGCTGGGCTTGGCCAATTCTATGGTTTCAATTTTCTCCCTTGCTTGTCCTTCTTCTCATCTCACTCATTGATATTACATCCATAGATCGAAATTAGTTCTTCTTCCCCATGAGAAGCCTTTTTTGTTTCTCATGTACATATTCGGGGTTTTTTTGTTAGATTTCTGTACAATTATTTACTTAATTAATTTTTGTTAGTGAATTCAATTGGTTAGTTCATGTCTTGTTTCTAAGTCCACTTGAATTTGCGAATTCCACTTTTCTTCTATGTTCATCAATCTTCTTGATTGTTAAAAGTGAGACATTTAGGACTGGATATTATACACAATCGTCTTAAAAGTCTTACCTTTTAGACCTTATATCTTAAAAATTGGTCTAAAAAGTGATTTTTAAGATCGGTTTCTCAATTGGTCCTAAAAATAATAGACTTTTGAGATTCGCTACATTGAAATCGGATCCAGAACCTGTCCAAAAAGCGCTTTTTGCATTAGTGATATATTTTGTTCTACCCATAAATTCAATTCTAAATTTAAGGATAATTCAAATCCTCAATTCCTTTAACTCAATCAAGACTTGTTTCAGCTTGGTAATATGTGATTTGAAATAAAAATATGACTTCTCACAGAATAATCTCAAGATCGTTTGGCACTCATGTAGTAGTCTTCAATTATCTCGAAGTTAGTGAGGCTTTCAATTTGTAAACCTTTAGATACCATTGCTTAGTAATTGACTCTACAAAGCCCTCAAGCTACTTCATGTAAACTTCATAATCCAATTTGCAATTCGGAAAGTTGTCTTTACATTTTCTTGATGTAATTTCAAGCCTAAACTTGTTGTTATAGCCAAAATTGGTCATTCAAAGTTAAGGTTCACAATAGGAAAATAGGTGTTTTAATGCCTTCTCATTGTAGTACCCCTTAGCCACTAAGTATCTTAGGTTTGATCTACTCACTTTTGTATTTAGAGAACCTACTTGTTTCTTATTGCCTTTCATCTAGGTGGTAGATCCCCCAGTCATCTACTTAATTTTTAAAAGAATCTGTATTTTCTTGCATCTCCCTTTGGCATTCTCCTTAGCATGCCATTTTAGTGTCTTTAGACACCTTTAGGTAGCCATACTCACTTTCTAAATGATGAAGAAAACATTCAATCTATAAGGGAATTTATACCCTTATCGTCATTTATTGAATGACGATCTACTTCGAGGTGGACGTCAAAAGATTATCTTCCTGTGTATGGGTTTGGTGTTCTGCATGTAACTTTCTTTTGTCTCTCTTACCTCTTCTACCTTGCATCCTCTTGTGAAATTGCCCTCAACCCTCCCACTCATGTAAGTGAACTGAAGAATAATCGCTTATTCTTTTGTCACTGTTAACCTCATAAAGAGGTTTGGTATTGATGTCGTTCTTTGCTAGGAAATTTGTATTCTATGAACATTGTGTCCTTTAATCCTCTTTGAGTCACTGATAAGTCATCATTTTCACTGATGAAGATGTATCTTTTTGAATTTTCATGTCATCACGTGAAGAAATACCTTTTATACCTTAGACCAATTTTACGTATAAGAAAGATTATGGATATAAGCTACTGACTCTTATGGTCTTAAGGGGCTTAGTACCGATTTAAGGCCCATCCGCAAATTCATAGGGCATGGTTGTGACTAACTTGAAGGCAATCAATTTAGTGTGAAGATAATTGCTATGAGTTAATCTACCAAAATATGGTTGGTAGTTTCATTAATGTTATTGTTTGCTCAACCATGTTAAGGAGAGATTTATCTCTCCACTTCAACAACTCTACGGTGTTGAACGGTTCTGGGATTGATAGTTGTCTAACAATCTCATTCTTGTCCATAGAGCATCTTGGGCTAACCTTAAAGGTGTTCTTAACCCTTATTAGTTAAGAAGGTATTAACCTTTTAATTTAACTAATTTTAGCTATTATCTAATAATCTTATGTTGGTCGATTTCCTTGATGGCAAGTGAACCAGTCACACAAGTAATAAAGTGTAAGTAGAGTATCGTCCCACAGAGACTGAGATACCGAAGAGTGACACTCAATTGTTATGATAGTTGTGCAACAGAAAGTAAATATAATTGGTTTGAGGGGTTTTTGTAATTATGCTAATAATAGAAATAAAGAGAATAAGTTTTAAGAAGATATCAGTGAGAAGTTAGGCTGAACTCGGAATCATCCTTGAGCGCATCAATCCCCCAGTTGCTCTACCCATTGTTATAGCATCCATACTGTACAGCTTCCGCAATGCTACAACATGGCTACAAACTCCAACACTATTCGGTTAACCCACCTCTATAATCTATCGAAGCTTTCGCGTCCAATACATATGATACTAACTATACTCCTTCCATATTCCTATGGCAACTTTCTAGTTAAATTTGCATTATACTCAGGGTGTCATGGTTATGAGAGGTAGACCCATTCCTGAAGCCTACAATAAATAGGTCAAGCCTTGCACCGGCTGCCTAGAAAACATCAAGCTTTCTCGAGAGGTCTAACCTCGACTCCTTGCCGGTAAGCCGAGGCCACAAATCTAGCCCTTAGATTCCTCTAATCGACTAGTAATTAATTCACTGATAAGCAAACCGAATCTATTAAATTAAGAACTTGCAACTAGGTTCATGTAACACTTAAGAATTCATCCTCGTTCAGCCATCAGAAAGTTAGTTCTTGACTGACGAGGGAAACACAAAACAGATAGTAACAAAATGACCCATGATCTATCTACTAAAATAAAATAAAGAAAAAAACAGAAAGCTTGATGGTGTGGAAGAAGCCCTATCACATCACTACTCCACGTCTTCTTTGCTCCGTCTTACTACAAGGAAGGATGCTGGGTTATCCTGGAATTCTTGTGCTAGTGAAGTCTCTCACTCTTCTTTTGAGTCTGCCGAATGTGGAATCTCGTTTTGGCTCAGTGCGACTCCCTCTTAGGGTTGACTTGCTGTTTCCTTTTATACTCAGGCCTTCGTGTGACGCAAGTTTCAGCTAGCTGGGCTTTCTAAATCTGTTGAGATCTATCGCATATTCTGTTTGTAAATTGATTCTACTAATCCTGCGGGATTCTTCAAATATTTCCATTTTGATCCTCCGCATCTTCTATTTTATTACGTCAGCAATCTACCTATCGATCTCGATCTTTATTATTATTATTTTTGAAATCAGCTAGATAAAAAGGTCAGAAAATATGCCGATAGCATTGCGTCCTTTACTTTGCTATAGCTTTCGTGATGCTTTTTATTGTACTTCGAGTTGCGGTCAGAATGCTATAGCATCGTATCAGCTTTGCAATACGTTCTTTGAAATGCCACGCCAAAGTCCAGTCAGCAAAAAAAGTCAAACTTAACGGTCAAATGCTATTTTTGCACCTAATTTATAACCACATAGTCACTTTTGCACCTAAAAAAAGCATTTGCTACTGGGCGCTCCTCGGAGAAAATCACATGTCTATTTTTGCACCTTAACCCTTTATTAGAAAGAACTTGGCATGTTTGCCTTAACTTATTATTTGAAATTTGCTTCAAGTGTTGCCTGACCAACGTGTTAATGGAGACTTAGTACACTAAGTCAAAACTTAACTTAGTTTTAACTTTATGGAAGATGACCACCAATTCCATCTTCCAAGACTATCCACATTGCTTGGATAGAGTTTTATTGTTCATATTGGCATGCCATCAGAAATTTGACCAATCTCGTTCTTTCAATGCTTGGTAGCATAAGCTTCATGTTTCCTTCAAGGTGTTTTAGCCTCTGGATTCAGAAGAACAATTAGTAAGATGTTCTGACATCTCATTCTTCTTGAATGTAAGAGATTTGAGAGTTTCTAACTCTATAAATATCTCTATCGAGTTTGTCTTCATGGACTTGGTTATAATATGGTCACTTAAAATGATTATGGGATACAACTTTGTTTGTTCAAGTAAGAAGAAGGTTAATTAGATAATAAGTTTACTTGTTTTGTGTTTTGGAGACAACTAGGTTGACTCCTATCCCACTCATGCTAGTTAGCCTCCTACCCTTTTAATCGTAGTCTTTATCAAACACATTCCCCTTTGGGTTTCTGGATGTGCTTCAAAAGCTCCTACTCAATGAATGTTAGACCTAAAAGAGAATATACTCACTTCAATTCTAACATTAAAGACTTTAACTGTAAATTCAATGAAACAGAACATTCAAGTTGCTTGAAAATTTGCCTCATATTGTAGTCTCTTGATTGGGTTGCCCCTCTCATAAGCTTCTTTTTGTTAGACCTGGCTATCACCCAAGAGGGGGGTGTGAATTGGGTGTCTGATAAAACTTTAGATAACTTTGAAAATCTTTTCGCAACTCACTGAAAGTAGTTTGTATGACAGTAGTGATTTATAAAACAATAAACAATCATTCAAACATATATGCTGGGAATATAAGAGATAAGGGAAGAGAATATGCAAACGGTGATTTATACTGGTTTGGCCCAATCCTTGACCTACGTCCAGTCCCCAAGCTCTGCTTGAGATTTTCAATACACTATCCTCTTGTTTAACCGGGCACAAGAGAAGCCTATACAAACGCACAAGTTCACCCAGGCACGTGTGAAGCTGAATCTCTTACTGAGATACTCCTTTCAATCAGTTATACACTCTGTACTCGAAGTTATCCTCTCACTAGGATACACTTCCCCTTACAAGTTGTAAACTGATAACCCAATCTCCAAGTCCCACGACTTGAGATTCTTACAATGATTTAAGGATTAGAAATGCTCTCTCTGCAAGAGTAAATGAATAAACACTGAAGTATAATACAAATCATTTCACTCTTTATGGTGAGCTATGTAAGCATTGAGAACAGAGAGTGTATGAGTTAAGCGTTGGATTCAGAATGTCAGCATTTCGACAGTGCAAGCTATTGTCTCTATTTTGAATGTGTCTCTACTTATAGACAATTGATATTAATCCGTTGAAGCATTCGTCAATTGTAGAATATGAATAGTGACCGTTGCATATTTGAATATCGGTCCGTTGAGAAAATATTACCGTTGGAATATTACAGTTGGGATATTGAAGTCGTAGCATTTGAAGCTGATGAACAAGTTGAGCATCTTAATTCATCGAAGAACATTACAGTTGAGTATTTAACTCTGTTTCTTCAAGTTCCACGTCTTCTCTGCCATTTGTGAAAATCTGCAGCAACCTTCATCTTCATGCTTTGACAGATTTTGATTTCTGTCAAGTTTGATGTTATCTCAAACTTTAATCACCTGAAACTTATACACAAATGATATAAATGATGTTAAGAAGTAGTATAAGTTCTTTTGGAATTCATCCGGATGTTCTTCATGAGAATCCAAGATTTCAGACACGGTGATTTTCTGATGCAGGGAGGTTGACTCGAGTTATTCCATGTGACTTGAGTTGTTTTAAGTGCCAGATGCTTTCTGTTTGGATTCTGACTCGAGTTATTGTATGTGACTCGAGTTTCCCACATGTCATTTCTTTTCTGTCTACGAGTAACTTGAGTTATCCTTCATGACTCGAGTTGAGTGACTTGAGTTATCTTGCCTGACTCGAGTTAACCAGTCCATTAGCATTGTCATTGATCCTCAATCCGAGCTTTTGATCAACTGAAACCTGCTCATAAAGATTATGAATACCATTGAGAAGTATAGCAAGTAGTAATCAATTGATAACATTAATTTCAGAATTGTCGGAGACGTTGTGGAATAGTTCTCTACTACTTTGTTCATTCGAGTTAAAATCTCTTCTCAATATTCATTCTTCTCTGTCTGCCTCTCTGATTGACGTTGACTCAAGTTTCTAGTCCTAACTTGAGTTATCCAAGCCTAGTTAACAACTCATTCCAAACTCATTGTATGTTGAGCATTTTTGAACCATCTTGAACTTACCGTAACTTTTGAAGGCCATATCTCCATGATATGAACTCCGTTTTGGCGGGTTCAAATCTTGATGGAAATAATTTTGAGTCTAATTTCATATTCCACTGATTTCAGCTCAATTGGATTTGTATTTTGTGAGATACACCCAAAACATCAAAGCTTGTTCAGCAGTGTGGCGTGAATTTCAGTTCCAACTTCTACAATTCATATCTCCTTGATGTGACCTCCTTTAGGCTTTCATTTTATATCAAAATGACGCATTGGGAGTCTAGTTTCATATGCCACTAGTTTCACCTCAATAATATCTCTGGTTTGGGAGATATCATCGAAATACCAAACCTCGCTCAACTGAAACGTGAAACAGAGTATAACAGAGGTGCTGAAAAACACTGTTGACTCTAGTTATTAGTGATAACTCGAGTTACATGACTCGAGTTACTTAGTGATAACTCGAGTTATATCAGTCCAGAAACCCAGAAACACTGTAGCAAAGTGGTTAACTCGAGTTGCAACCTCATGACTCGAGTTGGATCATCCTGAAGCTCCCTTTTGCTCATTTTAACTTTGAATTGAGCCATTCCAACTTCTATTTGATCGTGGAGACTTCTAGAATCAATCTTGAAACTTGTATAATGATATTCTCATTAAATTCATCAAGTTATTCCTTCTTCCATCTCCCATCTTGATCATTCTTCATAATTTTGCTTGGACTCATCATTCTCTGCAACTTCAATATCTCCTTCTTGATTAATCTCTATAATTCAACTTGGATTAGTCCTCATTAAATATATCAGTTAGTCAATGTAGGAGATAGCTATGTTACTCAATCTTTTTGCTTTTAATAATGGCATTTATATAAGACATCATCAAAACTTATCATATCTAACACTTTTGGCCATACAAACTTATGTATCATCTTGCTACAATGTTCAACTCCTCTTAGCCATGTTTACATCCACTCACTTTGATGTGCTTGTAATATATCTCCAATTGGATGAAATGATTCCTATATCTCTTCCTATCTCGTCCATTGTCACAATATTTATGAAATATGTTGACTAACAAGTCAGTACTTCAACCTCAATTGACTCAATGTGGTTGAAAACTTGGGAGGACTTTTTTGTCAGTTAATAAGGTCATATTGCCATAATTTTCAGGTTTTATCTTAATTGATGAGTCAAGATCGCATAGGATCTCGTATTCAAAAGCTCATTTGAATACCTTCCCAAAAAAAGAAGAATATTTCAACATTAACAGTATGTTGCAGTTGGAATCTTTTTAGTGGTTATTCTAACTTATTTTAAAAACAAAAAGAATCAATACTCACTCAAATTGAGCAATTTTTAGTAATTTCTAAGTGTATAACACTTCTTTTTTACTTAAATAAGATCTAGACTTCCTTCCAAAAATTGCAAATTACATATCAAATTGAAGCTCTAGAATTTTGGGATTTTTTAGGAACAAACCGCATCTAAATAGGAGGTCCTATGTTCTTACATGCGCCACTAGAAGGTGTCTAGATTGAAAAATTCTAATAAATTGGAAAATTTCTGCGACGACCACTCTAAGTTAACCCCATGCTCGCGACACGCGTCGACATCCCTTGTTTCATGCGTCATCATGAGGGTGTGAGCCACATTGTCATACCCCTTGTTATTACGACATTTATAAGAGTAATACAATGATATATAGTGGGCAACATAGGAATATCATAGTATACCGATAGATAAGTCATTCTTGGTTACAACAGGATCTTTCTACGGAGTTCATCATACAAAGATCTAAAGTACCAATATCATAATTATACAGCTCCAAAATAACTATAACTAAAAAAATATATAATTCCATGGTCTTATCTAATATCAAGGCTGTAACCATCAATTTTCGATGTTTGTTGTTTTTTCTGCTGCCTTGACCACGTCATGAACTTTGGGGAAAGTCTGGGATTCAAGTGAATCCTAGAGTAACAGTTAACCTCATATACGAAGTATCTACAATCGTTTCATTTATTTATAAACATATAGTTGATCATAAACAAAAAATAGTCCACATAATACATTGCCATACTCAAAAATCAAACATCACAAATCACATGCAACATAAGTTGCAACCATTCATTACACGTTACAATACCACATCACTGGGTACTTATTAGGGTAGGGTCCAATAGGACTTACACCTAATTATCGGAAGAGACCAAGGGGTTCTTCCTGCCATCTGGCTTATGAATAGTGCCATTGGGAAGAGACCAAGGGGTTCTTCCAGCAAACTGGCTTGCAAATGGTGTCACACAGAAGAGACCAAGAGGTTCTTACAACCCACTGGCTTGGATAGTACTACTAGGAAGAGACCATGGGGTTCTTCCAACCAACAGCTCTTAAGTGATATTGACCTACACAAACAGAACTTTAACAAACAGGGTTCAATCATACACATATATATGGTCATACAAGGTATGTGAGAGTTAGTGTTACTACTTGATTGCTTTAACCGAGTAGATTCCAGGAACTTCGCTTGTTCCGGGTAATTACGGGTTCCTATAATAACACATTATGGACAATGATCAATACTAATCTCAACTCTTGACATTTTAAATGTCATTTAATACATTATAACTAATCATGGAATTACTAGACTTAGGTTATGTCCATGATTTCATTGTTTCCTTCATTTTTGCACATTTGACCCTATTTTCCAGAATTTGTGCTGTAACTTTGAAAAATTATATCTCATAGCGCAAATGTTCAAATGAGGTGATTCCAAAGCCTATGGACTCCTTATCAAGTCTAGTTTGAAGAAAAAATGGTTTTAATATCTATTCTCATGCACATCAATCCAAGTTTAATAAAATAGTACTGTTGTCCAAATTCATTCCAGAATTGCAGGCCATTTTTCAAATATTCATAACTCAGTGTACACAAATTAAAATTCGACCAATTACCTATCAAGTTAAAGATTATTATGTATACTTTAATCCTGGAAAATTTCATGACAATTGATATTATTTACTACCCCGAATATGCGTCACAAACATACTGTCCATACAGAATTTTCAGAGCAAATTTCTAGCTTCGGTAAAAATTCAATCCCGGAGCTTCCAAAATTCCTACCGAACCTCTATCCTACACAATTTCACATTTTAAACACAATGGAATCATAAAATAGGCCAAATTACAACTCCTTAGGTCTGTCTTGTTCTGGCTGAACCTAGGCTTAGTGTGGCAGTCCAAAATTTTAAGGTTTTTGCTTCGTAAACACTCTAGTTTTGGTTCCTAACCACATTGTATCTTTATTTTTGAATCATATACACATGTTATCCTACTCTAACAAATCAGGAAGAGCCTCCTTATAGCAAATCAACCATCCAAAATTCACAGAAATCACCAGTAAACTCCAATATAGTACTAATTCTTGGTTTCTTCAAATTCACATAAGATCCCTAATCACCTCTGAACAGAATAAATTCAATGATTAAAGAGTAGGAGAAGGAAAGGATTAGAGATTACAATCCCGTAGTGCGAGAAATCACTTCGATTTCACGAGGTTTTTGCTTTGTCTTCTTCTTTTGAGCTTTTCAACAATTTGAGACTTCAGGGGCTGAGTGTCGAATTGAAATGGAGAATTGGAATGGAGAATATATGATTATAATGGGTCTAAGTCAGTTTATAAGGGCTGTACAAAATTGCCCTTAATCTTCCGCGAAATTACGATTGTGACATTAGTTATAAGTTTAATTGAATTTCAACCTTTTCTTTTGTAATCCAATTGTCCAAAATTCTTGGGCCATTTTTAGGAAAATATTGACCCATTTTATTGGTCAAAAACCCATACTCAAGTTTCCATAAATTTTAAATAATTATGGAATATACGGCACATATTCATAAAAGGTGCAATTTTAATCTTCCTTCAATTTTCTCGAGTTTCCAGTGGAACTCAAGCAACTTCTTTTCATTTCTTTTTAGTCCAATTTAATGCTCCAAAATGGAACAAAGAAGTATTGATTCCTTATATCCATTAGTGCCAACATATATCTCAAAGTTTTCAGTTTCGGCAAAATCGGGTATTTTGGGTAAAATTGACCTTTTAATCAAAATTCACCTTTTCTTTTGTCCAATTTGGGCAACCTGAATGCAATTCAGGTCGCCTAAATTCAAAAAGTGGCGACACGAATTTCATTCAGGTCGCCAATGTTAAAAAAAAATTAAAAACAAAACCACCCACGGCGCCAAACAAATAAATTTTATTCCAAAAAAAATCTCATGGCGCCAAACAAAAAAAATCCCATGGCGGCAAAGAAAAAAAATTCTCATATGGCTATTAGGCGCCCTGAAAAAAATTTAGGTCGACAAAAACGAATTTTATGAGTCCTAAACTATAATTCAGGACGCCAAAAATAATTTTTATTCCAAAGAACATTAAATACCATGGCGCCAAACAAAAAATTCTCGCGTGAAACTACTTAAAGCGTCCTGAAATAATGTTAGAACGCCAAAAATCAACTTTACAAGTCCTAAACTATTATTCAGGACGCTGAAGGCTCATTTTCCTTCCATATATTTACAAGAATGCCACTGCCTTCATTTTTTTACTTCCTATTTTTAAATAAGGACGTTTTTTAGGGTAGTAATATCCAATTTTTGTAGTAGTGTGAATCCACAACCTTATGATTATGAGACAATCCCTTACCAAATGGACCAACCTTTGTTGGGTCCAAAGTGTTTAATTTTGGCTTTGGAGACACGTAGACAACTCCAAGAATTGGTTTTTATAAAAAATTAGTTTTATTTAAACAAAATTATTATCAACTCTGAGAAATTTTCATTAATTCCATATTTTTCCCGGATGATGGTGATCAATATAATTATCATAATGACTAACAAATCCATATCACTTTATTAATAAACATTATTGTTGTTTTAAAAGTAAAACTCCTCAAAGTTGTTCATGACAAAAGGAAAACTCCTGGAGAACACCTCTAACTTTTTAAAATCTCCAATCAGGTTTGCTTTCTACAATTGATAAGGGAAAGACTAGACTTGATAAGAAATTTACAACTCATTTTAGTATGAAATCACGAATTTGAGATTTTGAAATGTGATGGAGGTCTTTTTCTGAGATTTTCCCTAAAAGAACTCCTCACATTTTATTATGTAAAGTTACGAAAAGTCGAACGGTCATTACAGTGTGGTTGAGAACTTTAGTGCTGCATAAATTTTAACAAGTTGAAGAGATCATTTAACATATGAGTATATTGTTGGAATCTGTACACGCAGCGGATTTAAAAACTTTACGAATCCCTTTTGAGGATCGCTCAACCACGTTTAAATTAAGGTTAAAAGAATCTGAATCATACCTATAGCAAACTGGTCATGTCTCGTTCTATTTGAACTGGTGGGCTACCTTCTCGATCAGTAGAAGTTGACTCAACGAATCGCCTTCCTCTACCGGTATCCACACGAATAATCTCCGAACACGACTGCGGCAGCGTGCTAGCGCCTTCGAACTTGCGTCTCTCTCTCTCTTTTTGTTCTAGGGTTTCTCACGACTTTCTAATACGCTCGACAAAAGTCCCGTAGGTTTTTCTAAACTCGATAGGCGTATTATATTCAAAACTAATCCGTATTAATTTTTGAAATTCGAATTTTGAATCGATTAAAAATATATTAATTAAATTTATCTAATAGATCTAATCTAATCTATTTATTTAATCCGAATTAAAAGCCTTCTAATTTAATTTATCTCTATAAATTAAATCCGAGAAATGATATCTATCTATTTGATTAAATCTGAGATACTGTATCTCAATTTAAATTAAATATATATATATGATATCTTTATTCGAAAATTAAATGTGAGATACAATATCTATATTTGTTTTAGATATTTAATTTATCAAATAAATCAAATACAAAACAAATATTATATAATAATATTATAATCTCCATTAAATAATATTATTATATTTAATTTCAAATAATATATACATACATACATCCTAGATTAAATACTTTATTCATTAAATCTTAGATATATCTAAGATTCAATGAATCTGGACACTTTTGCTCGTGTTGAGCTATTCTTGTGTGCGACCTTGCTGGCCCACATGAGATTGGCAGTGGGCCAATAATGTACCAGCCCACAAGTCGCAAGTGGCTTCTAGCAAGACATTGCGACTACCCGATTCATATGGGGATCGATGATACGATACTACTTATCATACAACCATGTCACGTCCCTTTTGTCACGCGATAATTTGGTCAAGGACGAGGCAAGGATAATGTCAACTTCTTGTTTTTGACCATTACTTTCTCGATTCTCGAGTAGTCTAATAATTGAAATGGAAACTCCTTTCCACCGTAGTATAACCATACATTTCTCAGACTCACTCATCGAGAGGCCCAGTATTATCTCTCTACAAATGTGAGGGACAAATTTCATCTTGACCATTCACATTCCTCTGCTATTCATAAATAAAAATAAAAACAAATTCAATAATAGCTCATGCTATTCATAAAACTACAGATAATGTCTCTCATTTCTTAGACAACATATAATGCACATAAAAACAAGCCTAGTTTGAGGAAATGTTTATTTTTAAGTTTAAGTTTATTTTTTAATTTCTTATTTGGTTTTAATTTTTCTTCTTCTTCATATACTAATTATTTCTTTCTTTCCTTCTGTAGAAATTCAAGGATGTGTTTCTTCCTTTCTCCACAATTTCAAAAGTACCTCCATAAATAAATACTTGTTCAGTCATTAATATAAGACATATTTGAGGAGTTGGTTTTGGTTCTAAATATAAGACTAGTTTTCATATTTGCCAATCTTCATATTTTCTTCTTCTTCAAGTTCAATTACATAAAGTGAAGAACTTAAATTAGTTTTACCTCTACATTTCATTTTTCAATCATTGTCACACCCACCGGGAGTGTCGGCATTCTTGACCATAATCTTACACAGTAGTGTGGCAAAATCAGAAATAGTTTGTTATACTGATATATCGGAAATTAAATTTGATTACATAACAAAGGTAATCCCAGCTTATACCCCTTACAGACATTCACATTCATTACAAACATTGTAAACTAAAAATACATAACACATTGTCGTCCCTTGGTTCTTCAAGCCATCCCTCTGCTATGCCGTCTTCAAGCAACACTCCCTCCTTGAGCCTTGTGCATCACTTCTCTCCTGTACTTACCTGCCTATTGGTTGGTAGTGGAGGGTGAGATTCTGAGGAATCCCAGTAGTAGACAATATCAAATAGTGCATGCAAGATAAATGTTAATGAATGATATACTTGTCTTGCATAAGCTCATGTTAACATAATGTCATATCTACATGCTCAATGCTTCATGCATCATACTCATGGCCATAACATAATCATAAACAAAGCTTCAATCATTCAAGTATGTTAAACGTAGCAAGAAAGTATAGCAATCAAACTTATACATACAAGAAACAATATCAAATACATGCAAGTAAGGTAAGCCCAATACCTTTTAAGGACTACTATCCTTACTCGAGTTCCTCTTTCGTCAACCGTCAGGGTTGCTTGAAGTTCTTTCCTTCTCCTTCTAGCCCGAAGGACATAACCATACCTTTAGAACTAGGGAAACTGAATGTTTACCAAAGTTGTATTAACCTTACAACTTTTACCCCTTATGTTCCTTACTTTTGGACTTAACCTTAAATTCCCAGAATTTTCATTAAAATTTGAAAATTTATAATTAAATGCAAAAAAATAATTTAAATATGAAGTCGACTCTCACATGTTCTTAGGTAAGTCCACGTTCACAAAAAAATAATGCCAAAGGTCAGGACTTGTCAATTCATTCCCAGTTTGTATGTTTTCCCTGACTGTCCAGTTAAGCTTCCTGAATTCATAACGTATCTTTAAAAATTCATATTTGGAGTTCAAAGTGTCTAATTTAGGTAGTTCAAAAACCTATAAACTCCTTATTAAGTCTATTTTTTTTTGGTAAAATTAGTTCCAAAATTTTATCACAAGTAATTCATTTGTAGTTCCCAATAACGTCTTGACTACCCAGATTGGGTCATTTTATACAATTGATTTCTCTCTGAACAGAGCTTAGAAAAATAAAATAAAATATCCACCATTTAAAGATATACATGTCCTCTATTGTCTCGAATATATTCATAATTTTTAGTGGACGTTTACTTGGTCAAACCACATAGACAAGCAACTGACCTCAGGGTTTCCAAAACTGGCGATTTTTACTACTTTAAAGAGCTTGTTAGTTAATGTTTGAAAGCCCTTTTAAAAATTAATTCACCAACATATTCCCACTCCATTTTCCATGAGGAACACGTTAGTGGTCTCAGATTTTGCAAATTTCAAGTATTTCTTTAAGTTTACCACAAATTACAAAATCTGGGTTTCCAACTTAAAGCTTTCAAATCTTGAAGAGGAAGTGAATATCCTTACCCCTAGGCTTGCTCTAGCTCTTGTGGGTTTTCCTTCTTCTTAGTTCAGCCTACTATAAAATCCCTTGCATGTGAGTTAAAACTCACAGAATCATCATGCAATAAGGTTTCACAACATACCTTAGCTTCTTCTTCCTCTTTCTTCAAACCATGAAGCTTCTTCATGAGTATGAGGTTGATGATGAAGAAGATGATTGTGGAGATGGTGGAGGAGGAGATGAGCGTTGGTGGTGTAGGGAGGAGGTCATCGAGGAGGGAGGAGGAGGGAGAGGGAGTTGATGTAATTTGAGAGAGGGAGAAGGAGAATGCCGTGAGATGAGAGGGAGAGAATTTTGACAATTTGATTAGCGGAGTATGTGTGTATTGCCATGGTTAATAGGGAATGAGAAGGTGACAAATCTGATTCCATGTGAGCATGCCATGTGTTTGCCACACAAGAAGACAAGTGTTGAGCTTATGTGAAAAGATAATGCCAAGTGTTTGAAGTTTGCATGATAGAGGACATGTGTTTGCTTGCATGTTTGACAAGTGTTATGTTGCATTATGTGTGTGTGTGTGTGTGTGTGATGACACCATGTGGTGTCTTGATATGTGTGTGTGTCTCAGTTTGCGTGTTGGGTTCTGGTGTTATTGTCTCAGTTTGTGTTTCTGGGTTCTGGTGTTTTTGTCTCGATTTGTGTGTTGGGTGCCAGTGTTGTTGTCTCAGTTTGCGTGTTGGGTTCCGGTGTTTTTGTCTCGTTTTGCATGCTTGGATTATGTATATGTGTTATCATCCACTCATGGCGCCAAGTGGCGTCTTGCTTGAATGCCACTTGTCCATTTGCATGTGTAGGTGAGGTGTCACCTTCTTGTTAGTTCTCTATGTGTTTTGATGATGACTGACAATTGTAAGATTGATTCAAGCCAAAATGATTTCACCTAGACTTTGCTTTGCAATTACTTACAATTTTGCATTTTGACTCTAGTCACGACTCAAGTCATTGAGCTTTGAAAACGATTGAAAATATTGATTATGACTCGACTCATCATTAAACAACTCGAGTCATCCCTATACTTCAATATTTGCAAAATAATTTCCCGATAAAATGACTCGAGTCATCCCTGACATAACTCGAGTCAGCATATTGTTTTTCACCTCTGTCTGATATTGACTCCAGTCATGACTCAAGTCATCTCAGCGCAAATCTTTCTGTTTGAAATTTCTCAGCAATGACTCAAGTCATAACTTGATTGACTTCAGTCATGACTCAAGTCATCTCGGCGCAAATTGATTATGTTTGAAATTTATCAGTCATGACTCAAGTCATCTCAGCGTAAATTGATTATGTTTGAAATTTATCAGACATGAATCCAGTCATGACTCAAGTCATCTCAGCGCAAATTGATTCTGTTTGAAATTTATCAGACATGACTCCAGTCATGACTCAAGTCATCTCAGCGCAAATTGGTTCTATTTGAAATTTATCAGACATGACTCTAGTCATGACTCAAGTCATCTTAGCACAAATCGATTCTGTTTGAAATTTCTCAGACATGACTCCAATCATTGAAAGACCTGGCTATTACTCAAGAGGGGGGGTGAATTGGGTGTTTGATTAAACTTTGGTTACTTTGAAATTCTTTTCGCAACTTACTGAAAGTTGTTTGAGTGACAGAAATAATTTATAAAGTGATAATCAGTCATTCAAATATATATCTTTGGAAACATAAGAGATAAGGGAAGAGAATATGCAACCGAGATTTATCCTGGTTCGGTCCAATCCTTGACCTACGTCCGTCCTCAAGCTCCACTTGAGATTTTCAATGCACTATCTTCTTTCAACTTGATTACACATTCGTACTTGGAGTAATCCTCTCACTAGGATTCACTCCCCTTACAAACCGTAATCAATGCACCCACTTGATTACACACTCGTACTCGAAGTAATTCTCTCACTAGAACTTACTCCCCTTACAAGCTATAATCAATACAATGGGTTTCCCACTCAAGATCACCCAATCTTGAGTAACTCTCAGATAGTATGGAAGGAATGATTACAATAAATCTTCTCTCTTAGAAGTGAATGAATAAACACTGAAGAACAATACAAATCACTTCACTCTCTATGATAAGCTTATCTAAACATGAAAAACAAAGAGTAAATGATGTGAAGGTCAGAGTATTAGCATGTTGAAGTTGTAGGCTGTTGTCTTTCCTTTCTGTCTTGGATCTGTCTTCTTTTATAGGTAGAGATCAATATATGACCGTTGGAATCTTGATTATAACCGTTGCCTTCATTAGACAATGTTCTGGTTCAGTTTTGGTCTTCTTCTCTCTCTAATCTCCACTTAATGTAGCTGTGCAGAAGTTCAGAGTTGACTCTTTGCAAATTAATCCGTTGGAGTAGCAGCTGCTGAATGTGGAAATCATTCTTTAACTCTTTATAAGCGTGTGCAAATGGATTACCCAAAAGTATGCAACTTTCTGGGTTTTGCATTTAAAGTTCTGACATGCTTTTTGCTTTTGCTTTAAACCTTCAATAAACACTCTCTAATTCATCCGAAACTCACTAAAAAAGTGGTTAAACATATCTAGGAACATTAGAGAATAATGATAGGAAGTATTAAGATCAAACAAGAAGGTTTTACAAAATCGTAGTATTTAAAATTCTGAAGACGCGTTGAAACCTTGAGGTTATGTTAGAAACCTTGAGGTTTCACTTGAATATGAAACCTTTGAAAAAATCGCGCCAAGAACAAACCTGGTTCTTTTCTGTAAACCTGGAGGTTTTCAAAATCACAAAAGTCGTTTGCTCTCTGGATGGCAGAAACCTCGAGGTTTTCGCCAAAACTCGAGGTTTCACTTAAATCTGGGAATTCTCAGTTTTTTGTACCAAAATAGAAACCTGGAGGTTTGAGAATAAAACTAGAGGTTTTGTAAACTTGGAAAAACACAGATCCTCTATGCCTGGACAAACCTCGAGGTTTGTCCAGAAACCTCGAATTTTCTCATAATTTTGGAAACTTTGAGAAAACTTCATTTAGCTCAAACCTGGAGGTTTATGCCCAAACCTCGAGGTTTCACAAAACTTGTGAAACCTGAGATTTTCATGTTAAAACAAAACCTTGAGGTTTTAGACAAAGACTGGAGGTTTTCAAGTGGTCAAAACTTAGGAGACTCTCTGTAAGTCAAAACCTCGAGGTTTAAACAGTAACCTTGAGTTTTGCATTTTCCAGAAAATGCTAAGAAGTTTCTGTGTTATGAAACCTTGAGGTTTCTCTGAAAACCTTGAGTTTTGCTCAGTCCAGAAACCTTGAGTTCTTCTCTGTAAGGCCAAACCTCTTGGCTTATCTCAAACTCAAGTTTACATGTCCCAGCTTGAGGTAAGAACCCAATGCAAGAAGAATCAGCTCCAAACTCATTGTATTATGTCCGTTATGATCCGATGAGTGAAGACTATTCTTGACCAGCATTTTTGAAACGTTTTGAATTGAATGTCAACTTTCGAAGGTCATATCTCCTTGGTCTGAACTCCGTTTTGGTTTGTTCAACTCTTGATAGAACACTCTGCGAGTCTACTTTCATATGCCACCAATTTCAGCTCAATATGATTTGTATTTTTTGATTTACACTCAAAATATTGAAGCTTGGTTTGCTATGTGGCGTGGATTTCACTGTCAACTTCCATAATTCATAGCTCCTTGATCTGAACTCCTTTGGGCTTGAAATTTATATCACAATGACGCATTGGGAGTATATTTTCATATGCCACTAGCTTTCCCTCAATCGAATCTCTGGTTTGGGAGATATCATCGAATTACCAGACCTCGCCCGAGCTGACCGTAAAACAGAGTTGCTGAAGACCGCTGAAACCTTGAGGTTTCACTTGCAAACTCGAGGTTTGCTTGTCTAGAGACACCAGAGATGTTGAAGACACTCAAACCTCAAGTTTTCTCGTCCTAAACCTTATATTTGCTTGTTTTAACTCTGAATTGAGCCATTTGAACTTCCATATGATCTTGGAGCCTTCTAGCATTAATATAAGCACTTGAATAATTATATTCTCATTCCATTCAACAAGTTCTTCCTTCTTTAATCTCCCATCTTGATTATTCTTCATAATCCAACTCTTTCTTTTTTCTCTTCTCTTGATCATTCTTTGTCATTCAACTTGGACTCATCATTCTTAGCAAGTTATACCTTCTTCAATATCTCCTCTTCTTCTTGATTAATCTCTATGATTCAATTTGAACTAATCTACATTAAACATAGTAGTTAGTCAATGTAGGAGATAACTATATTACTCAATATATTACTCAATCTTTTTGCTTTCAATAATGATATCCATATAAGACGTCATCAAAACTAATCATAACCAACATTCATGACTCAAGTCATCAAAGCGCAATATCCTTCTTTTTGGAAATTCTCAATCATAACTCGAGTTACAACTCGAGTAATCTAAATTACATATGATATATTTTGAATAATGACTCTAGTCATAACTCGAGTTATGCTTGTCAGTTTTTGATTTCTGCCTGCGCAATCTGATATCATTTGATTAAATGATGGGTGTTTCATGTAATTAAATATTATTGTTCCTAACCAAATTTAATCAGTTTGCTAGTGTATTTCAAATATATTTAAACATGTTTTTAAACTTGGAATTACGAAAAGCGAATTCTTGTTAGAAGCATTAAATGATGTCCCAGATATCAAAACTAAATGAAGAAATAGAACTCTGGACAAACAAAAAGCATTTCGGCTATTTCCTAGACAACATTCTTACTGATTCTCAACGGACAAATCGAATGAAGAATGTCAACGGAGAATAACGGCAACATCGGATGATACGAAGAGAGAGAGCAATGTTCAAACTCAACGGATATATTTGATATTCTCAACGGCTCATTAATCTCTCCTCAACGGTCATTAAATGCAAGTATCTATAAAAGCCAGAAGCATTCAAGTCTCCAATAACTGAAACTCTGCGCATTCAATTAGCGATTAAAAGCATTTATTGTTTCTACTCTAAGAGTTAATATCTTCGGATATATCAATCTTCAGTGATTATAAATCTACTCTTTTAGAGAGTTCTTTATTGATTATCCTCTTGTAAGAATCTCAAAGTATTGGGACTTTGGGATTGAGATATTTGGTTACAACTTGTAAGGGGGAGTAAGTTCTAGTGAGAGAATTACTCCGTGAGATACGAGTGTGTAATCATCTGAGTTAGTTGAAAAACCCGAAGAGTCTGGGGACTGGATGTAGGTCAAGGATTTGGACCGAACCAATATAAATCTATTGTGTTCAATCTCTCTTACCCTACTCTATTCATCTTTGTTTTGCATTCTACAAACAGAGCACTTCCGAGAGAAATTTTTAAAATCCCCAATTCACCCCCCTCTTGGTGATTAAGCTCCTTCTTTCACTTCTTACGATGCCACTTGTCTCAAGGGAAGGGAACTTTGTGCCAAGTGTCACCTTCCTTACTTGTAACGGCGCCATGTGTCATTTCTTTGCATGAAATGACATGTGTAATCTTTTTTCACATTATGGAGCCATGTGTAAATCCTTGATTTACACCAAGTGTCATCTTGGCACTTCCTTTGGTGACACGTTTCCCAAAACACTTTCTTGGTCGGGTTTTACTCGGGATTATGACACATATGCTCAGACCCGTCAAACGATGCCACATACCGTTGTTTTCTCCAAAAACACAAGGCATACCCGATTGCCCTGAAAATGCCTTATACTTACTTATACCATCATATTTTCACTCAACTAATTATCCTATATCTAAAGACATAGTTGGGTGGTATTGATGACTTCCCATTTTGAGTAGATTTGAGGTATATTTTGATATATTTGGGAAGTCATTAATCCTAATTTAAAGAGATTTTATTGAGATTTTAAGAGAAATCAATTTGGATACATCATTTATGGGATTTCAATTTAAAATAAAGGTTTTTGAGTTTAGGAAATAAATAATAATAATGAAAAAGCTTTCTTAAAAAAAAGAGAGAAAAATAAGAAATAAAAATTTAGTTGTTGTTGTTATTATTATTATTATTATTATATAATTATCTTTTGCTTTTGTTTCACAAGGACAAAGAGAGCTGAGACTAAATTGATACAGCAATTTGGAGAATTGAAGAAGATTTGAATACATGTGGGCCCCGCAAGTGAAAAAGGAATGGAAGACCTAAATTGAAATATAGAGGACGCTGTGCAAAGAAAAGGGAGGCAGAGGTGGCTATTGAAAAAAAAACACGATTCATATTTTGGGAGCTGCATCGTCATTATTCGGAGGCAGAAAAAGAAGAGAGCTTCATCGTCATTTTTGGATTTTGCGGGCACAAATGTGGTAGTGAACGATAGAAACGAACAGAGCATAACGGTCACGAGTTTTCTGGGGAGTATCATTGTGATTTTTGCTGGGCAAGGAGCGAGAGAACGGGAGCTTCGCAGACCACACACAACAAATCAGAGAAGCAACGCAACAGTCCAGACCTTCGACCATCTTCATCCTCTCACGTCGGCGAGCGTCGTCGCCGCAACTGTGCAGAAGGAGAGAAACAGAGCAGCGGCGGTGTTTTTCTCCGATAATTATTTTCTTGTTTAATTTGCGAAGAGGAGAGAGGTGCTGTTGTTGGGTTGTCATCATTGTCTTCTCCAACAACCTGCATCTCCGAACCATAATGAAGAGGTCTTACTGATTCTTTGTCTTTGGTTTTGTCATTCAAGTAACTCCGGTTCAGTTGTTTATTTGTTTCCAGTATGTTGTTGAACCTGAGTTTTGATTTTGCTGAGACTGATTCTATTAAAGCCATGTGCGGCTAACTTTTCCTTTGCAACTTAGAGTATTATGAACTTGTTTGAGACTTAAAAATTATTCCCACTAATTAGTTTTGCTTAATATTAATTCAGCTTATTTAATCTTGTTTTGATTATTCATTGTTTAGTGATTGGCCACCATTAAACATGTTTTGGGGATTTAGGATTAAACTTGACGAAGGAAATTTTAAATTGACCTTGGATTAAATAATGTGGAATTAGATTTTAATCTAATTTGCGTCTAGGATAGACATATACCTAATCTTGACCATTCAAGGTCTTGGCCGACCTCTTGGTCCCCCAAAAGTCAAAGATTGATTTTTCATCTTGCTTTATGGCCTCCGGTCCCGATAAAGCTACCGACGGCAAGTCCGTTTCGCGCGATTTCGTTGAAACTCAAAAATCTGGGCATGTAACTTTGAAGATCTTTACATCCTCTTTCATATTATCTATTTTGATCATCTTTTTGATCATATCCAGGTATTCTCCGGTGCGTCGGAAGATATTCGGACAAACACGCCGGTTACGGAAATCGCTTCCGATAGAACCAACTTCTGGACAATAATTCGCTCAATCGTAAAACGTCCAGTGGTTGCCTAACTTAATCCCGTGTTTGAAAACACGCAATTGTTTCTATAGGTTCTCACTTTGCCTATCTGGCTCTACTCTATCCGATCGCCTTTCCGTCTTATTAGGAATTAGGGTTTTCGGTTGCGGAATCGACGCCTGGTAAATTCTTTCTTCGGGTAAAAATTCACTTGTTCTTAATTTGATCAGTCTGAAAAGACTTTTACCTCTGGTTTACCTGTAGAATTTATTTCTAACTTTTCCCTCGCCCGCCTATATGCCGACTCACCGCATTATATTATTATTTTATTCTAATTACCATTTTAATTATTTAAACAATTCTTTTTAATTAAAAATAACCATAATTTCGACCCCCTTTTTAAAAATTCAGATTTATTTATTTTTCTATAATTTTTTCCATTTTTTAAAATATAATATTTTTTACCAAAATTCTCGTTTTACCCCCGCGCTTCGTTAGGGCTTAATCGGGCCTAATTTCTTCGTTTATTGATCTTTTCAGATCAGGTTTCTTCATATATTTATCTTTACTAATTTACATTATATTGTTATCTTTCAAACTTCTATACTTGATATTGTCATTTTATATCCCGTGTAAAATATTAAAAATGTTTACCCCATCAAGTTACTTTATGATTCCGAAATGCTTTTTAAACTTTTCTTCAAGTTATTTCCTATGAAATAATTTATTAAATTCTCATAATTTAGGGATATCACTTCCATATTTTTCTCATAATTTTTCATGATCTTTCAAGTATTTATCATAATATTTTTAGATCAAGTTTTTATCACCATTATATCATTTTTAATCATTCCGTTCATCGATTTTCCCATAACTTTTTCAACAATTTACTCTATAATTATAACAATTTTCTATAATATTTTTATCTCATGAATTTACTTCATTAAAATATTCATTAATTTTCCTTTATCTCGAAATTCCAGATTTGCTAAAATCCGGGTATTACATATACCTAGAAGCTCCGCATAATCAAATTAGAGTGATCCTGATTTGAATTGCATCTTAATTAATTGTGTGAGACATTGCATAATTATTTGAGGTAGGTGTATAAGTGGACAGACAGACATTTATACACGTTAATACTATAGATTAACTGATGAAGTTAAGTTAGAATTATTTTAGTGAGAATAGAATCTAAGAAACAAACAAGGGATTAGTATCTTTAAGTTGTCCTCCTTGATATTTGAATTCTCTCTCTGTTTGAAAGTTCTTGTTCTTATTAAAATTCTTTTTATTATTATTGGAAACAATTCTGATTTGCTCAACTTAAATGAAAAAGAAAAGGAAATTTAACACCTAATCACTAGTTTGACTGAGTCTTTGTGGGATGACCTTGATTTGCCACTTACTATTTTCATGACCCGTACACTTGCGGTGCTTAGTTAAAATTGGTAGCATCAGGTATCTTTTCAAATCGGATGTACATTGTATAAGTGTTTTGTGCCCTTTTTCATTGTCACTTTAATTCCACGGCTTACACATACTAGGTCCACTGACCCTTATAGCCGAGTTATTTAGTCTCGAAGAGCTATTTTATCTCTTGACATTCTTGGGACTTTTTCCGAACTATGCTTAGTTGTCTACCTAATTTAGGCTTAATCTTAATTCTTATGGCCCAAAATTTAGGATGTTACAATCATAATATTATGTTCATACTTAGCTAACTTAATTTAATAATTCTCACCAATTAATAATTATTATAATTTTAAATTGTATTCATTATACAACCTTTTAAAATAATAATGCAGAAATTTATTGCAAAAATTAATCATGGAAATTCAAATTTCAATTACTGAGGCAATAATTTCAAATTTCCATAAAAATTAGTAGCAATTCCTTCAAAATCAGCTGCGCACTTATATTTTCTCTCTTAAATCTAACCCATATTGCATCCCTTCGTTTTACCAATCCCCATCCCAACTTCATCATAACCCATAATACATGAATGTACCTTACTATACCTCTCAGAAGAACCCCAAAGGAAGTTGTATCTTCACATGTTTGAGATGGCAGTATAGTGGACTGCATAGTTTAAGACGGTATAGCAGAAACAACAGATGATACTAACCTATGTCTTGCAGCAAGTGACAAAGTATTAGCTTTCCAGGTCGATAAACGCTTATCCGTCTTATCTAAGACGCCTTAGTACATTTGTTTGGTCACCCTTCTATGAATTAAAGGGACTTCCAATTATTTTTCCAAGCCCGTTGTTGGAGTAAAACCAAGGAATTCACTAATCTACTGATTCTTTTAAGTAAGTCTACTTTCATTTACTTATCACTTCCTAGTTGTTCAGCCTCACTGACTCTTTTAAGTAATAATCGAAGCTAAGCAATATGGCATGATACTTTGGCATGGATTGGAATGGACCGAAAAGAGATACGGGCTAAACATGGAATAGATGCGCCGGAAAGGATGTTAAAGCGTTTGAAGAACTTAGTTTACATATAAAACAATAAAGAATAAAGGATGATCTAGTTGGTAAAAGAGTTGGCTTATAACCAGAACCTTATTAGTTGGTGATCCATATGTATAGTACCTCTATAAACACTCTTAGAGCCCAAAGGCATGCTTGGCCTAGTAAGCCTTTAAACCCAACTCACATAAACTATAAATGTACCCAAAAAATGTAAGTTATATAATTTAAGAAGGCTATGAGTAGAGTTTGAGTGTGGAATATCAACGGAAAAGTTTGAGCTTATGTCTCCCATGGTGGATGTGGAGAGATGCTCATATTCTAATACTGATCGACTTATCATCGCTGCGATTAGAACCTCGATTCGGTCTAGACGAGAAGAATTCACCGATCCCACCATATGTATTAATCTAATTTAAACTGAACAATACATTTAATGGAAACTCTTAGTTCAAATATACCGACAGTCTCAAATAAGATAAAAGGGGGCTACAAAGCTAAGGAAATATAAAAAAGAAACATAGAGAAAGGATAAAGGGATAGCAGAAGTTGCAGAAGAGAAGAAACTCCATAGTGACCATGATCACGACGGGAGTGGGTGAGAGAGATTGAGAGACTTCATCCAGAATTATCCGTATTCTTCTCATAGCCTTATCGGCTTATATAACTTCAATTCTTTAAACCCTTTAACATATTCTTTGGACAAATTAATTTTCAAACCCTTTAACATTCTTTGGACAAATTTATTCCATATCCAGCAATTGAGCCAATAGAGGTTGAGTTTAACGGAAGTGGCTAACCCTTCACAATGTGACGAACCAAAGTTCAAATTCTCATTGGGGGAGGAGCCCACATTTAATGCCTACCAGTGCGTTGAACATGATTGCCTCCGATAGGATGATGCGTGTATGTAGCAAAAATATCTAGCAACGGGATGAAAGAGAACAATAAAATTTCTTTTTTTTTTCTTGGCTAGGAACGGTATCCTCCTATTGGAGGCAATTCTGTTCGAGGTTCTATCCGGAACTATATGTACAAACATGATATATACTACTTTATGATAATTAAAATTTAGAAAGTGCTCATCACAATGATGAGCATTGAGAGCTCTTTACCACTGTGAATCATTCATATCTAGTTTGGATGGTTTATATTGATTTTTTTTACTCTTACTTTTTCCACACAAAAAACTAAAATTATTTCAATGTGTTATTAATATAAAATAAAGATAATATTTTAACTATCAGTTTTTCCAAAAATAAATAAATAAAATAAAATCATTAGTTAAAATTTTTAAATCTGTACCATTAATATTTTATCCAATGCAGTTTGCTATAATTACGTTGTTCATTATCCCATTAGGTGAAATTCGTTACATTAATTGCATGATACTTTTTTTTTTTTGGGTAGTGAGATTGCAAGATACTAGCTATTTGTACTTTATTAATAATCAAATTTTTTTATATGAATTACTCCTTATTAACCTAAAGGTGGCCGCAGTAACATGAATCCCACGGCTACATGACAATTGCATTGTATAGTTATCACATTGCCACTCTTATTTGCATTATGGGGAAATTATGTGACAAAAAAACCTCCAAGCACTCACCTAAGGTTTAGTTTCAAATATTTGAGCTCATCACATTAGCACACATGCATGACACATCATTTTCTGGAAAAACCAACAACACACATACACACATTTTTAAATCATTATTGATTTTTGTGCTTTGTTAAAATTAGAAAATTTGAAGGGAAAATTGGCTAAAAGTCCCTGATTGGAAAATTAATTGGCCATTGGTACCTGAAATCTGTGGTCCTTTAAGAGAAATATGTATGTAGAGAAAATGATGACATTTTACACCGTGTAAACTTAGTTGCAATTCTTGGAAGCTCATTTGCAATTCATGGAAGGTAATTTGTATTTGCACTCTAACTTAATTTTCACACAACGGAAGGTTACTTGTAATTCATGGAAGGTCATCATTTGAAATTTGTGGAAGGTCACTTGCATTTTAAATTAATTTGAACACCATAGAAGCTCAGCAGTTGAAATTTTGAGGAAGATTATTTGCAATTCGCAAAAGAACATTTGCATTTGCACTCTAACTTAATTTTCACTCCATGAAAGATTATTTGCAACTCATGGAAGGCCACTTACATTTTAACTTAATTTGTACACCACAGAAGCTCAGTTGCAATTGGCAGAAGGTCATTCACAATTTGTAGAAGGTCAATTGCAATTCGTGGTTCATCTTCTATTCTACTGATCTACATGTCATGGTTCACATTCATCTCCCTCTTTGTCTCCCTCCATCACCAAATTTGTCATGGCTTACCACTACACAAGATCTTCATTTTGTAATTTGATTTTTATTTTCAACCAAGAAGGACGAGGAGGGAGGAAACAATTGTAGAGATCGAAGAAATGAAGCGAGTGAAGAAGGAAGGTGCAGCAGTGGCAAATAAGGTCACTAGATTAGATGTAATGTTGTAAGATGGAGGTCATTGTTGAAAGCGGAGCAAATCACTAAGGTGGGGTGAATTGAGGATTTTAAAAAAAAAAAAATTTAAACACTTTGAAACTTAACATGAAAATAGAACAGAATAGAGGAGATGAAAGAATAGCAAGACACATCAAATTTATACTAGTTCGGTCTTAACCCTTGACCTATGTCCAGTTCCCAAACACTCTGAGATTTTCACTATCACTCAGAATCAGTTACACACTTTGTACTCAAAGTTAACCTCTCACTAGGATACACTCCCCCTTACAAGTTATAAACTGATATACCCAATCTCCAAGTCCCACGACTTGAGAGTCTTACAATAAATGAAACTCTCTCTAAGAGTAGATAATAATGAACACTGAAGTACAAGAGTATCAACATATACTTTACAAGAGTAGAAAACACTAAGAGTAGTTGAAACTTTGAATGCTTTTCGTTTTCTACATATTGGTTTTTCTTAAAAGACTTGAATGCAACTCCTTATATATAAAGAGAGCATTAAATGACCGTTGGAGACATTAATGAACTGATTAGGTTGAAACTTGGTCCAATCTCTCTCTTTGATTAGTGCTAATCCAAGTGCACAGAAGTTTATAGTTGACTTCCCTTAAAATAAATCCATTAGAAGAGTAGCTTCTTGATAGGGAAAGAAAACATTAATCCCTTAGCAACATGCAGAGAATGATTATCAAAAGCATGTAAGGTTTTCTGGACTTTGCAATAAATGCGCTGCGTCACTTTTTGTTTTAAGCTAAATCTTCATTTAACACTATTTAAATCATCTTAAACTCACTAACAAACTGATTAAACATATTTAAGAATAGTAATGAGTGATGATAAGAAGTATCTAGATCAAATATGAAGATTTCACAAATTCAAGTAATTTGATTTTCAAACAGAGCGACACAAACTCAAGTTTGTTAAACCAAATTGGAGTTTACAACTATTCTTTAGGAACCAAACTTGAGTTAATAAATGAAAACTCGAGTTTGGTTCTTCCGAAGAATAATGTCACGATTTGAGCTTTGAAGTGCATTTTGAAAATAAGAGCAAACTCGAGTCAATAATTGACAAACTCGAGTTTGAGACTTTTGAAGAGAAAATTAATTTAAGTCCACAAAGCTCAAATTGGAGTTTCTAAAAGTAAACTGAAGTTTCCAAAACTTCAGAGAAATGAGATGCTCTCAGTAAGAACTAAATTCGACTTTGCAAAACCAAACTCGAGTTTCCTCAAAATAGAAAAAACATTGAAAACTTTCTGCCAAACAGAAACTAGAGTTTACAGTACAGAACCAAACTGGAGTTTTCTCAAGTTTAAAAATAGAGCAAAGCTCTCTGCTTGTCAAAAACTCGAGTTGCGAGAACCAAACTTGAGTTTCCACAAGTGTTTGGAAAATTGGAAAACTTTACGTAAAGTGCAAATTGGAGTTTGCAAAAAGCAAACTAGAGTTTTCAAAGCTTTAGAAAAATTGAGATGCTTTCGTAAGTTATAAATTCGAGTTGACATAACCAAACTTGATTTTTCTTTAAAAGATGAAAAACTTTGAAAACTTTCTCGCGGACACAAACCCGAGTTTGATATTCCAAACTCAAGTTTGGTTAAGCTTAAAATATTGAAAGCTCTCTGTCAAAGCTAAAACTCGAGTTCATTAAAATCAAACTTGAGTTTACCTTGTCTTGAAAAACTTAGAGTGCTTTCGTATGGTATAAACTCGAGTTTACAGATACAAACTCGAGTTTTTCTAAGTTTAGAAAACTCGAGCTACTCTCTGTCAAGTCCAAACTCGAGTTTGAAATTCCAAACTCGAATTTGCCTTTGATAGTAAATTTTTCAACTTACTAAGACAAACTTCAATTTGAGTTTACAATTGTCAGTTATCATCAAAACACATAGAGAACTAACAATTGTCATTGGTTGCTGGAGTCACCATTGTTTGTTGCTGGAATTTGCTCCAGAGGGGGATATGGAGTTTGTGAAGGGTGAAGTTGGAAAGATGAAGCAGACGATAAGGGAGTGAATGGTAGTGAGGGAACTGATGGGTGGAAAAGGTGAAAGGTAGATCCTTATTCATCAATGCTTGATTGGTCATTTCATATGGCTATTTATTTCTCCCAAAGGACCTCAAGACTTTACTTTTTTCTTGGTCATATTCCACAATTAATTTCTCAAATATTATCCCCAATTTTCAAAATTATGAAAATGAAATATTGTCAATATATTAACATACTAAATATATGAAAATTTTCTCTATTTATAAGTCATGTTTTTGCCATACCTACTCTAATTTTAATCAGAGTATGATTATATTCCACTTCCAAAAAATGACTTATTACTTAATAATATGAAATTAAAAAATAAATTTAAGAAAAAATTAATCCACATATTCTCAGAGTTTACCTCAATTTTGAATTAGATCCTTATAGTTTATTTTCTTTAATTAAACATTTATTGTTTGATCCGATGATTTAAATTTAGTTACCAGACTTTATAAAAACTTTATTTGAGGAATGCGCAGGTGTCAAAACTGTGTTAAATGAAACGAACGAAATTTCATAAAATTCATAAAATTGTTATATAAATTACTATAAGCGATTTTTATAATAAAGGATGAACACTTATAATAGATCAAACTATAAGAGTTCAATTCAAATAATAATAAAAAAGTATGAGGAAATGATTCAAAACTTAGCTAAACTATATTAGTGCTTGCAAGTTAATTATTTTCCCTAAATTTGAAGTCCATAGTCAATATCTCAATATCAGCAGACAAGCTTTTGAACTATAATAGATCAAAGTAATTTATTGATCGGATATGATACTACAATATTAGCGGCATGAAATAAAGACAATACGCTAGCACAAGAGTTGGACCTGAAAGACAACAACAAAAAATACAATGAATTTGTATCAATCAATCATATATAGAATACAAGACAATATAATGATCTATAAACTAGAAGTGAAAGGAACATGGGTGGCTGGTAGACATGAATTTCCTCCAATGAAGTTTGCAACAGTGAACTTTGAAACTTCTGAAGCACTGGTGATTACGTGGTAACCTGACCACTTAACACGATTTGAAGTGGATGAACCTGGACCATTGTTCATGTACTCTCCATAGTACAAAGTGTCTAAGGCAAAGTTGCCACTCCATTCCAACCAACCAGCCTGGTTTATCAAACTGTCCAAGAAAGTCTTCATGAAAACTGTTCGAGAATATTGTTGCCATGGCCTTCCAAGATAGGTCTTCACCGAGCTTTGAACTGGCTTTAAATCTGAAGCAGCTGTAACCCTACAATTGTGAATAGAAATTCCTGTGTTTTGGTTTGGATCAGTTCGACCTTGGGCTGTGATTGTGTTAACTTTGTTGGGAGGGTTTCTTGCAAAAATGTTACATTTTTGGAAAACCACTGCTGCATTACCAAAGATGAAATCAACTGTGCCGTAAATGTCACATTCTCTATAGAATTGCCGCTCAGAGTGGACATATAAAGTATCTTGGTATCCTTCAAAGCTACATCTGTAAAAGACTGATAAATCTGAACCAGAACGTAATGCAACAGCTTGATGATTTGAAGCTCCAGCAGTGTTTCTAAATGTGATGCCTTGAGCAATAAATCCATCACCAACAACACCTGCAAAAAGCCATAACTAGTTCAGTTTCATTCCTGACTTATTTTAATAACCAGATGGGACTTTGATCGTTGGTGTGGAAAGTCCCATATCGGATAGAATTAGGCTTGATAAGATATATATACTATATTTTGACTTAACAAATATGTAATCTTGATTTTTCAACTTATAATCCCAATTAAAAAGACATTCTAATATATCTAAAAATTGAAAATATGTTAAAATTTTATATGACTTCCGACTTACCAACAGTGGCTGACCGGAAGGTTGTAGTGCCTCCTCCAACACTTTTGCTTCCTGTGATTATAGTCTTCCCAATACCATCTCCAACTAACATTATATTCTTTGCCTTTATCTCTACCTGTTCATTGTAAACTCCAGCCTTCACGTATATCACATATCTCCCACTACTACTCTGTGGTGCTGCATTTATAGCTGCACTTATTGTTGTGTATTTGCCAGATCCATCTTTAGCCACAACCACGTTGGCCCTAGAAGATGAAGAAGAAGACTGCAACAACTTCCTATCCCCAGGCTTAACCCATGTTGGAAACCCATCTTTATTACTTGGCTCTTTGTATTCAACTTTGTTCAAAGCCAAAGTGTTGCTCAACAACTTCGTGACGTTGTTGGACATCAAAGGCAACACGTAGTCTTGAACCCCGAGCTCATAGAACCCGGCTCGGCACGTCTCGAGGTTGGTGAGAGCTGTGCTGAGCCATGTTTGAGCATCTGCCCGAGAGAACATGGTGTTGGTGGGGTCTAGGGTTTTGTTGAGCTTATGGATGGCTTGCTCGTATAGCTCAACGCAATCAGCCCAAGCAGCTTTCTCACACGAGTTCCTACACTTGGGGCCTAATGAAAGAGTGTTAGCATGACCTTTTAGGGCACGCTCTTGGGCTAGTTGAAGCGAAAGATTGAGAAAATGATGTTTGTGTTTGATGATCTTTTGACTGTGAATGGGATTGTTGTTGAGGAAGTATTCACATGGCTGAGGATATGGGGTTTGGTTGCACCAGAGCTTAAGCTAATTCCATGAATACCCAGAAACAGAAGAGCAAAGTAGAAATAAGGGCACAAATAACACAAGGGCTATGCGCATGATGAATAAACCAAAAGCTTTCATACTTGGAGCTTCTGAACTATTCTATATATGGCCTGTGAACAATATGATCTAGATGAAAGGGGAAATTGTTCTTAGTGTTTGGATGGGTTTCGATGTTGTGATTTGGTGCCTTTATATAGAAGAGACGAAGAATGAGTTTTTGGCATATTGATATATGGCTCTTCATGCACACGCTTATCTTTTTTTTTTCCGGAAGTGGTTTTTGATTTCGCCTTTGCATGTATGCTTTATATGATAAATAAAGTAATATACTTTGTACTTTGTTGTTTGTTCATGATTAGCCTCTTTTGTCTTTGACTTCCACGAGGTTGCACCTCTCCTGGCTTGACTTTTCAGTTGTTTCTTTAAGCCGTCTATTGTTTTTGATTGGTAATTTAATGGATGCCATGTAATAGTATTTGAATGGATGAAAATAGGTACAAGCTCATGGAGTCATCGTTTTTATTTCTTAGAAGACAAGAGATTTTGTTATAGAGACAAGGTTTTTATTTTTAGTGGTCGTGTTTATATGTCACATGGCTACATTTTTCATATAAATGCACAATTTTACCACTTATATATAGATTTTGTTTTCATAACGTATCATATATATTAAACAAGGGTAAAATTTGAAAATTATTTAACATGAAGACAAAGTTAATGAGGTTTATGTTTTTTTTTTTTACTCTTAATTAATGAGTGAAAATCCAATTTTGAAGAAACTAAGTAGCTATGGAGATGAAGAATGAATATTAGGGAAGGAAGGAGTTTTAATGTTGGCTGAAATGTTGTGGTGCGTGAGTGAACAGTGGCGGTTTAATTGGAGAGATGGGGCTGTGTTGTGTTGTGCGTATGTGGGCCGCATGGGTTGTTGAATAACTGAGAAGTATGTGTGTTGGGCTGTAGATAAATGGATGAGTGCGTGTTGGCCCAAATGAATATTTAGTTAAGTGAGGGAGTATGGGCTGTCCGTATAAGAAAATGAGAATAGGGAGATAATGGGCAAGATCAATAAGAAGGAAAAAGCCGATATCAAAATTATAGAAAAGAGTCCTTAATTTTATTTAATGATTCTTTTTCCCAATTAATTCCTTCAAGCCGTAAAATATTATCTCTAAAATATTTAGGCCAAAATTATTCTTTAACTACTTATCCTTAATTTTCGAGAAAGTATGTCCTTAATTTCAAATATTAATTCTAATAATAATTAAGGCCAAATTTCCCATATTAATTCCATGACATATTTTAATTCCTAATTTCTAAATTTTGGGATGTTATATAGAGTATGATTCCACTTCCAAAAAATGACTTGTTACTTAGTAATATGAAATGTAAAAATAAAATTAAGAAAAATTAATCCACATATTCTCAGAGTTTACCTCACTTTTGAATTAGATCCGTATAGTTTATTTTCTTTAATTGAGCATTTATTGTTTGATCCGATAATTTTAATTTAATTACATGTCTTTATAAAAACTTTATATGAGGAATGCACAGGTGTCAAAACTGTGTTAAATGAAACGAACGAAATTTCATAAAATTCATAAAATTATCATATAAATTAGGGTTAAGGTGCAAAAAAAGACAAGTGATTTTCTTCGAGGAGCGCCCAGTAGCAAATGTTTTTTTTAGGTGCAAAAGTGACTATGTGGTTACAAATTAGGTGCAAAAATAGCATTTGACCCTTAAGTTTGCCTTTTTTTGCTATTTGGACGATGACGTGGCATTTCAAAGGTGCAAAAATAATTTTATGATCTTAAAAAAATATTTCGGTATTGACCGTACTAAAAGGATACTAAAAAAATATTTCAAGTACTGACTGGTACTAAAAAGTTTTTTCATGAATATGATTGGTACAAAAAAAAAAATAATTCATAATTTTGAAAAATTATTTTAGAATCTTGAAAAAATATTTCAGGTATTGACCAGTACTAAAAGGATACTGAAAAAAATATTTGAAATGCCACGTCATCGTCCAGTCAGCAAAAAAAATTCAAACTTAACGATCAAACGCTATTTTTGCACCTAATTTGTAACCACAATCACTTTTGCACCTAAAAAAAACATTTGCTATTGGACGCTCATCGGAGATAAGCACATGTCTATTTTTGCACATTAACCCTATAAATTAAATGATTTTTATAATAAAAGATGAACACTTATGATAGATCAAACTATAAGAGTTCAATTCTAACAAAACAAACTATAAGGATTTAGCCAAACTATAGAAGTGCTTGCAAGCTAATTATTTTACCTAAATTTTAAGTCCATAGTCAATATCTCAAACAAACACAATCTCAATATCAGCCGACAAGCTTTTGAACTATAATAGATCAAAGTAATTTATTGATTGGATATGATACTACAATATTAGCGACAAGAAATAAATACACAATACGCTACAAGAAGATTGGACCCGAAAGACAACAACAAACAATACAATGAATTTGAATATATCAATCATATATAGAATACAAGACAATATAATGATCTATAAAGTAGAAGTGAAAGGAACATCGGTGGCTGGAAGCCATGAATTTCCTCCAATGAAGTTTGCAACAGTGAACTTTGAAGCTTCTGAAGCACTGGTGATTACGTGGTATCCTGACCACTTAACACGATTTGAAGTGGATGAACCTGGACCATTGTTCATGTACTCTCCATAGTACAAAGTGTTTAAGGCAAAGTTGCCACTCCATTCCAACCAACCAGCCTGGTTTATCAAACTGTCCAAGAAAGTCTTCACGAAAACTGTTCGAGAATATTGTTGCCATGGCCTTCCAAGATAGGTCTTCACCGAGCTTTGAACTGGCTTTAAATCTGAAGCAGCTGTAACCCTACAATTGTGAATAGAAATTCCTGTGTTTTGGTTTGGATCAGTACGACCTTGGGCTGTGATTGTGTTAACTTTGTTGGGAGGGTTTCTTGCAAAAAGGTTGCAGTTTTGGAAAACCACCGCTGCATTACCAAAGATGAAATCAACTGTGCCGTAAATGTCGCATTCTCTGTAGAATTGCCGCTGAGAGTGCACATATAAAGTGTCTTGGTATCCTTCAAAGCTACATCTGTAAAAGACTGATAAATCTGAACCAGCACGTAATGCGACAGCTTGATGGTTTGAAGCTCCAGCAGTGTTTCTAAATGTGATGCCTTGAGCAATAAATCCATCTCCAACCACACCTGTAAAAAGCCATAACTAGTTCAGTTTTATTCCTGACTTATTTTGATAACTAGATGGGACTTTGATCGTTGGTGTGGAAAGTCCCATATCGGATAGAATTAGGCTTGATAAGATATATATATTTAAAAGTTGAAAGATCTATATTTTGACTTAACAAATATGTAATCTTGATTTTTCAACTTATAATCCCAATTAAAAAGACGTTGTAATAAATTTGAAAATTGAAAATATGTTAAAAGATTAAATTTTATATGACTTCCGACTTACCAACAGTGGCTGACCGGAAGGTTGTAGTGCCTCCTCCAACACTTTTGCTTCCTGTGATTATAGTCTTCCCAATACCATCTCCAACTAACATTATATTCTTTGCCTTTATCTCTACCAGTTCATTGTAAACTCCAGCCTTCACGTATATCACATATCTCCCACTACTACTCTGTGGTGCTGCATTTATAGCTGCACTTATTGTTGTGTATTTGCCAGATCCATCTTTAGCCACAACCACGTTGGCCCTAGAAGATGAAGAAGAAGACTGCAACAACTTCCTATCCCCAGGCTTAACCCATGTTGGAAACCCATCTTTATTACTTGGCTCTTTGTATTCAACTTTGTTCAAAGCCAAAGTGTTGCTCAACAACTTCGTGACGTTGTTGGACATCAAAGGCAACACGTAGTCTTGAACCCCGAGCTCATAGAACCCGGCTCGGCACGTCTCGAGGTTGGTGAGAGCTGTGCTGAGCCATGTTTGAGCATCTACCCGAGAGAACATGGTGTTGGTGGGGTCTAGGGTTTTGTTGGGCTTATGGATGGCTTGCTCGTAAAGCTCAACGCAATCAGCCCATGCAGCTTTCTCACGCGAGTTCCTACACTGTGGGCCTAATGAAAGAGTGTTAGCATGACCTTTCAGGGCTCGCTCTTGGGCTAGTTGAAGCGAAAGATTGAGAAAATCATGTTTGTGTTTGATGATCTTTTGGCTGTGAGTGGGATTTTTGTTGAGGAAGTATTCACATGGCTGAGGATATGGGGTATGGTTGCACCAGAGCTTAACCTCATTCCATGAATACCCAGAAACAGAAGAGCAAAGTAGAAATAAGGGCACAAATAACACAAGGGCTTTGCGCATGAATAAACCAAAAGCTTTCATACTTGGAGCTTCTGAACTATTCTATATATGGCCTGTGAACAATATAATCTCGATGAAAGGGGAAATTGTTCTTAGTGTTTGGATGTGTTTTGATGTTGTGATTTGGTGTCTTTATATAGAAGAGACGAAGAATGAGTTTTTGGCGTATTGATATATGGCTCTTCATGCACACGCTTATCTCTTTTTTGCTTTTGGAGGTGGTTTTTGATTTCGCCTTTGCATGCATGCCTTATATGATTAATAAAGTAATATACTTCGTACTTTGTTTTTTGTTCATGATTAGCCTCTTTTGTCTTTGACTTCCACGAGGTTGCACCTCTCTTGGCTTGACTATTCAGTTGTTTCTTTAAGCCGTCTATTGTTTTTGATTGGTAATTAAATGGATGCCATGTAATAGTATTTGAATGGATGAAAATAGGTACAAGCTCACGGAGTCATCGTTTTTATTTCTTAGAAGACAAGAGATTTTGTTATAGAGACAAGGTTTTTATTTTTAGTGGTCGTGTTTATATGTCACATGGCTACATTTTTCATATAAATGCACAATTTTACCACTTATATATAGATTTTGTTTTCATAACGTATAATATATATTAAATAAGGGTAAAATTTGAAAATTATTTAACATGAAGACAAAGTTAAAGAGGTTTAAGTTTTTTTTTTTTTTACTCTTAATTAATGAGTGAAAATCCAATTTTGAAGAAACTAAGTAGCTATGGTTTGACTTTCAAAACATGCCCAGAGTTATTGACTTTTGAATCAACTGGCCCCATCAGCTGATGAGAGAATTCCAACTACGCAATGGGGCTACTTGCGGATATCGTTTAACTAACTTTGGTTTTATTTATTAATAGTAATATTGATATTCAAAATCTACAACGCAGGCTTAAAATGAATATATGGTTCTAAATATATCATACTAGACTGTGAAACGAAGGCTTTTTAAATCGTTGAAACTCAAATCAAAGAAGCGGCCAACTGAGAATGTGATGACTTCTTTCCGGGTAGTTAAAAGTTTTTGACTTTTAAATCTCAAAGCATTTCATGCATATCCAACAAAGGACATACGTAATTAACTGTTTCACTTTAGTTTTTAGGTAATTATTTTTATAATCATCGTTGATGTCGACGTCATAACCTTTTTCTTTTTTTTGCCAAGCAAAAAAACATTCTGATCTAATACCATATAAAATTGATCTGAAAAATAGAAAGTTGTATTTTGGAATCATAACTTCCCAAAACTTTTGAAATCTTAAATGAATATGCTAAAATTAAAATAAATAAATAGCCCAGTATATTTACTAGAGCAAAACAAAAATCTTTTTTATAATTTTTTTTTTAAAGTCTTTTCACCGTTTCGTCCGTCCACCGGAACTTTTGATACCATTGCGAATTGTACGGGGGTATTTAGTAGCTTTGTTTGAAATGAGGTTTTTGGAGGAGAAGGTAGTTGTTCCTCTCTCCGAGAGAGGAGCTAGCAAGAATGCACATGTGTTTTATCCTGAGAAGCGCTCAATACCAAGTTTTTTTTTAAATGCAAAAGTGCACACATGGTTACAAATTGGGTGCAAAAATACCATTTGACATTAAGTTTGACTTTGATCGTTAGGTTTGACTTTTTTTACTAACTCTGACGTGATAGGGCTTTTAAAAGGTGCAAAAAATACACATGTGATTTGACAAAAAGAGCGTTTAACACCAAGTTCTTTTTTTAATTTAATAATTTGATTTCAATCAAAGGAAAATTATTATTTCTCTATGTATGATTCCCGAAAGGCCAAATTTTTTATTTCCATATTTTTTTTATAAAAATCCATATTAAATTTTCTAATTAATAATTGATAGATGAGTATTTATGCATTTGAAATTTAATTTTATGACTACTATATTTAATTTAAAATAATTTTAATTTTTTGATCTAACTAAATTTTGTTGACTTTTTCAAAGTAAATGATTTTTTTTTTATAGAATAAATCAATTATTTCTTTAACTATTTATTTTTCAAAAAATTAAAATTATTTTTAAGTAAATATATTATTTATAATATCAAATTTCAAATCCATAAATAATCATTTATCAATTATTAATTAGAA
Organism: Acacia melanoxylon; assembly: GCA_019022615.1. Classification (NCBI taxonomy): domain Eukaryota; kingdom Viridiplantae; phylum Streptophyta; class Magnoliopsida; order Fabales; family Fabaceae; genus Acacia; species Acacia melanoxylon. Next base: position 885,119 of record JAFJYJ010000018.1, on the reverse strand, counting down.
AATTAAATAGGATTTTTTTGAAAAAAATAAATTATGAAAATAAAAATTTTACCGTTTTTACCCATTGAATAAATGATCCTTCCCAAAATGATAAATTAGAAGAAAAAATTTGGCCTCCTAAGAATTATACTTAAAGAAATAATATTTTTTCTTTAATTGAAACAAAATTATTACTTTTTTTTTTAAAAAGACACTTAGTGTTGGGCATTCTTTTGGCCAAACCACAAGTGTGTTGCACCTTTGAAAGCCAAGTCATCATCCCACAAAAAAAAATCAAACTTGATGATCAAACGGTATTTTTGTACCAAATTTAATAACACGTGTACACTTTTACACCTAAAAAAGTACCGGTGTTGGGTGCTCCTTGGGATAAAGAACATATGCATTTTTGCACCTTAACCTGTTTGGATAATTGTTATTAGAAATTTTTTTTTCATGTGCAAATTACAAAAAAGACATCAACTTTTATGATAATTGTATATAAAAGATAAGATTCCATTTGAAAGACTTTTAACATTGAATTTCATAATAAATACTAGGATTTAAATAAATTCGTCTATAAAATTAAAATTATAACATTAGTTTATTTTGTAAGTTAATAAAAAATAGCTCAAATTATATGTATTGATAAATTGAATAGACAAAAAAAATAGTAATTACCTAAATAATATATTTTAGATTGAAAAAGGAGGAAAGAGAATAAGGACATTATATGGTTGGGTATATTATTAGGCCATAATTATGGCACAACAACCCTTCCAAAGGAAAAAAATTGCTTCTTGAAAACCATGGTTTTGGAGAAGAATGTGTTTCTGGCCTTTTTTCTCCCCCCAAATGTCTCGGTCATTTTTTTACAAAATCATGGTTTTTGACCCAAAAAAGTTTTTTTTTTTTAATTATCCAAACACACTCTAAAGGTGGGTTATTATAAATTGGTGAAATAGAAAATAGAGAAAATTTCATTTGCATTTTATAAGGATAAAATAATTAAACTTTTATTAGCTTCCCTTGCGACGTACAAAAACAATGTAACATGAAAAATCTCGTTCCCCCCTCCCCTTCATATCTCCTTCCATTTAAAATCATTTCCCTCCTCTTCTCTGTGTAGCCAAACATACTCTTAAGTCATTTTCCTTTCAGTAAATTCACCCAATAACTTTTGTAAGACTTTTTTTTAGGTTTTGGAATCTCTTAGGATCTCGTTATAACTAAATTTCTTTTAGACTTTACTGTCATTTCATTTAGAGTCCTAGGGGCACCAAAGATATTGTGATTGGAATGTTGATTTTTCACATGGTTTTAACAGTTTAGCATTAATAATTTTTCACATGTGTTTAATACATGAACAATATGTAATGAGTAACTTATCATGCATTTCATGAAATAGAATAATTTTTTAATTGATTTAAATTAAGACCCCTAACTGTTATTTTTTCATAAATAAATTTTATAATTAAGTACAAATTTTAAAATGCGAAGATATTTTCTTTTATATAATTTTGATAATAAATATTTAAATCTGGAAAATCAAAATACATGAATGGGAAATTTAAGTTTTAGAGAATCTTCTATAGATATAGGATTCAAATTAAAGTCGTCAGAGAGTAGCTTAACATGGCAAAAGAATGTAAAAGTTATTCTACTTCTCAAAACGAGGAAAATTAGACGAGTATGCATGATTACTGTGCGTTCTTCTACTACTTAGTAATTTTGAAAAAACTGGTATATCAGATAATAATATAAAAAATGGTAACTGATTGCACCTGTCATTAGCGCTCAAATTAATAACTAAATTAGTCTCTATAATATAATGATCGACCTAGGTCATATCTCAAGGTGGAGTCAAGTTTAGCTGAAGAATATATTCCTTTTAATTATTAACACGATTAAAAGAGAAGAGTAGAAAAGTTATTGATTTAAGAAAATGCGAAAGTAAAAACGCAATAAGAGATAGAGCAAGAAACTTTTACCAATCTCGTGAAACTTTCTAAGTATTGATGAGTGGCTATAAAAGGATAGGATGATGAGTTAAATAAAATAAAAACAATTAATTAATGGTGTTATCTCGGTGTTATATGAAATCATTAGCCCATTAAAGTTCTTTGTTTTGTTTAAACACAGATTCAAGAACTCAACTTAAAACCCCCCCCCCAAAAAAAAAAAAAAAAAACCATGGAAGATGAGAGATATTGTGTTGGAAAAAAAAGATAAAGAGAGGAAGTGAGTAGGATATGTATTGGGTTGGGTTGAATCCGGGTAAGCTGAACTCACTACTAGAATCTAATATGGTTTGCATAGCAGTGCACCCGAACAAAAAAAGATGGAAGATGGGAAGAGAGAGCATAAGAAGATTCAATTGCTCTAGAGTGAAGAGTAATGCTGGTGGAGGCCTCCCCAGAGAGCTCCTCCATCTTGCCCACTAAGAAGGTGATAAGTATATATTTTATAATTAAATATGTGTATATTTTATGGTATAATGAGTTATATTTATTAATATTTTATACCTGTTTAATTATCTTTTATATATTTATCTATCTTTTAATTAAATATAGGATAAAAAATATTATAACAGAAAATCTATTGATATCCTATTTTGTTGTGCAGAAGATATTATGTGATCTAAAAGAGGCAATAAATTAAATTGAAAAGGATATAATATAATATGTTATTATATTATGTTAGAAGTGACCAAGAAGTGGGGTCCACACATAAAAATGAAGCAGATCACATACATGAAGCAATTGTTACAGATGTTTGATGGTTTAAAGGATATTAAGGTGATATAATATAATATCCAATGAAAGGAATGAAGATATATTCACAACGGCCCAACACGCAAAGGATCCAAGCAATATATATTAGGCAAGAAACGCACGGACACACAGAGCCCCAAGTCGAGAACGAGAACGAGGAGATACAGACGCGCATGAAGGAGCCAAATAACAATTCAAGAGGCACGGACGCAGAACGAGAAAAATACCACGCACGGATTCAGACGGAGCACAGACCTGGATAGCTGGGAGCGATTGAAGGACGGGAGGAACCTTTGACAGTCTTGATTTCTCCTATCTTTCCTTTATTCTTTCAATCTGAGTTTCATCTTTTTATCATGGATTTTATTATAGTCATGTGTGGCTAAATTTTCTTTTCAACCTAGAGAACCTATGAACTTGTTTGGGTTCTAGAGATTATTCCCACGGATTAGTTTTGCTTAATTTTATTTCAGTTTATTTAATCTTGTCTTATTTATTATTGCTTTTTGATTGGCCATCATTGAGCATGTTTTGGGGATTTAGGGTTGAACTTGGAAGAGGGAACCTTAAATTGACCTTAGGATTAAATAATGTGGAATTATGTTTTAATCTAATTTGCGTCTAGGATAGCCATATACCTAGAAGCTCCACATAATCAAATTAGAGTGAGCCCGATCTAAAACGCATCTTATTTAGTAGTGTGAGGATTACATAATTAATTAAGGTAGGTATATAAATGGACCGGAAGGCTTTTATAGACATTAATACTCTAGATTAACTGTTTATGTTAAGTCAAAATTAATTTAGTGGGGATAAAATCTAAGAAACAAACGAAGGATTATTGACTCTAGGTTGCTCGTTCGATTAGCGTGGTAGTTAGTTTATTTTAATTTTAGTTTTAATTGCTTTTATTTTAATTAAATTCAATTTGTTTTGCTGAACTTAATTGAAAGTGTAAAATTAATGCTTAACTGAAGTTTGTGATACTAAGTCCTCGTGGGAACGATACTTTTCTTATCACTTTATTATTTGATACAGCCCGTATACTTACGAGTTATAGGCTACAAAATTTTGCCCTATCAAGTTTTTGGAGCTATTGCCGGAGACTTGTGTGCCACAATTGTCTTGAGAAAATTCAATTTGTTTTACATGATTTATGAAAACTGGTTTATTTACCATGGATTCATACATGCGAATGAACTTAAGAAGTTCTGCCGCTATGACATGATTTATGAAAACAGGTTTTGTACCTTGGATTCATGCATGTTCAACTTTTACATGATTTATGAAAACTGGTTTGTTCACCATGAATTCATACATGTGCATTAATTTGGCGATATTGCCGTCTTGACATGACTTCTGAAAATGGGTTCCTAGACCCAAAATTATTTATTCATTCATTCTGGTGGTAACACCGTTATACACGATTCCTGTAGGAATTTACAGACTTGCGGCCAGGATATCTGAAAATAAACAAAACAAAGGAAATTTCTGAAAATAAATTAGACGAGGAATTTCACCAACTTGAGACTTGACCAAGGGAATTTCACAACCCAAGGCCACGTCGGTCTTGGTGGATCTTGGCTTCAACTGTAGTAGGCTTTCAGCTTATCCGCTTTCCATGTTCTCTTGACCACCTTCTTCTTCAACGATTCCAACATGTAAGCTCCCTTGCTAAGCTTTTCTTTGATGCGATACGGGCCTTCCTAGTTTGCCGCAAGCTTTCCGTCACTGGCAGTCTTGTTGCCTATGTCAGCTCTCCGAAGGACAAGGTCACCTTTTTCAAACGACCAAGGTCGGATCTTCCTATTGTATCGAGCTGCAATGAGTTGTTTGGTTGCCATGTCTCGGCAGTATGCCGTGATTCTGACTTTTTCGATTAGGTCCAACTCCACTGCAATAGCCTCCCTATTCTCGTGCTCCTCATGTAGAGCCTTAATTCTCCTCCATGAGGGCTCGCCAACTTCAACCGGAATCATCGCTTCGCATCTATAAGTCAGCCGAAAGGGGGTTTCCCCAGTGGATGTTTGAATGGTGGTCCGATGTCCCCATAAAACGGAGTACAAATGTTCCACCCAGCTAGATTTAGCCTCTTCCATCTGCTTTTTCAATCCATCAACAATGACCTTATTGGCAGCTTCGGCCTGCCCGTTGGATTGCGAATGTTCCACGGATGCAAAGTAATGTTTAATGCTGAAATTGGATACCATCTCTTGGAATCCTTTATCGATGAACTGGGTTCCGTTGTCCGTGATTATCTCTGCTGGGATCCCAAACCGAGATATAATATTCCGTTGAAGAAACTTTTGCACCCGAGCTGAAGTAATCGTTGCCAGTGGCTCTGCCTCAATCCATTTGGTGAAGTAGTCTATTGCTACAATCAACCATCACAACTGCCTTGACGCTGCCTTGAATGGTCCTAACAAATCCATGCCCCATTTATAAAATGGCCATGGAGTCGAGATTGACGTTAGTCCTGATGAGGGAGCCCGTATTACATTGGCGTGGTTTTGGTAGCTCTCGCATTTTCGCACATGGTCCTTGGCATCGCTTGCCATTGTAGGCCAATAATAACCGACTCATACCGCTTTCCGGGCTAATGCCTTGGCGCCCATATGTTGCCCGTTAATACATTCATGGATCTCAGCCAAAACGTACTGGGCTTCCTCTGGGTTAAGGCACTTTGACATGGGGGAGTGTAGGCCCTTTCGATACAATTGGTCATCCACCATTACATACACGGCTGCCGCTCTTACCAGCTTCTTTGATTCAATCACGTCTTCTGGGATGATCCCTCTTTCTAGATAATCGACGATTGGCTTTCTCTAATCGCTTGACTCTGATATAATCATGACACAACTTGGCTCTGACAAACTCTGCTGGATCACTGTTCGGAGGTTACCAGAGTCCTTGGTACTAGCGAGTTTAGATAAAACATCAGCCCTTGTATTTTCCCCCCTTGGAATGTGCGCAACCGTCACCTCGTCGAAATCTGCCATAATTTCTTTCACCTTTCCCAGGTATTTGGCCAAAAGTAGCCTCTTGCTTAATACATTCCTTTTATTTGGGATGCCATGAGCTGGGAATCCGTGGACACATGCACTTGTTTAGCTCCGTTTTCTTTGGCTTGGAGCAGACCCGCGATGAGGGTTTCATACTCGGTTTGGTTATTAGAGGTTGGAAAATCTAGTCGGAGGGAAAATTCCATACAGACTCCTTCTGGACTCTCCACAATGACTCCGGCTCCACTTCCCTTAACATTTGACGATCCATCCACAAATACCTTCCATGACTCCGCTTCCGTTGTCTTTCCCGCATTTGACAGGGTTAATTCCATTAAAAAGTCTGCTAGTGCTTAAGACTTGACAGCATGTTGGGCTTGGTAAGAGATGTCGAATTTCGACAATTCTATAGCCCAGCTTATCATTCTGTCTGCTAGGTCTAGTTTGTGCAGCACTTGCCGAATTGGCTGGTCAGTCCTGACGATGATTGAGTGGCCATGAAAATAAAGGCAAAGTCGTCTGGCCGTGGTCAGTAAAGCAAAAGCCATTTTCTCCAACTTTTGGTACCTCAACTCCGAACCCTGTAAAGCCCTGCTAACAAAGTATACCGGCTTTTGGCCATCCTTTGTCTCCCGAACCAACAGGGCATTTACCGCTTCTTCCCTAACTGACAAGTACAAGATCAGACTTTCACCTGGCTCGGGTTTGGACAAAACTGGCGGGGTTGTCAGACACTGTTTTATTTCCGCAAATGCTGCTTCACACTCCGAGTTCCATCCTGCTTGGGTCTCCTTTTTAAACAATTTGAAAAAGGGGAGCGACTTCTCAGCCGATTTTGGTAAAAACCTTGTCAGGGCCACCAACCTCCCGGTCAACTACTATACATCTCTCTTGTTTGCCAACGCCTTCATTTCCAATACTGCCTGAAATTTATTCGGGTTGGCTTCGATACCTCGGTTTGTCAACAAAAAACCCAAGAACTTGCCCGACGGAACCTCGAAGGCACATTTAGCAGGGTTCAGTCGGATCTGGTGGGCTCGCAATTTGTCAAACGTCTGTTGTAGATCTCGAACATGGTTCCCTGGTTCTACGGACTTTACTATCATGTCATCTATGTATACCTCCACGTTCTTCCCCAGCTGGTCCTCGAATACCCTTGTCATCATTCTCTAGTATGTTGCCCCGGCGTTTTTGAGACCAAACGGCATCACGTTGTAATAATAGTTTGCTTTATCAGTGATGAAAACCGTCTTCTCTTGATCCTCGGGGTGCATAGCGATTTGATTGTATCCTGAGTATGCATCCCTAAAAGACAGGAGTTGAAAACCAGAGGAATTATCGACCAATTGGTCAATGTTAGACATGTGAAAGGCGTCTTTAGGACATATCTTGTTTAAGTCTTTGTAATCTGTGTAGACCCGGCATTTGCCATTGGGCTTTTTAACGATGACCACATTAGAGAGCCATGTTGTGTACTGCACTTCCCTAATAAAGCCAGCTTCCATAAATTCCTTTACATGCACTTCCAGAGCCAAGCCTCGATCCGAACCGTGCTTTCTTTTCTTTTGTGCTACTGGAGTAGACCCCAGATTGACCGCCAGCTTATGACAGCAGAACTCGGGATCTATCCCCGGTATCTCGGACGGCTTCCATGCAAACATGTCTGTGTTTAGCCTTAGGAAATCTTCTAGCTCTGCGCGGATCTTGAGATACAACGTCTTGTCGACTTTTGTAGTCTGTTCTGCTTCGGTGCCCAAGATAAAGTCTTCCACTTCGCCATTTGGCTCTGCCCTTAGGATTTTATCTTCTTCTCGTAGGTCCAGCTTGACCACATGGATGGACTTGTTCGCTGACTTTCCTTTCTCCTTGTCTGAGCATCCTACTTTTGAACTATTGTTTTCTTTAACAGCCTCGAAGTAGCACTGTCGGGAGTCCTTCTGGTCACCCTTAATAGTGACGACTTGATTCTTCTTGTTGATGAGCTTTAGCCTCTGGTGTTTTGAGGATATCAGCATATCCCAGTCATGTATTGTAGGTCTTCCTAGGATGATATTGTATGGGGAGGGAAAGTCAGCTACAATGAATCGGACAACCTCCGACTTAAATGCTTCCTTGGTCCCCAAGGTCAACTTGAGGTCTATATATCCCTTCGGATGAGATCCTGTCCATTGAAACCCGTCAAAGTAGTCTTGCACGGCTTCAAGTCCTCCGAGTCAAACCTCATGCGCTTAAACGCATCCCAAAGAATTATGTCCACCGCACTGCCATTTCCTACGAAGATTTTCTTGACTCGACAATTCACCACTGTTCCCGTGATTACCAACCCATCATGGTGGCCCGGTGCTAAGTCCTCCAGTTCTTCTCGGGTAAAACTGAGCATTGGTGGTTCTGGCTTGGCGGAGTCTTTTTTGAACTCGGGCCAATTCCTAACAAAGAGGACCTCCTTTAAGTATTTTTTTTTCGTTGACTAAATGAGTCTCCTCCACCGCCGAAACCTCCACTAATGACAACGCAGTCATATTTAGAGTCTAGAAACTTGTCATCACTGCCTTCTGCCTTCTTTTTCTGCTCTTGCCTTTTCTTCTCAGGAGGCAGACTTTTACTTTGACCTCCTTGTCGTTTATTCTGTCATCCCTGAGTCTGAATGACATAACGACGAAGCTTTCCTTCTCAAACGAACTTTTCTTTCGCGTCTCTTAGACCCCAACAGGTGTCCATGGTATGACCGTGTTGGTCATGGAACTCACAATACCGAGATTTGTCTAAGGTGGCCTCCTTCCGCAAAGGCCGTGGTCGATCGAATTTCTTCATCTCTGTCATGAATACCTCCTTCCAGATTTGAGCTTGAGATAGCTTCAACGGAGCATATCTATCGTACTTCCCTTCCGCCTTGCCTCCTCTAGGCTTGTTATCTCCTCCACGTCCTCTATGGACTTGCCTGTTCTGACCATATTGCTCTTTGCCCCGCGGAGGCAAACTTCTGGCCCTCTCCTTGGGTAGGCTCATGATTTCAATTTGCTCCAGCTCTAAGTATTGCTTAGGTCGATCTCAGAAGTCTGCCAAAGTTTCTAGGCGACGTTTCATGACTGATCTCTTCAGGCGAGATGATTTGTCTAGACCTACCATGACACAATGTAGATGTATTTCCTCCTTATGCCCGATATGAAGAACTGTATCTTTAAAACACTTCAGATACTTTTGCAAAGTTTCACCGGGTGACTGCTTCACTTATATGAGCTGGAACTCGATTTTTGGCTGTTTCCTGCTTGTGGTGAAATTCAGCAGATATTTCTTCACTAGGTCCTTCATATCGGGCACCGAGTTTACTGGTAGGGAGTTAAACCAGATTTGCATGGCTCCCCACAGCGTTCCTACGAACAGCTGAGGTATCAGGGGCCCTACATAACCTTTCACCATGATCTCCATTTTGAAATTACTCACATGCACTTGTAGGTCTTGACTCCCGTCGTACTTTGGAAAGTCCTTTGTATTTAGCCCTTTGGGATAAGGAGCAGCCACGATCTTCTCGGAAAAGGACTCAAAATTCTATCTTCATCATCAAAAACTGAGACACATTGTGATGTATGTGTCGCATCCTCCTTAGGTGGATCCCGGCCTCCGATATGCTCCTTCCCTTTAGCCTGAACCGAGTTCCTAGTCCGTGCCTGATCATGTCCGGCCTTAGTAACCTCTTGGATCCCTACATCAACGTAAGTGCCTATCGTGCGACTATCCCTACTCGGATTTGTAGCGTCTCGACCAGCATTCCGTGGTGGATTCTCGAGCATCTTGAAGCGTTCTTCCAGCGACTATATCTTCAACATCTCATCTTCAACGGTCAAGATTTGATCCTGACCCCGTATTTTTCCTTCCATGGGGTTTGTATGTGAGGTTCTGGCATTTGTAGATACCGAAACATTAACTTGGCTTGGGCCAGCAACGTCCCTTCCTGCGCTATAAACTGGGTGCTCAACCTATCCAGCATGCTCTAACAATAGCTGTCGAATCCTTCGACCTTCCTCTTGTTTCCAGATGGCGTTATGATGGTCATTTCCTCCCGGATAAGTCGAATATCCTCTTCTCTCTGGAGCCGATTACGAGTTTCCATCTTCTCCATTTGATTCATCATCGACCCGAGAGTGGATTGTAACATTCGAATGTCGGGATGCTCCACTTGAAATTCTAACGGTGGAGCCTGTGATTGAGCTGGCAGACAAACTTGTTGGATCACCACATTCTCAGAAGGTGGAGAACTTGCTGTATCCAACGTCTCAGATTCAGTTTTCACGGTGACATGGTCTGCGTCTGAGACCACAGAATCTGCCAACTGAGTTGTTTGTTCTTGACGCTGTTGTTGTGGTTGTTCTTCTGGCAACTGGTCCTGCTGAGTTTCCTGACTGTGACTTCTAGTGTTTGCAGCCATTTTCAATGATAGTTCAATGGCTTTTCGTGATTTGAGAATCAAACTTTATGGTCCCCACGAACGGCGCCAATGTTCTGGTACAAAACACGTATGTCTAGCCTCCAAGGCTAGTGATTGGTTGATATTAGATCAATAGGCTCCTCAAGGATGTCTAGAGTTAAACTCCAATGAGAAGGTGATCGCTTAGTGATAACTATGAAGAAGATATCACAGAGCGTTCTCAGATCACTGTGCTACACAAGTAAGGCGTTTGGCCAGAGGGGTGGGGTGTGTGCACAGTGTGACTGAATATAAAGTAATGGAATAGAGAATGGATGGATCGCACCTGGTGAATACTACCTTGTTGATTCATCTATTAATATGTGCCCGGTTTGGTGAAGGGCAACCCTTCATACATGTTGGCCTCTGGAATCTTTTTCAAGAAACGAAATAGAGAGACATTTGTTCATTACATGGAAAATGAACCCGAGCTCGCTCTTTCATATTTGAGCATTTTTGAAGTTGAAGGTGTTCAAAACTATAGATAGTTTATAGTATAGTGTTATGTTTGAACTTGAACATGAATTTCTATTTGATGTTGAACATGAGATTATATGGCGTAATCTTTAATTTGAACTGAATTGTTGTTATGGTCTATTCATTGCACTTATTAGACAGTTGTTTTGGGAAATTATGGGAACAAAGTTATTTTGTTTAAACAATATATATGATCACAATTGTTTATTGATATTCTTTGTTTTGTTGCATATAGATGTCTAATACCTCTAACACAGACAGCAACAACTACCAAAATGCAAATAGATTATATATTATAAAGAAGAATACATTACTTGCAACTAGAGTAGTTGCTTTTGCTATCTCGAATTATCATTCTCTATATGTACATAGACAGAAAAAGAGAACATCAATTCTTTCTGGAAATGGATGGGTAGAAGAATTGAAGAGAGGGAATGAAAATCAAATTTTTGAGCAATTTAGGATGAGAAAGCACCTGTTTAGAAAGTTGGTGAGCGAATTGAGTCAACACTTTGGATTAAAGCCAACATAGCATGTCGGCATTGAGGAGGTTGTGGCCATGTTTTTGCATATGATTGGTCATGGAGCCACTTAAAGAGATGTTGAAGAGAGATTTCAACATTCTAGAGAGACAGTGTAGAGGCAATCTAATCATGTATTAAGCTTTGTTAACAGTTTAGGACTTCAAATTATTTAGCATGCTAATAATATGTTTAGAGATGCTCCAAAATTTGTTGAGGAAGAAGAACGATATTGGCCATACTTTAAGGATCTTATAGGAGCTATAGATGGCACTCACATTGTTATTCATGTTCCTGCTAATAAAAAGATTCCTTTTACTGGCAGAAAGGGAATAACTACCACAAATGTTCTTGCTATTTGTCCTTTTAATATGTGCTTTGCATTGGTGGGTAGGGAAGGCTCTGCACATGATACAAAGATTTTCATGGATACTCTCAGAAAGCTATAGTTACACTTTCCCCAGCCTCCTAAAGGACCTTTGGAGTTACATTTTCATGGATTTTCATGTGATACATTTAATTATTTAATTTTATTGTGAATGATGGCAATGATTATTATACAGTTGTTCCAAATATAACAACACTTTATTATAGGTAAATACTACCTAGTTGATTCAGGATATCCTAATTTCAAAGGGTTTTAAGGACTATATAGGAATACAAGATATCACCTTCCTCAATTCAGATTGGCCCCAACTTTTAGATCACAAAATGAAATCTTCAACTATCGTCATTCAAGTTTAAGGAGTGTCATTAAAGAACCTTTGGAGTTTGCAAAGCAAGGTGGAGGATATTGTAGAATATGACCAACTTTGAGCTTGAAGCTCAATTTACTATCATATGGGCAACCTTTGCTCTTCATAATTATATAAGGAGAATGGATTCTTGTGATATAGATATACTTAGAAGATTTGAGAACATTGATGAGTTTGAAGATAATAATGATGATCATAGAGAATATGAATGGGAAGGACCAACTCCAAACTCTATTAGACTGATGGACGAATGAGTGAGTTTGAAGATAATTAGTGTGTATTTATCATAGTGAAGGCATTACCAGATCAAAGTGAGTCACAATAGAGAGCATGCCCTTGCAAACTGGGAATGGGCATCGTGACAATTCCGAGTTTGGCCCGAAATTCACTGAAGCGAGAATGAGACAAAGCCTTCATGAAGGTGTCGGAAATTTGGTCTATTGAAGGTACATACTTCACTTCTAGATCATGTGAAAGTACCTTATCTCTGACAAAATGTACATCCAACTCGATGTGCTTCGACTTAGCGTGGAAGACTAGGTTGGCCGCGAGAGCAGCGGCGCTGAGGTTGTCGCACCAAGCGATTGGTGGTTCACGGAGATGAAGCCCTATCTCGACGGTGAACGACTGGATCCAGGAGAGCTCGGATGAAAGATCTGCAAGGGCTCAGTACTCAGACTCGACGCTCGACCTAGAGACGACTTGCTGCTTCTTAGCCGACCACGAGATGAGGGAGTCTCCGAAGAAGACACAATAGCCTCCCATGGACCTCTGATCGTCAGGACATACGGCCCAATCGGCATCTGAGAAGCCCTATAAGGTAAGATTGTCACTTGGTTTGATGTGAAATGCAAGATCTTTCGTTCATTTTAAGTATCTGAGGACTCATTTTAATGCATGCCAGTAAGTGCTTGTTGAGAGATCAGAAATTGGCTCAACTTGTTGACAGCGAACATGATATCTGGTCTAGTATTAGTCAGGTATTGCAAGGCTCCGATGACTCCTATATTTTGTTGATTCTTTGAGTGGTATGCCATCATTTTTGGATAGATGTTTGTTCACAACCATAGGAGTGGGTACAGGAGTTGAATGATGCATGTTGCTTATATGTAGAATGCTCTCTATATATGTTTCTTGCTTCAGATATAGTCCAGTCACATCTCTGTATGCTTCAATTCCTAGGAAGTGGTGTAAATGTCCTAGATCCTTTAGAGCAAACTTATTATTTAATGGGTTAAGGAGCAAATTTACCAATAAACTATTAGTCCAAGAGCACCCAACACAATAAACTCTTCTTTGGACCTTAAATACCAACCAACTTTCTAAAATGTAAACTTAACACAAAAACGTTAAGGTGACACTAACGTCCGTCACTTTCTCTCTCCTCTCTCATTCATTCCCTTTCTCATTCGATCCTCTCTCGGCCATTGCTTTGTTGTCTCCAAAGACCGTCCTTCTCCTTGCTCCGCCTCTCCATAAATCCCTCCAATTCCCGATCCACCACAACTCTTCCCCAACTCAACAATCTTGCATATCATCATCCACCTAACTCTCAACAAAAAGGATACGAAGCGAAGATTTAAGCGAAATGCAGAAAAAGAGAAAAAAAGGGAAAACAAAAGAAGTAAGATGAGAGGCATAATCGAGAGAATATCCACGAGAGAAGACCCACAAATCGGTAAGAGTAAGCCAATCGTTGAGCCATACGATCTGTTTCTGATTTCTTCTCTCTCGTAATTTCTTTTTTCCCTTAATCTAAACCCTAAACCGTACGACACTACCTCTGGTTTTGCCGATAAGCGAGCAGCTTCTATTCTTCGCGACGCTAATGGTGAAGAAGATATTCAAGGCAAAATTAAGCGCATAAATACCAAATTTCAAGCTAGCGTTTGAGCATTTCTGCATCCACCCGGAAGCTTCGAGAATGACGCCGCACGCATTTGGGAACACATCGTCGAGCTCAATTTGGTACGAATTGGCATACACGAAGCGAAAAAAAGAATGAGAAAAGGGAATAGGGTTTGGCAAATCGCATTTGGGAGTGGATTCAAGTGTAACAGTGCAGTGTGGAAGATGAAGAAGAAGGTGTTTCCCTGAATCCCTGGTGTCCTCTCGGGCTATCAGGATTTATTTTCTTTATTTTTAATATATCCAGTTGTGTTGTGTTGCTTTTACCTTAAGTCTTTATTTTGTGGGACCCGCGTACCTACTTCTTGCAATAAAGCTGATGTACTCGTTCTCTGGAGTAATAAATTCATTAGAATTGTTAAAAACAAAAAAAAAGTCACTGACGGACATTAAATCATTGTGTTAAGTTTACATTTTACAAAGTTGGTTGGTATTTAAGGTCCAAAGAAGAGTTTATTGTGTTGGGTGCTCCTGCGACAATAGTTTATTGGTAAATTTGCTCCTTAACCCTTATTTAATTGCTCCACAAACATATTTATCATCTTAGCTGAGTTCCCAGTCACTATAATGTCGTCAACGTATATAAGAACAAACATAACAAATTTCTCATATCTCATGAAGAAAAGAGATGGATCACACCTTGAATGTGTAAAGCCCCGCTTTGTAAGGTTGTTCTTAGCTTGTCAAACCAGGCCCTTGGTGCTTGTTTGAGTCCATACAAGGCCTTGTTTAGTAAGCAAACATGATTAGGGAATCTAGGATCAGTGAAACCCACAGGTTGTTTCATGAGAACGACCTCTTGTAACTCACCATTAAGAAATGCATTTTTAATGTCCATTTGTTTGATTGACCAATTGAGTGTGACTGCAATAGCAAGTATGAACCTTAGAGTAGACGCTTTCAAGACTGGACTAAAGGTTTCATCAAAATCAACACCCGGGCTTTGTTGAAAACCTTTGGCTACTAATCTCGCTTTGTACTTTTGAAATGATCCATCTGAATTGAATTTTATTTTGAAAACCCATTTACAATCAACCAAATTGCCTTGTCCTGGATAAGGAATTAATTTCCAAGTCTTATTCTTGATCAGGGCATGATACTCATCTTGCATTGCATTCTTCCATTCTTCACACTTGAGAGCTTCTTTGGTTGTAGTAGGAACTGCATCAGTTATTACTACACCAATGTAGGGCCATTTGTGTTTGACAGGACCAGTTTTACTTCTAGTCACCATGGAATGCTGATTTTTCATTTCAGATTGTATATTAGCAGTTGCTTCTTCTTCTGAATTGGTTGAAGTTTCATGAGATGATGAACCCGAGGCACTTATAGAAGGACTAACTGTATGACTTGTGTCTTTATCAGAGTCACCCATGTGTCCAGATGAGAGGGATCTGGTGTGATTGGGGGATCATTCAGCTGGTAGATCAGACATGCCATGTTCAGCCTGCTGCTGTGATTGGTCAAGGTAATCAGCTGCAACATTGTTGCTATGTGGTTGTGATACAACCTCGGGTATGGATGTGTTAAAATAACCCTGCAAGTAGGAGTAGGTCCCTTCTTCAGATGTCTTTTTTTGTTGTTAATAAAACCTGCAGCAAATGGAAAATTAGTTTCATTGAATTCAACATGCCTAGATAGGTAAATTCTCCCAGTGGAACTTAGGCATTTATATCCCTTGTGTGCATTGTTGTATCCCAAAAAAACACATTTTGTTGTCCGAAAGTCCATCTTGTATTGATTGTAAGGTCTAAGGCAAGGATAACAGATCGAGCCAAAAACCTTGAGTCTGCTACAATCTGGTGTTTTCTGAAAAAGCTTGAAATGAGGTGAGATTCCACCTAGAACTTGAGTAAGTAGTTGATTTATTAATGTTGTGGCTGTATGGAATGCCTCCCACCAATAGTGAAGGGGCATTTTTGCTTGAGCAAGCAACATGAGTCCCATTTCAACTATGTGTCTGTGTTTTCGTTCTGCTCTCCCATTTTGAGAGGAGATATGTGGACATGAATGCTTGAAATGTATACCAGCATCCTGTAGGATTCTAGAAAAACTCTTGTATTCTCCACCCCAATCACTTTAAAGTATTTTGATTTTACTGTCAATTTGGTTTTCAACAAGATTCTTGAATTGGACAAACACATTCAGTGCCTCATCTTTTGTCTTTAATGGAAAAATCCATGAAAATCTGCTATAGTCATCAAGAAATAGAATGTAGTAACAAAAACCATTTAGAGAACTCATAGGTGCAGGTCCCCATAAGTCTGTATGAATTAGTTCTAGGGGTTTTGATGCTTGTGATTGAGAAGCTTTGAATGGTAGTGAATGAGATTTTCCATATTTGCAAGACTCGCAAAAAGTAGCTTCACCATTACTAATTTTGAGATTACAAGCATTAATGACTTGACTTAGAACTCTATCACTAGGATGTCCTAGTCTACAATGCAACAAATTTCTATTGATGCTAGGACTATTTAATACTGAACTAACAGCTTCTTTTTCAACTGAAATAACATATTAGTAGTACTGCAAGACTCCCTTGGAGACTTTGAACATGCCTTCTTCTAAGTTATACCCATGTTTAGTCTATTACAACCTGATATGTAGTCGACTAAACAGTGCCGATATACTTTTTTTTTTAAAAAATGTTTTCCTGTGATGTAACCGACTAAGCTACAATACTTAATCGATTACACCACGTCAGATTTGGTTTTTTAAAACCGCATTTGAGACAAATAATTTGAATTTACTGTTTTTTCATGTTTTAATCTTCAAAACGCATTTGAATTTACTGTTTTTCACTTTAATATTTTAAAATATTTTGTAACAATTTTCTTTTAATCTCTCAGCTTTTTGACCCTTTTGCCCTTAATTAATAACCAAAATGCCCCTGTATGAAACTATATCACCCTTTTGCCCCTATTTTTTTTAATATTTTTTTTTACTTTAATAATTATTTAAACATTAAATTAAAACCGTCTTGCTTTAATATTTAATAAATATTTAGTTTGATATTTCGATTATTCCCTTAGAGATCTAAGTGATTTACAAAATATTAAAACATTAAATTAAATATTTATTAAATATTAAGAGGATGCATTTAATATTTGAAATCGGTTAGGGGAGATATCAAAATTTATTTATTAAAAAAAGAGTTCATATGTAAAGAGGGAGAATGATGGTTAGTTTTAAAAAATAAAATAAAATATGTAATTCAAAAGGTAGAGGATAAAACAAAGAAAGACATAATTAAAATCTTCACAAAAAAGATACCAAATATAGGAAGAGATAAAAGGCAAGTTGGTATAAAAATCGGTACTCGTTTTAGTCAACTACATATCGGATTGTAATCGATTAAATAGGAGTAGAAGGGTAATATAGTTTCACACAGGGGCATTTTGATCATTAATTAATTAATTAAGGGCAAAAGGGTATTTTTTTTTAAAAAAACCTATATATATATGTGTGTGTGTGTATATATATATATATTTGTTTAGCCTAGAAATAAGAGAACGTCCTCCACTCTCTTAAAAATAAAAGACTTCGTTTCTGACTTCAGCAAAACAGAGTAACCAAATGCATGCAACCACCAATTTGGAACTTACGGTTGTCATGGTTTCTAAGCAACGCTTATCTATGTAATACTCTTGCAAATCTCAGAAACAAATGAGACTTGTTCAAGAGACTTACCTATCACTGATTCTAGGGTTGCTTGTAAGTTTTCCTTCTCCTTCTCCCTTTTTCCTATGACCACCGACAGTCTCTCTCTCTGTGATCTCAGCTCTCGGTCTGACTCTGTCTCGTCTGGCTCTCAGCTCTCCGTCGACCTCTCAGCTCCAATCCTGTCTGTCTCTGCTTCTGTCTCTCGCGTCTCTCCTTTTTTCTCTTTGGTCTCTCAGGTTCTCAGTTTCTCCGCTCTGTCTCTCGCTCTGTGTTTTGGGCCGAGGGAAATGGAGATGAAGAATGAATATTAGGGAAGGAAGGAGTTTTAATGTTGGCTGAAATGTTGTGGTGCGTGAGTGAACAGTGGCGGTTTAATTGGAGAGATGGGGCTGTGTTGTGTTGTGCGTATGTGGGCCGTATGGGTTGTTGAATAACCGAGAAGTATGTGTGTTGGGCGTAGATAAATGGATGAGTGCGTGTTGGCCCAAATGAATATTTAGTTAAGTAAGGGAGTATGGGTCATGTCCGTATAAGAAAATGAGAATAGGGAGATAATGGGCTAGATCAATAAGAAGGAAAAAGCCGATATCAAAATTATAGAAAAGAGAATTGTATAAGGGAAAATTCCACATAAATACCACATGAATTTGTAAAACCCCCAGAGGTCCTCTGAATTTGTAAAAAGACTCATAGGTGATTAGGACTTTTGTGGGTTATGCAATTTCGTGGGAAAATACCAGATTGCCCTTGCTTTAATCTCAACTAGGTCTGTGAATTTGGGTATTGCAGTGCACAAAATCATCTGAAATTTGGGCACGCACGCGCTGTTGAAAACACACACTGCCCGACGACGTCTGGACGCGCCGCCGTTGAGCAACCACCCGCCGCCGTTGAAGCCGGAACTCCGCCGTGGACGCCGCCGTTCAAGGACAAAGAAGAGTTTTGGTTAGCTCACTGCCCAATATTTGATCCCTTTCTTTGTGAACTTGTGAGGGTTATACCAGAGTTAAGCAAATGATGAAATCTGGGTTTTAAAATTTTACAACCCAGTCATATGCTTTATGCTTTCTCATTCGATGTTAATGTTTCGTTTTTGGCTATATAACCTCCTTTCTCTGCATTCATTGTTGGAAAAGTTTCTGCATTCATTACGCCACAGAACCACAACTTCATTTTCTGCATTAATTGTCTTTGTGCATTTAATGTTGGTTTATGCATTAATGTTTGGGCTTCTGCATTACTCTTGGCCAATGTTGTGGATTATAAAAAAAATGAGAATTTAACCATTCTCCTCTTCTACATTTACCATTCCACCATTCTTCATTTACCATTCCCCTCTTCTCCATTTACCATTACGCTCACAGGTGCAATTTTCTTTGTCTCCTAGTTGCTGCATAATTGCTGCATAATTAGTACTCCATTTGATTTCTGTTTCATCATGCTAACTTTCATAATTAGTGCTGTATATATAAATCATTATTCATCCCCTTTTAATGATTGTTGCATAACTTCTTTGTCTCCTAGTTGCTGCATAATTGCTGCATAATTAGTACTCCATTTGATTTCTGTTTCATCATGCTAACTTTCATAATTAGTGCTGTATATATAAATCATTATTCATCCCCTTTTAATGATTGTTGCATAACTTCTTTGGCTCCTAGTTGCTTCATAATTGCTGCATAACTTGGGATTTGATAATAATCATTGTCCAATGATAATAACCATTAATATTCGTTGTTTGTTGCAGGTTGGAAAGCAAGATGACAACAAATATGGCCGCAACACCTTCTCCAAAGTCACTAATATGTTTTTTCCATGTTGGGGGGGAGTTTGTAGCCAATGGTGAAGGTGAAGTTAAATATAATGGTGGTAGTGTGAGGGTAAAATCGATAATGGAGGGTATGAAAGTTGAAGAATTGAGGGTCATGATAAGACAGTGGTTTGGCTTAATTGGTAATGGGTTTAGGATTAAATACACTTTAAGCTTTGATGAAAAGATTTTAGTAGACTTGGTTGAAGATTATGAAATGGAGAATATGTTTAGTTATAATGAAAGAAGTGCACATGTGTACGTAGGAGGTAAAGGTATTGATACTGCAGCAAGGGATATTGACAATCAAGAAAGGTATGTCGTAGTTAGTTTATTCAGAACAATAATAATCTCATATAGGGTTGAGGGTAATATCTTGATAAAAGTTATCATTATCTATGCAGGTTCAAAGACTTCGTGGGTCTTACAGAGCAAATGACTTACATTGAGGAGCCGATGTCATATAGAGGGAGTGATGATTATGCAAACAATGAGTGCGATGGAATACATCTTTTGAGCCTTCCATGTGCAAGTCGAGTGCACCAACGCCGATGCGTAGAGATGAACTCAAAGAAGTGGAAGGACTTGTTCATAGGAGTGAATCAAACATTTGCAAATTCAGATGAGTTCAAGAAGGTGTTGCACAAGTTCGATTGCCCACAAATTTGAGTATATATATGTGAAGAATTCAAGGGACTCGTGTGTATGTTAAATGTAAAGTTGAAGATTGTCCATGGAGGATAACCGCAAGGGCGATTGGGAAGAGCAATCATTTCTTACGTGTGACAAGATACACCGAAGACCATGATCATACAAAGACAAAAACAATCTTGAGGTGACACATTCTCGAAGTGCTGCCTTGACAAGTACAATTATCATTGATGAGGTTAGAAATCACACGACAAGCGTCCGAATGATATAAAGAATAGTTTGGCAAGAGAGTACGGTGTGCACTTGACATATAAGCAAGCATATCGGGCAAAGGAGAAGGCCATGGAGGAAATTCACGGTAGACCTGAACATACATACATGTTGATACCATGTATATGTGATAGGTTGAAGCAAACTGATGACAAGACTGTGGCTGAATGGGTGGCTAGTGGGAGCAACACCTTTGAGCGTGTATTTATTGCGTATGGTTGTTGTATAGAGGGGTTCATTTCTGGTGCCAGACCTGTTTTGTACATTGATGGAAGCCACTTAAGTGGACCATATAGGGGGACTCTCCCGTCGCCTTTCTTCGCTTTGATGCGGACAATGAGTTGTTGCCGTTTTCCTTGCTATTGTCCATGGAGAAACAATTCAGATCGGACATGGTTCCTCGAAATGGTGAGGAGGATACTTGGAGAGTTACAGATTACAATTGTGTCTGACCGACACAATTCAATTATCGCTTCTGTCCGCGGAATCTTTGGGTCTGAGAGACATGCATACTGCTATAGACACATTAAGGAGAACTTTAGCGCCCAAATGATTAAATTGAATAAAGGAAAGAGGAAGATATGTGGGAAACAAAGACAAACAGCACTTCAACTACTTGATTCAATTGCATATGCGAGACTTGATTGTGACCTTGATTCTGCGATGGAACAAATGAGGCTTTTCAATAAGGAAGCATTTGAGTGGCTGATACATAATGGTGATATTGACAGATGGGCCATGAGCAAGTTCCCATTTAAACTGTGGGATAAAATTACCACAAACTTGGCCGAGTCCTTCAATGCTTGGATGGTCAAGGAGAGACGATAATGTTGCCCAGCCTTATACATGAGCACCGTGATAAAGTTGCAAAGAAGATGTATGCATCAAGCATGGCAATGAGTAAGTGGAAAAATGGTGTTGGCCCACACATCGAACAACAAGTGCTAGAAAATGTGTCACGGGCTGAATACATGGATGTTCGATATATGGGGAGGAAGGGTGCGCAGGTCCGTACATGCAAGTGGTGCGCTAAATGTTGAGTTGAACTTGCGCGAGTGCACGTGTAAAGCATGGCAAATGTCAAGTATTCCTTGTCCTCATGCATGTGCAGCCATCAAAGGTGTGCATGGTAATGTGTACAATTATGTTGATGAATGCTTTACGTTAACAACCCAAAAAAAGATATATAGTCGAACCATGACTCCTGTTGTCACAATAGACATGCCAAATCCAAATGACATCAGCCTATATGACATAGGAAGTCAAGTGCTCCTGGCACCCCCCAAGACTACTCGTCCCCGGAAGGCCAAGAGTTGAAAGGATAGAGTCACAATTTCGCAACAAGAAGATTTACCATTGTAGCTCATGCCACGAAGAAGGACACACAAGAAGAACCTGCAAAAATCCAAACCCAACTTAACTTGCTGAATGGTCGGGGTAAATATTTGACAAGTCATCTTTTGGTATATATACAATGACTTGGATCCCTTCACATATTTTTGGCTAGAAGGGCTATTATACTTATAGGATCACTCACTATGTAAATGGTGTAAATGGCACGTAATATGTTCTTGCGTGGGAATGACATGGAAACATTACGTCAAAGTGGATCGTTATGTTCACATGTCATTTAACTTTATTTTGTACATGTTGTCATCCGATTATAGCTTTTTGTAATTGTGTATTTATCAACACCAACATGATTATCTATTGGTGGAGACTATGTAATGGTAGTTATGTGAATGTTGTGGCGGGATTTGTAAATGGTTATCTCGTTGTCATATTAGGAATGTTAAATCTCATATCGAATGGTTATGCTCATATCACGAATGGTAATTTGCGAAGAGGGAATGATAATTTTCGAAGAGGGAATGGTAATTTGTGAAGAGGTGAATGGTTAAATACCTTTTTTTTTTCAATCCACAACATTCAAGAAAGAGTAACATAATTGTACCCCGTGAAAGTAATGGTAATTTGCGAAGAGGGAATGGTAATTTTCGAAGAGGGAATGGTAATTTGTGAAGAGGTGAATGGTTAAATACCCTTTTTTTTTCAATCCACAACATTCAAGAAAGAGTAACATAATTGCACCCTGTGAAAGTAATGGTAATTTGTGAAGAGGGGAATGGTAATTTGTGAAGAGGTGAATGGTTAAATACCTTTTTTTTTTCAATCCACAACATTCAAGAAAGAGTAACATAATTGCACCCCGTGAAAGTAATGGTAATTTGCGAAGAGGGAATGGTAATTTTCGAAGAGGGAATGGTTAAATACCCTTTTTTTTTCAATCCACAACATTCAAGAAAGAGTAACATAATTGCACCCTGTGAAAGTAATGGTAATTTGCGAAGAGGGGAATGGTAATTTTCGAAGAGAGGAATGGTAATTTGTGAAGAGATGAATGGTTAAATACCCTTTTTTTTTTCAATCCACAACATTCAAGAAAGAGTAACATAATTGCACCCTGTGAAAGTAATGGTAATTTGCGAATAGGGGAATGGTAATTTTCGAAGAGGGGAATGGTAATTTGTGAAGAGGTGAATGGTTAAATACCCTTTTTTTTTCAATCCACAACATTCAAGAAAGAGTAACATAATTGCACCCTGTGAAAGTAATGGTAATTTGCGAAGAGGGGAATGGTAATTTGCGAAGAGGATAATGGTAAATGGAGAAGAGTGGAATGGTAAATGGAGAAGAGTGTAATGGTTAAATTCACACTTTATCCTGCATATCTTTCTAGCCAATCAAGTCACCCGATTTAGAATCATACAAAGACCTCCAAATTGGATTCAATTCTAACTAACAAGAGTGTTCAAATACTTGACAAAATCACAATGCTTTACACTCATACAGCACCTCCAAATTGGATTCAATTCTAACTAACAAAAGTGGTCAAATACTTGAAAAAATAACAATGCTTTACACTCATACAGCACCTCCAAATTGGATTCAATTCTAACTAACAAAAGTGGTCAAATACTTGACAAAATCACAATGCTCTACAATCATACAAAGACCTCCAAATTGGATTCAATTCTAACTAACAACAAAGGTCAAACATTTGATTGCCGAAACACAACATTATAATGATGATCATGTCCTTCTTCTCTTCCTCTTGGTTGCTGGAGGGGTCAATAGTCCCAATGCAACATCTGCGACCTCATTCAAATCATGGTTGACCAACCACCACATGAGGGAGCACCTATACTCATTCAGCTCATCCTCACCATACTGAATAGTTTCGTTGGGTTTCCAATTTTGCAACCAGATCAACACATGAACACCACAATCTTGCCTACATAACACAGAAACAAACAAATTAACAAATATACAGCAACTAATAATTTTTTACAATCTGTCACAAAATATATCTCACAAATTAGGTTGTTGTGGAACGGATGGCCAACTAATTTCTGGTCTTCGTATCATGGCTTTGTCTCTTGGTTTCACAAGTGCAATTATCTCTTCAAAACGATCCCTCTGTAAATAACACACATGCATTACATAGGTGTTAACTCCACCTAATGGTAACTAGAACAAAATAACATGTAACATACAATTTGTTTAATTGTCGTTGCTTGGGGATTAACACATGCAGTTTTCTTCTTTTTACTGGATTCATTGTGGCTCATAGCGACGGTTGTCTTCATTGAATCCAGGACATAAAAATTCATCGTGCCTGGATCAATGGCAGTGCAAAACCAGTGCCCGTCAACCAATATCGGTCCCATGATCAAATCACAAGTCCACCGATATTGTAACCTATATAATTTGGCAATAATTGGTCTTCCCACGAGACACTTTCCATCCCAAGGATTTGTGGCCAACAAATGCTGCACCATCAACAAATAATAGTCTCAAATATTCGTATGGCTATGGGAAATAAATTATGAAGGTCCATATATGCAGAATTACCATGTGATCAGCACTGAAAATATGTCTCTTCACTTCGCCCTGCCTTATCATATCTCGCATCAATGTTTTACAAACGACAGACATAACCTACATATGTGAACATTTTTATAAGGGGGGTTCAACATGTTTATTGATACAGTTGAAAAACTAGTATATACCCTGTTACTTAATCTGTGCCTCCGGCCGAGTGTTTGCAACAGAGCCCGGGTTATGTCTTCATCGTCTATTCTTATGAGAGTCCTGTAAAGGAGAAACAACGTCAACTGACATAACCTACATTTAATAATGACTACTCAATGAAATTAACTTTTGGATTACTTACTGATCACCCTCTTCTTCTGTGCAGGATCCAGAGATAAGGTCAAAGAATAATTGCCTCTGTTCTTTTGTCTTCCTAGTCCGCTTTGCGGCTTGGTCAAGGTCCAAGGCGACATATTTTTGGGCTTCTTCGGCCGCGTGACCTCCTTGGTGCATCCTCTTGTTGGATCGTGGAAGGGAACAATTGATAGTTCCACTTTGTCATCATCAAGGTGATGGTCAATGTTGATTGGGGTTCCGTCTGATGCGTCATCCTCATCACCATCCTCACCACCATCAAGACTTGCACCCTCTTGCTCACCATCAGCAGGACCATCACCCTCTTGCTCACCATCACCAGGACCATCACCTTCTTGCTCACCATCATCGTGACCATCACCCTCTTGCTCAAGATCACCAGACCATCACCTTCTTGCTCACCATCATCGTGACCATCACCCTCTTCATCCCTGAGTCACCGTCTTCTTGCTCCCGCCGCTTGCAATGTTGTCTTGTGCCTTTCGCAGCTCATATTGGACAAAGAAGAACAAGCCTTGTGTGGTTATCATTTATTATACCCATCAAAGAGCCATGCAAATCCTTTAAAACCTAAATCAGAAACAGTTTATAGCAATTCATTACTGTAATACCCGGATTTTAGTAAATCTGGAAGTTTTGAGATAAAGGAAAATTATTGAATATTTTGATAAAGCAAAATCATGAGCTTAAAAATGTTATAGAAAATTGTTATAATTATAGAGTAAATTGTCAAAAAAGTTACAGGAAAATCGATGAACGAATGACTAAAAATGATATAATGGTGATAAAAACAAATAAAAATATTATGATAAGTACGAAAGATCATGAAAAATTATGAGAAAAATATGGAAGTGTTATCCCTAAATATGAGAATTTAATAAATTATTTCGAGGAAATAACATGAAGAAAAGTTTAAAAAGCATTTCGAACCATAAAGTAAACTCACGGAGTAAACATTTTTAATATTTTACATAGGATATAAAATGACAAAGTGTCAAGATAAAAGTTTGTAAGATAACAATATACTATAAAATTGGTAAAGATAAATATATGAAGAAACCTGATCCTAAAAAGATCACTAAACGAAGAAATTAGGTCTCGATTAAGCCCTAACGAAGGCGTTGGGGTAAAACGGGAATTTTTGGTAAAAAATATTATATTTTAAAAAATGGAAAAAATTATAGAAAAATAAATAAACCTGAATTTTTAGAAGAGGGGGCCGAAATTCTAAGTATTTTTAATTAAAAAGAATTGTTTAAATAATTAAAATGGTAATTAGAATAAAATAATAATATAATGCGGTGAGTCGCCTTATAGGCGATCGGGAAAAGTTAGAAATAAATTCTACAGGTAAACCAGAGGTAAAAGTATTTTCAGACTGATCAAATTAAGTACAAGTGAAATTCTACACGAAGAAAGAATTTACCAGGCGTCGTCGATTCCGCAACCGAAAACCCTAATTTCAAATAAGACGAAAAGTTGATCGGGATAGAGTGGAGTCGATAGGAAAAGTGAGAACCTATAGAAACAATTGTGTCTTTTTAAACACGAGATTAAGTTAGACAACAACTGGACGTTTTACGATTCAAATTATTGTCCGTGTTTTGGTTCTATCTAAGCGATTTCCGTAACCGACGCGTTTGTCCGAATATCTTCCGACGCACCGGAGAATACCTGGATATGATCAAAAAGAGGATCAAAATAGATAATAAGAGAGAGGATGAAAAGATCTTCAAAGTTGCATGCCCGGATTTTTGAGTTTCTGCGAAATCGCGCGAAACGGACACCGATCGGGTAGCTTTATCGGACCGGAGGCCATAAAGCAAGAGTCATCATTGGATGACAACTCATTCTTTGACTTTTTGGGCCCTAGATGTCGACCAAGACCATGGATGGCCAAGATTCCATCTTACAAAACCCTAGATCCAACGGCCAAAATCATTTCTGAAGACTTTTTGGAAATTCCCACCTTGTCCCTATTTTTCTCTATAAATAGCAAGCTCTCATTCTCTCATTCTTCACACCAAAATTCAGATCCTAGAGAGAGGTTCTAGAGAGAGAAGCTCTGGAAAAATTGTGCCTTAGCTCCGAGTAAGTTCTTCGTCCTTAGTTTTTAGTTTCCGTAGTTCTTTCGGTAGTTATAGTAGAACCGTTGTTTTGATCTAGGAAGTTTCGAATATATTCCTATGCTTGTTTTTATGCCTCATTGCATTGAAAGATGCCCGACGAGGTAAAAACATAGTGGGGATAATTTTGAAATGGAATACGGTCAAAGTAACGGTTCCGCGAAATTCCGCCGATTAGGGGTTCAGGGGCAAAATGGTAATTTGTACCTAAAATGCCCGTTATGCTGCTAAAAGTTGTTAAATATTATCCTTATAGGATATCTCGAGATAATCGTACCGCTGTCGAGCTGCTGTTGTGCCGCCGTCATACCGCTGTTTTTCCCGCTGTCGAATTTCACGTTTTTCCGTAAAAGTTCCGTTGTACCGCCAAAAAGGTACGTTCGCGTACTGTAACACTAACTCTGATGGTTATTGTATGATTATATATGTTTGTTGTGTTCTGTTTGTTGTTGTAGCATACGTGGTTATGTTATATACACGGTTATGTCACATACGTGGTTATGTCACATACGAGGTTATTATTGTATCATACGTGGTTATGTTACATACGTGGTTATTATCTTACATACGTGGTTATGTATTTTTAATCATACATCTGTTGTGGACTGTTGTATTGATTGCTTTGTTGTCGTGTATATGTAGTCGTATTTAAGCACGAGGTTAACCGTTACCCGAGATCCAAATTGTAATCGATCTCGCCTCTTATCATAGCGTCGTGTTCGAAGAACCGAGGACCGAGGAGAAAGGCGAAAGCAGCCGTACGAGTCCCGATCAAGACTTTCTTCGGGTGTTATTCATTTTGAAAACTCTCGGTCAATGTACCGCTTCAAATCAGCCGGACTTACGACAATTTGAATAAATGTATCGCTTACTCAATTGCTCCGATGCTCTACTCGATGAAAAAAAAATATACTCGCTTTTGAAAATGGGATGTTACACGCTTTGGTATCGATCGTAGTCCCGGCATTGATATGACTATGTTATTACGGACAAGATGGTAGGACAAAGTTTAAGGCTAGTCTATATGGGTGTGGCCAATCAGTCGCCATAGAGTTGGTGAGGTCCCCATGATAGACACTTATCTGGCCATTCTGTTCGGTTAACGGAGTTATGTTCAAATTAGCCTTTTTCAAAAACTTTGAGCACTTTTTGGAAAATGAGTACGATATAGCCCTAAGTCGGTGTACCGATCCGCACCGGTATACCATCCCAAACCAAAGGTGTACCACCCTCTCGCCGGTGCACCACTCGTGGTATCGCCTCTTATAATCGTCGCTTTATACTGGCGGTGATTCTATCCTAACCCGAGCTTAGCCGTGGAGCCGGGCCACGCCGGATGAAACTCGATAAGTACATGCGGTATTTGACTCATGTAGAGGAACTCCCGATACGAAATTCCGTACTGTGAAACCCCGAGTGAGGGAAAATTGTACGAGTGTCCGTTCGTAGTACTAGTGTGATAAAGTCTCGTGATAGAGTAACCATTGTTTTTTTTTTTAAAAAAAAAATCTAACGTTTTCCCTAATGAAGGAAAAAGAGTGAGACATGGCTAATTTAAGAGGAGCCGGAGCTCCCGTGAGGCCGAGGCGAGGCCGAGAGGTAGGGGCGGCATACCACGAATAATACCAATACCAAGACACGAACCCGAACGACAAGGACCGCAGCAAACCGTGAGCGAAATGAGTTGCAAGAAATGCGGGGATGCCGCAAGAACAAAGGGCTCTTATAGATGAACTCCTTGCCGAAAGGCGGAGAGAGAGAAGAGGAAGGTGACCGAGCCAATGAGGAACGATGCATGCCGAGGAAGAAGATGAAACCGAACCCGATGATGAACGTGAAACCGAGGAGTCCGATAGATCTCGACACCCCCTCGACGTAATAGGGCAATAGCGTGCTACCTCAACCTAACGAGTGGTTGAGACCACGCAAAGAATGGGTCACCCACTCGCAAGCTCAAACCTCCAGCTTTTCGTGGTAAGCTCGATTCGGCCGAAGATCGGGCTTATGAGACTCGGACAAGATCTTCGGTGATGGATTGTCCGGAAAATGTAAAAGCCCAACTTGCGCCTATAAGCCGGAAGGGGATGCGGACCGATGGTGGAAAAGCATTGCAAGAATATTGCAAACCCGTTATTGTCCCGTGACTTGGGAGAAATTTCGGAGAAGTTCAACGAACAATATTTTCCTCCTTCGGTACAAGTTATCAAGGAGTCGAATTCCTCCATATTCGACAAAGTCACGAGGAGTCATTCGATGACTACTTCGCCCGGTTTACCAACTGTCTCGATATTCTTCATATCCGAAACGTAACGTTGACGAGAGCCGGAAGACAAGCGGGATGGTAGACGGGCTAAAGTACGAAATAAGGGAAAAGCTGGTATCCCAACAGCTTCCTGCACTGATCCAAGCGGTGGAGTCATGCCGGTTGATCGAACGTAACATAACGGAACTACGCACATCAAGAATCGACAACCGCAAAGAAGGGTGCAAGTCGTGACGGGTTGAGCCGCGGAAGTTCCTCACGAAGAGGGCGCACCATGGAATAACCCTCAAGGGGAGGCAAGATGCCATACCGATCTCGAGCAACGTAACAACCCAGAATGCCCGGACCCCGACCATGTCCAAAATGCAAAACGAACCACCCAGAACCAACCGTGCGAGGGAGCGATATGCTACCGGTGTCGTCGAAGCCGGGG
This sequence comes from Acacia melanoxylon, assembly GCA_019022615.1. Classification (NCBI taxonomy): domain Eukaryota; kingdom Viridiplantae; phylum Streptophyta; class Magnoliopsida; order Fabales; family Fabaceae; genus Acacia; species Acacia melanoxylon. The sequence continues at coordinate 855,774 of JAFJYJ010000018.1, read as the reverse complement.
CACTTATACATGAACCGTCCTCAAAGGACTACGGGGATAAGGCCACAAAACCCGTGCCGGGTTTTCGCTTTGACAACTAACGAGGCCGAATAATCTTCGTAGAGGGATCCGAATAACTATCTCTCGATAGGAACCTACCTTAGGTATTGTACGACACGGGTACTAATCACTCGTTATATCGATGAATATGCGAATCATTTTGGGATGCATACGTATATGTATTACCTTACGATCCAATAGTAGCTACACCATTGGGTGTGAACTATTTTGCTTATGTAATCATGTCTGAATTCCAAATCGAATATATATCTCGTTCAAAAACTCGTTCACAAACATCGATGACATTCTCAAAATTCACTATGACATTAATACCTAGCATAGGATCAACATCTAAAACGCCGTATCAAATGATACCGAACAAAGTACAAGAGTTGTGACTTTGTATCAACCATCGCAGGATGGACAAAATGACTATCATGAACACATACCCACTTCCCATGATCTACGATTTACTCGCTTATGTAATTCCTACGTTTTGTCAAGGGTTGACATATGCTCGGAACACCATTTCAAATATGTACATCAAGGAATAGCAATCTTCTCAAGATAGTAACATAGATATTTAGTTTCTGGATCTAGCGGGATAGTACCGCAGATTCATACCGAAATTTTCTCATAACCATTGATAAAGCTTAAAGAGTAAAACTTAAATCATTGCGTAGAACACAGACTGAGACGAGCTTGCATAGACTGAGAACGAAGTTGGTCATAGCACCAAGAGTTGGTTGTCCCGGATCCAAGTAGATGGTCGTGGTGCCATTAGCTATGGGTCGGGATATGTCTTGTCAGCAGACAGCGTGATGACTTACGCCTCTCGCCTATTGAAGCCTCTCAAGTTGAACTAATCGATGTAAGACCTAGAGTTAGTGAGTATTGTATAGAATTGTACCGCTAACACAAGTGTTTGAAGTACCTTTTGAGTTGAAAGAAACTCGGGAAAGACAAGAAGTCCCGTGTTTTAATGGACGAAAAGTCCTGTGTTCGAAAAACTACACCTGAGTACAGGGTAAAAGAAATCCCCTATGGTTTGATAAATAGTTGTCTTACTTGCCGCGAAAATTTTAGTTTCCGATGCATATCTCATAGTTACTACTATCCGACTGCGATCGTATCATTGAGTAGGAGGTATCTTGTGTTGTCATGGTGTATGGGCGTCATGGAAACATTTAAGGTATCTTGTGTTACCATGATGTATGGGCGTCATGGAGACATTTTGATATCTCGGTATTGACCAGGGTATAAGGGTGCCACGGAAAATACTAAATATCAAAGTACAAAATGACAAGATCTTGACACCAAACCCGAGCAAATTCTCGATCATCAAGTGGAGCGGCCGACATATAGAGAAAAGTTATGGAGCGAATAAGTCGTGGAGCTGGTTGCATGCGCGAGATGCGGTGCGTAAAACTAGCGGGGCCGAGGTATCTTTTGTCGTCACGGCACGTGGTTGCTAAGGAGACGCTTTTGGCACGTGGTTGCTAAGGAGACAGGTTTTGGCACGTGGTTCCTAAGGAGCGAATAAGTCCGAAGTGTAGTTAGTACAGAGTCTAAATTGGTATAGAGCAAATTTCGAGGGCGAAATTTTATTTAACGGGAGAAATGTAATAATCCGGATTTTAGTAACTGGAAGTTTTGAGATAAAGGAAAATTATTGAATATTTTGATAAAGCAAAATCATGAGCTTAAAAATGTTATAGAAAATTGTTATAATTATAGAGTAAATTGTCAAAAAAGTTACGAAAATCGATGAACGTAATGACTAAAAATGATATAATGGTGATAAAAACAAATAAAAATATTATGATAAGTACCGAAAGATCATGAAAAATTATGAGAAAAATATGGAAGTGTTATCCCTAAATATGAGAATTTAATAAATTATTTCGAGGAAATAACATGAAGAAAAGTTTAAAAAGCATTTCGGAACCATAAAGTAAACTCATGGAGTAAACATTTTTAATATTTTACATAGGATATAAAATGACAAAGGTGTCGATAAAAGTTTGTAAGATAACAATATACTGTAAAATTGGTAAAGATAAATATATGAAGAAACCTGATCCTAAAAAGATCACTAAATGAAGAAATTAGGTCTCGATTAAGCCCTAACGAAGCGCAGGGTAAAACGGGAATTTTTGGTAAAAAATATTATATTTTAAAAAAATGGAAAAAATTATAGAAAAATAAATAAACCTGAATTTTTAGAAGAGGGGGCCGAAATTCTAAGTATTTTTAATTAAAAAGAATTGTTTAAATAATTAAAATGGTAATTAGAATAAAATAATAATATAATGCGGTGAGTCACCTTATAGGCGTAGGGGGAAAAGTTAGAAATAAATTCTACAGTAAACCAGAGGTAAAAGTCTTTTCGGACTGATCAAATTAAGTACAAGTGAAATTCTACACGAAGAAAGAATTTACCGTACGTCGATTCCGCAACCGAAAACCCTAATTTCAAATAAGACGAAAAGTTGATCGATAGAGTGGAGTCGATAGGCAAAGTGAGAACCTATAGAAACAATTGTGTCTTTTTAAACACGAGATTAAGTTAGACAACAACTGGACGTTTTACGATTCAAATTATTGTCCGTAAGTTGGTTCTATCGGAAGCGATTTCCGAATCGACGCGTTTGTCCGAATATCTTCCGACGCACCGGAGAATACCTGGATATGATCAAAAAGAGGATCAAAATAGATAATAAGAGAGAGGATGAAAAGATCTTCAAAGTTGCATGCCCGGATTTTTGAGTTTCGCGAAATCGCGCGAAACGGACACCGATCGGGTAGCTTTATCGGACCGAGGCCATAAAGCAAGAGTCATCATTGGATGACAACTCATTCTTTGACTTTTTGGGCCCTAGATGTCGACCAAGACCATGGATGGCCAAGATTCCATCTTACAAAACCCTAGATCCAACTACGAATCATTTCGAAGACTTTTTGGAAATTCCCACCTTGTCCCTATTTTTCTCTATAAATAGCAAGCTCTCTTGCTCTCATTCTTCACACCAAAATTCAGATCCTAGAGAGAGGTTCTAGAGAGAGAAGCTCTGGAAAAATTGTGCCTTAGCTCCGAGTAAGTTCTTCCGTCCTTAGTTTTTAGTTTCCGTAGTTCTTTCGGTAGTTATAGTAGAACTCGTTGTTTTGATCTAGGAAGTTTCGTAATATATTCCTATGCTTGTTTTTATGCCTCATTGCATTGAAAGATGCCCGACGAGGTAAAAACATAGTGGGGATAATTTTGAAATGGAATACGGCCAAAGTAACGGTTCGCGAAATTCCGCCGATTAGGGGTTCAGGGGCAAAATGGTAATTTGTACCTAAAATGCCCGTTATGCTGCTAAAAGTTGTTAAATATTATCCTTATAGGATATCTCGAGATAATCGTACATTTTGCCGAGCTGCTTGTTGCCGCCATACCGCCGTTTTTTCCCGCATGTCGAATTTCACGTTTTTCCGTAAAAGTTCCGTTGTACCGCCAAAAAGGTACGTTCGCGTCTCGTAACACTAACTCGATGGTTATTGTATGATTATATATGTTTGTTGTGTTCTGTTTGTTGTTGTAGCATACGTGGTTATGTTATATACACGGTTATGTCACATACGTGGTTATGTCACATACGAGGTTATTATTCTTTGTATCATACGTGGTTATGTTACATACGTGGTTATTATCTTACATACGTGGTTATGTATTTTTAATCATACATCTGTTGTGGACTGTTGTATTGATTGCTGTTGTCGTGTATATGTAGTCGTATTTAAGCATGAGGTTAACAGTTACCTGAGATCCAAATTGTAATTGGATCTCGCTCTTATCATAGCGTCGGAGTTCGGAAGAACCGAGGACCGAGGAGAAAGGCGAGCAGCCGTACGAGTCCCGATCAAGACTTTCTTCGGTGTTATTCATTTTGAAAACTCTCGGTCAATGTACCGCTTCAGAATCAGCCAGACTTACGACAATTTGAATAAATGTATCAGTTACTCAATTGCTCCGATGCTCTACTCTGATGAAAAAAAAATACTGCTTTTGAAAATGGGATGTTACAATTACCATAATAGCCAATCATCAATTAAACGGCACATGAGGAAGCACTTACGGGTCTAAAGAGGCCGAAAAATTCGTTTGGGCAAACAGGTGTTTCGTATCCTTATCTTTACCGGCCTTCACGGATACAACATCCCCATGTCGCTCTTCTTTTCTTTCTCAAGCATCTCCTTCACCTTCTCTTTTGTCCAGAATTGGATTGGACTCTTCCCTTCGTGATCAACAACCTTTCCCAATGGGAACCGCTCTCCGAGCATTATCTACAATGACAAGGAAAAACTTAAACATTTAAATATTATGTCAAAAAAATGTTATCACAAAGCACAAACATAACACTTACCAATAACATATATATGCAGCCCATGACATAGGACTTGCAATCGTTGTTTCGTCGATCGCGTTGACATATTCGTAGAGCGCTCCTCGGAGGTCATTGGCAATGTATGTGGCCCGTCTCAAAGCGGCCAAACCCTTTCCTCATTGACGTTAATACCTTAAGCAACCGCGACCGGGAGTTGTGCTTGAAGTTGGAGCGAGAAATGTCCCCAACATGTGCATCATGAACAACAACTCAAACTGTTGACCCGACTTCCCGAAGTTATGACGCGAAGTATGTCGTCATACTTCATTTTTCCGTAGTCTTCTCGAGCCGCAAATCCCGGATCTCGTGTCCGCCACTTTCATTGGTATCTCATCCCCACTATGTGGCACCCCAAGTAGCCGAGCCACATCTCTGTTGCTTGTATTTCAATTGTCTTCCCCGTATTCCTAGTTGATTGGTTGGGGGATCATACGCTCTCATTATCGGACCAACATTTCCCTTGGAAGTCTCGTACTTTGAATATCAAGCAACTGTCCAAAACCTAACCGTTGGACCTTTCTTTTTAATGTTTTGTCGGCATTCACAAATGCTACCAGCTTAGAAAATTTGTTTAACGAGCATCGTGAGGGAAAAGCGGAGGTGGAGTTGCCCTTCTTAGTAGTGGACATTGTGCTGAAATTTTGACCGTAAAAAATTCGAAGGACTAATAAGCATAGATTCACCAAAAAGTCATGGATAGGACTAAAAACATAAGTGAAGCCACATGATAACCTCTTTATCAGCATTAAATGCACACCATAAAACAAAACAAAAGGACGTTACATGTTGATGCAAAATGTAGAAATATAACAAGATTGATGCAACGATTTTGCGATAATAATGTGAAGGAAGATAACAAAATTAATAACATGGGCTTGAGGAATGATGGAGAAACCGATGTCACAAGTTTGATGGATAATGTTGTGTAGAAGGATAATGAAATAAAGGCCACAGATTCACTTGAAAATGAAGCAAAGTCATACAATAAGGATCTGCAGTAAACTCACTCGTGAACATTGAAGTGAAAAAGAAGTATGAATTCTTGGAGTCCTTTAGTGCAATAATGGATGCTCATGTTAGATACTTCAAGTCGTGTGTTTATTAATTGCCAACTTCTTTATTTGGAGATTTCAATTTCGTGGTGTCTTGTACTTAACCAGTTGGATTCAAAACGCTACAGGGTTATGACTTACTGAGCCAAATGGAACCTTATATTCACCAGGTAAATATATGGTTTAGGTTTACTTTTTGTTCAACAGTTTCAAAATTGGGTTGATGACTAGCGGACTAGGCTCTTTCTAGTTGTACTGCCATTGTACTTTATCATTAGAAGGCAATCCTTGACTAAATTTTACTTTTGCTTAACTTAGGCAAAGGCTAAGGAGTAAAAAGCAAAGTGTGAACGGGATTCTTATCTTGCTACAGAATATGCACGGTTCATTTCTTCAATTCAGTTTCAAGGGAATATGCACACAAGGAATCTGGGGAATATGCACACAAGGTTTCTGGGTTGCACGGTTCATTTGTTCAATTCCAGAAGTCTAACCATTGTCAACTGCTACAGGACTAATCAAAGAGACCACTTGGATCAACACTATACCATAGCAATGCATATAGGGGCAGAACTAATGGTATGAGGAGGATACCCGACGGTGGTGGAGAAAACGCCGTTCACGCGACGGTAGCGGCAACGACGGCGGTGGGGCGACGCAAGGAGGCGACTCGTCGAATGCTTTAGAGAATAAAAATTGGCCGATTCCGTACTATGAAGCCAAACCACCACGGCGACGGCAACGACAATGGCGGCGACAAAGAAGGTTCCGAAGGCTAAAGATGAAAACTAGGGAACAGAAGAGGGGAATTTTTTTTTTCAGAGGTTTCGATTTCGTGGGAAAAGGTTTGTGTATGTTGATTTAGTTGAGAATAAAGATAGGGGCAAACTAGTCTTTTCCCACGAAATTGCATAACCCACAAAAGTCCTAATCACCTATGAGTCTTTTTACAAATTCAGAGGACCTCTGGGGGTTTTACAAATTCATATGGTATTTATGTGGAATTTTCCCATTGTATAAAGTGTCATAATTAAATTGAGAGAGATTTTAGAAATTAATCCTTAATTTTATTTAATGATTCTTTTTCCCCAATTAATTCCTTCAAGCCATAAAATATTATCTCCAAAATATTTAGGCTAAAATTATTCTTTAACTACATATCCTTAATTTTCAAGAAAGTAGTCCTTAATTTCAAATATTAATTCTAATAATAATTAAGGCCAAATTTCCCATATTAATTCCATGACATATTTTAATTCCTAATTTCTAAATTTTGGGATGTTACATAGAGTATGATTCCATTTCCAAAAAATGACTTGTTACTTAGTAATATGAAATTTAAAAATAAAATTAAGAAAAATTAATCCACATATTCTCAGAGTTTACCTCAATTTTGAATTAGATCCGTATAGTTTATTTTCTTTAATTGAGCATTTATTGTTTGATCCGATAATTTTAATTTAATTACATGTCTTTATAAAAACTTTATATGAGGAATGCACAGGTGTCAAAACTGTGTTAAATGAAACGAACGAAATTTCATAAATTTCATAAAATTATCATATAAATTAATATTAATGATTTTTATAATAAAATATGAACACTTATGATAGATCAATCTATAAGAGTTCAATTCAAACGAAACAAACTATAAGGATTTAGCCAAACTATATAAGTGCTTGCAAGCTAATTATTTTCCCTGAATTTTAAGTCCATAGTCAATATCTCAAACAAACACAACCTCAATATCAGCCGACAAGCTTTTGAACTATAATAGATCAAAGTAATTTATTGATCGGATATGATACTACAATATTATCGACAAGAAATAAATACACAATACGCTACAAGAAGATTGGACCCGAAAGACAGCAACAAACAATACAATGAATTTGAATATATCAATCATATATAGAATACAAGACAATATAATGATCTATAAAGTAGAAGTGAAAGGAACATCGGTGGCTGGAAGCCATGAATTTCCTCCAATGAAGTTTGCAACAGTGAACTTTGAAGCTTCTGAAGCACTGGTGATTACGTGGTATCCTGACCACTTAACACGATTTGAAGTGGATGAACCTGGACCATTGTTCATGTACTCTCCATAGTACAAAGTGTTTAAGACAAAGTTGCCACTCCATTCCAACCAACCAGCCTGGTTTATCAAACTGTCCAAGAAAGTCTTCACGAAAACTGTTCGAGAATATTGTTGCCATGGCCTTCCAAGATAGGTCTTCACCGAGCTTTGAACTGGCTTTAAATCTGAAGCAGCTGTAACCCTACAATTGTGAATAGAAATTCCTGTGTTTTGGTTTGGATCAGTACGACCTTGGGCTGTGATTGTGTTAACTTTGTTGGGAGGGTTTCTTGCAAAAAGGTTGCAGTTTTGGAAAACCACCGCTGCATTACCAAAGATGAAATCAACTGTGCCGTAAATGTCGCATTCTCTGTAGAATTGCCGCTGAGAGTGCACATATAAAGTGTCTTGGTATCCTTCAAAGCTACATCTGTAAAAGACTGATAAATCTGAACCAGCACGTAATGCGACAGCTTGATGGTTTGAAGCTCCAGCAGTGTTTCTAAATGTGATGCCTTGAGCAATAAATCCATCTCCAACCACACCTGTAAAAATCCATAACTAGTTCAGTTTTATTCCTGACTTATTTTGATAACTAGATGGGACTTTGATCGTTGGTGTGGAAAGTCCCATATCGGATAGAATTAGGCTTGATAAGATATATATATTTAAAAGTTGAAAGATCTATATTTTGACTTAACAAATATGTAATCTTGATTTTTCAACTTATAATCCCAATTAAAAAGACGTTGTAATAAATTTGAAAATTGAAAATATGTTAAAAGATTAAATTTTATATGACTTCCGACTTACCAACAGTGGCTGACCGGAAGGTTGTAGTGCCTCCTCCAACACTTTTGCTTCCTGTGATTATAGTCTTCCCAATACCATCTCCAACTAACATTATATTCTTTGCCTTTATCTCTACCTGTTCGTTGTAAACTCCAGCCTTCACGTATATCACATATCTCCCACTACTACTCTGTGGTGCTGCATTTATAGCTGCACTTATTGTTGTGTATTTGCCAGATCCATCTTTAGCCACAACCACGTTGGCCCTAGAAGATGAAGAAGAAGACTGCAACAACTTCCTATCCCCAGGCTTAACCCATGTTGGAAACCCATCTTTATTACTTGGCTCTTTGTATTCAACTTTGTTCAAAGCCAAAGTGTTGCTCAACAACTTCGTGACGTTGTTGGACATCAAAGGCAACACGTAGTCTTGAACCCCGAGCTCATAGAACCCGGCTCGGCACGTCTCGAGGTTGGTGAGAGCTGTGCTGAGCCATGTTTGAGCATCTACCCGAGAGAACATGGTGTTGGTGGGGTCTAGGGTTTTGTTGAGCTTATGGATGGCTTGCTCGTAAAGCTCAACGCAATCAGCCCATGCAGCTTTCTCACGCGAGTTCCTACACTGTGGGCCTAATGAAATAGTGTTAGCATGACCTTTCAGGGCTCGCTCTTGGGCTAGTTGAACCGAAAGATTGAGAAAATCATGTTTGTGTTTGATGATCTTTTGGCTGTGAGTGGGATTGTTGTTGAGGAAGTATTCACATGGCTGAGGATATGGGGTATGGTTGCACCAGAGCTTAACCTCATTCCATGAATACCCAGAAACAGAAGAGCAAAGTAGAAATAAGGGCACAAATAACACAAGGGCTTTGCGCATGAATAAACCAAAAGCTTTCATACTTGAAGCTTCTGAACTATTCTATATATGGCCTGTGAACAATATAATCTCGATGAAAGGGGAAATTGTTCTTAGTGTTTGGATGTGTTTTGATGTTGTGATTTGGTGTCTTTATATAGAAGAGACGAAGAATGAGTTTTTGGCTTATTGATATATGGCTCTTCATGCACACGCTTATCTCTTTTTTGCTTTTGGAAGTGGTTTTTGATTTCGCCTTTGCATGCATGCCTTATATGATTAATAAAGTAATATACTTCGTACTTTGTTGTTTGTTCATGATTAGCCTCTTTTGTCTTTGACTTCCACGAGGTTGCACCTCTCTTGGCTTGACTATTCAGTTGTTTCTTTAAGCCGTCTATTGTTTTTGATTGGTAATTAAATGGATGCCATGTAATAGTATTTGAATGGATGAAAATAGGTACAAGCTCACGGAGTCATCGTTTTTATTTCTTAGAAGACAAGAGATTTTGTTATAGAGACAAGGTTTTTATTTTTAGTGGTCGTGTTTATATGTCACATGGCTACATTTTTCATATAAATGCACAATTTTACCACTTATATATAGATTTTGTTTTCATAACGTATAATATATATTAAATAAGGGTCAAATTTGAAAATTATTTAACATGAAGACAAAGTTAATGAGGTTTAAGTTTTTATTTTTTTTTACTCTTAATTAATGAGTGAAAATCCAATTTTGAAGAAACTAAGTAGCTATGGTTTGACTTTCAAAACATGCCCAGAGTTATTGACTTTTGAATCAACTGGCCCCATCAGCTGATGAGAGAATTCCAACTACGCAATGGGGCTACTTGCGGATATCGTTTAACTACCTTTGGTTTTATTTATTAATAGTAATATTGATATTCAAAATCTACAACGCAGGCTTAAAATGAATATATGGTTCTAAATATATCATACTAGACTGTGAAACGAAGGCTTTTTAAATCGTTGAAACTCAAATCAAAGAAGCGGCCAACTGAGAATGTGATGACTTCTTTACGGGTAGTTAAAAGTTTTTGACTTTTAAATCTCAAAGCATTTCATGCATATCCAACAAAGGACATACGTAATTAACTGTTTCACTTTAGTTTTTAGGTAATTATTTTTATAATCATCGTTGATGTCGACGTCATAACCTTTTTTTGTTTGCCAAGCAAAAAAGCATTCTGATCTAATGCCATATAAAATTGATCTGAAAAATAGAAAGTTGTATTTTGGAATTATAACTTCCCAAAACTTTTGAAATCTTAAATGAATATGCTAAAATTAAAATAAATAAATAGCCCAGTATATTTACTAGAGCAAAACAAAAATCTTTTTTATAATTTTTTTTAAAAAAATTCTTTTCACCGTTTCGTCTTCCACCGGAACTTTTGATACCATTGCGAATTGTACGGGGGTATTTAGTAGCTTTGTTTGAAATGAGGTTTTTGGAGGAGAAGGGAGTTGTTCCTCTCTCCGAGAGAGGAGCTAAGCAAGAATGCACGTGTGTTTTATCCCGGTGTCGCCCAATACCAAGTTTTTTTTTTTAAATGCAAAAGTGCACATTACAAATTGGGTGCAAAAATACCATTTGACCTTAAGTTTGACTTTGATCGTTAGGTTTGACTTTTTTTACTAACTGACGTGACAGGGCTTTTAAAGGTGCAAAAATACACATGTGATTTGACAAAAAGAACGCTTAACACCAAGTTTTTTTTTTTAATTTAATAATTTGATTTCAATTAAAGGAAAATTATTATTTCTCTATGTATGATTCCTGAAAGGCCAAATTTTTTATTTCCATATTTTTTTTAAAAAAATCCATATTAAATTTTCTAATTAATAATTAATAGATGAGTATTTATGCATTTGAAATTTAATTTTATGAATACTATATTTAATTTAAAATAATTTTAATTTTTTGATCTAACTAAACTTTGTTGACTTTTTCAAAGTAAATGAATTTTTTTATAGAATAAATCAATTATTTCTTTAACTATTTATTTTTCAAAAAATTAAAATTATTTTTAAGTAAATATATTATTTATAATATCAAATATCAAATCCATAAATACTCATTTATCAATTATTAATTAGAAAATTAAATAGGATTTTTTTTGAAAAAAATAAATTATGAAAATAAAACTTTTACCATTTTTACCCATTGAATAAATCATCCTTCCCAAAATGATAAATCGAAGAAAAAAATTTGGCCTCCTAAGAATTATACCTAAAGAAATAATTATTTTTCTTTAATTGAAACAAAATTATTAATTTTTTTAAAAAAAGGCACTTGGTGTTGGGCGTTCTTTTGGCCAAACCACAAGTGTTTTGCACCTTTGAAAGCCAAGTCATCATCTGGTCAAAAAAAAGCCAAACTTAACGGTCAAACGGCATTTTTGCACCAAATTCGTAACTACGTGCACTTTTACACCTATAAAAGTACCGGTGTTGGGTGCTCCTTGGGATAAAAACATATGCATTTTTGAACCTTAACCTGTTTGGATAATTGTTATTAGATTTTTTTTTTTCATGTGCAAATTACAAAAAAGACATCAACTTTTATGATAATTGTATATAAAGATAAGATTCCATTTGAAAGACTTTTAACATTGAATTTCATAATAAATACTAGGATTTAAATAAATTCGTCTATAAAATTAAAATTATAACATTAGTTTATTTTGTAAGTTAAAAAAAATAGCTCAAATTATATGTATTAATAAATTGAATAGACAAAAAAATAGTAATTACCTAAATAATATATTTTAGATTGAAAAAGGAGGAAAGAGAATAAGGACATTATAGGGTTGGGTATATTATTAGGCCATAATTATGGCTCAACAACCCTCCCAAAGGAAAAAATTGCTTCTTGAAAACCATGGTTTTGGAGAAGAATGTGTTTCTGGCCTTTCCCCCCCCCCCCCCCCCCCCCCCAAAAATGTCTCGGTCATTTTTTACAAAATCATGGTTTTTGACCCAAAAACGTTTTTTTTTAAAAAAAAAATGATCCAAACACACTCTAAAGGTGGGTTATTATAAATTGGTGAAATAGAAAATAGAGAAAAATTCATTTGCATTTTATAAGGATAAAATAATTAAACTTTTATTAGCTTCCCTTGCGACTTACAAAAACAATCTAACATGAAAATCCTCGTTCCCCCCTCCCCTCCATATCTCCTCCTTCCATTTAAAATCATTTCCCTCCTCTTCTCTGTGTAGCCAAACATACTCTTAAGTCATTTTCCTTTCAGTAAATTCACCCAATAACTTTTGTAAGACTTTTTCTTAGGTGTTGGAATCTCTTAGAATCTCGTTATAACTAAATTTCTTTTAGACTTTACTGTCATTTCATATAGAGTCCTAGAGGCACCAAAGATATTGTGATTGGAATGTTGATTTTTCACATGGTTTCAACAGTTTAGCATTAATAATTTTTCACATGTGTTTAATACATGAACAATATGTAATGAGTAACTTATCATGCATTTCATGAAATAGAATAATTTTTTAATTAATTGAAATTAAGACCCCTAACTGTTATTTTTTCATAAATAAATTTTATAATTAAGTACAAATTTTAAAATGCGAAGATATTTTATTTTATATAATTTTGATAATGAATATTTAAATTTGGAAAATCAAAATACATGAATGGGAAATTTAAGTTTTAGAGAATCTTACTATAGATATAGGATTCAAATTAAAGTCGTCAGAGAGTAGCTTAACATGGCAACAGAATGTAAACGTTATTCTACTTCTCAAAACGAGGAAAATTAGACGAGTATGCATGATTACTGTGCGTTCTTCTACTACTTAGTAATTTTGATAAAACTGGTATATCAGATAATAATATAAAAAATGGTAACTGATTGCACCTGTCATTAGCGCTCAAATTAATAACTAAATTAGTCTCTATAATATAATGATCGACCTAGGTCATATCTCAAGGTGGAGTCAAGTTTAGCTGAAGAATATATTCCTTTTAATTATTAACATGATTAAAAGAGAAGAGTAGAAAAGTTATTGATTTAAGAAAATGCGAAAGTAAAAACGCAATAAGAGATAGAGTATGAAATTACTTTTACCAATCCTGTGAAGCTTTCTAAGTATTGATGAGTGGCTATAAAAGGATAGGATGATGAGTTAAATAAAATAAAAACAATTAATTAATGGTGTTATCTCGGTGTTATATGAAATCATTACCCCATTAAAGTTCTTTGTTTTGTTTAAACACAGATTCAAGAACTCAACTTTAAACCCCCCCCCCCAAAAAAAAAAAAAAAATCATGGAAGATGAGAGATATTGTGTTGGAAAAAAGATAAAGAGAGGAAGTGAGTAGGATATGTATTGGGTTGGGTTGAATCCGGGTAGGCTGAACTCACTACTAGAATCTAATATGGTTTGCATAGCAGTGCACCCGAACAAAAAAAGATGGAAGATGGGAAGAGAGAGCATAAGAAGATTCAATTGCTCTAGAGTGAGGAGTAATGCTGGTGGAGGCCTCCCCAGAGAGCTCCTCCATCTTGCCCACTAAGAAGGTGATAAGTATATATTTTATAATCAAATAGATGTATATTTTATGGTATAATGAGTTGGATTTATTAATATTTTATACCTGTTTAATTATCTTTTATATATTTATCTATCTTTTAATTAAATATAGGATAAAAAATATTATAACGTAAAATCTATTGATATCCTATTTTGTTGTGCGAGAAGATATTATGTGATCTAAAAGAGGCAATAAATTAAATTGAAAAGGATATAATATATTATTATATTATGTTAGAAGTGACCAAGAAGTGGGGTCCACACATAAAAATGAAGCAGATCACGTACATGAAGCAATTGTTACGGATGTTTGATGGTTTAAAGGATATTAAGGTGATATAATATAATATCCAATGAAAGGAATGAAGATATATTCACAACGGCCCAACACGCAAAGGATCCAAGCAATATATATTAGGCAAGAAGCGCACGGACACACAGAGCCAAAAAATACCACGCACGGATTCAGATGGAGCGCAGACCTGGATAGCTGAGAGCGATTGGAGGAACCTTTGACAGTCTTGATTTCTCCTATCTTTCCTTTATTCTTTCATCTTTTTATCATGGATTTTATTATAGTCATGTGTGGCTATATTTTCTTTTCAACCAGAGAACCTATGAACTTGTTTGGGTTCTAGAGATTATTCCAACGATTTAGTATTGCTTAATTTTATTTCAGTTTATTTAATCTTGTCTTATTTGTTATTGCTTATTGATTGGCCATCATTGAGCATGTTTTGGGGATTTAGGGTTGAACTTGGAAGATGGAATCTTAAATTGACCTTGGGATTAAATAATATGGAATTAGGTTATAATCTAATTTGCGGCTAGGATAGGCATATACCTAGAAGCTCCACATAATCAAATTAGAGTGAGCCCGATCTAAAACGCATCTTATTTAGTAGTGTGAGACATTACATAATTAATTAAGGTAGGTATATAAATGAACCGAAAGGCATTTATAGACATTAATACTCTAGATTAGCTGATTATGTTAAGTCAAAATTAATTTAGTGGGGATAAAATCTAATAAACAAACGAATGATTAGTGACTCTAGGTTGCTGGTTCGATTAGTGCGGCAATTAGTTTATTTTAATTTTAGTGTTAATTTCTTTTTTAATTAAATTCAATTTGTTTTGCTCAATTTAAATGAAAGTGTAAAATTAATGCTTAACTGAAGTTTGTGATACTAAGTCTTCGTGGGAATGATACTTTTCTTATCACTTTATTATTTGATACGTCCAGTATACTTGCGGAGTTATAGGCTACAAAATTTTTCCCTATCAAGTTTTTGGTGCCGTTGCCTGAGACTTGTGTGCCACAACTGTCTTGGTTAGAATTGATTGAGCATTAGTAGTTTAAGTTTGAGTTCGTAAATATTTTATTTTTTTTAGAAAAAAATGGATTCCACATGGCAACTTGCTAGTCTTAATATTAAAAAGGAGATGGATTATTTGTCTTAAATACAAGATGGACTGATTGCTATTATAAATTCTTTGAATGAATCTAGGCAACATAACAGGAGCACAAATGATGGTTGTATTCCATATGTTGATTCTTCTCAATATGTTTGCATGTCTTGTGTTTATTGTGGAGGGAATCATTTATATGAATATTGTCCATATAGTACAACTAGTCATTTTGTGAGAGATGATTTCACTAGGAACCAAGCTTGTTTTGATAACTCATTTTGTCCTAGTGAAGGTTTTAAGCAACATAATTTTAGGGATCCACATATCTATTGTTCTCATGAAAATATCCCTCCTTTTTACTCTTATCAACCTATTGAAGTACAGATATACCATTGAGTATAAGGAAAAATCTAATTTAGAAAGATTATTTGAGGAGTATGTGGAAGCATCAAAGAGATCTACTAGAGAGCACAAGGAGATTGTCACTAGCATTAAGTCAAGTGTTCAAAATATTGGGGTATATACGAGTCAAATTATTTCAACCCTTGAGACTATGAAGCAAGATAATTCCTTAAGCTTGATGATAACTTTTTATGATGATAATGATTATTGCGAGCAAGTTGAAGGTGTGGAATTGTATGAGATTGTGGATAATGTAGAAAGTGATTACGAGCTTGAAATTGATTTAGATGAGAATAGTGGATGTCTAGAAGAGGTTTCAGTTATGAAACCTAAGGATTGTGATTTTGATGATCAAATTGATGTGAATATCCCAAAAGTTGTTGTTGTTCCTAACTCTCCTATTGAAAAATTGACTCTTACTGATATAAGAGTCAAGTGGATTTTGTGAGATGCTCTAAATTTCTGGAAGCTCATAAATATGTTTGCAAGGATGTGCATGTTGTGCTTTATTTGAATTCGGTAAATACTTGTAACCCACGATTGTCTATGATTGAGGAAGTACAAGTAATTAACTGGAATGATAAACTTTTGTGAGTGACATCTTGTTGCTTGAAAATGAATGAAGACAAGGTAATTGATGTGTTTGATACTTATGATTAGTGGTTTGTTTTGAGAAGTTTGGCTGAAGACTATAAATTTAGCGCTTCTTGGGAGGCAACTCAATGATTTTACTCGCATCATCATCATCATCATCATTATTATTATTATATTATTATTATTATTATTATTTTGTTTTTCCTTTTTTCTTTCTTTTTTATTTTTCTATTCAGGTTTAAAGTTGATCAATCTTTTTGTGGCTGCAAAGTCTTGCTTGTACACTCTTTTCTCCGTCGAAATTAGAAACATCATGGATGGTACCAAAGGAAGCACTTCACATAAGAGCTAGAGGCCTAAACCATGGGAGTACTAGTTCCTTTCCTTCTTTATATTTTTGAAAAATTGAGGACAATGTTTAATTTAAGTGTGGGGAGGGATATAATTTCTTTGGTTATGCTTGTCCTTATGCAATTGAAAAGATTTTTTTTGTTGTTGAAATTTTTGTGTTGTTTAGGAATGACCTTAACTTTGAGTTTTCCCCACCTTAGAAAATATTATCAAGTCAAAAAATTAACATAGAAAAGAATGTTTCAATTAAGCCTCTAAGCCTTGAATTTTTGTATCAATCTTGAGATTGACTATGAGAATAAAGATTAGTTTGTAATATGATCAATAGATTATTAGTTTATGAATATTTTGCTACATGATTTCTTTAGAAAATTAGATGTTGACATTTGCTAGCTAAGTAAAACTTTTGTTCGGGAAATGACTTAGGCCAAAAAAAAACAAAAAAAACACACACACACATACACAATTCCAATGACTTCTCTAGACCTTACTTAGTAACCGGGGGCACTTCATCACCAATGTTGGCACTCGCATCAAATGGTAAAGTTAAAGAGGGTTATGAGTTGGGCTAAAAGCCTCTTTAGGTGCCTGTTGGAGTAACTGAGTAACCGGTGCTGCATCACCCATGTGCAGAGTCACGTAAAAAGGGAACCTACAACGGCTCAAGGAAAAAAAGAAAGAAAAATATTGAGTAAATTCCTACATGAGGATCCTTATTAAATTAAATGAAAAATGTGGTTTAGCGGGGGCATTTGAATTTTCTTGGAGAAATTGAATAGCGTAATATTCTTTCACTAATCTTATGGTTGCACTTATTACTTGCCGGTATTTTGATCATGGAACGTTAAGAGATATGCTTACAATTGTTTAAGGCTTTTGGCTTAGTGATATATTCTTATAAGACATTAACTTAAAAATAAGATTTTATGATATGAACTAAGTGTGATGGTTTATTGCTTTCTGTTTAGGACTTTCATGAGCAAAGTTCTTTTCAGATAATGAATTCTCTTTCTTTTGTTTGAAGACAAGCAAATGTTTAAGTGTGGGGGAATTTGATAAGTATATATTTTATAATTAAATAGGTGTATATTTTATGGTATAATGAGTTGGATTTATAAATATTTTATACCTATTTAATTATCTTTTATATATTTATCTATCTTTTAATTAAATATAGGCTAAAAAAGTATTATAACGAGAAAATCTAATGATATCCTATTTTGTTGTGCGGGAGATATTATGTGATCTAAGAGAGGCAATAAATTAAATTGAAAAGGATATAATATAATATATATTATTATATTATGTTAGAAGTGACCAAGACGTGGGGTCCACTCATAAAAATGAAGCAGATCACGTACAGGAAGCAATTGTTACAAATGTTTAATGGTTTAAAGGATATTAAGGTGATATAATATAATATCCAATGAAAGGAATGAAGATATATTCACAACGGCCCAACATGCAAAAGATCCAAGCAATATATATTAGGCAAGAAATGCACGGACACATAGAGCCCCAAGCCGAGAATGAGGACATACAGACGCGCACGAAGGAGCCGAATAACAATTCAAGAGGCTCGGACGCAGAACGAGAAAAATACCACGCACGGATTCAGACGGAGCGCAGACCTGGATAGCTAGGAGCGATTGGAGGACTGGAGCAACCTTTGACAGTCTTGATTTCTCCTATCTTTCCTTTATTCTTTCAATCTGAGTTTCATCTTTTTATCATGGATTTTATTATAGTCATGTGTGGCTAAATTTTCTTTTCAACCAGAGAACCTATGAACTTGTTTGGGTTCTAGAGATTATTCCCACAGATTAGTTTTGCTTAATTTTATTTCAGTTTATTTAATCTTGTTTTATTTGTTATTGCTTATTGATTGGCCATCATTGAGCATATTTTGGGGATTTAGGGTTGAACTTGGAAGAGGGAATCTTAAATTGATCTTGGGATTAAATAATGTGGAATTAGGTTATAATCTAATTTGCGTCTAGGATAGGCATATACCTAGAAGCTTCGCATAATCAAATTAGAGTGAGCCCAATCTAAAACGCATCTTATTTAGTAGTGTGAGGCATTACATAATTGATTAAGGTAGGTATATAAATGGACCGGAAGACATTTATAGACATTAATACTCTAGATTAACTGATTATGTTAAGTCAAAATTAATTTAGTGGGGATAAATCTAAGAAACAAACGAAGGATTAGTGACTCTAGGTTGCTGGTTCGATTAGTGGAGTAGTTAGTTTATTTTGATTTTCTTTTCCTTTGTCTTAATTAAATTCAATTTGTTTTGCTCAACTTAAATTAAAGTGTAAAATTAATGCTTAACTGAAGTTTGTGATACTAAGTACTCATGGGAATGATACTTTTCTTATCACTTTATTACTTGATATGGCCCGTATACTTGCAGAGTTATAGGCTACAAAATTTTGCCCTATCAGCAAGATTAAGAGGTTTGGATGAGCTTTTTTTTTAATAATAAAAAAGCCCGTTTTCCACAAAAAAGAAAGTGTTTTTTTTGTTATTCAATGTGTTTGGATGAGAGCTTAGCTTTAAAAAAAAAAAAAGTAAAAGTCACAAAAAAGTCCAAAATTCTCCTTTTTTTTTTTTTTTTTTAAGCTTCAGGAGCTTTTTAAAAAAAGTAAATGCGGTACAAGAGAGAGAATAGAAAAAATATTGAGCGGGTATTTGATTTTTGACAACATGACAACCAATACCCTATAAAGTTCCTCAGTAGCCTTCGCGCTGTATACTCCCTCTCCTTTGCCATCGTGTTTGCGCAGTCTCCTTCTCCTTTTGGCAATACTTCCTTCTCCTTCTCCTCTCTTACAGGTAAACCTCAAATCGAGGACCTCGCTGTATTGTTTTGAAATTACACAATGTAAGATTGGCTCTTTGTTTCCATTCATCGAGCATTTTATAATGCCATTTTTTCTGCCGGAATGGTTCAATGTCTGTGTCCACCTCGCTCTTTTGTTTGTGTCCATGTGTGTGGTAGAGATTTTCTTTCGAATAAGCCCCCTCTGAAGGCCTTCATCTATCTGTAATATGCTTGTGTTCGTCTTGTTGGCAGAGACTGGATGTTCCTTCAGGTCCCCAGTGAGTGCTGTCTCATTCTGTGTTCTTATTAGGTTCATAGTGATCGAGGGAAGCAATGATATTCGATGTATTGAAACTTTAGATGGCTCTTGTCACGTCGAATGATCTGAACAAAACATGTCATAAGGCTCTGACTTATTTAAACGTTAACTTTACTGCATACATTTAAACATAAGCTAAATTAGCTGCCTTTTGTTGCATCATATTAACTTTGGGCCTCAACAAAATTACCCCTACAATTTCCCAGTGAGTGTTGTCTCATTCTGTGTTGTTATTGGGTTCATAGTGATCAAGGGAAGCAATGATATTCTCGGTTTGTTCGGAGTTTTATTGTGGCTTTCTTTGCTTATAGAAGCAAAATGCAAAAGGGTGATGAAATATAACCTAGGAAGTAGGAACCTATGCTAGGAATTACTAGTTGCTGAACAAGCCAGGGAATGTTTAGATGGAAAAAAAAAAGCTGTTGTGTTTTTAGGTCTCATGAGCCACCTCCTGAGGTTAACATGTTGAGGTTATTGGTTGCTAGTTGCTGAACCTGTTGAGGTCTGTTATTTTTCTATGTCATGTGTTAGTGGGCCTAAATTTTTGGGAGTCATTGTTATGTTTTTGTGTATAATCGTTGAGGCTCAATGCATGTAAAATTCATTTGGGAATATATGGAATTTTACAGAGAAACGTTTCTCTTATTTGGGAGATTCTCCTTTGGCTATTAGTGAGTTAAGAGTGAGATTCTTGCTTCAACTTCTTATTAGATTATCTTTTAAGCATTATTTTTTTTTATGCTTTGGTTCATACCAGGAGGATTTTTTATGACAGAAAGGATTTTATTGAAGAAAAGAGAGTTGATGATGTAATATCCTAATTTTTCTCTGACAAATTCCATGTATGATGTATTAGCATTTGGAGAAGAGGAATGGTGGATTTTGACTAAAATGTTGATTTTACTTTAAATACCCGATTTTGCTAAAACCGAAAATTTTGAGATACATGTTGGCACAGGTAGGATACTTGTGTTTAATATCCAATTACTTTATTTGGGCAGTTATTTTCGACCAAAATGAAATTTATAAAGGTGGATATATAAGGAATTATATAAAGTGAAATTTGGCCCAAATAATTATAAAATCAATATTTGGAATTTAGGGCCTATTTCCCCTAAATTTTAAAGAGAAATTGCAAGGGATAATTTTGGCCTAGAAATTTTAGAAACAATATTCTATGGCCTAGAGAAGCTAATTAAGGAAGAAAAGTCCTTATAAGGAATTAATGATTAATTTCTAACACCTACTCAATGTTTGCAACTATATGTGTAAAGAACCAAGTTGCAAATAAAAGTCTTACCGAGGATCAAATAAGATCATATTGGAAATAATTCCACAACACCCTCTTCCATGAATTTTCGATCAAGCATAGTGATTATATGATCCCCAAAAGTTAGACTACTTTACCACGTACCTTTTCTTTGCCTAAACCGTCAAATTCCTTTAAATATCTAATATGCCAGAACCATCAAGTTGCTTTTAATATCCTATATTCCATCCTCTTGAGCCTTCAAGTACGTGATAGCTAGTTGCCAAGGAGATTTAATTGTAATAGATGGCAACATGGTAATTAAGGAAAATATTAAGTCTACTGATATTTCTCATATTCCAACCGTCATTTCATTCTTTCTTTCCTTTTATCTAAGCATTTAGCCAACATGGACCATTAGTGAATAAGTGAATATATTTATTGGATGAAACATACTCATACGTACTAATATGCCAAAAGGTCAAACTATCACATCCCCTGGTTATTTATTCCCCATTTCCCATTTCGAAAAGAAAGAAAGAAGGAATTCGAAAAGAAAGAAAGAAGGAAATCGAAAAGGAAGGGATTAAATGCATTGGTAAGATGGTAATTAGGTGGAAAAACTAATGTCTAATAATTATTTGCACACATCCACTGACTCACATTCCTTCATATTCATTAAGTTTCATGTCTCAATTCATTCTCCATCCGTTGAACCTTCTGTGAGCACTGAATAGAGAGAAGAGACCGAGAGTGAGAGTGAAAACTTGAGAGCTTGGACAAGGAGCTGGAGACCGAAAATTTTGCTTGCTCACTACCTAAACATTTAAGGTAAGATCTAAAATCCTTATCTTTCTCTTGCTTATTTAGTGGTTTCCGTTTGAGAATTTTGGAAATTGAAGGGTTAAATTTTGGTTCTATTTAGAAAGAGTGCTGAAATTGAGAATAATTAACATATAGGAGAAGGTTATGATGGATATTTGCAGTCAGTTGTTGCCTTTGGTTTGTTTGATGATTACCGACCTTAAGACTTTTCCCTTTTCTCTGTATGATCTCGTATGTTTCAGATTAAAGGGTTAAAGGAAGCATAATTGCTCAATAGATAACAATAATAGTGAGATATGTGACATTGGAAGCAATATAGGTGAATTAAATAAATGGTTCTCTATGTTCTGTTTTCTGCCAGCCCCTGTTTCAGTATAAAGGAGTGGGAATTTGGTCATTTTGATAGTTCCATTGTGCTCAACACGAAAAATTGTGTAGGGTAAAGATTTGAAAGGAATTTTGGAAGCTCCGGGATTGGATTATACCGAAACCTTGAAATTTGTTCGAAAAATCCGGACAGCAATGTTGTAGCACGTTTTTGGGATAGTAAATGATATCCAATTGCCATGAAATTTTACAGGCTGAAATTAGACTTTACAATCTTTAATTTGATAGGTAACTCGTAGTTTTCTGATTTATGTACAATTAATTATGAATTTTTGAAGATTAGTCAGTGTTTGCTGGAAATTCTTGAAAAATGACGAAAATAGCGGGAATATAAGCTCATATTAAATTCCTTAATAAGAAAGGGAATTTAATAAATATGGACATATGGATTGAGCTTATTTTAATTTATCAAAAAGGGAATATTTATTGAGGTGGATTTAATCATAATTGTATTTTATTATTATAGGTCTAATTGTGATATTTGGCGCTGGGGAAACTATTTTTATCTGTAGTCGACTATCAGGTAGTAACCTTAATCCTCATACTTTGTGTGACTTGTGTATGTATATTTTACCTTGAAATTGCATACATTTAGTTATCATTCATTTCAAGCGCTATGGAACCGGAACATCTTGTGTGTATAAAGGACTTTGTCTTTGTGTCTTTGTGCCGGTGGTCTTTGTGTGCTATTAGGACCACTGCAGTCTGTGCTATGTGCTATTAGGACTGCTAGTTCTGGATTTGGCTGTGTGCTTTGCTGTGTGCATGATACTGAATGCTATGTGGTTTGTGTTTTTATTCTTGGTTTTCTTACATGCATTGCTTACACATTTTATATGAGATTAATGGTTACTCTGGGATTCAATTATGAATCTCAGCCCCTTTTAAGCCTTTTGGCAGCTCATCTGGGTCTGAGCAAGGAGACAAAGGTAAGGCTCTGGAGCTGGACTAGTATGGTAAAGGATGTCGGTGATTCCTTTTGGTTATTTATTATGGTTTCCCAGATGACTATATTTTCATGTATTTATTTTGGGAGTTGTGATGTGGGATGACTGTATATTTAATCCCTCCGGGGAAATGTATCTTCCCGCATTTTATCTTACCAGTATTTAGTTGTCCAAACTGGAGTATGCTCTGCTGCTAATACTCTGATAAATGACGTAAAATAACATGGGAAAATAATTTAAAATTGAAGTAAAGTAAAGGATCACACTACCCGCCACCCGAAAGGGTGAGGCCGGTAGGTGTGTAACAGATGATATAGATGCCTAAATTGGGCTTATTTAGACTGGTCAAGATTAGAAGTTTGACTTTGCTATAACATTGTTAATTTGCTTTCATTATTTTTCGATGATATTAGGCTTGCATATGAGATTTCATTATCATGTACTTTTCCCATGATTTTCAGATGTTGTAATCACCAATCCTTTATTTGTAAACAAACCCATATACAAAGTACATTGAGTAGCTGGTTTCTGGGAAGTTTTTTTTGGTGTAGATTAGTGTTCACCATTAAGTTTGTTTGCTTATAAATTCTGATTTTGGCTGGGATTGGTGTAATCACCATTAAGTTTATTAGCCTATAAATTCATTGATTTTGATTTTGGCTGGGACAATTACCATTAAGTTCTTTGGCAGTGTGCTGCCTTGGGTGGTTTTATGGTGTCTTTGATGAGAAGAAAACCCGATTGTTGTTACTTGTCCATCAACTATTTACCGTGTGTTTATTCATATCTATATGCCAATAGTATTGGTCTTTTACCGTGTGTTTATTCACTGGCTTTTTAAAAGAGTGCCCTTTTTTTCAATAGTATTTTTTGATCATAAATTATGATTAATTTTGGATCAGTATTATATTGTTGTTTTATTTTTATTTTGGAAATAGGTACAGAACCATTGCAGATGTTGCTAATCATTGTGCTTTTGTATGTGACTATGAAATGTGAATTTAATTGACCAAAAAGTTTTTGATTTCGTTTTCAATGATATTCATGCTATTTTTAACTATTCCTTCATTTGAGTTTAAAATGGTACCAAAAGTAGCTCGTATAACATCTATACAAGAAACATTTGTTCAATCTGAGAATGTTAGTGAAACTTTTGCGAAGGCAAAATGGAATGATTCAAATACTGAAACTTTCTTGAAAGTTTTGGTTGAGGAGGTTGAAGCTGGTAATAGGTCTCATACACATTTTAACGAGAGACGGGTGGGCTAATCTAGTTAATAAGTTTAATAATATCACTTTGGGAAGAATTATGATAAGAAACAATTGAAAAATAGATGAGATGCACTGAAATTAGAATTTAGCATGTGGGCAAGGTTGGTTGAAAAGGAGACTGATGGGACTCAGTAAAGAATACTATAATGGCACCTCCAGAGTAGTGGGTAGCCACGGGCAAAGTATGTATTTCTGATCAATTACAATATTGCAAGTCTTGTACCTGCATTAGTTTATAATTTACTTATTAATGGGTTATTCATTTTCATTACAGGAGAATCCAAAATATTTGAATTGGAAGGAACAAGGTCCAAAATTTTTGAGTTTGATGGAAAAATGTTGTAAAGATGTGGTTGCTACTGGTTATGCTTTTTTTATGCCGCACAAGCAAATTCTGTCACCTGAGGAAGCCATAAATGATAAGCCAATTAATGATAGTGATCATGCTTTAGAGGATGAAGGGTGGGTGAAATGGATACTGAGGAACATCCCTTGGATCAAAATCAGAGACCAAGTGTACGAAACAATTGATCCAAGAAAAAGGAAGAGAGAGAGAGGAAAGGAGAGAAAAGGCAAGGGATAACTGACAAATTGCAACACTCCGTTGATCGGATCCTTGAAAATATTGACCAAATATGACAAACAACAAGTGCAAAAGACCATTTTAGCATGAGTAGATGTCTTCATCTGTTAAGATGTGCCTGGTTTGGTGAAGGGCGGCCCTCCATACATGTTGGCCTTTGGAATCTTTTTCGAGAAACAAAATAGAGAGACATTTGTTCATTACATGGAAAATGAACCCGAGCTCGCTCTTTCATATTTGAGCATTTTTGAAGTTGAAGGTGTTCAAAACTATAGATAGTTTATAGTATAGTGTTATGTTTGAACTTGAACATGAATTTCTATTTGATGTTGAACATGAGATTATATGGCGTAATCTTTAATTTGAACCTGAATTGTTGTTATGGTCTATTCATTGCACTTATTAGACAGTTGTTTTGGGAAATTATGGGAACAAAGTTATTTTGTTTAAACAATATATATTATCACAATTGTTTATTGATATTCTTTGTTTTGTTGCATATAGATGTTTGATACCTCTAACACAGACAGCAACAACTACGAAAATGCAAATAGATTATATATTATAAAGAAGAATACATTACTTGCAACTAGAGTAGTTGCTTTTGCTATCTCGAATTATCATTCTCTATATGTACACAGACAGAAAAAAAGAACATCAATTCTTTCTAGACATGGATGGGTAGAAGAATTGAAGAGAGGGAATGAAAATCAATTTTTTGAGCAATTTAGGATGAGAAAGCACCTGTTTAGAAAGTTGGTGAGCGAATTGAGTCAACACTTTGGATTAAAGCCAACATAGCATGTCGGCGTTGAGGAGGTTGTGGCCATGTTTTTGCATATGATTGGTCATGGAGCCACTTAAAGAAACGTTGAAGAGAGATTTCAACATTCTGGAGAGACAGTGTGGAGGCAATCTAATCATGTATTAAGCTTTGTTAACAGTTTAAGACTTCAAATTATTTAGCCTGCTAATAATATGTTTAGAGATGCTCCAGAATTTATTGAGGAAGAAGAACGATATTGGCCATACTTTAAGGATTGTATAGGAGCTATAGATGGCACTCACATTGCTATTCATGTTCCTGCTAATAATAATGATGATCATAGAGAATATGAATGGGAAGGGCCAACTCCAAACTCTATTGGACTGATGGAAGAAACAAGGAATGTTATTTGAGATCCATTGTTAAATAGAGGTCGAGTGCGTCGTTAGCTTCTAATAACGTGTAGTATAATGAATATTATTTATATTATTGGCATATGGTACAATATGACTCTTTTTTTAATTAATGCATTGGTTATAATATAGTAGTTAACCATTTTGAGTGGAAATTACTATTCATTGATAATGAAGTTTTAAGTTATTCAACGTTGTTGTATACTATTTATTTTTTGTTTTTTAGTCATTGTCGTATATAAGTTAAAAGAAATATTTGATAACAACTTTGATTTATATGGGTCTATGAAAAATTATATTAACAATTTAATTTTAATATTATTGAAATTCAATTATTGAATATAATATTTCTAAAATTTTAACACAAGAGCTTTCTTATCCAAACGGATGTAAAAAAAAAAGGTGCTTTTATATGCTCATTTCAATAATTTTACAAATAAAAAAGTACTTCTCTATTTTAACATCCAAACAATGTTTTTTATGTAAAAGTTTTAAAAAAATGATGTACCCAAACGTAAAATAGCTTAACTTCTAATTAAAGCACTTTTTAAAAAGCAATACAAAAAAGTCATGTTTTTTTAAAAGCCCATCTAAACGAGCTATAACTCCTCATTAACTTATTGATTGATTTCCTCAATCAAGAGAGGCTCCTCTTGCAAATAAACACTAAGTGTGATTTGATCAACATTAAGTGTGATTTTTTGACTAATCAAACACAGGGGCGGACTTGGACTCAAAGTCCAACAAAAAGAATAATATGTATGCCTCTAGCAACAACCAAAAAAAAAAAAAAAAAAAAAACCTTCATTCTTTTCCATTAAAATTTGAAAGTGATTTTTTGTTTTTTTTTTAAAAAAAATAATTTCAATAAGACCCCATTAAACTTCTTAAGTGATATATACATATTTCATAATTTCCAATCAAGCGTCATTGTAAGGGTAATGGATGACGATATATGCTTTCAAACTAAGAAGTTCGGATTTTTATTGCTATCACTTAACATAATGTCGTTTTAACCTACGCCATCGATCAATAAGGTCTCACATTTGTAGGATTTGAACCTATAACCTTATGGTTATGAGATAATCCCCTTACCCACTAGATCAACCTTTGTTGGTTGCAAAGTGTTCAATTTTGGCTATGGAGACACGTGGATAACTCCTATAATTGGTTTTATAAAAAAATTGTTTTTGTTTAAAAACGTTATTATGGACTCTGAAAATTTTTAATTAATTCAATATTTTACAGGGACGACGGTGACCTATAGAATTATCATAATGACTAACAAATCCATATCACTTTATTAATAAACATTGTTGTGGTTACTAATTACCACTCCGTACGGTAAAGTAAAACTCCTCAAATTTGTTCATGGAAAAAGCAATAATCCTAGAAAACACCTCTAAAATTTCAAAATCTCCAATCAGGTTTGCTTTCTACAATTGATAAGGGAATGATTGGACTTGATAAAAAACTCACAATTCATTTTAGTATGAAAATCACTAATTTGAGATTTTGAAATGTGATGGAGGTCTTTTTATAAGATTTTCCCTAAAAGAACTCCTTAAATTTTAATATGTAAAGTTACGAAAAGTCGAGCAGTCATTACAGTATTGTTGAGAATTTTAGTGCTGGATAAATTTTAACAAGTTCGATAGATCATACAACATATGAGTATATACGTATGTTAATAAAAGAAAGGAAAACAAAGAAATTTTGTAAAAATTTATCAACTATAATCAAATTCAATAATAGCTCATGCTATTCGTAAACCTACAGATAACGTCTCTCATTTCTTAGACAACAAATAATGTACATAAAAACAAGCCTAGTTTTATCTTTATACTGACAAACAAGCCTAGTTTGAGGAAATGTTTATTTTTAAGTGTAAGTTTATTTTTTAATTTCTTATTTGGTTTTAATTTTTTTCTTCTTCATATACTAATTATTTCTTTCCTTCTACAGAAGTTCAAGGATGTGTTTCTTCCTTTCTCCACAATTTCAACATTACCTCTATAAACAAATACTTGTTCGGTCCTTAATATAATATATATTTGAAGAGTTGATATTGGTCCTAAATATAGGACATAGTTTTCATATTTGTTAATCTTTTCATAATCTAACTCTATCGATACTCTCTCAAAAATAATCAAGGGGGAGAGGGAATGAGGGAATCAAGGAAAATGACTAAGGTATTTTGGAAAATATATGTCATATTAATTAACTCAACTAATTTCCTCAATCTAATCAAATTAGGTAAATATGTCTTATATTAAGGACCGGAAGAGTATATCTCTTCATATTTCCTTCTTCTTCAAGTTCAATTACATAAAGTGAAGAACTTAAATCATTTTTACCTCTACATTTCATTTCTCATTCATAAACATTATGTTCATACTTATCTAACTAAATTTAATAATTCTCAATAATTAATAATTATTATAATTTAAAAGGTTATCTATTATACAACCTTTTAAAATAATAAAGCAGAAATTTATTGCAAAAATTACTCATGGAAATTCAAATTTCATTTACTGGGGAAATAATTTCAAATTTCCTTCAAAATTAGCAGTAATTCCTTCAAAATCAACTCCACAGTTATATTTCTCTCTCATAAATCTAAGCCATAATCCATCCCTTCGTTTTACCAATCCCCATCCCAACTTCACATATTTGAGCAGGCAATATAGTGGACTGCATAGTTTAGGACAATATAGCAGAAACCACAGATGATACTAACGTATGTCTTGCAGCTAGTGACAAAGTATTATTTTTCCAGGTTGATATACGCTTATCCGTCTTATGTAACGCCCCTAATTCCTACGTCCATTATGATGTTCATTTATGTCCTAAATTTCTTATTAGACTAATTAGTGTGTATTTATCATAATGAAGGCATTAACAGATCAGAGTGAGTCACAACAGAGAGCATGTCTAACGTTTGGACGAATGAGTGACTGATAATATATGCCCAGACATATACTGGTTAATTTAAATTCCTGAAGGAATATAAGCGTGATGTAATTGAAAATTCGATAATAGTCAGAGTTAATCTTGGAGGATTTTAGTTATACAATGATCCTGAATTGTCAGTCGCATAGTTAGCAAATATAATCCAAAACATTAAAGTATGAAATTCAACTTAATTAAATCCCCTCCTTTGGGGTCTTCTTCATCTACTCCAACTCCACGGCCTTACTTCCTGATCCAGAGCATCTTCTTATATCTTTAGGTGTGACTGAGATTCATTGATTAAATGAATCACAAGGTAACGGTTAATCTCACATTCAAAGTGTAAATCATACATGACAGATATTTCACATATTGCAGAATAAAAGAAAGCATTCAGCAAATGCATCGCTACCCGACTACATGGCTCACAGCTCATGCATCGTTAACGGTGAAAGCACTCGCAAGTGCTATGTGTCCCAGACATGAATCCTCAGCGTTAAGAAAAATAGGCATGTAGCATTATCATATAAAACAACAATCCACATCCAGTTGAATAAAACGCATAGACTCTGGTATACAAACCCGGCCAAGAATCCGCAATACATGAACGTACAAGGTATATATAATTAAAAACACAAGGAATTGGAGATTAAGTTACCAACCTCAACTTTGTGGATAAATAAAATCCCCGGATGTTAGAAACTCGAACTTCTTAAATGTCTTAAAGTAAGATCATTATAACTATTAATTTCCCTTTCTAATTTTTTATATATATATTAATAATACCCCTTTCTATTAATTAATAATTCCCTTTATTATTAATTAATAATTCCCTTTTCTATCTATTATTTATTCCTCATTTAATAATAATAATAATAATAATAATAATAATATCATTATCATTATTATTTATTACTATTTATTTTATCATTATTATTATTTTTCTACAATTATTTTAAACTCTTAGAGGCTATTTCAACACCCTAAATTAGAATTTTAATAATTACTAACTCCAAATAAAATATGCTTTAATGTATAACATATAATGTTTCTCATGGTTTTTCAAATTATATATATATATATATATATATATATATATATATATATATATGTAATACAAGTTTTTCTTTTTAGTTCATATATAAATAGCAAATGTTTGGTTTTATGCTTATATATATATATATATATATATATGAACAGTCACTCTGGGGTTCTATAATACTAATTACCACGTACATATGCCTTAAGTAAGTGTGTGTGTATATATATATATATATCAATCAGCAGGCTTTGGTTTTAAGAATAGGAACTTATATATATATATATATATATATATATATATATATATATATATATATATATATATATATATATATATATATCAATATATAAATATATAAATCTTGTTTTATTTTATGCAACGTCATATTAGAACATCAAGGTTTCCATCTTGGTTTTCCATATGCTGTGATATATCTATGCATAATGCATATATGAACTATGTAGGCTTCCTCATATTTTCCTAAGGTTCGTGTGTGTGTATATATATAAAAGCATGATATATATATATAAACAGTAAGATCTTCCTTTTCTTTAACATGCAATGATTATATATAAGCAATTTTTTCGTTCTTTTTTCCAACCTATGATCTATCCTATACCTATATATATAAACAGCGAGCCTCTCTCTCTCTCTCTCTCTCTCTCTCTCTATATATATATATATATTTTCCTACAGATCAGTATATACACACACACACAATGATGATAGCACGTTGGGTCCGTTAGAGAAAAAAAAAACAGCTTTGGTTCTTTCTTATACAGCAACACACGATCATATATATATATATATATATAGTAAGCTTCGGTTTCTATATATGCTAAGAACTTTCTCTTTTTATACTCCCAAAAACAGAGACCTATAGGCAGCAAACTCATGTGGGAATAATGGAAACAAAGAGGAAGAGAGCTTGATGATTACCACCGGTCTTCAAGCTCGTTCAAATATAATCTCTGATGAAAACACACCTCTGTTTTGTTGATATGAAACAGAGGAAGTTTGTGATGTTTCTGGTCTCTCTCTCTCTCTCTACTACTCTCTCTCGAACTGAATGAAAGAGAATGAAAATGAATAAGAGTCTTATACAGGTTTGAGGGTCTGGTCCAAGGTGGATGAACCGCTGGTTCGAGGAGCAAAGTTAATGGTTTATGGCGTTGGGCTCGATGGGCATGGGAGGTTGCTGCTACTGGCATAATTCTTGCTGATGCTGTGATCGACGCTGAGGTTATGGTTTAACGTGCTGGCTGTTTTACGCGTTGGATCAAATGGAGTGTGGGCTGGATGATTATTATAAGTGGAGGAAGTGTGGGCTGACGTGAGAGAGCTTGGGTTAATTATTTTGCAGACACGCTTCCTATGTGATCTTGGGTTGCTGAGATGGAGAGTATAAGAAATATGTCTAAATGGGATAATGGGTTTTGGGGCATTCATTGGGTATTGCATGAGCTTTTATTTGCTTGTCATCTGAAACGTGTTGGGCTTTTAATGTTCTCACATGTTGGCCAATAGTTCAAATGTATTGGGCTTATATCCATGGATGAGATAATGACACTACTGCAAAAAAAAGGGTTTTAAGATCGCCTCATTTAGATCGAAATATCGACACCCCGGTCTTAAAGGTATGACCGGTGATAGTTTTGTAAATATAAAGAACTTCTTGGACCGGATCATGTTTTCAACAGATGGAACAAACGGTGGCCGAAATAAATGAGGAAGCAGCGGCTCAAGAAGCTTCATTGACTGCAATGTTTCAATCCCAGCTGAGCTAGATGAAGGAGGAAATGAATGAAATGAAGCTGCTTTTGAGCTCTCGTCCAGAGACCAGTGTTCCCTTCACACATTCACCTGCACCTATGCAGCAGAGCACTAGAGGGAGCTGCATTGTTGGACAGTCAGAGCAACCTTGTTACCTGTATATGGAAAAACCTCATAGACGATTAGTTGCAAAAGAGACTGTCCACAACTTGGGATCAAATGTACACCATCAACAAATGGCTGATGATGAAGTCAGAGTGTTAGTTGAAAAGGTGATCATTGATGCACCTCTCCCTCTCCTAACCGATCAGCTGAAGGTTGTGAGTGATGTCAAGGGAACCTTCATCTCTTGGCCAGTGAAGCTTGTACATGTCTCTACTCCTCTTGAAGCTTCATCCCCTCCTCATGCTCTATCCCTTCCTGATGCTCCATCCCCTACTGCTAAGTTGACTGCCAAGGAAAAAATATCCGATATGGTATCCAATGGATATTTTAAAGATAAATCCTGGCCCATCAATAAAGTAGTAGGCCTACTTGATATCCAACCGGTTTACATTGACCCCGATGATTTAACGTCCCTACTGCTTCCTGGAAAGGAGCTTACTAGTGCAATTGTTTAAATGTTTATAAAGTAAGTATCTTCTTCTATGAGTATATAATTTAAATGCATCATTTAGACACACATACATATATACTAATTCCCCGATGTCATTATTGTAGGTTCATGCATGATGAATTGGAACAACGAGGCGAAAAAGATTTTGGATTCTTGTGCCCGCTTATACAAGTACAACACTCGTGGAGGAGAGACAACAATACATATCAATGAGGGTGTGTGAAGTGAGAAAAAAGGTGTACCTGTTTCCATACTACCATGGGTACATATCACAATTCTTGTCTGCAATTCACTTAATTAATTCTGCTACATATATCACTAAGTACTTGTCTGCTGTGAATTTTCAGCCACCATTGGCAGTTGGTCCTAATGTGCATGGAGGAGCATACAGTGGTCTTCTTATGCTCCACTCATAGCAGTTCAAGGCCTATGTTGGAGTAGACCATGAACGAGTAAGCATGTCATTTTGATTCTCTTGTCTGAAGTCTCTGCTATGAATTTTCAGTGAACAGTATTGATAAATTTATGATTTTAATTTGATGATAGTGTCATGAGAACCTTCCAAATCCAGGTAAAAAGAAGGCATACATATGATGCCAAAGATCCTAAATGGCTCTATCCAAAGGTTAGTACATAGTGTGCACTGGCACACTGCCTTGTGAACTTGGTTAGTAAGCTATATATGCTCTTAATAGTATTTAATTTCTTGTTCTTTTTAGACTCGTCGGCAACCAAAGGGGTCCAACTTATGTGGAATGTACGTCATGAAACACATATATGATATTATCATGCAAGGAAGGACAAAATTCACTGCAAAGGTAAATGTATTTAATGTTACATATTATGGCTGAATTCCGTTTTACGAATTAATGTTACATATGAAATATGCACGCAAGTTAATTCAATTTCTGTCTTTGATGTTACAGAGGTTTGCCTGTGCTGATCCCTTTTCTGATGATGAAGTGGAGCACATGCACAATGTGTTTTATGAATATCTGTATGACCTCTTAAAGTCAGAACAATAATTTATGTCCTAAATTCATTTGTAAATATATGCTGTAGCAACAATAATCTTCTGTAAATGAACAATTGCACAATTTGTGTAATTCAATAATAAATTTGTTTATTTTTCAAACAATTTTCTTATGTCTATTTTGGGATTCTGAATGTATTGGATAGTGGATAAAGCTATTTAGTGCTTGTACCTTGAGGACAAGATATTGTAAATTAGCAATAAACGTCTCTGAAAAGTCTTCGCGACTTTTAGGACCGCATATTTTTTCAAGATCCGGTCCTAAAAGCCTTCGTTTAATTGTAAAAAATATGGCGAGAGTTTTAGGACCGTATATTTGTTAAAAGTCCGGTCTTAAAAGTCTTCGTTTAATTCTAAAAATATGGCGAGACTTTTAGGACCGTATATTCCTTAAAAGTACGGTACTAAAAGTCTTCATTTAATTATAAAAGTATGACGACTTTTAGGACGGTGTATTTGTTAAACGTCCGGTCTTAAAATTCTTCGTTTAATTCTAAAAATATGGCGAGACTTTTAGGACCGTATATTTGTTAAAAGTTCGGTCCTAAAAGTATTCGTTTAATTTTTTTAAAAAAATATGGCGACTTTTAGGGCCGTTTATTTGTTAAATGTCCTGTCTTAAGAGTCTTTGTGTAAATATAAATAATGGTGACCCGTTTGTTAGACAATTCATTAGGGTTCAACACAATTGTGGTTCTGCTCAAGCTAGGACCCTCCTTGTCATCGTTTTTACCTCTTCATATTTTGAGCAGCATTATCGGACCCCTTTTCTTTGTCTTTTTTCTTTTTGTCAGAAAAAGGAAGATACTGAAAAGGACACTGAAATTATTCAAATCTGGGCGAGGTAAAACGAACGACAACGACGGTCCAACCTTGAGAAGAATTGTCACTGATGTGTTTGTATTTGTTTGAACAAGGTAAACGATGTTTTTGTTTTGTTTTGTATGGTCTTGACGTTGTATTCTGCGAATTTTTAGTGTTGATCACACACGAGGATGATGTTTTGTTTGTTTCCTTTTTGTCGGAAAAAAAATGAAGATAATGAAAATGACATAAATGCGAGAAGATGGGAAACTAAAAATTTTCTTTATTTTTTTTTTATGCTGCCCGGTGAGGGGCAGCAGTAGTACATACAAAAAAAACATAAAAACATTAATCCTCCCCTTCGTTGTCAGAGGGGGAGGAGATGTCGTCATCAGAAGGATGGTACTCGACATCATGGTTGTCGAGTACCAAGTTCAGCTTGTTTTTGACGGCATGATAAAGCTGAAACATTGGCCCAAGTCGGTCGATATGATCGACGTGGTCTAGAAGGTGCTGCATCATCTCGGTAGAATGAAGGATTCGAGAGGTAGCTAAGGAGGGCGAGGAAGTCCAGGAGGAGGAGGAAAAGGAGGATGTGGTGGAGCAGCCTTACGGTGGAGGCTATGCCGTGGAGGTTGTAGAAGTGATGAAGAAGAATGTGAAGAAGGTAAAGTAACAACGGGTTTAAATAAAGAACTCATCCTGAAGAATATGAAACGCCGGAAACTTTAACGAGGAGACGCATAGTTCCTCGGAATACGAGGAGATGCATAGTTGGGAAGTTTATCTGGAAGCCGAAGAGACTCTGAATCATTCATTTGAACAGAGTGTAAGGATAGGACTCGCTATCTAAGTAATTTGAAAATAATGAACTTTTAATACTTTGGATATTGTAAAATATCCGTTCTAAAAAGTAATATTTTTTAAGAAAAAATTCTTACTTTAAAAAAAGGAATTGAAAAAAATAAATAAATTTTAGGATCGGATACAAGATAAAAGGTCGGTTTTAAAAGTAATTGATTTGATTAAAAAATCAATAATATACTTTTAGAACCAGATATATGTTAATAGGACGGTCTTAAAAGTAATTGAACTGAAAAAAATAATAATAGACTTTTAGGACCGGATATATTATAAAAGGTAGATCTTAAAAGTAATTGAATTGAAAAAATAAATAATAGACTTTTAGGACCGGATATATTATAAAAGGAAGATCTTAAAAGTAATTGAATTGAAACAAATAAATAATAGACTTTTAGGACCGGATATTTGTAAAATACGCTCTTACAGTAGAAACAATAAATTCATTTATAACAATTGAATCCCAATTCATTCTCATCATCAATTGCGTATCTCTCCTGCTCTCTCCCTTATTAACTCCTCACACTACCTCTCTACTCTTATTAACTCCTCACACTACTCTCTGCCCTTATTAACTCCTCACTACCTCATAACTCCACACTACCTAGCTCTCTACCCCAATTGCTCAAACCATGGTTAGATACAAGATAACCACTCGTAGGGGTACTCCTAAAGCTCGTGCCTTTGGTAGATTGTTATATGGGGCGCCTCAAACGACAGTGCGTTCTATTGTGACAGAAGAGACTCGGGTTGTTGGACCCATTGTTATTTCGAATGATGAAGAGATTGCCGCACCCCATATCCAACCTCCTGGCCCCAGTACGCCTACCACTGACCCCTCTCCTCTTTCCTCTAATGATGCATTGTGGTTGATGCGAGTAACACAGGAACTTGCTGATCTTCGGCGTGAAGTTAATGCTGCTCACGCCAAAAAACTTGATAGGGCAAAACTTTATAGCCTATAAACTCCGCAAGTATACGGGCCGTACCAAATAATAAAGTGATAAGAAAAGTATCGTTCCCACGAGGACTTTGTACCCACAACATCGGTTAAGCATTAATTTTACAATTTCGATTAAGTTGAGCAAACCAAATTAATTTTAATTAAGAGAAAACTAAAATAAAATCAAAATAAACAAACTACCACAATAATAAAATGAGCAACCCAGAGTCACGAATCCCTTATTAGTTTCATAAACCTTGCTTTCACTAATTTAATTAGCCTTAATATCAATTTTGTTAATCTCAAGTATAATTAGTTATAAGTGCCTGTCGGTCCACTTACAACCCTCTCTTGAGTATTATTAGTTAGGTCTAACATAATTACTCAAGAAGCAATAAATCTCGAACACACTCCTCAACAATTATATGGGGCTATTAGGTATATGTCTATCCTAATTGCAAATTAAATCATAATCTAATCCCATATTACTTAATCTTAGAGCTTAATTAAAATTCCCTTCGTCAAGATAAATCCTAATTCTCAAATTCATATTCAATGATGGCCAGTCACTAAATAGATAAAGCTAAACAAAATTAAGTAACCAAAATTAATATTAATTATAACTAATTAATAAAAACAAAGTCCAATCCACACCTATAAGTTCAAAGTTCCTCTAGGTTGCAAAACAAACTAGCCACACATGGCTTTAATCTAGATCACAGCAACAACAAAATCAGATTTAGGGCCACTATGAAAAGAATAAGAAACTGGAAAAATGAACAAAACCAAGGAAAAAGCACATAGACTCGATAGCTTCCTCGATTTGGTGCTCGTTCGCGCCTCCCTTTCCGTAATTTGCTGAAGATGAAGCTCACCGGCGGCCTTGGTGGTGGATAACGCCGGTGAGATAGGAAGAAGATGGTCGAAAATGCGGAGTCGCGGCGCTGCTCTGTAGACCTCGTTGTTTCGTCGTTCAAGTCGTGTTAACTTGTGCGCGAGATAATCCTCCAAAAATGCACCTCTCATCCTTTTTTTCCCACTGTTCCGCCTCTGATTAGCTTTTAGGTCTTCATTTCTCAAAACGGTGCGTCCCCACATCTATGCCTGCTCCTACGCCTTTTTTCTATAGCTTTTTAGGTTTCAATTGATTTCAATTTGTGGGTCCCATTTGTATCTTCAATTCAAACAAACTGAATCGTGGTTGTACGGTTAACCATAAAAGCATTATTATACAATTAATAATAATAATAATAATAATAAACCCTATCTTTATTCATTTTTTAAAAAAAACTTCTAAATTTTACTATTTATTTCCCTAACTCAAAAACTTTTATTTTAAATTGAAATCCCCCAAATAATGTATTCAAATTGATATCTCTTAAAATTCCAATAAAATCTCTTGAATTTAGTATTGATGACTTCCAAATATATTAAAATATGTCTCAAATATACTAAAAATGGGAAGTCATCACACCCCCACACTTGCATCAAATCTTGTCCTCAAGATTTTAAATTCTACAACAATCAAATTAAGGAAAATCATGGAAGCAAGATTTTAAACCAAACACTACAAAATTGAAGTCAATTCAAACATTCACGAATCAAATTTTCTCAGAAATCTTTTACACCTTCCAAAAATGCAAATAGCAAGGTAGTTAATTTGGCAAAGATAAATCACAATAGAATGTCCCTCACAAGTCAAGTGTTTACACTCATCTCTCAAAATTTTCAGGGGCTTGTGTTTCACTCAATTCCACCAAATGCAACTTGTCTACCATAAGCTTGTTTATCATCTCAATCTCCACTACATATTATCCAATTGCACATTCAAATCAAAAGGACTTTCTTAAGGTTTTAATGATCAAGGTAGGATAATGAAATGGAAGTGATCAAATGGTATGGGAGAATAATTTAATAAGTGCTAAGTATTTTAATGAAATTCATGATGAAGAATGAAGGAATACCCACTAAGAGAAAACAAACTCACTAACACTGTACATATACAACCTTTATTCTTTTGACCTTAATAATTCTTTTTCTTTCTTTCTTGGATCTCTATTTTTTTTTTCATATATTCCTTTTGTCTATCTTTTTTGTTTTTGCTTTTCACTACCTACACATACTCTTAGTGTTGACTTTTTAACTCCTTCACTCTTTTAAATTGGTTCACTTAGCACTTACTAAAGTAAGAAAAAAAATGAATGGGAAGAAAAAGATATAAAAATTGCATATCTCAAACAAAGGGCTATTTATTCTATGATTTTTTTTTCGTTTTTGTAAAAAAAATAAAAATAAAGGCTCAAATGGGGTAAACAAAAGATTTTCATGTGACAAGGATGGACATTTGGCCAAATTAGTTATGAAATGAATGCCTAAATCATCTTTGTGCATGCAAAAGGATTTCAAACTTCAAAAGAGATTCAAGACAAGTTCTAGAGATAAAATCACAATAGGTGTACTCCCTCTCAGAAAGACAAAAATTTAGGCTCAAATTCCTCACAAGTTCTTTGACATCCTAAAGTAAAGTACCAAAACCAAATATTTACCTCTTTACTAACATTCAAAGACATAGAATCAATTCCAAATCAAATTCACTTCTTTTCATGTTCAAATTAACCAATTGTGAGTTGTGACAAAGCTCATGAATAAAATGCAAACTTCCATAAGATTTTTTTTCTTCAGAAAATCTGAGGACAAGGAAAGTCATGTAAAATCCAGGATACCCTCACCCCCATACTTAAATGTCACATTGTCCTCAATGTGAACAAGTAACAAAAAGTAATGGAAGTGAAGAACAAACACATATAAGTGTAAGGGTAACACCAATTTCAGAGATTTCAAATTTCCACCAATTAAACAGCTCAAGTTCAAGTGCTGACAACTATCCAATAGTCATCACAAACATATTCAACTAAGACCAGCACTCATGCCCAAGCAATATATCATCAACAATCAAATAGAACAAATCAAAGAAAAGTAGAAGAAAACTCCCCTATTTGTCCTTGACTTGCACTCTCAATCCTTGCTACCAAAGTGGAACACCTCATCAGGAGCTTTCAACAGTCCTACAAAAGCAAACAAAGCATCAAATCATACATTGGGTTGCCTCCCAAGAAGCGTTAAGTTTAAAGTCTTCAGCCAAACTTCTCACACAAACCACTAATCATAAGTATCAAACACCATAATTACTTTCTCTTCATTTCTTTTCAAACAACAATTTATCACACACAAAAATTAATTATTAAAGTTAATTACTTGTACTTCCTTAATCATAGACAATCTTGGAGTACAAGTATTCACTGAATTCAAATGAAGCACAACATGCATATCTTTGAAAATAAACATAGGCACATCCAAGAATTTAGAGCATCCAACAAAATCCACTTGACTCTCATCAGTAAGAGTTAACACTTCAATAGGAGAGTTATGAACAACAACTCTAGAGACATCCACATCAATTTGATCACCAACATCACAATCCTTAGGCTCCACAGCCGGAACCTCTTCTAGACATCCACTATTCTCATCTAACTCAATGTCAAGCTCACAATCACTTTCTACATTATCCACAATTTCATGCAATTCCACACCTTCAACGTTTTCACAACAATCACTATCAGCAGAAGAAATAGTCATCAAGCTTAAGGAATTATCTTGCCCTATAGTCTCAAGAGTTGAAACAATTTGACTCGCATATATCCCCATATTTTGAACACTTGATTTAAGGCTAGTGACAATCTCCTTTTGCTCTCTACTAGATCTCTCTGATGTTTCCGCACACTCCTCAATTAATCTTTCTAAATCAGATTTTTCCTTGTACTCAATGGTGTGTTCTTCAATATGTGGATAAGAGTAAAAAGGAGGGGTATTTTCATGAGAACAATAGACATATGGATCCCTAAAATTTTGTTGCTCAAAACTTTCACTAGAATAAAACGAATAATCAGAATGAGTTTGATTCCTAGCAAAATCATCTCTCACACAATGACTAGTTGGACTATATGGACAATTCACAAATAAATGATTCCCTCCACAATAAACACAAGACATGCAAATATATTGAGAAGAACCAACATATGGAATACAACCATCATTTATACTCCTTTTACGTTGCCTATCATTCAAAGAATCTAAAATAGCAATCAATCCATCTTGTATAGAAGACAAAGAATTCATCTCCTTCTCAATATTAAGACCAGTTGGTTGCCAATTGAAATCCATTTTTTTTAAATTTTCTATAAAATAAAATAAAATATTTATGAACTCAAACTTAAACTACTAATGCTCAATACATTCTAACCAAGAAAATTGTGGCACATAAGTCCTCGACAACGGCGCCAAAAACTTGATAGGGCAAAACTTTATAGCCTATAAACTCCGCAAGTATACGGGCCGTACCAAATAATAAAGTGATAAGAAAAGTATCGTTCCCACGAGGACTTTGTACCCACAACTTCGGTTAAGCATTAATTTTACAATTTCGATTAAGTTGAGCAAACCAAATTAATTTTAATTAAGAGAAAACTAAAATAAAATCAAAATAAACAAACTACCACAATAATAAAATGAGCAACCCGAGTCACGAATCCCTTATTAGTTTCATAAACCTTGCTTTCACTAATTTAATTAGCCTTAATATCAATTTTGTTAATCTAAAGTATAATTAGTTATAAGTGCCTGTCGGTCCACTTACAACCCTCTCTTGAGTATTATTAGTTAGGTCTAACATAATTACTCAAGAAGCAATAAATCTCGAACACACTCCTCAACAATTATATGGGGCTATTAGGTATATGTCTATCCTAATCGCAAATTAAATCGTAATCTAATCCCATATTACTTAATCTTAGAGCTTAATTAAAATCCCCTTCGTCAAGGTAAATCCTAATTCTCAAATTCATATTCAATGATGGCCGGTCACTAAATAGATAAAGCTAAACAAAATTAAGTAACCAAAATTAATATTAATTATAACGAATTAATAAAAACAAAGTCCAATCCACACCTATAAGTTCAAAGTTCCTATAGGTTGCAAAACAAACTAGCCACACATGGCTTTAATCCAGATCACAGCAACAACAAAATCAGATTCAGGGCCACAATGAAAAGAATAAGAAACTGGAAAAATGAACAAAACCAAGGAAAAAGCACATAGACTCAGCATAGATTCCTCTGATTCGATGCTCTGTTCTGCGCCTCCCTTTCTAGCGGCTGTGAAGATGAAGCTCGCCGGCGGCCTTGGTGGTGGATAACGCCGCCGGCGAGATAGGAAGAAGATGATAGAAAATGGAGTCGCGACACCGCTTCCGTGGACCTCTCTGTTTCTATCGTTCAAGTCGTGTTACTGTGCAACGAGATAATCCTCCAAAAATGTGCCTCTCATCCTTTTTTCCCACTGTTCTGCCTCTGATTAGCTTTTAGGTCTTCATTTCTCAAAACGGTGCGTCCCTACATCTATGCCTGCTCCTACGCCTTTTTTCTATAGCTTTTTAGGTTTCAATTGATTTCAATTTGTGGGTCCCATTTGTATCTTCAATTCAAACAAACTGAATCGTGGCTGTACGGTTAACCATAAGAGCATTATTATACAATTAATAATAATAATAATAAAACCTATCTTTATTCATTTTAAAAAAAAAAACTTCTAAATATTACTATTTATTTCCCTAACTCAAACTTTTATTTTAAATTGAAATCCCCCAAATAATGTATTCAAATTGATATCTCTTAAAATTCCAATAAAATCTCTTGAATCTAGTATTGATGACTCCCAAATATATTAAAATATGTCTCAAATATACTAAAAATGGGAAGTCATCACACGCCAATATCGCCAAGGCATTGGAGGATAATAAGCTTTAGGATGTTTAGTTAGATTCTTGTCATTGATAATGTTCATTTTGTTTTTTGTTTTCCTTGTGTACGTGCATTTTCTCCAGTAATGTATGAAGCATTAAGAACTAAGCTTGTGTCTTTTTTTTGTTCATTTTCTCCAGTAATTAAAGAAGCTTATTCTCTAGTCTTCCTTTATTTTATTTATTCAGTTGCGGCCGCACTCGCCAAAGCCAATCCTCTTTTTATTGGTTTGGTTAATAAATGAGGACCTTTAGGATCGAATACTTTATAATTAACTGGTCTAAAAGGTATTTGACTTTTAGGACCGGATGTTTTATAAAACTCCGGTCTTAAAATGAAATGAATAGTAAAAATTTAGGACCGGAGTCTTATAAACGTCCGGTCTTAAAAATTAAATTAATAAAATTATATCTTTAGGAGCGATACTTTATAATTAATCGGTCTTAATGAAATCCAAAATACTAAAACATGTCCATGTCGCGCGGAAAATTAAATTTCCCTCTTTGAACTTCTCTTGTCGCACCGAAAGTGATTACTCAGGTTTTGTCTCCAATGTTTGTGTGGTGCTTCGTCGCTGTTTCGCATTCCTCTCTCGACAATCACTTTCTGGTTCCTTAGCTAAACATCTATAGACCAAGCTGTAAGAGGTGTTTCGGTTATATAACTTTATGATTTTCCTGCTTATCGTTCTGGGTTTTTCATGGGTTGAACGAAATTGATGAAATGTTCTTGTGGGTTCCTCTGTTGTTGATGAATATTGTATTTTGAAGATTATATTTGCACTTTAGACCTACCCAACTGACCAACAATTGTTTTTAGGTTACTCTTGTT
Source organism: Acacia melanoxylon (assembly GCA_019022615.1). Classification (NCBI taxonomy): domain Eukaryota; kingdom Viridiplantae; phylum Streptophyta; class Magnoliopsida; order Fabales; family Fabaceae; genus Acacia; species Acacia melanoxylon. Next base: position 812,878 of record JAFJYJ010000018.1, on the reverse strand, counting down.
GTCTGCAACATCAACGTTCGTGGCTGGAGAAGAAAGACTCAGCAAACGCATTTGAATTTATATGCTACAGCTAAGTCCACAAGACCTTAATGTGATGCATTTAATTTCCTTGTCATGCATTTATTTTGCTTCTTGGATTCACTGTGATACATTTATGACCAAAAGTGATTCTTTGTTATGCATTTAATAGGTAAGTTTCTCCGTAAAAAAAAAAAGCAAAAGACATAACCGACAATGAGCATATATATGCATTTGGAGTTGGCTTATTTTATATGCAAGTTTAAATTTTTTCGAATCAAGTATGTTAAATCTTTCCATCTATAGGAATTCTACTATGGATTACAGTTGGATAAATGCTTTATGGATGAGTGTTGAATATCAGAATGGGGTGAGGGAATTTATAGAATTTTCTAAACAAAATGCCCATGATGATAGTGGGAATTTTTATTGCCCTTGTGTACAATGTTTGAATGAGAGGCGACTAAGTCCTGAAGTTATACACACACATTTAACTTGTGAAGGATTTTGTAAGACTTATACAGTATGGGTATGGTATGGTGAAAAAATGCCAATTGGGTCTCAAAATGGGGAAGCGGCCTTTGATGATAATGACACAAATATGGATGATCGCATAGAGGACATTATTCGTGATGTAGGAGAAGACACTACTACAAAAAAGTAAATTAACGTCCTAAATTAGAGGCAATTAACGTCCCTTTTCAGAGGGACGTCTGACCAGGGGTAGTTGTAAATTAAGATTTTTGGCGTCCTATGATTTATTCATGATGCCTTAACAAAGGTGTCCTATGCTTTATTCAGGACGCCTTAAAAAAGGCGTCCTATGTTTTATTCAGGACGCCTTATTTAAGGCATCCTGAATAAAACATAGGACGCCTTTTTTAAGGCGTCCTGAATAAAGCATAGGACGCCCTATTTTCGCCAAAGCATCAGTAATTTAGACGTGATTTTGGGAGGCCTGATTTTAATTCCAAGACGCCAAAAAGTAATTTTGTGCGTCCTCAATGTATAATCAGGACACCAAATATTTATATACGGCGTCCTAGACCTAAATTTAGGACGCCTTATATATATATATATATATATTAAAAAATATCGCTTGCTACATATATTTCTTACTGGGCATTGAAATAATTACAAATAAAAAACTGAAACCATATAACAGCGATGATAGAACAAATTAAAATACAAAAAGCACTTCCTAGTTCCTAGCACTAAACAAATCCTCAAGTATATATAGGATCAATTTGAAAGGGGAGGAGGGGTTGAGCTGCCCAATCTTTCAAGCACTTTCCCTGCATACATTATCCATATTGCAGATATAAGAAAACTTGGTAACCACATAAAGCAACCTGAGCTTAATGTATTTTCAAGTTTGATAAAATCCACTAATGGCACACTCTTCCATATTTAGGACATATACACTCTATGCACAACTAGAACTAGTGGAGATCACTCCAATTTACCAAACATACCAAATTATAACCCAACATCGGGTTTGAACCCATCTCAAATAACCCAATTCTTCAAATAAGAGCTGCCACTCATAGCACCCGACAGTCTCACAGATAATCAAAATATCCAGACTTAAGATAAATGCATAAGAGTAAATTTGAACCCACACTAATCAATGCTTTGTGGAACCCAAAGCTTATCCCCAATAATCATGCAAATGGCCTTTCAATGATGAGTCCAAACAATACAACCAGGAAGGAAATCAACAACATGATTATCCAGAAAGAAAAATAAACAAATAAAAAACTTCTAGCAACAAATTTGCGGGCTATATTTTAAACTCTCAAATCTCACTTCTTCAAAAATCCAATAGTCTCAAGTTTTAACCATGCCAGAAGTGTAAAACATGTTACATTGCTACTACACATATCGTCAATTAAATGGAGGTATAAAGGCGGAAAAGGCAACACATGACGTACATATCTATATGTGTTGAAGAAAATGTGCAGCCAAAGCGTTTTGAACTGTATCGATGTCTTCCTCCGAGCACGGATCCACACTATCAAAAAGCTATAAATTGGAAAACAAGGTATAAGTTAAACCAATGAAGTGAATGAAATAATTAACAACTCAAGAACAAGAACAAAAATATTATAATTTGAGAATCATGGAGCGATTACGTACGTGTTGAAAACCTGTAGTACGTCCGTTCTCAATGATGTATGCATATAATATATAACGTAGTATCCGCACTCAGTGTTCCCTGGTTGTCGAGGGCACTATAAATCAAAAGGAAATTGTTAAAACGAATAAAGGCATATCGAAAGCTACTGTGTCAATGAAATAACTTGAATTGAAACTACTTACTTTCAGATAAGACCACTTCGGTCCACCATGCTCGTGTTCCGGACATCGATCTAGCCACTTTGAGTGCACTATCATTAAAATGGAAATTAACGAGACATGAAAACAATTCATTTAAATGAAGAATCAATTATTTAGAAAAAATTTTACTTACTAGGCAAACATGGATTTGATTTCATTGTTTGGCTTGCCACCTAAGGGATCTAACCAATAACATGCGTTCTTGGAGGGACAAACAACACACAGGGTCCAATGACCACTACAACATATACATTTTAATATTAAATTAAGATAAGAAAGGAATTTATTCTTACAAATCTTAAATAGACAAAACTAAAATACGTACCCTTTAAGTATTGGGGCTAGATAACAAGGCAAATCTTCCTCGACAATTGTACAACCAACATAAAGCGTCCTTTTGTGTAACTTAATGCCATCCTTTGTCGTGTTTATTGGACTTAAGAATCCATACAAACCCGTTCGGCCTTTCTGGAAGCATATGTCGTGGCAGACACTATGATCGAAATAAAATGATAAGCGTTGTTGAGTATACAAAACAAAAAAGATCAATGCAATAATTAAAGGGAAAAAACTTACATTATCGTAAGTTCAAGAATGACTCAATCTAAATCCTCCAAATGCATAAACTGTTGCAGATCTTCATTGTTAACTGTAAAGTCATACGACTTTTCTGTGCCGACAATGCCCGCACACATATGGAAGGAGATCTGGCTTATGTCCTTGTACATGTCTCGTAGTTGTGCTAAGTAGGGAAATATGCTCACAGCTTGTTCATTCTATGAAAACATAAACAAACATATTATGAGTAGGTTACCAATGAAAAGCAAGTTCTAGTAATGTATTTCCTACCATTGGAGGTGTCGTCGCTGCCATCTGAATAAGATGATCCGGCCAAAGGAGGAACGATCCTATGGCCCGGCCTAAATCGAGAACCTCGTCATCATCAATCGGGATGTTTTTTTTTTCTTCCCCCTCTCGAACACATTTCACAGTCACCCTACGTAGGTCTTCTGGAATTTCAATATTATGGTGGGTGGTGTGATCTATGTAAATAAGAGCATCGGCAACAATACGCTGGTGTGGGACATCTAAATAGAGAGTGCAAGGTTGTCCTCCCTGTGGAGTGTGAGAATGTTTGCCGAGATCAACATCTGGAGGGTTAAAACTCTCTTTACTGCTGGGGAAGGCCGGCGATTCGTGGGTTGTATATTCCGTATTCTCCCTCGAATCTATCATAGTTTTCATTTCACCATGTACTTGATCCATGAGTTCTTCAAATAGTCCCGCTCGAATTTTGGCTACAAGTTGAGGACTAGGGTTGTTATCATCTTGAAACCGTGAACGCCGTCCAAAATATTTTGTGGCAGTAACTCCCCTAGTCTCCCTTCGAATGTGATCAAAGTAATCTGGCTTCCCAATCGCCGTTGACAAAATGTCCATCCGTAAACCAGGCGTAAATGAACCTTGGGAACTCTGCTCCTCAAGTGCATCCTGTATCAAAAGATGTTTCATAAATAATAACTAAACCCTATAATATGAAACAACTGAGGCTATTTAAAACGTCTAATTTAACTACTTACAATCTTTGAGGTAACCTCAGCAACATCTGCATTTATGTATTTGTCGCCCTTCATCCTTGCAGCTTTCCATTTTTTGTGACAAGGAGGACGTTCAGGGGGCTGGACAGGAATGGAAGGATCGGATTGGGCACCTAACTGTTCTTCCATCATTCTCCGTTCAAGCTTTCTATACCCACCACGAGACAGGCAATGCGGATACTTATTTTCCGCTTGCCTCTCTTTATTGGATTGACTTAATTCCTGTGACACAAAAACAAATAAAACTTAGCCTACGTTGTCATGTAGATTCAAATAAAAGATATGATATGAAAGAAATTTTACAAGAAATTTTGGATTTTGCCGTGACGCCACAAACTCCCTCCGAGTCCTCGGGAGAAATATAAGAATATATCTAACATGGATCCTCGTTCCTCCTTTCCTCTCGATTAAACTTTTTAGTCAGCTTGTTCTTAAAGTCTTTCCAACGTAGACGAACTTCCCCCATCCAATGCTTGTACATTTCCGTATTGCTAGGGACGTCGTACGTTTGCTGCAAGGTAAAAGGAAAGATAATTAAATTTCAAGTAATAAGACAAATGCAGATATATCGAAAGTGACGTACCAAAATTTGTACCCAAATCAACTGCTTCATTTTCTCAGGAACGAACTTCCAAGCAGAGTAAACAATGTGAACTTTGCTTCAAGCCAGATAGCTAATGAAATTGTCTTCCTCTGGACCTGGACCAATTGGATTCATATTGTCATCAAAGTCCACATGCAGCCTCTCTTTTTGATGGTCACGACGGGCCACTAGCGCACTCATTTGTGTGCTACCTCTACCACTTCGAACAACGAGATCGTCAACTCTATCACCTCTTGACTCGTCAGAGCTAGACATGTTCCTGTTCATCAAGGACAAATCAATATTAGATAGGTTATTAAATAGTAAACAAATTAATAAAATGAACTAAAATGTTAAACCACCACAAAAATAACATAGTACTATTTCATAACTTAAGATCTTACTTTATATGGTTTCCCATATTCCTTCACAATGATAGTTTCTTGCAGCATATTCTTCATCATCTACCAATTCTACTTCACGTGTTGTAGCGGGTGTATCATCAAGGTCGAAGGATTCTTCACCATATCGCTATTTTTTACTTTGAAGTATAATGGACATTTTTTTATTTGCGGGGGTTTGTAACATAAAACACTTGTTTCGCCTGACTTGCTAGAATGAATGGCTCATCTCTATGACCAACTCTTTGAAGATAAACAGAGTCAAATCCAAATTCTGGATCTATTACAACAGCATTATTGCTAACCCACTTACATTTCAATAAAGCAATTTTGAACTTGTTGTAGCTCATCTCCCATATTTCTTCAATAACTCTTTAATAGGCCATTGACGAATATACTGGGTTTTTGTCTTTCGAACTCAAAAAGTGCATGGATTCAGCTTCAACCATCACCCCACTATTTTTCAGAGAACTTCTGTCATCTTGGTCTTTTATGTAGAAAGTATACCCGTTTATATCATAACCGCTCCAAGTGATGACCTGAAAAAAAGGCCCCCAGGCGAACAACTCGATTGTATCTGACACTCCGGTCTCGTGCAATACCTTCTCCTCGAACCACTTTATGAACGTCTTCTTTTGCTCATTAGCTATCTGCATGTCATTCTTCCTTGGATTCATATTCTTCAAACTCTTTCTGTGTTCATCAATGTATGGTTGAACTTCGTCCATATTATTCAAGATGTACAGTGTGTTAGTTCTCTATGGGTTTTGATGATAACTGACAATTGTAAACACAAATTAAAATGAGTTTTGATAAGTTGAAAAACTTACTGTCAAGTGAATACTTGAGTATTGGTTTCAATACTCAAGTATTGAGTTAACAGTGAATGATGCATTTTTCGCTAAATGCTCAATACTCAAGTATTGGTCTCAATACTCAAGTATTGGTGTTACAGAGAGCCTTCCAAGTTTTTCACTATAAATCAATACTCAAGTATTGGTTTCAATACTCAAGTTAATGTCACCAACGGTTATATGAAGAATTACAACGGTCATTTAATGCATTCTCAGTATAAATAGAAGAGCATTCAATTCCTCTCAACAACTAAGACCTCAGAAAGCGAAAATCATTAAAGCCTTCATCTACTCTTGAGTCTTTCTGTACTAAGTATCTGTTGATACATTCAATCTTCAGTGTTTATCATTATCCACTCTTAGAGAGAGTTTTTCATCTTGAATATCATTTATTGTAAAGAATCACAAGTCAGGGGACTTGGTGATTGGGTTCATTGATTACAACTTGTAAGGGGGAGTAAGTTCTAGTGAGAGAATTACTCTTGAGTATAGAGTGTGTAATCAATTGAGATAGTGAAAATCCCAGAGAGTCTGGGGACTGAACGTAGGTCAAGAGATTGGACCAAACCAGGATAATTCCTTGTGTCTTGCTATTCTTCTCTACTCCATAGTCTACTCTGTTTTAGTTTCAAAAAATAGAGCTTTTCTGGAAGAATTTTTAAAAATCCCCAATTCACCCCCCCTCTTGGTGATTAAGCTCCACTTTCACACTGTGTGCTTGCAACACCTCTTGACGAGGCTTATTCTTTATTTTGATTCCTTAAGTTCCCTCGCTTATCCCCTCATCATGCTGAGATTGTTTCATCGTCCCTGATAGATAATCTTTGCAAAAGTCCATAGCCTCTTCAACTACATATCTTTCAACAATTGAGGCTTCCAGTCAATAAGGATTTTTAGGTTACCCTTTTAAGATCTTCATGTATCGCTCGAAAGGGTACATCCACCTTAGGTAAACTGGACCGCAGAGCCTTACCTCCCTTACCAAGTGCACTATTAGATGCACCATTATATCAAAAAATGCAGGAGGAAAATGCATCTCTAGTTGGGACACAATAATATAACCCTCATTTTCCAATTCATCCAACTTTTCAATGTCAATGACTTTGTTATAGATAGCATTAAAGAAAATACTCAATTTTGTTATAGTGGTTCGTACTTCATCTTTCATAATGCCTCTAATAGCAACTGGTAATAGTTGTTGCATCAACACATGATAATCATGGGACTTCATTCCCAATAACTTCAAATCATCCATTGAAACACACCTTCTCAAATTAGAAGAATATCCTTGTGGAACTGTCATGTCATATAAACATTCACACAAACTTTTTTTCTCTGCTTTTGATAGTGTATGAGCTGCTGGCTCCATGTATGCCCTCTTACCATCTTCTCTTACTTGTGGATGTAACCATTCTCTTATTCCCATATCAACCAGGTCTTGTCTTGCACTAATTCCATCCTTAGTCTTCCCTGGTATGTGCAAAAGAGTACTGACAAGGCTATCGCAAACATTTTTCTCCACATGCATCACATCAAGACTGTGTCTCACATCAAGACTACGCCAATATAGAAGATCAAAGAAAATTGATCTCTTCTTCCATATATTCTTCTCACCCATAATCCTTTGCTGCTTACCCAATATGACATTGATATGTTTCACCCGACTATAAACATCTGTTAATTCTCTAAGGGTTTTGATGATTACCAACAATTGCAAACAAAGTATGAAGTTTTTCTTTGACAAGTTAAAGAAAACTTGCTGTCAATGGAAAACTCGAGTTTTGGTTCCAAAACTCGAGTTTTGGCCTTACGAGAGTCTCCTAAGTTATGAACTTTGAATACCTCAAGTTTTGCCTAAAACCTCCAGTTTTCAATTTAACTTGAAATTTTCCAAGTTTTCACAAAGTTTGTGAACACTCGAGTTTTGAAGTAAAACTCGAGTTTTGAGTTGCGAGAGAGGATTCGGGTTTTAGCTAGTTTTAAAAACCTCCGCTTTTGAGTTTGGCAAAGTTTTCTCAAAGTTTTCACAAGAAAGTGAAAACTCGAGTTTTGATTTCAAAACTCGAGTTTTGCTAAGGCGAGAGAGTCTTTGTGTTTTCTCGGTTTTTTGAAAACTACCAGTTTCCCCCAAAACCTCCGGTTTTGACTTGGCGTGATTTCCTCAAGTTTTCATATTTAAATGAAAACTCGAGTTTTGGCCAAGCCGAGAGTTTGATGTTTTTCAATGTTTTGAAAACCTTCGTTTTGGAAGTAAACCTCCAGTTTTGATGTTTTGGACTTAAATCGATTTTACACAACAAAGTCCAAAACTCGAGTTTTCATCGTTGGATCTGAAATTCAAATTTCACGAATTTGTAAAACCTTCTTGTTTGATCTTAATACTTTTAATTATTACTCTCGATATTCTCAGCTATGTTTAACCACTTTGTTAGTGAGTTTCAGATGAACTAGAGAATGTTTATTGAAGGTTTAAAGCAAAAGAAAAAAGTGATGTCAGCACATTAAATGCTAAACCCAGAAAGTTGTACTCTTTTGGGTAATCCGCCTGCACACGCTTAACAAAGAATTAAAGAATATTTCTACATCCAAAGTTTGCTATTCCAACGGATTTATTTTCAAGAAGTCAACTCGAACTTCGCACAAAATGGATTAAGAGAAGAATAGTGAGAGAAGAAGACCTAAGCTTAAGCTAATCCTTGTCTAATGAAGGCAACGATTATATTGAAGATTACAACGGTCATTTAATGCCCTCTTGCTATAAATAGAGCTGCATTCAATTCTTCTCTATAACACATCTATTGAAAACGAATTGCATTCAAGTTTTACACCTACTTTTTCAGTTTTCATCTGTATAGTAACTTTTGATACCTTGAGCTTCAGTGTTTATTCTTATATACTCTTAAAGAGAGTTATTTGATTGTAAATCATTTATTGTAAAGAATCACAAGTCAGGGGGCTTGGTGATTGGGTTCATTGATTGCAACTTGTAAGGGGGAGTAAGTTCTAATGAGAGAATTACTCTTGAGTACAGAGTGTGTAATCAATTGTGATAGTGAAAAATCCTAGAGAATCTGGGGACTGGACGTAGGTCAAGAGGTTGGACAAAACCAGTATAAAATCTTGTGTCCTGCTCTTCTTCTCCATACTCTCTGTTCACCTATGTTTTTATTGTTCGAAACAGAGCACTTCGAAAAAGATTTTAAAATCCCCAATTCACCGCTCTCTTGGTGATTTGGCTCCGCTTTCAACATTCTCTCCAGTTAATGCCTTTGGAGCCGTTCTTTACTACGGTAGGCCGTTAAAATGCTTCTTAACTTATGATATGGGTGGAACCAATGAAAAAACCTCATGTGACCGAGGTAGACTATTTTTTTTCCGTGCTTTAGTTTATGGAAGTTTGTGTCCGCTTCACATATTGGACATGATTTATGCCCCTTGACACTTACCACGAGAAATTTCCGTATGCGGGAAAGTTGTTTATCGTGGTAAAAATCATTGCACGCAACTTGAAGGACTGCTTCTTATATGCATCAAACACATCTACGCCCTTCTCCCACAACTTCTTCAAATCCTCAACCAAAGGAGCCAAGTACACATCGATATTGTTCCCGGCTGTTTTGGTCCGAAATCATCATAGAAAGCATCACATACTTGCGTTTCATACATAGCCGAGGAGGTAAGTTGTATATTACAAGGAGAACCGGCCATGCACTATGGGTGCTACTAAGAGTTTGATACGGATTGAAGCCATCCGTACAAAGCCCCGAGTGCGAAGGTTTCTTGGCTCACCGCCAAATTGAGGGAACATTTCGTCTATTTTCTTCCATTGCGGAGAGTTAGCTGAGTGCCGAAGATGTTTTCCATCAGATATTCTCTCATCAGAATGCCATCTCAACTTCTTCGCCGTTGCTTCACTAGTAAAGAAACGCTTAAACCGTGATTTTATTGGAAGATACCACAATGCCTTCAAAGGTTTCCTTTTTGTTGTCTGATCTTCAGAACCACCACCTTTCTTCACTTTGTATCGTGAAGTTTTACACTTCGGACAATTATTAAGGCCTTCATACTCATTTCTGAACAATATGCAGTCATTAGGCAACTGTGTATCTTTTTATACTCATACCCATCGTAGACAAAATTTTCTTGGCCTCATACATACGATTTGGAAGTACATTATTGTCTAGCAACATATCGCACAACAATTCAAGTAGCGACGTGAAACTACTATCGGTCCACCCATAAGTTGCCTTTAAGTTGATCAAATGTAAGGTCCAGTCAACCGTGTATACTTAGTACACCTAGGGAACAAAGGTGTGTCTGCATCACTCCGCACACTATCATATTCACCTGACTGTGCAAAAGATTCGACCTCAACATCATGAATCATTCTCTCCATTCCATCATCATCTACCTCAACTTTATTTTCATGGAACGCACTGGTAGTTACCTCCTCACCATGCCATATCCATGTTGCGTATCGAAGGTTTATTCCATCACAAATTAGGTGATCCCTTATATCAGCAATATCTCGTCGAACCCCATTTAAACAATTAACACATGGACAATAATACATCCGATTTTTTGTAGCCACATTCCTTCTAGCAAATTCAATAAAATCTTCCACCCCATTCTCATATTCTTCACTAGTTCTCAAAGCATTCATCCATCTATACCCCATTTTAATACCACCTAAGACATTTTCAACAACACTCAAGTTTATAACAAAAAACATAAACGACATGAATGCTTTTTTCTCTATCTTTTTTTAAAAATTCGGCAGCATTTCCCCTTAAAAGTAAGACATCCCAAAATTTCAATAACTACTTATTTCAACATAATTCAACAAAGCTTACTAACTAAGGCAATTCAAAACAATATCAACTATTAAATCCAACCATTTCATCAATTAAGATAGATAAAAAATTATAATAATTCCTAATAACACGCATATACTTCAATGGTAATGGTAATGGCAAACCATGAAGCCATCACTTTTTTAATCAATAACGGTAAACCAATAACGCTATAAAACAACCATAGTCTCTCATGTAGCTCTAAAAACCACACAGGGCATACTTGTATTATATAATTTATATTATGCAAATTGTGTCAATAAATTGCCCCCAACAAAGCTTGCATAATAATTCAAAGTCGCAATATACAAAAAATTGCAACTGGGTGAAGCTCAACTAACTTCGGTGACACTTTAGCTAGCTGATCGAAGTTTAGCTTTTCCAAAGGGTCTCATTGAAGATGTTTTGGTTAAAGTTGACAACTTTATTTTCCCTGCTGACTTTAGTCTTGTACTGTGATGAAGATAGAGATCTACCGCTCATTGTGGGAAGACCTTTCCTTGCTACAGCTCAAACACTGATTGATTTGAAAAGGGAGAGATCAAGTTGAGGGTGCATGATGAAGAAGTTATATTCAACATGAACAAGGCATTGAAGTATCATAGGGATGTTACAGATTGCTTCAGGGTTGACATCTTTGATGAGATGATTAAAGAGACTTTAGAGTCATTTTCTATAAAAGAACCGTTAGCATCTGTTTTACTTGGGACTGATGAAATTGAAGAAGAGAATATAGTTGAATGTAAGAAGTTACTTGAAGCCTCTCCTTATTATAGTAAACTATCACAGCAGTTTGAGTTGTTAGAGATGGAATCAAGGCCAACTAATTCTTTGAAGCCTTCTATTGAACAAGCATCAATTCTAGAGCTTAAACCCTTACCACCGCATCTTGAATATGCATATTTGGGTGAATCTGAGACACTACCAATTATCATTTCTTCTTCCTTATTTGAAGATAAAAAAGAACAGTTGTTGAAAGTTCTCAAGAGCCACAAAAGCGCCTTAGGTTGGACAATTGCAGACATAAAAGGTTTAAGCCCATCAATTGTAATGCACAAGATACTCTTGGAAGATGATCACAAGAAATCTATCCAGAATGAGAGAAGATTAAATCCTATGATGAAAGAAGTGGTCAAGAAGGAAATTATTAAATGGTTAGATGTTGGGATCATTTACCCCATTTCTGATAGCTCGTGGGTCAGTCCAGTGTAATGTGTTCCTAAAAAGGGGGTATGACAGTGATTACTAATGAGCAAGATGAGATTATCCCCACTCGCATAGTTACTAGTTGGCGTATTTGCATGGATTACAAAAAGTTGAATGATGCTGCAAGGAGATATCATTTCCCACTTCCCTTTATTGACCAGATGTTAGACAGATTGGCTAGTAAAGAATTCTTCTGTTTCTTGGATGGATATTCGGGTATAATCAAATTGTGGTTTCTCCCAGAAGATCAAGAGAAGACAACATTTACCTGTCCTTATGGCACTTTTGCCTTTAGAAGAATGCTATTTGGTTTATGCAATGCTCCTGCCACTTTCCAAAGATGTATGATGAGTATATTCTCTGATATGATAGAAGAGATAATGGAAGTGTTCATGGATGATTTCTCAGTATTTGGAGAATCACTTGAAGAGTGCTTGATCAATCTGGATAAGGTGTTGAAGCAATGTGAGGAAACAAACTTAGTGCTCAACTGGGAGAAGTGTCATTTCATGGTGACTGAAGGCATAGTTTTGGGTCATAAAGTTTCTAAAAATGGTTTAGAGGTTGACAGAGCCAAGATTTCTGTGATTGAGCAGCTTCCTCCTCCTTCTAATGTCAAAGCTGTAAGAAGCTTCTTGGGCCATGCTAGTTTCTATCATCGATCCATTAAAGATTTTTCCAAGATTTCAAAGCCCCTTTCACAATTACTAGAGAAAGTTACTCCTTTTCAGTTTAATGAGGAGTGTATGAAGGCTTTTAAAGAACTGAAGAGAAGATTGACTTCAGCTCCTATCATTGTAGCTCCTGACTGGTCATTACCTTTTGAAGTAATGTGTGATGCAAGTGACTATGCTGTTGGAGCTGTGTTGGGACAAAGGCGTGTGAAGATCTTCCATCCTATCTACTATGCGAGCAGAACCCCAATAGTAGCTCAGGTAAATTACTCTACCACTGAAAAGGAAATGCTTGCTATAGTGTTTTCTTTTGAAAAGTTTAGGGTATATTTAATGGGTGCTAAGGTTGTTGTTCACACTGATCATCCTGCCATTAAATATTTGCTAGGGAAGAAAGAGTCTAAACCTAGACTGATTAGATTGGTTTTGTTGCTACAAGAATTTGATGTGCATATAGTTGATAGGAAAGGTATTAAAAATCAAGTTGTTGATCATTTGTCTAGAATTGTGAACCCTTCTGATCATGTGAGTGATTTGTTGGTGAATGAATGTTTTCCTGATGAGCAATTGTTTGTTGTAAGTTGTTGTGGTTTGCCATGGTATGCTGATATTGTGAACTATCTTGTGTGTGAAGTATTACCTCGTTATTTGAATTTCTATCAAAGAAAGAAGTTTTTATATGATGTTGCCTACTATATTTGGGAAGAACCATTTCTTTTTAAGAGATGTGCTGATTTGATTATTAGAAAATGTGTGCCTGAGGTAGAACAAGAGGAAATTTTGAATCCATGTCATGCATCTGCATATGGGGGGCAAAGAACTGCATCAAAGGTGCTTGAATCTGGTTTTTATTGGCCTGCTTTGTTTAAAGATGCTCCCCAATTTGTTACCAAGTGTGATAGATGCCAAAGAACAGGTAATATTTCTAAGAGACATGAGATGCCTCAATCTGGAATCCTTGAGGTGGAGTTATTCGATGTTTGAGGGATGGATTTCATGGGTCCTTTCCCATCTTCAAGAGGAAATAAGTACATCCTTGTTGCTGTGGAATATGTGAGTAAATGGGCTGAAGCTGTGGCTTGCCAAGCTAACGATGCTAACACAAAGGGTTCGATTCTTGAAGAAGTATATCTTGACAAGATTTGGCACTCCCAGAGCAATCATTATTGATGAAGGGACTCACTTCAACAACAAGAATTTCAAGGCTCTCTTGGAAAAATATAGAGTGCACCATCGGATGTCACTTGCATACCATCCACAAACTAATGGTTTGTGTGAGTTGACTAATAGGGAAATTAAGAGGATTCTTGAGAAGACTGCGGGTCCAACTAGAAAGGATTGGTATGATAAGCTTGATGATGCTTTATGGGCTTATAGGACAACTTTTCGTACTCCAATTGGCATGTCACCATACCATTTGGTTTTCAGAAAAGCATGTCATTTACCACTTGAATTGGAATATAAAGCATGGTGGGCAATCAACAAGCTAAATATGGACCCCCATCAAGTGGGAACTAAAAGGTTGTTTCAACTGAATGAGTTGGAAGAATTCAGACTTCAAGCATATGATAGTGCACGACTATATAAAGAAAGAACAAAGAAATGGCATGACAGTCATATCTTGAAGCGCTCTTTTGAGTCAGGGTAGTTGGTGCTTCTTTTCAACTCAAGACTTCAATTATTTCCTGGGAAGCTTAAGTCAAGGTAGTCTGGTCCTTTCAAAGTGGTTTCAGTGTCATCAAAAGGTGCAATTGAAGTTAAAGATGAGAGAACATAAGATTGCTTTAAAGTCAATGGGCAAAAACTGAAGCATTACCATGGTGGTGAAGTGAACCGACAAACAATGGTTCACTGCTTGTCATCACCTACTTAGATTGCTGATATAGTCAGGCTGAGGACTATAAACCAAGCGCTTCTTGAGAGGCAACCCAAGGTTTGAGTCGATGCTTTGTTTGATTTTGTAGGATTGTTGAAAGCTGCCGATGAGGTGTTCCACTTTGGTAGCAAGGATTGAGAGTGCAAGTCAAGGACAAATAAGAGAGTTTTCTTGTACTTTTCTTTGATTTGTTCTATCTGATTGTTGATGATATATTGCTTGGGAATGAGTGCTGGTCTTAGTTGGATATGCATGTGATTACTATTTGTGATGACTATTGACTAACTGTTAGCACTTGAGCTATTTAATTGGTGGAAATTTGAAATCTCTGTAATTGATATCACCCTTGCACTTATATATGGTTGCTTTTCACTTCCATTACTTTTGTTACTTGTTCAAATTGAGAACAATGTGACATTTAAGCGTGGGGGTGAGGGTTGTTGGCTCCTAATGTTTTGATGATAACTAATGTTTAAGTTTTGAAAATATGTTGAAATCAGTTTAATATATTCCAGACCGACTCTCGAGAGTTGGCTCTTGAATTCTCGAGAATGTGCTCAAAAGACTAGTTAAACTCTATCGTAGCGAGCAACTCTCAAGAATGAGAATTGCATTCTCGAGAATGCACCAGTGGTTCTCGAGAATGAACGGATCTGAAGCAAAATCAGAAGAAAGCTATTCTATATTCTTCGAGTGATTCTCGAGAAATGGTTCTCGAGAATCAGAGATTGATTCTTGAGAATGGTCGATGTTCTTCACTGATATATTCTGTTTCTGAAGTGACTCTCGAGAATGAGAAGGTAATTCTCAAGAATGGTTCTCGAGAATCAGAAAGGATTCTCGAGTATTGTCGAAAGCTTCAACTGATATTCGCTTATATACACTCTGGTTCACAAGTGATTCTCGAGAATGAGAAAGTCATTCTCAAGAATGGTTCTCGAGAATGGGCGAACGATTCTCGAGTATGCTAGACTACATCAACTAATGTTCACGTCTGTCAGCTTGATTCTCGAGAATTGAGAATCAATTCTCGAGAATGGTTCTCGAGAAGCATTAAGTGATTCTCGAGAATGATCGAGAATTGTTCAATCTTCAGGTTGACTCTTTATGTGATTCTCGAGTATGGCTTCAAAGAATTCGAGAATGATCAGACGGCATGAACTTGACAGCAAACATGTTTCTTCTATAATCTTATTTAAATGTTCTAGTTAATTTTTTTTAATCCTTCTATACATCATTCTATATTAAGTATGATATCATTAATCATTTTCCTAAGTGTTTTTCATACTAATAATCAAGAACACGCGAGCATACCAGAATAAATACTCGTATCAGTAAACAGAGCGTAAATAGAGCCCATCTGCAACTCATTCATATAATTTGATTATATAATAATATCTTCTTGAATCATATTCTATTCTACCTATAATATTACTAATCATCTTTGTGAGTGTCTTTCAGACATTGAATCTCGGTTCAAAACATGACAGGCTTGGTGCACTGAAAGTATGGAAGAACAGAGCCAACAAAAAGAAGATAATCTTAAATATGACCACACAGCAAAGTACATGAATCAATATTCTAAGATTATCTTCATCGGAGACGACGAGTATGACGATATGTAAAGTGACTCCACCATACAATCAATCATGGCTAGGCGCGCAATCAACGGACATATTCAAATACTCGAACGGACAGATTCGCGCAATCAACGGACATATTCAAATACTTCAATGGACAGATTCAATTCCTCCAACGGTCTTCAAGCTTCAGCTTACAAATACACGAAGGATTGAGTTCAACAAACACGAGAAAACCAGCGCATACATAGATAAAACTTTCAATTGTTCATATTGTATTCTGAATATATATCTTCGGATATAACTGAGCTTCAATGTTTATCATTTACTCTGTGAGAGAGAGCTTCATTACTTGCTTCACAATTCGTTCAAATCTCAAGGTAGTGGTATCTTGAGTGTGGGTGTACGATTACAACTTGTAAGGGGGAGTGAGTCTAGAGTGAGAGGATCATCCTTCGTTTACAAAGTGTGTAATTGTTGTTGTAAGATAGTGGAAATCCCAGAGTGTCTGGGGACTGGACGTAGGTTAAAGAGTTGGACCGAACCAGGATAATTTCCCTGTGTCTAATACTTTTACTTCTTTACTACTTTCATCGTTTACCTATCACACAGCGAAAAGATTTTTGAGATCACCTACTCACCCCACTCTAGGTGATATTCCACCTTCATTTGGTATCAGAGCACGATTTCTCAGTTGGGCTTAACATTCCGAGAAAGATCATGGAAGGAATATTACTTGATGGTGCCTCAATTAATCAACCCCCAAGATTCAACGGAGAGAACTACTCCTTCTGGAAAGAAAAATTCAGAGTATTCG
Organism: Acacia melanoxylon; assembly: GCA_019022615.1. NCBI lineage: Eukaryota > Viridiplantae > Streptophyta > Magnoliopsida > Fabales > Fabaceae > Acacia > Acacia melanoxylon. The sequence goes on along the minus strand of JAFJYJ010000018.1, from coordinate 796,078 downwards.
TAATGGCTACCGAATATGGTCTCTGGGAAGTGATAGAAACTGGAGATTACGTTCCTATAAAAATTGAAGGAGGAATCTCTGTTCCAAAGACGAAAGCTGAATTCGATGAGAATGATAAGAAGAATGTCACTCTCAACAGTAAGGCTATTCTGATGCTTCAAAGTGCTCTTAGTCAAAAAGAGAACTTTCGAATATGCAATCTGTCAACTGCAAAGGAAATGTGGAAGGCTCTGGAGATTGCATATGAAGGTACTTCCGCATCAAGGAAAATCGTATTAATACTCGACCACCGAGTATGACTTATTGTGAATGAAGTCAGGAGAAACCATGGCCGAGTTCCAACTCAGATATACTCATTTGACAAATCAATTGGCGGCTTTGGGTAAAAACTATGATCAAGGTCCTCAGGTCAGGAAGATTCTAAATGTATTGACAAAAGACTGGGAAGCTAAAGTCACTGCGATAGAGGAGGCTCGTGGAGAATCAATAGCTTCAGTTGCTACCTTATTCGGAAGCTTGTCTGAATATGAAAGCAAACTAAGATTCAAAAAGGACCTGGACAATGTCAACAGCAGTCGGAACAAAGGGATTGCTCTTAACACTATAAAAGAAGAAAAAGAAAAAGATGAAGAGGACGATGACGAGATGGCCATGTTTGTTCGAAGATTCAAGAAGTTCTATAGAAAAGATCGAGGCTTCAGAAACAGATTTCAAAAAGGGGACACAAGTAACAAACGTGAATCCAGAGGCAAAGACCAAATCATCTGTTACGAATGTGAGAAGCCGGGACATTACAAGTCAGAATGTCCTCAACTGAAAGACAGCGATAAAGAAAAGAAGAAGCCATATCAATTCAAAAAGAAGGCTTATGTGTCAGCAATATGGGGAGATAGTTCCTCAGACGAAGAAAGCGAAGAAGAGAAAGAGACTGCCAACGCCTGTCTGGTGGCAGAAGAAGAGCTAGCAGAAAACGACAATGAGGTACATGATTCGCAACCTACCTATGATGAATTATTTAATGAATATAATGAAATTCAATCTGAATTTGAAAAAGGTCATTAATGAATATTTTGCCCTGAAAAAGGAGAACATAACTCTTAAACTACGTGTTGAAAACCTTTCCTGTGAAAATCTTATATGTGATGAATATCTGGTTTTAAAGAAAAGAAACCTTCATCTTACGAAAACACGTGAGAAATTCACTAAGGGAAGTGAAATGCTCAATGTGATTCTGAAAACTCAAAGGTTTACAAATGATCGATCAGGCATAGGATATAATCCTATCTTTGACAAAAGGAAAAGTAAAAAGAAAAGCGGCGGAAAATCTTATTTGAACTACTTCCGTAAATCGTTCATATTTCAAATCTGTTTGCTCATTGTAACTATTGTAATCATAAAGGACACTCTACTTCATCATGTTTTCATAGAAAGAATCAAAGAGATAAACCTGTCGGTAACTATCAGTGGGTACCTAAGGGAACTTATACTTTCTCTGAGGCCCGAGCTAACCCGAAAGGACCCAAAAAACGTTGGGTACCTAAAACTTAATCTTATTTGAATTATAGGTTTGTCTGAGAGCATCAAGAACCAACAAGTAGTACATTGATAGTGGATGCTCCATACACATGACGGGGGATCAAACCAAATTCGTGGCAATGAGATCAAAAGATGGTGGCAAAGTTACCTTTGGAGGTAACCAATCCGGAAAGATCTCTCGGAATTGGAGAGATTGGTACAAAGGATGCATCTCGAGATCAAAGACGTGTATCTTGTTGAAGGTCTCTGCCATAACCTCCTAAGTGTGAGTCAAAGTGCTAATAAGAACAACTGGATTATCTTTGACTCGAAGAATGTCTCATTGTCAAGAAAGATGATCTCCTAATTGATAAAGGTAAACTGAAGGTATTATTTAAAGCTCCTCGAGAAGGAAACTGTTATACATTAGATTTACCTAAAATTGATTCTGAAAAATGCTTTGTTAGCAACTTAGAAGAAAGTTGGCTGTGGCATAAGCGTCTGGCTCATGTGAACATGTTTCAATTAGATAAACTACTAAGAAAAGATTTAGTTCTTGGTTTGCCTAAACTTCGTTTTAAAAATGACATGATTTGTGATTCCCCGTCAAAGAGGTAAACAAACTAAATCGTCCTTCAAAAATAAAACTGAAATCACGACCAATCGACCACTTCAATTACTCCATATGGATTTAGTTGGACCAAAGAAGAGTTAAAAGCCTTGGTGGCAATTTGTATACTCTGGTCATTGTAGATGATTACTCTCGGTTCACTTGGACTATCTTTTTATCTTCTAAGGATGAAACATTTGATCTGTTTGTTGTGTTTGCCAATAAAGTGCAAAATGAGAAAGGTATTTGCATTACAGCAATTCGGACAGATCTTGGAGGCGAATTTGAAAATCAAGCATTCGGAGAATTCTGTGATGCTCACGGAATCGATCATAATTTCTCAGCTCCCAGAACACCACAACAGAATGGTGTGGTGGAAAGGAAAAATCGTGTGCTCACAGAAATGGCTTGTGCCTTGTTGAATGAGAATCAGACCTCACAAGTCTTCTGGGCTGATGCAATGAGCACGGCCACCTATATCACCAATCAACCATATCTCAGAAAGAAGTTGAATAAGACCTCTTACGAACTCTACAAAGGAAGGAAACCAAATCTGGCTCATCTTCATATCTTTGGTTGTAAGTGCTTCGTGTATAACAATGGTAAGGACAATCTGGGAAAATTCGATCCCAAATATGATGAAAGTATTTTTCTTGGATATTCTAGTAGAAGTAAAGCATATTTAATTTTCAATAAGCGCACTCGTTCAGTTGAAGAATCAATTCATGTAGTATTTTGTGAATCTAAACCTCACAAACCTTTGGATGATGATGAACCAATTAATAAAAACCAATTCTTTTCAAAAACTACTCCTGCTTCTATTGAAAATCCAGAAAATGTTTTCCAGGCTGATCCTCAAAATGATTTAGAAAACTCAGATCAATCTCAACCTAGAGCTTGGATGTTCATTAGAAATCATCCTGTGGATCAAGTGATAGGTGATTTAAATCAAGGTGTAAGAACTAGAAATAGTACTTTGAATGATGTAACATTTCCTGCCTTTATATCACATATAGAATCCTCTAAAATAGATGAAGCCCTTTCAGACAATGATTGGGTGATAGCTATGCAAGAGGAGTTACACCAATTTGATAGAAATCAAGTTTGGGACTTGGTACCTAGGCCTAAGGACCATCCGGTCATTGGCACTAAATGAGTATTCAAGAACAAACGAGATGAATCTGAAATCATAGTCCGTAACAAGGCTAGGACTGGTTGCCAAAGGCTATAATCGGGGAAGAAGGGATTGATTATGAGGAAACATATGCTCTAGTAGCTAGATTGGAAGCAATACGTGTACTCTTAGCCTTTGCGTGTATCAAAGGATTTAAACTCTATCAAATGGACGTTAAGAGTGCTTTTCTAAATGGATTTATTCAGGAGGAAGACTATGTTGAACAACCTCCTGGTTTTGAAAACGATCATCATCCAGATCATGTTTATCGCTTGAAGAGAGCCTTATATGGTCTCAAACAAGCTCCTAGAGCTTGGTATGAAAGATTAAGTAATTTCTTACTAGATCAAGGCTTTATCATAGGGAAAGCAGATACAACTCTGTTTATTAAAACCAACAAACTTAATGAGACTTTAATTGTGCAAATTATATGTCGATGATATTATTTTTGGTGCTACTAAAGATTCTCTCTGTGAGGAATTTTCCAAGAAAATGTAGGGTGAATTCGAAATGTCTATGATGGGTGAGTTGAACTAATTCCTCGGTCTGCAAATCAAAAAATAGAAGGATGGTATATTCATATCACAAACAAAGTATCTCCATGATTTGCTCAAGAAATTTGGAATGGAGCATTGTAATGGAGCCGACACTCCAATGAGCTCAACTGCCTCTCTAGATGCCGATGAAGAAAAAGGAAAAGACTTCAACATAACCAAATATAGAGGAATGATTGGATCCTTATTATATTTAACTGCTAGCAGGCTAGACATTCAGTTTAGAGTGGGAATGTGCGCAAGATTCCAATCAGCTCCAAAGAATCACATGCCGAACATGTCAAAAGAATCTTTCGGTATCTTTTGGATACAAAGGAATTGGGTCTCTGGTTCCCTAAAGATCAACAAGAATTTCTGGTTGCATATTCAGACTCTGATCACGCTGGATACAAGACTTATAGAAAGAGTACCAGTGGATAGTGTGAATTTCTTGGAGGATCACTTGAATCATGGTTTAGCAAAAAACAAACCACTGTGGCCGTATCCTCAACTGAAGCTGAATATGTAGCTGCATCAAGTTGTTGTGCTCAGGTTCTATGGCTCAAGTAACAACTTCAAGACTTGGGGATTCATCTAAAGGAGATTCCAATCCTCTGTGACAACACTAGTACAATAAGCTTAGCAAAGAATCCAGTTCAACACACAAGAACCAAGCATATTGATGTTAGACATCATTTTATCAGAGATAATGTCCAAAAGAAAGATGTAAAAGTGATGTTCATCCCTACTGTACATGAAGATGTCATTTACAAAAGCTACTAGGAAGAAGCAAGTCAAGTCCACCACTGCCACTCAACCTTCAACTTCCAAGCAAAAGACGAAGGCCAATCATCACAGATTGCACCTGCTTCAACTTCTGCTCCTTCTTTTGCACAGGCTGCAATTCAAGCTCAGATCAACTCTACAATTCAGGATGTTATGGCTCCTGTGATACGATGTTTGGATTCTTATGGCAAGGTAATAAAAGAGATTATCAAGGCCATTAGTGCTGAAATGATAAAAGTGGATGCCTATATTGAACTTCATATAAATTCAGTAGTGGAAAATCTCAAGAAGGAAATGCACCTGAACTCTTCTGTCCTCTATGATCAACAACAAGAAATTAAGCAATCAATTCATCAGATAGAAGATTCTCTTGGTGCCTTCTTGTCGAGTCTTAAGGCACAATCTCAATCCTATGTTGCGCCCACTCACTCTGATTCTGAGATTGTTCCTGCACCTGCTTCTGATATCCCCATCTCAGATTCTGTCCCTGCACCTCCAGTTACTGATCCTGACTCTATTCCTCAACCTAATTCTGAGACTGTGTCTACTCCTCCTGTTGATCCAACTGTCACTGATCCTGCACCTCCTTTTGTTTCTACACAAGCATCCCCCTCTTTGATGGATGACAAAGGGGGAGAAGGAGAAGCAACACAGCAGCAAATTGAGCACATTGATCCTTGAGTGATTTTAGGATTATTATTAGATTCTGATAGCTTAGTCCATTCTGATGTATCTCTGTCTATGGAACTGTTTGGAGTTCATTTTGATGTAGTGTGTTATATATTAACACTGAATGAATTTTTATTACATCAGTCATTGAAATGCCTTACTACTGCTAATTCATGTTGTATTCTGTGTTAGATTCTGAAATGCTGCATTCTGTGCTCATTGAAAATTACTTTGGTTTACCAACCTTTGATTCCATTTTCAAAACTTTCAAAAGTCTTCTCTGTATGTTGTCATCATCAAAAAGGGGGAGAATGTTGGCTCCTAATGTTTTGATGATAACTAATGTTTAAGTTTTGAAAATATGTTGAAATCAGTTTAATATATTCCAGGAATGACTCTCGAGAGTTGGCTCTTGAATTCTCGAGAATGTGCTCAAAAGATCAGTTAAACTCCATCGTAGCAAACCAACTCTCAAGAATGAGAATTTCATCCTCGAGAATGCACTAGTGGTTCTGGAGAATGAACGGATCTGAAGCAAAATCAGAAGAAAGCTATTCTATATTCTTCGAGTGATTCTCGAGAATTGAGATTGATTCTCGAGAATGCTCAATGTTCTTCACTGATATATTCTGTTTCTGAAGTGACTCTCGAGAATGAGAAGGTAATTCTCGAGAATCAGAAAGGATTCTCGAGTATTGTCGAAAGCTTCAACTGATACTCGCTTATATACACTCTGGTTCACAAGTGATTCTCGAGAATGAGAAAGTCATTCTCGAGAATGGTTCTCGAGAATGGGCGAACGATTCTCGAGTATGCTCAACTACATCAACTAATGTTCGTGTCTGTCAGCTTGATTCTCGAGAATTGAGAATCAATCTCAAGAAGCATTAAGTGATTCTCGAGAATGATCGAGAATTGTTCAATCTTCAGGTTAACTCTTTATGCGATTCTCGAGTATGGCTTCAGCAATTCTGGAGAATGATCAGACGGCATGAACTTGACAACAAACATGTTTCTTCTATAATCTCATTTAAATGTTATAGTTAATTGTTTTAATCCTTCTATACATCATTCTATATTAACTATGATATCATTAATCCTTTTCCTAAGTGTTTTTCAGATTAATAATCAAGAACACGCGAGCATACCAGAATAAATACTCATATCAGTAAACAGAGCCCATCTGCAACTCATTCATATAATTTGATTATATAATCATATCTTCTTGAATCATATTCTATTCTACCTATAATATTACTAATAATCTTTGTGAGTGTCTTTCAGACATTGAATCTCGGTTTAAAACATGACAGGCTTGGTACACTGAAAGTATGGAAGAATAGAGCCAACAAAAAGAAGACCACCTTAAATATGACCATACAGCAAAGTACATGAATCAATATGGACTAATAAAATCATGACACGTGTCCCTTCATGATTACAAAAGACAAAGAGTAATGATGCTAGTAGGACACGTGGCATTTTGGGATTCGATGTTTGACTTTTTGGCACCACAAAGTACGAGGTAATTATGAGACATTAAAATATACATTTCTCGCTTCCCAAGAATAAGGAAAAACGCTCAGCCACATCATGGGATAGAAAAAGCTGATTTAAACACATATAAAAGCCAATTTCAAGGTCAAAGACTTGGGGAAGCGTTGACCAACGAAGGGGAACCAACTAAGATACTGAAATGTGGATTTTTGGATCCTCAAGATACTATATTCCGACCACCTATGATTAAAAAAAGGGACTGTTGATCCAGGCCCACAACAAAGTCTAGTTGAAAGGCACAAACTACGAGGAAAGGGGTAACTAGTAAAAAGGAGTGAAGCAGGACAGGTTAGGATTTCCCGAGTCGGGCGTAGGCCCAAGACACTGTAAAGGGCAAAATTTTTGTAGGCCAAAGGAGAAAGAAGAGGTCATGTCATGTAATTATGAAGAGAGAGAAAGATAAAATAATTCGATTAATCTGGACCACATATTTAAATCTAATATGATAAGGTAAAGGACATGTAATTATGACTTCACATGGGCATTAATGACAAAATCCAAGGGAAAATTTTGTGGGTCCCATGGGTTGGAAGAAGTGAAGTGCAAAATGACCATTTTACCCTTGGGCTAAAAACCTACAACTTGCAATACCAGAGACCACCACCAGGGGCAATTTGGGAAACTAATTTTTGAGTCTTGGAATGCACCCCATCTGCCCAAAGGAGACCTCTAGAAGCTTTGAGAATCAAGTAGGTAAATTATAATTAAATCCGAAGAATTTTCTCGGCCGTTGGATCGTAATCAAGGGTTGGATAAGGGCCCCACCTTTGGAGTCTATATAAGGACCATTCCCCACCCATTTTTTCTGCCCAAGGATGTGCTCAAGGAAGGGAGAAGAGGGAGAGCTCAGCTGAAGTGGGAGTTTGATGTTTTAAGGTTTCCAATGAGTCCCACTGCAACCGAAGACTCAAGGTAAGCTGCTAATCGATGACTTGGTGAATCATGTTTTAGTTCTACCCTATGATGTTAAACTTGGGAATGCAGTGGGAGTTTGATGTTTTTAAGTTTTCCAATGATTCCAAAATTTTATTTTGTATGGGGATAAGTCAAGGTTACTTTTTCCAAACCCGAAAAGCCTTAAGTCTTAAAGTTATGAAAATCTGCCAACACTGTGATTTCTGGGCAGTGAACATAAATTGGTGTATTTAAAATAGTAAATGAATTCAAATGGCTCTGAAAGTTTACATGGTGAAATTAGACATCCTAAGGATGATTTTGGTATAATATTTCGTGTCATTGGGATCTTCTAACGGAGAGTTATTTAAGGTTAAAAATGATCTAAAGACATGGATTCTGTTTCGGACCAGTGGCTAAGGTTTGGGAATTTGAGAAAGACTCGAAACCAGAAGGCTTTGGTAATTATTTTTCCTATAAAATAGACATCCTAAGGGTTCCATGGCCACTGATTTCATGTCGATATGATGTTTCTATAATTTATTAACATTTGGAAAATTTGGAACAAAAATGCTGGAAATTCTGGTGCTATGCAGATTTTAGGAAACTTGAAGAAAAGTTTGAATGTGTGACTAAAAATGTGGTGTATTGCTGTATCTAGGGTATTAATGCGTGCAAAACGTATCTATGACTTGAAAGGAAGAGTTTACCACTTTCGAGAAGTGCCAGGTAGTAACTGTTAACTCATGTATTCTATGTTGTTGTTGTATGTTTGTTTTCCATGATTGCAAATGTGAGGCTGTAGGGCCTAGTGGACTGTATGTCCTTGGGTTGCTACCGAGCCTGAGATGCATTCGTGGTAGTTAGGGTTAAACTCCCTAGCTACTGTGTTGATCCTAGCGTTGAGGATGTGTGTGTCCGGGGTCGGTCTTGAGTGACGACTCGACGGTATGCAGGGCGTCCGGGGTTTGTCTTGAGTGACGACTCGACGGTACGCGAGGCGTCCGGGGATTACTTTGTTAAGGTAGCTCGACGGTACGTGGGCGTCCGGGGCTTACCTTGGTAAGGCAGCTCGACGGTACGTCGTTGTGGTTGTGATTGTGATGTGATTCTGAATGCATTTATGATACATGATACGATTTCCTTATTATGGTTACTTGCATGCACTGAATACATTTTGTACTTGAGTTTAACAGTCACTCTGAGGTTCAACCTTGAACTCTAGATCGTTTTGGAGATACGGGGTAAGACAGTAGCGGTCAAAGGCACGAAGAAGGTAGGGCGTGAAGCGGTGAATTGAAGAAAATAGGGGATGCCCTATCTCATTTTGTACTCTATGTTTTGTATAACTATTGTTTATAATCAGTACTTTATCTGGTTGACTGTATTAACCCTTTGGGGACTTACTTTCTCCTTGTATCATGAATGTTTATTAGTATGTTAGACTCGTGCAATCAAATCTTGTGCTCTGCTGTGCTAACTTTGTGATAAGTTAATTGGACTAGTTAATAAGGGGAGGTAATTAAATGAAAGGAATCCCTCTAACCTGGCACCCGAAAGGGCGAGGCCGATAGGGGTGTAACAATTTGTCTGCTCCTAAAAGTAAAGTCTTAAATATCATTTTTTAAAACTATGGCTTAACCTTTAGGACCGTGTATTTGTTAAATGTCCGGTCTTAATAGTTTTCCTTTAAATAGAAATGTTGACTCATTTTTCAGACAAATTATTAGGGTTCAAGACAACTGAGGTTCTGGCGTTCTGCTCAAGCTAGGACCCTCTTTGTGGTCGATGTTACCTCTCCTGATGTTGGGCAGCATTATCGGTTTCCCTTTTCTTTGTCTCTTTTCTTTTTGTCAGAAAAAGAAGGAAGATAATGGACACTGAAAATTTTCAAATCAGGGCGAGGTAAAATCGACGACAACGACGGTCCAACCTTGACAAGAATAGTCACTTTGTTTGTTTTTATTTGAATAAGGTAAACGATTTTTTTTGTATGTTCTTAACTGTATTCTGTGAATTTTTAATGTTCATTTACACGAGGACAATGTTTTGTTTGTTTCCTTTTTGTCGGAGAAAGAAAAAAGATAATGAAAAGGATAATGCATGCGATCGAATATGGAATCAAATAAATTTATTTATTATATTTTTTTAATGCTGCCCCGTTAGGGGAAAAAACATAAAAACATCTACTCCCCCCCATCGTTGTCAGAGGGGAGGGAGTCGTCGGAGAGGTCGTCAACGTCATCATCTGAAGGATCGTACTCAACGTCTTGGGCGTCGAGAATCGTAGTCAGCTTGTTGTTAACAGCATGATAGACCTGAAACAGTTGGCCCAAGCGTCGGTCTATATGATCGACACGGGCCAGGAGGTGCTGCATCATCTGGTAAAATGACGTGTTCGAAGGCAGCGGAGGAGGGTACGGAGGTGGAAGGGGATTTGTTAGTTCTCTATGTGTTTTGATGATGACTGACAATTGTAAGATCGATTCAAGCCAATATGATTTCATTGACAGGATAATTTAAAGATATGTTGACTCTGCGTTGAGACAACTTAAAACATAGCATTTTGACTCTAGTTATGACTCAAGTCACTGTACTTGAAAAACAGATGAAAATGTTGCTTTTAACTCGAGTTATCACTTAACAACTCAATCATCATTGTACTTCAATCCTTGGAAAATGACTCTTTCGATAAGCAATTTCTGTCAACTGATATGACTCGAGTCATCCTTGGTCAACTCGAGTCATGATAGTTCCAATCAGCTCTGTTTGATTTGTTTTCACTGATGTAACTCGAGTTACTCTAGCATAACTCGAGTTATCATATTGCTCTTCACTTCTGTCTGGAATTGATTCAGAATGACTCCAGTTATAACTTGCATAACTCCAGTCATAACTCAAGTTATCTAGCGCAATTCTTTTTTGTTTGAAATTTCTCAGTGATGACTCCAGTCATAACTCAAGTCATCCTATCGCAAATCATTTCTGTTTGAAATTTCTCAGCGAAGACTCAAGTCATTCCAATGCAATTCTTTTCTGTTTGAAATTTCTCAGCGGTGACTCAAGTCATTCCATTGCAATTCTTTTCTGTTTGAAATTTCTCAACGGTGACTCTAGTCATAACTCAAGTCATCAAAGCACCTATTTGAAATTTCTCAATCATAACTCCAGTGACAACTCGAGTCATCAACTTGCATATGATATATTTTGAATCATGACTCTAGTCATAACTCAAGTTATGCTTATCTATTTTTAAAATCTTCGTCTGCGTAATATGATATTCTTTGATTAGGTCTTGTGTATTCCATATTATTGATTCTTACTATTTCTAGCCAAGTTTAATCAGTTTGCTAATGTGTTTCAGATGTGATTAACAAGTTTTAATCATAAAATTGCCATAAAGCAAAATTGTGTCAAAGCATTAAATGCTTGAATAGAGTTAAAGCATGAAATTGGAAAATGAGATTCTAAGCAACCAAAAAGCATTCCGGCCATTCCTAGTCAACATTCTTACTGAGTCACAACGGACAAATCAAATGAAGAATGTCAATAGAGAATAACGGCAACATCGAACGATACTAAGAGAGAGAGAGAGAGAGAGAGAGAGAGAGAGAGCAACGTTCAAACTCAATGGATATATTTATTATTCTCAACGGTCATTAATTGCAAGCATCTATAAAAGCCAGAAGCATTCAAGTCTCCACCTACCGAAACTCTATGCATTCAATTAGCGATTAAGAGCATTTATTGTTTCTACTCTAAGAGTTAATATCTTCGGATATATCAATCTTCAATGATTATTAATCTGCTCTTTTAGAGAGTTCTTTATTGATTATCTTCTTTGTAAGAATCTCAAAGTATTGGGACTTTGGGATTGGGTTATTTGATTGCAACTTGTAAGGGGGAGTAAGTTCTAGTGAGAGAATTACTCTTGAGTTACAGAGTGTGTAATCAATCAAGATAGTGAAATCCCAGAGTGTCTGGGGACTGGACGTAGGTCAAGAGTTTGGACTGAACCAGTATAATTTTCTTGTGTCTTGCTATTCTTCCTTATACTCTATCTAGCTCTGTTTTAGTGTTCAAAAACAGAGCAATTTCAAAAGAATTTTAAAATCCCCAATTCACCCCCTCTTGGTGATTAAGCTCCACTTTCATTTGGTATCAGAGCAAGGTCTTCTCTGAAAAGATTAACATCTTGAGAAGGATCACTATGGAAAGTATTCTACCTGATGGAGCTTCGATCATCCCACTACCGGGATTCAGTGGAGAGCATTATTCTTTTTGGAAAGCCAAATTTAGAGTCTTTGTCATGGCTTCTGAATATGGCTTATGGAGAGTATTTGAGACTGGAGACTACAATCCAACAATGCTTGAAAATGGCGTTAGAGTTCCAAAGCCCGAAGAAGCTTATGATGAGAATGATAGGAGAAATATCACAATCAACAGTAAAGCTATTCTTATGTTGCAAAGTGCCTTGAGTCAACAGGAGCATTTTCGTGTTTGCACATTGCCAAATGTAAAGGCCATGTGGGATGCTTTGGAGGTAGCTCATGAAGGAACTACTGGAGTAAAGCAGAACAGAATCAATACTCTCATAACGGAATATGATCTTCTTCGAATGAAGCCTGGTGAATCCATCAACAAATTTTGATTAAGATTCACTCATATGATCAACCAACTTGCTTTATTAGGCAAAGAATATGAGCAACCTGCGAAAGTGAGGAAAATTCTCAATATCCTCAACAAGGACTGGGAAGCTATAGTAACCGCGATTGAAGAAACTTGTGGTGAATCAATGTCATCTGTTGCAGCCCTCTTTGGTAGCCATCCTGAATATGAATCCAAGCTCAAGTTCAAAAAGGGACTTGATGAAGCAACTAGCAAGTTCAAAAGAGTTGCTCTTAAAGCTGTCAAAGAAGCTAAGGAGACAGATGATGAAGAAATAGAAGACAAAGAAAGATACCCGGGAATGATTGTTCGAAGATTTAAAAGATTCTACAAAAAGGATCAAGGATACAAAAAGTTTCACAAAGGTAGCTCCAGCACTGAGACAAAGAAGCCAATCATCTGCTACGAATGTGAAAAGCCTGGCCACATCAGGTCATAATGCCCCCAGCGGAAGGATAAAGACAGAGATAAGAAGAAATTCATTAAGATCAAGAAGAAAGCTTATGTCTCCGCAATAAGGGGAGACAACTCATCCGATGAAGATGAAGCTGAAGAGGAGGACAAAGCTAACATATGCCTCATAGCTCAAGAAGAAGAGCACTCTGAAAATAGTAATGAGGTATACGATTCACAACCAACTTATGATGAGTTATTTGTTGAATATAACCTTGTGCAATCGGAATTTGAAAAACTTGCTAAAAAATATCTTGCTTTGAAAAAAAAGAATATAACTCTTGAACAACAAGTAGAAAAGTTTTCCTACCTTGAAAATACTGATTGTGAAGATTGTCCTAATCTGAAGAAAAAGAATGTGCATCTTACAAAGGCACTTGATTCACTAGAGGTAGTGAAATGCTCAATGTCATTTTGAAATAGCAAAGATTTACAAATGACATATCAGGGATCGGTTACAAACCAAAATTTGACAAAAAAAAGGCAAAAAGTGTTGGTTATGATTAGTTTTGATGATGTCTTATATTGATGCCATTATCTAGAGCAAAAAGTTTATATCATATACATTAACTAACTACTTTGTTTATTATAAGTTAGTCCAAATTAAATTATAGAGAATTATCAAGAATGGAGTTTGAAGAAAGAAGAACTTGTTAAATATCATGAGAATATCAATATTCAAGTCTCGTGATCAAATAGAAGTTGGAACGACTCAATTCGGAGTTAAAACAAGCAAGTTCAAGCTTCCGGATGAATACTTGGTTTGTTGGAGGGCATTTATGTAATTTCAGATATTTTTCTCACTTGAACAAAGTCTTGCTCGAGCAAATTAAGTTTCTGAAGTCATGCTCGAGCAACAACAATGTTATGCCCGAGCAAGGTGCATTTCCAGCCCAAAATCGCCCAAAATCCGCTCTTGCCCGAGCATGAAATGAAAGCTCGCTCGAGCAAGGTTGTGTTTCAGCATACTCTGTTCAGCTCTGTTTCTGGCGACCTTCAGTAATTCGATGATATCTTCCAAACCAAGAATCAGATCGACGTGAAACCAGAGGCATATGAAACTATACTCCCAATGCATAATTTTGATATAGAATCCAAGCCCAAACGAGGTCATATGAAGTATCTATGAATTTTACAAGTTTCCATAAATATCACCGTCAGAATCAGGAACAAGCTTCAGTATTTTGAGCATATCTCACAAACGACAAATCCGATTGAGCTGAAATTGGTGGCATATGAAAGTAAACTCACAAGGCTTTCTATTAAGACTTGAAACAACCAAAACGGAGTTCGTAATAGGGAGATATGATCTTCGAAAGTTGATGTTCAGTTCAGGATGTTGCAGAAAATGCTGATTAAGAACAACCTTCAATCTTTTGATGTTAGTGTACGAACTACAACTAGCTTGGTGCTGATTATTGTTGAAATGGAAAAAATATTTGAAGATCTTTCTGAAATGGAATGATTTGCTAAACTTGGATTTATACCACAGACGAAATCAGCATGATTCAACAATCATGCTCGAGCAAGAAATATTTCTTGCCCGAGCAACATCGAGACAGAAGCAAAACTAGCAAATCAGGAAGTCTTGCCCGAGCAGCAAAGAAGGCTTGCTCGAGCATCATGCTTGAGCAAAGGCAAAACGTTGCCCGAGCAGCATCACTGTTCTTTCAAATACTCGCCTCTGTATATACCTTGCCCGAGCAAGAATTATGACTTGCTCGAGCAACAACGAGCAGAAGTCATTTCCACTGCCTAAAGAAAAGCATGCCCGAGCAGAGTGAAAGGCATGCTCGAGCACCATGCTTGAGCGGAGGATAATTCATGCTTGAGCAGCATGTGTCCAGTACATCATACTCGCCTCTAATCAGCCTGTACCCGAGTATACCTCTGTGACTTGACCGAGCAACGACGATAGTTATTGTGTTTAGAAGAAGCTTGCCCGAGCAAGCTTGGTCTCATGCTCGAGCAACATCACCAAAACTCAGTATCTCCGCAAGCATGCTTTCTGGGTTGCTCAAGCAACAGCAATGCGCTCTCACTTCTCCGCCTCTATCAATGTCTTGCCGGAGCAAGAATAACACTATGCTCGAGCAACATCCAAGCATATCACTTCCAAGCCTTTGTAAAGAAGCTTGCCCGAGCATGATTATATTCATGCTCGAGCACCTTGCTCGAGCAGGCAAAATACTTTGCCCGAGCATCAGCGACCAAGTATGATTTTAACTATCTCATAAGAAGCATGCCCGAGCACACTAGTTTTCTTACTCAAGCATGATCACGCTGTTCTCAAAATCACCGTGTTCGAAATCTTGGCTTCTCATCAAGAACATCCAGATGAATTCCAAAAGAACTTATATTACCTCTTAACATTGTTTATATCATTTTTGTATAAGTTTTAGATGATTATATGAAGGACTCAAGCATATAGCTTATCAGACAGCAGAGCACAATTCCACAACGTCTCGGATAATTCAGAAATGATTGTCATCAATTGATTTTTGTTTGCTATACTTCCCAACGCTATTAATCATGTTTGTTAGCAAGTTTCAGATAATCAAACGAAGGATTAACATCAGATTATCAAAAAGCAGATGATGACGTCAGAAGCTTCAACGGCTAGTTCCAACGGTCATATTTTAAGAAGCTCAACTGAAGAATTGCTCTAACGGTCGAATGCTATTGGTTAGCTATAAAAGAACAAGATTCAAACTTCAAGTAGAGACACGAGCGTGCACTGCCGAAATGCTGTCATTATGAATATACGCTTAGCTCATACACTCTGTTCTCAATGTTTATATAGTTTACAGTAGAGAGTGAGATGATCGATTATGTACTTCAAGGTGATTAGCATTCATCTACACAAAGGAGGAGTTCTTAAACATCGATTAATTATTTTATTTGTAAAAATCTTAAGGTTGTGGAACCTTAAGTGCGGGTGTATCAATTACAACTTGTAAGGGGGAGTGAGTCCTAGAGTGAGAGGATCATCCTTCGTTTACAGAGTGTGTAATTGTATCCTTACAGTGTGTAAGGAGAGTATCTCGGTAAGAGATTTGTAAAGACTACACAAGTGCCCGGCTAAACTTGTGGGAATGTAGTGGTTCTCAAGCACCCAATTAAAGCTTGAAGGAGATAGTGGATTGAAAATCTCAAGTGGAGCTTGGGGACTGGACGTAGGTCAAGGAAGGGCCGAACCAGTATAAATCACAGTTTGCATATTCTATTCCCTTATCTCTTACATTTCCAGTATATGCTTATTTAAATATCTAACTGTCAATTTAGAAGTTGCGAAAAGATTTTCAAAGTTCCTAAAGTTTTATCAGACACCCAATTTACCCCCTTCTTGGGTGATAGCTAGGTCTAACAAAAAGAAATTTGGAGAAAATACCTATATGAACTATTTTAGAAAATCTGTCCATTCTTCAAATCCTTTTGCTCATTGCAATTATTGCAATCGTAAAGGTCATACTACTTCTTCTTGTTTTCATAAAAAGGAAAGAAAGAGTAAACATTTAGGAAATTATCAATGAGTGCCAAAGGGATCTTACAAGATTCCTAAGAAACAAACTAACCCTAAAGGACCCAAGAAAAGATGGGTACCTAAGATCTGAATTATTGTGTTTTGCAGGTCTGTCGAAGAGTATCAAATCCCAACAAGTGGTATATTGATAGTGGATGCTCTAGACATATGATGGGAGACCAATCCAAATTTGCTTCAATCAAGCCCAAGGATGGTGGCAAGGTAACCTTTGGCGGAAATCAATCTGGAAAGATTGTTGGCATTGGTGAAATTGGAAACAATGAAGGACCACAAATCAAAGATGTCTACCTGGTGGAGGGACTTTGTCACAATCTCCTCAGTGTAAGCCAAAGCATTGATAAAGGTAACATAGTTATATTTGATTCTGAGGAGTGCTTGATTGTCAGTAAGGATATTCTCTCTTTGAAAGATATAGAGTAAATACCCTTTTGGGTCCCTGGAAAAAAACACGGACCCCATTTTAGTCCCTAGGGACTAAAATGAGACTTTTTTATGGACTAAAATGGACTTTTTGGAATTTTGCGAGGGACCAAAATGTTCACAAATCGACCCTTATTCGTCCTTTTCAGGGACTAAAAGGGAATTTCTCTGTGTGATGGACCAAAATGGGATCCATGTGTTTTTCCAGGGACCCAAAAGGGTATTTACTCAAAGATATAAAATCAAAAGCTTTATTCATAGCTCATAGTAGAGAAGGAAATTGTTATACACTTAATCTCTTTGGAAATGGCTCTGTTTCTGAAAAATGTTTTGTTAGTAATTTGGATGATAGTTGGCTATGGCACAAGCGATTAGCTCATGTCAACATGATCCAACTTGATAGGTTACTTAAAAAGGATTTGGTTATTGGTGTTCCGAAACTTCTTTTTAAAAATGACATGATTTGTGTTGCTTGTCAAAAAAACAAACAAACCAAATCATCTTTCAAATCTAAAAATGAAATTTCAACTAATAGACCTCTTCAACTACTTCATATGGATCTAGTTGGACCAGTTAGAGTAAAAAACCTTAGTGGCAATCTTTATACTTTGGTCATAGTTGATGATTTTTCTAGATTTACTTACACTATATTCTTATCCTCTAAAGATGAAACATTTGATCAGTTTGTTTGTTTTGCCAAGAAGGTCCAAAACGAGAAAGGATTCTCTATTTCAGGAATTCGAACTGATCATGGAGGAGAATTCAAAAATCATGCATTTCCAGAATTTTGTGACAACATGGGAATTGATCACAATTTCTTAGCCTCGAGGACACCTCAACAAAATAGTGTTGTGGAGAGGAAGAATTGAATCCTTACCGAGATGGAAAGGGCGATGCTAAATGATAACAATACTTCCCAAGTATTCTGGGTTGATGCAATGAGTACAGCTTGCTACATCTCGAATCGGGCATATCTCCGGAAGAAGTTGAGCAAAACTCCATATGAGCTGTACAAGGGAAGAAAGCCAAACTTGGCTCATCTGCATGTTTTCAGATGTAAGTGCTTGATCCATAATAATGGTAAGGACAATTTGGGAAAGTTTGATCCCAAAGCGGATGAAGGTATATTTTTGGGTTATTCAAATAGGAGTAAAGCTTATAGAGTCTTTAATACTCATACTCGTATTGTTGAAGAGTCTATACATGTTGTATTATGTGAATCCAAATATGATAAGTCCTTGGAAGATGATGAGGAAAATACTTTCAAAATTCAATTCTTTTCGAAAACTACTACTGCCTCTATTGAAAATCTTGAAAATGTTTTCGAGGCTGACCCTCGAAATAATTTAGAAAACCCTGATCAATCTCAGGCTAGAGCTTGGAAGTTCATTAAGAATCATCCTTTGGACCAAGTGATAGGTGATGTAAAACAAGGAGTAAGAACCAGAAATAGCACTTTGAATGAAGTGACCTTTTCAGCCTTTATATCACATATTGAACCCTCTAAGATAGATGAAGCCCTTTTAGACAATGATTGGGTGATAGCTATGCAAGAGGAGTTACACCAATTTGATAGAAATCAAGTTTGGGATTTGGTACCTAGGCCTAAAGACCATCTGGTCATTGGCACTAAATGGGTATTCAAGAACAAACGAGATGAGTCAGCAATCATTATCCATAACAAGGAAAGATTGGTTGCTAAAGGCTATAATCAAGAAGAAGGAATTGATTATGAAGAAACTTATGCTCCAGTGGCAAGATTGGAAGCCATAAGATTTCTTCTAGCCTTTGCTTGTGTCAAAGGATTCTTGCTCTATCAAATGGATGTAAAAAGTGCTTTTCTAAATGGTTTTATTCAAGAGGAAGTTTATGTTGAACAACCTCCTGGTTTTCAATGTGATCATCATCCAGATCATGTTTATCGTCTCAAAAAGGCCCTTTATGGTCTTAAGCAAGTTCCTAGAGCTTGGTATGAGTGATTAAGCAAATTCCTTCTTGATCAAGGATTTATTATAGGAAAAGCATATACAACTCTCTTCATAAAGAGTAATAAGCTTGTGAAATTTTAATTCTTCAAATATATGTTGATGACATTATTTTTTGTGCTTATAATGATGCTTTGTGTGAAGAGTTTGCTAAGAATATGCAGGGAGAATTTGAGATGTTCATGATGGGAGAACTCAATTACTTCCTTGGTCTGCAAATCAAGCAAAGGAAAGATGGAATCTTCATATCTCAGACCAAGTATCTCATGATCTGCTGAAGAAGTTTGGGATGGACCAATGCAATGGAGTTGATACTCCAATGAGCTCAACCACTACCTTGGATGCTGATGAAAAGGGCAAAGACTTCAATATCACAAAATACAGAGGAATGATTGGATCATTACTCTACCTCACAGCAAGTCGTCCTGACATCCAATTCAATGTGGGGATGTGTGCAAGGTTTCAATATGCTCCCAAGGAGTCTCATGTTGAGAACATGAAAAGAATCTTCAGATACCTTGCTGACACAAAAACACTTGGCTTGTGGTTTTCAAAAGGTCAACCAGAACATCTTGTGGCATATTCGGATTCAAATCATGCCGGATATAAGACTGATAGAAAGAGCACAAGTGGCCAATGTGAATTTCTTGGTGACTCACTTGTCTCTTGGTTCAGCAAGAAGCAAACCAAATGTGGGCGTGTTCTCTACGTGCTGAATATGTGGCTGCTTCAAGTTGTTGTGCACAAGTCCAATGACTCAAGCAACAATTATCTGATTTGGGAATCAACTTGAAGGAGATCCCAATATTGTGTGACAACACTAGCAAAATAAGCTTGGCTAAGAATCCAGTGCAACATACTCGGACCAAGCATATTGATGTGAGACATCATTGCATAAGGGATCACGTTCAGAAGAAGGATATCAAAGTGATGTTCATCCCAACTCATCTTCAACTTGCTAACATCTTCACCAAGCCATTGGCCAAAGAACAATTCAATTTCATAAGGAGAGAATTGGGAATGGTAAATCCCAACGATAAACTGTAAGTCAATCTTACCCAATGTTAGTTATAGGTTTTTGATGATTTACAGTCACTAACTTAAGCTTTGAAGTGTTTACCTATTGTTTTTTGCAGGACTATATAAGTTTACATCAGTTAAAACTCATATCTAATCTTGCTTCTGATAAATGCATATTCACTGATATAACTCGAGTCCTTTTATGCAAATAACTCGAATCATAATGGCATTTTAATACTGATAAATTTTGTGTAGTCATGTAGCAACTCAAGTCATCCAAGCTAACTCGAGTTACGAATGACACAGAGAGCAAACAGAAACTTGAAGGCAAAGTTAACTCGAGTCGTAACTCGAGTCACTGGTAAGCGAAAGGTTAGTTCTAGTTCTTATGTAACTCGAGTCACTCATTAAATGACTCGAGTCACTCGACTATTATATATGTCTGCTACAACTCTGTTGTTTCATTTATGTCATTTTACAAACCCTAACCCGAGTCGTTCTCTTCTTCTCTCTGAACTTTCTTCTTTCCCGACTCTAAATCATCTTCATGGCTCCTAAAAATCCTAAACTTGTGAAGGAATCATCTTTTGATTTTAAGCCACTGTATCATCGTCTCCTCCTCAATCGAAGAGACCAAAAAGACACAGGAAGCCTTCGACTAAGTTTCAAAGCAAGGATTCTGCAGAAATGCCCTCCAAGAAGCCAAAGAAGCTGACTATTCAGGAACCTCCTATGGTCCCTTCATCAAAGCCCATAGATCATGAATCTACTAAGCGTAGAGATAAGGAACCAGTAGTAGCTCCTCACAAGAAGAAGAAGAAAGCAGTCACCATCGTATCTGATGCTCATGGCTCTGCTTCAAAGGTTCGGGCTGGCTATAAATCTGTTCCTTCTGGCTCTAAGGTATCTGAACCTACCAAATATGTCTTTAGTCCTCCCAATCTTGTGAAACCTCCATATTCTGAATTCATCTGTCAACCTACTCCTATGTCTAATGCAGAAATGTTAGAAATCAAGGAAAAATATTTTTCAAGAGGCTTCTATCCCACAGTGTATGTGGATTTAGTCCAACTAAAAGAAGAATGTAATCTTGATTTATCCCCTTGGTTGGATCAATTTAGGAATTTGTTGGCTATAAACACTCCTTACACTCCTTCACTAGTCAAGCACTTCTATTTAAATATGTCCATGGCTAATGTAGTAAATGAAAGGGGTCATATCATTGAGGACAAATGCATCACTTCTGTTAGAGGTAAATCCATCATTGTCTCTGCTGACATAATCAACTCCCTCCTCTTTATTGAAAATCCCCCACCTATGCCTCACATCAAATATGACCAAGAAAAGGTTTTTCAAAATTCTCAAGCCTGATAAACCATTTGAAGGCAAACTTAAGTTTTCTCCTGTTGACATGCCTCCAATTCATAGAGCTTTGTGGTACATATATTCTAGAAATTTGATCCAAAAAGGCAAGAATTTTACTCATTTCAATTCCACTGACTATGGCCTTTTTGCCTCTCAGGTAGACAAAGTACCTTTCAACATAGGTCACTAGGTCTATCAAGAGATGAAGAGGTTTAGATTTGAGTCCTCTCCTTCTGCCACAATCCCATTTCCCAATTTGGTGTCACTTCTGTTATACACCAATAAAATTTGATACCTTGATTTTCATGAGAAACCTATCAAGCCACAATTGTTTGGTCAAAGCCATTTAAATTATATGAAAATCTCCTTTAAAGATGGATCAAGGCAGTCCAAAGCCCCTTCTAGGTCTAGATCTTTTGTGCCTGAGCCAACTGAAGTCCAGTCTACTCCTACTCAATCTCAGCCTGCTCCACAATCCTCCGGTCTTCATGCTTCAATCAAGAGCATTGTGGAAAAAGCAATGCAGGAAACCTTTGGAACCCTTCAAACTACTATGACAGCTCAACACTATGAGTTGACTGACAAACTTGAGTTAGAAGTTGGTAAGTTGATTGAGGAGGTTACTTCAAAGCAAGAGTCTCAGGAAGAAAAGATGAATTCTTTGGATGAGAGGATGGAGAACATTGAGGGACACTTTGAGGACCTTGGGAATAGGTTTGAATCCATGCACTCTCTGTACCAGATTATGAACTCTAAGCTCTCCAAGCTACTCAAGGATGAGAATACTGCTGGTCCTTCAGGGATGGTTCCTTGACCTAGGCATTCCCCCATTCCCTCACCTCCTTATCAGTCACCACCACACTATTCACCTCCTCTACCTTCCTCCACTCATATTTTTCCTTCACCCCACTTCTCTCTACCTCCTCCTGAATCCACTCCCATATTACCCACTCCTCCATTCTCTGCTCATTTCATTTCATCTGCTGCTCCATCTGTCATTCTACCTTCTCAGACCTCTACTGTCAAGTCATCTTCTGGTGACACTGCGACCTGTTTGATGAGCACTCTTGTGGTGCTTCCATTTCCTCATCCCACTCTCCTAAACCAAACTCACCTCTACCTCTCACTCATCCATCTGCACCACCATCTCTCTCTCTCTCTCTCTCACCTTATACTCTCCATTGCCTATTCTTCAGGCCTTGCGTGCTTCCCTGGCCTCTGATTCTTCCATTTTGCCTGATGATAAAGGGGGAGAGAAAGAGAAAAGTGAAGTTGCAAAGAATGAAGAAGATGTGAAGAAATGAAGTGTCTACAGCTTGTTTGCAACCTATTTGTTTTTGTTCTGCAGCTATATTTTTGTTGTTGTTTTGTTTATTCTACATTGTCATGTTGCTGTAGTTCATTTTTGTGTAGTTTTTGTGATATGTACTTAGCATCTATTTGGAATGAATGAATGTAAAAATCTTTCTGGAATCCGTCTTTCAATTCTGTGATCTATTGCAAAATTCATTTTCTTTAAACTACAAATGTTGTCATCATCAAAAAGTGGGAGAATGTTAGTTCTCTATGTATTTTGATGATGACTGACAATTGTAAGATCGATTCAAGACAATATGATTTCATTGATAGGATAATTTAAAGATATCTGGACTCTGCCTTGAGACAACTTAAAACATAGCATTTTGGCTCTAGTTATGACTCAAGTCACTGTGCTTAAAAAACAGGTGAAAATGTTGCTTTCAACTCGAGTCTTCACTTAACAACTCGAGTCATCACTGTACTTCAATCCTTGGAAAATGACTCTTTCAATAAGAAACTTCTGTCAACAGATATAACTCGAGTCATCCTTGGTCAACTCAAGTCATGATAGTTCCAAAAGCTCTGTCTGATTTGTTTTCACTGATGTAACTCGAGTTACTCCAGCATAACTCGAGTTATCATATTTCTCTTCGCTTCTGTCTAGAATTGATTCAAAATAACTCCAGTCATAACTTGCATAACTCCAGTCATAACTCGAGTTATCTCAGCGCAATTCTTTTCTGTTTGAAATTTCTCAGCGATGACTCCAGTCATAACTCAAGTCATCCTATCGAAAATCATTTCTATTTGAAATTTCTCAGCAATGACCCAAGTCATAACTCAAGTCATTCTATCACAAATCATTTCTGTTTGAAATTTCTCAGCGGTAACTCTAGTCATAACTCAAGTCATTCCATTGCAATTCTTTTTTGTTTGAAATTTCTTAGCGGTGACTCTAGTCATAACTCAAGTCATCAAAGCGCCTGTTTGAAATTTCTCAATCATAACTCCAGTGACAGCTCGAGCCATCAACTTGCATATGATATATTTTGAATCATGACTCTAGTCATAACTCAAGTTATGCTTATCTGTTTTTAAAATCTTCGACTGCGTAATCTGATATTCTTTGAGTAAGTCTTGGGTATTCCATATTATTGATTCTTACTATTCCTAAACTCTGCACAAGCATCTATAAAAGCCAGAAGCATTCAAGTATCCACCTACCGAAACTCTGCGCATTCAATTAGCGATTAAGAGCATTTATTGTTTCTACTCTAAGAGTTAATATCTTCAGAGATATCAATCTTCAGTGATTATTAATCTGCTCTTTTAGAGAGTTATTTATTTATTATCTTCTTTGTAAGAATCTGAAAGTATTGGGACTTTGGGATTGGGTTATTTGATTGCAACTTGTAAGGGGGAGTAAGTTTTAGTGAGAGAATTACTCTTGAGTTACAGAGTGTGTAATCAATAGAGATAGTGATATCCCGGAGTGTCTGGGAACTGGACGTAGGTCAAGAGATTGGACCAAACCAGTATAAGTTTCTTGTGTCTTGCTATTCTTCCTTATACTATGTCTAGCTCTTTTTTAATGTTTGAAAATAGAGAAATTTCAAAAGAATTTTAAAATCCCCAATTCACCCCCCTCTTGGTGATTAAGCTCCACTTTTAGGATTAAGATGAAAAGGACTTGGTGGTGGTGGAGGACCTCGTGGTGGTGAGCAGCCATTACGTGGAGGTTTTAGAAGTGATGGAGAAGAATGTGAAGGAAGTAAAGTAACATCGGGTTTAAATAGAGAACTCTTCTGAACAATGTAAAACGCCGGAAACAACAACGAGGAGACGTATAGTTCCTCAGAATACGAGGAGACGCCTAGTTGGGAAGTTTATCTGGAAGTCGAAGAGACTCTGAATCATTCATTTGAACAAAGTGTAAGGATACGACTATGCTATGTGAGTAATTTGAAAAGAATGAACCTTTAATACCGGATATTGTAAAAGATCCGTTCTTAAAACTAATATCTTTTAAGAAAAAAATCTTTCTTTTAAAAAAAGTGAATTGAAAAAAATAAATGAATTCTAAGACCGTATACAAGATAAAAGGTCGGTCTTAAAAGTAATTGAATTGATTGAAAAAAAAATAGACTTTTAGGACTGGATATATTATAAAAGGTCGGTCTTAAAATCAATTGAATTGAAAAAAAAAATTAAATAGTAGAATTTTAAACCGCATATTTATTAACTCCTCATACTTCTGTGTCCTTATTAAACTCCTCATATATACCTTGTAACTCCACACTACGTGGCTCTTAAAATATATAAACTCCTCATACCTCTCTGTCCTTATTAACTTGTCACAATCTCGTAACTGCACACTACGTGGCTCTTAAAATATATAAACTCCCATACCTCTATGTCCTTATTAACTTGTCACAATCTCGTAACTCCACACTACGTGGCTCTCTGCCCCAACTGCTCAAACCATGGTTAGATACAAGAGAACCGCTCGTAGGGGTACTCTTACTCCTAATGCTCGTGCCTTCCGTAGATCGTTATACGGTGCACCTTCTCCAGCGAGAGTGCGTTCTATTGTGACAGAAGAGTCTCGGGTCGTTGGACCCATTGTTATTTTGGATGATGAAGAGATTGCCGCACCCCCCTCCAGCCTTTAGACCATGAAGAGGTTCCTGCTCCCCCTTTCCAACCAGTTGGCCCCAGTGCGCCTACCGTTGACTCCTCTTCTCTTTCCTCGAATGATGCATTGCGGCTAATGCGAATAAGACAGGAACTTGCTGATCTTCGGCGGGAAGTTAATGCTGCTCACGCCGATATCGCCAAGGCTTTGGAGGATAAAAAGCTTTAGGATGTTTAGTCAAATTCTTGTTTTTGATAATTTTTTGCTTGTTTTCTTTTGTATTTTTCTTGTGTACGTGCATATTTTCCAGTAACGTATGAAGCATTAAGAACTAAGTTTGTGTCTTTTTTTGTTCATATTCTCCAGTAATTAAAGAAGCTTATTTTCCAGTTTATCTTTAATTTTTATTGAATCAGTTGTTGCTGCACTCACCAAAGACAATCCTCTTTTTTTTTTAAAAAAAAAATGAGGACTTTTAGGACCATATTTTTTTATAAAACTCCGATCTTAAAATTAAATGAAAAATAAAAATTTAGGACCAGAGTCTTTTAAACCTCCGATCTTAAAAATTAATTATATATTTAAGACCGACTACTTTATAACTAATCGGTCTTAATAAAATCCAAAATAATAAAACATGTCTCTGTCGCGCGGAATATTAAATTTCCCTCTCTGAACTTCTCTTGTCGTGCCGAAAGTGATTACTCAGGTTCTGTCTCCAGTATTTGTGTGTTGCTTCGTGTTGCTCTCTCAACAATCGCTTTCTGGTTCCTTAGCTAAACGTCTATAGTCCAAGCAGTAAGAGGTGTTTTGGTTATATAACTTTATTATTTTCTGGGTTGAACGAAATTGATGAAATGTTCTTGTAGGTTTCTCTGTTGTTAGTGAATATTGTATTTTGAAGATTATATTCGCACTTTAGACCTACCCAACTGACCAACAAATGTTTTTAGGTTACTCTTGCTATCTGCAACATCAACGTTTGTGGCGGGAGCAAGTTTGACTCAGCAAACACATTTGAATTTATATGCTACAGGTGAGTCCACAAGACCTTCATGCGATGCATTTAATTTCCTCGTCATGCATTTATTTTGCTTCTTGGATTTACTGTGATACATTTATGACCAAAAGTGATTCTTCGTTATGCATTTAATGGGTAAGTTTCTCCGTAATTAAAAAAAAACATAACCGACATTGAACAGAAATATGCATTTGGTGTTGCCATATTTTATATGCAAGTGTCAATTTTTTCGGATTATGTATGTTAAATCTTTCCATCTATAGGAATTCTACTATGGATCATAGTTGGATAACTACGTTACGGACGAGTGTTGAATATCAGAATAGGGTGAGGGACTTTATAGAAATGCCCATGATGATAGTGGGAAGTTTTATTGCCCTTGTGTAAAATGTTTGAATGAGAGGTGACTAAGTCCTAAAGTTATACACACACATTTAATTTGTGAAGGATTTTGTGAGACTTATACAGTATGTGTATGGCATGGTGAAAAAATACCAAGTGGGTCTCAACATGGGGATGTGGCCTTTGATGATAATGACACGGATATGGATGATCGCATAGAGGACATTATTCGTGATGTAGGAGAAGAGGCTTTTCATCAATCACATGCATATGGTAATATGTGCAGTGATGCACAGACCCCGCTATACCCTAGGTGTAAAAAATACGAATTGTTGAACGCTGTATTGAAATTGGTAAGCTTGAAGGCACGTCATGGATGGAGCGACAAGAGTTTTTTTTTGAAATACTTTAGGCTTTTAAGGACATGCTTCCGGATGAGAATATGTTGCCGCATCGATACTATGATGCTAAGAAAATACTTTGTCCACTGGGGATGGAGTACAAAAATATCCATGCATCCCCGAATGATTGTGTATTGTATAGAAAAGAGTTTGAAAAGAAGTAGAATTGTCTGATATGTGAAACCCAAAGGTACAAGTCAAATAAGGGGCCTGCAAAAGTGTTGTGGTATCTTCCAATCATACCAAGGTTCAAGCGGTTGTTTGCGAATGAAAATGATGCAAAAAATCGGAGATAGCATACAGATGAGAGGATTTCTGATGGAAAGCTTCGACATCCGACCGATTCTTCTCAATGGAAGAAAATCGATCATTTATTTTCGAACTTCGGAGAAGAACCTAGGAACCTTAGGCTTGCCCTTAGCACAGATTGTTAGTTATGATTAGTTTTGATGATGTCTTATATAGATGCCATTCTTAAGAGCAAAAAGCTTGCATACTACATTTATATATTACTTTGACTAATTCTTATATTTAATGTAGATGTGAAGTTTACTAATGAAGAACAATCAATAAAGGAGATCAAGAAGGAAGAACTTCTTGAATATAATGGGAATATCAGCATTCAAGTTCTTGTGATACTGGAAGTCTCTTTGATCAAGTGGAAGTTGGAATAGCTTAATCCGGAGTTAAATTAAGCTATTTGAAGCATCAGCATGAATAGTATCGTATACGTGAATAGTACACCGTATACATGAATAGTGCCATACAGTATGAACAGTGCCATACGGATCAGTATGTGTTTGCTACAGTGATTTGCTTTGAAAATTATTTGCCTCGAAGTACTCCACTAATTGCCTCAAGTCATTCCCGTTCATTTCTCCAAATTCACTCAGAATGGCAAAATCGTAATTATGTTGAAGTTCAGTTTTAATGGCAAAATCGTAATTTCGATGAACTTCTTATTCTGCCTCCAGTCTCCACGCATGACTCGACATTACTCGCATATGAAAATAGCATTACTCGAGTAAGCCATGCGAGTAAGCTACTTGTTCATCATACTGCTTGTTTGCCTCTTCTACGTTTTTCATGGGCGACGTTCGGTGTTTTGATGATATCTTCCAAACCGAGAGATCGGATTGAGGTGAAACCAGTGGCATATGAAACTAGACTCCCAATGCGTCATTTTGACATACAATTCAAGTCCAAAGGAGTTCATATGAAGGAGCTATTAATTTGTGAAGATGACAGTGAAATCAACGTCACACAGCAGACCAAGCTTTGGTAATTTGAGTGTATCTCACAAACGACAAATCCAAATCAGCTGAAACCAGTGCCATTTGAAACTAGACTCAAATACCTTTTCAAAAACATCAAGATCATGAAAAAAAAGATCAATTGAAGGAGATATGATGTTTTGAAGTTGATAGTCTGTACAGGATGTTGCAAAAACGCTGATTAAGAAGAACCTCCATTCATTTGATGATAACGGACGAAATACAACTAGTTTGGAGCTGATTCTTTTTGCATTGGAAAGAAGAATTAAAGAGCTTTCTGAAGATGGGTAATTTGGAATTAATCATTCTCTTTCAAGAAACCATCCGAAAATTACTTTCCGAGGTTACTCAAGTAATACACTTTAAACTTCGCAAGTAATACCATTTTACTTGTCTTTCAAAGAACCATTTCAATATTACTTTCGAAGCTTACTCAAGTAACAAATATATGCTTCGCAAGTAATTTCGTTTTACACCACTAAGACTTCTACTTCTTGGTTATTTTCGATATTACTCAAGTAACAAATGTTGTTACTCAAGTAATATCTTTCCATGGGATTTTATTTGAAGCTATTCGATATTACTTTCGGACCTTACTCAAGTAATATTTTACGGCTCCATAAGTAATTCTGAAAAGCCTCGGAGGATTCTATTCCTTAAAGAAATAAGATATTACTCAACCGAAAAGCAAGATTTGTGTCGAAGCATTTATTGCGCTGAAAAAGCGGAAACACGCAAATGGGATTGAAGCGTGTAGCGATTGAAGACATTCCAAATGTTATTCGACTCACCTTCTACACAAGTAGGTGAACGCATTTAATGAAGGCACGGATGTTTAAATGATTTCAACGGATATATACGAAGATTCAATGAAGGCGAGTAGAGCGAAACGATGCGAAGCACTTGACGAAACAAGCAAAACGACAAAACATTTAAATTCGCCAACGACCATCTCTCTTTATACGGATGAACACCACAATGAGCATTTAATGAAGTTAAATGGCGGACAAAAAGAGAGAGAAAGCACGAGACGCTCCAGCAGCCATTCTCAACGGACCGAAATTCAAAATTGTTACTATTCACAACGGCCGAAAACGCAACTGGACGAATACTTCCAACAATTGTCTATAAATAGAGAAAGAGCAAAGGAAGAAGAAGCGAGAATACGAGAGACACGAACCTACATCTTCAATATGCCAATACTCGATATTCACTTACTCTGTTCTTAATGCTTACATAGTTTACCGTAGAGAGTGAAATGATTTGAATTGTACTTCAATGTTTATTTATTCACTTCTGAGAGAGAGAAGATTTTTCTGTAAACATTCTATCTGAGAGTTACTCAAGATTGGGTGATCTTGAGCGGGAAACACACTGTGTTGATTAAAGCTTGTAAGGGGAGTGAATCTTGGTGAGAAGATTACTTGAGTACGAGTGTGTAATCAAGCGGGTGTATTGATTACGGTTTGTAAGGGGGAGTGAATCCTAGTGAGAGGATTACTTGAGTACGAACGTGTAATCAAGTTGAAAGCGAGATAGTGGATTGAAATCTCGGGAGAAGCCTGGGACCGGACGTAGGTCATCGTGGATTGGACCGAACCCCGAATAAATCACGGTTGCATATTCTCTTCCTTAAACTCTTATATTTCCAAAGACATATATTTGAATGACTGATTATCGCTTTATAAATTATTATTGTCATTCGAATTGCTTTCAGTAAGTTACGAAAAGATTTATCAAAGTTCCTAAAGTTTTATCAGACACCCAATTCACCCCCCTCTTGGGTGATAGCCAGGTCTAACACAGATGGCATGAATCCATATGGAAGCCTTAGCAGCATACATAGTTCATGGCCTATGCTCCTTATTATTTACAACTTATCTCCTATGTTATGCATGAAACGAAAGTACATCATGCTGTCTATGTTGATTTCGGGACCAAAACAACCCGGAAATGACATTGATGTTTACCTTCAGCCCTTGATCGAAGACTTGAAGGAGTTGTGGGAAGAAGGTGTTGATGTTTTTGACTCTTTCAAGCAAAAGGTGTTTAAATTGCGAGCCATGATATTTTGTATTATAAATGACTTCCCAGCATATGGGAACTTGTCAGGGTATAGTGTAAAAGGCCATAAAGCATGTCCGGTTTGTGAAGAAGGCACACACTACCATCAACTTCAACATGGAAGAAAGATGGTTTATCTTGGACATAGGAGATTTCTTAGACGGGGCCACCCATATTGTCGATTAAAGAAAGCCTTTTTTGGTGGCCAAGAGTATGAAGATGCTCAGGTGGCATTGACTGGGGAGCAAGTTTATGAAAAGGTGAAAAATATCAGTGTCATCTTCGGTAAGACTACAACGAGTAGAAAAGAAACAAATATATGGAAAAAGAGATCTGTATTCTTCGATCTTCCATATTGGGCAATCTTGATGTGAGATACTGTATTGATGTCATGCATGTGGAGAAAAACATATGTGATAGTATTGTTGGCACGCTTCTCAACATACAAGGTAGTTCCAAGGATGGTGTGAAGGCAAGATTGGATTTGCAAGTAATTGGAATATGCGAAGACTTACATCCAAGGCCATACGGGAAGAGAACTTATTGTTCCCCGGCTTCTCATACATTGTCTAAGGATGAGAAAAGAAGTTTTTGTGAGTGTTTACATGGCACAAAAGCTCCCTCGGGGTATTCTTCAAATTTTAAGAGGCTTGTATCGATGAAGGACTTGAAATTTGTAGGCCAAAAGTCTCATGATTGTCATGTCTTGATGCAACAGCTACTCCCAGTAGCTATTCGAGGCATCTCCGAATATGATCTTTGGGTCGTTTTGACTAGACTTTGTGTTTTCTTCAATGCGGTTTGTAGTAAAGTTTTCAAGATTGAAAAGTTGGATGAATTGGAGAATGAAGGATATCTTATCTTGTGCCACCTTGAGAAGCTTTTTCTTCCTACATTTTTTGACATCATGGTTCATCTAATTGTTCATCTAGTGAGGGAGATAAAGTTGTGCGGCCCTATCCATTTACGGTGGATGTACCCAATTGAAAGATCTATGAAATTCCTAAAACGGTACGTGAAGAACGCATACTGGCCAAAAGCATCAATTGTCCAGAAATATGTTTCTGAAGAAGCCATGGAATTTTGTCAAAATTATTTGGCCAAAGTAAGACATATTGGGCTTCCAAAACGTCAACATGCTGAAGGGGGTAGACGAGGGGCTTCAATAAAGAGTGTGGATCCTGATGAATTGTCAAAAGTCCACTTATACATCTTGAATAATGTTGATGAAGTTCAAGCCAGCATAGCTGTACATGAAGAAGCTGTAAGGAAAGAAAATCATCGAATGACTGAACAAATGTTGATTAGGGAGCATAACAGAACTTTTGCAAACTGGTTCAAACAAAATGTTGAGGGAGAGGAATGTGTTTCTGATACAATCAAATGGTTAGCACGTGGTCCTGAGGTTGATGTCATAAGTTGGAATTCGTATGTGATCAATAGTTATACATTTTACACGAAGTCCTTAGATGATAGGAGCACCGTCCAGAACAGTGGTGTTATTTTAGAGGCCGAATCTATGCCCTTCTCCAGTTCGAAAGACAAGAGGCCTTTATTGGCAGTCATGCCATATTATAGGGTTATTGAAGAGATTTGGGAGGTGGACTATGTTAAAATTAGATTTCCCATTTTCAAATGCAAGTGGGTTAATAATATCATTAATTAAGAAGCCACATAACTTATGGTGAATAATATTTGTATTCTTTTTGCCAATTCAATTTATTCATAATTGTTCATAGCTTGTAGCTTAAAATATCGACTTTTATGTGCTGGATTGAGTGGTGGATTTGTGTATATATATGATCAGGAAGAACAGAACATGGAAAAAATTTCAGAAAATTTAGACCACAAATAAATATGCCGGTCTTAAATGTTCAACTGTTAAGACCGGATGTATTTATATGTCCGGTCTTAAAGGTCAAGTGTACATATTTGATATTAAGCCGGTCTTAAAAGTTGGTCTTTTAAGACCGGTGTATTTATACGTCCGGTCTAAAAATTCAATGTTTAAGACCAGATGTATTTTCCATCCAGTCTTGAAAGTCAGTCTGTTAAGACCGCATATAATTAATCGTTAGGTCTTAGAAGCCGCTATTTTTCAGACTTGATTTATTTTTGTCCAGTCTTAAAATTCTGATCTTTTAAGAGCGGCCAAGTTTTTGTCCAGTCTTAAAAGTTGAGTTTTAAGACCGAACAAAAAATATTTCAGTTTTATTTAGTACGACTTTTAAGACCTAATCTTTTAAATGTCCGGTCTAAAAGAGTTTCTTGAAGATCGGTTTGTGTCCGGTCTTAAATGTGGACTTTTAATACCGGCTGGAACCAGACCGATCGCGGGTCCGGTCTTACGATGCCTCTTTTGTCCGGTCTTAAAACCTTTTTTTCCACTAGTGAGAGTATGATTTCACTTCCAAAAAATGACTTGTTACTTAATAATATGAAATTAAAAAATAAAATTAAGAAAAATTAATCCACATATTCTCGAAGTTTACCTCAATTTTGAATGAGATCCGTATAGTCTATTTTCTTTAATTGAGCATTTATTGTTTGATCCGATAATTTTAATTTAATTACATGTCTCTATAAAAACTTTATTTGAGGAAAGTACAGGTGTCAAAACTGCAGAACGAAATTTCATAAAATTCATAAAATTATTATATAAATTAATATTAATGATTTTAATAATAAAGCGTGAACACTTATAATAGATCAAACTATAAGATCGAGTTCAATTCAAACAAAACAAACTATAAGGAAATGATTCAAAATTTAGCCCAACTATATAAGTGCTTGCAAGTTAATTATTTTCCGTAAATTTGAAGTCCATAGTCAATATCTCAAACAAACACAATCTCAATATCAGCAGACAAGCTTTTGAACTATAATAGATCAAAGTAATTTATTGATCGGATATGATCCTACAATATTAGCGACAAGAAATAAAGACACAATACGCTACAAGAAGATTGGACCTGAAAGACCACAACAAAAAATACAATGAATTTGAATCAATCAATCATATATAGAATACAAGACGAAATAATCATCTATAAAGCAGAAGTGAAAGGAACATCGGTGGCGGGAAGCCATGAATTTCCTCCAATGAAGTTTGCAACAGTGAACTTTGAAGCTTCTGAAGCACTGGTGATTACGTGGTAACCTGACCACTTAACACGATTTGAAGTGGATGAACCTGGACCATTGTTCATGTACTCTCCATAGTACAAAGTGTTTAAGGCAAAGTTGCCACTCCATTCCAACCAACCAGCCTGGTTTATCAAACTGTCCAAGAAAGTCTTCATGAAAACTGTTCGAGAATATTGTTGCCATGGCCTTCCAAGATAGGTCTTCACCGAGCTTTGAACTGGCTTTAAATCTGAAGCAGCTGTAACCCTACAATTGTGAATAGAAATTCCTGTGTTTTGGTTTGGATCAGTTCGACCTTGGGCTGTGATTGTGTTAACTTTGTTGGGAGGGTTTCTTGCAAAAAGGTTGCAGTTTTGGAAAACTACCGCTGCATTACCAAAGATGAAATCAACTGTGCCGTAAATGTCGCATTCTCTGTAGAATTGCCGCTGAGAGTGCACATATAAAGTGTCTTGGTATCCTTCAAAGCTACATCTGTAAAAGACTGATAAATCTGAACCAGCACGTAATGCAACAGCTTGATGGTTTGAAGCTCCAGCTGTGTTTCTAAATGTGATGCCTTGAGCAATAAATCCATCTCCAACGACACCTGTAAAAAGCCATAACTAGTTCAGTTTTATTCTTCACTTATTTTAATAACCAGATGGGACTTTAATCGTTGGTGTGGAAAGTCCGATATCGGATAGAATTAGGCTTAATGATATATATATATATGTAAAAGTTGAAAGATCTATATTTTGATTCAACAAATATGTAATCTTGATTTTTCAACTTATAATCCCAATTAAAAAGACATTCTAATAAATTTGAAAATTGAAAATATGTTAAAAGATTAAATTTTATATGACTTCCGACTTACCAACAGTGGCTGACCGGAAGGTTGTAGTGCCTCCTCCAACACTTTTGCTTCCTGTGATTATAGTCTTCCCAATACCATCTCCAACTAGCATTATATTCTTTGCCTTTATTTCTACCTGTTCATTGTAAACTCCAGCTTTCACGTATATAACATATCTCCCACTACTACTCTGTGGTGCTGCATTTATAGCTTCACTTATTGTTGTGTATTTGCCAGATCCATCTTTTGCCACAACCACGTTGGCCCTAGAAGATGAAGAAGAAGCCTGCAACAACTTCCTATCCCCAGGCTTAACCCATGTTGGAAACCCATCTTTATTACTTGGCTCTTTGTATTCAACTTTGTTCAAAGCCAAAGTGTTGCTCAACAACTTCGTGACGTTGTTGGACATCAAAGGCAACACGTATTCTTGAACCCCGAGCTCATAGAACCCGGCTCGGCACGTCTCGAGGTTGGTGAGAGCTGTGCTGAGCCATGTTTGAGCATCTACCCGAGAGAACATGGTGTTGGTGGGGTCTAGGGTTTTGTTGAGCTTATGGATGGCTTGCTCGTAAAGCTCAACGCAATCAGCCCATGCAGCTTTCTCACGCGAGTTCCTACACTTGGGGCCTAATGAAAGAGTGTTAGCATGACCTTTCAGGGCTCGCTCTTGAGCTAGTTGAAGCGAAAGATTGAGAAAATCATGTTTGTGTTTGATGATCTTTTGGCTGTGAGTGGGATTGTTGTTGAGGAAGTATTCACATGGCTGAGGATATGGGGTATGGTTGCACCAGAGCTTAACCTCATTCAATGAATACCCAGAAACAGAAGAGCAAAGTAGAAATAAAGGCAGAAATAACACAAGGGCTATGCGCATGAATAAACCAAAAGCTTTCATACTTGGAGCTTCTGAACTATTCTATGTATGGCCTGTGAACAATATAATCTCGATGAAAGGGGAAATTGTTCTTAGTGTTTTGATGTGTTTTGATGTTGTGATTTGGTGCCTTTATATAGAAGATACGAAGAATGAGTTTTTGGCATATTGATATATGGCTGTTCATGCACACGCTTATCTCTTTTTGCTTTTGGAAGTGGTTTTTGATTTCGCCTTTGCATGCATGCCTTATATGATTAATAAAGTAATATACTTCGTACTTTGTTGTTTGTTAATGATTAGCCTCTTTTGTGTTTGACTTCCACGAGGTTGCACCTCTCCTGGCTTGACTTTTCAGTTGTTTCTTTAATCCGTCGATTGTTTTTGATTGGTAATTAAATGGATGCCATGTAATAGTATTTGAATGGATGAAAATAGGTACAAGCTCATGAAATCATCGTTTTTATTTCTTAGAAGACAAGAGATTTTGTTATAGAGACAAGGTTTTTTTTTTTAGTGGCATGGCTACATTTTTCATATAAATGCACAATTTTACCACTCATATATAGATTTTGTTTTCATAACGTATAATATATATTAAATAAGAGTAAAATCTGAAAATTATTTAACATGAAGATAAAGTTAATGAGGTTTAAGTTTTTTTTTTTTTTTTTGCTCTTAATTAATGAGTGAAAATCCAACTTTGAAGAAACTAATTAGCTATGGTTTGACTTTCAAAACATGCCCAGAGTTATTGACTTTTGAATCAACTGGCCCCATCAGCTGATGAGAGAATTCCAACTACGCAATGGGGCTACTTGCGGATATCGTTTAACTAACTTTGGTTTTATTTATTAATAGTAATATTGATATTCAAAATCTACAACGCAGGCTTAAAATGAATATATGGTTCTAAATATATAATACTAGACTGTGAAACGAAGGCTTTTTAAATCGTTGAAACTCAGAAGCGGCCAACTGAGAATGTGATGACTTCTTTCCGGGTAGTTAAAAGTTTTTGACTTTTAAATCTCAAAGCATTTCATGCATATCCAACAAAGGATATACGTAATTAACTGTTTCACTTTAGTTTTTAGGTAATTATTTTTATAATCATCGTTGTTGTCGACGTCATAACCTTTTTTTTTTTTTTTTTTTTTTTTTGCAAGCAAAAAACATTCTGATCTAATGCCATATAAAATTGATGTGAAAAATATAAAGTTGTATTTTGGAATCATAACTTCCCAAAACTTTTGAAATTTTAAATGAATATGCTAAAATTAAAATAAATAGATAGCCCAGTATATTTACTAGAGCAAAACAAAAATCTGAAGAACCGGCTGAACCTATGAGGGGGTGAATTGGGTGAAGATTAAAAACTTGAAACTTTGAAAATCTTTTCGTGTCTTCTAAATCAACAGTTTGATATTCAAATAAGCATATACTGGAAATTAAATATAAGAGAAAAAGGAAGAGAATATGAAAACTATGATTTATACTGGTTCGCTCAATCCTTGGTCTACGTCCAGTCCTCAAGCTCCACTTGAGATTTTCAATCCAACTATCCTCTTGTTTAATTCGGGCACAAGAGAAGCCTTTACAACCTCACAAGTTTACCTAGGCACTTGTGAAGCTAAATCTCTTATTGAGATACTCCCCCTTACACACCGTAAGGTTACAATCTGTTTCCCACTCAAGATCACCTAATCTTGAGTTACTCTCAGATAAACAGATAAAATGAATCTTCTCTCTTAGAAGTGAATATGATTAACACTGAAGTACATAATCGTTCATCTCACTCTCTACTGTAAACTATATGAATATTGGGAAACAGAGAGTGTATGAGTTGTTGACATATCGACGGTGAAGTAGTAACATCATTTCATTGGCTTCGTCGAGTCATTAATCAATCTTCACTCCTTCCGGTTTGAAGACTTCGCAATTTATAGGTTATTGTGTTTCGACCGTTGGAGATTAGTTGGAAGTAGCCGTTGAAGCTTTTGTTGTTTTTTGTCCGTTGAGCTCTAATCCAACTTTAATCATAAAATGTTTAATATTGACTTTGTTAATGCTTCGTCTTGAGTGTTGTATTAATGGCCATTCGAGAAGCTTGAAGATTAATCATTGTGACTCATGAATATATCCATTAGATAGATGAAGCTTCGTTGGTCACTTTCGCCGTTAATGATTTTGGTCTTTGCAAACATTCTTCATTCCATTTGTTTTGCCCGTTGAGAGATAGCATTTAATGTGCGAGCGGAATATCAGTAAATGCTTTACATTGATTAGAGAAGTGGTTGTCGAGGATATCACTAGTTTTGGCAACAACATTTAATGCTTATGTCAGAACTTATACTTTTCACCTAAACAATGGTTAATAACCTGAAATACACTCAAATGATTATTAGTATTTAGTCTAAATAACTTTGAGTGAGTTAAGAGAAGTATTGAAGATAACACAATGGATTTGGATTAAAAACTTCTTGTTTTACTGAGCAGAGGATGATCATGCTCGAGCATCACTGTTAGTATGCTCGGGCAACAGAGGAGAAAATACATTGGAAGAGTAGTAGATCATCCCATGCTCGAGCACTCAACTATGCTTGCTCGGGCATGCCTTGGAAGAAGTATTTAAAAGCCTCATTCATCGTTGATGCTCGAGCAACTGTGTCGTCATGCTTGGGCATCATTCTGAGCTAGTGACGCCAATGCTCGAGCATCCCAGAGACCATGCTTGGGCATGAGGCATATACAAAGGTGATGATACAGAAATTCAGTGATACTGCTCAAGCATGGTTTTACCTTTGCTCGAGCATGTCATAATCATGCTCAGGCACAAGTCATTCAGATTCAAGAAGCGAAGAGTATGTTGATGCTGCTCGATCATGCTCGAGCACCAAAACTGCCTTGCTTAAGCAGACTGCTTGAGCGTTACTTAATTGATGCTCGAGTAAGACTTTAAATTGCTCGGGTACTGATGCTACCAAAATTTAATTAAGCACCGCAAGTGTACGAGCCATATCAAATAATAAAGTGGTAAATCAAGGTCATCCCACAGAGACTCAGTCAAACTAGTGATTAGGTGTTAGATTTCATTTTTTTCGTTTAAGTTGAGCAAATCAGAATTGT
This sequence comes from Acacia melanoxylon, assembly GCA_019022615.1. Taxonomy (NCBI): domain Eukaryota; kingdom Viridiplantae; phylum Streptophyta; class Magnoliopsida; order Fabales; family Fabaceae; genus Acacia; species Acacia melanoxylon. Next base: position 757,858 of record JAFJYJ010000018.1, on the reverse strand, counting down.
TTTTGATAATAGTAAAAAGAATTTTAATAAAAACAAGAACTTTCAAACAGAGAGAGAATTCAAATATCAAGGAAGACAACTTAGAGATACTAATCCCTTGTTTGTTTCTTAGATTTTATTCCCACTAAATTAATTTTAACTTAACTTCATCAGTTAATCTAGAGTATTAATGTTTATAAATGCCTGTCGGTCCACTTATACACCTACCTCAATTAATTATGCAATGTCTCACACAATTAATTAAGATGCTATTCAAATCAGGCTCACTCTAATTTGATTATGCTGAGCTTCTGGGTATATGTCTATCCTAGACCCAAATTAGATTAGAATCTAATTCCATATTATTTAATCCAAGGTCAATTTAAGATTTCCTTCGTCAAGTATAATCCTAAATCCCAAAACATGTTTAATGGTGGCCAATCACTAAATAATGAATAATAAAACAAAATTAAATAAACTGAATTACCATAAAACAAAATTAATTAGTAGGAACAATTTCGAAGTCTCAAACAAATTCATAATACTCTAAGTTGCAAAGGAAAAGTTAGCCACACATGGCTTCAAACATCATCACATCAAGATTAAAACTCAGGTCCAACAACATACTGGAAAAGAATAAGAAGTTAAACCAAAGTTACTTGAAATAACAAGACCAAAGACAAAGAATAAGCATAGCCTATTCGTTCTGGTTCAATCTTGCAGGTTCTTGGAGAAGACAATGATGATGACGGAACAGTCCAACAGCAGCGCCTCTCTTTCTTGTTGCATATTAAACAAAAGAAGAATGAACAGATGAAAAACGCCACTGATGCTCTGTTCTCCTTCTCTACTTGCATATCCAGTCTCGTTCTGCCCAGCGTTAATGGATGATGACACTCCCAGCGAAAATGACGATGAAGCTCCAAAATGCCGCCTCCACTCGCAAAGTCGTAGCTCTACTGTGCGGTCTCTGTCTTTTTCTGCCTCCCAATAATGACAATGCAGCTCCCCCAAAATTCTGAATTGTGTTTTTTCTTTCTTTTCTCAATAGCCGCCTCTGCCTCTCTTTTTTTGCACAGCGTCCTCTATCTTTCAATTTAGGTCTTCCATTCCTTTTTCACAAAAAACGGTGTCGTGGCTTCTAGTTGCTTGAATTAATAATTTCCCTTCTCTCCAAAAATGATGACATTGCCTTCATTCCCTTTTATAAATTCGTCCCAGCATATCACACGCACACTTAGCTTTTTAGGTCTTCAAGTCAATTCCAATTGTGGGCCCAATTGTCTCAAACAATGATATTAAGCCCAAACTGTCCAAAGCATTCAGTGCGTAAGAAAATAATGCTTCCCTGGTCCTCACGCCAATGTCATCATTTAAAGGAAAATATATTATTATTATTAAATAAACTTAAAAATTTATCTTCTAAGTTGAAATCCCTAAATGATGCACTCAATTTGATATTTCTAAAAATCTCAAGAAAATCTCTTTAATTTAACATTGATGACTTCCCAAATATATTAAAATATATATCAAATCTATTAAAAATGGGAAGTCATCAAGTACACTTATATTCTTGAAGCTTTTGATCATGCCTGAACAAGCATAATTCTCTCCAGTACAGAGTTCAAGTTCCAGAATGTAGAGACTTTCAAGAAACACGAGTATTGGTAGCACAATAGCCAATTTTCAGTGAGCGTAATGTCTTCGATATGGTTCCAAATTTGGCAAACCACCCATCCTCGGAAAACTCTTTAAGTCTTCTTTCCAATACAAGAAGAATCAGCTCCAAACTCATTGTATCTTGTCCGTTATCATCAGATGAATGGAGGTTGTTCTTGACAAGCGTTTTTTCCGACATCCTGAACTGACCATCACTTCAAAACATCATATCTCCTTCAATTGATATTTTGTTTCATGATTTTGATGTTTTTGGAAAGGTATGTGAGTCTAGTTTCAAATGGCACTGGTTTCAGCTCAAATGAAATTGTATATTGTGAGATACACCAAAAATATTGAAGCTTGGTTTGCTGTGTGGCGTGAATTTCAGTTCCAACTTCTACAATTCATAGCTCCTTGATATGAACTATTTTGGGCATGAATGTTATATCAAAATGACGCATTGGGAGTCTAGTTTCAAATACCACTGGTTTCACGTCAATCCGATACTTGGTTTGGGAGATATCATCGAATTACCAGAGATCGTCACCCGCTGAAACATGAAACAGAGTGCTGAAAAACAACATTGCTCGAGCAAGCACAGTTCTCTGCTCGAGCATGACACTGTTCACGCAAAAAATAATAGATGGAACTGTAGTAAACTAATATTCATCCGGAAGCTTGAACTTGCTTATTTTAACTCCGAATTAAGCCGTTCCAACTTCTGTTTGATCACTGAGACTTCAATATTGATATTCTCATGATATTTAACAAGTTCCTCTTTCTTCAATCTCTATTCTTGATCATTCTTCATTGTATTAAACTTCACATCTACATTAAATATAAGAATTACTCAAAGTAGAAGATAAATGTAGTATGCAAACTTTTTGCTTTGGATAATGGCATCTATATAAGACATCATCAAAACTAATCATATCTAACAATTTTTTATAATTTTTTTTTAAAAAGTCTTTTTACTGTTTCGTTCGTCCACCGGAACTTTTGATACCATTGCGAATTGTATGGAGGCATTTCGCAGCTTTGTTTGAAATGAGGTTTTTGGAAGTGGAAGGGAGTTGTTCCTCTCTCCAAGATAGGAGCTAGCAAGAATCCACATGTGTTTTATCCTGAAGAGCGCCCAATACCAAGTGTTTTTTTTTTAATGCAAAAGTGCACAAATGGTTACAAATTAGGTGCAAAAATACCATTTGACCTTAAGTTTGACTTTGATCGTTAGGTTTGACTTTTTTTGCTAACGAGACGTTATGAGGCTTTCAAAGATGCAAAAATACACATGTAATTTGGCAAAAAAAGAGCGCTTAACACCAAGTTTTTTTTTTTTTAAATTTAATAATTTTATTTCAATTAAAGGAAAATTATTATTTCTCTAGGTATGATTCCTGGAAAGCCAAATTTTTTATTTCCATATTTTTTTAAGAAAAAAAATCCTTATTAAATTTTATAATTAATAATTAATAGATGAGTATTTATGCATTTGAAATTTAATTTTATGAATACTACATTTAATTAAAAATAATTTTAATTTGTTGATCTAACTAAACTTTGTGGACTTTTTCAAAGTAAATTAATTATTTTTTTATAGAATAAATAAATTATTTCTTTAACTATTTATTTTTCAAAAAATTAAAATTATTTTGAAGTAAATATATTATTTATAATATCAAATTTCAAATCCATAAATACTCATTTATCAATTATTAATTAAAAAATAAATAGGATTTTTTTTGGAAAAAAATAAATAAATTATGGAAATAAATTTTTTACCGTTTTTATCTATTGAATAAATCATCCTTCCCAAAATGATACATCAAGAAAAATTTGGCCTCCCAGGAATTATACATAAACAAATAATAATTTTTCTTTAATTGAAACAAAATTATTAAATAAAAAAAAGCACTTGGTATTGGGCATTCTTTTACACAAGTGTGTTGCACCTTTGAAAGCCACATCATCATCCAGTCAGCAAAAAAAGTCAAACGTCGTAACCATGTGTGCACTTTTACACTTAAAAAAAGTACCTAGTGTTGGTTGCTCCTCGGGATAAAGAACATATACATTTTTGCACCTTAACCTATTTTGATAATTGTTATCAGAATATATTTTTTTCATGTGCAAATTACAAAAAAGACATCAACTTTTATGATAATTGTATATAAAGGATAAGATTCTATTTCAAAGACTTTTAACATTGAATTTCATAATAAATACCAGAATTTAAATAAATTCGTCTATAAAATTAAAATTACAACATTAGTTTATTTTGTAAGTTAATAAAAAAATAGCTCAAATTATATGTATTAATAAATTGAATAGACAAAAAAAATTAACAATAATTACCTAAATAATATATTTTAGATTGAAAAAGGAGGAAAGAGAATATTTGCATTGCAGTCTAACTTAATTTTCACACCACAAAAGGTAATTTTGTAATTCATCAAAGGTCATTTGAAATATGTGGAAGGTCACTTGCATTTTAAATTAATTTGAACACCATAGAAGCTCAGTAACAATTCCTCGAAGCTCAGTTGCATTCACAAAAAGACATTTGCATTTGCACTCTAATTAATTTTCACTCCACGATAAGGTCATTTACCATTCGTTGAAGACCACTTGCATTTGCACTTGAGGAAATGTCACTTGCATTTTAACTTAATTTGTACACCACAGAAGCTTAGTTGCAATTTACGGAAGGTCATTCACAATTTGTGGAAGGTCAATTGCAATTCGTGGTTCATCTTTTATTCTACCGATTTGCATGTCATGGTTCACCTCTATCTTCCTCTTCATCTCTCTCCGTCACCAAATCTGTCATGGCTTGACGCTACGCAAGATCTTCCTTTTGAAATTTCATTTTTGTTTTCAACCAAGAAGGCTGAGGAGGGAGGCCGCGGTTGCAGAGATCGAAGAAATGGAGCCAATGAAGAAGGTAGGTGCAACAACGATAGATGAGTTTGCTAGATTAGATGTGATGTTGTTGAAAGACCTGGCTATCACCCAAGAGGGGGGGTGAATTGGGTGTTTGATAAAAGTTTAGGAACTTTGAAATTCTTTTCGCAACTTATTGAAAGCAGTTTGAATGACAACAATAATTGATAAAGCAACGGTCAATCATTCAAACTTGTATGGACATTCAGATATATATATATGCTTGAAATATAAGAGATAAGGGAAGAGAATATGCAAACTGATTTATACTGGTTCGGCCCAATCCTTGACCTACGTCCAGTCCCCAAGCTCCGCTTGAGATTTTCAATCCACTATCTTCTTTCAACTTGATTACACGATCTGTACTTGAAGTAATCCTCTCACTAGGATTCACTCCCCTTACAAACTCGTAATCAATACACTTGCTTGATCACACACTCGTACTCGAAGTAATCCTCTCCCTAGGATTCACTCCCCTTACAAGTTGTAATCAACACAATGTGTTTCCCACTCAAGATCACCCAATCTTGAGTATCTCACGTATAGAATGATAGGATGTGTACAATAACTCTTCTCTCTCTCAGAAGTAGATGGATAAGCACTGAAGCACAATTACAAGTCATCTCACTCTCAATGATAAGCTATGTAAACATTGAAAAGAGAGTAAATGTTATGAAAAACAGAGTATAATCATGTTGAAGATGTAAGCTTGTGTCTCTGCCTTTCTGTCTTGAATCTGTCTTCTATTTATAGACAAATGAGATGAATTCGTTTAAAGCATTTGTCTGTTGAAGAATATTACCGTTATGAACAGTAACCGTTGCATAATTTGAATTCTGTCCGTTGAGAAATCTGAACGTTATGAACAGTAACTTCGAATATTGTCTTCCATGTGGTCTTGGTCTGAAGATAACTTAAGAAAATCATATTCAGATTTGAATCCATTCGAAAATCTAGCTGTTGTGATCATATAGTTGTTGGGAACATTTGCAGATTTGAATATTTGAATATTGTTTCTTCAAGAATGTCTCCCATGTAGTCATGCTTGTAAAATGATCATATTCAGCATTAGTTGGTAGGAGCCTTGTTGTCTGCTTTGAAGAATGGCTGAGTTTCTTTCCAGGCTGTCATCCACTTGCTTCATTCAGAAGATATATTAAAACTAATACAAGTGGGCTTTGAATAATAACCTGTCATGAAAAGGTGAATTTCAAATGTTGAATCAGTTTGAAACTTCTGTCCGTTGGAGCATTTCACCATTTGAACGTTTGAATCCACTGGAGAACATTATAGTTGTGTATTCAACTTTACTTCTTCAAGTTCCTCATTGAATTCTCGTCTTCTTTGTCAAGTTTCGAATTTACGCGGCAAAAAGTTCATCTTCATACTCTTGGCCAGATTTTGATTTCTCAGTCAAGTTTGATGTAATCTCAAACTTTAATAACCTGAAACTTATACACAAATGATATAAATGATGTTAAGAAGTAGTATAAATCATTTGAGTAATCATCTGGATGTTCTTGATGAGATATGATGTTTCAATCATGGTGATTTATCTCGAATCGATGTGTAAATCTATTCTGGAGTTCCAAGCTCGAGTTTATATAGGTAAGCTCAAGTTTGGTCTTCTTTTGAACTTGGAATTTTGCCTCTGGAAGTCTCAAGCTCGAGCTTATAACTTATAGACTCGAGTTTGGGTGTTTATCGGGACTCGTTTGCACTCGTCCGAGCTCAACTCGAGTTTGGTCACTTATAGGCTCGAGTTTGGCTTTTTCCCAAAGTTCATTTCTTCTCGGAACTCTCGAGCTCGAGCTTGTAACTTCAAGCTCGAGTTTGGACTTCTTCAAAATCAGCATTTCCTCTCTCGTAACCCGTAAGCTCGAGTTTGCTACATGTAAGCTCGAGCTTGCTACATGTAAACTTGGCCTGGCTGATTTTGGACTTTGTTCAGCGAGCTTGCAACTTCGTCCACTTTCGAGGGCCATATCTTCCTGGTCTGAACTTCGTTTTGGTTGGTTCAACTCTTGATGGAAAGCTCTTTGAGTCTACTTTCAAATGCCACTGATTTCAGCTCAATTGAATTTGTAGATAGTGAGTTACACTCAAAACATTGAAGCTTGGTTTTCTGTGTGGCGTGGTTTTATCTGTCAACTTCAACAATTCATAGCTCTCTCATATGAACTCCTTTGAGCTTGTATGTTATATCCAAATGACGCATTGGGAGTCTAGTTTCATATGCCACTGGTTTCACCTCAATTGGATCTCTGGTTTGGAAGATATCATCAAATTACCAGACGTTGCTGTGCTGAACGTGAAACGAGTTGATCACCGCCGTAAGCTCGAGTTTGTCTTGATGAGCTCGAGTTTGCCTAGTCCGAAACACCAAAGCTGCTGAAGACACTTATAGACTCGAGTTTAGAGTGCTAAGCTCGAGTTTGGACATATCGAAAGGCAAATTACTTCACAAGGTAGTAAACTTGAGTTTAATACTTGGAGGCTCGAGTTTGCTCATCCACAATCTCATATTTGCTTGTTTTAACTCCGAATTGAGCCAATCCAACTTCCATATGATCTTGGAGGCTTCTAGCATCAATATAAGAACTTGAATAATGATATATTCATTCCATTCAACAAGTTCTTCCTTTTTCCATCTCCCAACTTGATCATTCTTCATCTTTTAACTTAGCATCTACATTAAATATAAGAATTAGTCAAAGTAGAATATAAATGTAGTATGCAACCTTTTTGCTCTTAGGAATGACATCTATATAACACATCATCAAAACTAATCATAACCAACATTCTCCCCTTTTTGATGATGGCAAATACTATATGAAAAATATGTATGAATATGTAAGTATATTAGATGCTCATATTTTTCTTGCCATTCTCTCCCCTTATTTGTCATTAGCAAAAAGTTGAAGTAAAGAAGAAATGCTTATAGAGACAAATATGAACCCAGATTAGAAGAGTAAAAGAACTGATTTTCTCTCCTCGATTTGAAAGTGTTTTCATTTTAAATATGATGCAATTTGGAATGTTTTTATGAAAAAAAAAAAAAATTGAAAGAATTTGGAGAGGTTTTCAATAAATCTTTCACACTTAAAGCATATAGATACCAAACATATGCAACATTTCTACTGAATATAAAAAGATAGAGATTAGAAATGCTCATGTTGGTTTTTGCAGATTGATGATCGATCTGTGAAATCCATTTGCTAGCTTTGAGATCTGTGATATGCTCTGAATAGCCTTTGAGACTAAAGTACTGACTTCTTGAGTTGTATCTCATATGAATGAATAATGTCGACTCGCATTCAATCCTTTGCCTTTTCTTCATAGAGCTCTTCTCAGTAGAACATATCTCGGCTTGTTCCAAGAGGTGTTCCTCATTCTTTATAAAGCAAATCTCGGATTGATTGTCAAAGCATCGTTCCTTAAATTAACATATTCTCCTTGTATTGCGTTCAAGGAAAGTTGTAGCACATAACAAAATTTCCGCTATAAATTGAAAACTTTCTTTCCAAAAGAGATTTGTGAGTACAACCAAATATCAAAGTATTCCTTTCCAAATGATATTTTAAAAATAATGAAAGGAAAATATAAGATATTTTTAAATATGAAATCAACTCATCATCAAAACTAATAAGACATAGTGAATGTAGATGAGTATGCTTAAAAAGGGTTTTCTTCAAATAAAGGAGATGAGCTTTTAAAGTATTAAACACATATGAATGTGAAGCTCCCCCTTAATGAATGCATGATTATAACAAATTGTAGCTCCCTTTAATGATACCAAATAATGATGTGATACCAAATAATGATGTGATACCAAGTGTTATGAGGTCTGGAATTCATCTAACTCCAATAGACATAACATGGTATCTCGACTTAAGAACTTTCAAGTACACAAGGATGGACTTGAAATTGGTATGAAGAAATCACTTATGCTTTTTATGATGATAAAAGAGTTTAAAGCATAAGAATCATTTTTAAAAATAAATGTGCTCAGGCTAAGAAAAATGGAATGAATGAAATCAAGTTAGCCTAGCATGATTATGACATATGTATAATACAATACCTCACTTGAGTAATATCGTAATTACACAAGTTATAATCCTCTGTAGTCCATAGATGCATTACTGGATAACAATTATCAATTGTTCTGAATACATCTTAGAAGCTGAAATCCCAAATGAGCTTTGTATATGATTGCAAATTAGTTTCAGCTCATAACTTATCATCAAGCTAGCATGCTCCTTATCATCTTGGTCTAAGTCTCTTGCTAGTGATGGAATGTCAATCAAGTGATGTTACAGAATTTGCGACATAGCCACCGAAATGGTCTATTCTCGTTTGCCTATGTTCTTTGTATTCAACAACAGAACAATTTGGTCAACTCCTGCAAAAATATATGTTCTTTGGTACCCAATGATTCTTGAGTCCACAACTGATTAGACATGACAGCTCTTAAGCTCATATAATTTAACAATATGATATTGGAGCAAAGAGTATAGCAATCAAAGATCAAAACATAGTTTTACCCAATCAAGTAAATTCAAGCCAATGAATCAAAATAGGGTAACAACTAAATGATATCAAGAATGTTATTTTTCAATGACACTTTGTAAATACACTTTTTATGCAGAAAAGATGTCATTGATAAAATGCATGTAAGTTTGATCAAAGAGCATAGAAAATCTTATCCATAAAGATAAGCATTTATCAATTCACGATTTATGAGTGAGCTCAGATTTTTCAAGAATGATAATGAAATATGCAAAGTGTTTCAAATCTTGAATGTTCTTTCAAAATATGATAATGCATTATGAAATCAAAATTTTCATGAATGAAAGATTCATTTTGAAATATGCTTGAAAACAATGTTCATTTTAAAACATGATGGAAGTCAATATATCGAAATAGATTAGAATTCTTCAAGATTAAGAGAGCATGTGAAACATTGAAGTTTACATGTATAAGAATTTTGCCAAGAGCAAAAGTCATAATGGTAAAGCATTTTCGAAACATGCTTTGCACAACGAGAAATATATGAGCACAATGACTTTGCTTTTGTCTAAGAGATGATCTTGCCTTTTAGAATAGAGTCTTGAAGTATATGAAAATTCAAGGCAAGAATATAAATATAGTTACTCGAAAATGGATGAAGATAAATGTATATTTGAGTAACTTGATCAATAAGAGTTTATCCAATAAGTATAAGATTTTCACAAATTGAATTCTTTTCTCGAGATAAGCTTGAAACTCATATAGATAATCAACTTGTTAGATATAAGATCTAACTTGATTGAGAATGAAGATTGAGAAGTTCAAGCATCATATTGAATACCAAAGGTCAATATGTGAATGATAGGAAAGACTCAACTTGACAAATTTTGAAGCATATCCAATATTCAATATACAATATTAACTTCCAATTTGAAACATCATTTGAATGCAATTAAAGTATGTATATGTTTCAAAACACATGTATGCATTTTCACAAAACAAGTGTGAATTGAAGTCCAAACAAATTTTACACTTGTGCATTTCAAAAATATAAAATCAAAAAGTTATGCACAAATTCACTTGTTTGATCATCAAAAAACTCACTAACAAATTGATTAAACACAGTTAGGAATATTAGTGATTGATGATATGAAGTATATAGATCATACATGAAGTTTTTGAAAATTCGAGCAAGATGATTTCAAAAACATGGTTGACACAAACTTGAGTTTGGAAAGACAAACTTGAGTTTGGAAAGTTTATTCAGATACCAAGCTCGAGTTTCCGTATCTAAGCTCGAGTTTAGAGCTTTGTCGAGGAAACTATCGTGAAACCATCTTGAAGATCATTTTGAGCAAAATACAAACTCGAGTCTATTAGTGAGCAGGCTCGAGTTTGACACTATTCATGTCAAAAATAATTTTAATCCTCAAAATGTAAGCTTGAGCTTAGAAAGGTAAGCTTGAGTTTGCTATTTAGGAAAACTTTGAAAAGTTTCAGCTGATGCAAGCTCGAGTTTGAAACGTTAAACTCGAGTTTACATGATCTGTAAATTCTTTGAAAAAGACAAACTCTACATTGAAAATGATAAGCTCAAGTTTAGGGAAAGGTTTTCACTTAACAATAGTTTCTGCCAGAGGTAAGCTCGAGCTTGTAACGGCAAGCTCGAGTTTACACATTTGTAAACTCATTGAGAAAAGTCTCTCGGAAGAAGCAAGCTTGAGTTTAAAAATAATAAGCTTGAGTTTGAGATTTGAGTAACTTGATAAAATCCTCAACCCTTCGTAAACTCAAGCTTCCAGTGTAAGCTCGAGCTTACTCGGATATGAGTAAACTTTGAAAACCTTCAAGCTCAAGTTTATGGACCAAGCTCAAGTTTAGAAAATACAAAATAACTTGGTTTGCTTTCTCGTAAGGGGCAAGCTCGAGTTTGCATAGCCAAGCTCGAGTTTGGCACTTGACGATAAAATTTCTGATTGAAATTGAATAAGTTTCAAAACATTTTAACTTAACCAAAGACAAACCAAAAATGAATTTCATATAATCATAGTATGAGGTAAGAATTAGATATCACCGTAATTCCTCTTGTCCTCATAGAAGCTTGCTTGGTTGAGATGGATTGATATAGATAACTTCTTTTCCAAAGAATCACCATCAATATCAAGCATAGCTTATTTAGCATTCTCAAGATATGGATCATTTATGCTGCATTCTTGAGAAGCTTTCTTTGTTCCTACAAAACCATATAAATCTTTTTCTTTCTTGGTATCCAACCTTACTTGGATCCAATCATCGTTAGCTTGTAGGAACCGTAATTAAAATCATATGCTTTTATGAATATAGTCAATTCGAAAGCAAAGCACAATTAATCATGAGTTCATGCACAAAGAAATATTTTCTTTTCAAATCATCATGAATGCATAAAGAGTTCAATCTATTGAACATTGCAATCTGCTTCAAAATATAGATCGGGATGTGAGAACCCGAAATATAATTTGCAATGCTCATTCCTAAGACTACAATATATAAAACCTCAATGTATAATTCAAATAATGGCATAGGAGGTTTTACCATTGTATACATTTGCCTTAGGTACTTGGAGGATTGACTTTGCTTACCCATTGGTTCTTCATATGTTTTCCCATGGGTGTTGGCAAAGCTCTCTCAAGGGATATAGACTTCAAGAGTCTCTTGTTTGATCTTTGAGAGATTCTCCTCTTCTTGTTCTCCTCAAGATAGTTGAATGATACTCTATGGTAGTTTGTTCTTGAGGTGGATGATACCCTTCTTGCTTGTATCCATTGCTTCCTCTGATGTTTAAAACTTGTAGTTCCAAAGAATGGCTTTTCTCCTAACGAGGTGAGTTTCCTTTTAGGTTCATGAGAAACTCTTAGATTCTTCTTCATCTTCTCGCATCCTTATGTCCATTAATTTTCAAATTATCCTGCACACTTAAATCACTAGATGGACATTTTGGTACCCATTTATACTTGGGTCCTTGACTGTTAGTATTGGACCTTGATTGTCCTTTAGGAACCCAAACAAATTTATTTCTCACAGTAGAATTTCTCCTAATATAACATGTGTAAGAAATATGTCCAGATTTACCACAATAATTGCAAATAATAGAATGATGCTTATTGTGAACATTTTTGCAAGTATTGTCTTTGTGATGAGAGTAAGACTTCAAATAATCTTTATTTGAACATTCATTCTTCCCACATGATTTTCCAGATCATTTTCGAAAATATGTTTGTTTTTCAAAATAGAATCGGTACATGGTTGAAAAACACTTTTAAGCGATTGTTCAAAAACGTTTTTCTTATCTACACAAGAAGAATTGGAATTGTTTACCTCAAGTTCATCTAGAGCTCCGGATAGTGATTGATCACAATTGTCAATGAGCTCATCTTGGGAATCCTTTTTCTCTTGTTCTTTTGTGTTGACTCGAATCAAGAAAGCATTCTCGATTTCGCCTTCTTCCATTTGTTCATCATCCATAAATGTGCGCTTTGTAATTTCGATGAACTTTCAACACTTTCAACTTCAACACAATTGTTAGAAGTATATATAAAATCAAGAGTATCCCAAATTTCTTTAGCACTAGAGCAAGACTTGATTTTCTCAAAATCATTTTCGCTTAAGGCACTATATAATATGTTCATTGCTCTAATGTTCAATGAAAACATCTTGAAGTCTTTTTCTGTCCAATCCTTTCTTGGTTTGAAATCAAAAGCATTTGTAAAAACATTCCACATATAAAAATCAGTAGCTTTGATAAAACTAGTCATTCTAGCTTTCCAAAACCAAAAATCAATATCTTTGAAAAGCGGTGGAATGGTAAAATCAAACCCTTCTGAAAACGTAGAGCACCCAATATTAGCCATTGAAACTCTTGAGACGGTTAAGTCCTTTAAACAAGAGCCTAGCTGTAAGCTCAATTGAATTTGTAGATAGTGAGTTACACTCAAAACATTGAAGCTTGGTTTTCTGTGTGGCGTGGTTTTATCTGTCAACTTCAACAATTCATAGCTCTCTCATATGAACTCCTTTGAGCTTTTATTTTATATCCAAATGACGCATTGGGAGTCTAGTTTCATATGCCACTGGTTTCACCTCAATTGGATCTCTGGTTTGGAAGATATCATCAAATTACCAGACGTTGCTGTGCTGAACGTGAAACGAGTTGATCACCGTTGTAAGCTCGAGTTTGTCTTGATGAGCTCGAGTTTGCCTAGTCCGAAACACCAAAGCTGCTGAAGACACTTATAGACTCGAGTTTAGAGTGCTAAGCTCGAGTTTGGACATATCGAAAGGCAAATTACTTGACAAAGGTAGTAAACTTGAGTTTAATACTTGGAGGCTCGAGTTTGCTCATCCACAATCTCATATTTGCTTGTTTTAACTCTGAATTGAGCCAATCCAACTTCCATATGATCTTGGAGGCTTCTAGCATCAATATAAGAACTTGAATAATGATATATTCATTCCATTCAACAAGTTCTTCCTTTTTCCATCTCCCAACTTGATCATTCTTCATCTTTTAACTTAGCATCTACATTAAATATAAGAATTAGTCAAAGTAGAATATAAATGTAGTATGCAACCTTTTTGCTCTTAGGAATGACATCTATATAACACATCATCAAAACTAATCATAACCAACAGTTGTAAGATGGAGGTCATTGTCATTGGTTGCTGGAGTTCTCTCAAAGGAGATATGGAGTTTGTGAAGGGTGAAGTTGGAAAGATGAAGCAAACGATGAGGGAGTGAATGGTAGTGAAAGAACTAATGGGTGAAAAAGGTGAAAGGGTAGATCCTTATTTTATCAATGGTTGAGTGGTCATTTCTCATATGGTTACTTATTTTTCCTGAAGGACCTCAAGGCTTTACTTTTTTCTAGGTTATTGATTACTTCCTATTTTTAATAGATTTGAGAACTATTTTGAGATATTTAGGAAGTCATCAATGCTAAATTAAAGAGATTTCCTTGAGATTTTAAGAGATATCAATTTGGAGCATGATTTAAGGAATTTCAGAATTTTAGTAAAATAATGATATTAATAATAAATCATAATAATTTAAGATTCGGAGATAAAATGATAAAATGGATTAAGATGAGGAAAATATTTTTCATATCTTATTATTATTATTATTATTATTATCATCATCATCTATTATTCTATTATTTTAGTTCTTTTATCTTTTCTTCATCAGATACGCACGACACCGTTTGGAGAAATGAAATGGAAGACCTAATGGCTAATTGGAATAAAAAGGCAAGAGGAGAGCTACGAATAGGAGGGCAGCATTTTAAAATTGGAGAGGTGAGCACGATAGAAACGAACAGAGCATAGTGGCTGCGAGACCTGGAGAGCATTACTCGCGATTCGGTTTGGGAAAGAAAAGGGAACATAGCACAATTGAAAAGGGGGCATATCATTCTCATTAAGGCTGGGCAGAAAGGAGGACGACTGGAGCGAATAGAATGAGAGGCAACGCCAATTGCGATAATTGGAGTGGAAGAGCAGAATCAGAGACCACGATTTTGAGCAAATATATAAAACAGAGTCGTTAAGAGCGTGAGGGGTTTGGAACAAAGGAGTTGCAGCTTGTTTTGGGAGACATCTTCAACCTTGACCCCAAAAGCAAAGAACGCAGAAGTTGCTGTTGACTCTTTGTGTTCTTGGTTTTGTTATCTCGTTTGACTCTAATTCTAGTTTCTTAGTCTTTTCCGTATGATATTGAACTCGAATTTTGTCTTTGAAGTGGAATTGGTTAAAGCCACGTGTGGCTAATTTTTCCTTTACAACTTAGAGTATTATGAACTTGTTTGAGACTTAGAAATTGTTCCCACTAATTAATTTTGCTTAATTTTAATTCAGTTTATTTAATTTTGTTCTGTTATTCATTGTTTAGTGATTGGCCTCCATTAAACATGTTTTGGGGATTAAGAATTAAACTTGGACGAAGGAAATCTTAAATTGACCTTGGATTAAATAATGTGGAATTATATTTTGATCTAATTTGCATCTAGGATAGACATATACCTAGAGGCTCCGCATAATCAAATTAAAGTGAGCCCGATTTGAATTGCATCTTAATTAATTGTGTGAGACAATGCATAATTATTTGAGGTAGGTGTATAAGTGGACCAAAAGCACTTATAAACATTAATACTTTAGATTAGCTGATTAAGTTAAGTTAGAATTAATTTAGTGGGAATAAAATCTAAGAAACAAACAAGGGATTAGTATCTCTAAGTTGTCTTCCTTGATATTTGAATTTTCTCTCTGTTTGAAAGTTTTTGTTTTTATTAAAAATTCTTTTTACTTTTATTGAAAACAATTTTGATTTGATTAACTTAAACGAAAAAAAGGAAATTTAACACCTAATCACTAGTTTGACTGAGTCTCTGTGGGATGACCTTGATTTACCACTTTATTATTTGATGCGGCCCGTACACTTGCGGTGCTTAGTTAAATTTTGGTAGCATCAAGATTTTGGCGCCGTTGCCGGGGACTCAAGGCAATTGGTGATTAGTATTAGAAATCCTTTAGTAGTTTTAGTTTGAGTAATTTTTTTATTATGTTGTTTTATTTGTTTTTTTTTTATTTTTAGCTTTTGGTGTTAGTTTGATACTTTGAGATTTGTTTGGTTTTGCAGGTACTTTGATATATGACCCGTAGAGCCAAAGCTAATAAAACACCACGAAAAAACAAGGAATATCCAAGAGCTTTTGGAAGCTACAACACCTCGATCCAAGAGGAGGAAGTAATACATTCTGAAACTGAAGAGATGGCTGAGGATGAAAATGATAATTTGTGTATCAATGATTTTCTGGGAAGACAATAATCTCGAGGCTATTAGTCAGGAATCAGAGTGCTTGATTTTCAAGCCAACAATTTTGAAATCAAGCAAACTATGCTTAAGATGCTTGAACTACATGGTCAATATTCAGGAAACGATTCAGAGGATCCAAATCGGCATCTGATACAATTCCTTGATGTTTGCAACTCATTCAAGCAGAATGGTGTTCCTAATGGTGTGATCCGTCTTCGGATTTTTCCTTACTCTCTATAAGGGAACGCTAAAGAATGGCTCAACAATTTATAAGAGGGCAGTACAACCTCTTGGGAGACATTGGAAGAAAAGTTCAGGTCACGATTTTTTCCACATAACAAGATGGTGGATGCAAGAGCCGCTCTTACTAGTTTCTGTCAACAATTTGGGGAACATTTGTATGAAGCATGGGAGAGGTTCAAGTTGCTTGTTAGGCAGAGTCCTGGTTACAATGTAGAGAAGTGGGTCTTGCTTCAAATTTTTAGTACTCGGTTGACTTCTGAATCTAAATCAGAATTAAATGATGTCACTAATGGGGGAATTACAAAGCAACCAGGTGAATCATGTCTGGAAATGCTTGGATGACTTATCAACCGACTTTATACAGAACAACAATGAAATCAGTTGATAAAGTCACTGAGGAACCTTCTTCAAAGTTCATGGCAACGTTGAATACAATCAACAAGAGGTTTGATCACTTAGAGGTCAAGTAAACCGATCTAATGGTAGACAGATGGGAGTTAATGCTATTCATGCTTCTTGTGATTATTGTGGAAATGGTCATGATAATGGACAATGCCTCATATCTCAACAGTGGAGCCGACCAACTATGCGAGAAACTATCGAGGCAATAACCGCAACAATCCATACTCAAATACATACAATTCTGGGTGGCGTAAAAATCCCAACCTCTCTTGGAAATATGGGGCAACTCTTAATGAAGCATCAACCTCTAGTACAAAACAAGTGCAACCTCATGGGTTCTATCATTTTGAAAAGGAAGTTATTCCTACACAAGAACCTAAATCTGATTTAGAGGCAGTGATATCTCAGCTCGCAAGCTTTCAATTAAAGAATGCTCAGGATCAAGCTGCTACTAATGCAAGAGTAGACTCATCTATTGCAGAAGTAAACTCATTTATCAAAAATCTTGGGTACAAATGGGACAACTTGCAAATGCTATGAATGTTTTACAATAGAGAGAATTGCCAAGCAATACTGTGCCTAATCCTTGTCAAGATGGGAAAGAGGAATGCAAAGCTCTTACATTAAGAAGTGGAAAGGAATTACCTGAGATTCCTCAACTAAAGAGGAAACCTTCAGCTTCTACTGATCAAACCAATCCTACAGTCACTATAGTGGATGATGAAGAGGTTTTACAGAAGGTGAATGGAAAAGCCAATGAAGAGAAAGTTGAGATTGAGTCTACACAAGGTGAAGTGAAAAAGAAGCCAAACTAGGAGAATCTTAAATGGGTACCGCCTTTACCATTCCCTCAGAAATTTCAGAATAAAGCTTTAGAGGAGCAATATAAGAAGTTTTTGGGGATTTTCAAGCAACTACACATTAACATCCCTATCCTTGAAGCGTTAGAGCAGATGCCTCAATATGTGAAGTTTATAAAGGAGATATTGAGTAAGAAGAGGAGGTTCAGTGACTATGAAACCGTAGCCTTAACTAAAGAGTGTAATGCTATTCTTCTCAACAAGCTACCCCTTAAGCAGAAAGATCTAGGCATTTTTTCTATACCTTGCATTATTGGAGAAAATTTTCAGGGAAGAGCATTATGTGATCTAGGATCAAGTGTCAACTTGATGCCACTATCTGTGTTCAGAAAATTGCAAATGGGTGAAGCTCAACCAACTTCTGTGACACTTCAGCTAGCTGATCGAAGTTTAGTTTTTCCAAAGCGTATCATTGAAGATGTTTTAGTTAAAGTTGACAAGTTTATTTTCCCTACTGAGTTTATTGTTTTGGACTGTGATGAAGATAGAGATCTACCGCTCATTGTGGGAAGACCTTTCCTTGCTACAGCTCGAACACTGATTGATGTTGAAAAGGGAGAGATCAAGTTGAGGGTGGATGATGAAGAAGTTATATTCAACATGAACAAGGCATTGAAGTATCCTAGGTATATTATAGATTGCTTTAGGGTTGACATGTTTGATGAGATGATTCAAGAGACTTTAGAGTCATTTTCTATAAAAGAACAGTTAGCATTTGTTTTTCTTGGGACTGATGAAATTGAAGAAGAGCATATAGTTGAATGTAAGAAGTTACTTGAAGCCTCTCCTTATTACAGTAAACCATCACAGCAGTTTGAGTTGTTAGAGATGGAATCAAGGCCAACTACTTCTCTGAAGCCTTCTATTGATCAAGCACCAATTCTAGAGCTTAAACCCTTACCACCGCATCTTGAATATGCATACTTGGGTGAATCTGAGACACTACCTATTATCATTTCCTCTTCCTTATCTGAAGATAAAAAAGAACGGTTGTTGAAAGTTCTTAGGGGCCACCAAGGTGCTTTAGGTCGAACAATTGCAGACATAAAAGGTATAAGCCCATCACTTGTAATGCACAAGATACTTTTGGAAGATGATCACAAGAAATCTATCCAGAATCAGAGAAGACTAAATCCTATGATGAAAGAAGTGGTCAAGAAGGAAATTATTAAATGGTTAGATGCTGGGATCATTTACCCCATTTCTGATAGCTCGTGGGTCAGTCCAGTGCAATGTGTTCCTAAAAAAGGGGGTATGACAGTGATTACTAATGAGCAAGATGAGCTTATCCCTACTCGCATAGTTACTGGTTGGCGTATTTGCATGGATTACAGAAAGTTGAATGACGCTACAACGAAAGATCATTTTCCATTCCCTTTTATTGACCAGATGTTAGACCGATTGGCTGGTAAAGAATTCTTCTGTTCCTTGGATGGGTATTCAAGGTATAATCAAATTGTGGTATCTCCCGAAGATCAAGAGAAGACAACATTTACCTGTCCTTATGGCACTTTTGCCTTTAGAAGAATGCCATTTGGTTTATGCAATGGTCCTGCCACTTTCCAAAGGTGTATAATGAGTATATTCTCTAATATGATAGAAGAGATAATGGAAGTGTTCATGGATGATTTCTCGGTATTTGGAGAATCATTTAATGAATGCTTGATCAATCTGGAAAATGTGTTGAAGCGATGTGAGAAGACAAACTTAGTGCTCAACTGGGAGAAGTGTCATTTCATGGTGACTGAAGGCATAGTTTTGGGTCATAAAGTTTCTAAAAATGGTTTAGAGGTTGACAGAGCCAAGATTTCTGTGATTGAGCAGCTTCCTCCTCCTTATAATGTCAAAGCTGTAAGAAGCTTCTTGGGCCATGGTGGATTCTATCGTCGATTCATCAAAGATTTTTCCAAGATTTCAAAGCCCCTTCCACAGTTACTGGAGAAAGATACTCCTTTTCAGTTTACTGAGGAGTGTATGAAGGCTTTTAAAGAACTAAAGAGAAGATTGACTTCAGCTCCTATCACTGTAGCTCCTGACTAGTCACTACCTTTTGAAGTAATGTGTGATGCAAGTGACTATGCTGTTGGAGCTATGTTGGGACAAAGGTGTGTGAGGATCTTCCATCCTATCTACTATGCGAGTAGAACCCTAATAGCAGCTCAGGTAAATTACTCTACCTCTGAAAAGGAAATGCTTGCTATAGTGTTTGCTTTTGAAAAGTTTAGGGTATATTTGATGGGTGCTAAGGTAATAGTTCACACTGATCATGCTGCCATTAAATATTTGCTAGGGAAGAAAGAGTCTAAACCTAGACTGATTAGATGGGTCTTGTTGCTACAAGAATTTGATGTGCATATAGTTGATAAGAAAGGAATTAAAAATCAAGTTGTTGATCATTTGTCCAGAATTGTGAACCCTTCTGATCATGTGAGTGATTTGTTAGTGAATGAATGTTTTCCTAATGAGCAATTGTTTGTTGTTAGTAGTTGTGGTTTGCCATGGTATGCTGATATTGTGAACTATCTAGTGTGTGAAGTATTACCTCCTGATTTGAATTTCTATCAAAGAAAGAAGTTTTTGCATGATTTTGCCTACTATATTTGGGAAGAACCATTTCTTTTTAAGAGATGTGCTGATTTGATTATAAGAAAATGTGTGCCTGAGGTAGAACAAGAGGAAATTTTGAATGCATGTCATGCATCTGCATATGGGGGACATTATGAGGGGCAACGAACTGCATCAAAGGTGCTTGAATCTGGTTTTTATTGGCCTACTTTGTTTAAAGATGCTCACCAATTTGTTACCAAATGTGATAGATGTCAAAGAACAGGTAATATTTATAAGAGACATGAGATGCCTCAATATGGAATCCTTGAGGTCGAGTTGTTCGATGTTTGGGGGATGGATTTCATGGGTTCTTTCCCATCTTCAAGAGGAAACAAGTACACCCTTGTTGCTGTGGAATATGTGAGTAAATGAGCTGAAGCTATGGCTTGCCAAGCCAATGATACTAACACAGTGGTTCGATTCTTGAAGAAGTATATCTTGACAAGATTTGGCACCCCCAGAGCAATCATTACGGATGAAGGGACCCATTTCAACAACAAGAATTTATAGGCTCTCTTGGAAAAATATAGAGTGCACCACTAGATGTCACTTGTATACCATCCACAAACTAATGGTTTGTGTGAGTTGACTATCAGGGAAATAAAGAGGATTCTTGAGAAGACTGTGGGTCCAATTAGAAAAGATTGGTCTGACAAGCTTGATGATACTTTATGGGCTTATAGGATAGCTTTTCGTACTCCAAATGGCATGTCACCATACCGTTTGCTTTACAGAAAAGCGTGTCATTTACCACTTGAATTGGAATATAAAGCATGGTGGGCAATAAAGAAGCTAAATATGGACCACCATCAAGCGGGAGCTAAAAGGTTGTTTCAATTGAATGAGTTGGAAGAATTCAAACTTCAAGCATATGATAGTGCACGACTATATAAAGAAAGAACAAAGAAATGGCATGACAGTCATATCTTGAAGCGCTCTTTTGAGCCAGGGCAGTTGGTGCTTCTCTTCAATACAAGACTTCAATTATTTCCTGGGAAGCTTAAGTCAAGGAGGTCTGGTCCTTTCAAAGTGGTTTCGGTGTCATCAAAAGGTGCAATTGAAGTTAAAGATGAGAGAACAGGAGATTGCTTTAAAGTGAATGGGCAAAGACTAAAGAATTACCATGGTTGTGAAGTGAACCGATAAACAATGGTTCATCGCTTGTCCTCACCTACTTAGATTGCTGGTATAGTTAGGCTGAGGACTATAAACCAAGCGCTTCTTGGGAGGCAACCCAAGGTATGATTTGATGTTTTGTTTGATTTTGTAAGACTGTTGAAAGCCCCTGATGAGGTGTTCCACTTTGGTAGCAAGGATTGAGAGTGCAAGTCAAGGAAAAATAGGGGAGTTTTCCTCTACTTTTCTTTGATTTGTTCTCTTTTATTGTTGATGATATATTGCTTGGGAATGAGTGTTGGTCTTAGTTGGATGTGCATGTGATGACTGTTTGTGATGATTATTGAGTGATTGTTAGCACTTTGCTGTTTAATTGATGAAATTTTGAAATCTCTGAAATTGGTGTTACCCTTACACTTATATGTGTTGCTCTTCACTTTCATTACTTTTTGTTACTTGTTCACATTGAGGACAATATGACATTTAAGTGTGGGGGTGAAGGATGTTGGATTTTACATGACTTTCGTTGTCCTCAGATTTCCACTAAAAAAAAATAATCTTATGGAAGTTTGAATTTTACCTGTGAGCATTATCACAAATGGGTTAATTTGAACATAAAAAAAGGAGTGAATTTGATTAGGAATTGATTCTATGTTCTTTGAATGTTAGTAAAGAGGTAAAAATTTGGTTTAGGTATATATTTTGCTTTAGGACGTCAAAAGAACCTGTGAGGAATTTGAGCCTTAAGTTTCATTTCTTTCAAAAGGGAGTACACCTATTGTGATTTTATCTCTAGAACTTGTCTTGAATCTCTTTTGAAGTTTGAAATCCTCTTGCATGCACAAAGATGATTTAGGCATTCATTTCATAGCTAACTCGGCCAAATGTCCATCCTTATCACATGAAAATAATTTGTTTACCCCATTTGAGCCTTTATTTTTATTTTTTATTTTTTTTTTTAAAAAAAAAAAAGAAAGGAAAAGAAATTTGAATTGAATAAATAGCCCTTGTTTGAGATATGCAATTTTATATCTTTTTCTTCCCATTCCTTTTTGTTACTTTAGTAAGTGCTAAGCAAACCAATTTCAAAGAGTGAAGGAGTTAGGAATATATTTAAAAAGAAGTGAAAAGCCAAAAGAAGAAGAAGAAGATGGAAGCAAAGTAATATATTTAAAAAAAAATAGAGAAAAAGGAAAAAAGAAAGAAAGAAAATAGAGATCCAAAAAAAAAAACAAAGAAAGAAAGAAAGAAAAAAACAAAGATTGTTGAGGTCAAAAGAATAAATGTTGTCTATATAGTGTTAGTGAATTTGTTTTCTCTTGGTGGGTATTCCTTCATTCTTTATCATGAATTTCATTAAATTACTTGGCACTTATTAAAGTATTCTCCAATACCATTTGATCACTTCCATTTCATTATCCTACCTTGATCATTAAAACCTAGAGAAAGTCCTTTTGATTTGAGTGTGCAATTGGATAATGTATAAAGTGGAGATTAAAATGATAAACAAGCTTATGGTAGATAAGTTGCAATAGGTGAAATTGAGTGAAACACAAGCCCTTGAATATCTTAAGAAATGAGTGTAAATACTTGAATTGTGAGGGACATTCTATTGTGATTTATCTTTGTCAAATTAACTACCTTGCTATTTGCATTTTTGGAATGTGGAAAATATTTCGAGAAATTCTGTTTCTTGAAAGTTTGAATTGACTTCAATTTTCTAGTGCTTGCTTTTAAAAAATCTTGCTTCCATGGTTTTCTTGAATTTGGTTGTTTTAGAATTTAAAATCTTGAGGACAAGATTTGATGCAAGTGTGGGGGTGTGATGACTTCCTATTTTTAATAGATTTGAGAAATATTTTGAAATATTTAGGAAGTCATCAATGCTAAATTAAAGAGATTTTCTTGAGATTTTAAGAGATATCAATTTGGAGCATGATTTAAGGAATTTCAAAATTTTAGTAAAATAATGATATTAATAATAAATAATAATAATTTAACATTCTCTATATGTTTTTGATGATAAATGACAATTGTAAACACAATTATGTCAATTGCAAATTTAGTTTTCAAGTGATGCATCTTTACATACTTCTGTACTCTGCAAAGTCTGTCCAAATTTGAACATTTTCATTTCAAAATGCAAGACTTCCTTAAACTCTTGAAATATTGGTTTACAAGTGTTGTCATCATCAAAAAGGGGGAGAATGTTAGTTCTCTATATGTTTTTGATGATAAATGACAATTGTAAACACAATTTAAAGAATGTTAAAAACTTGTTGTCAAAGCCATACTCAAGTATGGGAATCTACACTCAAGTATGGACTTACCAGAGAATTGCACAAATTTGATTAAACTGAACTATACTCAAGTATCCATGGGTATACTCAAGTATAGTCCTCACAGAGAGCACTCTAAGTTTTACACCAAGCTACACTCGAGTATGACTTTGCATACTCCAAAGGTATAGATCACACGAGAGAGTACTTGAATATTTGTCTAAGTCTTCTAAACTCAAGTATTCAAATGTACACTCAAGTATGGAACCTACGAGGCTATCTAACGTTTCTTTTAAGATTAATCATACTCGAGTATATGAATGCACACTCGTATAATTATAGTCTAAAAAGCTTTCTAATCTCTCACATGCCTATCCATACTCAAGTATACATGTGCATACTCAAGTATTCGTCTTACGTAAAGTTACAAAAGTTCCATGCATAAGCATACTCAAGTATGCGATCGCACACTCAAGTATGAGTCATACGAAAGATATTCTTCTTTCCCCAAAGCTTTGTAAACTCAAGTATGACTTTACATACTCAAGTGTGGTCGTGAAACAGATTTCAAAGAGTCTTTCAAAATAATTTCATACTCGAGTATGGCTGTACATACTCAAGTATAGGACATACGAAAGTTATTCCTTTTTGAAAGACTTGCATACTCAAGTATAGATCTACATACTCCGGTATAGAGACTTTGGACTTAAACTTATTTTCATATTAAAAGTTTCACACTCAAGTATGGAATGACATACTCGAGTATGACTTTCACTTCAAAGATATAGACCAAAGCTTAAGTCACGATAATGCTCTACGTAAGAATCATACTCAAGTATCACTCTTCATACTCAAGTATAGACATTAGTGCACGGTGACACACTCGAGTATAGAATAACATACTCAAGTATGAGTTGTAGAATTTGAAATTCAAATCGACGGATTTGTGAAACATTCATGTTTGATCTTAATACTTCCCAATATCAATTCTCGTATTCCCGGCTATGTTTAACCAGTTTGCTCATGAGATTTCAGGAGATCAAAGTTTGTTTTGATAAATATTAAAACAACTACTCTGACAACTTGCAATATTTTATTATATCTCCCATACAAAGCAAATAGATGACAACCTATAAAGTTGCACAATCATTCTCCAAGACAGAAAGCTAGCATCCATCATCGAAATGCAGTGGAGAACATTATACAATGTCCTCCACTAAGCATAACAGCATGGGAAATATTCTCTTGGAGCCAACATTCAAATATTCAATTCTGAAGTTTTCTCAACAGATATATTCAGCAAATAAGGACTCAACATCTAGATTTTCGAATTGATCCAAGTTTGAACGGATATATGGAGCTGGCAACGGTCATCTAATGCTCTCTTAGTATATATAGAGTAGCATTCGGTTTCTCTAAGGAACTAAGACCTCGAAAGCGAAAATCATTAAAGCCTTCATCTATTCTTGAGTCTTTACGTACTAAGTATCGTGATACATTCAATCTTCGGTGTTTATCATTATCCACTCTTAGAGAGAGTTTTTCATCTTGAATATCATTTATTGTAAAGAATCACAAGTCGGGGACTTGGTGATTGGGTTCATTGATTACAACTTGTAAGGGGAGTAAGTTCTAGTGAGAGAATTACTCTTGAGTGCGAGTGTGTAATCAATTGTGATAGTGAAAATCCCGGAGAGTCGGGACCGGACGTAGGTCAAGAGATTGGACCGAACCGTATAATTCCTTGTGTCTTGCTATTCTTCTCTACTCCATAGTCTACTCTGTTTTTGTCTTCGAAAAATAGAGCTTTTCTGGAAGAATTTTTTAAAATCCCCAATTTACCCCCCTCTTGGTGATTAAGCTCCACTTTCAATTATAGAATGGATTAAGATGAGGAAAATATTTTTCAGATCTTATTATTATTATCTATTATTCTACTATTTTAGTTCTTTTATCTTTTCTTCATCAGATACGCACAACACCGTTTGGAGAAATGAAATGGAAGACCTAATGGCTAATTGGAATAAAAAGGCAAGAGGAGAGCTACGAATAGGAGGGCGGCATTTTAAAATTGGATAGGTGAGCACGATAGAAACGAATAGACCATAGCGGCTGTGAGACCTGGAGAGCATTTCTCGCGATTGGCTTTGGGAAAGAAAAGGGAACAGAGCACGATTGAAAAGAGGGAGTATCATTCTCATTAACGCTGGGCAGAAAGGAGGATGACTGGAGCGAACAGAATGAGAGGTAATGGCGTTTGCGAGAATTGGAGTGGAAGAGCGGAATCAGAGACCACGATTTTGAGCAAATATACATAACAAAGTCGTTAAGAGCGTGAGGGGTCTGGAACAGAGGAGTTGCAACTGTTTCTTAGTCTTTTGACCTCGAAAGTTGATGCTATTGAACTTTTTGAATTTAGTTTCTTAGTCTTTTCCAGTTTTCTATTGAACTGGAATGGAATTGGTTAAAGCCATATGTGGCTAATTTTTCCTTTACAACTTAGAGTATTTGAATCAACAAAAAATACAAGAGGAGCGTGGGATCACTGTACAGAGACTAGGGTTTCGTTAAAGGGGGTGATGTGTGTGTGTACAATGTGACAATACGTAAATAGTTCAGGGTTTAGAACGTGTGCACCTTAGGGTTTGACCTCTGTATTTATAGAGTATACCTTAGGTTGAGTTCCATGGGCCTCATGTGATCTATGGCCCGAGTATCATAACTACTATATCATATCTTAGGATCTTCCTCTATTATGGGTAAGTTAGGATACCCCTCCATTGTAGATAGATCCTAGTATGTCTCATGTTCACTATTGGGCCATCCCGCTATTGGGCCCGATGTAGGTCTGTAACAGTTGCCCCCAGCCCGATAGTTCAAGCTTTTGAGCTGCCGCGATGTACAAGCTATCCAAGCCAGACTTCCGCGAACCTTACCCTCTTGTTTGTCTATTGCGTATTGTCGGGTTGGGTTATGCTGACCCCGTCTATCGACGTCATTTTCTCTCAGATCTGAGGTAATGTCTCAAAGATCTGAGATAATAGTTGGTTACTTAAAGATCCGAGGTAAGGTCAAGGAGTTTGCTTGATTTCGAAGTCGTGGGTCCTATTGCAATTTCCATCATAACCAACTGACACCTGGCTACCTTGGATTCGTAAAGGGTTTCAACCGCCGCGCCTAGCCACCTGCGATATCTGTGCGCATTTAATGCACCCATCGCGTCACATACGTCACCCCTACTTTTTGGGTAAATATTCGCTTTTACCCCTGGCGCTTTAGTTTCGCAATGTTTATACTTTGTATTTCCCTCCATTCTTCACATTTCACCATTCGTTTTCAGAATCCCCTTCTCTCCTCAGAAGACTCTGGTTTTCTATCTATCGCCATCTCTTTGCGACCGTCTGACCTTGCCACTTCTTTTCTCCTTGACTTTCATTCACATAGGTATATTCTATATTTCTTACCCTTTCCCTATTTTCCTTTTGAAGTTCGTTGGTTCTGTGATTTCTGTTTTTCGTTGTTTCATCCCTATATCACAGATAGGCTTGTATTTGGGTTTTCTGGGTAAGAATGGGAATGAGAATTTCTGTGTTAGTTTAGAGTTATGGATTCATTCGTATGGCCGTTTATCCTTATGCCTAGGAGTATCCATCATCTAGTCTTATTTTGGTTACCTCCCTCCTTACCAATCCTTTTGTGCCTCTCTAGGTTTTCCGTTCTTGGTATTGATGGGTGGGGTTAACTATCTACCCTCTTCAAGTCAGAACATAACTTCAGAAGAGGAGGAAGCATTGCACGCACGTTATCCTAG
This sequence comes from Acacia melanoxylon, assembly GCA_019022615.1. NCBI lineage: Eukaryota > Viridiplantae > Streptophyta > Magnoliopsida > Fabales > Fabaceae > Acacia > Acacia melanoxylon. The sequence continues at coordinate 730,606 of JAFJYJ010000018.1, read as the reverse complement.
AGCCAGTTTTTGGCTATTTGGTTCTTCTCTTACTGAAGAGCAAAGGTTAGCTACCTTACTCCGCAATGGTCTTGGTAGGGGGAGTGTCGAGGAGTTTAGTCCTGCCATTGCTAGGTCCCAGAATGCAAGGCCAGCCAATGTTTTACTTGGCACCAGGAGCCGAGGTGATTCCGATGCCATCCCGGTATTGCCCATCAACTATTATGAGGGTCCCCCTCGCGTAGCGTCGGAATCCCTTCCGGATGGATACCTCGGCCCATGCTGGGACTTTATTGCCTCCAACTCCTATTACATTGCGAACGAGCAAGATTCCCTTGTGAACGTTACACTAGGCTCATACCGTCATAGATCCTCCTCTGGCCCTATCCCGGCTATTAGGACTCAGCATCACCTCGGTCCAATCATTTTTCCCTCATCACGTAGTAGCTTGTATGCGTCAGGTAAACCTCTTATTTGCTGATTTCAGCCTTTTTGTTTTTGTTATAGGTAAATGGAGTTGTCATCTTCTCCCCATAGTGCCCGATTTGATGCCGGGGAGTCGGGTTCGTCCAGTCCTCCTAAGTTCTTGACTGACAAATATCCCTGGGTGACACATAAAGTACTAAAGACTCGTTCGTTGATTATCGATGCCAACATAGGCAGACTAGGCTTGGAAGAGCTAGATAGATGCCTCCTGAGTCCTCCTGACGACAACGAGCCGATCCGCTCTACCCGAGAGGAGGGATGCACTAACTTTTTCTTTTTCTACAGGGACTATGTGTCTTGACTCGGTATTCACTTCCCGTTTACCGAGTTCCAAATTGCTATGCTAAACTATCTTCACCCGGCCCCTTCTCAACTTCACCCCAACAGGTGGGCCTTCCTGATCGCATTCGAGCATTTGTGAGGTTCCTTTCCTGAGACCGTACCCTACACTATTCCCCTTTTCTTCTACTTCTTTGCACCTTTCACTCCTCGCTCCGGTAAGGAGCCAGCCAAGTTGAAAGGGCTTACTTCCATCCGAGCCATTCCCAATAGGAAACTTTTTATCGCTTTTTCTGAATCTTTCAAACATTTCAAGAACAACTTTTTTAAGGTGGAGTGGAGGTTCCCCTTGTACTGGATTGTCGACCATCATAAACTGACCTCCACTTCCTATCATGTTGAGTCGGACGATCTTCCGGCCGAAGAAGTTAAATCTGTAGACCGGTTGATATCTTATGTAAAAGAGCACGGCTGTAAGAGTGTGGCCTTTTTTATTAATCGGGCTTTAGCCGAGTCGGGATCGGCGACATGTATGATCACATTGTTTACTTTGCTATTTCTCTTGCTTTTATACCTTTGTTGAGCTATACCCAGTAGAAATTTGACATCTATTTGTTTGTTTTGTAGCTCAAGAAATGGAAGGACTACCTCACTACGTATCATATGTGAACTTGGATGTGGGGGCTCCGAGTAAGAGGAATACTAGGAAGCGCTCTGCTCTCGAGTCTGGCGAGGGAAAGACTGGAGCTACATCTCAGGCCGCTGCAGCCAAGAAAACAAAGGCCTTGGCTCAAAACGGAACTCCTCCCCTCCTCCTACCGGCTCGATCTCCCAACCTGCCGACCATGGTTTGAAAGGGAAGGAGGTTTCCCTCTTGGATCCACTTGCTCCTCCTTCTCCCACCAGGATTCCTATTGCTCCTCCTCCTGCTCCCAAGATCCCCTGTGTGCTTGCATGGGAAAAGGGGGTCACAGAAGAACTCTGCGTTGCCTTCTTACCCCCACGCCGCTTTACTGATATCGTCTTGTTAACTGATGCCGATGAGCGCGTGGATGGTGCAGGCTACGCTTCACTTGAAGCACAAGTATGTTGGTGCTGCGGCTGAAGTATGACATATAAAGCTTGAAAGAGATGGAAGTCGTGGAAGGGAAGAAGAAGGCCGAGGAGGAGCTCGGTGTCGCCAAGGCTGGCACTGGAAAAGCGATCGAGGAGCTTTTGTTTACGAAGGAGGCTCTAGACAAAACCAGTGCGAATCTTGCCGATGTGCAAGAAGCTCACACCAAGAGCATGGATGTCTTGAAAGCACTGCAGGCCCAAAGCAACAATCTGTCCTCGGAGCTTAGTATGGCGAAGTTCGCCCTCGCTGATGAAAAGAAAGCCCACGTCAATTACGTGGAGACGTTGAAGGAGGCTGTTGCGGACTGCTTCGCCATAGCTCTTGCATAGATTTGATATCTGAACCCCGAGGTGAATTTGAACACCGCCGGGTATCAATACCGAGCCTTTATTAAAGATGGTGTACTGGTCCCCCTCCTTCATCGCCTGAGGACGATTTAGAATCCTTCCAAGATGGGGACTGGGATGGTGATGATGGTGAAGAAGTCCATCCCGAGGAAGAGGGAGTGCCACCGGAAGGAGCAGCCCCCCAGCTGAGGAATTTTGTCTGTTTTTTCTGCGCCGATGTATTATACTGGTTTTCTTTTATCTGTAATGGTATCCCTTTAACGAACTAATCATCAATATTAATTCCGCTTACTTTTTTATTGAGCCAAGCATGCATTCGCGTCTTTTATTCATCGTGTTGACGATTTTCGTTTTGTGATTCCCAATCTATATTGGTAATTCTATGATCGGGCCAGGGTCTTTATTGTGTAGAATCTACTTATGTTCTTCTGGTGCCACAAACCGGGTATGTAGGTAGGGGTTTTCAATTTAACCGTGCTACTACTTTCCGGTTCCGTTGTCCGAGATCTTAACCAGGATAAGGGCAAACAGTCACATGCTCAGCCGTGGTGTAGAAACGCACACTTAAACATTTTGACCTGATTAGGGTCGAGATGACAATTCACCTTCTTATCTAGGAGCAATTTTTGATGCATCAGAAAATTTCAAGGGCTTGTGACAGCGGTCTTGCGTAATTAAATACCTGGGCTCGTTGGCCTTGGTGTCAATCTCTAATCGTGCTTGGAGTATGACTGGGTTCACTAACCCGAGTCTTAGTTCATTCCTTTATATGCGATTAGCACGATGTCGGATAATCAAGAATTTGAATCTGCATTGAGGACCTCTTCACTAATTCAAGAAATAATTGGCTCTAAAGAGCTAACAACTTAAATTGCATAAGCATAAAAGGGAAATTAAAATTGAAATACTGAAATCAAAATAAACCAACTCGGACATGGCTTGTCTGCCGCGCTGTGTATGCGGTAGCTAAGTCTAGCTATAGTAGACTCTTAGCTTATCTGCGTTCCACGTCCTTTTGATGGGCTTTCTCCCCAGGGTTTCTGGCACGTATGCTCCTTTGTCGAGCTTTTCCTTGACTCGGTAAGGACCTTCCCAGTTCGCCGTTAGCTTGCCATCCCTAGCGTTTTTGTTTCCGACATCGGCTCTTTTAAGTACTAAGTCACCCCTGTCAAAGGGGGGCCTTACCTTTCGATTGTACTTGGCATCAATGAGTCGCTTAGTGGCCATATCTCGGCAATGTGCTATAACTTTGACCTCGTCAACGAAATCTAGTTCGGTCATCAGCGTCTCGTTATTCATTTCTTGGCCTTGCAGGAGGGTATTCAACCTCCTCCATGACAGTTGACCTATCTTGACCGGGATCATCGCCTCGCATCCGTAGGTCAATCTGAAATGGGTTTCTTGGGTTGAAGTTTGAACACTGGTCCTATAACCCCATAGCACGCTATAGAGCTGTTCGACCTAGCTGGATTTCGCGTCTTCCATTCACTTCACTAGGCCATTAATGATTATCTTGATTGCTGCTTCGGCTTGGCCGTTTCACTGGGGATATTCTACAGAAGCAAAATGTTGCTCGATGCCGAGGTCCAAAATCATGTCCCAAAACCCTTTATCAACGAACTGGGTCCCATTATCCGTGACGACCTCAGCAGGAATTCCAAACCAGGCCACGATGCTGTGTTAGAAGAATCGTTGTATGCGAGTTGAGGTGATTGTTGTTAAGGGCTCGGCTTCTATCCACTTAGTAAAGTAATCCACAGTTACCACGAGCCACTGTAGTTGTCCGGAGTTGTTTTGAATGGTCCCAAAAGGTCCATCCCCCATTTGTAGAAAGCTCACAGAGCCGAGATGCTTCTTAATTCTGAAGGAGGGAGCCAAATGATCTTGGCATGTTTATGGCAGCTGTGCATCTCTTTACCGTCTCCTTGGACTTTGCTACCTTGGTCGGCCAGTAATAGCCTGCCCGCAGGGATTTTCTTGCTAAAGCCTTTGCTCCCATGTGCTGGCCGTTGATTCCTTCATGTATCTCGGCCAAAACATACTTGGCTTCGATTGAGTTCAAACATCTCAGCATTGGAGAATGCAAGCCCTTTTGGTACAATTGATTGTCCACCATTGTGTACATGACGGCCTCTTAGACCAACTTCTTTGCTTTCGTACGATCTACGGGTATGATCCCTTTTTCTAGATAGTCTTCAATAGGTTTTCTCCAATCTGTGGTTTTCGATATGGTCTTAATACAGCTCGGCTCCTCTAGGTTCTACTGAATCACGGTTCTGTGGTTCCCCAGGCCCTTTGTACTAGCCAGTTTTGACAAGATATCGGCTCTAGTATTTTCTCCTCGCGGGATGTGAGTGACAATCACCTCTTTAAAGCCGGTGATCCTCTCCTTAGCTTTATTTAGGTATTTGGCCAACAAGGGACCCTTTACTTGGTAAGTCCCCTCGATCTGTGTTGCAACGAGCTGAGAGTCGGTGAAAACCTTAACTCTTTGGGCTCCATGTTCCCTTGCCTGATGCAGTCCGGCTAGCAACGTTCAAATTCTGCATGATTATTTGAAGTTGGGAATTTGAGTTGAAGAGAGTGCTCAATTGCAATCCCCTCTGGGCTTTCGATTATGATTCCGGCCCTACTTCCCTTTGCGTTTGATGAGCCATCGACATATATTTTCTAGATTTCATGATCATCTGCTTGCTTTTTAAAGGCCGTGGTAAGCTCTCACAAAATCCACTAGTGCTTGTGATTTAATCGCATGACGGGCCTCGTATGTGATGTCGAACTCGGACAACTCTATTGCCCAGTTGGTCATCCTTCCAGCCAAGTGTAGTTTATGTAGCACTTGTCGGATTGGCTGTCTGGTTCTAACTACAACCTGATGTCCCTATAAATAAGGCCGTGGTAAGCTCTAAAAATCCACTACATTTAATCGCATGACGGGCCTCGTATGTGATGTCCCTATAAATAAGGATGTAGTCTTCTCTAACTTGTCCCTATAAATAAGGAGTAGGGCGAAAAAGCCACTTTCTCTAGTTTTTGGTACCTTAATTCTGAGCTCTGCAAAGCTTTGCTTACGAAGTAAATCAATACTTGGCCATTCTATGTCTCTCTAACCAGGGCCGCACTTATCGCTTCTTCACCCACCGATAAGTAAAGGAACAATATATCATCGGCTCATGTTTAGACAAGACTAACAAAGTTGCCAGACATTGTTTGATTTTTCTGAATGTCGCCTCGCATTCCAGGTTCCAACTCCCTAGTGATTCTTTTTTCATCAGTTTGAAGAAAGGAAGAGCGTTCTCAGCCAATCTCGGTAAGAACCTAGTCAACGCCGCCAATCTTCCGGTCAACTGCTGGACTTCTTTCTTATTTCTTGGGGCTTTCATATCCAGCACGGCCTTGCATTTGTCCGGGTTGGCTTCGATTTCATGGTTCGTTAACAAAAAACCCAGGAATTTCCTGGCTAGGACTCCAAACGCACACTTAGCCAAGTTCAAGTGGATTTGATATGCCCTTAACTTGTCGAAGGTTTGTTCCAGATCTCGGATATGGTCTTTGGGGTTCTTCGACTTGACAATCATGTCATCTATAAAGACCTCAACATTCTTATCGAGTTGGTCTTCAAATACTTGTTCATCATTCTTTGGTAAGTGTCTACGACGTTCTTCAATCAAAAAAGCATCACGTTATAGCAATAATTGGCCTTCTCAATTATGAAGGTCGTCTTCTCTTGATCCCCCGTGTGCATCACAATCTGGTTGTATCCGGAGTAGGCATCTATGAAGGATAATAATTTGAAATCGGCCGAGTTGTCAACCAACTGGTCAATGTTGGGCATGGGATAGGAATCTTTTGGGCAAGCTTTGTTCAAATTTTTGTAATTTGTACATACCCTCAATTTACCATTTGGCTTCATTACCATAACCATGGTAGATAGCCATGTGGTGTATTGTATTTCTCGGATGAATCCGGCATCCAGTAGCTCATTAACGTGCTTTTCAAGTGCTATTTGCTTGTCTAGTCCTTACTTTCTCTTCTTCTGTGCCACATGTGTTGATCCCAGGCAGATAGCCAACCTGTGATAGCAAAAGTTGGGGTCGATCCCAGGTATTTCTGATGACTTCCTAGCGAATAAATCTCGATTCTTTTTCAGGAATTCCTTCAATCGGCTCTTCAGCTCTAAGTTCATCGTTCCGCCAACTTTCGTGATCTTTGATGGGTCATCTCCCAGTATCAAATCTTCCAATTCACCTTCTGTCTCTGGACGTGGAATCTCGAGCTCTTCTCGTAAATCTAGCTCCACCAAGTTTACAGGTCGACCCGGTTGCCTTTTTTCTCCGCATTCACACTCCTTTCACCTTTTTGAATTCGAGGTGGGGATGTCGGTCCACCTTCGCCCTCCTGGATTGTTTCGAAATAACATTACCGAGATTCCTTCTGATCTCCATTGATAGTGACAACTTTGTTCTTTGCACTTACCATCTTCAACTTTTGATGCTTTGTTGAAACAACATATCCCAATTATGAATAGTCGGTCTTCCTAGTATGATATTGTATGGGGAAGGGAAGTCGGCCACTATGAACCTTACCCATTCTGATTTGAAAGTTTCCTTGGTTCCCAACGTCAACCTGAGGTTGACATAACCCTTGGGAGGATAGTGTTTTCCGTTGAACCCTAAAGGGTCGTTTTGCATGGTTTCAAATCTTCTCGATCCAGCTTCATCCTTTTGAAGGCGTCCCAACTGATGATGTCTGCCGAACTCCCTGTATCCATGAAAATCCTTTTTTTCCGGCAGTTCATCAGGGTTCTCGTGACTACCAAACCATCTTGATGGCCCAAAACTTCGCCCTTTAAATCTTCCTTTGTAAAAAGTAATGGGGGAGGTGCCAGCTTGCTGAGATCTTCTTTAAATTTTAGGAGGTCCCGTATAGAGAGGACTTCTCTCAAGTATTTCCTGCGCTGGCTCGTCGTATCTCCGCCTCCACCCATGGCTCTACTGATAACATTTTAGTTGAACTCGGCTTCCAGAAAATTCATTATCATCACTAACTGATTTTCGCCGCTTATCTTCTATCTTCCGATTGGGGGCCGGACTAGTACTCCAGCCTCCTTGTTTGCGTTTGTTGTTCTTTCGTCCTTGATTTTAATTACATATTGGTATAGTTTGCCATCTTTGACAAATTTCTCGATGGCGTCACGGAGTTCATAAATTGATTCGTGGTATGCCTGGTCCGTCATGAAAAGCACAAAATTTAGACTGGTCCGTATTAGCTCTGTTGCTAGGAGGCCTCGGTCTTTCGACTTTTTTCATCTTGGTCAGTGCTACCTCTCTCCAGACCTAAGAACACGAGACGTTTAAAGGAGTGTATCTGTCATACTTCGCTTTCCCTTCAAACCTTTCACTCCGGGATCTATTGTCCGGGTTCTTCTTCGGAAATCTTCCTTTCAATTTTCAGTTTGCCCTTTACCTCTTGGGGGTGAGTTCCTCCTCCTCTCGTTTATGTTCGCATTGACTTTTTCCATCTTTTCCACCTCTAAGTATTGCTTTGAACGAGTATTGAACTCAGTGAGGGTTTCAACCCAGTTTTTGAAGATTAACTTTGCCAACCGAGATGACGGATCTAAGCCATCAATGAGGCAGTGCACGTGTGCACTTTCTGGGAGTGAACGTACTTGTAGGACCACGTTCTTGAATCTATCCAGGTACTTTTGGAGTGTCTCACCATGCTGCTGCTTAATCTTGTTGAGAGTGAATTGGGACTTCGACTGCTTTTTACTAGTCACAAAGTTCAACTCAAACTTACGTCCGAGGTCTTCAAAGTTCTGGATTGAATTAGCCGATAGAGTATGGAGCTATTTTTGGGCAGCTCCAGTCAAAGTGGCAGCAAAGAGCCTAGGAACCACAGGTCCCAAAATTTGTCGCACAAACATCAGGAGCTCGAATGTATCAAGGTGGGACCTTGGGTCTTGAGTTCCATCGTATTTTGGCAGGTCAGCCAAGTCGAAGTCTTCTAGATAAGGTGCGCTTGCGATTTCATCTGAGAAGGAACTACAGTTGTGTCCTATTGTGTACTTCATTTTGTACACTTTTGGATAGCCTGGTTGTTGGTCTGCCCTCCGAATATCTCGGCCTTCATCATCTGAGGTCCTCTCAATTCACAATTTTTTCAAGGCCGAGGCTATCTCTTGAGTGGTAGTGCCTATGACATGTTGCATTGACCTTGGCTGCTTACTACAACGGGGATTATCGTCCTCTTAAGTGGTTTTTTCTTGCCTCCCATGCATGTCATCCTGGTTTTCCTTGCGAGCTGATGTTTCAAACTGCTTGAAGCGGTCTTCCATCATCTGCTGTATTATTCTGAGATCCTCCTGGCATTGGAGATTATTGCGTTTCTACATATTCTCCATTCGGCTCAACATTGAGTCCATCATTTTCTGTAGGATGAGGACGTTTGGATTCAAAACTGGGATCCCTTGAAAGAGGTCCTGTTGGGAGGCCTCTTCTGCTGCCACATCCTGAAGATTGGCCGCTTTTTGAGGGGAGGATGAAGTGTCAGATACGTTATTCCCCTCATTTATGGCGTTATCTTAAAGGATATCTTCAGGCTGCGGTGGGGCTTAAGCTTGCCGTTGTTGACTCTCCTCTGCTTGAATTGGATTTCCAAGTGGAGGAATCCGACTACTACTTCTGGTGTGAGCCATCGTTGGTCACGGGGATCAATATTTAACGTCCCCATGGTCGGCACCAATGTTCTGGTGTAGAACACAGATGTGTAGCCTGATGGGCTAGTTGATTGATATTGGATCTAAATGCTCAATCTGGGTAACTATGAGGTAGATAACCAGAGGAGTGTGGAATCAATGTACACAGACTAGGCTTTCACCAAAGGGGGTGATGTGTGTGTACAGTGTGACAATACGTAAATGGTTCAGGGTTTAGAACATGTGCACATTAGGGTTTAACCTCTGTATTTATAGAGTATACCTTAGGTGGAGTTCCATGGGCTTCATGTGATCTATGGCCCGAGTATTATAACTTCTATATCATATCTTAGGATCTTCCTTGATTTTGGGTAAGTTAGGATACCCCTTCATTGTAGATAGATCCTAGTATGTCTCATGTTCACTATTGGGCCATCCCGTTATTGGACTTGATGTAGGTCCGTAACAAATCTCAATTAAAATGACATTCTAAAAAATTTGAAAATTAAAAATATGTTAAAAGATTAAATGACTTCCGAATTACCAACAGTGGCTGGCCGGAAGGTTGTAGTGCCTCCTCCAACACTTTTGCTTCCTGTGATTATAGTCTTCCCAATAACATCTCCAACTAACATTATATTCTTTGCCTTTAACTCTACATGTTCATCGTAAACTCCAGCCTTCACGTATATCACATATCTCCCAGACTCCCACTACTACTCTGTGGTGCTGCATTTATAGCTGCACTTATTGTTGTGTATTTGCCAGATCCATCTTTAGCCACAACCACGTTGGCCCTAAAAGATGAAGAACACTGCAACAACTTCCTATCCCAGGTTTAACCCATGTTGGAAACCCATCTTTATTACTTGGCTCTTTGTATTAACTTTGTTCAAAGCCAAAGTGTTGCTCAACAACTTCGTGACGTTGTTGGACATCAAAGGCAACAAGTAGTCTTCAACTCCGAACTCATAGAACCCGGCTCGGCACGTCTCAAGGTTGGTGAGAGCTGTGCTGAGCCATGTTTGAGCATCTATCTGAGAGAACATGGCGTTGGAGGGGTCTAGGGTTTTGTAGAGCTTATGGATGGCTTGCTCGTAAAGCTCAACGCAATCAGCCCATGCAGCTTTCTCACGTGAGTTCCTACACTTGGGGCCTAATGAAAGAGTGTTAGCATGACCTTTTAGGGCTCACTCTTGGACTAGTTGCAGCGAAAGATTGAGAAAATCATGTTTGTGTTTGATGATCTTTTGGCTGTGGATGGGATTGTTGTTGAGGAAGTATTCACATGGCTAAGGATATGGGGTTTGGTTGCACCAGAGCTTAACCTCATTCCATGAATACCCAGAAACAGAAGAGCAAAGTAGAAATAAGGGGACAAATAACACAAGGGCTATTCGCATGAATAAGAAAAAAGATTTCATACTTAGAGGATCTGAACTATTCTATATATGGCCTGTTAACAATATTTTTGGAATGTTGTGATTTGGTGCTCGATGAAAGGGAAATTGTTCTTAGTTTTTGATAATGGCTTTTGATTTCTCTTTTTGCTTTGCAAGCATTTTTGATTTCGCCTTTGCAAGCATGCCTTTTATGATTAATAAAGTAATATACTTTGTACTTTGTTGTTTGTTCATGAATAGCCTCTTTTGTCTTTGACTTTCACGAGGTTGCACCTCTCTTGACTTGACATTTCAGTTGTTTCTTTAAGCCGTCTATTGTTTTTAATTGGTAATTTAATGGATGCCATGTAATAGTATTTGAATGAATGAAAATAGGTACACGCTCATGGAGTCATCGTTTTTATTTCTTAGAAGACAAGATATTTAGTTATAGAGACAAGGTTTTTTTAGTGGTCTTATTCATATGTCACATGGTAACAGTTTTCATATAAATGCACAATTTTATCATTCTTTTATTATTATGTAGATTCTGTTTTCATAAGCTATAATGTATATTAAATTGGCCTAAAATTGAAAAGTTGTTAAACATTAAGATAGAGTTAATGAGGTTTAAGTTATTTTTTCCCATCTGAATCATGTTGGAATTTATTTATAAATAGCACTAGACAAGTATAAAAGATTATAAAAAAAACAAGAGGAAAAACTAAACTAAAGGAAAGAAGGCTAAAAATTGGTATCATGCTTGTGAAAAATAATTAATGGTCCTAGCTGGCACATCAATTTCTCGAATATTCAGTTGATGATGTTGGATTAATTAATGAGTGAAAATCCAATTTTGAAGAATCTAATTAACAACGATTTGACTTTCAAAAGAAGCCCAGAGTTATTGACTTTTGAATCAAGTGGCCCTGTCAGCTGATGAGAGAATTCCAACTACGCAATGGGGCCACTTGTGGATTCTATTTAACTTACTTTGGTTTTATTTATCAATAGTAATATTAATATTCAAAACCTACAATGCCCATTAAAAATAAATATATGGTTCTAAATATATAATACTAGACTATGAAACAAACTCTTTTTTTAATGATTGAAACTCAAACCAAAGAAGCGGCCAATTAATTGAGAATGTGATGACTTCTTTCCGGGTAGTTAAAAGTTTTTTACTTTTAAATGTCAAAGCATTTCAAGCAAATCCATCAAATGATATACGTAACTGTTTCACTTTTGTTTTTATTGGTAATTATTTTTATAATCATCATTGTCATCGACGTCATAACCTTTTATTCTTTTGCCAATAAAAACATTCTAATGCCATATAAAATTGATCTGAAAATTATAAAATTGTATTTTGGAATCATAACTTCCCAAAACTTTTTAAATTTTAAATGAAATGCTAAAATTAAAATAAATATATAGCCCAGTATATTCACTAGCGCACAAAAAAAAGTATTTTTTTTATAAATAAGAAAAAAAGTCTTTTTTATTACTGCGTACGCCAGAACTTTTGATACCGTTGCAAATTGTATCGGCTCATTTAACAGCTTTGTTTGGAATGAGGTTTTTGGATTGTTCCTCTCTCCTTGTTTGTTTACTTGGGAAAATTTTTATAGAGAGGAGCTGAGAGGGAAGCCTTCTACATTTGTTCCGAACCTCCTCAGAGTGTATTTAAATTAGTTTTTGTAGAATTGCTTCAGGAAAAAAAGTGATAAAAGTGATTTTAGAGAATATATTATGTGAAAAAAGTGATTTTGATAAAATAGTAATGTTTGGATAATTGTTATCGGAATAATTTTTTTCATGTACATATTATAAAAAATGACATTTACTTTTGTGATAATTGTAATACCGGATAATTATTTACTTTAAATATTATATTTAAAATAAATAATATGCCTTAAATATTATGTTTGAGTCAATATTACATGTTTAAAATAGGTGAATATGTGGTCTCAATTTTCTTAATATTCTTATTTTATTTCTAAGTGATTTTATTCTTAGAAATTAGATAGTTGAAGATTTAATTTTCTAAATCTTATTAGGGATCATAAAATACCCTAAGACTATCATAATTAAGTAGAAACTTAATTATATCATTTTAGCAATTAAAATCATCAAAGGATGACAAAATCAATTAGAGAAAATTAGTAACAATTATTGGGCAATTAAATTTGCAATAATTAGAATATTTATCTAATTTTCGAAATTAATTCATAATCAATTTAAAAAGGTCATAATTAAGAATATATCAACTTAATTAGTGTCCAAAGGATATTTAAAGACCAAGACTAATATACAGGGAGTTTTTAATAATCAAGATTAATTTAAAAACTTGTCAAATTTTGGCAATTAAGCCTAATAACCCCTAAAACACTATATTGACAATATTAATCAAAGATTAATTAAATTCCCTTTAATTAATTAAAGTGGCGAAAATTACTAATTAAAAGGGGTAAGAAATTTTATTAATCCTTAATTCTAATTCACTAACAAATATCACTATTAGTGTTTAGATTTTTCCAACCCAACATCAAAGGCTTGTATTAAATTTAAAAAGCTAAACCTAAAGGTTTTAGAATTAATTTCATAAAGCTTAGACCTTGTGAGATTAAAATCAACCAATAGGAGAATTTTACCAAGGCTTTTGTGAGGCAAATGAAACACAAATCCAAGAATTAACATTTAGAGTGAATTCGGTTCATACATACAAAAGGAAAGGAAAATTAAATTATCACAATCAAACATTTATGTAAGAAGACTTTAGAGGCTAATTGAAAATGACATATTAATGAAATTAACATGTAATTCAAATTCAAGAGAAATTAAGGGGAGGGGTCGGTTTGTGCATGAAGAAAAGATGAAGCAAAATATCATGATATTTTGCTATACACATGTCCTAATCACCCAATTAATTCAAGAAGACTTTTTAGGTAAATTAGGATCAAATGAAATGCAAATTAAAGAGGTAAATTGAGATGCTAATGAAACTCAATTTTAAGCCAAATTAAGGGGAGGGGGGCGGCATTTTGTGGATGAAAGAAGAGCCAAAATGAATATCTAGATATTATGTGTAAACATGTCTTAATCACTCATAAATTGCAAGATGACTTTTGGGGTAATTGTGACATAAGCCTATGTAATTAAGGGTGATTAATGGTTAATTAATTAATCGTAAAGATGAAAACCATTAGGATAAAGTCAAGACATAAATGAATGAGAACCAATAGAAAATAAATCATATCTTGAAATCCATGAACCCTAGAACAAATATAAGTAGATATTGTGAATAAGCATAATTTAAGCTTGAACATAGTTGTTTCAAAAGTGATTTTCATAAACTTTTGATATTCATACTATTGTGATTTAGAAGTTTAAAAATACCATAAATCAAGTCATAAAATGGTGATTCTAAAAGTGAAAATGGATCTTGAAGAAAAACACCAACTTACACCTAACTAATTAAGCATTTGGGAATGGAAAAAAAAAAGAGTGTTGAGAGAGGGAAGAAGTCGGTTGAGAGGGAGAGAGAGAATTATAAGTTTGATTTAAGTGATATTTGAAATCCACCAATTAGATGAACCCATGAAATGCTATAAATAGGAGGCATTAGCCTTCACAATTTTTCACACCAAATCAGCCTAAAGTGTTCTGATTTTAGAAGCTAGAGAGCGAGTAGAGAGAGTTCTTGAAGCAAGAAGGAAGGAGGAGCAAAGTTTTAGGTAAGTTCTTATGCTCTAGCTTTGTGTTTTATAGCTTAGATGTTGTTTTGATTCATAATCTTCCAATTATTGTGTTATTTTCATGTTTTTATGGTTACCATTGTCTTTATTTTGAAAAAATGATGAATAAGAAGTTATAGCAAAAATTTTGGAAGATTATGGTCAAAGTATCGAAGCTCTAGCGAAAATTTATCGGTTAGCGACTTCTGAAAGCTATTTCAAAAATGCTGGTATCTTATGTTGAAGATGCTATGCCAAAATTCTGAGATAATTCATGTTGAGATTATACATATATAGCTTTCCAAATATACCTATAGCATGTCATTTTGAGTTTTGTGCTAGGAGATAAAAATTCTACAAAATGGGCTACGAGATTCTGAAAAATTATGGGCAGAGTTTGGAATTACGAAAACTGGGAATTTTTTATGAATTCTGGGTATGAACCAATATTTTTTATTAAAATTACACATCCTAAGGATTCCGAGGAATTTTACGGATCCTCATTCCAAGTTCTATAGAATTAATTATGATTTTTCAAAGTTAGGTGAAAAATCAGCCCATTTATTGAATAATAGCGTTTTTAAGCAATTAAAATGGGATTAAGTGGAAAATAATTAATCCAGGGGTAAAATGGTCTTATATAGACAAAATATCTCTTGAAATAATATTTGTGAATTAATAGAGGCGATATTACCCTTATAGGATATCTGTGATCGCCTACCGTCAAAACATAAAGAAAATGATCAACGAAGGTACGTTCGCGACGTACTGTAACACTGACCCGATGCATGTGATATGCTTATATATGATTGCTGTGTTCCTATACTGAGACTCTGTCTTAGTGGTTTTTGATAAAATCATGAGTATACGGGTTATGGTTTCGATAACACGTTGAGAGTTTTCATAGCGCTGAGGACACGACTGTACATCATGGCACTGGATTTGATAGTGCAGACTGGGATAACAAACATACTGCAGGGGCTGTGTATTGTTATTGCCTTACATACATTATTATGTATTTCCTACATCTGTTATGGGCTTTTGTAGTGATTATTGCTAAAATGTTATGAATACTTGTTATACATATATTGTTTACATAAGCATGAGGTTAACCGTTACCTGAGGTCCGATGGGCATTGGACCTCAGTCTTAATTAATAGTTAGGGAAGAGTCATGGAAGGCATCGGTAGATGGAACCATAGAAAGACGCCGAGGGACGGAGCCGTGAGGAGGCATCGGACAAAGTAAAAGCAGAAAGAGGAATAACAGAACCTACATTATAGCATGAATCTAATAAAGTTACTTCATATCATTTGGTGTTAAACTAGAAAGGGTCGTCTATGTGGTTCAGTCAATCAGTCGCCATAAATACTCGGGGAGACTTCCACTAGACTTTACCCAGCCTGACCAAATGGGATGATTTAACTGAGTTAGGTTCTATGCCCCAAGTCTAGCTAAGGCTTGGTTGAAGAGGCTATAGTTACATAGAAGAAATGTAATTATAAAGTTTTGTATTATTGTATCACATGAATATTCCTTCGGAAAATTTTTAATATACCAGTATACGTCAGGCATCATCATATGTCTGAGTATTTTATATCAGTTACTCGTTGTTAAACTCGTTCAAATTTTTATTACATGCTCTCCATTTCCGCAAAACGCTAAGCTGTAGCACCTCAAACTCTGATGATTTTTTATAAAACCATGTGTCACTGGCACGATTTATGCTACGGAAATTGGGGTGTTACAATAATTGCACATAAAGGATAATATTCCATTTCAAAGATTTTTAATATTGAATTTCATAATAAATACCAATATTTAAATAATTTGTACAAAATTAAAATTATAACATTAGGTTATTTTATAAGATGATAAAACAAAGCTCAAATATATATGTCAGTTATGAATATTATGATTGAATGGATGTCGATAACGTCCAAGAATAAGACTCTTTACCTCCCACCCAATATTAATATTGAAGGTATTATAGCTTCTAACCCACAAATTGAAGAGTTTCTAACATTTAATCTTTGTAACATGTAATGGTACAATTATATTGCTTAATTGTCCTCTTTATGTATTGTAACTCAGCTCATAGGGTTATTCATCCTTAATATCGGGTCCTATAACTAGAGGCATGTTCACACATTTGTTATAAAGAAAGAAATAAGAAACACTCTCTCTGTCTCCAATTCTCTCTTGTTTTGCTCATCCCTCTCATCCAGTATCCCTCTTGTATTATTCTCATTTTCATAACACGTTATCAGCACTAGTTCGCTCTTGAGGCGTATGATTTATTTTTCTATTTCTCCTACTCTCTAACTTTCTCAATTTCATTCTATATTTTATGTTGTTTATTCTCTATGTTATTTTATCTTTTTTCTTTACATTATTATTTTCTTTTACATTACTTATTCTTTTTGTGATAATATTTCTCTATGCAAATTTATATCATATAAGTCTCCATTTTTAGTATATTTAAAGTATATTTTGAAGATATTTGGAGTGTTATCTAGACATATTTTATGAGATTATATCATTATAAGATTTAATCAAAGTGGTGTATCATTTGTGAGATTTAAAATAGAAAATAATTGAGTTTAGAGAATAAATGATAATAATAATTTAAAGTTTTCTTTTTAAAAAAAAGGTAAGAAAAGGTTTCAGATTTTTTATTAATATTTATAATACTAAAGTACATTTTCTTCTTTTTAGTTATTAGCTTCTAGTTTAACCATATTTTTATCTTTGTTCGAGATATGCATTTGAAGGGAAAAAAGGGGAAAAGTTGAAGGACTAAAGTGACGTCGTTTTGGAGCTAAACCAATTGGAGACCTCAAGCTAAAAATAAAGAAAGAGAGTTATGGGAAAGGAAGAAGAGGAGAGGCAGCTGGAGAGAGACTACTATTCATGAACATCTTGAAGAGAGCACCTGAACCAGAAAGAAACCTAAGAGAGCATCGGTCATCGGAGTGAGGATGGAAGGAACTCCGGTGTGGCGTTGTTATCCCTTATTTCTTCATCTTCTTCACTTTGAAACTAGAGAAAGAAAGAGATCGAGAGGACGAGCTGAGGGGAGGATGCCATTACTGGACCTTCTTTGAGCTTAACTAGAGGGAGAAGGTTGCCAATCTTTGGATTGAGATTGGGTCTTCTTCTTCGAGGAGTCTAAACTAGAGGAGTTGAAAGCTGCTGCCATTGTTTTTTTTTTTTGCGAGCTTGACGCCGTGGAGTAGAACGGAGGAAGCCACATGACTTTGTTGTTCTTGGTCTTATTCTTCTTTCCCCCTTCTATATGAATCTGAATTCTGAACTCTGAAATTTTGTGGATCCTTGTAACCAAGAAGAGCTATGAACTTATTGTTGGAAATTATGCCCTAGGGGCAAGTCATTCTCTATTTAGTTATCATTTCATTTGCATGTTTATAGTGATAGCTGATCCTTGGATATATCTTATAGATTATCCTAAATGTCCCTGGTCGGTCATCTACGCGGGAGCGAAGATTAAATAAGACCATTATTACTTTGATGAGTATAGAGATACGAGTCAAAGTCATAGGCACTTGTAAGAGTACAAGGTGTTGGACCGACCCACTATAAGAAAGCTGCATGGATTTTGTCATAAGCTTATCTCATGTATAACCGCGTCACATCGCCCTATGACCTGAGATCATCATAGATTCCTACATGATGAGTCGCTGGTCTTTGACCTAGTCAAAAGTCACCTTTGACCGGGTGATGATAAAGGCTATGATCGAGATCAGTGGTTTTTGCAGAGGAATGTGAATGGTCAAGATGAAATTTGTCCCTCACATTTGTAGAGATAATCTTTGGGCCCCTCGATGAGTGAGTCTAAGAAATGTATGGCCATACTACAATGGAAAGGAGTTTCCATTTCTATTAGAATACTCGAGAATCGAGAAAGTAATGGTCAGGAACAGGAAGTTGACATTATCCATGCCTTATCCTTGACCAAATTATCACGTGACAAAAGGGATGTGACCTGGTTGTACGATGGTTGTATCGTATCATCGATCCCCATATGAATTGGGTAGTCACAATGTCTTGCTAGAGGCCGCTTGCGACTTGTGGGCTAGTACAGTATTGGCCCACTACCAATCTCATATGTGCCTGCAGGGTCGCACACAAGAATAGCCGAACACGAGCAAAAGTGACCAGATTAATTGAATCTTATATATGTATAAGATTTAATGAATATTGTATTTAATCTAGGGTGGATATATATGTATATATGTGTGTGTGTGTGTGTGTGTATTTATTATTAAATTTGAAATAATATTATTATTATTTATAGATAATAATATTATTATATATAGTATTTAATTTATTTGATAAATTAAATAACTATAATAAATTGAGATATTGTATCTCGATTTAAATTTCGAATAAAGATATAGTATCTTAGATTTAATTAAATTGAGGTATAGTATCTCAATTTTAATTGAATGAAAGATATCATATCTATAGGCTTATAATTTGGATTAAATAAATATATTATAGATTATATATATTTGATAGATTTAATTAATATATTATTTTAATTCAAATTTGAATTTCAAAATTAATTAGATTAATTTTGAATATATAATACGTCTAATGGGTTTTGAAAAAAAGACTACGGGACATTTAGTCGGGCGTATTAGAAAGCCGCGAGAAACCCTAGAGTAAAAGTGTAACATCCCATTTGAAAACGGCGGATTTTTTTTTTTAAAAAAACGTTTCCAAATATTTCCAAGTAGAGTAATCAGAGTAGAGCATTGGAGCGAGTAAGTAATTTACATTACATTCAAAATCTGGACCATAGTGTAAATGTATCGAATTACAGTCATCCAGAATTCTTAAAAGTTAAAGAAACTAAAGAAAACGATAGATAATGTAGACACGTCTTGGCCTACTCCGGCTGCTGTCTCGATCGCCAAACATCGGTCCTCCGGACCACGATGCTACGTGAGATCCATTCCACATATGGATCTCGGAGTAATCTGATTAACCTTATGCTCAAATAAAACAAGATACGTACAACGGATATTCATTTTAATACGATATCATCACAAAAAGCGGACGACGAGATGTATGATCAATAACATGGACGAACATAAGCACAAAGCGGTATGTAAAGTCTCTCTCTCGACTAGTTCTGCACATATCCGATGCCACGCCACCAACGTGTCCTCGGCGCTAGGAATAACTCAAACGACATTACCAATACTATAACCCGGGGTAAAGGCTCAGTAAGTATCTCCGACGATTCTCAACGGAACCTCGGTCTATGAATGTATCTATAACGCAAAAGTATATGAGCAGCATAGAGTTAGGGTTACGATGTACGCGTCCGTACCTTAGTTGCGAGATATCCGGCTCTTCCGGCTAAAAACGATACTTTTTGACGGCCGTACGTAAAGCAAAAAAATGGCTCAACAATAACAAACGGCGGAATGATGGAATTTCGACGGTTCGACGTCGAAGTATTCTAATCAGAATAATAACACACTTATGAATATTTGGCAGCATAACGGGCATTTTAGGTGAAAAAGACCATTTTGCCCCTACTTACCCTATTTGGCGGAATTTCGCGGAACTTCGTTACTTTGACCTTATTCCATTTCAAAATTATCCCCACTAGGTTTTTACCTCGTCAGGCATCTTTCAATGCAATGAGGCTTAAAAACAAGTATAGGAATAAATTCTGAAACTTCCTAGATCAAAACAATAGTTCTACTATAACTACCGAAAGAACTACGGAAACTAAAAGCTAAGGACAGAAGAACTTACTCGGGGCTAGGCGGAATTTTTCCAGGAGCTTCTCTCTCTAGAACCTCTCTCTAGGTTTCGAATTTTGGTGTGAAGAATGAGAGGAGAGGTGCTTGCTATTTATAGAAGAAGGGAGGGACAAGGTGGGAATTAACACAAAAGTCTTGGATCGGATTCCGGCCGTTGGATCGCATTTTTGAGGACAAAACAATCTTGGCCATCCATGGTCAAGACCGACATCAAGGGGCCCCAAAAGTCAAAGGATGAGTTGTCATCCAATGATGGCTCTTGCTTTTTGGCCTCCGGCCGATGAAACTACCGTCGGTGTCCGTTTCGCGCGATTTTCTTGAAACTCAAAAATCTGGCGGCGTGTAACTTTGAAGATCTTTTCATCCTCTTTCATATTATCTATTTTGATCCTCTTCTTGATCATATCCAGGTATTCTCCGGTGCGTCGGAAGATATTCGGACAAACGCGTCCGATTCTGAAATCGCTTCCGATAGAACCAACTTACGGACAATAATTCGCCGAATCGTAAACGTTCGGTTGTTGCCTAACTTAATCCCGATTTTGGAAACACACAATTGTTTCTATAGGTTCTCACTTTTTCTATCGACTCTACTTTATCCGATCGACTTTTCGTCTTATTAGGAATTAGGGTTTTCGGTTGCGGAATTAACGTCTGGTAAATTCTTTCTTCGTGTAAAAATTTACTTGTTCTTAATTTGATCAGTCTGAAAATACTTTTACCTCTGGTTTACTGTAGAATTTATTTCTAACTTTTCCCCTCGCCTACGCTATAAGGTGACTCACCGCATTATATTATTATTTTATTCTAATTATCATTTTAATTATTTAAACAATTCATTTTAATTAAAAATACCAATAATTTAGGCCCCCTCATTTTAAAATTCAGTTTTAATTATTTTTTCATAATTTTTTTCATTTTTTAAAAAATATAATATTTTTTTACCAAAAATTCTGTTTTACCCCTTTCTTCATACACTTATCTTTACTAATTTTTCTTAATCTTTTTATCATAATTAGTAAGTATATTTTATGCTAATTACCAGCCTTAATCTCTTAATTAAGGATTTTACCATAAATTTAACTTTCTATATTTCTCTTGTTTTAAGCAATCAATTAGCTAATAATTATCTAATCATTCTATTACCAATGGTTGATAATTTTATAATTTACTGTATATTATTATCTTACAAACTTTATCTTGACATTGTCATTTTATATCCTATGTAAAATATTAAAAATGTTTACACCATAAAGTTACTTTATGGTTCTCGGAATGCTTTTTAAACATTTCTTCATGTTATTTCCTCTGAAATAATTTATTAAATTCTTATAATTAAAGATAATACTCCCATAATTTTCTCATAATTTTTCATGATCTTTCAGTATTTATCATAATGTTTTTAGACTGTTTTTATCACCATTATTGCATTTTTAGTCATTACTTTTCATCGATCTTTACGTAAATTTTTCGACAATTTACTCGATAATTATAAAAATTTTCTATAATAGTTTAAACTCACGAATTTACTTCATCAAAATATTCATTAATTTCTCTTACCTCAAGAATTCCAGATTTGCTAAAATCCGGGTATTACAAAAAGAGATAAGCGAGAAAACCTTGAAGGTGCTAGCACACTACCGCCCGTATTCGGAGACTATTTGTGTGGATACCGATAGAGGGAGGAGACTCACAGAGTCCGCTCTTGGTGATCGAGTAGGTAGCCCACGTGTTCAGATCGAAAAAAACGCTGAGAATTTTGCATAGGTATGATTCAGACTCTTTAACCTTGATTTAAACATGGTTGAGCGATCCTCTTTGGGATTCGTAAAAGTTTTATAATTCCGCTGCGTGTACGGATCCCAACACTTATAAGTGAATTAGTCTTTGTTTTCACTGTTTTGTTATGATCAATATTAATTTGGTTACCTAATCTTGTTTAGCTTTATCTATTTAGGAATTGGCCATAATTAAATATGAATTTGAGCATTAGGATTTGTTTTGATGAAGGGAATTTTAATTAGACTCTAAGATTAAGTAATATGGGATTAGATTACAATTTAATTTGCAATTAGGATAGACATATACCTAATGGTCTCATATAATTGTTGAAGAGTGTATTCAAGTTTTGTTGTCTCTTGAGTAATTAGGCTAATAAGGTATTAGTAACTCTAGGTTGCTTATTTGATTATTGTGGTAGTTTATTTATTTTTATTTTTATTTTTAATTTCTTTTCACTTAATTAAATTCAATTTGGGTTGCTAAACTTAGGTGAAAGTGTAAAATTAATACTTAATTAAAGTTTGGGTACCAAGTCCTCGTGGGAACGAGACTTTACTCACTCTTTATTACTACCTTCGGTCCTACTTATAGGACCAAGTTTGTAGTGCAAATTGTACTACAAACTTGGTCTTATAATTAGGACCGAAGGGAGTACTTGATACGGCCCGTATACTTACAGAGTCTAAAGGCTAACAATTTTATGCCAATCAAGTTTGGCGTCGTTGCGGGATCGAACCCGAGTCCTCCATGCGAAAGTGTAAAATTAATGCTTAACTGAAGCATGCTGATAAGCTTACTCGAGCATACTCACACTAAAGTCTTTGTTGAAGTCTTCTCAGGTCCTTACTCGAGCACAAGTTTCAAGATTACTCTAGCATGGTGCCTTAGCACATAAGTTATTACTCGAGCATGCTACCAGTAAGAGCTGTCTGCACTGGCCTTTGGAGAAGTTACTCGAGCAAGCCTTGCAGCCTACTCGAGCATTGTACTCTAGTACTGATATAAGTCTTACTTGATCATGGATGAAAGTGGAATATCACCTAGAGGGGGGTGGATAGGGGATATCAAATTCCTTTTGGGATTGGGTCATGTTAGTTCTCTATGTGTTTTGATGATAACTGACAATTGTAAACACAAGTTAAAGTTTGTCTTGCTAAGTTTAAAAACTTACTGTCAAAAGGCAAACTCGAGTATTGGTTTCAATACTCAAGTATTGACTTAACAGAGAGTAGCTCATTTTCATTAAACTAAGCAATACTCGAGTATTCCTCTGAATACTCAAGTATTGAACTCACAGAGAGCACTCCAAGTTTTCACTATGAGCCAAAACTCGAGTATTGGCTTGAATACTTGAGTATTGACCATACAGAGACTCTCTCAATATAAAGCAAAACTTTCAATACTCAAGTATTGGTCATACAGAGAGTCACCAAAGTATTCCAACATATGAATACTCGAGTATTGAACTAAAAGAAAGTTTTTCAAAATTTACACATGTTTATGAATACTCATGTATCCATTTGGATACTCAAGTATTGGTCATACATAGAGTCATCAAAGTATTCCAACATGTGAATACTCGAGTATGAGTTTGAATACTCGAGTATTAGGTTAACAGAAAGTTTTCAAACTTTACACATCGATATGAATACTCAAGTATTGAAATGGAAACTCAACTATTGAGTTGGCAGAGTCTTCTCAAAGTTTTTGAAAATATCTGAATACTCGAGTATTGATTTGCAAACTCGAGTATTGGCCATACAAAAAGCTTTGCCATTCTCAAGTGACTTGAATACTCAAGTATTAAAATGCATACTCAAGTATTGACTTGGAAAAGATTTCACAAAGTTTTTCAAATAATTTGAATACTCGAGTATTGGGCATACAGAGAGCTTGGCTCTTTTTCAAATGTTTTGAAAACTCAAGTGTTGAATTGAATACTCAAGTATTGAGGTTTTGGACTTAAACTCATTTTCACATAAAAAAGCTCAAAACTCGAGTATTCATTTGAATACTCGAGTATTACTCTTATTCAAAGAAATGGTCCAAAACTCAAAACATGAAGTGCCTCTCTAGAAGAAGAATACTCGAGTATGGACATGTATACTCAAGTATTCATATTAGTGCACAGTGACATACTCGAGTATTGAGGAACATACTCGAGTATTGGTCGCGGAGTTTGAAAATCAAGTCTGACGAAATTTGTGAAATCTTCTTGTTTGATCTCAATGCTTCTCCTTTACATTCATTGCTATACTTAACTATGTTTAATGAGTTTGTTAGTGAGTTTCAGATTGTTTAGAGAACATTAAATGGAGATTTGATCAAAAGCAAAAAGCATGTCAGAACATTAAATGCAAGTCCAGAAGCTTGCATCCTTTTGAGCCTACATTCTCTACACATCTGCAAAAGGATTAATGTCTGCTTTCCCTAAGCAGTACTTACTCTTCCAACGGATCTATTACAAGGGAAGTCAACACTAATCCTCTGGGCAAAAGGAATTAACTCAAGATTAGAGAGAGAAGACACCAAAGTGCCTCCAACAGCTAGATTAGCCTACCAATGGATATAATGGAGTTGGCAACGGTCATTTAATGCTCTCTTAGTATAAATAGAGTAGCATTCAATTCTTCTCAACAACTAAGACTGCAGAAAACGAAAATCATTCAAAGTTTCCAACTACTCTTGAGTTTTCTTGTGTAAAGCATCTGTTGATACATTAAGCTTCAGTGTTTATCATTATCCACTCTTAGAGAGAGTTTCTCAATTGTAAATCATTTATTGTAAGGAATCACAAGTCAGGGGACTTGGTGATTGGGTTCATTGATTGCAACTTGTAAGGGGGAGTAAGTTCTAGTGAGAGAATTACTCTTGAGTACATAGTGTAATCAATCGTGATAGTGAAATCCCAGAGTGTCTGGGGACTGGACGTAGGTCAAGATATTGGACCGAACCAGTATAAATCTCTTGTGTCTTATTATTCTTCTCCATCCTTTGTTTTGCTCTATTTTAGTGTTCGAAAAACATAGCACTTCTGAAAGAATTTTTAAAAATCCCCAATTCACCCCCTCTTGGTGATTAAGCTCCACTTTCAGGTCAGACAATGATAAAATAGAGACAAAGACAGATAGAATGAACAAAGAGGAATTGTACTGGTTCAGTCTAACTTTTGACCTATGTCTAGTCCCCAGACACTTTGGGATTTTCACTATCTCACAATCACAAATACAATTACACACTTTGTACTCAAAATAATCCTTTCACATTAGGATTCACTCCCCCTTACAAGTTGTAATCGTACACCCACACTTAAGGTCCCTCTACCTTGAGATTAAACTGATAAATTGATAATCAAATAAGTGTTTAAACTTCTCATTGAGCAAATAGAAAATAATTACTAAAGTACAATAATATCTGAAGATATTAAATAAAACAAATGAAACAGTAGATTACAATAAGTTCGAATTAAATGCACAGAGTTTTGATGGTTGGTGGAAATTTTATGTGTTGAGCTTTTATACCAACTTGCATTTATGACATTGAAGAGCTTTGAATGTATCCGTTGAGACTCTTCAAACTTTAGTTAGACACAAATGTTTTCTATTTGGCACAATCGAACAATGCTTTATTAATTTGCTTGCTGTTGACGTACTCGTGGTCAAAAGTTGATTAAAAAAAAGTTACCATAAGACTTTCGCCAGAATGGGTATGTCTCAAAGGAATGATTTTGTCTGCTATGGAACTTCATTTCATGTGTAGCCTCTGTTTCTACAAACATTAAATGCTTCTGACACACCGAGTTTCTTTTCGACTAATCGTGGTTTAAACAATCGTTAATGATATGAAATCCACTCAAAAAGATTATTAGTAATAATGTAAATACGTTTGAGTAAGATTTAAACAATAACAAAAGTTAATCCAAAATATTTAAATTTACGATTATTATTACAACGAAGGTTTCTAGTTGATGATGAATCATACTTGAGTAGCCATACCATAGTACTCGAGTAGCCATGTAAAGATGCTTTCACAGGAGCCCAATAATCAACCATACTAGAGTATCATCGCAGCAATACATCTCAGAGGTATCTCTAATGACCATAGTCGAGTAACAATATACTTGTACTCGAGTAGCATACTTGAGTACCCAATTTCCAGTGCTCAAGTATTATCTATTCTTCGCTGAAACAATACACTAAGTGAAGCATTAACAAATAGTACTCGAGTACCTTACTCTAGTATCAGTAAAATTGTACTCAAGTACACTTTAACCAGAGAGCAAATGTAAGTTAGAAACATTGATACTCGTGTAGCAGATTACCTTTACTCGAGTACCACACTCGAGTAAGTACTTACCTTGTACTCAAGTAACACACTGATAGGAACATTTGCTTTGCCAAAAAACCTTTATACTCGGGTAGACATGTATGCATACTTGAGTATCCTACTCGAATAAGCAATAAACAATGCTCGAGTACAGAGTTATAACTTCTCTGAACTTTGTTCTGATTTAACATGTACTCAAGTATCATAATAGCCATACTCTAGTACTCTTCTCCTAATATCAGCGCAGTGATACATATCTGATAGCATACTTGAGTACTGATGAACTTATATTCAAGTAAGATCCTGTGAACACTTAAACATACTATCATATTTAGCATCCTCGAGTAACCATAGGGGCATACTAGAGAATACTCCTACCTTAGCCAATATTTCTTGATTCAAAACCTTAATCATTTTCAATTCAAAGCCTTAATCACTGATAAATCTTGTTATCATCAAAACTCTAGAACTAACAATGGATGCTCTCATCAATAACAACTCTATCTCAAAAACTATACTTGAGCATAGAGTAAGTCTTACTCAAGTGTGGTGCTCGAGCAGAGATAATATCTTACTCGAGCATGAATCCTTCTTTGCTTATATTTGTTCTTTTGTATGCTTATCGAGAACAGTTTCACTCTTACTCGAACATGAGGAAATATGTACTTGAGCATAGTCATCCTAATACTCTGCCTAGTGTGAATTTCAGTGAAGTTCAGATGTTACTCGAGAACAACAAAGAATGTAATTGAGCATGCTACTCGAGTATGCTCATTCTATTATTTGAGCATAAGTATTCTAACTTGTATTGCAGTGTTACTTGGAGACCTTACTCGAGTAGCTTTAGAGTCTTACTCAAGCATGATACTCAAGCAAGACATAACTTGTACTCGAGCAAGGCTAATGTTAAGCCATCTCTGAGGGACTTTTGAGAGCTTACTCGAGCAAATAAGAAATAGTACTCAAGCATTGTTCTTCAGTTGCTTCAAACTCGTCACTATTACAGTACTCCTAAATTCAAATGTTTTGATTAACCATTTGATCTTGTTTAAATACAACTCAATATTACTTGCATTGTTATTAATCATCCTATTGAGTGAGTTTTAGATCATTAATTAATGGTTTAATTGCAAATCAATGAAAAGCAATAAAAGTGTCGTTAATGGTTTACAGAAAATAGGGCACGCACACGAAATAAATTTCAAAGCAGGCCAAATGATTCCTATGATAGATACCCATTCCGGAAAAAGACTAAAGCAACCTTTCCTGAGCCAACCTCTAACCATAAGAATGTTGAAGATTGACAATGCGATTTGAAAGCGACGTATACTCAAATCTTTAAACAACAGTCGTCTATGTCTAGCGGAAGCCTTTTGTGTCTAACGGAATAGTTGAAGACTCACAATAGCTATCTTAAAGCTTCTTCAATGGTCGTTAATGGCAGCTGGTATAAATACGAAAGCATTGAATTCACCAACTACCAAAACTACTGAACGATCAATCAACTTTATTGCTATTTACTGTTTCATTCAATACTCTAAATATCTTTGGATATTTTGTTCTTCAGTGATTATATATATCTACTCTATGGGAGAGTAATTCCTTTTGATTGATTATTTGTTTAATCTCAAGGTAGAGGGACCTTGAATGTAGGTGTATCGATTACTACTTGTAAGGGGGAGTGAATCCTAGTGAGAGGATTACTTCAAAAATTAGAGTGTGTGATCGTGTTTGAGAGATAGTGAAAAACCCAGAGTGTTTGGGGACTAAACGTAGGTCAAGATTTTGGACCGAATCAGTATAAATCTTATGTGTCCAACTTTCTTCTATTCTTTCCCCAGTCTCTTTAGTTCTTTGGGTTTAATCGCGTACAAATTTGAAATTACCCAATTCACCCCCTCTTAAGTGATATTCCATTTACAAGGCCAAATACATTTCAAAAGTCTTTATATATGGTTGTATAAATTTCATGAAATACTTTTATGTTCATCGTTGTTTTTCAAGATAGGAGTGATGGCCAGAAATTTTAATTTCACTTTATTATGGATGTTAATAAGATAGTTGGGCCTACCTTTAAGAGCTTGTATCAAAATGAAAAATTAGTTTTGCGTTCTGTGAAGGTAGCTTATGTTGGTTTTGATTAGTTTTGATGATGTCTTAAATAGATGTCATTCTTAAGAGCAAAAAGGTTGCACACTACATTTACATTATACTTTGACTGATTCTTATATCTAATGTAGATGTGAAGTTTAATGATGAAGAATAATCAAGAGAAGAGAAGAAAGAAAGAAGAACTTGCTGAATATAATGA
The DNA here is from genome assembly GCA_019022615.1 of Acacia melanoxylon. NCBI lineage: Eukaryota > Viridiplantae > Streptophyta > Magnoliopsida > Fabales > Fabaceae > Acacia > Acacia melanoxylon. Next base: position 702,353 of record JAFJYJ010000018.1, on the reverse strand, counting down.
GAATATCATTATTCAAGTTCCTAGATTGATTCTAGAAGTCCCCACGATGATATGGAAGTTGGAACGGCTCAAATTGGAGTTGAAATAAGCAAAATCAAGTTTTGGGATAAGTTAACTCGAGTCGGGGATCGGTTGCCTCGAGTCAGCCCTTTGGAACAGTGATTTTCGCCTCTGGATGGAGTTACCTCGAGGTAAGATTTCATCTGCCTCGAGTCAGCCACCTCGAGTCAGGAATTCATACTTCCTCGAGTTAAAATGCTCCTTCAGCATACTCTGTTTCACGTCCAGCTCTGGCGACCTCTGGTAATTCGATGATATCTCCCAAACCAGGAATCGGGTTGACATGAAATTAGTGGAATATGAAACTAGACTCCCAATGCGTCATTTTGATATATAATCCAAGTTAAAAGGAGTTCCTATGAGAGACCTATGAATTCTACAAGTTGGCACAACAATCACCGTCACAGTCCAGACCAAGCTTTAGTGTTTTGAGTATAACTCACAAACTACAAATTAGATTGAGCTGTAATTGGTGGCATATGAAAGTAGACTTACAGAGATTTCCATAAAGAGTTGAATCATCCAAAACAAAGTTCCGACCAAGGAGATATGGCCTTCGAAAGTGGACCCATGTGATTCTGGAATCAAATCAGCATAGCTTCGGATCTCTGAATATGGCTCACAACCAAAAGAAGTAAAACGTGCCTCGACCCAACCAGATATGCACCTCAAGTCTAGATCAACAGAAATATCAAAAGAACTGAAAGAGGAAGAAAATTGCCTCGAGCCAGATAGGAAACCTCGAGGGTACTGAAGACAGAGAGATAGAACAAAGGAAAGCAGTGTTTGCCTCGAGTTAGATTATCTACCTCGAGTCAAAGGGCAAACAGAAAGTTGGACGTTTTGAGAAGGGTTTTTGCCTCGAGTCAGAAGCTCCTCCTCGAGTTAAATTGAAGACAGAAAGTTAGAAGAATTGAGAAGACTTTTTACCTCGAGTCATAATGTTCACCTCAAGTCGGTAAGTGGTCATCCTATTTGAGAAAAACTCTTGCTGTCAATTTACCTCGAGTCAGTTATGCAGCCTCGAGTCAGTCTCTTAAAATTACACTGGTGAAAATGGTTATTGCCTCGAGTCGCCAGGAATGGAGCCTTGAGTCGACAACCTCGAGTTAAGGAATGTCGCCTCGAGTCGGGCACCTCGAGTGAAGGTAAATTTTTGCCTCGAGACTGATCTTTAAACTTACAATTACTGTGATGTTTCATGGCCTCGAGTCAGTATTGTTTATGCCTCGAGTTGAGAACCTCGAGTCAGCCTTATACTTACCTCGAGTGGAGGTTCATGCTTGTGCTCCTCTTTCATCGCGATATACTTCGAGGTTACAAGAATGTTGCCTCGAGTTAACGACCTCGAGTCAGAGTAAGTGATGCCTCGAGTTATTTACGCATCTGGATCACTCAGCTTGAATATTACCAATTGATTACCTCGAGTCTGTAAACACATTACCTCGAGTTAAAGCTGTCTCTGTTTCAGCGTATGATTATCATTGAATATAGAATGTTGCAAACACAAATCATATACTTCAATATTACCTATGATATTTCTAATCTTCTTCCTGAGAGTTTTTGCAAGATACACAACCAGGATCAATGTCTCTAACTTTGGCGCACTAACAAAGACAAAAGACAGAGCCCGACAAAAAGGTTCTTATCTCAAAGTGCCCATACCGCAAAAGCAATTGTATCAATATTCTAAGCCATCTTCCATCCGAGAGCACGTGAATAACAAGCTGTAAAGACATTCCATTAAGCAAACATTCTATCATGGCTAAGCTGGAGGCGCGGGTGTCTAAGCATCTTCAATGGACATATTCAAACATTCAAACGGGCAGATTCAAATCCTTCAACGGTCCTCAATCTTTAAGTACTATAAATACCCGAAGGATTGAATTCATCAATGGCAGACATAGACGCACACACAGACAAAGTATTCAAAGCGATCCATTTATAGTCTGTACATATCTTCGATATTATTGAGCTTCGGTGTTTATTATTCATCTACTCGTGAGAGAGTTCAAACACTTATTTGATTAGTGTGTTGTAAAATCTTAAGGTTGTGGAACCTTAAGTGTGGGGGTACAATTACAACTTGTAAGGGGAGTGAGTCCAAGAGTGAAAGGATCATCCTTCGTTTACGAGTGTGTAATTGTGTCTATAGTTATTTGGTTACAACTTGTAAAGAGGGTAAGTCCTAGTGAGAGGATTACTCGAGAGTTCCAGAGTGTGTAATCAAGTTACGAGATAGTGAAATCCCAGAGTGTTTTTGGGTATTGGATGTAGGTCAAGAGTTGGACCGAACCAGTATAACCTCTTGTGTTCATTGCACTTCTCTCTATCTCTGTTTTAAGTGTTCTTGAGCAATAAGCAAAAGAATTTCATTAACACCTATTCACCCCCCCTCTAGGTGATATTCCACCTTCAGCTTAGATTTTAGATTCTCCAATTCCTATTGCCCCTACTCAAGGGTAAGCCTAAGAAGAAGGGCAAGGGTAAGCCTATGGAGATAGACAAGCTCAAGCCTAAAGACAAGCCCAAGAAGAAGAAGGGCAAGGGCAAAGGAAAGGGGAAGTTTGAAGATACTACTATATGCTTCCATTGTTAAAAGGAATGACATTGGAGGAAGAACTGCCCATTAAACCTTACAAGCGTCAATGAAAAGAAGCATGATGATGTTTATACCTTTGGTACTAAAGAATCCTAGGAAAAATGAACTTATTGGTATTCAAGTTAAGAAGCCAAAGTTGGATAATCGATCATATCCTTGGCACTGTAGGTTGGGACACATTAATGAGACAAGATTGTCTAGACTCCAAAATGATGATTATCTAGATTCCATGGATTTTAAATCCTATGGGCCTTATGAATCTTGTTTGGCTGGTAAAATGACGAAGACCAAGCTTGAGAAGCTCCTGAGTCACATAGCCAATAAGTTGTTAGAACTCATTCATTACCCATGCCTAATCAAGCTAGAGGAGGATACTCCTACTTCATCACCTTTACTAATGATAAGTCTAGATTCTGATGTGTATCTTATAAGACATAAATTTGAAGCTTTGAAAAGTTTAAAGAGTTTAGAAATGAAGTAGAGAAACAATTTGGCAAGATGATTAAGACACTTTGACTTGATCGAGGTGGCAAATATTTGAGTTAGGAGTTTCAGGATTATCTAACAGGGAATGGGATTCTCTCACAGTTGACGGCTCCAAACATACCATATCAAAATGGTGTGTCTAAAAGGAGAAACTTGTTACACCCCTACCAGCCTCATCCTCTCGGGTGGCGGGTTAGAGGGATCATTTATTTAGTTGTTACCTTACCTTTAATTATTTCCATATTAACATGCATCAGAGTATTATGCGGCAGAGTGTTGGATCGGTTTGGACGAATACGTAATACTGGTAAAAGTACGATAATCAAAAAGTAAATGGTCCCCGTAGGGTTAGGGTACAGTAATCCAAAGTAAGTACCAACAGTAAGTAAAAATATACAATCATCCAAAATGTAAAATACTAAAAGTGATAGAGCATCCCCGATTTCTTCAGTCCTCAACTCCATGCTTTACCTCATATCTCCAAATCAGCTCATCTAGATCCACTTGTGTCCCTAGCACGGTTTGGAGTTCAAAATTGAACCTCAAAGTACTGTTAAACTCATATACAATATGTATGCAGTGCATGTATGCAATCCACAATTAGAAAAGTCACAACATCACAATGGTAAACACACCACATGCATTTAGAATTACAATCAACACACCGTTGGGCTACCTTACCAAGGTAAGCCCTGGACTTGTTTATGTCTACAAAATTGGGTGAGGTGAGCCAAAAGAAAGCAAGACCTTAGCTAATCGGTAACTTGAATTAACCGACATAAAAATAATCGTTTTGTAAGTTTTATGTTGAATGTATATTTGATCAAACCCCAAAGTCAAAGTCTTCTTGTCTCCTAAATATATATTTGTTATTTTTCTCATCAGTATTATAACTAGTCATACACTGTAGAGTCTTCTACTTGGGTTTCATTATTAATGGATTGATTTTATTTTAAATTTCCATGACATTGATCGAAGTTCTTGTATGAAATCCCAACCAATGGGGATTTTAAAGTTATTTTAAATTATGTGATCGTGTGTGGCCGATAGATGTAATTTTCCCTCACATTCATTGTCAGGAAACGATGTCGTGTCATGTGTTTTTTCTTTAAGGCTCGATCTATTAATAGGAAAAATTCACATCAAGACCCTTTTAACAGAAAAAATCCCAAAAAAGGCTCCAGGACCTTTTCTGGTATAAATTCATTAAACATTAATAACTAAATCAATACCCTATAACAACTAAATCAGTCGCATTAACAACTAAATCAGTCACATTAACAATAATATTAGCCCCGGTTAACAACTATATCAGTCCCGTTAACAACTAACGTTTTAATGAAAAATCCTAAAAAGGGCCCTGGGGCCTTTTTTAGAATTTTTTCTGTTAAAAGAGCCCCAAAAGTGATTTTCCCCTATTAATAAGTGTACTACCAACAAGATGTTTTATATATATATATATATATAAAAAGATTATAAGTAGTATTATTCATCCTTCTCAATAAAAAAAAAAAAAAAACTAGTTTGGGTGCTTTGATGAGCACTAAAACCTCATTAGATCAGGACATCCAAACTTAATATTTTCAATTTGTAATTTTTAAATAAATCTCTGACTATGTAGATCAAATGTTAATGTCCACATCTGATGATGTTTTACGTTGGAAAGCTTTCCTCTTCCTTTCACATCATATTCTCTTCTCTTCTCTTTATTTAACCATTAGATCAATACTTGAATTATTCAGATTTGATCTCTTATAAAATTATTATTCAAATATTTAATTTTAAACAGAAAATTAATTAATGAAATACATATTGCTAAACTTTTGATATGAATAATTCAATACTATAATAAATAAATTAAAAATAATATTTTATATAAAATTAAATAAATTTGAACCATTCAAATGTTGAAAAGGAAGAGGAAGGATTCCGAACCGTAAATTTCTCCTAAAACATCAAAGTCAATCTAGAAATTTCCCCTAAATGATCAAAACACAAGAAACTTAGAAGAGAAGTTAGCAATAAAAAACAAATTTTGCAAACACCACCAATCCATTGTCATGCTCCGAGGGACAAAAAACAAGAGAAAAACAAGAAAAATATAGTACCTCCAATTACGATGCACCACCAGTAACTCTTCCATTGAAGATTTCAATGGTGTCGCCCTAAGCAACTTGGTGCCATCGAAAGGACTTTTCGTCATCCATTACATTCTGTCCATAAATGAAGAAATAATCATCGGAAGGTAGAGCAAGTTGATACCGTTGTTGCAACTTGTGAAGCTCCTTCCTCAACTCCCCCACATTTTCACATGGATTCACTTCCATTGGTATCTTCTTTTTCCCACACTTGCTTAGAACCATCAACCTCAACTTTTATGACCCGCTGCCTCACCCTCTGCCTCTCCCATTTTTATTCCCATTGCCTGTCGCCCGCACCGACACAGGCAATGGTCTCTGTTGTGGACCTATGTAATGGGTTCGACAGAATCTAGGCCCAGTAAGGGCACTTTATGACAAGATCATCCTCAATCAGGTAAAATATCAATCATCTCATGGTCAAGCCTTTAATCCTGGATAGTACAGGTAGTAGAACGGAAGTTATGCAGCTCGTGAAGTGACACGATTGGGAGATGAGGCGAAAGCACAGAGGGGAGACTGAAACCCTAGGCGATCACTATAAATAGGAGGACATTCACCAGGTGTGATTGACCCATTCTCTATTCCATTATTTATTATTCAGTCACACTGTGTACACACCCCACCCTCAGGCGAATCGCCACTCCTGTGTTGCACAGTGCTCTGAGAGCACTCTGTGATAATCTTCTTCTCATGGGTGTTTAACTCATTGACATCCCTGAGGAGCCCATTGATCCAATATTAACATTCTCTAACTCATTAAAGCTAGACATTTGTGTTCTATACCAGAACATTGGCGCCGACCGTGGGGACTGTAAAGTTTGATTCCCAAAGCACGAAAAGCCATTGAACTATCATTGAAAATGGTCGCAAACACTAGAAGTCGCAGTCAAGCAACCCGGCAAGACCTGTTGCCAGTTGGCAGATTTTGTGGTCCCGGACACAGACCATGTCACCATGGAAACTGAATCTGAGACATTGGATATGGCGAGTTCTCCACTTCCTGAGAACATGGTGATCCAACAAATTTGTCCGCCAATTCAACCGCAAGCTGCCCCGTTAGAATTTCAAGTGGAGCATCCAGACATTCGAACGTTACAATCCACTCTCGAGTCGATGATGAATCGGATGGAGGAGATGGAAACTCGAAATCGGCAACAGATAGAAGAAGATATCCGACTTATCCAAGAGGAGATGGATCATCATAACGCCATCTAGAGACAGGAGGAAGGTTGAAGGTTGTGGCAGTTGTTGCAAGAACATGCTGGATGGATTGAGCACATAGTGTTAGTATGTAGGTGTCCTAGAGACAATCTGTTGAACACCTTGTACTGTTTGATATTTCATGATTAATATATTTGAGCATAATTTATCTTTATCATATTTATGTCTCGCCTATATTTTTGGTTAATATGAGTTTAAAGATAAAGGCCCAAGGAATAGAATAGGTGTTCGCTCGATGATCTATGATAGAGATCATGATCATGAGGAATCGAGGACACTACATGTCTATTGCCTAAAACTTGTTCCTAGTCTTGAGTCACCAAGAAAGGGCATTGGTGATCTCAATAAGACTAATGACGACATCATCTACTTGTATAGTGATACGAGGTAGGGACCTCATGGAATGCAGGTATAGTGATACCTTAGCTGATGTCGTGGGTGGATCTGTTAGAGAACAGATAGCACTGAACTGACCCGCTGAGAGACTCCACAAGGATTCATTGTAGAGAGTATCATTGGATTTGTAATGTCTCTCATCATTTGGTAGTGCTGATCATCTTAGACTTGAGGATGTCATCGAACACTATGTCCTAGGGTTATACCAACTCTATCCGCCTGAAATATGGGGAGAACAGTGTACTCTTGGGTATAACTTGAATACATGAGTATAGATGGACATGCCGAAAGGACTTACAATCCCCTACAAGGGATTAGTTGTTCACAAGACCGGTAGGGCTTGGATGACTTCTAGTTGACTCGGGAATCTATGCATAGTAAGTGATTATGAAGAGTCATGATCGTCTTAGAGTCAATAGAAGAATATTCCTAGTTACGTGTAATAGCTACATTTAGTCAATCAAGAGAGATGATACTCTATTCTTGCTCTCGACTAAATATGAACAACGTTGTAAGGATGATACATGCACAAGATCCAAATTAGAAAGGTAGATCACTTGATCAACTTGATTAGTTAGGGACTGCAAAGCATTGCTAGTGTCTTATGTAGTCATTAGATAAATTGACCTATTAAAGGAGTTTAATTGGTTCAAGTTTATCTATGTCGATGTAATTGGGCCTAATGGGTCACACACTAAGATTATTCTTGATTGCATAGTTTAGCAAGTTTGGACCAATAATTGTTATTGGGTTTTATCAAGGCTATTGATGTAATTGGGTTAGAACTTGAAGCCCATTATAAAGAGGATAAGAGATTAAGGATAATTTATGAATTATCCAAGGTTTATCCCAATCGGATTGGATAAAGATAATAATTAATTAATAATTATTCATTCATGTGAATAGTGTCAAATGAATAGTAAAGTACTATTCATATATTTACTATTCATGTATAATTAATTATAAGAAGCACTTCTTGAAAGAATTAATTATTCAAGAATCACTTCTTGTAATAATTGATTTTTCAAGAAGCTTTGGATTTGAAGTAGAAATGAATATGTGGCTTTCATCATTGAAAGAAGAACATGTGTACGGTTCACCCGCATTTTCATAAATAGAATTCATTTCTTCATTCAAAAACACACCTCTTCTCTCTTCTTCCTCTCACTTCCTCTTAAGGAAGTTCTCTTCTAAGGCTTAGTAGTCTTTATAGTGCTGAGGTAAGAGATCCAAACTCTTGAGCTCTCTACTTATTCTTTGCTATGGCATCCAAGGTGTCGGGAATTCAAGGAGAAGGAGTTCTCATTTGATCGGAGATAATCGTGTGGATCAACGTTAGAGGACATCATACTTTTTTGACGTCTTCAAGTGATCACGGTATTCTGAAACCCTGTATGTGTTTTAACGAGCAGATCCTTAATATGTATTGTAAAGAGTTACGGTACGTGGTTCATGGTTCATGAGAATAGTATTTCCACATGGCGCAGTAAATATTATTTAACTGAGACAAAATTTTTTGAGTATGCTCTGTGGTCATGCTTAGTCGATCTGTCACATCGAAAAGAATTAATCTTGGGCATAAATATTATTTATTGGGCGCAAAGAAAAATTATTTACCCGGCAAGAAAAAATTATTTACCTTTACGGTAAATATTATATCTTTGATACGGTAAAAATATTTGTAATGGTACTATTTACATGAATAGTATTACTATTCACGCAATAAAAAATATTTACCTTCACAAATATTATTTTGTCGGTATAAAAAAATTATTTACCAAACGGTAAAAATATTTTACTTGGTACTATTCATATGAATAGTATTTACTATTTACATGAATAGTAAATGTCAATGTGGGTTCCGCAAATACAGAAAAATTTTGTTTTTCAACCTCGTGAACATATTGCTTGAATGTCAAGCAAGAACAATTTTAACCTTCAAGTGGTATCAGAGCCTGGTTCGTTACCGCAAACATGTGGGGTTATTCCTATTGAATTTTCAAAAGAGTTTTTGAAGTCTACAATTTTATAAACAAGATTTTGAATCTTGATTATGAAATATGGTTAATCATCAAAGTGTTGATGATTTTCATGTAGATGATTCAATGATTATTTAGGATTTGCAAATTGATTGTGTATATGTTTCTAACTTTTTGTAGGAACAAGGACTATGAGTTTAAATTTCAAAGTTTTGAATTTTGAAATTACGACTAGTATGCATGATAAGACAAGCCGTATAAAATTAACTATGTGATAGTTAGTAAGTTTATATGTCTAATTATGCATGCAAGATAAAATTAATTATGTGATAATATGATGAGACCGAAAAGAATCCCTCACGAAAATTATCTAGCATGTTTGATTGTTTCCCATCATTGGTGGTACTTAAAATCCCTTCTAAATGGTAGGACTCTCTAGCTCAGCTAAGACCTATCTTTTCGTTGGGTAAATAGTGCCATTTGAAGTGTATGACACTTAGAATGATGGTTTGTGCTAGAATAGATGTATAGTCTGCAGGCTCAGCCGAGTCTATACATTTATGGCAATAGTGCCAGGTTGTTACATAGTGATGTGACACTAAGTGACAAGGTGTTGTCAACCTGATGATCTAAGAGAAGACATGGAGATGTTGTTCATTAACCCACTAGACAAATTGGTTTTGCAGGCTCAGCTAGAAACTAATGAATCTAGTCATTCTCTTAGCCCACTACGAATATTCTTTATGAAGGATAACCTTAAATCAATAACTGAGGATCATTGATTTTAGAGAAATAGTGGGAGGACCATATACATTTAAAAGTCTCTGTATTTGGTTGTTTAAAATTCATGAAATACTCATATTAGTCCATCTTTTATTTTCAGCATCTGTGCCAATGGCTGGAACTTTTAATTTGCGTTCTATTCTGGATACTAATAAGTTAACTGGACCAAACTTTCTGGACTGGTATCGGAATGTAAAAATAGTTTTACGTTCTGAAAAGAAAGCTTATGTCATAGATTCTCCAATTCCTGTTGCTCTACCCAAGGGCAAGATGGGTATGATCGGTTGGTGGGAAACCCATAAACAAAGACCTAGCGAGACAATGAGCGGGCGGTTTGTATCTTGTTGGCGTCAATGTCCGCGAGCTCCGGCGTCAGCATGAGCATATGGATGCTCCCTCTATAATCTTGCATTTGCAAGAGCTTTATGATAAGCAAGGGAGGACTGAGCGCTTTGAGACCTCTAAGGAACTGTTTGGCTGCAAGTTGGCTGAAGGCATGACGGTTGGACCACATGTTCTCAAAATGATTGGACTTATAGAAAAGCTTGCTTCTCTTGGTTTTATCATGAATAATGAGCTGAGTATTGACTTGGTCTTGCAGTCTTTGACACTTTCATTTAATGGGTTTGTGGTCAATTATTATATGAATAAGGTGGAATCAACACTTCCTGAGTTGTTCAATCTACTGACCACTGCTGAGGGTGCTATTAAAAAGAATAGGACCCAAGCTCTTTTGATTGATGGGCCTTCTAAGGGTAAGGGCAAATCTGTGCAGACAGACAAGTTCAAACCCAAGGGTAAGCCCAAGAAAAAGAAAGGTAAGGGAAAGGTAAAAGGAAAAACTAATGACAAAGCTTCTGCTGTATGCTTACATTGTCAAAAAGAAGGACATTGGAAGAGGAACTGCCCATTGTACCTTGCGAGCCTCAAGGAAAGAAGCATGGTGATGTTTCCGCCTGGTATGTTCACTATAGAAATTAATTTTTCAAGTGTTGATTTAGCTTCTTGGGTATTAGATACCGGTTGTGGTTCTCATATCTGCAATTTGTTGCAAGTTCTAAAGAATCCTAGAAAGTTGAGCAAGAATGAGGTGAATCTCCGTGTTGGGAATGGAGCAAGAGTTGCTGCATTAGTTGTAGGAGATGTAGACCTTGTATTGCCTACGGGCCTTGTATTGTACTTGAATAATTGTTTTTATGTTCCTTCTATATCTCGAAACATAATTTCTATTTCCAGTTTGGAACAATCTGGTTTTCACTTTATAATAAAGGATGGCAAGTTTGCTATCATTAAGAATGATCTTGTTTATGCTTGCGCATCTAGAGTGAATGGATTATATGTTTTAGATTTAGAATTGAATAGTGAAATTCTTAACGTTCAAGTTAATAAGAAACCAAGATTAAATAATCGATCCTATCTTTGGCACTGTAGGTTGGGACACATTAATGTGACAAGATTGTCTAGACTCCATCATGATGGATATCTAGATTCCATGGATTTAGAATCCTATGGGCCTTGTGAATCTTGTTTGGTTGGAAAGATGACGAAGACCAAGCTTGAAAAGCTTGTGAGTCATAGAGCCAATGAGTTGTTGGAACTCATTCATTCTGATGTTTGTGGGCCCATGTCTACACAAGCCAAAGGAGGATATTCCTACTTTATCACCTTTACTGATGATAAGTCCAGATTCGGATATGTGTATCTTATGAAACACAAATCTGAGGCCTTTGAAAAGTTCAAAGAGTTTAGGAATGAAGTAGAGAAACAACTTGGCAAGATGATTAAAACACTTCGATCGATTGAGGTGGCGAATATCGAGTCGGGAGTTTCGGGATTATTTAAGAGAGAATGAGATTCTTTCACGGTTGACGGCTCCATACACACCACATCAAAATGGCGTGTTGGAAAGGAGAAACCGAACCTTACTTGATATGGTACGGTCTATGATGAGTAGTACGAAGCTCCCAAAATCATTTTGGGGATTCGCCTTAGATACGACAATATACCTTCTTAATAGGGTTCCATCAAAATCTGTTCAGACTACTCCGTATGAGATATGGAAGGGCCGGAAGCCCAACTTGAGTTACCTCAAGGTGTGGGGTTGTCCAGCTTATGTCAAGACCCTAACATCAGATAAATTAGGGGCTAAGAGCACTTTGTGCTATTTTGTAGGATATCCCAAGGGAACTAAGGGATACTACTTTTCTTGTCATGAGGATTACAAAGTGTTTGTATCCAAGAATGCTATATTTCTTGAGGAGGATTTACTTTCTCAAGCAGATAGTGGGAGTAAAGTAGAACTTGAAGAAATTCAAGACCTACAAGAACAGATAACAGAACCCGAGTCTATTGATCAGGCGATGCCTCAATTAGAGGTTTTAGACACCCAACCCCGTAGGACATCTAGGATAAGTCATCAACCTGAGAGGTATGGTTTTGTGATTGAGAATCATCAAACTGTTGAGGATGACGAACCTACTTCCTACACTGAGGTGGTCAAAGATGTTGACTCCTCATAATGGCATAAAGCCATGGAATCTGAAATAGATTCGATGCATCAAAACAAGGTATGGACCTTGGTTCCACCACCTGAGGGAATAGTTCCTATTGGGTGTAAGTGGGTCTTCAAGAGGAAGAGCGTGCTGATGGCAACATTCAAACCTATAAAGCTAGGTTAGTTGCGAAAGGTTATCGTCAAAGGCAAGGTATTGACTATGATGAAACTTTCTCTTTGTTGCCATGATCAAATCTATTAGGATCATGCTAGCTATAGCTGCATATTATAATTATGAAATTTGGCAGATGGATGTCAAAACCGCCTTCTTAAATGGTTTTTTGAAGGAGGAAGTGTATATGACACAACCGAAGGTTTTGAATCTAAAGGCCAAGAGCATATGGTATGCAAACTTGAAAATCAATATATGGGCTTAAGCAAGCTTCCGGGAGTTGGAATCTTCGTTTTGATGAAGTCGTTAAGAGTTATGGCTTTATAAAGAACGAAGATGAACCATGTGTTTACAAGAAGGTTAGTGGGAATAATGTTGTTTTCCTTGTGCTATATGTGGATGACATATTGCTTATTGGAAATGACATACCTATGTTACAGTCTACGAAAATTTGGTTGTTAGAAAACTTCACCATGAAGGATTTGGGAGAAGCAGCCTATATACTTGGAATTAAGATCTATAGAGATAGATCCAAAAGGTTGCTTGGGTTATCCCAATCCACGTACATAGATAAGATGCTAAAGAGGTTTAGCATGGAAGGGTCGAAAAGGGGTTTTCTTCCTGTCAATCATGGAATACATCTTTCCAAGTCCATGTGTCCTAAGACACAGGATGAAAGGAAACGCATGGAAAGGATTCCATATGCATCTGCAATTGGATCTATCATGTATGCTAGCTATGTACGAGACCAGATGTCTCTTATGCTTTGAGCATTACAAGCAGATTCCAGTGACCCGGAGAAGGTCAACTGGACAACAGTGTAAAGACGATCCTAAAGTACTTAAGAAGGACTAAGGATCAGTTTCTGGTTTATGGTGGTTGTGATGAGTTGAAAGTGAAAGGGTTCACTAATGCCAATTTCCAGAGTGACAGAGATGATTTAAAATCCCAGTCTGGTTTTGTCTACGCCTTAAATGGTGGAGCAATTTGTTGGAAAAGTTCCAAGCAAGAAACCACGGCGGACTGCGCTCACAGAGGCTGAATACATAGCGACTTGAAAGCGGCTAAGGAGGCGATATGGATCAAAAAGTTCATTGGTGAACTTGGAGTGGTTCCTAGCATTGTTGAACCAATACCTTTGTATTGTGACAACACTTTGGAGCTATAGCTCGGGGCAAAGAACCCGGCTCTCATCGTGAGATCCAAACATGTGCTCCGCAAGTATCACCTCATTCGAGAAATTGTACAAAGACAAGATATAAAGATGGACTATGTTCCTACTGATGATAATTTGGCTGATTCTCTGACAAAGGGTCTTTCTCAGAGAAAGCATGATAGTCATTATGAGTCATTGGGTTTGACACGTCAACCAGATTGGCTCTAGGCCAAGTGGGAGATTGTTAGTATGTAGATGTCCTAGAGACAATCTGTTGAACACCTTGTACTGTTTGATATTTCATGATTAATATATTTGAGCATAATTTATCTTTATCATATTTATGTCTCGCCTATATTTTTGGTTAATATGAGTTTAAAGATAAAGGCCCAAGGAATAGAATAGGTGTTCACTCGATGATCTATGATAGAGATCATGATCATGAGGAATCGAGGACACTACATGTCTATTGCCTAAAACTTGTTCCTAGTCTTGAGTCACCAAGAAAGGGCATTGGTGATCTCAATAAGACTAATGCGACATCATCTACTTGTATAGTGATACGAGGTAGGGACCTCATGGAATGCGGTATAGTGATACCTTAGGCGATGTCGTGGGTGGATCTGTTAGAGAACGATATAGCACCGAACCGACCGACCGAGAGACTCCACAAGGATTCATTGTAGAGAGTATCATTGGATTTGTAATGTCTCTCATCATTTGGTAGTGCTGATCATCTTAGACTTGAGGATGTCATCGAACACTATGTCCTAGGGTTATACTTTGACTGTACAACTCTATCCGCCTGAAATATGGGGAGAACAGTGTACTCTTGGGTATAACTTGAATACATGAGTATAGATGGACATGCCGAAAGGACTTACAATCCCCTACAAGGGATTAGTTGTTCACAAGACCGGTAGGGCTTGGATGACTTCTAGTTGACTCGGGAATCTATGCATAGTAAGTGATTATGAAGAGTCATGATCCGTCTTAGAGTCAATAGAAGAATATTCCTAGTTCTGTGTAATAGCTACATTTAGTCAATCAAGAGAGATGATACTCTATTCTTGCTCTCGACTAAATATGAACAACGTTGTAAGGGATGATACATGCACGAGATCCAATTAGAAAGGTAGATCACTTGATCAACTTGATTAGTTCTGGACGCAAAGCATTGCTAGTGTCTTATGTAGTCATTAGATAAATTGACCTATTAAAGGAGTTTAATTGGTTCAAGTTTATCTATGTCGATAACTAATTGGGCTAATGGGTCACACACTAAGATTATTCTTGATTGCATAGTTTAGCAAGTTTGGACCAATAATTGTTATTGGGTTTTATCAAGGCTATTGATGTAATTGGGTTAGAACTTGAAGCCCAATTATAAAGAGGATAAGAGATTAAGGATAATTTATGAATTATCCAAGGCTGTATCCAATCAGGATTGGATAAAGATAATAATTAATTAATAATTATTCATTCATGTGAATAGTGTCAAATGAATAGTAAAGTACTATTCATATATTTACTATTCATGTATAATTAATTATAAGAAGCACTTCTTGAAAGAATTAATTATTCAAGAATCACTTCTTGTAATAATTGATTTTTCAAGAAGCACTTTGGATTTGAAGTAGAAATGAATATGTGGCTCACATTGAAAGAAGAACATGTGGCCACGGTTCACCCGCTGTTTCTATAAATAGAATTCATTTCTTCATTCAAAAACACACCTCTTCTCTCTTCTCTCCTCTCTCTTCCTCTTAAGGAAGTTCTCTTCTAAGGCTCTAGTAGTCTTTATAGTCTTGAGGTAAGAGATCCAAACTCTTGAGCTCTACTGCCTTATTACTGCCTAGCAAGCATCCAAGGTGTCGGGAATTCAAGGAGAAGGAGTTCTCATTTGCAATCAGGAGATAATCGTGTGGATCAACGTTAGAGGACATCATACTCTTTGACGTCTTCAAGTGATCACGGTATTCACGAAACCCCGTATGTGTTTTAACGAGATCCTCCTTAATATGTATTGTAAAGAGTTACGATGCGTGGTTCATGGTTCATGAGAATAGTATTTCCACTTGGCGCGATAAATATTATTTAACGAGACAAAATTTTTTGAGTATGCTCGTAGGCGCAGACTTAGTCGATCTGTCACATCGAAAAAAGAATTAATCTTGGGCGAAAATATTATTTATTATGCGCGATAAAAATATTTACCTGCGATAAAAATTATTTACCTTTACGGTAAATATTATATACTGGTACGGTAAAAATATTTGTAATGGTACTATTTACATGAATAGTATTACTATTCACGCAATAAAAAATATTTACCTTCACAGTAAATATTATTTACTGGTACAGTAAAAATTATTTACCAAAATACTGGTACGGTAAAAATATTTGTAATGGTACTATTCATATGAATAGTAATTACTATTTACATGAATAGTAAATGTCAATGTGGGTTCCGCAAATACAGAAAAATTTTGTTTTTTTTTTTTTTGATAATAAGAAAAATTTTGTTTTTCAACCTCGTGAACATATTGCTTGAATGTCAAGCAAGAACAATTTTAACCTTCACATAGTTCGTAGCACGGAAGGGACGGGCTTTTGGTCCAAGCCGAGTTAATGTTTCGGTATCTACAAATGCCATAACCGCGCATACAAACCCCGTGGAAGGATTAGTGCTGGGTCAGGATCAAATCCTGACCGCTGAAGACGAGATGTTGAAGATACAGTCATTGGAGCAACGTGTCAAGATGCTTGAGAATCCACCATGGAATGCTGGCCGAGACGCTGCAAATCCGAGCAGGGATAGTTGCACAATGGCCACCCAGGCTGATATAAGGGTCCAAGAGGTTACTAAAGCCAGACATGATCACACTAATGGAAAGGAACCTGTCAGAGGCTGGGATCCACCCAAGGAGGACGCAATACTTGCATCACAATAGGTGTCGGTCTCTGATGATGAAGATAGGATGCCAAGTCCTTTTTTCGAGAAGATCATGGTCGCTCCTTATCCCAAAGGGTTAGAAACAAAGGACTTTCCAAAATACAACGGAAGTCAAGACCCACAAGTGCATGTGAGTAATTTCAAAATGGAGATCATGGTAAAAGGTTATGTTGGGCCCGTGATACCTCCGCTGTTCGCAGGGACACTGCAGGGATCTGCACAAATCTGGTTTAACTCCCTACCAGTAAACTCGGTGCCCGATATGAAGGACCTAGTAAAGAAATTTCTACTGAATTTCGTCACAAGCAGGAAACAGCCAAAGACCGAGTTTCAGGTTGGATAGGTGAAACAGTCACCCGGTGAAAGTCTGCAAAAGTATTTGGAACGTTTCAAAGATATGGCTCTTCAAGTGCCGAGGTTGAAGGAGGAAATCCATTTACACTGTGTCATGGCAGGCTTGGACAAATCGTCCCCCTAAAGAAATCAGTCATGAAACGTCGCCCAGAAACTTTGGTGGACTTCCGAGATCGGTCTAAACAATACCTAGAATTGGAGCAAATGGAAATCATGAGCCAAGTACCCAAGGAGAAAGCCAAAAGTCTGCCTTGAAAAACCCGACTATCACCCAAGAGGGGGGTGAATTGGGTGTCTGATAAAAACTTATCGTCTTTGAAAATCTTTTCGCAATTTACTAAAAGTAGTTTGTACGACAATAATGATTTATGAATCAATAAACAATCAATCAAATATGTATGATGGGAATATAAGAGATAAAGGAAGAGAATATGCAAACAGAGATTTATACTGGTTCGGCCAATCCTTGACCTACATCCAGTCCCCAAGCTTCACTTGAGATTTTCATTCCACTATCTTCTTTCAACTTGATTACACGCTCTGTACTCGAAGTAATCCTCTCACTAGGATTCACTCCCCCTTACAAGCTATAATCAATACACCCACTTGATTACACACTCTGCACTCGAAGTAACCCTCTCACTAGGATTCACTCCCTTTACAAGTTGTAATCAATACAATGGGTTTCCCACTCAAGATCACCCAATCTTGAGTAACTCTCAGATAGTATGGAAGGATGTTTACAATAAATCTTCTCTCTTAGAAGAGAATGAATAAACACTGAAGCACAATACAAATCATCTCACTCTCTATGATAAACTATGTAATCATTTGAAAAACAGAGAGTAAATAAGATGAAGATAAGAGTATGAGCATTTTAAAGTTGTAGGCTTGTGTCTTGCTCCTTCTGTCTTGAATCTGACTTCTTTTATAGGTAGAGATCAATATATGACCGTTGGATGAAGAAATATAGCCATTAGACTCATATGGAAACTAGCCTTTAGAACTTCATTTTCTGAACCAGCGACGAATACTCGAGTATTCATTTGGAAACTCGAGTATTGAGATGGAAACTCGAGTATTGGAAGATGATTTAACATTCGCTGCTTTTTGTCTGATGGAAACTCGAGTATTGAACTTACATACTCGAGTATTGCAACTTCTTGAACAAACCATCAACTTTTGAGGCTCATATCTCCCTGGTATGAACTTCATTTTAGTTCATTAAACTCTTGATAGAAAGATATGTGAGTCTACTTTCATATGCCACCAATTTCAGCTCAATCAGATTTGTAGTTTGTGAGTTACACTCAAAACATTGAAGCTTGGTTTGCTGTGTGGCATGGATTTATCTCTCAACTTCCAAAATTCATAGCTCTCTCATATGAAATTATTTGGGCTTAAATGTTATATCAAAATGACTAATTTGGAGTCTAGTTTCATATGCCACTGATTTTACCTCAATCGGATCTCTGGTTTGGAAGATATCATCAAATTACCAGACGTTGCCCGTGCTAAACGTGAAACAGAGCTGATCACCGCTGCATACTCGAGTATTGACTTGGAAACTCGAGTATTGCTAGTCCAGAGAGGCCAGAGATGCTGAAGACACTACAATACTTGAGTATTGATGAACATACTCAAGTTTTGACTCCAAAACTCGAGTATTGAGTTCTTTACTTGAGTTTTCTCATCCTGAAGCTGATTTTTGCTTACTTTAATTCTTAATTGAGCCATTCCAACTTCCATATGATCTTGGAGGCTTCTAGCATCAATATAAGAACTTGAATAATGATATCTTCATTCCATTCAGCAAGTTCTTCCTTTTTCCATCTCCCAACTTGATCATTCTTCATCATTTAATCTTCACATCTTCTTTGATTCAATCTCTTTCTCTAATTCAGTACTTCTTTATTGATATTTTTGTTGAATGTTCTCCGCCATTCAACTTGGACTCATCATTCTTTGCAAGTTCTACCTTCTTCAACATTTCCTCTTCTTCTGATTATTCCCAAAGTCCTTTGATAACTTCTTGCTCCATTGACATTCTGATATTCCCATTATATTGTGTGCAAGAACTTTTTTCTTCAATCTACTTTCTTGATTATTCTTACATCTTCTTCAATATCCATAAAGTCGAGCCTATGCTGAACTTGTTCTAGAATTTAATGTGTCGACTTTTCGTATCAGCACTATTCATGTATACTCCACTGTAACTCAAATATGATGAAGCTTCATTCCAACTTCAGTTTGATCATGGAGATTTCCAGTATCCCATATAAGAACATATAGTACAAGTTCTTCTTTCTTTAATCCCTTATCTCCTTTTCTTCTTTATGTAATCTCTTATCTCTTTCTTGATTATTCTCCATGATTCAACTTGGACTAATCAATATTAAACATAGTAGTTAGTCAATGTAGGAGATAAATGTATTATGTAAACTTTTTGTCTTAATAATGACATCTATATTAGACATCATCAAAACTAATCATATCTAACACGCCTCCGCGGGGCAAGGATTAATATGGTCATAACAAACAAGACCACAGAGGCCGAGGAGGAGATAACAAGCCTAGAGGAGGCAGGGCAAAAGGGAAGTATGATAGATACGCTCCGTTGAAGGTATCTCGAGCTCAAATCTGGAAGGAGGTATCCATGACAAAGATGAATAAAGTTGAGCGACTATGGCCACTGTGGAAGGTAGCCACCTTGGACAAACTCGGTACTGTGAGTTCCATGACCAACACGGTCATACCGCGGACACCTATTGGGATTTGAGAGACGTGATAGAAAAGTTCGTCTGAGAAGGAAAGCTCTGTTGTTATGTCATTCAGACGCAGGGATGACAAAACAAACGACAAGGAGGTCGGAGTAAAAGTCCGCCTCCTGAGAAGAAAAGGCGAGAGCAGAAAAACAAGGCGGAAGGCAGTGATGACGAGTTTCCAGACTTTAAATACGACTGTGTTGTCATCAGTGGAGGCTTCGGCGGTGGAGGAGACTCAGTTAGTCAGTGAAAGAAATACTTAAAGGAGGTCCTCTATGTTAGGGATCGCCCCGAGTTCAAAAATGACTCCATCAAGCCAAAACCACCAATGCTCGGCTTTACCAGAGAAGAACTGGAGGACGTAGCACCGGGCCACCATGACGGATTGGTAATCACGGGAACGATGGTGAATTGTGGGGTCAAGAAACTATTCGTAGACAATGGTAGTGCAGTGGACATAATCCTTTGGGATGCGTTCAAGCGCATGAGGTTTGACTCGGAGGACTTGAAGCAATGCAAGACTACTCTGACGGGTTTCAATGGACAAGATACCCGTCCAAAGGGATATATAGACCTCAAGTTGACCTTGGGGACCAAGGAAGCATTTAAGTCGGAGGACGTCCGATTCATTGTGGCTGACTTTCCCTCCCCATACAATATCATCCTAGGAAGACCTACAATACACGACTGGGATATGTTGATTTCCTCAAAACAGCAGAGGCTGAAGCTCATCAACAACAACAATCAAGTCGTCACTCTTAAGGGCGACCAGAAGGACTCTCAACAGTGCTACATCGAGGCTATTAGAGAAAACAAGAGTTCAAAAGTAGGGTGCTCAGACAAGGAGAAAGGAAAGTCAGTAAACAAATCTGTCCATGTGGTCGAGCTGGACCTAAGAAAAGGCGATGAAATCCTAAGGGCGGAACCAAATGGCGAAGTGGAAGACTTTATCCTGGGTGCGGAGGCGGAGCAGACTACAAAAGTCAGCAAGACTTTGGATCCCAAGATCCACGCAGATCTATAAGATTTCCTAAGCCAAAACAAAGACGTATTCGCATGGAAGCCATCTGAGGTACCTGGGATAGATCCCGAGTTCTACTGCCATAAGTTGGCGATCACCCCGGGGTCCACCCCAGTAGCACAAAAGAAAAGAAAGCACGGCTCGGATTGAGGCTTGGCTCTGGAAACGCATGTTTAGGAATTGATGGAGGCCGGCTTTATTAGGGAGGTGCAGTACATGACGTGGCTCTCTAATGTGGTCATGGTGAAAAAGCCCAATGGCAAATGGTGGCTTTGCACAGATTACAAAGACTTAAATAAGGTATGTCCAAAAGACGCCTTTCCCATGCCAAACATCAACCAATTGGTCGATAATTCCCCTCGTTTTCAACTCCTATCTTTTATGGATGCATACTTGGGATACAATCAAATCGACATGCACCCCGAGGATCAAGAGAAGATGGCTTTCATCACTGATAAAGCAAACTATTGTTACAATGGGATGCTGTTTAGCCTCAAAAACGTCGGAGCAACATACTAGAGGATGATGACACGGGTATTCAAGGACCAGCTGGGAAAGAATGTGGAGGTATATATAGATGACATGATAGTAAAGTACATAGAACTAGGGAACCATGTTCGAGACCTACAACAGACGTTTGACAAATTGTGAGCCTACCAGATCCGACTAAACTCGGCTAAGTGTGCCTTTGAGGTTCCGTTAGGCAAGTTTTTGGGTTTTTTTATTGAAAAACCAAGGTATCAAAGCCAACCTAGATAAATGCCAGGTGGTACTGGAGATGGAGGTGCCGACAAACAAGAAAGAAGTGCAGGGCACTTCAAGCGAGAGTGCGTTCTATTGTGACCAAAGAGTCTCGCGTTGTTAGACCCATTATTATTTCGGATGATGAAGAGATTGTCGCACCCCCTCTCCAACCTCCTAGTCCCAGCGCGCCTACCGCTGACCCCTCTCCTCTTTCCTCTAATGATGCATTGCGGCTGATGTGAATAACACTGAGTATTCAAACCAATACTCGAGTTTGGCTCATAGTGAAAAACTTGGAGTGCTCTCTGTAAGTTCAATACTTGAGTATTCAGAGGAATACTCGAGTATTGCTTAGCTTAGTGAAAATGAGCTACTCTCTGGCAAGTCAATACTCGAGTATCGAAACCAATACTCGAGTTTTCCTTTGACAGTAAGTTTTTCAACTCAGCAAGACAAACTTTAACTTGTATTTACAATTGTTAGTTATCATCAAAACACATAGAGAACTAACATTTTTTACACCCAAGGTATAGCGAGGTCTCTACATCACTGCACATATTACCATATGCATGTGATTGATCAAAAGCCCATTCTCCTACATCACAAATAATGTCCTTTGTGTGATCATCCATATCCGTGTCATTATCATCAAAGACCACTTCCCCATTTTGAGACCCACTTGGCATTTTTTCACCATGCCATACCCATACTATATAAGTCTTACAAAATCCTTCACAAATTAAATGTGTGTGTATAACTTCAGGACTTACTCGCCTCTCATTCAAACATTTTACACAAGGGCAATAAAACTTCCCACTATCATCATGGGCATTTTATTTAGCAAATTCTATAAATTACCTCACCCTATTTGATATTCAACACTCGTCCGTAAAGCATTTATCCAACCGTGATCCATAGTAGAATTCCTATAGACGGAAAGTTTTAACATACATAATCCAAAAAATGAAACTTGCATATAAAATAAGCCAACTCCAAATGCATATATATGCTCAATGTCGGTTATGTCTCTTTTTTTACAGAGAAACTTGCCTATTAAATGCATAACGAAGAATCACTTTTAGTCATAAATGTATCACAATGACTCCAAGAAGGAAAATAAATGCATGACGAGGTAATTAAATGCACCGCATGAAGGTCTTGTGGACTTACCTGTAGCATATAAATTCAAATGCGTTTGCTGAGTCTTTCTTCTCTGGCCACAAAAAATGATGTTGCAAACAACAAGAGTAACCTAAAAACACTTGTTGGTCAGTTGGGTAGGTCTAAAGTGCAAATATAATCTTCAAAAAACAATATTCATGAACAACAGAGGAACCCACAAGAACATTTCATCGATTTCGTTCAACCCATGAAAAACCCAGAACGATAAGAAACAACGACGTGAAGCAGAGGCAGAAAGTGATTGTCGAGTGAGCAACGTGAAGCAGCGATGAAGCAACGCACAAACACTGGAGACAGAACCTAAGTAATCACTTTCGGCCCGACAAGAGAAGTTCAGAGAGGGAAATTTAATTTTCCGAGCGACATAGATATGTTTTAGTATTTTGGATTTTATTAAGACCGGTTAATTATAAAGTATCTGCTATATAATTTTATTAATTTAATTTTTAAGACCAGAGGTTTATAAAACTCCGGTCCTAAATTTTTACTATTCATTTCATTTTAAGATTAGAGTTTTATAAAACATCTGGTCCTAAAAGTCAAATACTTTTTAGACCAGTTACATATAAAGTATCCGGTCCTAAAGGTCCTCATTTATTAACCAACCCAATAAAAAGAGGATTGACTTTGGCGAGCGCAGCAACAACTGAATGAATAAAATAAAGGAAAACTGGAGAACAAGTTTCTTTAATTACTAGAGAATATGAACAACAAAAGACACAAGTTAAGTACTTAATGCTTCATACATTACTGGAGAAAATGCACGTACACAAGAAAAAAAGAAAAGAAAAACAAAATGAACATTATCAACGACAAGAATCAGACTAAACATCCTAAAGCTTATTAACCTCCAATGCCTTTGCGATATCGGCGTAAGCAGCATTAACTTCACGCCGGAGATCAACAAGTTCCTGGTATTGACCATACAGAGACTCTTTCAATATAAGGCAAAACTTTCAATACTCAAGTATCGATCATACAGAGAGTCACCAAAGTATTCCAACATGTGAATACTCGAGTATGGATTTGAATACTCGAGTATTGAACTAGAAGAAAGTTTTCAAAATTTACACATGTTTATGAATACTCAAGTATCCATTTGGATACTCAAGTATTGGTCATGCAGAGAGTCATCAAAGTATTCCAACATGTGAATACTCGAGTATGAGTTTGAATACTCGAGTATTGGGTTAACAGAAAGTTTTTCAAACTTTACACATGGATATGAATACTCAAGTATTGAAATGGAAACTCAAGTATTGACTTGGCAGAGTCTTCTCAAAGTTTTTTGAAAATATATGAATACTCGAATATTGATTTGGAAACTCGAGTATTGGCCATACAGAAAGCTTTGCTATTTTCAAATGTCTTGAATACTCAAGTATTGCTGGAATACTCAAGTATTGACTTGAAAAAGATTTCACAAAGTGTTTCTAATAATTTTCATACTCGAGTATTGAGTTCAAAACTCGAGTATTGGGCATATAGAGAGGTTCACTCTTTTTCAAATGATTTGAAAACTCAAGTAATGAATTGAATACTCAAGTATTGAGGTTTTGGACTTAAACTCATTTTCACATAAAGTTCAAAACTCGGGTATTGGATTTGAATACTCGAGTATTGCTCTTATTCAAAGAAATGGTCCAAAGGTCAAAACATGAAGTACCTCTCTAGAAGAAGAATACTCGAGTATTGACATGTATACTCAAGTATTCACATTAGTGCACAATGACAAACTCGAGTATTGAGGAACATACTCGAGTATTGATCGCGGAGTTTGAAAATCAAGTCTGACGAATTTGTGAAATCTTCTTGTTTGATCTCATTGCTTCTCCTTTACATTCACTACTATACTTAACTATGTTTAATGAGTTTGTTAGTGAGTTTCAGATTGTCTAGAGAACATTAAATGGAGATTTGATCAAAAGCAAAAAGCATGTCATAACATTAAATGCAAGTCCAGAAGCTTTTATCCTTTTGAGCCCACATTCTCTACACATCTGCCAAAGAATTAATGTCTGCTTTCCCTAAGCAGTACTTGCTCTTCCAACGGATCTATTACAAGAAAAGTCAAGACTAATCCTCTGGGCAAAAGGAATTAACTCAACATTAGAGAGAGAAGACACCAAAGTGCCTCCAAAAGCTAGATTAACCTACCAACGGATACAATGGAGTTGGCAACGGTCATTTAATGCTCTCTTAGTATAAATAGAGTAGCATTCAATTCTTCTCAAAAACTAAGACTACAGAAAACGAAAATCATTCAAAGTTTCGAGCTACTCTTGAGTTTTCTTGTGTAAAGTATCTGTTGATACATTAAGCTTCAGTGTTTATATTATCCACTCCTAGAGAGAGTTTCTCAATTGTAAATCATTTATTGTAAGGAATCACAAGTCAGGGGACTTGGTAATTGGGTTCATTGATTGCAACTTGTAAGGGAGAGTAAGTTCTAGTGAGAGAATTACTCTTGAGTACAGAGTGTGAAATCAATCGTGATAGTGAAATCCCAGAGTGTTTGGGGACTGGATGTAGGTCAAGATATTGGACCGAACCAGTATAAATCTCTAGTATCTTACTATTCTTCTCTATCCTTTGTTCTGCTCTGTTTTAGTGTTTGAAAAACATAGCACTTCTGAAAGAATTTTTAAAATCCCCAATTCACCCCCTCTTGGTGATTAAGCTCCACTTTCAAAAAATACCAATTGTTGAACGCTGTATTGAAATTGGTAAGCTTGAAGGCACGTCATGGATGGAGAGACAAGAGTTTTTCTAAAATGCTTGACGCTTTTAAGGACATGCTTCCGGATGATAATGTGTTGTCGCATCGATACTACGATCTATGAAAATACTTTGTCTACTGAGGATGGAGTACAGAAAGATCCATGCATACCTGAATGATTTCATATTGTATAGAAAAGAGTTTGAAGAGAAGCAGAATTGTCCGATATGTGAAACCCCAAGGTACAAGTCAAATAAAGGGCCTGCAAAAGGTTGTGGTATCTTCCAATCATACCAAGGTTCAAGCGGTTGTTTTCTAATGAAAATGATGCAAAAAAATTGAGGTGGCATGTAGATGAGATTATTTCTGATGGAAAGCTTCGACATCCGACCGATTTTTCTTAATGGAAGAAAATTGATCAATTATTTCCAAACTTCGGCGAATAACCTAGGAAACTTAGGCTTGCCCTTGCACGAATGGCATGAATCCCTATGGAAGCCTTACCAGCATATATAGTTAATGGCTTGTACTCCTGATTATTTACAACTTATATCCTATATTATGCATGAAACGAAAGTACATCATGTTGTCTATGTTGATTTCAGGGCAAAAACAACCCGAAAATGACATTGATGTTTACCTTGAGCCCTTGATCGAAGACTTGAAGGAGTTGTGGGAAGAAAGGGTTGATGTTTTTGACTCTTTCAAGAAGGAGGTCTTTAAAATGCGAGCCATGATATTTTATACTATAAACGACTTCCCAACATATGGGAACTTGTCAGGGTATAATGTAAAAGGCCATAAAGCATGTCCGGTTTGTGAAGAAGGCACATGCTACCATCAACTTCAACATGGAAGAAAAATGATTTATCTTGCACATAGGAGATTTCTTAGACGGGGCCATCCATATCATCGATTAAAGAAAGCCTTTTTTGGTGGCCAAGAGTATGAAGATGCTCCAGTGGCATTGACTGGGGAGCAAGTTTATGAAAAGGTGAAAAATATCAGTGTCATCTTCGGTAAGACTGCAAAGAGTAGAAAAGAAACAAATATATGGAAAAAGATATATGTATTCTTTGATCTTCCATATTGGTGCAATCTTGATGTGAGACACTGTATTGATGTCATGCATGTGGAGAAAAACCTATGTGATTGTATTGTTGGCACGCTTCTCAACATACAAGGTAGTTCCAAGGATGGTGTGAAGGCAAAATTGGATTTGCAAGTAAGGGGAATACGCGAAGACTTACATCCAAGGCCATATGGGAAGAGAACTTATTGTTTCCTGGCTTCTCATACTTTGTCTAAGGATGAGAAATGAAGTTTTTGTGAGTGTTTACATGACACAAAAATTCCCTCGGGGTATTCTTCAAATTTTAAGAGGCTTGTATCGATGAAGGACTTGAAATTAATAGGTCAAAAGTCTCATGATTGTCATGTATTGATGCAACAGCTACTCCCAGTAGCTATTCAAGGCATCGCCAAATATGATCTTCAACACATTTTGACTAGACTTTGTTTCTTCTTCAATTCGGTTTGTAGTAAAGTTTTTGTTGGAAATTATGCCCTAGGGGCAAGTCATTCTCTATTTAGTTATCATTTCATTTGCATGTTTATAGTGATAGCTGATCCTTAGATATATCTTATAGATTATCCTACATTTCCCTGGTCGGTCATCTACGCGGGAGCGAAGATGAAATAAGACCGGTATGACTTTGATGAGTATGGAGATACGAGTCAAAGTCATAGGCACTTGTAAGAGTACAAGGTGCTGGACCGACCCACTATGAGAAAGCTGCATGGATTTTGTCATAAGCTTATCTCATGTATAACCGCGTCACAATGCCCTATGACCTGAGATCATCATGGATTCCTACATGATGAGTCGCTGGTCTTTGACCTAGTCAAAAGTCACCTTTGACCGGGTAATGATAAAGGCTATGATCGGGATGAATGGTTTTCATGCAGAGGAATGTGAATGGTCAAGATGGAATTTGTCCCTCACATTTGTAGAGAGATAATACCGGGCCCCTCGATGAGTGAGTCTAAGAAATGTATGGCCATACTACAATGGAAAGGAGTTTCCATTTCTATTAGACTACTCGAGAATCGAGAAAGTAATGGTCAGGAACAAGAAGTTGACTTATCCATGCCTCATCCTTAAACAAATAATCGCGTGACAAAAGGGACGTGACATGGTTGTACGATAGGTTGTATCGTATCATCGATCCCCATATGAATTGGGTAGTCGCAATGTCTTGCTAGAGGCTGCTTGCGACTTGTGGGCTAGTACAGTATTGGCCCACTGCCAATCTCATATGGGCCTGCAGGGTCGCACACAAGAATAGCCGAACACGAGCAAAAGTGTCCAGATTCATTGAATCTTATATATGTATAAGATTTAATGAATATTGTATTTTAATATAGGGTGGATATATATATATATATATATATATTTCTATATATGTGTGTATATATATATATATATTTATTATTAAATTTGAAATAATAATAATATTATTTATAGATAATAATATTATTATATATAGTATTTAATTTATTTGATAAATTAAATAACTATAATAAATTGAGATATTGTATCTCGATTTAAATTTCGAATAAAGATATAGTATCTTAGATTTAATTAAATTGAGGTATAGTATCCCGATTTAATTGAATAAAAGATATCATATCTTAAATTTAATTAATAAAAATAAATTAAATCTATAGGCTTATAATTTGGATTAAATAAATATATTATAGATTATATCTATTTGATAGATTTAATTAATATATTTTTTTTAATTCAAATTTGAATTTCGAAATTAATTAGATTAATTTTGAATATATAATACGTCTAATAGGTTTTGAAAAAAAGACTACGGGACATTTAGTCGGGCGTATTAGAAAGCCGCGAGAAACCCTAAAGTAAAAGAAATACGCGAGAAAACCTTGAAGGCACTAGCACGCTACAGCCCGTATTCGGAGACTATTCGTGTGGATACCGGTAGAGGGGGATTCGCAGAGTCCGCTCCCGGTGATCGAGTAGATAGCCCACGTGTTCGATCGAAAGAAACGCGAGAATTTCACATAGGTATGATTAGGACTCTTTAACCTTGATTTAAACGTGGTTGAGCGATCCTCTTTGGGATTTGTAAAAGTTTTATAATTCCGCTGCGCGTACGGATCTCAACAGTTTTAGAGATTGAAAAGTTGGAAGAATTGAAGAATGAAGGATATCTTATCTTGTGCCACCTTGAGAAGCTTTTTGTTCCTACCTTTTTTTAACATCATGGTTCATCGAATTGTTCATCTAGTGATGGAGATAAAGTTGTGCGGCCCAATCCATTTACGGTGGATGTACCCAATTGAAAGATCTATGAAATTACTAAAAGGGTATGTGAAGAACGCATATCAGCTAGAAGCATCAATTGTTCAGAAATATGTTTCAGAAGAAGCCATGGAATTTTGTCAAAATTATTTGGCCAAAGTAAGACATATTGGGCTTCCTAAACGTCAGCATGCTGAAGGGGGTAGACGAGGGGCTTCAGTAAAGAGTGTGGATCCTGATGAATGGTCACAAGTCCAATTATACATCTTGAATAACGTTGATGAAGTTCAAGCCAGCATAGCTGCACATAAAGAAGCTTTAAGGAAAGAAAATCATTGAATGATTGAACAAAGGTTGATTAGGGAGCATAACAGAACTTTTGAAAATTGGTTCAAACAAAAGGTCGAGGGAGAGGAATGTGTTTCTCATACAATCAAATGGTTAGCACGTGGTCCTGAGGTTGATGTCATAAGTTGGAATTCGTATGTGATCAATGGTTATACATTTTACACGAAGTCCATAGATGATAGGAGCACCGTCTAGAACAATGGTGTTATGTTAGAGACTGAATCTATGCACTTCTCCAGTTCGAAAGACAAGAGGCCTAAATTGGCAGTCATGCCATATTATGGGGTTATTGAATAGATTTGGGAGGTGGACTATGTTAAAATTAGATTTCCCATTTTCAAATGCAAGTGGGTTAATGTCAATAATGGTGTTCAGATCGATCGGCTAGGATTTACATTAGTCGATGTCAATAGTAGAAGTTTTGGAGATGAACCTTTTATTATGGCACACCAGGTGAAACAAGTGTTCTATAACACCGATCAAGAAAATAAAATGTGGTCTGTAGCTCTCCAAGGAAAAAGGGTCATTGATATTGGTGAGGAAATTCATTCAAATTATGGTCTTCCTGAGAGTACTCCTTTTTCAAAGGGTCTACCGGACATGAACAAAGAAGATGAAGCGGATAATGAACCCGGCATAAGAAATGATCATCAATAAGGGACATGGGAGGATATCCCTTTATAAAAGAGTCAATTCATAAAGTAATATTCGTATGCAGAATTCTTTGAAAACTTTAAGGTTTTAACTATATTCCTTCTATGTTCTTAAACAATGTCACTGACTATGAAGTTTGTTCTTGTTTTATTTTTGTGGCAGGATCCGATCGAAAGGGGCATGTTATAAAAGAGGATGTTACGTTGTTGGGTAGGAATCAGATGAAGGCATGGTGAATATTATATTGGGTATGTATGTTGTTTTAGGTGTTGTATTTGTAATTCATTGTATTTGTAAGTTATCTTATTGTATATATTCATTTAGGTATTGTACTGTCATATTATAATCATTAATTAAGAGGCCATATAACTCATGGTGAATAATATTTGTATTCTTTTCCCAATTCAATTTATTCATTAATTAAAAGTTCAAATTTTAAAACCGGAAGTATTGATATGTCCGGTCTTAAAGGTTGATACATTAAGACAGGTGTACATATTAGCCCAATCTTAAAAGTTGGTCTTTTAGACCGGTGTATTTATACGTACGGTCTAAAAAGTTCAATTTTTAAGATCGGATGTACTAATTATCCAGTCTTGAAAGTTAGTCTTTTAAGACCGGTATAATTAGTCGTCTGGTCTTAGAAGTCGCTACTTTTTAGACCGAATTTATTTTTGTCCAGTCTTAAAATGTCAAAAGTTTTAGAGCAGCCTATTTTTTTTGTCTGGTCTTAAAAGCTGAGTTTTAGGACCAAACAAAAAATATATCAGGTCTATATAGTAAAACTTTTAAGACCAAATTTTATATATGTTCAGTTTAAAATAGTTTCTTTAAGACCGGGTCGATTCCAGTCTTAAAAGTTACAGACTTTTAATACCACCCGGAACAAGACCGGTCGCGTGTTCAGTCTTATGATGCCTCTTTTGTCCAGTCTTAAAACCCTTTTTTGCACTAGTGTACTTAAGAAGTTTGGATTGGAGCACTGCAATGGTGCAGACACTTCAATGAGTTCAAATGCTTCTTTGGATGCCGATGAAGAAGGGAAGGACTTTAACATAACCAAGTACAGAGGATGATAAGGTCTCTGTTGTATTTGACCGCAAGTAGACCAAACATTCAATTCAGCGTAGGAATGTGTGCAAGATTTCAAGCTGCTCCAAAGGAATCACATGCTGAGCATGTGAAGAGAATTTTCTGTTATCTAGCCGACACAAAGGAACTTGGACTTTGGTTCCCAAAAAGCTAACAAGAATTCTTGGTTGCATACTCAGAATCGAATCATGCTGGGTACAAGACTGATAAGAAGAGTACAAGTGAGCAATGCCAATTTCAGGGTGGATCACTTGTTTCCTGGTTCAGGAAGAAACAAACTACTATCATTTATTGAAGCTGAGTATATAGCTGCTTCAAGTTGTTGTGCTCGAATTCTATGGTTCAATCAACAATTATCCGATCTGGGAATCAACCTGAAGGAAGTTCCAATCCTCTGTGACAACACCAGCACAATAAGCTTGGTGAAGAATCCAGTTCAACACATAAGGACCAGGCATATTGATGTAAGACATCACTTTATCAGAGATCATGTGCAAAAGAAAGATGTCCAGGTGATGTTCATTCCTACACATCTTCAACTTGAAGAAATTTTCACAAAGCCACTCACAAAAGAACAGTTCAATTTCATCCGAAGAGAATTGGGAATGATAAATCCCAATGAACTGTAAGTAATGTTAGTTTATTGTAATTAATTATGTTTTGATGATTAACAAGACTAACTTAAGCATCGGAGTATATAGAATACATTTTTTGCAGGACTTTGTTGAAACAAGAAAGAACAGAGGTGATCAGAGTGGACTTGACTCAAGCCAACCTACATGTCAACTCGAGCCAATCCTAATCAGAGATCAAAGGAATCGTCAAAGGAGCAAGTTGACACGAGTCAGTAAGTGTCAACTTGAGTCAAAGGAAGGCAGAGAGTTAAACGAATGAGAGAGCTTTTTGACTCGAGCCAACCTTTCTCAACTTGAGCCAAAGGTCAACCCGAGAGTTTGAAGAATGGAGAGTAGTTTTTTTACTCGAGTCAGTAAGTGGTAACTCGAGCTAAAATTGCCATCAGTATACCAGGTTAGTACAAATTCTTCGTTAACTCGAGCCATTATTATTGCCTCGAGCTAGGTACCTCGAGCCAATACTAATAGACTCGAGTTGATATTAGCTTTATATTTCTATAAAGGCTTACATCGTTGCGTCCTTCTTTTAAGTTGCTTCTTATATCACTCTACATTCGACTCTCTGTTCTCAATTTCTTTTCTATCTTCTCTGAAACCCTAACCCTTCACTTCTATTTTCACAATGGCTCCCAAATCAAACGCAAAATATCCGGCTAAATCTAAGAAGTCAGACTCTGACTATGAAGCTACTGAATCGTCATCGCCTCCACCGTTGAAATGATCTCAACGAGAGAAAATTCCAACCAATAGATATCGACCTAAAGTGTCGTTCGAGGAACCCGAACCCAAAAAGCCAAAGATATTAAAGATTGAAGAACCTTCTGAGGTTCCTAAAAAGAAGCCGATCGACAAAGGTGCTCTAACTCGGAAAGACATGTAAGCCATTATGGTCATTTGTTAGTTCAAAGCAAACAAAGAAGAAGCTGTATGTTCCTTCTTCTGAATTTCGCAACACTTCTCAGAAAAAGAGCCAAGCATCTGGCTCAGCGTCCAAAGCTTCTGCTTCTGCTTCTAAGGCATCAACCTCTGCGTCTAAGGCTACTGTTCAACAGTCTGGGACGAAGGTATTCGAGATGTCATCTCTTCTCTCTATCTATCATGCTCCCATTGCTCACCCTTCTCTAGATTTTGCTTGTGGTCCTATTCTGTTCTCATATGATGATGGGAAGAAATTTAGCAAAGATTATGCACTTAGGAATTTTTGTCTTGTAGTTTCTCTGGACTTAGCAAAGCTTAAAGCATATTGTAATCTAGACCTTTCCCTTTGGTTTTGTAACACCCCTACTGTTGTAATTATTGTACTTGTAATTACTATAGAATTAATGCGAACCTTTATTATCAATTATTATTATTATTTTAATTTATTGTGATAATTCAATTGGTGAAATAATCTAAAAGAGCAAAAGCAAGGGCAAAATGGTCAATTCTTTGTCCTTCTAATTTTGAATTTCGTTTATGTTGGTCGATTTCCTTAATGGCAAGTGAACTAGTCGAACAAGTAATAAAGTGAAAGTATAGTATCGTCCCACAAAGATTGAGATACCAAAGAGCGGCGCTCAATTGCTATGATAGTTGCAATCAGAAAGTAAATGTAGTTGGTTGGAAGGTTTTGGATGATTACTCTAATAACAGAAATAAACAAAGGAAATCGAATAAGATATTAGTGAGAAATTAGGCTGAACTCGGACTCCTCCTTAAGTACATCATTCTCCCGGTTGCTCTACTTATTGCTATAGCATCTATACTGTACAGCTTCCGCAATTGCTACAACATAAGTACTAGCTACAAAGCTATTCAATTAACCCACCGCTATAATCTATCGGAGCTTCCGCATCCGATACATATGATATTAACTATACTTATTCCATATTCCTATGGCAACTTTCTAGTTTTTATCTGCATTATACTTAGGGTGTACTGGTAATGAAAGGTAGACCCATTCCTGAAGTTTACAATAAATAAGTCAAGCCTTGCACCGGCTGCCTAGTAAACATTGTTTCTCAGAGGTCTAGCCTCAACTCCTTGCCAGTAAGCCGAGACCACATATCTAGCCCTTAGATTCCTCTAATCGAGTAGTAATTAATTTACTGATAAGCAAATCGAATCTATTAAATTAAGAACTTGCAAATGGGTTCATACACGCTTAAGGATTCATCCTCGTTCAGCCATCAGAAAGTTAGTTCATGACTGATGAAGGAAACACAAAACAGATAATAACAGAATGACCCATGATCTAACTATTGAAATTAAACAACTGAAAATAGAAAGCTTGACGACGTTCCGACGTCGTGGATGAAGCCCTGTCACGTCACCACTCCACGTCTTCTTCCCTCCGTCTTACTGTGAGGAAGGATGCTGGGTTATCCTGGAATTCTCGTGCTAGTGAAGTCTTTCACTCTTCTTTTGAGTCGGCCAAATGTGAAGTCTCGTGTTGGCTCTCTGCGACTCCCCCTCAGGGTTGACTCGCTATTTTCTTTTATATTCAGACTTCCGTGTGACACAAGTTAGGCTAGCTGAGCTTTCCAAATCTGTCGAGATCTATCGCATCTTCTGTTTGTAGATTGATTCTGCTGATACCGCAGGATTCTTCAAATCTTTCCATTTCGATCTCTGCATCTTCTATTTCATTATGTCAGCAATCTACCTGTTGATCTCGATCTTTTATTTCTATCCCTGAAATCAGCTAGATAAAAAGGTCAGAAAATATGTCGCATAGCATTGCGTCCTTTACTTTGCTATAGCTTACTTTATGCCTTTTAGTGCACTTCGAATAGTTGTAGGAATGCTATAGCATAGTATCGGCTTTGCTATACGTTCTTCCCTAAAAACAATGTAACTTGCTCTTTCCTTAGCACATGTTTAGGATGTAAATGGTTTCCATCCCTCAATTCCTTATATCATGAATACATGCCTTTTTGCTTGGGTTATTTGTAGTTTATGCTCTTATTTGCCATACAATTCAGTCATGAAATATAGGGAAAAGATGGCATAATCTGCACTCATTAGTTTACCATAAGAGAGAAGAGAAAACCAGGTGATTTAAGTCATAGTCAGGCCCAAACTCAAAATGCGGGTCCTACAGGCGATTGATCGGCAGAAATAGGACCGATAGGGACCAGTCAAGGGTTCCTTTGGACTGAGTGAGACAAGTGTGGGGCCACTCTGGAAATTTTGGAAGACGTCTCATGTGAGTGTCTGTTCAAAGGGAAAATATCTGGAAAAGATAAAGTAAAGTGAAAAGGGAAATACCCTGTTGACTAGCGGGACCCACGCGACGGGTAGACTAAGTTTTGGACGAGATAAAGCGAGGGAAAAAGAAATTAAATATGTACGATCAGATATGTGGGCCCCTTAGGCACCACATACCCCCTCTAATTATTAAAAATATTTACTTGAGGAGAAAGGAAAGAAAATCAGTGTAAAAGTCAAACCGTGGGTCCCACATTCAAAGAAAAAGGGCAAAATGGGAATAGAGGTGCGATAATTAATTAGGGCAGAGGTGTGGGCCCTAAATGGTGTCACACATGTCCTTTTAGGCAGACAAAAGCATGTGGGAAAAGTTGGTAATAATTCATAAGTTTTAGGCCACAATTATAATTTCTAAAAGTTTCGGGCAAAAACGGGTAATTTGCTCCAAAAGAATAAAATATCTAGATATTTTTAAGGGGGTTGCACCACTTGGCAGAACCCTAGAGCCCCTGGAAAATTCTGGAAAGACTTGGGAAAGAAGTCAAAAAGCATATTCCATTTACTACATAAAGGACATAAATTTACGCTTGTTAATTCTAGTTTCACCGGATCAATTTCACCTTTATTAAAAGGCATTTTAACCTTTCTTTTTCACCCAAAAGGGGAAAAATTTCCAGAGACCAGGGAGAGAGATTTGCAACCTCCATAGCTGAAGCTCAAACACCAAGCCACCAAGAACACCCAACGATCCTCCGATCTTAGGTAACACCGACAACCTTATCTTCTTAAGTTCTTGCTAAGGTATTTTCGTGCAAAAGGTAGAAGCTTAGTTTTAGGGTTGGATTTTTTCATTTTTAAGGTCCCCAATGGCTCTGGAACGTGATTTTGCATAGGGTATAGTCATGGTTTAAGTTTCTGAACTCAAAGTCACCGAAAAGCCTTAGAAGCAAGTTTGATAGTAATTCTGGAAATTAGTGGCAGTGATGCTTCAACTCGGTTTTAAAATTTTACATGACCTTGGCTGAAGCTGAAATGTTTTAGGAAGAAAGTAAACTTCCTAAGGTTCACTAAGATGTATAATTTTGTAATTTCTGGATTTTCCTACTAAGAGATAAAAATTGACAAAGTTGGCTCTGAGTGCATCAGAGCGAAATCTGACCAAGGTGTAGAAAATAAGAAACATGCCAAAATACAAGTACTTTCAGGTTCTGGAAATATTTTTCCTGAAAAATAGATATTGTAATGGCTTAAATGGGCTGGGTGCATGCAAAAATGATTTTTTTGGAATTTAGTAAAATTCTTGGAAGTTGGGCGGAATCGTTGAATTTCGGAAATTCTCGTGTTGAGCTCGGTTTTAGCAAGAAAAATGTAAGGGTATTTTTGTAAATACTAAAAATGGTATATTTTGGTGTATTTAGGTCAAAATTATTTTTGGAAAAATCACTCGGCCATAAAAATATTAAAGGCGGTATCCACACATCAGGTAGTAACCGCTTTACTCAGATATCTTTATGTGTTTTGTTGTATGTTTGTATTTGCCATGTGTGTTTTTGTATGTGCTGCCAAATATGCCTACAGAGTTATGTGTTTCCTAGCGCTGAAGATGATTGGTCCGATGCCGGCCTTGATTGGCGGCTGTACGGGTCAATAGTCGGGGGTCCTGGCAGCGCGACTTTACGGTCGTAACTCCCGTAAGTCCGGGGCTTGCCTTGGTAAGGCAGCCTGACGACACGTGGTAGTCGGTGATGTTTATGTTTTTGTTTGCATATGTGGCATGTTTGGCATATTATTTTTGTTTTCACATCTGGCATGGTTACCTACATACACTTTACACATTTTGTATTTGAGTGTTGACGATTACTCTGGGGGCCAACAATGGACTCTAGAAGCTTTTGTTGATACAACAGGACATGCCTAAGTTATAAAGGCCTTTTCGCAAAGGTAGGGCAACGGAGCTGGTGAAGGATAGAGGATGCCCTATCATATTTTGTATATTATATGTTGGGAAGACTGTACCTATTATTTTGATATTTACTGCTGGATAACTGTATCTTAACCCTACGGGGACTTTACTTTTTACCAGTACGTTAGGTTGTCCAAACCGATCATGTGCTCTATTGCGCATACTCTGAATTATAATTAAATGAACTAATAATAAGAAGAAGGTAAATTATAAGAGGAATCCCTCTAACCTGCCATCCAAAAGGGCGAGGCCGGTGGAGGTGTAACAGGTTTAGAGATTATGAATCTTTTCTTTCTATTCATGCTTCCTATAGTCCTACTCTTGTTAGAGTATTCTACTTTAACATGTCTGTGCATACTCTGTTAGCTAAAAATAACCATGTTGTTGAGGAGAAAATTCTTACCATTTTAAGAGGAAAGAGGATTGCCATTACTACTGATTACCTCAATGAATTACTCCAACTTGCAAATTCTCCTCCTATTCCTGAAACTCATTATGATAATGAGCAAATATTCAAAATTCTCTGACCAGATGAAGAATTAAGTGAACCAGTAGGGTCACTTCATTTCCCTCATATTGCTATGCAACCTGTACATAGAGCCTTGTGGTACATCTACCCAAGGAACTTTGTACAAAAGGGCAAAAATTTCACTCATTTCACTCAACGTGATTATTCTCTGTTTGCTTCTTTTGTGGCCAAAGTTTCTCATAACCTAGGTCACTTGATATTCAATGAGATGATATTCCATGCATTCCAAGAAAAATTCCACCATACCATTTCCTAGTTTGGTTTCGATTATCTTATTTCATGAGAAGATATGGTATATGGGAAAAGATGAGGTAGCCAAGAAGCCTGAAGTATTTGGACAACACATTTTTAATTTGATGAAGTTGAGCTTCCAAGAAGGGTCAGGCCAATCTAAGGCTCTAGGACCATCTAAATCAAGAGCCTCTAAGCAAAGAGTTCAAGATCAACTTGAGCCTGGTCCTGAATTGTCCTCTCAGCCTGCTCCTTTCTCTCTTGGGGCTAACATAAAAGCTATTGTTGAAAAGGTTGTCTTGAATAGTTTGGATCCTTTGCATATCTCCTTGGCTGCTCAAAAATCCTTATATGTGAAGTTGGAAGTTGCCATTGGGAAATTGGCAGAAGAGGTGACCAAGCTGCAAGATGATCAAGAGGACTTGAAGGAAGAGGTTGGGAATTTGAATGGGCATCTTGAAGACCATGGAGCTAGCATCACCAACATGCACAACACTCTTTGGACTCTATCCAACAAGGTTGATAAGCTTCTCCAATCTCAGTCTCAGTCTGGCCTTGGTTTTGGCATTCCCTCTCCTGCTCCTAAAATTTCACCTCCTTCATTTTCATCACCATCCTTTGGTTTCACCACCACCCCTTCTTTCACCACTCCTATCAAATCCTCTACACCAGCTTCTGGCCCATCCATTGTCCCTGTTCCTCCATCAAACACTTCTACTGTGAAGATTACATACTCTAGATCTTCTACATCTGAGTTGTTTGGTGAGGAGGACCTAGATACTTCTATCTCTCCACATAACCCTCTCTCTATCATTCCATATTCTCCTCTGCCCTTCCCCAACTCCTCCCATCCATTTTCTTCTCAGTTCTAGCATCCTCGTATATGATTCCCCTCTTTTTGATGGATGCCAAAGGGGAAGAGGACTTGATAAGTGATGAAGCAAGAAGCCAAGTGTTTTGATTTGGGTTTTCTTGCAGCTTTTGTATTTTGCCTTGTAAAATGTTCTTACTTGTTGCCTTGGACTTTTGTTTAATTGATAGTTTATCTGACATTTGGTACAGTTTCTTGTAGGCAATTAATTATATATGCTTTAACTTTTTTTAAGCATCACTGCGTTGTGACCAAAGTTTTCTGCTTGCTTCATTTTGGTTATGATAGCTACTTCAATATGTCTACTTCTCTGTGGCCAACTTTCAAAATTTTTACAAATTCTTCTGTCTTCTTGTTTACAAAAGTTGTAATCATCAAAAAGGGGGAGAATGCTAGTTCGCTATATGTGTTTTGATGATGAATAACCTTTGGAAATAATGTATGTATAATGATTTAGGCAAAATTGACTTAAACTATGTTGAAAATATAGATTTATCGGGAAAATCTTTTTTGTCACGATTGGCTCGAGCCAATTTTTACGGACTCGAGTCAATCCTTTAGTATCTATTGCCAAAATGACATATTGACTCGAGCCACCAAAAAGTTTGCCTCGAGTTTGTGTCTATACTCGAGCTAGCATATCATGTGACTCGACCCAATTGGTTTTAAACTTAAAAAGATTTCAAAATTGAGTCTCGCTTAAATCGAGCCAGTTCATTTAACTCTAGCCTAAAGTTTGACTGTTATATTTAAAAATCAATTTTTGACTCGAGCCTCCACTTAATGACTCGAGTCAGAGACTTGTCTATAGGGCTTTCAAAATTTTTCCTTCGCGATTGACTCTAGCCAGTCTTCCTACCTCAAGTCTAGAGGTTGACTCGAGCCTCATTATTCTGCCTCGAGTCAAATCTCTTCTATGTTTTTGAATGATCATTTGATTGTGACTCGAGCCTAAGCCTAGACTCGAGTCAATGTTTTGTCTGCCTCGAGTCAGATAGTATTTTCAAAACTTCTCTGTGCCTTGAATGATGGATTGACTCGAGCCAGTGATATCTTTGACTTGAGCCAATGTTGTCTCTATTTCTGAAAATACTTAAACACATTCTGAGAATCTCTAAGTATGTTTTTAGATTCTTCATGTCATCTATCATTATTGTTCTTAACTACATTTAATCAGTTTGTTAATGAGTTACAAATGATTAGAATGCAGATTAACTCTGGATTTTGAATAAAGCAATCCGACATGTTAGAGCATTTAATGCGCTTAGCTATTCGAAACACTCAACCAATAGACATACCTCTGTGCATTCGAAAGATATTTTGGGCAAGATTATTTCATTCCTTTTGCTAAGCTCTCTAATGGTCATAATCGTAGGAACAAAATAATTAAATAATATTATGACGGCAATTATACAGACCTTTCGCGCTTCATCTCTAACAGACATTTAGAAGAGTCACAACGGATAATTCATCAAGCTTCTAAATGGTCATAAATGACATCAACTATAAATATTAGAAGCTTTGAATTCATCAACTACCGAAACTTTGTGCAATCAATTCGACTCAACTACTTCTTACTGTTTCATTAACTAAGCTAATATCTTTGGATATTTTCATTGTACTTTAGTGTTCATTATTTATCTACTCAGTGAGAAGTTAAACACTATTTGATTATTTTAGTTGTTTAAATCTTAAGGTTGTGGAACCTTAAGTGTGGGTGTACAATTATATCTTATAAAGGGGAGTGAGTCCTAGTAAGAGGATCATCCGAGTACAGTGTGTAATTGTATTTTTATTTGAAAGATAGTGGAAATCTCAGAGTGTTTATAGGGACTGGACGTAGGTCAAAGAGTTGAACCGAACCAGTATAATCTCTTGTGTTCATTTGTCTTCTATTCTCTCTGTCACTGTTTTATGTTCTTGAACTGTACAAAAGATTGTTTATAATCACCTATTCACCCCCCCTCAAGGTGATATTCCATCTTCATCGAGTGTCTTGAGGTATGAAATATGGTGATCCTTAGGGATGCCATGAGAATGTTAGAATGAATACGATAAAAATTGAGGATATGCTTGAATCCGATCTAAGCTGAAATAGTGTTTAGGTCCAATTGTGACTAAGATTGCACTATGGTTCTAATATATGACAATAGGAACCTTGTGAATGTTGTGATTAATGCTGCACTGTCAACATGTTTAATGGTTATGATTGATGGTTGATTTTGAGGTGAAAGAATGATACTTATGATATGCCTTTGTGATACTGAAGAGTGAGGTAGAATTAGAATCTTATAAATAATGCTAATGTTGTGAAAATATTATTTGAATGTTTCGAGGATGAGGAGAGGAATTGTAAATCATTAGTATGTACAGTGGGTATTGTTAAGGAAACATGATTTCCTTGCCCAGCTGATGTTGAGGTTCTAAGAGTTGAAATGTAAATTTGACGATTGTTGCTTGGGAATATTCAAGGACATTGCCTGAATGTTATGAGGATAGAATAGAAGCTATAAATCATGATGATCCTAGCATGCTTATTGGTTATGGTTGAGCTCTAGAATTAGGTTGATAAACCTACAGTTAGATAGGCATTCAGAGGATTGCTACCAACTGAACTATGACAAGAGAATCCAACTTGATATTGAATTGATTCTTTAGGCGTTTGAGCCAAACCAAATAAATTGTAGTACCAAAATAAATAACAAATTGATCTGAAGGAATTAAGGTACCAGTATATGGTACAAATATATATGAAGTTTAAGAGGTTGCTAGCTACTGATCTAGTATAAGGAAAGATCTTAATATTCCCTCAGAAGAATGGTTGAGAGTTTGTTCCTAGATGGAACCAAGTGGTAAATGGAACCAGGGTAGCCATAAGTTATGGTCTCACGATTGGGACAAATAACCGTAGATATGCTAGTGGTTAATTGATTCCCTAAAAGATGTGGGTCGAAGGCCCGATAGGGGAAGTTGAATTTTTGATTATGTATAGAGCTAGACTAATATCAAAAATCCATACAAAATGACCCCAGATGAGATGGAAAAATTAAATAAAGTCGACTAACCGCAGAGAGAGCTACTTGCAGAGAATTCTGATTAGAGAGGGCTACCTACGGAGTGTTTTGACTGGAGAGGTTTGTTAGTTCTCTATGTGTTTTGATGATAAATGACAATTGTAAACAAAATGAAGTTTAGGTTTTAAGTAAAAATGTCTTTAATTGATCTATTTTAAACCAGTAACCTGTTATACTTGACTCGAGTTTAGAGTTGTAAAACTCGAGTCAACTCAAGATAGAGAGTTGTCAAAAGTATTTGAACTCAACTTGACTCGAGTTTCAGTTTCATTAACTCGAGTCAGTGCAAGGCTGTGGATTTGACTCAAGCCTATGGTATTTGACACAAGCCAACTTTTATGGACATAAACTTATTTTGAATGTATATAGTCCCTGACTCGAGCTAGTGCTTTTTAACTCGAGCATGGATTTGTAAACAATTTTCCAAATGAATTAGTTAACTCGAGTTAGTCACTTAATGACTTGAGTTGACGCGATTTCAAAATATTTTCGAAATGTTATCTAGAAGTTCATTTGCGAAAGAAGAACTTGACTCGAGTCTACCTTAATTGACTCGAGTCATGCTTTTAACAGAGACATCTTCATTTAAGCTTCAAACTTATTTTCAAAGAAGATGATCCAGTGACTCGAGCCTAGAATGCTTAACTCGAGTCAAGCACTCCAGTTTTCTTGAAATTAACTCGAGTATGAGGTACCTCTGTTTTACAATAATTGTGTTCGTAAATGCTAAATCTTCAAGTATGATTTGTATACTTCATATCATTACTCACTATTATTCCTAACTACATTTAATCAGTTTGTTAGTGAGTTTCAGATGATTACATAATGGATTAACTAAAGAATAAGCAAAAAGCAAGTGATTACGTCATTCTCATTAAATGCCGGTTCAGAAATTGAAGCACGGATTTGGTCGATCATTCTCTGCACATTTAGAAAGCTTTTATGGGTTCTTTCCTTATTTGAACGCTATATCTTCCAAAGGTAAAGAACACAAAGAATGTTAATGAAGAATGACTGTGACTAAGGAATGAATCAAGCAAGGACAATAAATGTGCTTCAACGCTCAACAACAATATTCATTATTTCTAACGGTACATTGAAGATTTCCAATGGTCCCAAATTGTCTTCAACATATATAAGATGAAGCATTCAATTCATTCACCTACAGAAAAACAAAAACGTAAAAACGATCATTTTACATCTACTGTTTCTTACACCTGTGTAATATCTTCGGATATACGAAACTTCAGTGTTTATCTACCTGCTCTATTAGAGAGTTCATTTCTGATTATAAATCATTGTACGAATCTCAAAGTATTAGGACTTTAAGATAGGGTTATTTGATTACAACTTGTAAGGGGGAGTGAATTCTAGACAAATGATTACTTTCAAGTACAAAGTGCGTAATCGATTGTGAAGGTGGAATATCACCTAGAGGAGGGTGAATAGGTGATTACAAACAGAAACAGAGATAAAGATACAGAGAAATGACATAGAGGAATTATACTGGTTCGGTCCAACTCCTTGACCTATGTCCAGTCCCCAGACGCTCTGGGATTTTCACTAACTCTTCAAACATGAATACAATTACATACTCTGTAACTCAGGATGATCCTTTCACTCTATGACTCACTCCCCCTTACAAGTTGTAATCGTACACCCACATTTAAGGTTTTTCAACCTTAAGATTTATACTCTCTCATAGAGAAAATGAATAATAATCACTGAAGTACATAATATATCCGAAGATATTAAATGAAACTATAGGTTGCAATAAGTTCAAATTGACTACACAGAGTTTAGGTAGGTGGCAAAATCAATGCTTCTGTTATTTATAGTTGTTTCCATTAATGATCGTTGAAGTAGCTTGAAGATTATCCGTTGTGACTCTTCAAAAATAGCTGTTAGACAGATGAAGCTTGAAAGTCACTTCCATCATTAATGCTCTCGGTGTAATTGTGTCATCTCGACATTCTTTCATTCCTTTTGTTTTGCCCATTGTGAAACAACATTTATTGTATGAATGGAATAGCAGGAATGTCTTTCGATTGCTCAAAGAAATGGTTGTTGAGATTGTGTCTCAAATAGGCAAATGCATTAAATGCATTCTGAGACATATTTGTTTTATGATAATTTGTTGTTAATCCTTTGAATAATCATCTAAAACTTATAAGCAAACTGATTAAAAGCAATTAGGAATAGTAACGAGTGATGATATGAAGTAATGAAATCACAATCAATTAATTTAGATTTCTGAAGATGATGATTTGAAAAACATAGAAGTTTAACTTCCAATCAAAATAAATTGCCCCGAGTTAAAATCACTTGAGGCAAGGTAAATGTGTCTCGAGGCAAGTTTCAAAAAGATATAGAGAAAGTTAACTTGATATTTTGACTAGAGGCAATTTCTTTCTTCAAGAGTTAAAAACGAAATTAAAAACTTGACTCAAGTTAAAGAAATAGTTGCCTTGAGTCAATCTGACTAGAGGCAAAAACAAAATGACTTGAGGCAAAGGGTGGCCAGCGTAAGTCGAGGAAGGATGCTTAACTTGAAAGGTGCCTTGAGTCCAAATGACTTGAGGCAATCTTTGCCTTGAGTCAAAATGATAGCACCGATCTAAAAATCATTTGAATCAAAAACAATTACGTCAAGGTAGTAAAATATTTGACTCGAGGTAAATCTGAGCGTGAAATAAAATTTCAAATCATTCAAACAACTTAACTCGAGGCAAAGTGAATGTTAACTCGAGGCACTTCTTTTTCAAACTAATTAACTCCAAGTTAAAAACAGTCTGACTCGAGGCAACTAAAGATAAAACATTTTCCTTTGATGATTTAAATCATATGACTCGAGGCAATCAAACCTTTACTGGAGGTAAATATTTTAACAATAACTCCAAAGTATTTTTGAATCTTAAAGATTATTTACATTATAATTGTTATCATTAAAACATCAAAAACATAGGGAACCAACATTCTCCCCCTTTTTAATTATGACAACATTTATAATGTAATTTGAAGTTTTTGAAACGCAATTGATTTGAAATTCAAACAAAACATAGGAGCATAAACTAGTTCAGAGAGTGTGAGTTCTCCTCTCACCTCTATGTGAGTTCTCCTCTCTCTGCTCTGAGAGTCGACTGGGTTTCTTGGTGAACCTGGGTGCTTTTTTGTTCTTTTCTTTCAGTAGTCCTTCATCCTTTCCTATTTCGCTGCTGGTGTGGTATGGAGGTGGGGGATAGTAGCAGCTCTAGGAGGATGAAACAAGTGGTTTTAAACTTGGATGAGAAGGGTGACCAACATGGTGGCTCCTTAGTAGGGAAGATTCAGTCTAGCAAAAATCTGAATATTCCCATTGTCATCTCTATGATAAGAAAGGGGTGGCAGTTAAATGAGGAATTGGAGGTGCTTGAACTTGACCGTAGTAAGCTTATTTTCCTCTTTCGCTTTCGGGATAGTAATGACTATAGTCGTATCTTGAAAGGTAGGCCGTGGACGATTCAGGGCTTCCTCCTAAATCTCCAGCTTTGGGAGGATTCAATGATTCTTAATGATGTTTGTTTTGAGAAGGCACCTTTTTGGGTGCAATTTCATGGTCTCCCGGTTGTAGCTTTTGACAATAGTAATGCAAAGACTCTTGGTGACGCTGTGGGGGAGGCTGTTATGTTTGAGCAGCCGATGGTGGATGGTAAACTTGGCCGGAGCTTCATCAGAGTGAGAACTCTGGTTCCTTTGAACGAACCCTTGGTGTCTGGCTTCTGGGTACCGAGAAAGGATAAGGAACCAACT
This sequence comes from Acacia melanoxylon, assembly GCA_019022615.1. Taxonomy (NCBI): domain Eukaryota; kingdom Viridiplantae; phylum Streptophyta; class Magnoliopsida; order Fabales; family Fabaceae; genus Acacia; species Acacia melanoxylon. The sequence goes on along the minus strand of JAFJYJ010000018.1, from coordinate 657,416 downwards.
TGGGTCAGTGTGAAATATGAACGACTCCATAATTTTTGTTTTAATTGTGGACGAATTGGGCTTGAGATTCGAGCATGTAAGGAGCTTAGGAACAAGAGAACAGGGGAAAATGCTGGACGGGATTTTGGGAGCTGGCTTGGAGCTCTTGGTGTGCGAACCGTGGAAGAAGAGGTTGTGGTGTGCAGAACTGGGTGGAACGAAGGTCCCTATCTCGCTAGGAAGGTAGCGCCGATTAGCCCTTGGAACCATTCGCCGGAGAAGCCATCGGGGTTTCGGGAAAAGGAAGTGATCAATACTGTTTTGGTATTGGATAAATGGAAACCGAAAGTTGATTTCTCAGGCCGCTGGATTTCCTCGTCGGAGACACCGCTGGAGGGCGAGTCCGACTGCCTGGAGTCACCGCTGATTCGACACCCTCCATGTGCAACGGTCGACTGCTGTGAACAGTCAACGGAACAGTGTGGTCACAAGGGGGCAAAATCGAGGTTGCAGGTGTTGGAGCTGTTACTGCCGAAAGGTGATCGAGTGATGGTGATGGATGTGCAGGTTGAAGACGTAAGCAAGAAGAGTGATCACGTGGTTAATGGTGCATCAGATTTGGAGGGTTGTAGGGCCAATGTTGGGCCGCCTTTAATGGGCTTTTCATTAGAAAGAAAGGAAGTTATGAATACCGTGAAAAGGAATTATGGGCTTGAAGAATTAAATAATTGGGGTGGGCTCGTGACTTGTTTAAAGGCGATTCCACCACTTCGAAAGAGCCAATTGTTATTCCATCTTTTGGTGAGAGCCCAGGCGATAGAAGCCCCTTCTTAGCCTCTACCAGGGCCCAGCCAGAGGTGGGTGAGTCTGCTTTATTCAAGGTAGAGGGTGCAACCAACCATGATAACTCCCAACCATACATTGTTGAATATCCTAGTGATGATGAGCTACAAATTAGTCCTATTATCCCTTCCATTGGGCTTTCTCCAATTTCAGCCATGTCTTTTTGCTTGAAAGGGATTAATCTAAAGCGTTGTCTTGAGGATGATTCTACGACAGTGGAGCGGAAAAAATGTAGAAAGCTGAATTTTGAGCCAATTGAAGTGCCAGTGCATGGTAGATCAGTAGCGGGGAAATTACAGGAGTAGCGGAAGAATAATTTTCGATCAGTCAAAAAGTATCTACGTCAATATGGAAATGGTGAGTCTTCGGGTATCTCCAGTCATACGACTTTGTCTGGTGAAATTGAATTCCCTGATAGCTGGCTGAATGGTGGCAATGATCAAGATATGGAGCATGACTCATCTGTGTCATGCAATGCCGGTGGTTGGATGAAACCAGCCACCGATTCGCCATAAATCTTTTAGCTTGGAACTGTCAAGGCTTGGGGGTTGCCTTGACAGCCAGAAACTTGAAGGAAGAATGCTTCCGGAAAAAACCCCACTTAGTCTTCTTAATGGAGACTAAACAGAAGGCGAGCTTTGTGAGGAAGGTGAGATGTAGATGTGGCTTCTCTGAGGAATGGATTGTTAATCCGGTAGGAAGGAGTGGCGGCCTGGCCCTATGGTGGTCTGATGTGATCACGGTTAATACTCTATTCTCATCTCCTAATATTATTCATACAAGTGTTATGTCTGATGCTCTCTCTACTCCATCATATTTAACCTTTATTTATGGTCCCACCGATGAAGATGATAGAATGTTATGTTGGCATGAGGTCCGAAGAATTAGTAACAATATCAGGGACTCTTGGATGTGTATTGGGGATTTTAATGATATACTTTCTTAACATGAGAAGAGTGGTGGCCGCCCTAGACCCTGGAGGAAAATTCTTAATTTCAAGTGTCTTCGGGCTGATTGTGATCTTGAAGATTTGGGTTATAATGGTCCCATCTTTACCTGGTGCAATAACCGTGATTACCCGGATACAATTTGGGAGCGCATAGATAGGGCCTTGGGTAATTTGCAGTTGAGAGAGCAGTTTCCGTGCCTCCAGGTTTTTAATGTTGTTCTGGCCGGATCCGATCATCACCTTCTGTTTATCCAATGTCAGTATGAGGTTCGTCAGCTAAGTCAGACTTTTCGTTTCGAATCTTCTTGGGCATCTCATGGGAATTTCCTAAAGGTAATCAAGGGATGCTGGCGGAACGTTAGTGATCAGGATCATTCAGCTATTGATATTTTTGTGAGCAATCTGAAGAGTTGTTTGATGAGGTTAATTGCTTGGAGTAAGAAGGAATTCCCTAATAGTGGTAAGATCATTGAGCTGTTGAAGAATCATCTGGTTGAGCTTTCTCAGGAAGTTAGAGGTGCAGATATTTCTAGACGGATTGCGGAGGTAAAAGGAGATTTGGATAGATTATTGGAGCGAGAAGAACAATATTGGTGGCAACGATCTCGTATTAATTGGTTAGAGGCTGGTGACAAGAACTCCCGCTTCTTTCATATCTCTACTATCAAGAGGAGACAACAAAATAGAATCTCGTGTATTAGAAATGATGAGGGCAATTGGTTGTATGAGAAGAATGCTATATCAAATAATATTGCTAGCTTTTTTCAGGAGCTGTTTACCACTTCTGGTGTGAGACCAATGGATACAATCTTGGGATTTATTGAGCCTACTATCTCATCTGATATGAATCGCAGCCTCTTGTTACCAATTACTTCGGAGGAGATTAAAGCAGCAGCCTTTAGCCTTGGAAGTACAAAAGCGCCTGGACCAGATGGTTTTTCGGGTAAATTTTATCACTCCTCGTGGTCTGAAATTGGTGAGTTTGTTTGAAGTTTGGTTAAAGAGTTTTTTGCAGGTAATCTGTTGCTTAATGATTTAAATTCTACTAACATTACTCTTATTCCTAAACTTCAAAAGCCTGAGCATGTATCCCATTTTCGTCCCATTGGTTTGTGCAATTTCTCTTATAAAATCATTTCTAAAATCATGGCCACTAGAATGCGGCCTTTACTTGACACTTGCATTTCTCAGCATCAGAGTGCTTTTGTCCCGGGCCGGTGTATTCATGATAATATTATTATTGCCAATGAGGTTTATCATTATCTTCGTCGAAAGAAAACTGGGGGTAAGTATGAATTCGCTTTGAAAATGGATATGAGTAAAGCTTATGATAGGGTGGAGTAGAACTTTCTTGAAAAGGTATTGTTCAAATTTGGTTTCTATATTGAGTGGGTATCCCTTTTGATGAAGTGTGTTTGCTCTGTTAGTTTGAATATTTGTTTATCAGGTGAAAAGTGAGTTCCTTTACTCCAAGTCGGGGCATTCGTCAGGGAAACCCTCTCTCTCCATATCTTTTCATTATTATTGCTGAAGTTCTCTCCATTATGATTAGAAAGAGTCAAGCGGATAAATTTATTAAGGGCATCAATCTGAGCCACAGCTGCCCAGAGTTTACTCATAGTTTCTTTGCTGACGATGCTCTCCTGTACATGCGTGGAACTCAACGCTACTGCAACCATCTGGCTTATATCTTGGAAATGTATTGCTCTGCCTCTGGTCAAGTTATCAATCTTGATAAGTCGAGTATCCTCTTCTCCTCTAATACTCCTGATGATGTTAAAGATATGGTGGGAAGAATCTTGGGCATTCCAATGATAGAGGACCCTGGTAGATATCTCGGTATTCCAAGTATTTGGGGTAAGACTAAGTATCAGGCGTTGGCTTATGTTCGAGAACGCATTGCAAATAAAATTCAAAGTTGGGGACACTCTCTCCTTTCTTTTGTTGGGCGCGATGTAATGATTAAAGCGGTCCTTCAGGCAATTCCTATTTATCCTATGAATGTTTTCAAGTTTCCGATCAAGACATGTAGAGAGATTAGCAGTCTGATTGCTAACTTTTGGTGGAGTGGTACTGTCTCTGGTGGAACTACTCATTGGAAAGCCTGGGGGTCTTTAACTACAGCTAAGGATTCCGGTGGGATGGGTTTTCGTGACCTATCTGTCATGACTGATGCTCTTCTGGCAAAAACTGCATGGAGATTGATTATGCGGCCCAATGATCTGTGGGCTCAGGTATTGAAGAGTGTGTATTTTCCCGAAGATGATTTCATGAAGGCGGATATAGGATATAAAGCATCATGGTGCTGGTCTAGCATATTGGGTGGTAGAGACTTCCTCAAGCAAGATTTGCGATGGGATGTTGGAGATGGCGATACTATCAGAATCTTGGATGATAAATGGGTCCCACGTGTTGTTTTTCCGAAGAAGCCTAGTATTCTAAATGATCCTATTATCACAGAGGGCAAAGTTTGTGATCTTATTGTCAATGGAAGGTGGGATCTTACTCCCATTGCCCAGTATATCTCTCAGGAAGTCAAGAGTGCTATATATGAGATCGACATCCCATCTAATGGGTTGGGTGATAAATTAATGTGGACCAGTGCTAAGAATGGTGTATATTACGTGAAAGGGGGTATCATAACAAGAAAAGAGAACACGCTTTCGGGGCAACAAGGCCGGGTCGTCAATAGTTATCACCTCATCGTGCTGGAAATCGATTTGGAAGATTCAGATTATCCCGAGAGTTCAACAATTTATTTGGCGGATCTTAAATAATGTTGTCGCTACCAATGGTGCCCTTTATCGGAGAAAGAGAGCTCAGAGTAATACTTGCCCCGTTTGCTCGATCTTTGTGGAGACGGTGGAGCATTTGTTCTTCCATTGCCCTTGGACTAGGTGTGTATGCAGTTTGGAGCTCTCTTGGTGCAAAGCTTGATGTTGATAGTATCTCGAACTTCAATGCTTGGTGGATTCATATCTCAGGTATGTCTTTCATGAGTAAGCAAAACCTTTCATTAATTTGTTGGACTTTATGGTTCATTTGGAAACAAAGAAATAATCTGGTTTTTAATCATAAAGATCCTAATCCTATTGATGTCATTGAATGTGCGAGGAAGAACAATTTTGACTTCTGGGTGAACTGTGATAAAAGGCATACAAACTCAGAGGGTTAAAGGGTTGTTCCTACTCATGTAGCTGTCTGGTCCCCTCCTTGTGCTGGCAAGCTTAAGCTTAATTGTGATGGGGCTTTTTCGGCTAATAAGACTGGTGCTGCTATTGGAGTTATCTGTAGGGATCACTTTGGTAATTTCAAATGGGGTTTTGTGGATAAGGTGAAATCCATATCTGCTTTTATGACTGAAGCTTTAGCCCTGAAAAGGGCCCTGATGCTAGCCGTCGATCTCGGTCACGATAATGTGGTCTTTGAAACCGATTGTCTTTCTCTTTGTGAATGTGTTGATGCTAAATCTCCAGATATGTTTGATTGGAGGAGTAGGAGCATTATTTTCGATATTATTCATCTTTTGGTGTCGAAGGTTGGGTTCTCTCTGTCCTTTACCCCAAGGGGGGTAACCGTGCCGCTGACTTAATTGCAGCCGATGCTTATAAAGGGGTGCCCAATTGGGTGGGTTTTACAACCAACACCTACTTTACTGTCTCTTCTAACCTTGGATTCCCAGAAGACGGATGTCGTTCCTCATGATGCTCCTTTCCCTAATCATCCTTTGAATGGTGATTGTTTCTAGTTTGTTTTGTTTGGGTGTATTCTGATTGTTTGTATTGCTTTGTCTTTCCTTGCTGCGATGTTGTTTTTATGTTCCTGTTGTCTCTATTCTGTTGTTTGTTTTTGTAATCCGTTTGAAGTTTTAATACAAGTATCTTTGTCCAAAAAAAAAACCAGTTCAGAGAAAAGGACAAAATAGAGATTACCAAAAAAGTACAAAACATGAAATAGATCAGAGGTACATAAAAAAGAAAAAAAGAATCTCAATTGTTATGATAAACTAAACTGATAAACATAGTATCTGATAACAACTAATCTGATAAACTGAAATCCCAACTGAACTGATAACATATATCAAAAAGCAAGCAAATAAAAAAATTCAAACATTTAACTAGTTCTCTCCCCCTTTGTCATCAGTGTAATATCCCGAATTTTGGACCCTGAGAATTGAGAATAAGCCTACAAGTGGGTAGACGACTAAGCCCAGTTCGGGAAGAGTCCCAAGAATGACGAGAAATAGGAAGCCTCTCAGGGACTAAGTAACTTGGATATGCAGGTGAATGGACCTAATGTGTATAAACTGTGGAATTAAAGTGTCAATGGAAAAGGGAAACAGAAGACCCATACGGTACAAATTCGGTTGGAAAAGATGCCCCCTAACTATGTCCTTAAGTATAGGACAATTAGTTGAGTGAAAATATGCCGGTATAAGTAAGTATACAGCATTTTTAGGGCAGTCAGGGATGCCCTGCGTTTTCGAAGATCATGAGTCAGTGTAATCACTGCTGGAGGACACATGTCACTGCGGGATTGAAAAGCAAAAAGTAAGTAATGATTATAGGGGTAGAAAAGTCAAATCCTTACCTCTTAAGTATTCAATTTCGTCCACCTAGGAGAGTGAAGGTGAAATCAGATGATTTTATCCATGTTCAGGCCCAAACACAAAGTGTGGGTCCCATAAAGTTTAACGATCGATAGAAAGGGACCGATAGGGACCGGTTAGGGGTTTCTTTTGGATTGAATGAGACAAATGTGGGGCCATATTAGAAATGAAAAAGGCACCACATATGTATGTCCAATCAGGGGAGAATATCTAGAGAAGTTGAAGAAAAGTGCAAAAAGAAGCACCTTTGTACCCAGCGGGGCCCGGTAGGGACCGGTTGATCAGAAACTGGACTGATAAAGTAAGAAAAAGGAATTAATTATAGGGGATCAGTTATGTGGGCCCATTAGGCACCACATGACCCACTTTAATTATTAAAATACTTACTTGGAGAGAAAGGAAGAGAAATAAGTGTAAAAGTCAAACCGCGGGTCCCACATTCAGAGAAAAAGGGAAAAATGGGAATAAATGAGTAAAAATTAATTAGAGCAGACATGTGGGCCCAAAATGGCACCACATGTGTCCCCTTGGGCAGGAAAAATCTTGGGGAAAAAGTCAAAAATAATTAGTAAGTTCCGGCCACAATTGTAATTTACGAAAGTTTCGGGCCAAAACCGGTAATTTGCCCCAAAAGCAGGTAAAAATCTGATTTATTTAAGTGGGGATGTGCCAATTGGAATCACCCTACACAGCCCTGGAATTTTCTGGAAATACTTGGAGAAGAAGTCAAAAAAAGTCAGACACAACTGGACAGGAATTTATTACAGTTATTCTAGACTGTTCGGATTCTTTTGCAATTATTAAAAACCCAAAACACTCTCTCTCTTGACCATGAGAGCACGAAATTTCCAGAGGAGAGGGACAGAGAGATCTGAAAAAACTCCATAGCCAAAGCTCCAAGGCCAAGCCACCAAGAACATCCATCGGTTCTCCGATTCTAGGTAACCCCGAAAACTCTTCCTTCTTGTGTTCTTGTTAAAGTATTTTCGTCCATGGGGTTGGGGCTTGGTGTTATGATTGGATACTTGGATTTTTGAGGTCTCCAATGGCTCTGAAACGTGGTTTTGTAGGAGGTATGGTCATGGTTTAAGTTTCCAAACTCAAAAACACCGAAAAACACTAAAGACAAGCTTGTTCGGCAATTCTGGAAATTCTGGCAGTAACCCTTCAACTGAGTTTTAAAAATATTAAATTAACTTTATTTAATCTGATATTTTACAAGGAGAAATTATACCTCTCAAGGTTCACCATGATGTATGATTTTGTGTCTTTTGGAGTTTTCTACTAAGAGATAAAAATTTCTAAAGTTGAATCAGGGAGCAATCAGGCGAATCTGGACCAGGGGGTGAATAATTGGCTGTACGCCAAAATAAATGACCTTTTGGGTTCTGGAAATATTTTTCCTGGACAATAGAAATTTAAATGGTTCAAATGGCGCTGGTTTCATGCAAATATGATGTTTCTAGAATTTATTAAAAATGTTTGAAGTTGGACTAAAAACGCTGGATTTTATGGAATTTTCTGCCTAGGCTCGGATTTTGTGATAAATGCAAGGGTATTTTGGTAAGTACTAAAAATAAGGTGTTTTGGTGTTATTTAGGACAAGGGCATATTTGGAAAAGCAATCAAGCACAATAAAATTTTAAGACGGTACATACCTGCCAAGTAGTAACCACTTTACTCCGGCACTTTTATGTGTTTGATGTATGTTTTGCTTGTTTTCGCATATGTGTTGCCAAATATGCGTACAGAACATGTTTGTGACATGTCCCCAGCGCTGAGGGTGCCTGTCGGGGTCTGCTTATGTGGCGACTCAACGGGTCCGGTCTGGAACTTTTAATACCGGCTGGAACAAGACCAGTCGCGGGTCCGGTCTTACGATGCCTCTTTTGTTCAGTCTTAAAGCCCTTTTTTGCACTAGTGTTTGTTCTTCCTTGCGCTATCTAGTAGGCAGTTTCTATTGATAGCACATTGGTACATTTTAATCTCTATCCTTTCAGCACCAACTATTCGTAAATCTCAAGGTCTCGGTATCATATCTTGCGGACCAAACATAACAAAATGATGAGACGTTAAATGTGCTATTGTTGATGTGACACCTCTTCATTATTGGATTTAGGAGAGACTAACATACTACCTACATGAGCTATTGGTAACTTTGAATTCTTTGTTGTCATCGCCACATAACTTCCTTGATAATATGAAATATTATGCAACTTGTCCACGTCACATGTCATGTGATTTGAACAATATGAGTCAATAATCCAATCTTTTTTTATGATTAATTTTGATTGTATATTGTGACAATAAAGCAAATAATGCCTCAGTATCCCATTCCTTCTCAACCGTAGAAGTAGTAGTATTAGTCTCTATAGCCTTTTTCTTCAACCTACAATCTTTTGCCATACATCCCTTCTTGTTGTAGTTAAAGCACTTCCTGTCAAACTTCTTGTTGCGACTTCAACTCTTTAAGTTGCCCCTTTCACGAGTACGTCCTTCACTTTGATGATCACCTGCACCATGTTGCTGGAATTCCATCTGGCTTTGTTGGCAAACAGTGCCTCTTCTTGACTCTTTCATGAAGCTCCTCCTCCCACTTGCTTGGCTAAGCTTCTTGCCCAACTAGGAAATTCTCGAATTCCACAAGCTAAGGTTGAACCTGCCACCCTTATACAATATGAACAAAGCCTCTATATTCAGGCTTCAAACCATGGATGATAATTCGCCTCATCATGGTCTATCCGATTAAAGCTTATGGGTCTAACTCTGATATTTCCTGACTAAACATCTTCGCTTTATTGAAGTATTGCACAATTGTCATGTCACGTTGTGCTATTGAGAGTAACTCACTCTCTAATAGTTGGAGCCGAGTGTCATTCTTCTTTAAAAATAGTTTGGCAAACTTATCCCAAAAACTAATTTATATGCATTACTACATTTTGGCCACATATTGATTCCTATTTTTAACAGATTTGAGATAAATTTTGATATATTTAGGAAGTCATCAATGCTAAATTAAAGAGATTTTCTTGAGATTTTAAGAGGATATCAATTTGGATACATCATTTGTGGGTTTTCAATTTAAAATAAAAGTTTTTAAGTTTAGAAAATAAATAGTAGTAATAAGAAGTTTTCTATAAAAAAAATCAATTTTTTATTATTATAATAATAATAATAATATTATTATTATATTATTATTATTATTATTATTATATAATTTTCTTTTCATTTTGACAATTAGAGAAGCGTCGGGGTACCATTACTTCGGATTCATGGCTTTGGCAGGACTTGAGGGATTGAATGGATTGGGCCCACAATTAAAACTAAAAACCTAATGGAATGGAAGGGAGTGATCACGACCCAGGGATATATTCGTTGGACCAGAGGCGGCATTTTGGGGGGATTCTTCTCGCTGGAAAAATCAGAAACAGAGAGCTTCAGCGTCATTTTTATTTTTCCGGACAGCAACCCGAGAGAAAAAAAAGAACAGAGCAGGAGTCGCGTACGAGAGAGGAGAGAAGAGTTCAATCTTCTAGCTTCTTACCCATTCACCCTTCTTTATAGTCGCCGGCGGCATTCCACACTCACCACCATCACCGCCGGCGACCTAAGTCATTCCAGAACAGAGATACGGCTAGGAGCGAGAACTAGGGAGGAGCACAAGTTCGGAGCTGAAGAAATAGGGGACGAGCTACTGTTCTTCTTTCTCTTCTTCGGGAAACAGTGAACGAAGCAGAGGAAGTTGTTGCTGATTCTGTTTGCTAGGTTTTGTTTACTTCACAAAACTTTGTTTCTTATCCAATTTTATTATGCCTCTGAACTCTGATTTTATTGATCTTGCTGTGATGATGTTTAAAGCCATGGGTGGCTGAATTTACTTTGCAACCTAGATGAACTATGAACTTATGTGTGGATTAGATTTTGTTTCCATTTTTTAATTAAATTTGATATTAATTTTGGTTACTGAATCTTGTTTAAATTTATCTATTTATTGACTGGCCATCATTGAATATGAATTTGAGAATTAGGATTTACCTTGACGAAGGGAATTTTAATTAAGCTTTTAGATTAGGTAATATGGGATTAGATTACGATTTAATTTGCGATTAGGATAGACATATACTTAATGGCCCCATATAATTGTTGAAGAGCGTGTTCATGTTTTATTGCCTCTTGAGTAATTATGTTAGACATAACAAATTATACTCAAGAGAGGGTTGTAAGTGGACCGACAGGCACTTATGGCTAATTATACTCGAGAATAACAAAATTGATATTAAGACTAATTAAATTAGTGAAAACAAGGTTTATGAAGCTCATAGGGGATTAGTGACTCTAGGTTGCTCATTTAATTTTTGTGGTAGTTTGTTTATTTTAATTTAATTTTCTTTTCCTTTAATTAAATGTAATTTGGTTTGCTCAACTTAAACGAAATTGTAAGATTAATGCTTAACCGAAGTTTGCGATACCAAGTCCTCGTGGGAACGATACTTTTCTTATCACTTTATTACTTGATACGGCCCGTACACTTGCAGAGGTTTTAGGCTTTAAAGTTTTGCCCTATCAAGTTTTTGGCACCGTTGCCGGCGACTTGTGTGCCACAACTGTCTTGGTTAGAATTGATTGAGCATTAGTAGTTTAAGTTTGAGTTAATAAATATTTTATTTTATTTTGTATATAGAAAAAAAATTAAAAAAAAAATGGATTTTAATTGGCAACCAACTGGTCTTAATATTAAGAAGGAGATGAATTCTTTGTCTTCTATACAAGATGGATTGATTGCTATGATACATTCTTTGAATAAATCTAGGCAACATAAAAGGAGCATAAATGATGGTTGTATTCCATATGTTGATTCTTCTCAATATGTTCGCATGTCTTGTGTTTATTGTGGAGGGAATCATTTATATGAATATTGTCCATATAGTACAACTAGTTATTTTGTGAGAGGTGATTTCACTAGGAACCAAGCTTGTTTTGATAACTCATTCCGTCCTAGTGAAGGTTTTAAGCAACATAATTTTAGGGATCCACATGGTTATTGTTCTCATGAAAATACCCATCATTTTTACTCTTATCCACCTATTGAAGAACACAGCTTTGAGTATAAGGAAAAATCTAATTTAGAAAGATTTGTTGAGGAATGTGTGGAAGTATCAGAGAGATCTAGTAGAGAGCAAAAGGAGATTGTCACTAGCATTAAGTCAAGTGTCCAAAATATTAAGTCAAGTGTTCAAGATATGGGGGTATATGCGAGTCAAATAGTTTCAACCCTTGAGACTATGATGCAAAATAATTCCTTAAGCTTGATCACCCCTTCTTATGATGATAATGATTATTGTGAGCAAGTTAAAGATATAGAATTGCATGAGACTATGGATAATGTAGAAAGTGATTGTGAGCTTGACATTGATTTAGATGAGAATATTGGATGTCTAGAAGAGGTTCCACTTGTGGAGCCTAAGGCTTGTGATTTTGGTGATCAAATTGATGTGGATATCCCAATTGGTGTTAATGATGATTCTTCTATGGATGTTTTGACTCTTACTGAGGAGAGTCAAGTTGATTTTATTGGATGCTCTAAATTCTTGGATTTGCCTATGTTTATTTTCAAGGATATGCATGTTGTGCTTAATTTGAATTCAGTGAATACTTGTACTCCAAGATTGTCTATGATTATGGAAGTACAAGTAATTAACTTGAATAATCAATTTTTGTGTGTGATACCTTGTTGCTTGAAAAGGAATGAAGACAAGGTGATTCTAGTGTTTGATACTTATGATTAGTGGTTTGTTTTGAGAAGTCTGACTGAAGACTTTAAACTTAGCGCTTCTTGGGAGGCAACCCAAGGTATGATTTGATGCTTTGTTTGCTTTTGTAGGACTGTTGAAAACTCCTGATGAGGTGTTCCACTGTAGTAGCAAGGATTGAGAGTGCAAGTCAAGGACAAATAGGGGAGTTTTCTTCTATCTTTCTTTGATTTGTTCTCTTTTATTGTTGATTATATATAGCTTGGGAATGAGTGCTGGTCTTAGTTGGATGTGCATGTGATGACTGTTTGTGATGATTATTGAGTTACTGTTAGCACTTGTGCTACTTAATTGGTGAAAATTTGAAATCTCTGAAATTGGTGTTACCCTTACACTTATATGTGGTTGCTCTTCACTTTCATTACTTTTTGTTACTTGTTCACATTGAGGACAATGTGACATTTAAGTGTGGGGGTGAGGGTATCCTAGATTTTACATGACTTTCCTTGTCCTCAGATTTTCTGAAGAAAAAAAAATCTTATGGAAGTTTGAATTTTATTCATGAGCATTATCACAATTGGGTTAATTTGAACATAAAAAAGGAGTGAATTTGATTAGGAATTGATTCTATGTTCTTTGAGTGTTAGTAAAGAGGTAAACATTTGGTTTAGGTATTTTGCTTTAGAATATCAAAAGAACCTGTGAGGAATTTGAGCCTTAAGCTTCATTTCTTTCAAGAGGGAGGACACCTATTGTGATTTAATCTCTAGAACTTGTCTTGAATCTCTCTTGAAGTTTGAAATCCTCTTGCATGCACAAAGATGATTTAGGCATTCATTTCATAGCTAGTTTAGCCAAATGTCAATCCTTATCACATGAAAATCATTTTGTTTACTCCATTTGAGCCTTTATTTTGTTTTAAAAAAAATGCATAGAATAAATAGCCCTTTGTTTGAGATATGCAATTTTTATTTCTTTTTCTTCCCATTTTTTTTAAACTTTAGTAAGTACTAAGTGAACCAATTTAAAAGAGTGAAGGAGTTAGAAAGTCAACACTATAAGAGTATGTGTAGATGGTGAAAAGCAAAAGAAAAAAAGAAAGATAGAAACAAAGGAATATATGAAAATATATATATATATATATATATAATAATATATATATATATATATATTGAAAAAAAATCCAAGAAAGAAAGAAAGAAAAAGATTGTTGAGGTCAAAAGAATAAATGTCTATATAGTGTTAGAGAGTTTTTTTTTCTTGGTAGGTATTCCTTCATTCTTCATCATGAATTTCATTAAAATACTTAGCACTAATTAAAGTGTTCTCCCATACCATTTGATCACTTTCATTTTATTATCCTACCTTGATCATTAAAACCTAGAGAAAGTCCTTTTGATTTGAGTGTGCAATTGGATAATGTATATAGTGGAGATTGAGATGATAAACAAGCTTATGGTAGATGAGTTGCAATAGGTGGAATTGAGTGAAACACAAGCCCTTGAATATCTTGAGAAATGAGTGTAAACACTTGACTTGTGAGAGATATTCTATTGTGATTTATCTTTGCCAAATTAATTTATATATATTTATTAAAATTTGAAATTAATATATATATATATATTAACATTATTAATGGAGATTATAATATTATTATATATATAATGTTTTTTTTGTTAATACTTGCATTTTTGCAATGTGGAAAATATCTCATAATTAATTAAATAGATTTCTATTTCTGATTTTATTTATAGAAAAGTTTGTTTCTTGAAAGTTCGAATTGATTTCAATTTTCTAGTGCTTGCTTTTAAAAAAAAACTCTTGCTTCCATGGGTTTCTTGAATTTGGTTGTTTTAGAATTTAAAATCTTGAGGACAATGTGGAAAAGATTTACCTTGAAAGTTCGAATTGATTTCAATTTTCTAAAAAATAGATTTGAGAATTTAAAATCTTGCAAGATTTGATGCAAGTGTGGGGGTGTGATGACTTCCTATTTTTAATAGATTTGAGATATATTTTGATATATTTAGGAAGTCATCAATGCTAAATTAAAGAGATTTTCTTGAGATTTTAAGAGGATATCAATTTGGGTACATCATTTGTGGGTTTTCAATTTAAAATACAAGTTTTTGAGTTTAGAAAATAAATAGTAGTAATAAGAAGTTTTCTATATATATAAAAAAATCTGTTGTTATTATTATTATTATTATTATTATATAATTTTCTTTTCATTTTGACAATTAGAGAAGCGTCAGGGTACCATTACTTCGGATTCATGGCTTTGGCAGGACTTGAGGGATTGAATGGATTGGGCCCACAATTAAAACTAAAAACCTAACGGAATGGAAGGGAGTGATCACGACCCAGGGATATATTCGCTGGATCAAAGGCGGCATTTTGGGCGGGGATTATTCTTGCTAGAAAAATCAGAAACAGAGAGCTTCAAAGTCATTTTTATTTTGCGGACAGCAACCCGAGTGAAAAAAAAAGAACAGAGTAGGAGCCGCATACGAGAGAGGAGAGAATAGTTCAATCTTCTAGCTTCTTACCCATTCACCCTTCTTTATAGTCGCCGGCGGCATTCCACACTCACCACCATCACCGCTGGTGACCTAAGTCATTCCAGAACAGAGATACGACTAGGAGCGAGAACTAGGGAGGAGCACAAGTTCGGAGCTAAAGAAATAGGGGACGAGCTACTGTTCTTCTTTCTTTTCTTCGGGAAACAATGAACGAAGCAGAGGAAGCTGTTGCTGATTATGTTTGTTGGGTTTTGTTTACTTCACATAACTTTGTTTCTTATCCAATTTTATTATGCCTCTGAACTCTGATTTTATTGATCTTGCTATGATGATGTTTAAAGCCATGTGTGGCTGAATTTACTTTGCAACCTAGATGAACTATGAACTTATGTGTGGATTAGATTTTGTTTCCATTTTTTAATTAAATTTGATATTAATTTTGGTTACTTAATCTTGTTTAAATTTATCTATTTAGTGACTGGCTGAATTTGAGAATTAGGATTGACCTTGACGAAGAGAATTTTAATTAAGCTTTTAGATTAAGTAATATGGGATTAGATTATGATTTAATTTGCGATTAGGATAGACATATACCTAATGGCCCCATATAATTGTTGAAGAGTGTGTTCGTGTTTTATTGTATCTTGAGTAATTATGTTAGACATAACAAATTATACTCAAGAGAGGGTTGTAAGTGGACCGACAGGCACTTATGGCTAATTATACTCGAGAATAACAAAATTGATATTAAGACTAATTAAATTAGTGAAAACAATGTTTATGAAGCTCATAGGGGATTAGTGACTCTAGGTTGCTCATTTAATTTTTGTGGTAGTTTGTTTATTTTAGTTTCATTTTAATTTTCTTTTCCTTTAATTAAATTTAATTTGGTTTGCTCAACTTAAACGAAATTGTAAGATTAATGCTTAACCGAAGTTTGTGATACCAAGTCCTCGTGGGAACGATACTTTTCTTATCACTTTATTACTTTATACGGCCTGTACACTTACGGAGTTTTTAGGCTTTAAAGTTTTTCCCTAGCACATATAATCATGTCTATTTTTTCTTCATATTTCCATCTGTTACACCCTTACCGGCCTCACCCTTTCGAGTGGCGGATAGAGTGATCCTTTCTTATTTATTACCTTTCCATTGTTAATTATTCCATATCCACATATACCAGAGTGTTATGCAACAGAACATATGATCATTTTGGATGAATACATAATACTGGTAAAAGGGTGATAAACAAAAGGAAATAATCCTCGGAGGGTTAAGGAACAATAATCTGAAATAAATGATGAGCAGCAAATAAAACTCATATAATCATCCACAATATAAATTACATAAAGCATAGGGCATCCCTTATTTCTTCATTCCTTGGCTCCTTGCCTTTACCTCAAACCTCCAAACAGCTCAAGCCGGTTCACCTGTATTTCTAGCACGGTCTGGAGTTCAAAATTCAACCCAAAGTAACTGTTAAACTCATATACAATACGTATACAGTGCATGTATGCAATCCACAATTAGGAAGATCATCACAACAATGGTAAACATACCATATGCATTCAGAACCACAATCACATGAAGTAATATATAAACAGCATACTACATATGCACATGTTCACTGCGAAAGGTAGGGGTGAGCAAAAAAACCGGAAAACTGAAAATCGGACCGAACCGAAGGCTATTTGGTTTTTCAGTTTCGGTCTATTCGGTTTTTTTTCCGTTTGTAAAATAGTTGTATTTCGGTTTTCGGTTCGGTTTTTGTAAAATAGATTCGGTTAAAACCAAATAACCGAAATATGGATTTTTTTTTTTAAAAAGGAGGTTATGTGTTGACCCATCTGATAGGCAAGAATTTCTGAGCAAAACAAAAAAATCTGATAGGTAAGAATATATGGAGGCCCAACCCAACAAAAGTACAAAACCCATATGCTCCTCTAAGTCACTTTCAGAGTTTCAGTCACTACTTCCCTTTCACTTTCACACATAAAACCCTAAGTTGCCCGACACTCTCTCTCGCCTCTCACACTCAGTCTCTCAAACTTGGCAATCTTCACTAGAACGGCTTTGACCTCCAAGAACACTAAGAGATCAACGATTGACCTCGCCTCAAGACTGTCAACAACGTATCTGAGTTGAAGGACCTTGCTAGTTGCTGTATACGCGGCTTGACGAACTCAAGAGCCTGATTGATCGCTCTCACTCGAAGATCCTCAACGATCTTGAGGCTTCCATTCTCACAGCGTCGTCTCTCACTTGGGTGAGTAGTTTCTCAAGTTTCAGTGTTTTTTTTGGATTCTCAGTTACGAGTTGCGCTTGGGCACGATTTGTAGTAACTTTTTCTAAGAAAGTAGAAGATCACTATTTCTGCTCTCTCTCTCTCTCTTTCATGGTTGAGAAACTATCTTCTCAGATAACTTTCTGTGGTTTTTCGATCCCAATTTGCTAAAACCTCACTGGAAAAGGACTTCAAATTCTCCTTTCCTTTGATTTTTCCTTCACGAGGCTTCTCCGATTCTGTGAGGATAGCTTCTCTGGTCCTGTTTGTCTACTTAGAAATTGAAGTAGCATGTGTGACATAAAAGAGAGGATATGTGCTAGTATTTGCAGATTCTGCTTTCAGTTTTAGCTATTGAGAGCTAATTTTGCATATTCTTTGTTTCTATGTCTTGAAAATCTGGAGAATTCAAAGTGACTTTTTCTGTGCTTGACTCGGACACAGTCTTATCATCTCGCTGTTAAATCTAACGCCTTTAAGCCTTAAACTTGCCAACCAAGAAAAAAAGAAACCAAAGTAGCTATATTGGCCAGAGTCCATCGTCGTCCAGTGTTATTTTTGGATTGAATGCATAATTATCTGAACTAAATAAATTAAAACATTCTTGAAAATATCATTCAAGAATGTTTTAATTTATATTTTGTCCAACTAATATCATTCATATTTCTAGTCATTACGTGCATTCCTGAATCTTGATATGAATTTACTTTATTGATATGAATGCATTAAACTAAAACTTAATTTACTTCAGCAAACTTGGATTTCTTTTTTCGGTTTCTCTTTTCAAGATTACAATTTTCTGTTTTAACTTGAAATAATTATTCATCTCCAGGTGAAATTATGGCTGACCAAGCTGCTTCTCTACCAACTACTGGGGATAGTGCAAGTGCAAGTGTGACCAATAAGCCTTTACCAGTTGCATCTGGGAAAAGGAAAGCTATGAAGCAAAGATCCAAAGTGTGGGACCACTTCCCCAAATTTGTGAATGATGCTGGTGAGATAAAAGGTAAGTGTAATTACTGTTCAAATGTTCTTGCTTGTGATCCAAAATCTAATTGAACCACTGCCCTAAAGAATCATTATCTGAATGTTTGTAAGCAGAAGCCCCCTCCTAAAGAACTTAAACAAAGTCATTTCAACTTTAATGCTGAAAGTGATAAATTCAGCCTTGTGAATTGGAAATTTGACTAAGATGGTATTAGGAAAGCCTTGGCATCTATGCTAATTGTTGATGAATTGCCTTAAAAGTTTGTTGAGGGTGTTGGGTTTAAGAATTTTATGTTGTATGCCCAACCCAAATTTAAAATTCCATCAAGATGGACAATGGCTCGTGATTGTTTTAGTTTTTATATTGACAAAAAAAATGAGATTTAAAGATTATTTGGAACAAAAAAAAAAAAGGGTTTGTCTTACTACTGACACTTGGACATCTATCCAAAGAATTAATTACATGTGTATTACATCGGCCACTTTATAGATGACACATGGTCAATGAAAAAGAGGGTTTTGAATTTCATTCCTATATCTAGTCACAGGGGAGGGACATTGGAATTGAAGTTGAGAAGTGTTTGCTTGAATGGGGTATTGAAAGGGTGCTGACAATTACTGTAGATAATGCTAGTTCTAATGATGTGTCAATTGAATATTTGGAAGGAAAAATTGTAAGGTGGGGGCATTCAGTTATGAAATTTCAGTATTTGCATATGAGATGCGTGGCACACATAATCAATTTGATTGTCAGTGACGAGCTAAAAGAAGTAGGACAATCAATTAAAAAAGTTAGAGAGGATGTTCGCTTTATTAGACAGTCACCACTGAGAATGAGAAAGTTTAAAGAGAGCTTTGTTGATGAGAAAATTCAGAGCAAGTAAATGTTATGCTTGGATGTCCCTACTAGGTGGAATTCTACCTATTTGATGTTAGAGACTGCTCAAAAATTTGAGGCAACCTTTAAGAGGTATGAGGACAAAGATCCATACTTTTGTTTTGATCTTGAAGATGGGGTGCTTGAAAAAGAAGATTGGAAGAATGTTAGGAGGATGACTATGGTGTTGAGTCATTTTTATGATTTGACTAATCGAATTTCTGGATCTTTATATGTCACTTCCAATAACTTCTTCATTGAAATTTACATGGTTTATCGTTTCTTGAATGAGTGGACAAAAAGTGATTTGCTGGAGTTATCTAATGTGGCAAGTAGAATGAAGGAGAAATATGACAAGTATTGGGGAGATCCTATTAAGATCAATAAACTTCTTTATATTGCCACTATTCTTGACGCCCGATATAAGCTAGATTGGGTGCAATCTGCTCTTTGTAAGATGCATACACGTGTTGTTGGGAACATTTGGGGGTGCATATTAAAGAAGTCTTGATTTCTTTATATAATGAATACAATTAGGTTATTTCTCCTTCAACCCAGCCTGAAACGGGACCATCAAATGACACACAATATCTTCTTGATGATGATGACCCTAGTCTAAAAGTTAGACAATTGCTTGATATTGAGGAGCAATTATTCATGGATGAGCATGGTGGAAGGACTAGTACAACAGAAGTGGATAGATATTTAAATCAAGAAATTGAGCCGAGAAAAGATGATTTTGATATATTAAGTTGGTGGAGGGTGAATAATCCTAGATTCCCTATTATTTCTCAAGTAGCAAGAGATGTGTTGGCTATTCCAATTTCTACTATTGCTTATGAGTCTACCTTCAGCACTAGAGGAAGAGTTCTAGATTCATTTAGGAGCTCTTTAACACCTAAAGCTATACAATCACTAATTTGTGCTCAAGATTGGGTTAGGCACTCACTTAACTATGTTGCAGAAGTAGGAGATGATAATTTTCAGCAAATAGAACTTGGTAATACTTTTTACATCTATTTTCTATTTTTATTCGAACAATATTTATTATGATCTTTCAAGGGACTTCTGATTTTTTTTTTTTAGATTTTCAAAAAATTGCATTGGAACCAATTGTTGACATATAGTAGATGCAATGCAAATATCTTTGTAAGTAATTTTTCATTATATTTGTATTTTGTTAATATTTATTAGATTTTTTTTTTCTTTTTATTTTTTTTTTTAATTTATTCTTGTTTTAATTTGCATGTTGCTCTCAATATCCGGTAATAATTTTGGACCATTTTATGCTGGCTCTGACCGCTCTGTGATGGATGATTAGATGAGTTGTGAGTTACTGGTTGCTGGCTTGCTGTTGCTAGTTGCCATGTTTTGTATTTTTTTTTTTGATAAGATCGTGTTTTGTATTTTGTTATGCTGGCAAGAATTTTGTCACTGCCTGGTTGTTGGCTCTGTGATGCATTTGTTGTTGGTTTGGGCTTTCGCCCCACTTTTCTTTCAAAAAAAGAAAGTACACTATGAAAGACCTGGCTATCACCCAAGAGGGGGGTGAATTGGGTGTCTAATTAAAAACTTGGTACTTTGAAAATCTTTTCAGAAACTTACTGAAAGTAGTTTGAATGACAAAAATAATTTATAAAGTGATAATCAGTCATTCAAATATATATACACATTCAAATATATATGCCGGAAATATAAGAGATAAGGGAAGAGAATATGCAAACCGATTTATCTTGGTTCGGCCCAATCCTTGACCTATGTCCAGGTCCCAAGCTCACGCCCGAGATTTTCAATCCACTATCTTCTTTCAACTTGATTACACGTTCTGTACTTGAACTAATCCTCTCACTAGGATTCACTCCCCCTTACAAACTACAATCAATTCACCCACTTGATTACACACTTTGTACTCGAAGTAACCCTCTCACTAGGATTCACTCCCCTTACAAGCTGTAATCAATACAATGGGTCTCCCAAAGATTACCCAATCTTGAGTAACTCTCGATAGAATGATAGGATGATTACAATAAATCTTCTCTCTCGAAGTGAATGAATAAACACCGAAGTGCATTACAAATAATTTCACTCTCTCGATAAACTATGTAAACATTTTGAAAACAGAGTAAAATAAGATGAAAATCGAGTATGAGCATTTTGAAGTTGTAGGCTTGTGTCTTGCTTCTTCCGCGTCTTGAATCTAACTTCTTTTATAGGTAGAAATCAATATATGACATTTGGATGAAGAAATATAGCCGTTAGACTCGAGATAGAAACTAGCCGTTAGAACCTCGTTTTCGAATTAGCGACGAATACTCGAGTATTCATTTGGAAACTCGAGTATTCAATACTTTACTTGGATACTCGAGTATTCACTCAAGTATTGCTTCTCGCCAACCTTCAAGTTGCTCTCAATCGATGGAAACTCGAGTATTGAACTTACATACTCGAGTATTGACCTTTGTTGAACTAACCATCAACTTTCGAGGGTCTATCTCCCTGGTCTGAACTCCGTTTTGGTTCGTTCAACTCTTCATGGAAAGCTCCGTGAGTCTACTTTCATATTCCACCAATTTCAGCTCAATCGGATTTGTAGTTTGTGAGTTACACTCAAAACATTGAAGTTTGGTTTGCTGTGTGGCGTGAATTTATCTGTCAACTTCCACAATCCATATCTCTCTCATATGAACTCCTTTGGGCTTGAATATTATATCAACATGACGCAATGGGAGTCTAGTTTCATATGCCACTGATTTCACCTCAATCCGATTTCTGGTTTAGGAGATATCATCAAATTACCAGACGTCGCTAGAGCTGAACGTGAAACAGAGCTGATCACCGCTGCATACTCGAGTATTGACTTGGATACTCGAGTATTGCTAGTCCAGAGAGGCCAAAAATACTGAAGACACTTCATACTCGAGTATTGACTTAGATACTAGAGTATTCCTAGTCCAAAGACCCCAGAGATGCTAAAAACACTTCAATACTCGAGTATTGATGAACATACTCGAGTTTTGACTCCTAAACTCGAGTATTGAGTTCTTTACTCGAGTTTTATCATCTTGGAGTTGATTTTTCCTTGTTTTAACTCTAAATTGAGTCATTCCAACTTCCATATGCTCTTAGAGGCATCTAGCATCAATATAAGAACTTGAATAATGATATCTTCATTTCTTTCAACAAGTTCTTCCTTTTTCCATCTCCCAACTTGATCATTCTTCATCATTAAACTCTTTCTCTCTTCTCTTGATCATTGTCCATAATTCAATTCTTTCTTTCTTCTCTTCTCTTGATCATTTTCCACAATTCAATTCTTTCTTTCTTCTCTTCTCTTGATCATTCTCTCGTCATTCAACTTGTACTCATTATTCTTTGCTAGTTCCTCAATATCTTCTCTTCTATATCCATAGAGCCAAGCCTATGCTGAACTTGTTTCTGAATTTAATGTGTAGACTTTTCGTATCAGCACTATTCATGTATACTCCTCTGTAGCTCAAATATGATGAAGCTTCAATCCAACTTCAGTTTGATCATGGAGATTTCCGAAGATCACATATAAGAACATATAGTGCAAGTTCTTATTTCTTTAGCCTCCTTTCTTGGTCAATCTCTATAGTTCAACTTGGAATAATCTTCTTCAATATCTCCTTCTTGATTAATCTCTATAATTCAACTTGGATTAATCTACATTAAATATAGCAGTTAGTCAATGTAGGAGATAACTATATTACTCAATCTTTTTGCTTTTAATAATGACATCTATATAAGGCATCATCAAAACTAATCATAACCAACATACTATAGTGAAAAACCAGGCTATCACCCAAGAGGGGGGGTGAATTGGGTGTTTGTTAAAACTTTATGAACTTTGAAAAACTTTTCGCAACTTATTGAAAGCAGTTTGAATGACAATAATAATGATTGATAAAGCAATAGTCGATCATTCAAACATGTATAGATATTCGAGTATATATCTTTGGAAATATAAGAGATAAGGGAAGAGAATATGCAAACGATTTATCCGGTTCGGCCCAATCCTTGACCTACGTCCAAATCCCAAGCTTCACTTGAGATTTTCAATCCACTATCTTCTTGTAACTTGATTACACGTTTCGTACTTGGAGTAATCCTCTCACTAGGATTCACTCCCCCTTACAAACTGTAATCAATACACTTGCTTGATCACACACTCGTACTCGAAGTAATCCTCTCCCTAGGATTCACTCCCCTTACAAGCGTAATCAACACAATGTGTTTCCCACTCAAGATTACCCAATCTTGAGTATCTCACGATAGAATGATAGGATGTGTACAATAACTCTCTTCTCTCTCAGAAGTAGATGGATAAGCACTGAAGCACAATTACAAGTCATCTCACTCTCTATGATAAGCTATGTAAACATTAAGAACAGAGAGTAAATGATATGAAAATCGAGTATTAGCATCTTGAAGATGTCGCCTTGTGTCTCTGCGTTTTTCGCATTCCGTGTACTACGTGTCTTCTGTATGGAGTCTTCAAATCTTCAGGTATTTATGCTAGTTGAAGCTTATGACCGTTATAGATCCGTTCAGACTTGAACCCATTCGAAAATGTAGCTGTTATGAGTGTTTCTCCATGGATATAGTTGTTATGACCACTGCTGTTTGAATATAGCTGTTGGGAACTTTGCAGATTTGAATATTTGAATTTTGGCTCTTCAAGAATGTGTCCCATGTGGTCTTGTTTGAGAAATGATGATGTACAGCTTTAGTTGGTGGAGGCATTGTTATACGCATTGAGAAATGGTCATCCATCTTTCCAGTCCGTCTTCCATTTGCTTTGTTTGAGAAGATATAATAAAATAATACAAGTGGCTCATGGAGTTGCTTTTTTTGACTTTAAAGCAAGTTCAAATCTTCTCAAATCTGAAGTTAAAGGACATTGAACATTTGAATCCATTGAAGAACATTACCGTTCAGCATTCAACATTGTTTCTTCGTTCAATTCTGCCTTCTTTGTTGTTTCTGAAAATATGCAGCAACCTTCATCTCCATACTCTTGACAGATTTTGATTTCTGTCAAATTGATGTTATCTCAAACTTTAATCACCTGAAACTTATACAAAAATGATATAAATGATGTTAAGAAGTAGTATAAATCATTTGAGTAATCATCTCGGATGTTCTTGATGAGATATGATGTTTTTCGGTCATGGTGATTTTCTTGAATCGGATGTGTAAATCTGTTACGGAGTTCCAAGCTCGAGTTTATATAGGTAAGCTCGAGTTTGGTCTTCTTTGAACTTGGATTTTTGCCTCGGAAGTCTCAAGCTCGAGCTTATAACTTATAGACTCGAGTTTGGGTGTTTATCGGGACTGTTTGCACTCGTCTGAGCTAAACTCGAGTTTGGTCACTTATAGGCTCGAGTTTGGCTTTTTCCCAAAGTTCATTTCTTCTCTGGAACTCTCGAGCTCGAGCTTGTAACTTCAAGCTCGAGTTTGGACTCTTCAAAATCAACATATAAGAACATATAGTGCAAGTTCTTATTTCTTTAGCCTCCTTTCTTGGTCAATCTCTATAGTTCAAAATGACTTGGAATAATCTTCTTCAATATCTCCTTCTTGATTAATCTCTATAATTCAACTTGGATTAATCTAGTGCATTAAATATACTTCAAGAGTTAGTCAATGTAGGAGATAACTATATTACTCAATCTTTTTGTTTTTCATAATGACATCTATATAAGGCATCATCAAAACTAATCATAACCAACATACTATAGTAAAGTCAATATTGTAGATTGATTCAGCAAAAAAATAAAAATAAAAAGAAGACAAGAAGGCCCATACTAAGGCCCAACTGAATCCCAAAAACTGAATTAATTGCAAAGCCGAACCGAAATATTTTGGTTAATTCGGTTTGGTTTTTTTCCCACTTCGGTTTTGGTTCGGTTTGAGAGTGTGCATATTTCGGTTTTTTGCTTTTTACCGAAAAATTGAAACCAAAAACCGAATGCTCACCCCTAGCGAAAAGACCCAATCCTCATAACCGCAAGACCACCCAATAAGAAAAGCCCTCGGATCATCAACGCTAGGAAAACATAGTAGCCAAAGCCTCAAACCTTAACTACATTGAAAGCATCTCGACCCGGTAGCGAGCTAAGGACACACAGTTCACTAGGCCCTACAGTAGTGACCTAAGGATACACAGTCCACTAAGCCTTACAGCCAAACGCATGTACCCCTCACGAGACATGTTCCTCAATCATTGCATCTCAAACATACAAGGTAACGTAGAGTATGTGAGTAAACAGTTCCTACCTTGCAATTGTCCAAAATTTATAAAATGTTGTCGGTGTTTGAAAATCACTCTTGACACGTGCTGGCCCTAACTAAAACAAACACACCCCATTTTATTCACTTATATAAAATCTCTTCTTATTTTCAGGAAATTCGCTCATTTTCTAGAAATTCTAGAAATTATGCTTTAACTTCAAAAATTCATAATTAAATCTAGAAAAATTCAATTAATGTGATTCCAGTGGCCATTTAACCCTTGACATATCTAGTTTTTATTAAAAATACTTCCAGAGACCACAAAAATATGTATTTTCTTCCTATGCAAAAACCCTACTCGCTGATCAGTGGTAAAGTCTAGTTTTTTGGGCTATTTTCAAAAATTCATCTTTCATAATTGGCATCTTGAAAATTTACAAAATCAAATATCAAGTTGAAGCCCAAGATTTCTACTCGCTGATCTGTGTTGGTTATTGCTGTAATGTAATGAACATCTGTCATACATATACTGTTATACTTTTCATATGAGGTTAATCTGTTGCACGAGATTCAATTCAATTGAATCTCGAAGATTGACAAAAGGTTCGGGAAAAGGAACCGGGATCGAGAGAAACACCGAAGGATGAAGCCGAAGAGAGCACCGATGGACGAAGCTAGGAAGAGGCACCGGTCAAAGCAAATGTCAGAAGAGTATCATCAGAGCATTCATTCTGGCACGGATTTAACGAGGTTACTTCAAATAGTTTGGAGCCGAAGGCAGGGCTAGTCTATGTGGATCAGTCAATAAGTCGCCGTGAACTCGTTGAGACTTCCGCGATAGACACCTACCTGGCCAAATTATTTGATTAACTGAGTTAGATTCATTGCCCCAAGTCTAGCTACGGCTTGGTTGAAGATTGTATAATTACCATGTAAGAATTGTAATTATACAAAGCTATGTAATTGTATCACATGAATATTCCTTCGGGAAATTTTTAATATACCACTTATGTCGGGGCATCAGCATATGTCTGGGCATTTTGTATCCGTCACTCATCGTCCAAACATAAGTACATGCTCTCCGTTTCCGCATTACTCTAAGCTGTAGCACCTCAAACTCTGTTGATTTTCCTAAAATTAAGTGTCATCCGATACGATTTCAAGCATGGAATTTGGGGTGTTACACTCTTAAATCAAAGTTCCTTTCTCACATTTATTTTCCTTGCCTTCTAACTATTCTTTTTGCATGGAAATATCCTTGTCACATGTTTCCCTTAGGCCATGCGAAATTCCCAAACAAAGAGAGCAAGAATGTTGCTTTTTTGCTCTTATGCAACCATGTTACACTTTGTTCCAGTATGTTGACTTTATGTATCATAATTTTAACTTGTCATTATGGCTATTTAATTAAATTGGAAGATTCCATGGAAGCTAAACAATTTTATTGTAGCCAAAATCCTCTCAATATTTCATTAACTCACTTTTTAAACTGTGTCTAGTTGTCTGCCTGATACAGGCATATCCTTAAGTCTCTAAGCCCAAAATTTAGGATATTACACCATCAAATGAATTATTGCGCCAAAAATGTAAAATTCGTATAATTTTACTAGCAACAAAAGTTGTCGTTACATAAATTTATCGCATTGTAATAAACATAGTTACCGAAAGTCAAAAGTTGTGGTTGACAACTTGGATCTTCTACTTTGGCTGCCAAGCTTTAATTCACATATAGAGTCAGAATATTCATGGAATATATGTATAAATATTACGTGCAGATGTTTGGTTATAATTAAGAGTTTGACAAGTTTAAGGGACAATATATACAATCAATATTAGGAGCACCATTTCATTTTATTACAGATGAAAAACTATTCTATAAAAAAGATAATTTCATATCAATTGTGGTTTACAGTTTCCTGTGTTTCTTCATGAGAAGAATTTGAAAATATTTATATATACAAAGTTACCCATACTCTGAATGTCACGCCCCGAAAACCCAAAGGGATGACCGGCACGGAATATGAGAGGACTCACATTCATTAAGCCTTAAACTTAATTACATACAAATGCTAATTAAAAAAACATAATACCATAATCTAAAATGTTCATGTGTTCCATACAACAAAAATGAGGTAGGGATCCTACCTATAGACTGCGTGGAGCATCTAGCACCAATAATAATACAAAAAGTCTAGGTTTATAATTACATCAACTAGTAGCACTCCAAAATGAGACCGCAAACTTTAAGTCGCTAAGGAAGTCCTTCACCACTCAACAGGAGGTACAGGGTCAACTCTATTTTCTGATACAAATAAATTTTCCGGTGAATAACGTCTCATTCTTATAATTTAATAAAATACCAGCAAAATAATTTAAACATTTTTATCTTCCAATAATAACAATTTGGCAATATCTTCAATTTCTAAAATCATATGATCATAAATAAAATAGAACTCTATACAAAATGTCATTAATCAAAATAATTTAAAGCACACGCTAAAACCTTTGAATTAATGTAATCCATTTAAAACATAATTCTCAAACTGCATCCTTTTTTCGTAGAACTTCTTACAGAACGAATGACAAGGGTGGCCACACAGTCCACGAGGGTAACTAACCAAGCATGACACGAGGCCATGAAACAAGCATGGACACACAGTCCATGAGGGTAAACTAACCAGGCATGACTTGAAGTCATGAAACAGGCATGGACACATAGTCCATGAAACAGGCATGGACACACAGTCCATGAAACAGGCATGAGAACAAATCTCATGAATATCAAGCGAGCTCGAGGTTAACCATGGTGCACCAAGAACTAATAGTACTGCTGTTAGTAACCAGCGTTCTGTATTCAGTCCTCTCCAAAACATTTTCAAGCATGCTTGGGGTCAATTTGTCAAAGCATTAACAATTCTTCCTTAGCTTCAAGATAATAACAGTTTTGTCTCATACTTCATAATCAAATTCCCCAGCATGAAGTTTCACAAACAATACTTCAAAAGTTGTCCTCAGATTCAATCTATCTATAAAATCCTTTTTAAAACATCAAGTACTCATGTAAAAATATTCCATTTCAAATAATACGTTCTAACTTATAAACTTTTCCAAAATCCAAGATCATTTCAATATAAATTTATGAAAACTATCTCAAAAGTCTCATTTCCATTTAACTGCATAATCATAAATTATGCTTTGGAACAATTGTAAGAAATTAGGGGCGTTATTCTATCAACTATTCCTTCACAAATTATTCTTTTAAATATGGAAATAAAAGTAAAATTTCAACAAAATCCTTTTTAGAAATTAGTTCACTCACGCTTCTTCCGAAACTATACCTTTACCAAAATCCTTTTTGGTTTGCTTTTTGAGCTCAGACAATTTTCATTTCCTATAAATTTTTAAATTCATATTTGTTTAGGAACATTTGGGATGTCCTACCACAACTTAATACTTATACACATAAACACACAATTATACATACATATATGCCCCAATTCTCACTTATTATCATTCAACTTATCCTAACATATCTAACATAATTGCTAAACATTCAGAGACTACGAATAGAGATTTAAATAAATTCTAGCACCCAAGGACTCAATCTTTTAAACATTCATATGCATGCTTTAACACTTGAGTCTATAGTTTGCCATT
Source organism: Acacia melanoxylon (assembly GCA_019022615.1). Lineage (NCBI taxonomy): Eukaryota > Viridiplantae > Streptophyta > Magnoliopsida > Fabales > Fabaceae > Acacia > Acacia melanoxylon. The sequence goes on along the minus strand of JAFJYJ010000018.1, from coordinate 628,704 downwards.
TAGCAACCTCAAAAAGCAAAAATGAACAGTTGTAACCTTTAAATATTTTCCAAACAGCACCACCAGGTAATCTAGAAACAATATTACAGCTTTGAATGATCATCACAGCAACCGTAGGTTCCAACTTCATGCTTTACCAACGCATGCATAAGTGTATACACAATTAGACTTGAACCATCTGCATAATTTTTGCATATTAGACACTGAATCACGCTATTCCTCAATCACAAAAGTGCTTCAATCCTCAAATTAATTTCTGGGCAACCTTATTTCATGTTTTGATTCAGTGCATTTGCAGAAAACTCACAAAAAGAAAACTCCCACGTGACGTGCATGCAACACCATTAAACATCCGCTATTATTTCCTAATAGTTCATGTGTATAATCTGGGAATTTCATATGCCAAACTTCCTCTGTTTCGGGACTCCAAAAACAGAACATGCATGTAGAACTAATAGGATGAAGCTCGAAACTCACCTTAATTGAATCCCAAATGCATGCATTGTTCAGATCTTCTTTTTTCCTTCAACGTCTCTTCCTCTATTTTCCTTCTCCAGTGCTCTCAATCTCACACTCTCTCCGTCTCACACCCTCAGCATTTTCCTCTGCCTCAGTTTTCTGTCTCGCCCCTCTCTCAGCGTTCCGCGGAAAGGCCGATGAAGGAATGGGAATAAGAAGAGAAATATGAGGGCGAAGTAGTTCTGTCTGAATGAGTGTGCACATAAGACGCTGAGTTCAAGAGAAACGGTGAAGCATGGGTGTTTATGAAAACGTAGAGAACAGTGGAATATGGGCTGTTCATGAATGCCGAGCTGTCCTAAAATGCGTGTGACAGGTGTGATCTCTCACTGTATCTCATTCTCCATTTCTTTTCCTGGTGATGGGCCAAAGGGGATTAAAAGATTAAGGGAGTATGAGCTGTCTTGCTGTCCGAACGGTGTTGTTGTTGGGCCGAAAGGAAGAAGGAGAATGAGAGGGAAAAGACGCTGGATTTTTTTTGAGGAGGGAGTTGGCCGTATGAACTGTTGGATAATTGAGACCTCAGATGCATATAATAAGTTTGTCAAATAAATTAGAAATGAGTGGTGAGGTATCGGTTTGTGGGACAACGTGGAAATGAATGAGTGCTACTTGAAATGAATCAATTTCCATTGGGAACTGAGGGAGTATGGCTGAAGTGGTTTAAAAGAGCATAGGTCCCATGAGCAAGCTATGCAATTAAAAAGAGGAGAATACAAATAATTACCTATAAGTCCATATTTTCTCAAGAAATTTGCTGTGCACCTGAATTTGATCATGCATTATTTATTTTCCTTGGACCCATCTTAAAATCTAACAAAGCCTTCAATCATGGACTTGGTGGAGCACGTCCTGCTTTCTGAATTGGCTTTGTATTGGTCAAATGCTGTTTTGGATGGGCCGAATGAAAATAATGGACTGATGAAGTATGGCCCAATGAATATAATGAAGAGTGAATTGAAGTGTTCACACTTGAGAGAAGCACCTGACTTTGTTGTTTAAATGGAGTCCGAAATTATTTAGTTGAGAAATGAAGGAGTAGGAATAGTTGGGCTGTCATTCTTATGTGGGGTTCACTCCACAAAATAATTTCCATATGTCCCTCTACAAAACTTTTATTTGCAACTTGGTCTTTTACTCATTTAGTTGCAAATATTGGATATGAGTTAGAAATTAATCCTTAATTCCATATAAAGGATTTTTCTTTCTCAACTAGCTCCTCTAGACAATAAATTATTTATTCTATAATTCCTTGATCAAAATTTATCCTCTAAAAAATTTCCTTTAACTTATGAGGAAATAGACCTTAAAATCCAGAAAATAACTTTAAACTATTTAGGCCAAAATTTTCGTAATTAATCCCCTCATAATGTTTTTAGATCCTCAAAATAATATTTTCATAATTTTTCCCCTAATTTTCACGGTCCAAAAATAATCTTTAATACTATCTTAAGTCTTTCCTCATAATAAGCTTAGGACTTTTGCCTATTACTGACTTGACAATATACTTATCCCAGACTTATTCCTAAACTTTAGTCCCACAATCTGGGGTGTTACACTGAAGGTCCGCCTCTTATTATTATTATTATTATTGCCAAAACCATCTCAGCTGGTATCAATTTAGTATGGTTTAAAATAAGTTTTTTGCTCTCTTTAAAACAAAGACTTGAATAATAAAAGTAATTAAAAAAACCGTAAGCAGCTCGATACAAAGCAGCCAATTATTTATAGGACTAATTTTCAGAAAGAAAAGTCAAATTTCTTTAATTTTTTTGTTAAACTATCAAATTTATGGCGCATATGTGCGCGCGCGCGGATGTAGCTAGTTCTTAGCTAGATGCCTCTCATCGTCAAAATAAACATTTTGTAATATTCTTTTATTTATATGCTTCCACAGTGTAATTTTCTATATAATTAATTAATTTAATTATTCTTATCGAATATCTCTCTAAGAGGCAGACACCCACTTGGCAATCAAATGAATATTCGATTTCCAAAACAGCGAGAATGCCACTTGTTCTACTTTTTATGTTTTTTTTCTAAGACATCAATATTGATTGTACTGCAAAACGACGAATAATAACTCTAAGTCATAAACCTTCTACGTTTCCCTTCCAGATTATTTGTCAAATCATCCATTTTTTCTATTCTTATTCTGCGAATTGCTCTCAAATTCTATGATACAATTAAATGTTCTACATTTTCATTAACTTTAATGCCTTTGTTTTGACATAATCCATAGAATATCATTGATAAAATTTAGCGACTCCGTGGTTTATAAGATGAAGATTCCAGCATCAAACTATATCAAATGGAAGGAAGACAAACAGTTAAGTCGCTATCTTATTTTATTTGACTTTGTTCTCTTTTTTACCTCTGAAAATATTGTATTCGTTCATCTTTCACACACAAAGGCTGTATTTTAAGGGGAGGGGTGTCTCCATTGAGCTTCCTCTCCTCTTCCTCTCTTTTATAATATTAAATACAAAAATACATATAAATAAATTTAAACTTTTAAAATTATATCTAAATATTTCAACTCTGTATACTTTTATTAAAATGTTTTATAAATTTTATTTTACTTTTTCCGGCTCTTATAATCTTTTTAATTAGGTTAAACTTTAATAGTTTAAATTTATTCATATATTTTTTATTATTTAAAATTCTAATATATTGTTATAAAATTTAAATCCCAACCATTGGAAACTCATATGGGGGAAGAAAAAGAAAGGAAACTGATGTGGAAAGTAAATGGAGACAAAATGAAGAGGAAGCTCAATAGAGACACCCTTCTCCCGTATTGTAGTAGAAAAAACAAACAATATGGTTTTGATTAGTTTTTATAAGGTTAACGCAAAAGCGAAATTAAAATTAACTTAGAAAATACAAAAAAGTTGTGCCGCCATTTGGAAAAGTAATGTCCCTCGTGAGTCGTGACAAATACAACTGTGAGTGTTCCTCCCAAAATCCTCTATAAAAGGAAGCAAGCAATGTCACGAAAATTATCATCCAAACATTCATCAAACCACAAAACCAGAAACCAACAACCTAAGAGAGTTAGTTACGTAGTTCATTCCGTACTATGGCAACTTTGTTCAGCACAATCTTATTATTATCATCTCTTATTCTGCTTGTTCCATTCTTATTTTCCTCTTTGGCTTCTGGCTATTCATTTAATGAGGTCAAATTATGGTGTAGCCAAACCCCTAATCCTCAACCATGTGAGCATTTCTTGAACCAAAAGCTTTCCCAACAATACAAACCCATAAACAACAAAGATGATTTCTTCAAATTTTCTCTACAGCTCGCCCAGGAGCGAGCTCTGGTCGGCCACGCAAATGCGGTTTTGCTAGGCCCAAAGTGCCGGAACGAAAGGGAAAAACTTGCATGGGCTGATTGCCTAGAGTTGTATGAGCACACCATACTCAAACTCAACAAAACCTTAAACCCTAACACCAAGTGCACCCAAATTGATACTCAAACATGGCTCAGCTCAGCTCTCACAAATCTTGAGGCATGTAAAGCTGGCTTTTATGAACTTGGCGTTCAAGACTATGTGTTGCCTTTGATGTCCAACAATGTCACCAAGTTGCTAAGCAACACTTTGGCTCTAAACAAGGTTCCATATGATGAACCATGTTATAAAAATGGGTTCCCAACTTGGGTCAAGCCGGGTGACAGGAAGCTGTTGCAAAGTTCTTCTCCATCTTCTCTGGCGAATGTCGTGGTGGCTAAAGATGGATCCGGCCACTTCACAACAGTTAGTGCCGCCATAAGTGGTGCACCGGAGAGTAGCAGTGGGAGATATGTTATATATGTGAAGGCAGGAATATACAACGAACAAGTTGATATAAAACTCAACAATATCATGTTAGTTGGAGATGGTATTGGAAACTATCATTACTGGTAGCAATAGTGTTGGAGGAGGCACCACCACCTTCCGTTCTGCAACTGTTGGTAAGCCAACACAATCGCTTTTCATGAAATTTTAGAAACTAATTTAAAGATTAATGAAAAATATTGAGAACTAACAAAACTATATATTTGTGAAATGTTAAAGCTGTTGTTGGGGATGGCTTTATTGCACAAGGCATCACATTTAGGAACACCGCTGGAGCATCAAACCACCAAGCTGTAGCGTTACGTTCAGGTTCAGACTTATCAGTATTCTACAGATGTAGCTTTGAAGGATACCAAGACACATTATATGTGTTCTCTGAGAGGCAGTTTTATAGGGAATGTGACATTTATGGTACAGTTGATTTCATCTTTGGAAACGCAGCCGTAGTTTTCCAGAATTGCAACCTTTTTGCTAGAAACCCTCCCAACAATGTCAACACGATCACGGCCCAAGGTCGAACTGATCCGAACCAAAACACAGGAATTTCTATTCACAATTGTAGGGTTACGGCTGCCTCAGACTTTCAAAGCTCTGTGAAAACCTATCTTGGAAGGCCATGGCAACAATATTCTCGAACAGTTTTCATGAAGACTTTCATGGACAATTTGATTGATCCTGCTGGTTGGTTGGAATGGAGTGGTAACTTTGCCTTGAACACTTTGTACTATGGAGAGTACATGAACAATGGTCCAGGTTCATCCACTTCAAATCGTGTTAAGTGGTCAGGTTACCACGTAATCACCAGTGCTTCAGAAGCTTCAAAGTTCACTATCGCAAATTTCATTGGAGGAAATTCATGGCTTCCAGCCACCAATGTTCCTTTCACTTCTAGTTTATAGATCTTTTGATACAGAAGTTATTTTGGGTCAAATTATGCTTTAATGGGTCAACTATGAAGGAAGATCAAAGTTTAGCATTTAAAGTACAATAAAGAGATTTTTAGTGGTGATAAACTCTTGGGAACATGAATCTTGGAAGTTGGGTTTAGTTATTGCTATTTCTATTTTCTAGGCAACACAACTCTTAGAGTTATATTTCTCTTTGTATTTTCATGCTTTTAATTACCCTATAAAGAGGGGATATTTTGTAATGTAGAGCCAGATTTGATGAAATGAAAATTGAGTGTTGCCAGTTCTTAAACTTGGCTTAAATCTTGTTTTTTTTATCTAACCTTAGGTTAGTGGTGAGGCAAGTGGGTTCTTTATCAGTTGGAAGGGTGGCTTTGCCTTTAATCTCAATTGTTGTGGACTCTTATCTATCCCTTTTATTTTTATAATCTATTTTCCCTCTTTGTTATACCCATCACGTATCATCTTTCATTGTGTTTTATGATGTACTTGATTGGTTCAAATTCATTGTTTTGTTACCAAAATAAATAATCCAGAAAAGGGGTAAAGTGTAGCCAGTGATGATATGTCTTTTCAGGTCCAATTGCTGTAATAGTGTCTTGTGTTTTTATTTATAATCCTTAGTCTTGTTGTGTCATACATAAATTACGTCTATTATATATAGTTCAAAAGCTTGTTTTCTGATATTTACATTGTGTGTAACTATGCACTTTACATTTATTATCTAATTTTCATACGGTTTCCCTTTATGAACAACATTTGTTGCAATTAAATTTTCGAATTACATCGTAAGGAAGTACTTAATTAATTCTTGCCATCAGTACCAATTCATTTTTCTGGAAGTGATATCATATTCAGCTTATCTCCTTTTGGTTTTCTACACAAGGGTGTTTATAAGGGTTTTATAGCCTTTGTCATGTACCAAAGGGCTGGACAAGTGTACTGTTGCCTTGTTGAGTTGCACTTCTGATTGTTGATGGGTCTGTATGTATTGTGTTTTGATGCTTAAGCTTGAGTATATTTTCTATGGCTAGTTAGTTTGTTTGATCCAAAATGGTGTTTGTATCCTCTGTTTCTTCTATAATACAAGATCTTTAGGCAAAATAAATCTTTAGTGGTACTTACAATTTTTCTTCAAATGAGAAATGACTACTAAGTCTAGACAATAATTAAATTATAATAGATTTTCTATAGATTAAAAACATGTCAAAAAATGTCTTGGAAATTCTTGGGTGAATTTGCTAAAAATGAAGTAACTTAAATATGCCTATACAATATTTTGCCTGCGGAATGTGCCTATACAATTTGCAACGTGTATCTTGTCAATTTATAACTTTATGTAGTTTATTAGAAATTAAAATTCATATTTTTTTTAAAATATATATATAATAACTTGAAAAATTATTAAAGTACTCCTAAGGATGTGCAACAACAATTCTATCATTTATAACTTTGTACAGTAAAATTTGTAACTACGTTTTTGTTTTTGGCCAAAAAAATTGCAACTAATTATAATTCCAATTTTTAATATCTAAGACAGAATTTAAATATTATTGGATCAATCCTAATAATTTACATATACTATTATGTAAATTCTGACTTTATATAATAATAATTCCTATTTTAAAAGGTGTAAACAAAATTTAACCGAAAAGTTTAACTTAAGAAATAATTGTTTGGCCAGTATAGGAATTAACAATTACTATTTCTATATTTGCAATTTGCAACTAGTGTTTCGATTTTTAATTTGGAAAAAAATATTTATAACATGATACAAATTATATATTTTAACTTTCATGACCGGCCAGCCCCTCATTCTAAAATATACAAATTAAAGGGTGTCGCAATTGTGTGTACACACCATTTCTCTGTATATATATGCTGCGTTAAAAAGCTCTTTGAAACTTGGATAAACATGAGGCTGGAGTTCCTCCTAACTGAAAGGCCGAGAAGCCGGTTTTACTTGTAACTTTTTGTTTGGGGTACTTAAGCCCCTTTTTTGCTTTTGTAACAATTTTTGCCAGATTACTCACCCGGTTTTTTTTCTGCTTTTAACTTCTATGTACGGTAACTATTGGAACATCAATGAGAGTTCATTCATTCATTGACCAACTCGGAAATAATTTCGAGTTTTAACTTCAACACAACAATAGGTTAATTGTATAAACTCAAACGTATTTCCAAAGTTCTATTCAATGACTAAGCCAGAGTCAGAAATATATTATGTAGAATCTACTTGAATATTCATCTGGTATTAAAAACCAGGTATCATATTTGCAAAGATTTTTTATTAGATCTTCACACTACAGTTCAGTTTTGTTAGCCAGAATTCAATCCCGAGTAAGGGTAACCCGTCACATGTTCAAACTCGATTTTTAATCACAATTTTAAACATCTAGACCTGTTCAGGGTCAGCATGAGAGTTCACCTCATTATCCCGAAACAAAATTTTGATGCACCACCACTATGAAGACTTATTGGTATACCATCGCTTTTTCTGAAACCGAGTTCAACTACCCTAGCTCCATTCATTCATTCATTCACAACTAGCACAATTCAAACAGTTTGGAGTATAACTCTCAACTGAAAAATAACTTCATTAAATGAACTTGCCAATGTAGTTGACTTCAAACAATTTCGAAAAGGAAAATTGAACTTAAAACAAAACAAACTTAACATGGAACTCGGATTTAACTGTAATATACTTTCAGTTTATCCGCGTTCTATGTTCTTTTAATTAACTTCTTCTCCAGCTTCTCCAACATGTAAACTCCTTTGTCAAGTTTATGTCTAACCCGATAAGGGCCTTCCCAATTCGTAGCAAGCTTCCATCTCTGGCATTTTTATTTCCTATGTCCGCTCTTCGAAGCACCAAGTCACCTTTTTCAAATGATCGAGGCATCACTCTTCTATTATATTTAGCTGCATTGAGTTGCTTCTTGGCCAAACCACAATAGTGTGTCGTCACTCTGACTTCGTCTATTAAGTCCAACTCCTTCGGCCAAAACCTCGTTGTTCGTCTCCTCTTTCTCTTGAAGATTCATCATTTGTAACATCCCAAATTTTGGACTCTGAGAATTGAGAATAAGCCTAAAGTAGGCAGACGACTAAGCCCAGTTCAAGAAGAGTCCCAAGAATGTCGAGAGTTATGAAGCCTCTCGGGCACTAAGTAACTCGGCTATATGAGTCAGTGGGTCTAGTATGTATAAGACGTGGAATTAAAGTGCCAATGAAGAGGGGCACAAAAGACCTATACAGTGTAAATCCGGTGGAAAAGATGTCACCCAACTATGTCTTGAAGTATAGGACAATTATTTTAGTAAAAATATGCCGGTATAAGTAAGTATAAGGCATCTTCAGGGCAGTCATGGATGTCCTACGTTTTTGGAGAAAAAAGAAGGGAATAGTATTGAAGAAGCCAAGCAAAAGTCAAAGGTAATGATGACATACTTTTGTGTTGGACCAATAAAATCATGACACGTGTTCCCTCATCATGACAAGGGAAAGAGCTACTTTTGTGTTGGCCAAATAGAATGGTGATAAGTGTCCCTTCAAAATTACAAGTGCAAAAGTCAAAAAGCTTGTGGAAAAAGCTATGTGAAAGGAGATATTTTGAGGGCATTTTGGTCAATTGTTATAAGGGACACATGTGCAAGCAATTAATATGAAATGATGACTCAAAATTATCTTAAATAAGCTTCAAATTCGTGCAAAACAAGGAGGAGAGAGAAAAGTCAACAAAACTTGCAAAATAAGCTAAGTTAAGAGGATATTTTGCAAAGACACTTTGGTCATTTGGTTTGGGGGATTTTTAAGTGCCTCTTTAAGACATTTCGCACTCATGTTTGCATGAGTATTTTGACGAAGAGCTCAAGGACTATAGAAGTTAAAGTGATAGTTACATAGTGACTTGAGAATGAAGTAATCTTGAACAGACGTAAGTAGATATAACGTAAAAGAGACAAAAGACAATAACCTGACACTTACTCCAACCCTGTAGGGCCTGGTATGCGTTGACCTACCAAGGGAGGAGAGAGACTAGGCATATAGATCATGTGCAGAAGTAAAAGTCAATGGCAGTGATGATTCGCAGGGCACGTTGCGTTTTGGGGTTAGAAGTTGGATTTTTGGTAGTACGAAGTACGAGGCAATTATGAGATACTGAAATATGAGTTTCTTGCTCCCCAAGGAAACATGTTTCGGCCCCTCATGGTCAAGGAGAAGAGACTATTGATCTAGCCCCACATAAGTCCAATTGAGTGGCTCAAGTCCCGAGGAAACATGTAACCGGAATAAAACAGCTGAGCGGGACCGATTAGGGATTTATGGAAATGGGCCTAGACCCCTAGATACAGGGAAAATGGTGCCACATGGTGGGCTAGGAAAGAGAAAGTAGTGACTTGGAGAGCAAGGCAAAGGTCACATCAAGTAATAATAAAGAGAGATAAAATAAAATAATAAGAATTAATCTCCACCACACATTTGAATCTGATGTGACAAGAGGAATTACATGTAATTATGACCCCACATGAATATAAATGGCATCATTTATGGGCAGCCAAGGTGGGTCCCACTGACTTGGAGAACAAGCAAGTGAAAATGACCATTTTACCCCTGAAGTGTTATTTTAACCACTAGATAAAAACCTACACCTAGTAACTCCAAAAACCATCACCAAGGGCAGTCTTGGAATCTGATTTTTAGGGCATGGAAGGCACCACTTTTCTTCCAAGAATTCTATAGGACTTCTTGGAAAACAAGTCAAGGAATTATATTTAAATCCGAAGCATTCTTTCGACCACTGGGTAATAACCAAACTTGGATAATAGCCCAAACCCTTGGATTCTATTTAAGGACACTTCCCCACCCATTTTCTACTGCCTAGGATGTGTTCAAGAAGGGAGAAGAGTGATATTCAGCTTAGGGTCTTGATCCAAGGGAAGAGGAAGACATACGCAACCGAAGATTCAAGGTAAGCCCCTAATCGACAACTTGGTAAATCTTGTTTAAAGATTCTGCCCTATGAGGATGAACGTGGGGATGTAGTGGGAATTTAGTATTTTTTAGGCTTCCATTGAGTCCAAAATGTGATTTTGAGTGGGAACAAGTAGGATCACCTTTTTCCAAACCCGAAAAGCCTAAGTTTCCAAACTATGTAAATTTACCAACTTTTGCGGGTTTTGGGCAGCGAATGGAAATTGGTGGTTTTAAAATAGTAAACCAAGTTCGAATTATTTTATATTTTACATGGTGAAAGCAGAAATCCTAAGGATGATTTTGATATAATATTTCATGTCATTTCGATTTTCCTACCAAGAGTTCTTTACTATTTAAAATGACCCAAAAACATGAACTTTGTCTCGACCAGTGGCTTAAGTTTGGAAATAAGGGAAGGATTCAAACCCAGATGACTTTGAAAATTATTTTTCCTATAAACTATACAACCTAAGGGTTCTATGGCCTCTGATCTAACATAAATATGATTTTTCTAGAATTTATTAAAAATCAGAAAATTTGGGTCAAAGATTATGGAAAATTCTGGTGTTGGGAGAAATTTATGGAACTTGGAGTAAAAGTTTGTATATGTGATTGAAAGTGTGATATTTTGCTGTAATCTAGGCCTGTATCATGTGTGGAACATATTTCCAACACCGAGGAAGAGCTTATTGTTTTCAAGGAAGCACCAAGTAGTAATTGTTAACTCGCATACTCTATGTTACTCTCGCATGTGTGTTTTATGATGATGTAGGAGTTGGGCTGTAGTACCTAGTGGACTGTGTGTCATTGCTATAGATATCAGCATATCAACAATGTTTTTATAGATATCTTTCAAGATAAGGTTTTACATTATATGCAAAATTGATCCTACAGGAATGTGTAGCAACATTCAGGCCTATAGGAAGAACAAGTTAAAATAATTCCAATAAGAAAGTAGAAAGAATTACCACCCATCATGATACAGTAGTAAAATGAATGATATGCCAATGTATATCCATTAAAAGTAGAAATGTTGCTTGCAAAATATTGATGAATGCACAGCGTAAGATATAGATATAACAAAGCAATCACCCTTAGTTCATTGTATGCTGCATAGAACCGGGGAAACCTTCCACTAGGACCGCCAAAAGCTTCTTGCCACATATCAATCAAAACCTTTTCCGACATTTAAGTCGAGCGGCACAATCAGATCGAAAGAACAATACGGTATATAAGCCTTCCATATACAAGGGCAGGAGAGACATAATTGAACAATGAAGAAGTCGGTAGATACCTTCTTCTTCACTATCTTCACCATTTCATGTAAGATATCCCGCTCAATGATTTGTTTGAAACAAATTTTCACCACAAATTTTTCTTTGAGAGTCTCCAATGCCTACACCAAATACTCCAACATAAAACATCTATGTAAGGTAACCACTTCTTGTTACTTCATTACTCCACACAAAATATCTCAGAACTACAAAAGCTAAACAAATTATCGAAATTTTGCACAATGCACAATAAAAAGAATCAATACTGCCAAAATTTTCACCCTCTCTATATCAAGCACACATGAAGCAACTGAATATTGCCATAAAAATATACAGAGATTAGGTAAGAGTAGAAATACTGACAAAAAGAGCCAGAAGTTGTATTTTGGAATTACCTGGTACATTTTTTTACTGCCCATTCAAATTTACAACAGCAAACACAGTTAATATTGTGCAAATACATAGTAATGCAACTTGGTAACTGCCAATCAAAACCACACCATATCCAACACTGCAAATTGTATATTTAAATAACTCATGTTAAACAATGATAATTCAGTAAGAGAAGCAGTTCAGTGTGCTGTAAACTGAAATACATAAAAGTTCATGAAATCTCACCATGTTGGCAATACCTTGCATAAACTGCATTGTTGACCACTCTATACTGGTCCAGTTCATAATCACAAACTTTAAATTCAACATCAAAGAACCCACTCATTCTGCAAAATTACAAGCAAGTGTATGAGCAAAGCCTGAATAGTATATTAGAGTATACGTATGACCACAAGCTTGTCAGAAGAAAATAATGTGAGATCCAAAGATTGAGTGAATTCCATTTCAATCAGCTTTAATGAACTAATACAATGTCCTAATAAATGCAGGACTACAATGATGTCCAGTGTTTGCCTAGAGGTTCAAAAGTTTCCCTAACTTTTCAAAATTTCCTTTTCAATTCAAGTCAAGAATGTGAGAACAAATATTCCAAAGATACATATATTCATTGATTTTATTTTCCAGGTGGTCACCAATAGAAATTGACACAATCCCACAACCCCGCTCTTTCAAACGTCAGAAACCCTCCCGACATATGCATATACATGGGTAAGCCAAGAGGATTAGATAAAATTTAGCCGCAGGCCATCAATGGCAAACAGATAAGCTTCAATTTCAAGGTCTTAACACCGACATAAAATGCTACCAGAAAAGTTTAGTTTCCATCGAAAGGAAGTTTTATTTCATCCCATAGAAATTCCGCTCCCAAGTTTCGCCCCCAAGTTCCTAGCTTCAATTTTATATTCCGCTCTCTCAAACAGATATGCAACGAAGTAAATGACATAGAGAATAAAGAGTGGCCCATGTAAGTGGAAATCGCAATTACCCTTTCCCAGTGTTGAGATCAAAACTTGGTGGGGGAAGCGAAGCTCCTTACCGGGAAAACATGTCCAACACTGCAACTTGATTGAGAAAGGCAATTGCAACCCAGATCTATAGATCTGTAACCCATAGACGCCGTCTTCGTAATCATAACTTCTTATGGCGGCGAGAAGCGGAGGAAACTTCTTATGGATCGAGAGCTAGAGCGAATGGCTAAAGGCAGATCGAGCGAGAGCGAGAGTGATATCTGAGAGTTGAAGAAGTTAAATATTTGAGACCATACTTTTGCGTCGTTGGATCCGAACACATTCTCGCCTCTTTCAGTGCGTTTTGCCGTCGAAGAGGGAGGCTGTGGCTGGGTTGAAGATGGAGCATGCGTACGAGCTAGGGTGAGAGAATGACTTTGAAATTAATTTTAAAGGGACGGATGATGATGAAGGTTTATAGATATTTTGGACAAGGAAAAAAAAACTTTGGCATCTTGAAATCAATTTCCGGACGCCATTTTTTCAATTTTGGCGTTCTAAACATTAATTCAGGACGCCTAAATTCCCCAAACATACCCCAAGCGCCAAAATTTCACGCCCAAATGTGCGAAACAATTGATTTTAGGCGTCTTGAAATAATTTAGGTCACCAATAATTAATTTTAAGTGTCCAAGAATTATTTCAAGACGCCAAAAATCCAAAAATCATCTCAAAATGCACCAAAAAAGTAATTTTGGGCGTCCTGAAATGATTTTAGGACGCCAAAAATCTATTTTAGGCGTTCTAAAATACTCCCTCCGGTCCTAATTATAAGACATAGTTTACTTTTTTGGAGAAATTAAGGAAGCTAATTAAATTACTTTAAAGTATTTTTATTTTTATTTTTTTCTTCAAAGTAATTAGTTTGACTAATAAACTAATATATAATCTAAAGATACACAACATATAAAATGATTAAGTAACTTATTTAGCTTCCTTAATCTCTTCAAACAAAGTCAACTATGTCTTATAATTAGGACCGGAGGTAGTATCATTTAGGACGCCAAAGGCTGAATATCCAAGCAATTAATTATGAGAATGCCACCGTGATCACTTTTTACTTCCTAAATTTAAATAAGGACATATTTTTGGGTAGTAATATCCTATTTTTGTAGTAGTGAATCCAAATATTATGGGTAAGGAGCATTCACGATCTCGTCAGTGAACAAATTGTTGTTATGCTGCCCCTACTGTATTTCCTCCTGTATGTCCTAGGAACCTTTTGCGTCCAAGGTAGTACATCTCGGTTTTGCTTTCCTATATCCCGATTATCCTCAAGATGTTGGCTCTTTGTGAGTAAAGGATCTTAACCCCTAACTTCAGGGATTCAAACCCGGTCTTGATTGACCAAGTTATTTTCAGCATTATTAACTCGAGGGCCTCCAACATTAACTTGAGCAGATCCCAGGTTACTCTCATTCTGGTTCCCATCACGGACCGGGTTCTCAATTCGCCTGAAAGGCTCCTCCACCAACTGCATTCTTTGAATCTCTTCTTATCACATAGCTGCATTGGGACGATCCATATGCTCCATCATTATTCTAATATCCTCTTGCCTCTGGAGACGGCTATGCTACTCCAACTCCTCAATTCGCCTTGACATAGAATTTAAAGGGGCTTGCATGAGGCGAGTGTCCGGATCCACAATTAGAACTTGTGGAGGAGGGACTTGTTGGACAATCGCATTCTGAGGGGTTGCTGCGAATGCTAGGGAGGAAGTCGTGTCAGATACGTCTTCAACTTGCAATGTGTTATAATCTGGAACAATCATGTCCTCAGGTTTCCGTTGACGCTGAGGCTGCTCTTCTTGATTCTTCTGCGGTGGATCTTCAGGAAATTTCCCGTGCAAAGGCATCTGACTACTGCTTATGGTATTAACCATATTTAGTGGCAGGAATCAAAATTTATCGAGTCCCCACGGTCAAGCCAATGTTCCGTCTAGATCGACAAGTGTCTAGCCCGATGGATTAGTATATTAATAGTGGATCAGATAACTCTCTCTTAGGTATCTATGGATCAGATACCTATGAGTATGGTAGATCATTGTACACGAATAGGTGTTAGCCAAAGGGGGTGGTGTGTGTGCACAGTGACGGCAGAATAGTAATTGAGAGAGAATGAATCATACCTTTAGGGTTTACCTTTTATTTATAGGGTTTACCTGTAGGGTGAGGGTTTAGACTTATGGGTCTTTGTACCTTCAAGCCTAAGTGATGTGCCACCATATCTGTGTCATGTAGATTACCCCTTGTTGGGTCATGCATTAAATGGGCCTCATAAATGAGCTCGTAACAGTTTTCCATATTAAAACTTGGAATTTTAACTTACTAGTATTTGGTTGAGGTATTAAGCGGCATCACCCCCAAAGGGAGAATAAAAATTCAAGTAGCAAGAAGCACAATTGAAATACGGGACGAAAACTATTTATGCTCTAAGCCTTAAAATGAATCAGTACCAAGTATAAAGTGACTTGTAGATACTCTTGATAAGGAAAGAAAAAGGACTAGAAAGAACTCTCATTACAAATTTACTATACAAAGTTACAAGTAATTGAGTAGTAGTTGCAAATTCTTGGCAGTGATCCAACAATTTGTAAAGTTAAAATTATATTTTCCTTGAAAAAGGAAACTTTAATCACAAATTTTACCAGTTATACGAAGTTACAAATGATAAGATACTAATTACCAATTGCACCGGGCTATTTATATAATTAAATTTATTGCATATATATTTAATGACCTTTGAGAATATATTGGCATTTCAAAATTCCTCGGGATGTTAATATATAATTAAATCACTCTCTAGGAATTTAACTGTTATGCTCCCAAAATACAATTTCATCATGTTTTTCGGATCAATTTTATGTAGTATATGAAGATAATGTTTTCAGAAAAAGAAAAAAGAATGTTTTTCTTGGAGAACAAATTGTCCGTCATGATGATAATTATGAATTTATGATAATAAGTACCTAAAACCAAAAGAGAAACAGTTGTCGCCTTTGATTCGAATGAAATGCTTTAACAACTTCAATTAAAAAGTCTGAAACTTTTACTCCGAACAAAAGTCAGATTCTCCATTATTGGCCGCTTCTCTATCATTTGAATTTTAATCATTAAAAGATATCACAAAAAAATAATTATTAAGTATTATTTAATTACAAGCATATTTATTTTTTTACATACATGATAGATTTTTCGTTTTTTTTAAGACTAATTAAATTCATGAATTTTAATAATTAAATATTAAATGTGGAAATTGTAATTTTCATTTTAATGAAACAAAACTAAGTTAATTGGGTGCCGCCAAGTCAAACCTAATCGGGCACTTGGAATTCTCTTATCAACCGATCTGCCAATAGACTCAAAAGTCAAAAACTCTGAGCTTCTTGATTTAAAAAAGTCAAATAATTGGTGATTGGTTTTTCATCATAATTCGATTTTCACTCATATTAATTCATAAATAGTTTTAAAGATTGGTGTCCTGTAGCTACCACCAATAATTTCACAAGTATGCTTCATATTATTAGCCGCTTTTCTTTTCCTTTGTTTTTTTCCTTGCTATTCAAAATGAGATCCCCCATTTTCATAAACTTGACTTTTTTTCAAATGTTTGAACTAGATAAATATGTACCAAAAAGAATGACAATTCCACTTGCTTGTACCATTTCTATTCATTCAAATACTACTACACATAGCATCCATCAAATTACCAAAAATAGTAGACGGCTTTACACGTTTTCATCGCTATCTGCTAAAAGAAGCACTCGAGAGAAAAGTCAAGTCAAGAGAGGTGCAAGTGTGCAACGTACAAAGTCAAAGACAATAAGATGCTATTAATGAACAAACAACAAAGTATTAATAAAATAAATCATGCATGCAAAAGGCGAAATCGAAAACCACTACGAAAATCCAAAAAAGGATAAGCGTCTGCATGTAGAGCCATATATCTTAATCCCAACAACCCAATCTTCACCTCTTCTATATAAAGGCACCAACTCACAACATAAAAACCCATCCAAACACCAAAAACAATACCCCCCTT
Organism: Acacia melanoxylon; assembly: GCA_019022615.1. Taxonomy (NCBI): domain Eukaryota; kingdom Viridiplantae; phylum Streptophyta; class Magnoliopsida; order Fabales; family Fabaceae; genus Acacia; species Acacia melanoxylon. The sequence goes on along the minus strand of JAFJYJ010000018.1, from coordinate 611,744 downwards.
TAATCGAGATTGTTCACAGTCAAAATATTTATAGAATAGTAGAGAAGCTCTAAGTATGAAAGCTTTTGGTTTATTTATTTCCCAAAAAATATTTAAAAATATATGTAACTTTTTTTGAGAAAACAAAATTTCCATAAACTCCTTTATTTCCGAAAATAGCTATCTATAACTTTTCTCTAATTTTTTTGGGCCTTTATATATTTTTAATAATTATCCGATACTTTAATTTCCTGAAATTCTAGTCTAAAAATATGCTTTTAGCCAAATAAATTATTTTTGAGGCTTTTTTACTTTGGGTTAAATACCATTTTTACCATGGAAGTTTAGCCTAAGAAGCACTGGTCACCTGGAAGTTTTTTTAGTCTCATTTTTACCCCGGAAGTTTAAGAATATAACAATCTTGCCCATCCGTTGATCTTGACCGTTGAATTGTTGCTCTTCTTTGTAAACTTCCAAGGGCATAATTGCTCTTAAAAAAAACTTTCGGGGTAAATTTGCTCCTAAAAAAACTTCCAGGGCATATTTGCTCCATTTTGTTAATGTCTATGGCAAAAATGAGACCAAAAAAATTATGGGTGACCATTGTTTCTTAAGCTAAACTTCCATGGAAAAATAATACTTAACCTTTTTTTTTATATCCCTTGGCCTCAACTATGCCTTGTAAATCTCATATAAAATTCTTGAGATGTTGCACAATCTCTCGTAGAACAGATATGACAATCTCTTAAGCTTAATGGACAAAGTTGTGTGTAATATGCTCTTTTACAAATGTTCCAATATATTCAATGATCTCTAGTTTCTTCTTTAGTTCATCTCCTTTTATACTTGGCTGATGTTGATCTATCGGTTAAAAGTGCATCCCATGCCCAACATAGACTAATAGTATAAATTATTATAATTTACTAATGTAACTATATTAAATCACCTACACACCAAAAAAATACTACCTTTTGTAGCGTAAACTTGTAGCAGTTAAACCAATGCAAATGTAAGGATTTGTAGCGGCCTTTAACAAAACAACTACAAATTCGCAATTGTGTGACTCGTGCCAAATGGCACGCTGATAGTATCATTGATTTATAACAGTTGGCTCATATAAACTGTTACAAAATGTGGCGCCAAGCAAGGCACCAAGTTGGTACCACATTTGTAGCAATGTATTTGTAGCAGTTGGATTAGACAAATCGTGACAAATTGTGGAGTCAGCTTGGCACCAGAAGGCGCCAAGGTGGCGACACATTTGTAGCAATTTTTAGTAGCATTATGTCTAATCTAACCACTACATAAGACAAAAGGTTGTAGGTTTATAGCAGTTCATATGAACCGCTACAAAGTTTTCATGATTTTTAGCGGTTTGTGAGGTAGTAATTGCTACATAAGACAAAATATTTCAGGTTTGTAGCTATTCCTAGGAATCGCTACAAAGTGTCATGTAGATCGATGTAGTGTATTGTAATTTATAGTGGTTGATGTAGCGGTTTTGGAGTCAACAGCAACAAATTACATGGCTATGTAAACACTACAACCCCTTATTTTACTACTTTTGGCAAAATTGTTTTGCGTGCGCGCTCTACAAAGTTTTTATCAGATTTGAGGTTTTGCTCAAATTCTTAAGGAGCTAGGCAGTCAAGATCAGTAAAGTTACTTATTTTTGTTTCATTTTTGAGCTAAATAGATTTGTTTTTAGTAATTTTATTGTTATTTAAGTATGTTTTTGTAATATTTATGAGTTTTTGAGCCTATTTTTGGTGAATAATTAATGTAGTTTTAATATCTTCTGGGAGAGACAAAGAGAAAGGGAAGGTGGTAGATAGCGTCCCCCATGAGGACCACTTCAACAGGGGAAAATAGTCGGGGTAGAGAGCACCTACAGAGCAGCAGTACCCCGTGCCACCATAGTAGACGACCCAACTAGAGGTGCTTATTCCATCAAATGTGCCTAATATTAGCACGAGTGACTACAAGTAGGATGATTTTGATATCAATATTCTCATGAGCAAGGTAGAGTGGTTCCTTGACGCCGAGGAGGCTAGGGACTAGAATCACCCATCGCGGTCATCTTCGCAGTCAACTAGATTTGATGTGCAGGTCTAGGGTAAGTAATTTTTTTAATAAAATAATATGTTAATTAAAGCATTTAAATGTGAAATTATAGTTAATTAAAATTTGTGATCAATTGTGCAGATGAACAAGGGAACCTTACTAATAGGAGACTAGACGTGGCCACTACATATAAGCTCGCCCAAGGGCTATGTGTAGTAGTTTTGTGAAATGAGCTCACGAACCAATCGATTGAGAGTGGCGGTCATCTATTCAACCCACTTTCTAAAAGAGCTGGGTGGGAATTGGGTTAGGTTACCTATCTACTTCTAGGACTGGAAGAAGCTACCTAAGAAGCCGAAGGAGGACACGTGGGACGAGGTTGTGAAGGTAAATAATATAATATATTGAATCAAATATAAATAATTATAATTTATCTATTTTTTATTTATTTAATCAAATGTATTTAATTATAATTTATTTAATTGTTATTGATGTATTTAATTTTGTATTACATGATAAGTTTGACGTGCGAGATAACAAGAAGCGATACGGCTTCATAAAATGGGGGTGGATGTAATTATCTCTACTACTCTATGGATAAGGATGGGATGATGCCTCTACGCAACAGTTGATGGAAAATGTGCTGACGGCATCCCACCGAATAACTAAGAAAGATTTGTGTAACATCCCTACTTTTATGTAAAGCGGCATATAAAAATGAATTATTACAATTTTTAAGAAGTCTTTTGTAATGGAATTTGTTTCCTAAAATAGAATATATGATATATTGATTAATAAAGGTGACATATTATATATGTGACCACATTAAAATAGCCCATAAAACAATGTGAGAGTCACCATGAACGTGACTTCTTTCGACCTAAAGGTAAGAGAGGCGGATGAGGAATTGTTTCATTATAACTTGGTCAAATAAGTAATGACCTTAGACAGCCAAAGAACTAGATGACAATGAAAGCCAAAAAGACAAATTCCTTTCCCTTTAGGTATGGATTTCGTTCAAGGGAAATATAGGAGAGAAAGGGAAAAAATTCAAGCTTGTAAAGTAGACATTTGTTTTGGCTAAGTGTCAATGTAGGAATACATTTTGGTTGGACATAATTGAAGACCAATCTTGGAGTAAAAAGAGACCTAAGTTTCGTCCAAGACAAGAAGAGAAAGGGACAAAGAGAATTTTCATGATTATGTACACATGGCAAGTTAAGAAGTTCAAGCAAAAAGAAGCCTTTGACTTTGGAATTTAATCAAGATATGCTTACATCATCAAATGACCATATGTTGACTTATTGTGCATAAGTCTTATGGCATATAAAAAAGGCACAAAAATCTTCTTAAATAAGGCTGAATTTCGTGCAGCCCTTAAAGGAGAAGAAGACAAGCGTATTTTGCACATGTATGATAAAAAGGCAACCAAATAAACCCTAGAATGCCAAGTGTCTTTAGGGGACTTGAGTTGACTTTGTGAGGGACATTTAAAGACCTTATCTTATGACTTTTTGATGATCAAAATCTTCCCTCATCAGCTTTAAAAATTTCGTCCAGCAAGGGGACAAAAAGGAAGAAGCATGAGACAAGCAATAAAGACACATGAACAAAGTCAAAAAGATTGGACATATGGACCAATAAGAGAGGGCCAAAGAAGCGGCCTAAATATGTACTAAAATGACACTTAAACGAGCTTATTATTGTGCCAAAATAAGGGCCAAAGTCGGCCAAGAGAAAAAGAACAAGGAAATTCCAGATTTGGGAATAGAAACACATGTCAAAAATGAAGTAAATGTAAGGGCAATTTGGTAAAATAACAAGAGAGACCTTTATGCATGCATTCTAATTATTATATAAGGCAACATACTCCCTCACATTTCTGCCCAAAGTCAGCACACACACAAACAAGAAAGAAGAGAGCAAAAGACATAGCAAGCAAGAAGGAAGAAGAAAGCAAGGAAATTGAGAATCAAGGTAAGTAAGCCATGGATTTTGTTAAACTTCCTTCTATCTTCATAAATGTGTCTGAGGCTCAAATAAACAACTTTTCTATGGTATTTTTAAGCCTAGGCCAAAAATATTAAGGAGCTCAAGGAGGAAAGATTTCAAGGAAAATCAAGTTCAAGTCAAGTAAGTCACCTCCTTAGCATCCCTATGGCTTTGTAGCTTGGAATATGGTTTCTTTTTCATGTTATTTAGTTGTTATGGACACCAATATTTTTAGGAGATATTATGTTCAAGTTGATAAAGTAGGTTAATAAGTGTTTAAAGTCAAGATTTTAACTTATAAAAGGAGATTAAGCAAGAATTATGAAGAATATGAAGTTGAAATGAAACTTGTGTCGTTTGCCTTTAGGGTTGATTTTTGGCCAGAAGCAAAAACATAGAGAAATGTTATGATTTTAATGAATTTGATGTTTCCAAATTGTAACATCCCATTTGAAAACGGCGGAATATTTTTTTTTTTAAACGTTTCCAAATATTTCAAGCAGAGTAGTCAGAGTAGAGCATTGGAGCGAGTGAGTAACTGATTCATAACAAACATCAACCACAGTGTAACATTGTAATGATTACAGTAATCCTAGAGTTTGAAATTGGATAACGAAAGCGGTAAAGATAGATAAGTCTCTCGGCTGCACGTCTCGCTGCTTGCCTCGATCTTCGATCCGTATTCCTCCGGATCCTGAAGCTATAGCTGAGATTCAATTTACCGCATTGAATCTCAGGTAACGATTAATCTCAAACCCAAACAATACAGTATACAGATAACAGATATTCTAGACAATACAACAGTATATCACTACATAAGCATACGGCGAGATGCATGATCATTATGCCGACAAAACATAAGCATTACGCAGTATGTAAAGCCCCACAATGTAAAACAACAATAACGAACAGCACTATTCACCAAAGGTGCCACGATACCACTCGTGTTCTCGGCGCTAGAAAACATACGGCGTTATCATGACTATAACCCGTGTAAAACTGTCTCGTATATCGGTCTACGAACATATCTATCACACATATATGCATTTAAGCAGTACAAGATTAGTGTTACGGATACGCGTCCGTACCTTCGTTGACGACGTTAGGTACTTCGGCGGAAAAACGTACTTTTACGGAAAACGTGAAATGTTCACCGCAAATGCACGTCGGGCAACGTAACGGCAGCAAATCAAAGTTTCGATGCCCTATCGTAGTAATATCACTTTCATTAGTGATTTGACATCATAACTAGCATTTTAGGTAAAATTACCATTTTGCCCTTCTACCCCTAATTTGGCGGAATTTCGCCAGAACTTCGTTACTTTGACCGTATTCCATTTCAAAATTATCCCCACTATGTTTTTACCTCGTCAGGCATCTTTCAATGCAATGAGGCATAAAAACAAACATAGGAACAAATTATGAAACTTCCTAGATCAAAACAACAGTTCTACTATAACTACCGAAAGAACTACGGAAACTAAAAGCTAAGGACGAAGAACTTACTCGAGCTAAGGCAAAACTTTTGCAGAGCTTCTCACTCTAAGTTTCGGCCAAGGTAGAGAGAAGAAAAGGTGTGAAGAATGAAGAAGGGAAGGGTGCTATTTATAGAAAAAGGGAGGGACAAGGTGGGTATTAACAAAAAGTCTTCGAAATGATTCGGCCGTTGGATCTAGGGTTTTGTAAGATGCAATCTTGACCATTCAAGGTCTTGGCCGACCTCTTGGTCCCCCAAAAGTCAAAGATTGATTTTTCATCTTGCTTTATGGCCTCCGGTCCGATAAAGCTACCCGATCGGTGTCCATTTCGCGCGATTTCGCGAAACTCAAAAATCCGGGCATGTAACTTTGAAGATCTTTTCATCCTCTTTCATATTATATATTTTGATCCTCTTTTGATCATATCCAGGTATTCTCCGGTGCGTCGGAAGATATTCGGACAAACGCGTCCTTCGGAAATCGCTTCCGATAGAACCAACTGACAATAATTGCCAATCGTAAAACGTCCGGTGGTTGCCTAACTTAATCCGTTTGAAAACACGCAATTGTTTCTATAGGTTCTCACTTTGCCTATCCGCTCTACTCTATCCGATCAGCTTTCCGTCTTATTAGGAATTAGGGTTTTCGGTTTGAATCGACGTCTGGTAAATTCTTTCTTCGTGTAAAAATTCACTTGTTCTTAATTTGATCAGTCTGAAAAGACTTTTACCTCTGGTTTACCTGTAGAATTTATTTCTAACTTTTCCTATGCGCCTATAAGGTGACTCACCGCATTATATTATTATTTTATTCTAATTACCATTTTAATTATTTAAACAATTATTTTTAATTAAAAATAACCATAATTTCGACCCCTCTTTTAAAAATTCAGATTTATTTATTTTTCTATAATTTTTCCCATTTTTTAAAAATATAATATTTTTTACCAAAATTCCCGTTTTACCCCTAGCCGTTAGGGCTTAATCGACCTAATTTCTTCGATTAGTAATCTTTTTAGGATCAGGTTTCTTCATATATTTATCTTTACTAATTTATAGTATATTGTTATCTTACAAACTTCTATACTTGATATTGTCATTTTATATCCTGTAAAATATTAAAAATGTTTACCCCATCGTGTTACTTTATGATTCTAAAATGCTTTTTAAACTTTTCTTCAAGTTATTTCCTCCGAAATAATTTATTAAATTCTCATAATTTAGGGATATCACTTCCATATTTTTCTCATAATTTTTCATGATCTTTCGCATATTTATCATAATACTTTTAGACTGTTTTTATCACCATTATATCATTTTTAGTCATTCTGTTCATCGATTTTCCTGTAACTTTTTCAACAATTTACTCTATAATAGTTTTATCTTATGAATTTACTTCATTAAAATATTCATTAATTTTCCTTTATCTCAGAAATTCAGTTGCTAAAATCCGGTATTACATTTCTCTCCCCTTAAACAAAAATTTCGCCCTCGAAATTTAATCTATACTCACTAGACTACGGGCCATAAACTCGGGTACTTCTCCTTCATGTCACTCTCGGTTTCCCAAGTTGCCTCGTTTGATGACAAACCCTTCCGGACCACCTTCACTATCGGTATAGTTTTAGTCCTAAGCCGTTTCTCCCGGCGTTCGAGAATTTGCTCCGCCGACTACAAAGGTGTTATCATGCCGTACTTCAACATCATCGTACTTTATGACATGATCTCGATCTGGTAGGTATTTCTTCGGTTGTGACACGTGAAAAACATCGTGGAGATTACTCGGTTCGGGGTAACGCTAGTTGATACGCAACCGGGTCCTCGCTCGGCTAACACTTCAATTGGTCCAACGTAACGTGGACTAAGCTTCTTTCTCTTCAGTGTTCTGCCGACACCGGTTACTGGAGATAATTTCAGAAACACATGGTCTCCGACTTCAAACTTCAACGGTCTTCTCCTCTTATCTGCATAGCTCTTCGTCTACTGTGTGCAGCAAGGAGTCTCTTCTTGATCGTAGCGATCCTCGGAGGTCTCTTTTAGCATATCCGGTCCAAGCAACCGTTTCGTACGCATCATCCGGTCGATAAAGGCGATTGGCACTTTCGCCCATACAAAGCCTCGAACGGGGCCATTTGTATGCTTGAATGATAACTATTGTTATACGCGAATTCATGAGAGGTGTTCAATTTCCTTTGAAGTCCTCGAATATCCTCCAAATACGGCCATTGACCGTCGGTGTTGAGGGTGATAAGCTTGAATACCCATTCCTTCATGTAGTGCTTGCCAAAAGCGGGATTGGAATCGAGTATCCCGATCGTTAATACTCTTAGGGACTCCGCGGTCTCACAATCTCTTTGATGTGTAGATTGCGCGGAGAGTAGTGGATGCTAATGGGTATGTTCCGACTCCAACGATCACCCAAATGGTATCGTGATGCTCTTGACCTAGATCCATGGTCACATTCTCCCATTTCCACTCCGGCGGTCCTTGAAGACCGGGGGTCGCCGGTGCTCAATCTTTACTTTCGGCAAGTTAGACACCCGGCTACGTATTTTCATTCCAGGCCACCAAACTCCCTTCAAGTTCTGGGTACATCTTGACCATTCCTGGATGCAGAGTGTACTTACTCTTATGAGCCTCTCGATTGATCAGTAAATGCGCCCCTTGTGACCAATCCACTCGATGAAAGGTCGTGGTCTTGGGTTTCACCTTGAGAGATCTTCTCCCGCATGGAGATTGCCCAATCATCTTGTCTCTGAGCTTTATCAACTTCATCTCTCGCTACTCCCCTTGACTCACAAAAAGATTTGCAAGGTAGGCGTCATTCCATTTTGGTTTGAAAGATAGTCTCGAAATCTTCAAGTAATTTCTGCTCTTGTATCATCATGTATGACACTTGCACCTTCTTCCTGGCATTGGAATACTTGATCTCCGAGTTGTAATCTTTCCCATCCAACGACGTTGCCTCATATTTAGTTCCCTTTGATCAAAGAGATAATCTTGTGGTCGCAGTATAATTCTACGTACCGTACGGATAATGCCTCCATATCTTCAAAGCGAACACGATGGCGGCAAGCTCCAAATCGTGTGTAGGATAGTTCGACTCGTGCGGCTTCGGTACCACGAGGCATAAGCCACCACTCCGCCCAATTGCATTAGGACACAACCCAATCCTTGCCCACTTGGCATCACCGTAGACAACATATGTCTCATCGGGATCTGGGATTATCAATACTAGTCTTTGTAGTCAACCTCTCCCTCGATCTCACGAAAGCTCTCCTCGCGCCATCTCCCCATACAAAGGGTTGATTCTTCCTCGTAAGCTTTGTCAATGGTAGGGCAAGACGCGAGAAATCCCGTATAAATCTGCGGTAATATCCCGCCGACCTAGAAAACTACGTATCTCCGTCACCTTGTCTCACGGCCTCTTCCGGGCCCGTGCTTCCACCTTGCAGGTCAATGCGCAACTCCGCCGCTAGATATCACATGGCCCGAAATCTCAATCTCCGCAGCCAAAATCGCATTTGCTCAACTGCGTAGAGCTGCTTCTCTCTCGTATGTTTAATACTAAGCGCGAGATGTTCTTCATGCTCTTTTCTACTTTTGGAATAGACGAGAATATCGTCGATGAACACCACCACAAACTGGTCTAGGTGTTGTCGGAAGATACGGTTCATGTAATCCATGAATACCGCAGTGCATTTGTTAATCCGAAGGGCATCACAAGAATTCATAATGCCCATATGTCACGGTTCGAAAGCCGTTTTGGAAATATCATCGTCTTTGACTCGCAACCATGATATCCCGAACGCAAATCAATCTTTGAAAAGACGGTGGAACGGATAACTGATCCAAAAGATCATCAATCCGGGGGAAGTGGATATTTGTTTTTGGCCAAAGCCACTTTATTTAGTTCACGATAATCGATCACGAGTCGAAAACTTCCATCTTTCTTTTTCACAAACAAGACAGCGGGCTCCCCGAGGGTGATACATGGGGTCGAATGAACCCTTCTTCGCAGTTCTTCCAGCTGTTTCTTCAACTCTTGCATTTCATTTGGAGCCATACGATACGGCGCCTTTGATATTGATATCGTGCCGGGCATCATTCAATATTGAACTCCACCTCTCGGATAGGAGGTAACTCGGTGAGATCATCTGGAAATACATCGGGAAATTCATTCACCACAGGGATATCCTGGAGTGAAAGTTCAGCTTCTGCTTTAACCGAAAAGAATACCATGAAGGCATGGCATCCCCGTTTCACGCATCGATCAACTTCGTAGCGGAGAGAAAGTTCGGGCTCACATCAACCTTGTCTCCGGAAATGATATCTTCTTCTTGCCACAATCGATCATTGCACCGTTGGCCGTTAGCCAATTCGGAGACCGAAAATGACGTCGATGCCGTGAAGAGGTAGACGGATGAGATCTATCTTTGACACTCGTCCATCCACGTTAGCGGTACAGTTCATACACGCGTCGAAGCTAAAGATTTTACACCCGGAGGTGTAGACACTACCGATCAAAAGGTAAACTACGGGCATGCATTCCTAAACGACTTGCACAATCATAAGATATAAACGAATGACTGGCACCCGAATCATACAATGCTTTCAATTTATTCCCATTAAGATAGATGGTACCTTGGACCATTTAAAGACCGTCGGCCTCGGTGTTTGTCAACGCAAAGATCCTGCCAGCGCTCTGAGGTCTTGCCTCTGCAGCCTTCTCAGGGCAATCCCGGCTAATGTGTCCAGGCTTTTGGCACCTGAAACAAACTTGTTTCCCATCACAGTTGGCTCCTGGATGGTACCTCTTGCATTTTGGACACGTCTGGGATCCCGGCTGTTTGGGGTAATTCAATTGTCCAGTTTGGTAGGGTCTCTTGTTTCCGCCTCGGTTATCGCTCCAAGGCGCCTTCCTCTTACGTGAGGAGCCTCCGCGGTTAAACCCATGCGGGTTGCATTGTTTCCTTCTTGGCCTCGGAATTTGCGCAGTTCTTTCAAATTAACGCTCAGTCAATCTGCGGGATTCCAAAGCTTGGGCCATTCTCGGAACTGCCGCGATACTAGCCTCGCCCTGATGTCATATTTCAGTCCGGTCACTAGTCGATTCGCCTTCCAGCTCTCATTTTTGTTGCTTTTAAGATATGATGAATAACGAGACATGTTGGTGAAATGCGCAAAGTAGTCGTCGAATGATTCTTTATTTCCCGTGGATGTGAAGAAATTCTTCTTCCTTAATCACATACCGAGGAGGAAAATGCGTTCGTTGAACTGTTCCCGGAATGCTTCCCAAGTAACGGGGCCTTGAAGGGTTGTGGAAACGCTCTTCCACCACTGTGGGCATCGCCCTCTAGCTTGTAGATTGCCAAATGAGCTTTCCGGTTTCCCGGGCACTCAATGACTTCGAATATCTTCTCCGGACTCGAAGCCAATCCTCGACCAATTCACTCTTTCCGGAACCGGGTGGTTTAAGCTTGCGGAACTGGTTGACCCGACTTTCCGTGGTTCTTTCTCTTCTTCCTTGTCGGGGGGTGATCGGGATCGATCAGATTCATTTCCTTCATCGTTATGTTCATCGTTGTCCTCATCTTCATTATCATCTTCTTCATCGTCATTGTCATTGTCACTTTCCTCATCACGTTCTTCCTCGTGTTGTCGTGCTTCCAACTTGTCTTTGGGCTTCTTCATCCTCTGATGTTGCCTTGCCAAGTGCATCTATGAGAGCTCTCTTGCTAATTTAGACTACGTACTAAACTACACTTCAGACTTATTCGCTCCAAAACTTTTCTCTATATGTCGGCCACTCCACTTGATGATCGAGAATTCGCTCAGGATTGACCGTAAAGATCTTGTCACGTCGTACTTTGATATATAGTATTTCCCGTGGCACCCATATACCGTGGTCAATACCAGATATCAAAATGTCTCCATGGCGCCCATACACCATGGTAACACAAGATACCTTAAATGTTTCCATGGCGCCCATACATCATGACAACACAAGATACCTCTCTATGACACGATCGCGGTCCGGTTGTAGTAACTAGGAGATATGCATCGGAAACTAAAATTTTTGTGGCAAGTAAGATAACTATTTATCAAACCATATGGGAAATCTATAGGCATGTCTATCGCAGACTCTATCACACTAGTACTACAAATGAACGGACACTCGTACTATTTCCCTCGTTAAGGATTTCGTTGATTCGGTCTACTCTCGAAACGGTGCGAATATCGTATCGGGAGTTCCTCTACATAAGAGTCAAATCTGCATGTACCTATCCTTGTTGGTCTCGGAGTTTCATCCGGCGTGGCCCGGCTCCACATATAAGCTGCGCTAGGACGAGAATAGTCGTCCGGTACAAAACCGACGATTATCGGAATTATAAGAAACCGATATCAAATATGAATATGGACGGTGGATTTACTGCGATTACGGGTTAGAATGATGCAGCGACGAGAGGGTGGTACACTGATTTCGGAATGGTATACCAGTCAGATCGGTACACCGACTTAGGGCTATCTCAGTACTCATTTTCAAAAATGTGCTCACAATTTAAAAGGCTTTTTGAACATAACTCCGTTATCCGAACAGAATGGCCAGATAAGTGTCTATCACGGGGACCTCACCAACTCTATGGCGACTGATTGGCCACACCCACATAGACTAGCCTTAACTGTCCTACCATACTATCCTTAATAACATAGTCATATCAATGCCGGGACTACGCCGATACCATAAATGTAACATCCAATTTGAAAACGGCGGAATATTTTTTTTAAACGTTTCCAAATATTTCAAGCGTAGTAGTCGAGTAGAGCATTGGAGCCAGTGAGTAACTCGATTCATAACAAACATCAACCGCGATGTAACATTGTAATGATTACGGTAATCCTAGAGTTTGAAATTGGATAACTGAAAGCGGTAAAGATAGATAAGTCTCGGCTGCACGTCTACTGGCCTTGCCTCGATCTTCGATCCGTATTCCTCCATCCTGAAGCTATAGGCGAGATTCAATTTACCGCATCTTTCAATGCAATGAGGCATAAAAATTATGCAAAAACATAAGCATTACGAAAAGCCCCAAATTAAAACAACAATAACAGAAACTTCCACTCGTGTTCTCGGCGCTAGAAAAACATACTACGAACATATCTATCACACATATATGCATTTAAGTACAAGATTAGTGTTACGATGCGCGTCCATACCTTCGTTGACGACGTTAGGTACTTCGGCGGAAAACGTACTTTTTTACGGAAAAACGTGAAATGTTCACCCCGGCGGCACGTCGGGCGGCGTAACGCGAAATCAAAGTTTCGATGCCCTATCGAGTAATATCACTTTCATTAGTGATTTGACATCATAATCCATTTTAGGTAAAAATTACCATTTTGCCCTCTTCTACCCCTAATTTGGCGGAATTTCGCCGAACTTCGTTACTTTGGCCGTATTCCATTTCAAAATTATCCCCACTATGTTTTTACCTCGTCGGCATCTTTCAATGCAATGAGGCATAAAAACAAACATAGGAACAAATTATGAAACTTCCTAGATCAAAACAACGGTTCTACTATAACTACCGAAAGAACTACGGAAACTAAAAGCTAAGGACGAAGAACTTACTCGGAGCTAAGGCAAAACTTTTGCAGAGCTTCTCACTCTAAGTTTCGGCCAAGGTAGAGAGAAGAAAATGTGTGAAGAATGAAGAAGGAAGGGTGCTATTTATAGAAAAAGGGAGGGACAAGGTGGGTATTAACAAAAAGTCTTGAAAATGATTACGCCGTTGGATCTAGGGTTTTGTAAGATGCAATCTTGACCATTCAAGGTCTTGGCCGACCTCTTGGTCCCCCAAAAGTCAAAGATTGATTTTTCATCTTGCTTTATGGCCTCCTGGTCCCGATAAAGCTACCCGATCGGTGTCCATTTCGCGATTTCGCGAAACTCAAAAATCCGGGCATGTAACTTTGAAGATCTTTTCATCCTCTTTCATATTATATATTTTGATCCTCTTTTTGATCATATCCAGGTATTCTCCGGTGCGTCGGAAGATATTCGGACAAACGCGTCCGGTTACGGAAATCGCTTCCGATAGAACCAACTTCTGGACAATAATTCGGCCGAATCGTAAAACGTCCGGTGGTTGCCTAACTTAATCCCGTGTTTGAAAACACGCAATTGTTTCTATAGGTTCTCACTTTGCCTATCGGCTCTACTCTATCCGATCATTTCCGTCTTATTAGGAATTAGGGTTTTGGTTGCGAATCGACGTCGGTAAATGCTTTCTTCGTGTAAAAATTCACTTGTTCTTAATTTGATCAGTCTGAAAAGACTTTTACCTCTCGTTTACCTGTAGAATTTATTTCTAACTTTTCCCTGGGCCTCGCCTATAAGCCGACTCACCGCATTATATTATTATTTTATTCTAATTACCATTTTAATTATTTAAACAATTCTTTTTAATTAAAAATAACCATAATTTCGACCCCCTCTTTTAAAAATTCAGATTTATTTATTTTTCTATAATTTTTCCCATTTTTTAAAAATATAATATTTTTTACCAAAAATTCCCGTTTACCCCCGCCTTCGTTAGGGCTTATCGACCTAATTTCTTCGATTAGTAATCTTTTTAGGATCAGGTTTCTTCATATATTTATCTTTACTAATTTATAGTATATTGTTATCTTACAAACTTCTATCTTGATATTGTCATTTTATATCCCGTGTAAAATATTAAAAATGTTTACCCCATCAGTTACTTTATGATTAAATGCTTTTTAAACTTTTCTTCAAGTTATTTCCTCTTGAAATAATTTATTAAATTCTCATAATTTAGGGATATCACTTCCATATTTTTCTCATAATTTTTCATGATCTTTCGGTATTTATCATAATACTTTTAGACCTTTTTTTTATCACCATTATATCATTTTTAGTCATTAATTTCATCGATTTTCCCGTAACTTTTTCAACAATTTACTCTATAATAGTTTTATCTTATGAATTTACTTCATTAAAATATTCATTAATTTTCCTTTATCTCGAAATTCCGAGATTTGCTAAAATCCGGGTATTACACAAATTGTTTAGAATGAAAAATTGTATAAGAACATGTATGGAACATGATTTTGGAAACCCTAAAGCTGAATTACAAAAAGTTGTAAATCTGTCAATTTTGAAACCCTAAGAGACAATCGACTTGTGTGGTGGTTTTGAAAATGTTAATGACATCAAATGGTGATGAAATTTTTTATTCATAAATTAGATATTTCAAGCTTTATTTTATGGGTAATTCATAATTTTTATAGTTATATTGAAGGAGATATGAATTTTTACAGTTGACCCTTACTTCTGGAAGAAGAATCTGGACAACAAGGGTATTTTGATAAAGCTGGAAAAGTACGAATTTCTATGGTCCCAAAAAATATTTTTAGTCAAAATTAGACATGTTAAGCGTCACATAGCCTTTGGAATCACTTAAATTGGATTTTTCTATAATTAGTTATGAAGTTTTGAAGTTCAGTTATAATTCTGGTATTTTTCTGGAAAATGATAGAAAATCAAGGAAGTAAGACCAATGATAAATTACTCACTACTAAAGGGGTTTAGTGAGTTTAAAATGGTTATAAAGCCCCTATTGCAAATTATTCAATTACATATTTTAAATAGGATAGTTTATATAAGTGATAAAAATTATTTATGTTTGTATTACTTTAGGGTTATCACTGCTATTCAATCGTCGGAAACTCTATATCACTTGATCAATTATTTTTCAGGTAGTAACTCTAATCTCATATGTCTTGTGTATCTGTATATATATGTTTGCCATAATTGTGGACTCGTGTATCGGAGGGGGACATGCGTTTGTGGCTGTGTGGCCTAGTGGACTAGAGGTCCTTGGGTCGCTACTAAGCTTGTTATGCATTTAGTTAGTTTGGGTTTGAGGCCCAACTATTGATTTTCCAAGCACTGTAGATCCAGGGCTTGCCTTGTGAGCAGTCGTACGCTTATTTAGGACTTGTTTGTCCTTCCGTAGTAGACATTGCAAATGTGGTATGCTATTTTATGTTATTGCACGTGATTGTACTGAAAGCTTGTGATATATTATTTTTCCTGATTGTTGTTGCCTGCATGCACTGTATATATGCTTTGTATATGAGATTAACAGTTACTCTGGGATTCAATTTTGAATCCCAAATTATTTAAAGGGCGCAAGCAGATTTTCTAGTATTTATTTGGGATGGCTGTATCATAACCCTACGGGGACTTATTCTTTTTGGTATCATGTAGTATATTTATTTACTTTTACCAGTATTTATCGTCCAAACCGATTGTATGCTCTGCTGTGTAATTTACTCTGGTGCATGTCGTAAAATAACATAAGTGAACAATTAAGAAGGTATCACACTACTCGCCACCTGAAAATGGTGAGGCCGGTAGGGGTGTAACAATTTGTCTAGTACAAGAGGGTTCAACAAGGACAAGTAATTTTTTTTATTAATTAGGGTGAAGGTACAAAAATATATATGTGCTTTACCCTAAAGAGCGCCCAACACCAAATACTTTTTTTAGGTGCAAAACTACACATGATCTTTAAAACTAGGGCAAAAATACTCATGCCATTAAAATGACCTAACTGGCGTTAGTTTTAGGGTGGGCCCCACACCATTTAAAAAAAAAACGTGATTTTTTGTAATTCCCTCTAATGCCCTTCCCTCTTTCATCGTGTACTCCTCTATCTTTTTGTTGCTCAAAATCTTGTGCTTCTCACTTCTTCTCACCTTCAATCCCTTAGAACCTCCACCTTCCTTTGAAATTGAGAGGCCTAGGGTCCGCCCCATCACAGAGTCCCAGTTCCTCTCCTGGAAGAACCAGAAGGTCTTTTTAATAATCTCTCCTCCCTCCCTGTCACTTTCCCCATAATCGATTAGGGTTTTAATTTCTTCCACTGCTGTGGTGTTAATGACTGCCTTTTTTTCCTCTTGCTTAAAAGTTGAGGGTTTCTAGTAAACACATCCTTTTCGTTCTATCATCTAGATGGCTGATTAATTTTAAATTTAATTTTGTTTAAATTTTGGATTTCTTACATGTTTGATTCATGAGATAACAATATATATTTAAAGTATTGGCTAGAACAAATTTCTGAGGTTAAAGCTTAATTCACGAATGAGCGGATGATCTTAAATTTGAAGTGTTTGGTTTGAAACTTCGTGATCATTTTCCTTATCGTCGAGGCTTGAATTGATTTGTGAACAAATACTGTACCTCGTGATTTATAACTTGAGATTCTTTCTATTGCAAACTATTATGGATTATTTGACTACCTAGACCAAGGATTTGTGAACAAATACTGTACCTCTCTTTTTGTTGCTCAGAATCGTATGCGTCTGAGATTTGTTCATTTGACTCAGTAGGTTGGGTAATTAGGTTGGGTGATGTTGTTTGTTAATGTTGAAGTTGAGATCTATCAGCCATAAATTGAGAGTTTGTGAGAGTAGGGTTTTTTTTTTTTTTTTTTTTTTTTTTTTTTTTTTTTTTTTTTTTTTTTGGTTTTTGTGTTCAGGGGTATTTTGGTATTTTCACATTGTATTTAACATCTGTTAAAACAATTTAACGGTCATGTCATTTTTGCCCCAATTTTGAAAGTTCATGTGTAGTTTTGCACCTAAAAAAAGTATTTGGTGTTGGGCGCTCCTCAGGGTAAAACACATGTGTATTTTTGCACCTTTACCCTATTAATTATTATTTAAAATGGAATATTAAAATTTATAACAAAATGAAGTATTAATGATTTTTTCATAGCCTCTTTCTGAGACAAACACCAGGAGCTGAGGGCATCAAAAGATCCATCACACAGCAAGATTGAAAGACATTTACTGTCACCTACAGCGAATTGGTATGCTTACAATGAAATTAATTTTAGTTTAATATTATAAAATAGATTATGCTCATAATTTATTGTTTTAATTTTTGTAGGAGAAGAAGGCCGAGCAAGAGAACCGTCAGATAGACTATAGGGAGTTATTCACTATCATGCATAGACTCTAGGACGATACTCCAACCTTTTAGTAGGAAAAGGAAGCCATTGTAAGAGAAAGGCATTGTTTGTTTAAATATCTTTGAATTATATAAATTGCTTGATAATTGTTTAATAAAACATGTGCAACATGAGCGGATTGAGTAGACATAGGCTAAGCTGAGAAAGTCTCAGATGGAGTCCCAGGTGTCAACTGTGGATTTCACTCTGCCTCTGAAAGCATGTGTAGGCCCAGTGAACCCCCTGGACGTTGTAGGGGTCTAGGGATAAGCATAAGGCCCAATATGGTATAAGGTAGGAGCAGCGCATCTGAGGCTGGGTCCTCTCAAGCGAAGACCTTTGGCACCTGGAGGCCGAGCGAGACATCTACTGAGAAGCTCCATGCAGAGGTTACGCCTTACGCGCTGCTATCCAAGTCCTAGAAAAGGGTGTAAACTGGCATTCCGGTTTCAAAGGTCTCACTAGTCCCTAGATTCGTTGTCCAGCCACCTACTGACACTGCTGAGATGTCACATCACCCAATAGATGATACCAAAGATGATAGTGCTGTTAATTCTGCTGCCACCCGCGATGCCGCACTTGATGATTATGATGCTTAGATTTTTTTGTTGTTGTTATGTTTATATTTGGATTTCTTTACTTTTAAAAATTTGTTACTCTAGGCTTGAAATAATTAATGTTTCAGTTGTGTTATGTGTGTTATATATATGTGTGTGTATGTAACTTGTCATTATATAATTTGAATTGCAAAATTATGAGTTTTATAAATAACGTAACTTAAACTAAAACAAACTAATATCTAAACTGTAAAATATGAAAGTGAATTTAATTAAACTTAAAAAATTTTAAAGAGAAGATAAGCTTTATCTAAAAAAAATAGAAATTGCATTTTGTAGCGGTTTAGGGCTAGTAACCACTATAAGTTAAACGTTTGAATTTGAAAGTTTTCCAACGACCATCAGTTTTATAGTGGTTTAGGGTTACAAATTGAATGATTTTTTTTTTAAAAAAAAAAAAAAAAAAAATTGAAAGCTTGCCAATGGTCACAACGTTTGTAGCAGTTTAGAGCTAAGAACCGCTAAAAATTGAAAATTTTTGAATTTTGAAAACCCGCTAATAGTCATGATGTTTGTAGTGGTTTATGGCTAAGAACCGCTACAAAGTTTAAACAATGTAGTGATTTATAAACCACTACAAAATGTCAAACGTTTGAAAAGTTTGAATTTGATCCTATACGCACATGTCATTTGGAAAACTCAAAGTTTACTCTCCACTCACCTTCTTTGTTAAGTTTTTATGTTTTCTAACATACACTAGCTATGGATAAGTCATGGATAAAACTACCACATAATTCTCATATATATTTGGATGGATTAAACACTTTCTTGGCTTTAGCAACCTCTCATGCCAGTTGTAAAGGGAAGATCATGTGTCCATGTGCCAAATGCAAGTTTAAGAAGTAGCATACATGAGAAGTTGTCAAGGAACATTTAATTGTGAAGCCTTTCCTGGAAGGGTATATTTGTTGGGGAGTTTTTGGTGAGAAACCCGATATGAGTTATGATGCTCTTCCAACAAGTTCACAAAGTAGGAGTTCAAGTAAATGATGATGATCCTATTAATTAATGATGTTGTTTGTGATGTGTTTGGAGTACATGACCACAACTTCAACCAAGAAGTGAAGGGTTTAGGCCCTATGTTCTTGAGGAATGAAGCAGCTTGGAATTTTTTACCCATAATGGGTGAAGGTAGATAATCCTTTATATCATGGTTATGGAAAATATTCAAAATTGTCTTTTCTGATTAAACAGTATCATATCATATGCTTGTGTGGAACCACTAATAAGAGAATGTTGATGTTGCTGGAACTATCATGAGATGCATTCCCTAACACAGAGATTCCCACATCGTTGTATGAGGTAAAAAAGATTATTAATAGATTGAGCTTGAACTACCGAAAAATTGATGCATTCCCTGAAAAAATGTATGATGTATTTGGGAGATGATGTCAACATGGAGACTTGTAAGAGATGTCACACATCGAGGTACAAGACAATTTGAAAGGGGAAACATAGAAGATTGTTTATGCCGTCTAAAACAATTGAACACATGAGGTGGCATAAAGTTGACAAGAATCAAGATGGAAAGTTGAGACAACCACGAGCTACAAAAGCTTGGAGAGCATTCAACTCAAACTTTCCAACTTTAGGGGCAAATAGTCTTAGTTTCATACAACTTTCTCCCTTAACAATTTTAATCTATTTGGGAACCTTAACACAAATTACACTATTTAGCCAATAGTCTTAGTTTCATACAACTTTCTCCCTTGGATTTGTATGAAATAGAGATCCTTCATTTTGTTTATGATTATTCCAGGGAAAAAGGCATTGAATAATGATTATTCCAACTGCTTATTGAAGAATTGCTGGACTTGTGGATTGTTGGCATCGAGACATATGATATGTATGAGAAGACACTGTGCAACTTGCGTACAACCTTGATGTGGACGACAAGTGACTTTCTTAGGCCGGGAACATTGCCCAGGGAGAATGTGCATACTGGGAAGGCATATCTAACTTGCAATTTTGACTTTGACTCAGTATGCCTTCCCAATAGTAGAAAGTGGTATTTTATGGGTTATCGGAGGTTTCTCAATGGAAAGCATAAATTTAGATTGCAATGGAATCATTTTAATGGGAAATCGAAAAAAATGATTACCTCATCAGGCTTTATCCGTTGTAGATATCTTATAGTAGCTTAAGGATGTTGAATTCAAGTTTAGAAAAAACCATGATGCAACACAAATAGGGAGAACGACTAACATGACTTCTATTTTTGAGCCTTAGCAATGGCATAAGAGAAGTATTTTCTTCACTCTTCCATATTGGAAATGTAATTTGCTATGCAACACATAGTCTTGATATCATACACATTGTAAAAATTGTGTGCAATAATGTGCTATACACTGTGCTAAATGAACTCAACAAATGAAAAGATCATATTTAAGTAAGGAAATATTTATGGGCCATGGGAATTCGTGAAGATACATGACCATATGAGAATGACAAATTTCAACTAGAAAAATTCACCCTAACAAAACTAAATAAGGAATTCTTCCTCACGACTTTGAAGAGAATAAAAGTTTCAGATGAGTATTCAAGCAACATTTCACAATGTATTGACATGCAGTCTCGAAAGATTATTTGGCTGAAGAGTCATGACTTACATGTTCTTATGCAACAATTACTTCCATTGGAAATTAAAAATATCAAGCAACATTTCATGATGTATTGATATGCAGCCTCGAAAGATTATTTGGCTAAAGAGTCATGACTCACATGTTCTTATGCAACAATTACTTCCATTATTGGCAATTAAAAATATTACCTCCTGATGTATACATCATTTTGGTGGAGCTGTGTTCTTTCTTTCAAAAACTATGTTTCAAGGTTTTGATTGTTGAGGAGCTTGATCAACTGCAACACAAAATCATTATTATGCTCTATCATTTTGAGATGATATTTCCTCTATCCTTTTTCACTGTGATCGTTCACCTGAGAGTTCACCTTGTTCATGAAACAAAACTAGCTAGCCCAATTCATTATCAATAGGTGTATCTTATGGAGCGGTACTCATTGTACATATTTCTATCAGCATTAAATTCTAAATTTTCTAGCTGCACATTTCAACATTAATTAAGATTTTTCGTTATTAAATTTATAGGTTTCTTTGGAAATTGAAATCTTACGTAAGGAACAAGGTGTGACCAAAAGTTCTATAGCTGAAAGTTATATAGGGGATGAGGTCCTGTATTTTTGATCTAGGTCTTTTGATGACATTGAGACGTCTTTCAACCGATCACCTCATGTAGATGATTGTCTTGAACATGAGGCATTATTATGAGAGTTGTTAATCTTTCATGTTGGTAAACAAGTTGGAGGAAGTGAGAACTTCAAACTAACTACAACTAAGAAGTTCCAAGCACAAAGACATGTCTTTATTAATTGTAGTCAAGTTGATCCCTTCCTTCAATAAAAATTATACACTCATATGTTTTTCTATATATTTCCTTACCTTTTCCTTACATCTCATGATCACCGTCACTTAGATCATTACTTGCAAGGAATTCAAAAGTCATGTTAAGTGTCAACTCAAGATCCATACACAAACATCCTTCTAAATTGTTAAAAAGGTCTACAAAGAATTCCAAAATTGGTTTATGCTCCAAATACTAAATGACCACAACCTTCACTCACCAATTTTCAAAGCTCTCGCAATAGGCCTACTTGACCATGCGTAAAAAGGTTTATTGCATACAATGTCAATGGTTTCAAGTTTTGCATGGTTTCATGAGATCAAGATTACTAAACCAAAATGCAGGAGTTGATGGCACCTTCAGGACATGAAGTTATGCAAGCAACAATGATGTCAACATGTAGTTTGAAGGCATCCCTTATTATGGAAATCTTGTACATGTTGATGTCATCAAACTAAATTTTTGGTTAAAATTGTTATGTTGACTTATGATTAAGCAACTTGCTCATGAGGTTGAAAAACAAAAAAAAATGTTAATCATTGTGGAACCCATAACTCTTTACAGTCCTTATGAGTTATGCCTAGGATTTACTCGTTAAAACACATATTAGGGTTTAGGATTACCTTTCATCACTTGAAAATGTCAAAGTGTATGATGTCCTCTAACGTTGATTCACACAAACGCCTCTTGATTGCAATGAGAACTCCGTCTCCTTGAATCCTCCGTCTCCTTGGATGCTTACCAAGCAATAGCAAGGTGGAGGCTTCAAGTGTTTGTGTTTATTCACTCAAGACAATGATAATTTCTTGAGGTTAGGTGAGATGCTATATTTCTTGAAGAAAAGGCACAAGATTGGTGTGTATTGCTTATGCCTTGGCTACCCCTTTTATAGGCAAGAAAACATACTAAAGGTTGTGCCTTTTCTTTAACAAGAACACACGCCAAAAATTGTGCCTTTTCTTGAAAAGAAAATACACCAAAAGTTGTGTCTTTTCTTGAATAAGAAAATTCACCAATAGTTGTGCCTTTTCATGAATAATTAATTATTCCAAGAAGTGTTTCTTGAATAATTAATTATTCCAAGAAGTGCTTCTTGAACAATTATTTATTCTAGTAAGTGCTTCTTGAACAATTAATTATTCCAAGAAGTCCTATTCAATCATCTTTGAATAATTCAAAATTATCTTTAATTATCTAACCTCTTGAATTTAATATTCAAATTTAAATTTTAAACTTAAATTTAAAATGTCCCAAGAATCTATTTGGCCTTCTTATACATTTGGACCTAATAGTGGAGAAACTAATTTCTCACTAAAACAATGAAATGTGGCGCCATATATAATTAGGCTTGGAGTCCCACTCCAAACCAATTATATTTATAGTCTTGACAAAATCCAATAACAATTATTGGCCCGAACTTGCTATATTAAGCAATTGAGAACAATCTTAGTGTGTGACCCATTAGGCCCAATTAGTTACTGACATAGATAAACTTGAGTCAATTAAACTCCTTTAATAGGCCCAATTTATCTAATGACCACATAAGACACTAGCAATGCTCTGAGGCCCCAAAACTAATCAAGTTGATCAAGTGATCTACCTTTATAAACCAAATATATCGATGTCATCATCCCTCACATCGTCATTTACATTTAGTCAAGAGAAAGTATAAAGTATCATCTCTCTTGGTTGATTAAATGTAGCTTTTTCACAGAACTATGAATCTTTTTCTATTTATTCTAAGATGGATCATGACTCTTCGTGATTGCTTACTATGCATAGATTCCCGAGTCAACTAGAAGTCATCCAAGCCCTATCAGTCTTGTGAACAACTAATCCCTTGTAGGGGATTGTGAGTCCTTTCGACATGTCCATCTATACTCATGTATTTGAGTTATACACAAGAGTACATTGTTCTCCCCATTTTCATGCGGATAAAGTTGTACAATCAAAGTATAACCTAAGGACATAGTGTTCAATGACATCCTCAAGTCAAGGACGATCCGCATTACCAAACAATGAGAGACATTACAAATCCAATGATACTTTCTACGATGAATCCTTGTGGAGTCTCTCAACGAGTCAGTTCAGTTGTAATATCCCCATTTTTCATGTGAATTACTATACTGAATGAATTATTATTATGTCAATGGAATATATGAATTTTCATCAAGTCCTTATTTAATGATATTTATTTCCTAGTATGAATAATTAAAGTAAGAAAAGGATGATGAATTGTTTATTAAAGCCTGGTTAAATTAAATTGGACATTGACAACCTAAGGGAATAGATGACAATGGAAGTCAAAACAAATATTTTCATTTTTAGACCTAAGTATTTCGTACAAAGGGAAGAAATAGGAAGAAAAGAGTAAAATTTCAAGTAAGCCCAAGAATGTTATATCTTATGAGCCAAGAACTTAAGACTAATGGGCTAAGTGGGAAAGACAATTTTTGGAGCCCAATAGGGAGGCCCATTTCATATAAAAGAGGAGGAGGAAGGAATTGGATTGTGTTCATGGATTAATGGACCATCTAGAAGCTAAATGACTTGATGAAGAAGCTAAACTTTGAATTTGAAAATCAATGACATCATGCATGTGTAAGCCAAGTGATGACATCATCCACCTTACATCATCAATATCATAAATACTTGAGCCAAGAGGAGGATCTAGAAGACACATGTAATTTCCCCAAAATGCCCCTAAATTTTTGACCAAAGGGAGGCTAAGAAGAGGAAATCATGAATTAATTAGAGTTGTCTAAAAGGACTTAGAGGAAAATAAGGGCAAATAAGACAATTACCTAACCACTAAGGAGGGAGGTTTTAAAAAGCTCATTCTCCTCCATTGTGGCTATTGGAGTTTCGGTTTTGAGAGAGAGAAAAGAGAAACAAGAGGTCAACTTACAAGAAAGCACAAGAACTCAAGGATTCAAGAAGCAAGAGGAAGATCAAAATGAAGGTAAGTACTATGGATTCTTAACCTACTCTCTTCTACTTTCCCTAATATGTGCTAAGATCTTAAAGAACAACTTTTCCATGGTGTTAACTCTTAGAAAGTGACTACATTCCAACACATTTTCTCTCTCTTTTTACCTATTTTTGGTTCAAAATGTGCATAGGAAATGAAGTGTATAGAAGAAAATGTGCATATCAAAGTATCAAGCAAAAATCAAAGAAATTCTTATTATATCCTGTAGAGTTTGTGATTCAATTGAGAATTGATAATTGCTTCCTATTTTGTAGGAAGATGGAGACAAGTTTTGAAGCTCTATAAGAACCAAGAAACAAGGAAAGAAATAAAGGAGGTGAAGCAATGCAAAGTTAGAATGAACCTGTACAAATGGCCGCAGCAAGTTGACAAACTGGCCGTAGTAAGTAGCTCTCTGTGTCACTGGCCGCAGCAAGTCGACAAACTTGCCATAGCCTGTCGTGAAAAAGTGTAGAAAGTACAGCTGCGCATTTTTCATTTCAGAAAAAAAAACCCTATTTAACCTAAAGGGAAGGGCCGAAAAACACACTCTTTGCACAAGGGAACAAGTGGGCACACAAGGGAAGAGCTTGGGAGAGAGATTTGGACAATCTTGGAGGCTTGGGTGCTCAACCTAAGAGAGATTTTGGGATTTCACCTTGGTTCTTCCTCTTTTCTTCCTACCTTCTTCATGTATTTAGTGGCTTTACTTAGAATCTCTTTGTATTTGGACATGAGTAGCTAAATCTTTCATTCTAGGATTCTTGTGACCCTTTTGTATGGATTAATACTTGGATTTTCCTCTCTTTTGGTATATATGTGTGTGTGTGTGTGTGTGTGTGTGTGTGTGTGTGTGCATGTGTGTTGATTTCAACCTTGGCTTAATGCTTCTAAGTGATTGGCCTCCATTTAGATTATTTATTCACTTAGGTTTGACTTGAGAGAGCTAATCTAGGTGTAGACTTGATTGAAATCATGCTTGTCTTGAAGTTTACTTGATAAATGGATAGGTTGTTGGTAAAATAAAGATATATTTACTAATATTGCATTGTCACATTAAGGTTGTTGCTTAAAGATTGATTCTCAATAATTGTAGCAAGAGATTGTGCATTTTAATGAGAAGAGAAACTTGATTTTGACTTGAGAGAGTGTGTCAAGTGTTTGTGAACCTTAGACTAACACATATATGTATTGAAATACTACTAGAGAGGAAATTAACCAAGTTTTATGAAATGCAAAAGAGGAAAAAGAATCCTAGGCTCTATTATCCTTAAAGTCAAAGAATCATTTACCTTTATCAATTTTAAGTTTTAGGAATAGTCTTTAAAAATTCTCATTCCACATAAAAACTTTGTTCTAGCTCAACTTGATGAAATTCACTAAGCCTCTTGCTTGACCAATTTGTTAAACAAATCCTTGTGGGAACGATACTTTACTTATCATTTTATTACTTGCGAAACTCGTGCACTTGCGAGGCGAACACATGGTGGATTGAGGTGAAGGCCGAAAGGTGGAAGGGAGGAACACAAGAAACAAAGTGCAAGGAAGTTAAGGATTCAAAGACAAGTAAGCTTCTCATTAACTTCCTTATGATTTCTAAGTTATTGGATTTGGAAATGGTAGCTTTCTTGAGCATTTATGTATAAAGTGGGACTGTTTGGTGGATAAAGAGAATGGATAAAGGTTGAAAGGCCTAGGAAGAAAGATCAAGCATGTTATAGGAAGGATTTGTTGTTAAAATGAAAGCTTGACATGTTGTTGGTAAACTAGGATTTGATTTTGAAGATTTTGATGGTTTTACAATGTTTAAAATGAGATTTTGTATGAGGGTGAACTTAGATCATGATTTTGGAAGCAAAGGTGGGAGATTTCAAAACATCAAAAAACTGATTTGTGGAAATCCTCCGGCTTGTGCAAGGAATTTTCATAATAAATGAACTCCTAAAATTATGATAGATAATTCATAATTTTTGGAGTTTTGTACTAAGAGAATTCAATTTTTGGGAACTTACCCCGAAACTGGAAAATATTTTGGACCAGCGATGGTATTTTGGTCTGTGGTTACATTTTTGATTATGACTGATCCAAAAGGGTATTTTTGGTTTACAAAAATAGACATGATAAGGGTTAGTTTGTTAGATATGATTATTTTTGATGATGTCTTATATAGATGCCATTATGAAAAGCAAAAAGATTGAGTAACATAGTTATCTCCTATATTGACTAACTGTTATATTTAATGTAGATTAGTCCAAGTTCAATTATGAAGAATGATCAAGAGAAGAGAAGAAAGAGTTAAATTATGCAGAATGATCAAGAGAAGAAAAGAAAGAAAGAGTTGAGTTATAGAGATTAATCAAGAAGGAGATAAGAGTTCACAACAACAAGAACCTGCAGAAGTTGTCAAAGGATTTTTGGGAATAATCAAGAAGAAGAGGAGAGGTTGAAGAAGGAAGAACTTGTTGAATGGAATGAATATATATTTATTCAAGTTCTTAGATTGATACTAGAAGTCTCCACGACCAAATGGAAGTTGGAATAGCTCAATTTAGAGTTAAAAACAAGCAAATATAAGGTTCATGATGATCCAACTCGAGTCATGAGGTTGCAACTCGAGTTAACCACTTTGCTACAGCATTTTCCCTCTTCTCGGAATGAGTTAACTCAAGTCATGTATGAGTAACTCAAGTCGTAACACGATTCAAACACTAAATGACTCGAGTCAAGGTGTATTTCAGCAACTTTGTTCACCTCTGTTTCACGTTTCAGCTGGCGAGGTCTAGTATTTCGATGATATATCTCAGACCAGAGATCGGATTGAGGTGAAACCAGTGGCATATGAAAATAGACTCCCAATGAGTCATTGTGATATAAAATTTAAGCTCAAAGGATGTCAGATGAAGGAGCTATGAATTGTGGAAGTTGACAGTGAAATTCACGACACACAGCAGACCAAGCTTAGATGTTTTGAGTGTATCTCACAAACTACAACTCCGATTGAGCTGAAATTAGTGGCATATGAAAGTAGACTCAAAAAAATTTCCATCAACATTTTAACTAAGCCAAACAAAGTTCAGATCATGGAGATATGGCCTTCGAAAGTTACAGTCAGTTCAAGATGGTTCAAGAACGCTCAACATACAATGAGTTTGGAATGAGTTGTTAACTAGGCTTTGATAACTCAAGTTAGGACTGGAAACTTGAGTCAACGTCAATCAGAGTTGAAGGCAGAGAAGAATGAATATTGAGAAGAGTTTTTAACTTGAATTAACAAAGTAGCAAAGCACTGTTCCACAACATCTCCGAGAATTATGAAATTAATGTTATCAATTGATTACTACTTGCTATACTCTTCAATGTTATTAATAATCTTTATGAGCAAGTTTCAGTTGATCAAAATCTTGGATTGAGGTTCAACTCGAGTCAGGCAAGATAACTCGAGTCATCATTCAGACAGAAAGCTTTCAGAACGTTGGCGTACAAAGTCAACTCGAGTCATACTAAGGCAACTCGAGTCAAGTCCACCAACTCGAGTCACTCAAGGACACAGAAAGCATCTGATATTTAAATCAACTCGAGTCACATGGAATAACTCGAGTCAACATCCCTACATCAGAAAATCACTGTGTCCGAAATCACAAAATCATTGATTGTGATTTCATTACTTCTTATCATCACTCATTACTATTCCTAATCATGTTTAATCAGTTTGTTAATGAGTTTCAGATGATTATATGAAGAATTGACATCAAACTGGACAGAAGCCAAAATCTGTCAGAAATAGTTTTGAAATTGAAAAGTTTCATCGGCTTCAAATGCTACGACTTGAATATCCCAACGGTAATATTCCAACGATAATATTTTCCAACGATCATATTCTAAGAAGCTCAACTGAAGAATTGCTCAACGGTCAGAAATTGCAAATAACTATAAAAGGAGAAGCATTCAAGATAGAAGAGGTTGGAGACACGAGATTACTGTTTCATTATCAAAATGCCAATACTCTGACATCTATATCACTTACTCTCCGATTATCTCTATGATCATATAGTTTACCTTAGAGAGTGAGATTATTTGTATTGTACCTCGTTGTTTATTCATTTACTCTTTTAGAGAGAACATTTCGATTATTAAATCATTATAAGAATCTCAAGCCGTGGGACTTGGAGATTGGGTTATCAGTTTACAACTTGTAAGGGGGAGTATATCCTAGTGAGAGGATAACTTCGAGTACAGAGTGTGTAACTGATTGAAAGGAGTATCTCAGTGAGAGATTCGGCCTCACAAGTGCCTGGGTGAACTTGTGTGTTTGTATAGGCTTCTCTTGTGCCCGGTTAAACAAGAGGATAGTGGATTGAAAATCTCAAGCGGAGCTTAGGGACTGGACGTAGGTCAAGGATTGGGCCGAACCAGTATAAATCACCGTTTGCATATTCTCTTCCCTTATCTCTTATATTCCCAGCATATATGTTTGAATGACTGTTTATTGTTTTATAAATCACTATTGTCATACAAACTACTTTCAGTGAGTTGCGAAAAGATTTTCAAAGTTATCTAAAGTTTTATCAGACACCCAATTCACCCCCCCCCGCCTCTTGGGTGATAGCCAGGTCTAACATAGTTGGCTTTTTGAACCACCTCAATCGGATTTTTCTAGAATTAATTATGAATTTTTGAAGTTTGGTGATTATTTTTGGAAATTTCTGTTTTGGCCGAAAATAAGAAGGATTTTTTCCAATAATAAATTCCTTAGTAAGAAAAGGAATTTATGGAAAATTGATACTTGAGAAGGCCTTGTTTAAATTAGCGAAGTAAAATATTTATTGAGGAGGATTTAATTATATTTATATTTTGATATTCTAGGGTTATTTGTGATATTTGTGTGACGGAAATTTTTTTAATATTTGTGGTCGACTACCAAGTAGTAACCTTAATGTCGTATACTTTGTATGTCTTTTGTATGTATGCTTTACCATGGAAATTGTTTTCATTTCGGTTGTCATTTATCTCCAAGCGCTATGGAACCAGAACATGTTGTGTGCATTATGGGCGTTGCTATGTGCCGTGCTCGACAGTCTGTGTTGTGTGCTATTAGAACTGCTAGTTCCGAATTTGGCTGTGTTCCTTGATACTAAATGCTATGTGGCTTGTGGTTTTCCTACATGCATTGCATATACATCTTATATGAGATTAATAGTTACTCTGGGATTCAACTTTGAATCCCAAGCCATTTTAAGTCACCAGGCAGTATTTCTAGAACTGAGCTAGGAGATAGAGGTAAGACTACAAAGCTGGATTAGAGTATTTATGGTGGTGGCTTTGGTGACTCTTTTTGGTTCATTATTTTGGTTTCCTCCAGATGACTGTATTATGATATAATTATTTCGGTTTCGTAATTTAGAAAACTGTATATTTAATCCTTCCGGGGAAATTTAGCTTTCATTATTTTATTCACCAATATATAGTTGTCCAAACCTATGCATGCTCTGCTGCTAATACTCTAATGAATGACGTAAAATTAACTTGGGTAAGTAACTTAAAATTGAATAAAAGTAAGGAGTCACCCTACCTGCCACCCAAAAGGGCGAGGCCGGTAGGTTTGTAACATCAGTGCTATCTGTTCTCTAACAGATCTACCCATGACATCAGCTAAAGCATCACCATGTTTGTATTCCATGAGGTCCCTACCTTGTATCTTTATACAAGTAGATTATGTCGTACTAGTCTTGTTGAGATCACCAATACCCTTTCTTGGTAATTAAAGACTAGGAAAAAGTTTCAGGCAATAGACATGTAGTGTTCTCAAGTCCTCATGATCATTATCTCTATCATTGATCCTCGAGTGAACACCTATTCTATTCCTAGAGCCTTTATCTTTAAACACATTAACCATAAAATATAGGCGAGACATAAAAATGATAAAGATAAATTGTGTTCAAATATATAAAACTTGAAATGCAAACTAGTATAAATTGTCTCTAGGACACCTATATACTAACATAAATTACCAAGGCTGTTTAACTATGACACTCTTCAAGTGTTCATGGGCAAACACAACAACTTCATGAGAACTCAAAACTGTCAAATTAGGCATCACATCAGTAAATTTCTCCTGGTGAATTCACACTGGTCAATATGAAGATGATGAGCCATATATTCTTGCCTCAAAGGAAGACTAGGTTTATTATGTGGAGGATGATAGGCATAGAGATCGGAATATGGTGGTTCACTTAAAGCCTCGAGACCTTTATTACATGGGTGATAGTGATAACATCACCTACGAGCATGAGCCCTTCCAGCATGCTAATTTTGACAACTTCCCCAAAGGCAATGGCAATTTACCTATAGTTAGATGCACTTTATAAGTTACACTTTATTATCATTTAATTTTTGACAAAATCATACACTCAACACTAACATTTTCTCCACACATTTTTTCTTTCGGGATGGCGACAACAAATGATTCAAAAATAATCACTTTTGTTCTTGTAAAGAAATCAATTCATATATTTTTTAGCAAAAAAATCCATTGATATTTGTAGTAGTTCTAAACCACTACAAATGACCACATAAGCTCTACAAAAAAATGCTACAAAAACCGCCACCTTAACCACTACAAATGTCTCGCTGGATCCCTATAAATACCCCGACCACACCTCATTTCTTACCTTTTCCATTTCTTTCAGGCGCTCTCCTCTGTCATTTTTCTCTCCCTTGTTCAAATCTTCTAGATGAAGTACTAAGCTTTTGAGATAAATTTTTTTCCTCAAATCTTGATTTCATCATTTCATTTTATTTTATTTTGCTTCTTCATATAATTATTATAGCAATTTTTTCCCTTCTACAAAAATTCAAGGATGTTTCCTTCCTCCACATTTTCAACATTTCATCCTTAAACAAATATATCTCTTCATCTACAACTTCAATTTCATAAAGTGAAGAATCTAAATGATTATTATCTACACATTATGTTTCCAATATGTTTTTTGAAAGATGAATCTAAAAAATAACTTATATTAAGAAGAAAAATGTGGTTGAAATGAGGTTACATGGCGAGTATCAATTCTAGAGAATCAATAAAGTTGTCTGTTTTGTGTGAGGTTAGGGAAAATGATTTTCTCTACCTGTGACATTTGGTGAGGAGTTATTAATCATCTTAAGATTTCAAATGAGTCATAGAACACATTAATTGGATGTCTAGAATGAAAGATATGAATTTTTCAAGTTTAGATAGAAAAACAAGGAAAAATCCTATTTTCCAGATTTGGGCAGTAACCATTTATGCAAAATATGCAAGGTTTTTTATAATTTGATATTGTAATTTTTTTTTTTCAAAGTAGAGTTGAAAAAATTTGAATAGGTAGTTGAATCACCTCATTTGGAGTTTCCTAGTTTAAGATATGATTTTTCAAATTTCCTTAAAAAATTAAAGGCAGATTTTGCTTAAGGCCAAAAATGACAACATTTTGGTAAATTGTAACTAGCAATTGGTTTGAGAGTTTTGGAAAAGGTTTGAACGGTTAGCTTGTTGAATTGATTTTTTAGTTATTGTAACACCCCAAATTTCGGACTTTGAGAATGGAGAATAAGTCTAAAGTAGGCGGACGACTAAGCCCAGCTTGGGAAGAGTCCCAAGAATGTCGAGACTTATGAAGCCTCTCTGGGACTAAGTAACTCGACCATAAGGGTCAGTGGACCTTGTATGCATAAGCCGTGGAATTAAGGTGCAAATAAAAATGGGACATAGAAGGTCTATACGGCGTAAATCCGGAGGAAAGGATGCCACCCAACTATGTCCTGAGGTATAGGACAATTAGTTGAGTGAAAATGGGCCAGTATAAGAAAGTACACGGCATTTTCAGGGCAGTTGGGTATGCCCTGCGTTTTTAAGAAAGCATCGGTATTCATGACGAAAAACCCGAGTAAACCCGAGTAGGATCTTGGGCAAATACTGATAAAGTAACTTTAATAAAGTACTATCATGATGACTAATGATGGCATACTTTTGTGTTGGCCCAATAAAATCATGACACGTGTCCCGTCATCATTACAAGGGAAAAGTTACTTTTGTGTTGGACTAGTAAAAGCATGACACGTGTCCCTTCATAATTACAGGAGTAAGAGGTCAAATCAAGTCATCATGAAGAGAGAAATTGCTTTAAATTCGTGCAAAACAAGGAGGAGAGAGAAAAGTCAACAAAACTTGCAAATTAAGCCAAGTTAAGAGGATATTTTGCAAGGGTACTTTGGTCATTTGGTTTGGGGAATTTTTAAGTACCCTCTTGGCATATTTTAAGACATTTTACACTCCTGTTTGCATGAGTATTTTGACCAAGAGCTCAAGGACCAAGTATAGAAGGAAGAGTCAGTAGTAGTAGTTCTACGTGGACACGTGGCATTTCGGGGTCAGAAATCGGATTATCAGGTAGAACGTAGTACGAGGTGGTTATGGGATACTGAAATATGGATTTCTGGATCTTCAAGGTATTATATTCCGTCCCCCTGTGGTCAGGGAGAAGAGACTGATGATTAGAGCTCTCACAAGTCCAGTGGAAGGGCACGATTACGGGGAAATGTGCAACCGGCAACAGGGAGCTGAGCGGGACCAGTTAGGATTTCTCGGAGTCGGGCCCAGGACACTGACATGGGGCGAAATTTTAGTGGGCCAGAGGAGAGAGAAAAGATCTTGCCATGTAATTATGAAGAGAGAGAATGTCACATCAAGTAATTA
This sequence comes from Acacia melanoxylon, assembly GCA_019022615.1. NCBI lineage: Eukaryota > Viridiplantae > Streptophyta > Magnoliopsida > Fabales > Fabaceae > Acacia > Acacia melanoxylon. The sequence goes on along the minus strand of JAFJYJ010000018.1, from coordinate 578,450 downwards.
TGAGGAGAGAGAAAAATAAAATAATCCGGATTAATCTGGACCACATATTTAAATCTGATGTGACAAGGTGAAGGACATGTAATTATGACATATCCTAGGGAAGATCACGTGGGTCCCACGGCCTAGACCTAAAACGACCCCTAAAGTCACCAACAAGGGCAATCTTGGAATCTAAATTTTAAGGGCTAAGATGGTGTCACATGTCTAGACCAGAAGACTCTAGAATTCCCTACATAAGAAGACTCTAGAATGTCTTGGAGAAAAGCCAGCGAAAATGACCATTTTACCCCTAAAGTGAAATTTAATTACCGAACAAGCCCTACCCTTGGAGTCTCTATATAAGGACACTTCCTCCCCATTTTTAGCTGCCCTAGGACGTGCCCAAGGAGAGAGGAAGGAGTGGGCAGCAAGGTCTTGGTCCAGGAGAAGAAGAAGAAGTTCATACGCAACCGAAAAACTAAGGTAAGCATCTCACCGACAACTCAGTGATTCTTGCTTCTGCCCCATGGTGCTTTTCGTGAGTGTGCAGTAGGAATTTGGTATTTTTAAGGTTTACAATGAGCCCAAGACGTTATTTTGTGTGGGGATAAGTCGAGGTTACTTTTTACGAACCTGAAAAGCCTTAAGTCTTAAAGTTACGAAAATCTGCCGATTCTGGTGTTTCTGGGCAGCGAAGACAAATCAGTATATTTAAAATAGTAAATGATTTTAAAATGATTTGAAATTTTACATGGTGAACGTAGACATCCTAAGGATAATTGGAATAATATTTTGTGTCATTATGAGTTTTCTACCCAGAGTTGTTTGCTGTTGGAAATGACCTAAAAACATAGATTCTGTCTCGGACTAGTGGCTAAGTTTTGAGAATCTGAGAATGACTCGAACCCAGATGACTTTGGTAATTATTTTTATGGTAAACTATACATACTAAAGGTTCTAAGACAACTGATTTCATATCAATACGAGTTTTCTAGAATTTATTAAAAATCGGAGAAGTTGGGTCAAAGATTCTGGAAAATTCTGATGTTGGGCGAAATTTATGAAGTTTGAAGTAAAGTTTGTATGTGTGATTGAAAGTGTAATTTTTGCTGTAATCTAGGGTTGTAACACGTGTGGAACATGTTTCAAACACTGGGGGAAGAGTTTACTGTTTTCAAGGAGTGCCAGGTAGTAACTATTGACTTGCATACTCTATGTTGCTTTTGCATGTATGTTTTATCATGATGTAGGAGATCGGGTTGTAGTGCCTCTGCTACGACATCGAGATCAGGGCTGCGATACCTATTGACCGTGTGTCCTTAGGGCTTTGTTGCATCGAGGGCATGTAGGATCGGGCATGGTGCCTATTGGACCGTGTGTCCTTAGGGTGTTGCTGCAGTACCGAGATATATGTGGTAGGTAGGGCCTATGTGACTGTGTGTTCATAGGTTGCTACTAAGGCCTTAGGAGGGGTAGGTGGTTAGGGATTGGCCACCCTGACTACTGAGGCCCTTGAGCGCGCTGTTCCGAGGGGCTTGTCTTGACCAGGCGGTCCTACGGAGATACTACATGCCAGTTTGTCGTGCCAGAGGCAGGTTTATTGTTTTCCTGATTGTGATTTGCATTGCATGCATTGTATACATATTGTATATGAGTCTAATAGTTACTCTGGGGTTCAATTTTGAACTCTAATTTCGTTCAAAAGACACAGGGTGAGAGACGGAACTTGAAGAAGGTTGGACTTTGATGTGGAGAGATGAAGAAATAGAGGATGGCACTGTTGCTTTTTGTACTTCTATATTGGGAATGACTATATGATCTACACTCACTATTTTGTACTTATTTTTGGACGATTGTACCCTTAACCCTACGGGGATTACTTTATGTTTTTGTATGTACATTTACCAGTATATTGTAAGTTGTCCAAACTGATCATATGCTCTTCCGCGCACACTCTGATATAAGATTAAAGTGACTAATTAAGTAAGGAGAAAGGTAATAAGCGGAAAGGATCCCTCTAACCCGCCACCCGAAAGGGTGAGGGCGGTAGGGGTGTAACAGTTATAGAGAAAAGTAGACATTTAATATGTCTTAGTAGATATATAATAATACAAGTGTAAAAGATTATCAATGATGACCAACTACTTCAAATAAAATGATAAGATTCATGAGTAGGTCAAGAAGAACATAATTTTTAATTATTTTATTAAGATTAGAATGAGCAATGACCCATCTCTATATGAATTTCAAAATCATAAGATTTGACATTTGCCGGAGCTAAAAAAGAAAGCGAACCGAAAAGGATTTTGGTGGAGGTAGAGTAACGGAAAGGTCAATGGGTAGTAACTCTTTCTCTCATATATTATGCAATTATTTTGCATGTTTGTTTGTGCTATCAATTATATTTGTTTCATGAATATATGGGTGATTTGATTATTGGACTATGTGTCCTAAGGTTGTAAGTCCCAGTGTGCATTTTGCATGAATAATGGACTGCATGTCCTTGAGTTGTAAGACTTGATATGTAATATGTGTAAATATTGGGATGTGTGTTCCTATGATGAATGATAATTTTGTTGCATAGTGAATACTAGCTGAATATGTTGATAGCTTATTGGATGACTTGTTTTGCATGCTTTGTGAACTTGCATATTTTATGATGGTATATTGTTACTATTTGGATTCTAAATAATCTCACACATTTCCTTAAAATGACATACAACAAAGGCAAGCAGCTCAAAAGCCAAAGGCGTGGTGATCGCCGATACTTGAGAAAGTGGAGAAGCTCGGATAGCTTTATGTTGTTGGCCTTACGTATAATCTTTTCTCTACACTTAGGCCTTGGTTAGCGCAATATGGCTACTGTTTGTGTGTGTGTGTGTGTGTGTGTGTTGGAAATTATGCCCTAGGGGCAAGTCATTGTACTTTAAACGTTTATGTTATTTAAAGTACTTCTCCGTTTCGTTATCATTTCATTTGCATGTTTATAGTGATAATTGTATCCTTGGATATATCTTATAGATTATCCTAAATGTCCCCAGTCAGTCATCTACGCGGGAGCGAAGATGAAATAAGACCAGTATGACTTTGATGAGGTATCGAGATACAAATCAAAGTCATGGGCACTTGTAAGAGTACAAGGTGCTGGACTGACCTACTATGAGAAAGCTGCATAGATTAAGTCATTAGCTTTTCTCATATATAACCGTGTCACAACGCCCTTTGACCTGAGATCATCATGGATTCCTACATGATGAGTTGATGCTCTTTGACCTAGTCAAAAGTCACCTTTGACCGGGTGATGATAAAGGCTTGGATCGGGATCAGTGGTTCTCATGCAGAGGAATGTGAATGGTCAAGATGGAATTTGTCCCTCACATTTGTAGAGAGATAATACTGGGCCCCTCGATGAGTGAGTCTGAGAAATGTATGGCCATACTACGATGTAATGAGTTTCCATTTCAATTATTAGACTACTCAAGAATCGAGAAAGTAGTGATCAAGAACAAGAAGTTGACATTATTCATGCCTCATCCTTGACCAAATTATCGCGTGACAAAAGGGACGTGACATGGTTGTACGATAGGTAGTATCGTGTCATCGATCCCCATATGAATTGGGTAGTCGCAATGTCTTGCTAGAGGCCGCTTGCGACTTGTGGGCTGGTACAGTATTCGCCTACTGACAATCTCATGTGGGCCTGCAAGGTTGCACACAAGAATAGCCCAACACGAGCAAAAGTGCCCATATTCATTGAATCTTAGATATATCTAAGATTTAATGAATAAAATATTTAATCTAGGTGGATATATATGTATGTATGTATGTATGTATATTATTATTAAATTCGAAATTAAATATAATATTATTATATAATATTTGTTTTGTATTTAATTTATTTGATAAATTAAATATCTAAAACAAATAGAGATATTGTATCTCGATTTAATTTTTGAATAAAGATATCATATATCGATTTAATTTAAATTGAGATATAGTATCTCATATTTAATTAAATAGATAGATATCATATCTCGGATTTAATTTATAGAGATAAACTAAATCGAAGGCTTTTAATTCGGATTAAATAAATATATTAGATTAAATCTATTAGATAGCTTTAATTAATATATTTTTTTATCCGAATTCAAAATTAATGAGGATTAATTTTGAATATAATACGCCTATCAAGTTTAAGAAAACCTAAGGGACTTTTAGTCAGACGTATTAGAAAAAACGCGAGAAACCCTAGAGAGAAAAAAAAGAGACGCGAGGATACTGAAGGCGCTAGCACGCTGCCGTTCGTGTTCGAGTGCTATTCGTGTGGATACCGGTAGAGGAAGGAGATTCGTAGAGTCAACTTCTTTTGATCAAGAAGGTAGCCCATGAGTTCAAATCGAAAGATACGCTTATTAATTTGTATAGGTACGATTCAGTTCTTTTAATCTTGATTTAAACGCCGTTGATGGATCCTCGGATGAGATTCGTAAAAGTTTTTAATTCCGCTGCGTGTACGGATCCCAATAGTGTATGTGTGTGTGTGTAAATGAAGATATACACATAGTAGTGGTATCAATACACAACATGGTGATATCAGTACATTTAGTATAGTATCAGTCACATAGTAGTGATATTAGTACACAAAGTTGTGGTATCTGTATACTTAGTAGTGATATCAAAACACATAGTAGTGGTGTCAGTACATAAAGTATTGATATTAGTATCATCATTATGCTTAATTAAAGATGCAGTATTGGGCACATGTATGAATCTGAATCGAGCCCATAACTTGACGAACAATTGAACATAAAGCAAAGTGATAGAATAAACATGATATCAGAAAGGAACTATGATACTATCAAGTCTATTTTTAAAGAATGATGGGTTTTTCAATGAAGAATTTGAACCACTGATAAATTGTTTTTGAAAGTTTTAATTTTTTTAGAAAAGCTAATTCATTTTACAGGGTCAAACCCTGTGTTTGAGTTAAGTTTTCTAACTATTTACAAAAGTGTTTGCTTCCCAGGACTAAACCTGAGTTAGTGGTTCGAACTCATTATTAAATAACTCATCGGACTTGTAAAAAGGTAAGACCTTATAGGCTTCATTGGAAAAAGAAAGATAAATAAAATAAAAATAAAACACTAATCCCAATAACACTAATGAAGCTAATAATGGCATCAAATCAACAACTAGAGGAACTTTTTTTTTAAAAAAATACTTTTACAAAAAATTTAAAATATTATCATTTATTTATTATTTATCTAATTTCTATTTTAATTTTAATTATATTATGTGTAATGAAATCCCCTCAATATTGTGGCAAATCGATTTCTTATCAAAATCTTCAATAAATCTCTTTAATTTAGTATTCATGACTCCCAAAAAAAACTAAAATATATCTTACATTTTATTAAAAGGGGGAGTCATCAGCAATCCAAACAATTATTCCCATTTTTTTAATGACATTTCTCCATTGGAACCGTTGAAGAAAGTAGACTGTTTTGCTTGATTTTTCCCCCCACTCTACCCTTCTACATTGATTCTTTTGTAACTTGTGGAAAAAATATTTTTACAATAGTTGTACATTGTTGTAAGAAAGTCAAAGACTTTCAAAACTGGTTTCAGCACCGTTGTTAAAAGATTTTTATTTTGAGCTAGTGAATATACAAGGCTATTTATGAATTTTGTGCTGGTGAATATTCTTGTAATTTTATGATTTCAAAATATAACTTTGTGCTGGTGAATATTCATGTATACTTTTGCACCAAGAAAAGTTTATGGTGTTTGATACTTTCAGCGAATTAGCGGAATACTTCGTGGGTAGATTTCCATCTTAATCCAAATGAAAATTGTAATATTCATTTCATTGAAACTAAATATTAATTAGTTAAATGGTTGCTGCAAGCAGCCCGGCCCATTGCGTAATTGGAATTCTCTCATCGACTAATGGGGCCCTTGATTCAAAAGCCAATAACCTGTCTATATTTGTCATAATGCAAGTTTTGACTCTAACCAATTTCTGCTTACTCGAGCCAAGCCCTGGGTAGATAAAATATTATTTTAATTTGACTTTAGCCTAAGAGCATTGGCTCTAGCCAAGTTTTTGACCGTTACTTTCAAATGAACTTCTAAACTCTAGCCTACTCTGTGTAACTGGAGTTTTGACCCAAACTGGAGCCAGAGAATTATGACTCGAGCCTAGAGTACTTCCACAAATTAATTTGACTCTAGCATACACAATGTACCTTGAGTTTTGACCCAGACTCTAGCTTGAATATTCTGACTCAAGCCTAGCATGTTTCATCCGAACAATTTGACTCTAGCCTACACAATATACCTTGAGTCTTGACCTAAATTTGAGCCGAATCTTGTGACTCTAGCCTAGCGTGTTCCACCAAAGTAATTTGACTCTAACCAAGAGAACCTGACTCTAGCCAAAATGTATCAGTTTGACAAACTAGTGTTCCAAACCCTGTCAAATCTCTTGTTATGGTTTGTATACTTTGTATCTTCTCTCATTATTATTTCTAATTGTGTTTAATGAGTTTGCTAATGAGTTTCAGAAGAGTATTATGCGGATTAACGCTAAATTGCAATAAAGCAACAATTTGTCAGAAGCATTTAATGCAAAGCAGAGATACTCACCATTCTGGCAGATGACCTTCTGACAACAATAAAGCTTCACTACTATTTCCTTGATACATTCTCACCAAGTCTCAATGGACAATTTGAATAAAGAATGTCAACGTTGAATCTTCAGAGAATACGATTAGTCCGAGTAAACATTCTTCAACGGAATTATTCATCGCTCTCAACGGCTAATTCGAAGAGTGTCAACGGATAAAACTGAAGCCTCTCCTACGGTCATAAATGCCACCAACTATAAATGTCAGAAGCATTCAAATATGCACCTACCGGAAACTCTGCACATTCAATTAGCAATTAAGAGCATTTACTGTTTCCATTCTAAGAGTAATATCTTCGGATATATCAAACACTTCGGTGATTATTAATATGCTCTTTTAGAGAGTTCTTTATTGATTATCCTCTTTGTAAGAATCTCAAAGTATTGGGACTTTGGGATTGGGTTATTTTATTACAACTTGTAAGGGGGAGTAAGTTCTAGTGAGAGAATTACTCCGTGAAGTTACAGAGTGTGTAATCATTTGAGTTAGTGAAATCCCGGAGAGTCTGGGGACTGGACGTAGGTCAAGGATTTGGACCTAACCAGTATAAATCCATTGTGTTAAATCTCTCTTACCCTTACTCTGTTTATCTCTATTTCGCACTATCCCTACAGAGCATTTTCGCGAGAAAATTTTATATCCCCAATTCACCCCCCCTCTTGGTGATATTCCATCTTTCATTTGGTATCATAGCAAGGTCTTCTCTGAAAAAGATTAACATCTTGAGAAGGATCATTATGGAAGGTATTCTACCTGACGGAGCTTCAATCAACAGACCACCGGGATTTAGTGGAGAGCATTATTCTTTCTTGAAAGCCAAATTCAGAGTCTTTGTCATGGCATTTGAATATGGCCTATTGAGAGTATTTGAGTCTGGAGACTACAACCCAACGGTTCTTGAAAATGGCGCTAGAGTTCCAAAGCCTGAAGAAGCTTATGATGAGAATGATAGGAGAAATATCACACTCAACAGTAAAGCTATTCCGATGTTGCAAAGTGCCTTAAGCCAACAGGAGTATTTTCGTGTCTGCACTTTGCCAAATGCAAAGGCGGGGATGCTCTGGAGATAGCTCATGAAGGAACTACTGGAGTAAAGCAGAACATAACCAATACTCTCATAACATAATATGATCTTCTTCGAATGAAGCCTGGTGAATCTATCAACGAATTTCAATTAAGATTCACTCATCTAATCAACTAGCTTGCTGCATTGGGCAAAGAATATGAGCAACCTGCCCAAGTGAGGAAAATTCTCAATATCCTCAACAAGGACTGGGAAGCTAAAGTGACCACGATTGAAGAAACTCGTGGTGAATCAATGGCATTTGTTGCAGCCCTCTTTGGTAGCCTTTCTGAATATGAATCCAAGCTCAAGTTCAAAAAGGGACTTGATGAAGCAACTAGCAAGTTCAAAGGCATTGCTCTTAAAGCTGTCAAAGAAGCTAAGGAGATAGATGATGATGAAGAAGAAGACGAAGAAAGAGAGCTGGGAATGATTGTTTGAAGATTTAAGAGATTCTACAGAAAGGATCAAGGATACAAAAAGTTTCACAAAGGTAGCTCCAGCACTGAGGCAAAGAAGCCAATCATCTGCTATGAATGTAAAAAGCCAGGCCACATCAGGTCAAAATGCCCCCAGATGAAGGACAAAGACAGAGACAAGAAGAAATTCAATAAGTTCAAGAAGAAAGCTTATGTCTCAGCAATATGGGGAGACAGCTCATCCGATGAAGATGAAGCTGAAGATGAGGACAAAACTAACATATGCCTCGTAGCTCAAGAAGAAGAGCACTCGAAAATAGTGATGAGGTATATGATTCACAACCAACTTATGATGAGTTATTTGCTAAATATAACCTTGTGCAATTTGAATTTGAAAAACTTGCTGAAAAATATCTTGTTTTGAAAATGAAAAACATAACTCTTGAACTAAGTAGAAAAGTTTTCCTGTCTTGAAAATGTTGTTTGTGAAGATTGTTATGATCTAAAGAAAAAGAATGTGCATCTTACAAAGGCACTTGAGAAATTCACTAGAGGTAGTGAAATGCTCAATGTCATTTTGAAACAGCAAAGATTTACAAATGACAGATCAGGGATCGGTTACAAACCAAACTTTGACAAAAAGAAAGGCAAAAAGAAATTTGGAGAAAAGTCTTATATGAACTATTTTAGAAAATCTGTTCACTCTTCAAATCCTTTTACTCATTGCAATTATTGCAATCGGAAAGGTCATACTAGTTCTTCTTGTTTTCATAAAAATGAAAGAAAGAGTAAACCTTTAGGAAATTATCAATGGGTGCCAAAGGGATCTTACAAGATTCCTAAGACACAAACTAACCCCAAAGGACCTAAGAAAAGATGGGTACCTAAGACCTGATCTGTTGTGTTTTGCAAGTATGTCTAAGAGCATTAAATCCCAACAAGTGGTATATTGATAGTGGATGCTCTAGACATATGACGGGTGACCAATCCAAATTTGCTTCAATCAAGCCCAAGGATGGTGGCAAGGTAACCTTTGGTGGAAATCAATCTGGAAAGATTCTTTGGCATTGGTGAAATTGGAAACAATGAAGGACCACAAATCAAAGATGTTTACCTAATGGAGGGACTTTGTCACAATCTCCTCAGTGTAAGCCAAAGCACTGATAAAGGTAACTTAGTTATCTTTAATTCTGAGGAATGCTTGATTGTTAGTAAGGATATTCTCCCTTTAAAAGACATAAAATCAAAAGCTTTATTCAGAGCTCCTAGAGAAGGAAATTGTTATACACTTAATTTCTCTAGAAATGGTTCTGTTTCTGAAAAATGTTTTGTTAGTAATTTGGATGATAGTTGGTAGATTACTTAAAAAGGATTTGGTTATTGGTGTTCCAAAACTTCATTTTAAAAATGATATGATTTGTGATGCTTGTCAAAAAGGGAAACAAACCAAATCATCTTTCAAATCTAAAAATGAAATTTCAACTAATAGACCTCTTCAACTACTTCATATGGATCTAGTTGGACCAAACAGAGTAAAAAGCCTTGGTGGCAATCTTTATACTTTGGTCATAGTTGATGATTTCTCTAGATTTGCTTGGACTATATTCTTATCCTCTAAAGATGAAACATTTGATCAGTTTGTTGTTTTTGCCAAGAAGGTCCAAAACGAGAAAGGTTTCTCTATTTCAGGAATTCAAACTGATCATGGAGGAGAATTCGAAAATCATGCATTTTCAGAATTTTGTGACAACATGGGAATTGATCACGATTTCTCAACCCCGAGGACACCTCAACAAAATGGTGTTGTGGAGAGGAAGAATCGAGTACTCACCGAGATGGCAAGAGCTATGCTCAATGAGAACAAAATGAGTACTCACCAAGTATTATGGGCTGATGCAATGAGTACGGCTTGCTACATCTCGAATCGGGCATATCTCCGGAAGAAGTTGAACAAAACTCCCTATGAGCTGTACAAGGGAAGAAAGCCAAACTTGGCTCATTTGCATGTTTTCATATGTAAGTGCTTCATCCATAATAATGGTAAGGACAATTTGGGAAAGTTTGATCCCAAAGTGGATGAAGGTATATTTTTGGGTTATTCAATTAGGAGTAAAGCTTATAGAGTCTTTAATACTCGTACTCGTATTGTTGAAGAGTCTATGCATGTTGTATTCTATGAATCCAAATCTGATAAGTCCCTGGATGATGATAAGGAAAATATTTTCAAAAATCAATTCTTTTTGAAAACTACTCCTGCCTCTATTGAAAATCCTGAAAATGTTTTCGAGGCTGATTTTCAAAATAATTTAGAAAATCCCAATCAATCTCAGCCTAGAGCTTGGAGGTTCATTAGGAATCACCCTTTGGATCAAGTGATAGGTGATGTAAAACAAGGTGTAAGAACCAGAAATAGTACCTTGAATGAAGTGACTTTTTCTGCCTTTATATCAGAGATTGAACCCTCTAAAATTGATGAAGCCCTTTCAGACAATTATTGGGTGATAGCAATGCAAGAGGAGTTACATCAATTTGATAGAAATCAAGTTTGGGATTTGGTACCTAGGCCTAACGACCATCCAGTCATTGGCACCAAATGGGTATTCAAGAACAAATGAGATGAATCAGCAATCATTGTTCGTAACAAGGCAAGATTGGTTGCTAAAGGCTATAATCAAGAAGAAGGAATTGATTATGAAGAAACTTATGCTCCAGTGACAAGATTGGAAGCAATAAGAGTTCTTCTAGCCTTTGCTTGTGTCAAAGGATTCAAGCTCCATCAAATGGATGTAAATAGCGCATTTTTAAATGGATTTATTCAGGAGGAAGTTTATGTTAAGCAACCTCCTGGTTTTCAAAACGATTATCATCCAGATCATGTTTATCGCCTCAAAAAGGCTCTTTATGGTCTTAAGCAAGCTCCTAAAGCTTGGTATGAGCGATTAACTAAATTCCTTCTTGATCAAGGATTTATTAGAGGAAAAGCATATACAACTCTCTTCATAACGAGTAATAAGCTTGGTGAAATCTTAATAGTTCAAATATATGTTGATGACATTATATTTGGTGCTTCTAATGATGCTTTGTGTGAAGAGTCTAAGAATATGTAGGGAGAATTTGTGATGTCCATGATGGGAGAACTCAACTATTTCCTTGGTCTGCAAATCAAGCAAAGGAAATATGGAATCTTCATATCTCAGACCAAGTATCTCAATGATTTGCTGAAGAAGTTTGAGATGGATCAATGCAATGGAGCTGATACTCCAATGAGCTCAACCACTGCCTTGGATGCTGATGAAGAGGGCAAAGACTTCAATATCACAAGATATAGAGGAATGATTGGATCATTGTTCTACCTCACAACAAGTCGTCCAGACATCCAATTCTGTGTGGGGATGTGTGCAAGGTTCCAATCTGCTCCCAAGGAGTCTCATGCTGAAAATGTAAAGAGGATCTTCAGATATCTTGTAGACACAAAAACTCTTGGTTTATGGTTTCCCAAAGGTCAACCTGAACATTTGGTGGCATATTCAGATTTAGACCATGCTGGGTATAAGACGAATAGAAAGAGCACAAGTGGGCAATGTGAATTTCTTGGTGGCTCACTTGTCTTCTGGTTCAGCAAGAAGCAAACAAGCGTGATTGTATCCTCTACTGAAGCTGAATATGTGGCTGCCTCAAGCTGTTGTGCTCAAGTCCTTTGGCTCAAGCAACAACTATCTGACTTGGGAATCAACTTGAAGGAGATCCCAATATTGTGTGACAACATGAGCACAATAAGTTTGGCAAAGAATCCAGTACAACATACTCAGACCAAACATATTGATGTTAGACATCACTTCATAAGGGATCATGTTCAGAAGAAAGATGTTAAAGTAATTTTCATCCCAACTCATCTCCAGTTTGCTGATATTTTCACTAAGCCTCTGGCCAAGGAACAGTTCACATTCATCAGAAGAGAATTGGGAATGGTATATCCCAATGAACTATATGTAATGTTAGCCTAATTAAATTAATTGTGCTTTGATGATTAATAAGGACTAACTTAAGCATCGGAGTCTCTAGATTGTGTTTTTGCAGGACTTTGTTAAGGTAAGAAGAAACAGAGGTAATCAGAGTATGAATTGGCTCAAGTCTGTCCTAGTGAAACTTGAGCCAACTCAAAGACAAACACCATCTTTATCGCCAAACTTGACCTGTAACTCGAGCCAGAACAAAGCAACCTCGAGCCTCGTCAAAACAAAAAGATAAGCATTGAGAAGGCTTTTTGGCTCCAGCCAATAAACTCTACCTCGAGCCAACGCAATTCTGCTGAGAACAGACATGATGAACAACCTCGAGCCTCCTTGACCAACCTCGAGTTTGAGGCCAAACTCGAGCCAACAAGAGGCGGCTCTAGTCTACGAGCATCAGCCTTACACTCCAGGTTAGTACCTTTCTTATTTAGACTCGAGCCTCTAAATCAAACACTCGAGCCTATCTGTTGTTTTGCTATATACGTTGCTATGTCTTTTCATTTTTCACTTTTCATCTCTCTTGTTCTCCGACTTCTCACTTCTCTCTGAAAATCTCCCAAACCCTAACCTTCGTCCTCTTCGCAATGGCTCCCAAAATCTCTCAAAAATCCTCTGCCAAGATCAAGGGAACTGCTTCGGACCTTAAGAAGACTGATTCATCTTCACCTCCTCAACGTACTAAAATCCCTCCCAAGCGATTTCGTCCGAAATTCGCAGTTGAAGAGCCAGTGCCCAAGCGTTCCAGAAAGCTTGTAATCGAAGAACCTTTTGCAACTCCTGTCAAGACTAAAATTGACCCTGTGGTAGCTGCTCGAAAGGACAAAGATGTGGTAAAAGAGGTTCCTAAAGATACCAAAAAGTCACACATATCTTCTTCAGTAGTTGTTTCCGGTCTTGGTATTCCTCTTCCTTCCCCTCATGACTCTCCCAAGCCATCTCCTCTTCCTTCTCCTATCCACCCCTCGGTCTCACCCTCTCATGAAGTTATTCCTCCCATTCTCTCCACTCCTATCATCCCATCTTCCATCATCATTCCTGCTACTGTCATTCTTCCATCCCCTAACATTGTTTCTCTTCCATCTCCAAAAGCTTCACCTATAAAGATCACTTATTCTGGTACTTCTACCGCTGACTTGTTTGATGAAAATGATCTTGATTCTCCTATTAGCAAGCCTGCGCCCCCTACCTCTCTATTGTCTCTCACACTTTCTTTCTCACCTCTGCCTTTCCCATCATCTTCTCATCCCTTTTCTTCTCGCTTCCAGCTTCCACCTCTGTATCTTCCTTTTTGAGTGATGCCAAAGGGGGAGAGATATGCCAGAGAAAGGAGTCAAGAAACAAAAAGTACAGTCAAACTCCTTTATGCCTTTTGTGAAGCCTATTTATGAAGACTTAACCTTTATGAAGCCTACTTGTGAAGACTGAACTCTTAGCTAATTTTTTTTATGTTGCTTCACTTTTTGTCTGTCAAGTTATTTTGGTAGTTCATCTTCTGTCAGATTATGTCCTGATTTGTTTTTCGCCAATCTAATGTATCTGACTTTATTATCAATGGAATGTTATCATCTTTTAGGAATTACATTATCTGATACTTTGTATGAATTGTTTACTGAGTTGTGCTCTATGATCTTTCAAAACTTGGCTAAATCAATTAAAACATTTTTTTTCTTGACCTCTAAGTGTTTAAAAAAATTACAAAGGTTGTCATCATCAAAAAGGGGGAGAATGTTAGCTCCCAATGTTTGTTTTGATGATAACTAACCCTTGTAAAAGGAACTCGGTCAACAAAGTTCATTTACCTTGTGAAAATTGAGTATGTACTTTTATCTGTCAGATTGGCTCCAACCAACTCCATCTGACTCGAGCCAATAACCTGTCTATATTTGTCATAATGCAAGTTTTGACTCTAACCAATTTCTACTGACTCGAGCCAAGCCCTGGGTAGATAAAATATTATTTTAATTTGACTCTAGCCTAAGAGCATTGGCTCTAGCCAAGTTTTTTTACCGTTACTTTCAAATGAACTTCTGAACTCTAGCCTACTTTATGTAACTGGAGTTTTGACCCAAACTGGAGCCAGAGAATTATGACTCGAGCCTAGAGTACTTCCACAAATTAATTTGACTCTAGCCTACACAATGTACCTTGAGTTTTGACCCAGACTCTAGCTTGAATATTCTGACTCAAGCCTAGCATGTTTCATCCGAACAATTTGACTCTAGCCTACACAATATACCTTGAGTCTTGACCTAAACTTGAGCCAGAATCTTGTGACTCTAGCCTAGCGTGTTCCACCAAAGTAATTTGACTCTAGCCAAGAGAACCTGACTCTAGCCAAAATGTATCAGTTTGACAAACTAGTGTTCCAAACCCTGTCAAATCTCTTGTTATGGTTTGTATACTTTGTATCTTCTCTCATTATTATTTCTAATTGTGTTTAATGAGTTTGCTAATGAGTTTCAGAAGAGTATTATGCGGATTAACGCTAAATTGCAATAAAGCAACAATGTGTCAGAAGCATTTAATGCAAAGCAGAGATACTCACCATTCGCGAGATGACCTTCGACAACAATAAAGCTTCACTACTATTTCCTTGATACATTCTCACCAAGTCTCAATGGACAATTTGAATAAAGAATGTCAACGTTGAATCTTCAGAGAATACGATTAGTCCGAGTAAACATTCTTCAACGGAATTATTCATCGCTCTCAACGGCTAATTCGAAGAGTGTCAACGGATAAACTTGAAGCCTCTCCGACGGTCATAAATGCCACCAACTATAAATGCCAGAAGCATTCAAATATGCACCTACCGGAAACTCTGCACATTCAATTAGCAATTAAGAGCATTCATTGTTTCCATTCTAAGAGTAATATCTTCGGATGTATCAAACACTTCAGTGATTATTAATCTACTCTTTTAGAGAGTTTTTTTTATTGATTATCCTCTTTGTAAGAGTCTCAAAGTATTGGGACTTTGGGATTGGGTTATTTTATTACAACTTGTAAGGGGGAGTAAGTTCTAGTGAGAGAATTACTCCGTGAAGTTACAGAGTGTGTAATCATTTGAGTTAGTGAAATCCCGGAGAGTCTGGGGACTGGACGTAGGTCAAGGATTTGGACCGAACCAGTATAAACCCGTTATTTTAAATCTCTCTTACCCTTACTATGTTTATCCCTGTTTCGCACTATCCCTACATAGCATTTTCGCGAGAAAATTTTATATCCCCAATTCACCCCCTCTTGGTCATATTCCGTCTTTCACCAATAATCAAGCCAAGTATGAAGCTCTACTTGCCAGGTTGCTCCAAACCAAAGAAAAGGAGCCAAGAAAGTGCATGTTTCCACTGATTCTCAGCTCGTGGCAGCCTAAATTGAAGGGACATATCAAGCTAAGGACCCTCTGTTGATTAAGTACTTGGCAAGGGTGAAAGAAGTCATGGCAGACTTTGAAGAAGCGACCATTGTACACATCCCAAGAGGTGAGAACACGAAGGCTAACATTTTGTCTAAGTTGGCAAGCACCAAGAGCCTCAGGAATCATCAAATTATCATCCAACAAAGTCTGTCAGAGCCAAGCTACGTCATGATTATTTCGGCATCCGGTGATTGGAGAAAACCAATTATTGATTACCTTGAAAGAGGAACCTCCCCGACGACTCAATTGGAGCAAAGAAACTGGTAGGGTAAGCAGCTTTATATGCGGTGGTGGATGACCAATTATATCGCAAAGGCTTGCATTCCCCAATGTTAAAGTGCCTAAATTCGGGAGAGGCCGAGTATGTTTTGGCCGAGATCAATGAAGGAATCAACGGGCAGCATATGGGTGCCAAGGCATTCTCTCGAAAGGCTTTGTGAGCCAGGTATTTGCCAACAATGATGGCAGATGCTAAAGACCACGTGCAAAAATGTGATAGTTGTCAAAAACATGCCAGGATAATATGGTCTCCCCCAGTAGAGTTAAAGTCTATCTCGGCACCATGGTCATTTTGCAAATGGGGCATGGATCTGTTGGGACCATTCAAGGCGGCTCCAGGACAGCTACGATGGCTCATAGTAGCTGTCGACTACTTCACTAAATGGATAAAAGTAGAACCAGTAGCAATAATCACCTTGGATCGAGTGCAAAGATTCCTCGAGAATAATATTATATCCTGATTTGGGATACCGGCAGAGGTGGTTACTGATAATGGAACCCAGTTCATCGATAAGAGATTTCGAGAAATGATGTCTGCCTTCCAGATCAAACAATACTTTGCTTCTGTGGAGCATCCCCAATCCAATGGGCAGGCTGAGGCCGCAAGTAAATTTATCCTAGATAGATTAAAAAAGCGGATGAAAGAGGCAAAGTCTAGTTGGGTGGAGCAGCTATACCATATCTTGTGGGGATACTGGACCATCATCCAAACATCGACTGGGGAAACTCCCTTTAAATTGACGTACGGATGTGAAGCTATGATCCTGGTGGAAATTGGTGAGCCCTCATGGAGGAGATTCAAAGCCTTGCAAGAGGAAGAAGGGAACATTGAAGAATTGGTGGTAGAATTGGACTTGATTGATGAAGTCAAAGTCACTGCACATTGTTGGGATATAGCCGTAAAGCAACTCATCGCAGCAAGATACAATAAAAAAGTGAAGCTCCGGTAATTTGAGAAGGGAGATTTGGTGCTTCGAAAAGCCGACATTGGCAATAAGAACTCCAGGGATGGAAAGCTTGCAGCTAACTAGGAAGGCCCATACCAGGTTAGAGACAATCTCGGCAAAGGAGCCTATATGTTGGAGACTCTGAAAAAGAAGGCGGTTAAAAGAACGTGAAATGCGGACAAACTGAAGGCATATTACAGTTGATGCCGAGTTCCATCAAAAAGCGACAATGTCGCGAGTCTATATAAAATTCCTTTGGAATTGTAAAGAGGCGACCCTTGTCACGAGTCTATTGTAAAAATCCATTTTGGAAGAGATGACTATGTCGCCAAGTCTATTCAAATAAATGCAGAACTTATCAATTGAGAGTTCACTCCAAATTGCTTGAGTCACATTAATAAATGAATCTTAGGTACGAAACCCGGTTTCTAATAAAATGTGGAGCAATGGATAAATGACTTAGGGTATGAAACCCGGTCTAAACAAAGCACAAAGCAGGAAGAACAGTTAAAACGTGTTTCTGTTGGAACGCGCTAAAACTGGAAGGCTCGCAAGGCCATGATGCATCAAAAATGTTTTTTCTGGGGTAATGAAATGAGCCGTCATGCTGACTCTGATCAGGTCAAAATGTTTAAAGTTTGGTTAGAGAAAACTGAATTTAAGCATGGACGGGTTGCCTTTTCTCGGATTAAATTCCGACCAAACGTGCCAAAACGTAATGTTATAGGTTAATGAAAATCTGCACAAATATAATTCCTGGTTATAATACCAAACGGATATCCAAGAAGATTATGCGTAAATGTTTTTTACTCTGGCCTAGTCATACAATAGAACTTTGAAAATAAATTCAAGTTCATCAAAGGCAACGAATACCGTGTGGGAGTCCAACTCGAAGAAATATTTAGGTTCGACAAGTATTAAGCAAGCATTCAATGAGCACAAAAGTAAGTATTTTTCATTGACTTTTAATTACTTACATGATATGGTACGAGTGTGGATTGCAGGAATAAAAATCGGGTTAGTATTCCAGTAACAAATCTATAAGTTCAAAGAAATCAGATAAAGGGCTCCATACCCTGATTACAAAGAAAAGGCCATCAAAACAGGCAACTCGGCTTCTTTAGCAGGAGGAGCCTCCTCTTCTTCATCCTCGTCTTCATCTTGACCAGGTGGGATCAGTTGCGCACCCTTGACGTAAGCTTGATAGTCCATACCAGAGGTGTTCAATGTGACGTCAGGATTTAGAACCCGGATTTGCGCCACGGCATTATCAAAAGATTGCATTGTGGCACTAGCGCATTCAGATAGTTCAGCCTTGGGCACCACGAAGCTCTCCATCCTTTGTCTTCAGCTGGGTTTCAAGCTGGGCCGCATTGGCTTGAACCTTCTGCACGAGTTATATATCATTATTATGAACCTACTCAAGACGAGTAAGTTCTAAGTAAGCCGTCGACAGCTTTCCCTCAGCCATGGATAAACTCACTTTAAGTAGCAGCACCTCTTTATGCAATTTGTCTTTCTTGGCCTTGGACATTTGCAGCTCCTCACAGGCTTTGTCCCTTTCCTCCGTCACCTTTTGCAGATCGGCATTCACCTTGATTGCCTAGAGCTCCCCAATAGCTCTGTCCCATTCTTCTGTGACCGTAGCTAAATCGGTTGTAGTCTTGGTATACTTATTTTTCATAGCCGCCATGGTTCGAAGTAAAGAAGCGGTTTTGTCACAGTTGAGTTCCAATTGCACGATTTCATCCGCCTCGTCCTTAGTCACTGCGGTTGGCTCGAAAACTGGATAGGGGGACGCATAGCTGCGTAGAGATCCTTTGTCATGCTAGTTTCCCAAAGGACCCCCATGGAAAGCAAATCAAGTAAGGGAGGAGTTGATTCGGAGGCTGGAAGGGAAGTCGCCGGGGCTTTAGAAGAAGTCTCTAGGCTTTGGATGCAGAGGCAGAATCGCCCTTAGTGCTTTTGCTTTTGGATTTTTGGGTGGTTTTTCTTGGGAGCCCGCCCCGACCTTTAGAGCCGGTGTTTTTGGTAGCTCCGTCGATCAAGACCACCTTGACAGTTCCAGTAGATGGAGGCGTCGGGGCATGTTTAAAAACCTTCATGAATCCGGTGTCCCCATAGGTCGATCTGCAAAACAAAATGACAATGGTCAATCACTTATTTATCAGAAGCCAAGAGGTATGTAATATAATAAATAGAAATGCTTGTACTCGCCGCAAGTCATCTTCTGACTTGGGGCTTGGGAATATAATCGGCCGAGATTAGCGGACCATGTTCTACGACTTGGCTTTCTAGAAAGAATTTTGTTTTGTTTTCGGCGACATAAAGGGTATGGGCATGAAATTCATAAGTGGAAGGAGAAAGTTTATGATGATCTAGAGTCCAATTCAGGGGAAATCTTTTGTCCACTTCCCCGGACTCAAGGGCCCAGGCATGGCCACTACCTTGAAAAAGGCAGGTTTGAAATTTTTCCATGAGTCAGTAAAAGGTTTGAAAAGTTGGTGGTCACGGACACTTTGGAGCAAGGTCCAACCTTTCCTAGAGGGGCATCATCACTGGTATCTTTACCGGAATGAGTCTCCATGGTGGAATAAAAATGAAAGAAGACTGGGAGGGTGCAAGTCAAATTCTTATCTTTGCGAAATTTTCAAACGCAATGGCAAAAGCCCAGCTGTTGGGATGAAGTTAGAAGGGAGCCAAATGTAAGTGGTTTAAAAGCTGTATTTGGAACTCGGTAAATGGAAAATGGATGCCAAGCCAAGTTACGTAATATTGATAGAAATAAAAGAAATGAGGATAATGATCCCTTTCTCTGCAGCCAGATACTGACTCAGAGATGAGGGGAAGGCAAAAGATGTGGTCCTTTTTGTCACGAAAACCTATCTCGCTGATTTCCTCAGCAATCATTTTGCTCTTAGTACTCAGCACCTCCTGGATAACCCATGGTTTTGGTGACTTGGAGGCGTCAGAAGGACCAAGGGAGCTTGACTCCCTAGTCGTGGATAGCTCAGTATGATGTGAAGGTGAACCCATCTAGACCTATAACTACAAAAAAATGAAAGTCAAAAATAGGGGGTATACCTAAACCAAAAGAACTAGTGTGTTGTAATTGAAAGGTGCCAAGCCGGGATGACTTAGGCTGCTAGAGGCCGAGGTAGCCTTAAGAGCAAGCTTATGACGATAGGAAGCTAGCATGGGCTCGACTTCTGAATTTCGGCCACTGTTGGCGAGTTCAATACTTAAAAAGAGGCATTCATTACATGGGTCGACAACGCCTTTGGAGTGGGACCTCGATTTATCCACGAGTATGTTTTTTGGTTGGGCAAGGGAAGAAGTCGGGGTAGGTGTGATATGATCTCGGCTTGGAAGCCTAGGTAGATTAGGATGGAATCCCGGGTTATGAACGTTCGAGTCTCGATTATTTTGAAGTGGTGTTTGGGCACTCCTCCTACTCCCACTACCCCGAGGCTTGCAAAGTAGTGCCTCTTGTTTCTCTTTCTTAGTACGAGGTATGGACCAGAACCAGAATTTATTCCTAGAAGAAAGTACTTTAAGCACCTCCTTATCTTCCTCTGGAATCGGGTTACCATACATGTCTAAAAGCAGAGGATCCATGAAGATCTCAGAGAAAAGAATGAAAAGCTTAGAGTATTGGAATGACTCGAGTCCGGGAAAACAAAAAGGGATGATTCCAGAGATTGAATGTTTGGTGAGTCCCCGAGAAAACCGAGAAAAATGATTTCCGGCGAATGTAGTCAGAGAAGAAGGGAGATGATAAACAGAATAAAATGGAAATAAAAGAAGAAAGGGAAGCAATGAAAATACCTAGCTATTGAAAGGTTGAAGGAGATTGGGAAGTGCGAGAGGGTAGAGAGCTTTAAGGAAGAGATAAATTTCTTCTATGAAGGTAAAGGAGTTTTGAGCGTAAAGAGGAGAGAAGAAAAGGAAGTTGAAATGTATAGACGTTTGAATCTGAGGACTCAGGGGCAGCGAGGTCAATTCACACTGAGAATCATATTTGAAAACCTAAAATGCAATGATGACCGCTATGAAATGGAGTCAATATTTAATGCGCATAGATTTCAAAGACGACGAAAGTGGCTATTACGCATGCAATGGTGGTTATACACCATGATGTGGGCAGAAGTACAATGGTTAGCGGTATTTGCGGATGGAGATCATTTGTTCGTATTCCCTGTTTACATGATATCCTGGATTGGGGGGCAACATGTGGCAAGAATGTATGAATCCGGTAATCCAGATGAAAGTGGAAAATATAATCCTAGCTATCACGAAACTAGGTGAACTCTCTAAGATTGCTTAACTCGGCAAACATGTCTGGGGGCAAGTCAAAGAGAATCCGGAGTTCGAAGAAACTCGACAAGAAGTTGAATGGAACTCAAGAAAACCAAGTTGAATAATTCAAATACAAAATTTGGGTCACCTAGTCAGCACATCCTAGTAGCTCAGAGACCTGAACTGCTGGGCTGGGGGCCAACTGTTATGGACTCGCATATTGGGCCCATTCATTATATGGCCCAAAAAGGATAGTTGTTTCCAGAAACTCTCCTTAATCAGGGAAAACACTAATTAGCCTATAATTAAGGCTATAATCTCGGGAAATACATGTAGTGGAGCAGAACATTGCGGGCTGGAGGCACGTATGGCCCAAGGACCGAAACTCTAGGTAATCTCTATAAATAGGAAGTTACCTAGGTGCACATTCTCGATTCATCTATTTTACTATTCAGTCTCACTGTGCACACACCCCACCCCTTTTGGCTTAACGTCATACTCGTGTTGTACAGTGATCCATTGCTCTTATTCTTATCTTCTATATAGATATCTGTGAGAGCATATTGACATTCCTTTCGGTACCTCCCTAATAGATACCGTTGGGAATCCTTTGATCCAATATAGACAAACTACTAGTCACTGAGGCTAGACATCTGTGTTCTACAACTGAACATGTTCAAATTCATTGTTTTTGTGTTTTTCATTCCCAATTGCTGTAATCTTGTGTTTTTACCTCTTGTTGCCGATTAATCTTGTTGTATCATACATATAAGAGATGTCAGCCATATACGACATGTGTTCCCATATAGCAGACACTGAAAGTCCTATCTTTCCGCTTCCACACTTTCCACTACATCCCATATGCAGTAGTGAAACCTCATTTTTAACCGATGCAAAAAGTACTATTTTGTACTATCGATAAATGATTGATGGGTTCAAAAAAATTCCCTTTCAGGACCAATTGTTGTAATAGTGTTTTTTTGTTTTTATTTCTTGTTGCTAATCTTGGTGTATCATACTAAAATTTCTTCTATTATAGTTCAAAAGCATGTCTGCTGATATTTATATTGTTTGTTTGGGATAACTGTTAAACTTACTACTATATTGCACTTTATGACTTTTTTCCATTACAAAAATTGATTTACTAACTTCTTGAATGTACTATATATGATAAAAGGTTGTTGAAGAGCCTTTATCAGAAATAGATTAAATTAATTATTTTATTTATTTTGAGTTAATATCATTTAATATTAAATTTGGCCCAGTGTTATATTGAAGCTTAATGTTGGCTCAATAACATACATATATAGTACTCAAAAAAAAAAACAAATGCATTATTGGAAAATAAAATAAGGGGAAGATACGTTCATACATTTGGAAAAAATAATTTAACATTAAAATGTGTTTTATTTAGTTTTATTTAGTTAAATATAAAAGATAATGAATTCAAATGTGTGATTAGAATCAAAGCTTAATTTAATTTCCTATAATCATGGTATTCTGGGAGGAAGAGCAGGAATAGTGAGGTTAACAATTTGTTTGTAAAATACCAAAATACGGATTACCACATGACCTTTTCCTTTCCTTCTTTCAAACTTTCCCAAAAAAGGTTACTCCTTCAATCCTTCTTACCATCTTCTCAAACACAATCTCATTCCAACTTCATACTATTTTATCAAAATGATATATCGTGCACGAACCTTTTAGGGTTTTAATTATACTTGTTTTGTTCCATGTTCTATATAGCTTTTGATTCAATGGCTCTATGAATGGTTTATTGATTTGGCCTTTGGCGAGGTTTCAATTAGTTTGAGAGGCATATATCATTATAAAATGGAATCGGATGAGAATAAGAACGCGGGCAAGGCTCTGGCCACCGATGATGAAGTGAGCGGCGATGAAAAAGCGGGAGGGAGGTTTTACTCCCACAGTCGTCAGGGTTCTGCTACTGATGACAAAGATGAGGAAGAGAGCGGTAATATTGAATTGGGTCCGCAGTGCTCCTTGAGGGACCAACTTGAGAAGGACAAGGTTGCTTCTTGCTTCATCTTTTTCTTCATTATTGGCTTTTTCCCCTTTATTATGAAACTAGGTAATTTCTTTGCATTGCAAGAAAATCATAGAAATGAGCTAGATTTTATATTGAAGAAATTAATCTGCATATCCCTATAGTTTCACTTGAGTTTGTTCAAGTACTTGTACTTTTTTTATTAAGTCCTCATAGTTTTATCTAATTTTAATTTGGTCCATGTAGGTTTTTTTTTTCCCCTCTTTTTTATGCTATAATTTAGAGGGTGAGTCTTGGAGTAATAGTAAAGGTTGAAGTTATATGATCTAGAGGCCACAGGGAAAGTTGTGTACGTATGGCTCTCTCAAAGGCCCACCTAATAGAAGCCTTGGGTATTAGTTAGCCCTTGTTTATATTGTTTCACTTGATTAAAAATCAAGTGAAACTGAAGGGATTTGCATATTAATTTTTCCTTTTATATTTAATATTAATTGATAATTGTGTACTATATCTTTCATCCACTGGAATCACGCAAACATAATTTGAATATGTACTCAATCTGATGTCTTTAATTAGTATGTTTTCAATCTGCATAATGTACTCTCACATTATATTGCTGGTTTGTTGTTCATTGGTGCACATTTTGCAACGCAGGTACATTTTTAAAGACTAAAATATCTCAAAAGTTTATGGAGAAAATGTGAGAGAAATGAAAAGAATTAAATATGATATTGAATTGGATATTATATGCTAGCCTTATTAGTACTTTTGTTTATGAATTAATATTTTTATTTTAATGATTTGAATGTTTCTTAAAGCTCATCTTTTCATATTGTGATTACTTTTTGTGTTAATATATTCTTTAGGTATACATGTATATTGTCCAAATATTTTGAAGTTCTAAAAAATACAAACCTCTTAATATTCCCTCCAGCCCTTAATATAAGATAAGGTTTGTAGTACAAATTGCATTACAAACTGTCTCATATATATATATATATATATATATATATATATAGTGTCATGATCATTATGATAGTGTATGTTTTCTGCGATGATGTCTTAGGATGATGAGAGCTTAAGGAAGTGGAAGGAACAACTTCTTGGGAGCGTCGATATGAACGCTGTTGGAGGTATACATACTCACTTGTTTCATCTAAACTTTTACCAATCGTTTACTTGTTTTATAGATTTAATTAGATTGAAGACTTAAATGTCTCTAGATGCTCTATATTTTGACATAAATGCAAATATATTCTAAATGCGTACAGAGAGGGGAAAAAAAAGTTATTACAATGCATATTTCAATATTTGTGATTTAGTAAAAAAAATATATATAACTCCCCGTTTGTAGCTATCAAAAGAACTGGAGTCGGATTTTATTGCAAAAAAAATCAAGATATATAAGGCTCCCTCTAGTGTTTTTATAAGACAATCCTTACAAAATTTAGGCAGTAACCAGTATTTTTTAAAAAAAAAAAAAAAATCCTTGAAAATGAGTGGTTTTAATTAATTAAGAAAGAGTATATATGAGAAAAAATAGAGTATGTGTAATAAATGATATTTGTGAAAAGATAAGGTAGTTTATAAAGTCATTAATTTTTTTCTTCGTTTGTACAGTATAAAGTAGGTAACTTTGTCTTATGAAATGGAAAGTGAACGAGAATATTATATATCCTTATCATTACTATTTATAGCAATCATCTATATCCTCCATCCCTATTTATAGATATTATTAACCGAATCATGTTGTTGAAAAAAAAGAATTAAAATTATTTAAAAGTAATAAATATGTAGAAAATATACTTAATAAAATATGCACTTATTTATAAGTGGCTGCATAAATGAGAGAGAGTAATAATAAAAAAAAAAAAAAAAAGATGAAAGAGAGTATACAAGGAAAATTAATTAGAGGTAACGTTGATTAAAAAAAAAATAATAATTTAATACCCAGGCAACCCCAAAAAAGATTCGAATAAAGGGGACAAACTAATTCAAAAATATAGGATCCTATAAATAGGGACATAGTGAGTAATGTTTTGTTCATCTAAGAGGGGGGAAAACAGAGGGAGAGAGAAAAGAAATTTGACACCTACTAAATGAATTTTTTTTTCCGTTGCATTAATTATTTCTAAGAATATTAATTGAAAGAAAACATGCGTATATGTAGAAACCCTAGAGCCAGAGGTGAAGATGCTAAGCTTTACAATAAAGACAAATGGAAGAGATGATATAGTGCTTCCAGTACCGGAGTCTGGAAAACCTGTGGACCCCTGGTTTACTCTAAAAGAAGGAAGCCAATACAGACTCGTGTTCACGTTTCGTGTTAGCCACAACATAGTTTCAGGTCTCAAATATACCAACACTGTTTGGAGAAGAGGTCTAAGGGGTATGTATGTTAAATATGCTTATATTACTTCAATTTAAAGTGCACATTCGATTCTCTAACTATATATATTACTTGGATTTAAAGTGCACATTTGATTCTCTAACTTTATACAAGGTTTCAACAATCTTTAACTAACAATGATAGGGTGAGAGGGCTCAAAAAGACACCTTATAAAGTTATTGAATTAAAATGAAATCTTGGTTAAGGTGAAAAAAATACATGTGCCTTTACTAAAAGTGCTTACAACACTATATGCTTTTAGGAGATTCAAAAATACTCATGAACATTCAAAATTGAAGCAAAAATGTCAGGATTGTTAAATATGACCTAACACCGTTACTTTTTGTAGTAGGGTCCAAGCTATTTTTGTATATGCAAATGTAATGGTGTTAGGTTATATTTAATGGTCATGACATTTTGGCTCTCAATTTTGAATCTTCATGAATATTTTTGTATCTCTAAAGAGCATATAGTAATGCTGGATGCACTTTTGATAAAAGCTTACAAGTATTTTTACACCTTACCCCAAAATAATTTAAATGATTAATTGTGTACTTTTGCATGTTATTTTTTAATTAAATATATACCCCTTGTAAATTAGGGTTCAGATTATATCTTTACACGCTTCCTTTTTGTTTTTTGAGTGATCATGTATACATTTCTTTGATCATGTACTTCCTTAACCTTAATCCCAAATGAACTCTTTTGTTTATCTTATGACGACATATGAGACTTGAATATTTATTTTGTGACAGAAACTCCCATATTTGTAACTATCTAAATCTCTACTAATCATAACTAATTGTTGGAGATATAAAATCATTAATTAGTTGAGATCTTAACTCTTGTTAGATGTCTAATTGTATGGGTCAAATAGTGAAGAATGGTAGAATCCTCACCCAAAATGGGGGAGGTTAACATAGGTCCTCACCTCTCATTAATCCTAGAGTTTAGGGTTGGTAGACTCACCCAAAAAGGGTTGATTGTTGTAATGCCATTGTGGCTTGCAATTATCAATAAGAGAATAATATATTTCTCCAGTTCTGGGTTTATTAACACTAACATTTTAGCACAATGTTTTAGGTCATCCCACAAGTATCATTAATCTTATCTTTCTGTTACACTATCATCTATTATCTGGCACTTTTTCTGGATCTTATTCTATTACCGGGCCTTACTTGAAGTATCATTCACATATAGACCGTAAGATGATTTAATTTGTGGAGAAAGTTATATAAATGGGATAATTGAGGCATGTTGTTACAGTTGACAGCACTAAAGCGATGATTGGAACGTTCAGCCCACAGGAAGAAGCTTATACACACGAAATGCCTGAAGAGACAACACCATCTGGAAATTTTGTTAAAGGAACGTATACAGCTAAAAGTAAGGTAATAATAATTTTTCATATCAGTAATTAATTTGATGTCCAGGTATAGGTAATCAACAGTGCGTTTTGATTCTATGACTTTGAGAAGCTAGATAATTACAGTTATCGTAATAAATTTACTAAAATTTAATCCAGTTAATAAAGAATTGGTCTAATTTATATCACATAGATGTACGAGTTCAAAACTTCTAATCTCGTTGGTGATTAATGTATATACAAATATTTTGTAAGCATTTTTTCAGGTTGTCATGAGCCTCAAAACTTAATTTTTCTCTCTAGTAAAACAAAGGCTAAAGTATGCATTTATTCCTCTAAGTTTATATCAAATTCTAGTTTCGTCCTTTAATTTAAATTTAAAAAGCTAGTGTACTTTATTATACAATTAAAAAGTGCACTTTTAGTTAGTTTCATTTAACTAAAAATTCTAATTTGAAAATTTTAAATAATGAGGAGTTTGTGCAAGCATGCTTAAATCTTAAAATATAAAAATGATAAATAATTAAAACTTAAACATATTTTGTAAGAATTTAATTTTAAATTCCCTATTTAAATTTGTTGAGTCAGGATTTTCTATTAAATGAAAATAACTATGTATACTTTTTAAAATTAAGTGACTAAATGAAAGCTTGATGTAAGCTTAGAAAGCCAAATATATACATTAGTCTAAAACAAATTGTCAAAATAATTTCATAGATAATCAAAGTTAAAATATATTTGTTATATTAAAGATATCTATCTAGTTTAATTCACTTATAATTGTGCGGATATAAGGGTCTTGTTGGTAACTAACCATAAGTAATTGTAATTTGTTGACAGTAATGCCGCTAACAAAAATGATAATATTGAAAGTTTAAATGTTTTTTTTTAAAATTTCTAATACTGACATATTAAGTTCAATTTTCATAATAACAATGATCATTACAAAAAAAAAAATTATAAAAAAAAAAAAAAAATCATCATTTGAGACTGACGAAGCTATGATTAAAGGATTGATCAACATTTTTTTAACTTAAGGGACCAAACTGAAAGTTTGTATAAAATTAAATAACTAAATGTAGACTCTTGCTTAAGTTCATGACCGAAAAACTTTTGCTTAACTGTTGTTAAGCGTTTTTTTTTTTTTTTATGAGCTTTTAAAATTTAAGTTGAATCATTTTTCCCTGCAATTAAAGGTATAACAGATTTCTTACAATCACTGATGTTTTTTTTTTCCAGCTTCTGGATGATGACAAAAAGTGTCACTTGGAGATCAACTACACTTTTAGCATCCGAAAGGAGTGGCATTAATTAATTAAGAGCCAATTAATTTTTTGACTTCTTCGGTTATTATATTGCTGTTTGCATAATCCTTCATCGTTAATTGTTCTTCTGGCTGTTTCTTTTTCAATCTTGGTTATTTTCCCCCTAATTCTGTTGAGAAGAGTAATCTTGACGATGATGAAGTGATCTTGAGCAACCATCGGTTATTTATTTGGTAGACACGTAGATTTTTTCAATAAAATTGAGTTCTTCCAGTTTTTAACCATAAAGTATGGTTTTTCTTGTGTAATATACGTGGGAAAGTTTTAAATTGGTCTCAGGACAGAAAATTAAGTACAGATAGGTTTCCCAAATTTTATTTAATATTAATAATTAATAAGTCATAACAAATTTGATTCATAAATCACACAACTCAACTATTAAATACATTGCTTTAGCGTATGTAATGATCACAAGCACAAAGAGAGAGCCCGGTTCCAAAAGATTAACCTATTGGGAGGGAAAATCCATTAAGCTTATAAATCCCACTCCACTTGTGAGATTAACCAATTTGCTTATGCAGTAACAATATCATGAAAAAGGTTTCAAAAAATATGCTAATTAATTTCTTACCTCACTGTGGTTGAATAGAACAATGAGCTCTTGTTAAAAAATCATGAATCCCATCCAAAAATCTCGATTATTCTATTCCCAGAGTTGAATGTAGTAACAAATGAATCTATTTGTGGCCATGGAATGGGCATAAACGTGGCTACAGTTTTGTTCGTGGTTGTAGTCAAAATTAGGGTGGTTCAAATTTCCACCAGAAGTGGGGAAAGATTGATAAGAACCACAAAAGGGAAACTAGTAAGCATAATAAACATGCTGAAAATCCATATTATCGCTTTGGCGGGAAAGGTCATTTGTCTCGTACCTAGCTATCGTATGCTAAGACACATGGTTGAACTTTACCAATAATTACTTAAAAATAATGGTAAAGGGCCAAAGGTTGAAATAAATCATGTTGATAAGGTTGAGAATTCGGAGTATGGAAACATGGTATTACCCATTTGGATTTTGTTGATTTCTTAGCATAAATTATCATTTTTTTTTATTTAAATGTCTATGTTGTAGTATGTTTCGTTGCTTGTACCATATATATTTCTTTTAATTATGTTTTTATTTATTTTCATGTCTCTTTTAATGAAGAATGAATTTTATTGGCATCAATCCTGAGATTTATGTCTCGTTGATAACACAACAATCCACACCATACTCAGAAATGATAAATATTTTTCTTCCTTGGTAATGCAAGAAGCCAACGTTTAGAATAAATCTAGTAGTCTAAACTTGATTGAAGACTCTAGAAGAGCTAATCTTTTATTATCTGAAGGAAGAAAATTATGCATTGATAATGCATTTTATTCTACCAAGCCTAAAAAAAACTTATTGAGTTTTAAAGATATTCGCAAAAATGGATATCATATAGAAACAAAAACTCTAATTAATCAGGAATATCTTGCTATCACAAATATAATTGATAGTAGAAAATGCATATCAGAAAGTTTTCTTGCCTTTTCTTCTAGCTTTTTAGGGTTTAGGGTTTACCAATGTAGACCAAAAGTCTGTCAATACAAACTAGCATTTTGACAATGTAAACCAGAAGTTTACAAATGAATTTAATGTTTGCATGATCGATTAGGCCATCCTCCATCAATCATGATACGGCAAATAATTGAGAATTCATGTGGATATACCCTAAAATGTAAACAAATATCACAATCCCATGATTTCTCATGTACTGCATATTCCAAGGAAAAGTTAATTATTCGGCCCTCACCAAGAAAAATTGGAAAGTGAGTTTCTCACATTTCTAGAACAGATACATGGAGATATTTTTAGGCCAATACTCCCACCATTCAGACCAATTAGGTACTATATGGTTTTAATTTCTCATGGAGTTTGCTATAATTGATATTTATGTTGATGACATCAACATCATTGGAACTCTTGAAGAACTTTAAAAGGCAATTAATTGTTTCAAGAAATAATTTGAAATGAAGGAGTCGAAAAGAACAAAATTCTATCTTGGATTACAGATCAAGTACCTCAAGAATGTGATCTTTGTATAACAAGAAGCTTACATAAGGAAGATCCTAGAACTGTTTTGCATGGATAAGTCACACCTCATATGGACCCCAATGATTGTAAGGTCTTTGCAGGCGGATAAAGACCCATTCGGACCTCGAGTAATTAGCAAAGAAGGTTATGAAGAACTACTTGATCTAGAAGTACCATACCTTACTACTAATGGAGCACTGATGTATCTTGCTAATCACACATCTCCTGATATATCATTTGCTATTAATTTATTAGAAAGATATAGTTCTTCACCAACACGAAGACATTGGAAAGGAGTAAAACACATTCTTCATTACCTCAAAGGCATTATGGACATGGGGTTATACTACTCAAATGTATCCAAGCATCAACTGGTTGGTTATGCAAACACTGGATTTTTGTCTCCACACGATGGTAAATCACAACAGGCTATCTGTTTATATGTGGAAGTGCAGCTATTTCATGGCAATCTATAAAACAGACTATATCAACCACATCATCTAACCATGCAAAAACTCTAGCAATACATGAAGCAATTTGAGAAAGTGTATGGTTGAGGTCAGTGATACATCACATACGAACAACTTTTTGTTTATCTTCAGGCAAAATGGTCCCAACAATTCTCTATGATGATAATGTTGTATGTATTTACCAACTTAAAGAAGGCTATATCAAGGGCGATAAAATGAAGCATATCTCACCAAAATTCTTCTCACTTGTGACCTTCAAAAGGATGATGAAATAGATATCCAGCAAATCTGTTCAAGTGAAAATCTAACAAATTTATTCATCAAGTTACTTCCAGATACAATCTTTGAAAAGCTTGTCCATGACATCGGTCTTCGAAGACTCAAAGATCTCAACTTATATTGTCAAGAGGGGGAGTCAATACACACTATACAATCTATTTTCCTTATCTAGGTTTTGTCCACCGGGTTTTCCTATAAAGGTTTTTAATCAAGTAACACTGAAAAGCGTATCAACAATGTGTACTCTTTTATTTGGCTAGGATTTTGCCCCACTGAGTCTTTCCTAGTTAAAGTTTTTAATGAGATAAATTCATAATGGACATCCAAAATGGAGTATTACAAATATTAATTATGTAGATGTCTATTGACTTGTATCCTAGTAAGCATCTACTTAGCTACATTTAATAATTTCTTATCTTTGTTTTTTTTTTACTTCATTCCCAAGCCAACAAGACTTGCTCTCCAAGTTCCCTATTAATGGTGACTTTTAGTGCAAAACCCATTAAGGCCTATAAATAGAGGTCTTGTGCAAGCATTGTAACACACACAAGTAAATGAGAATTACTCTCATATTTCTCTCTTCTTTTATCTATTGTTCTCTTATCCCAAATGTCTTTTATTTTCATAACAATAAGCTTATTTTCTATTTTTCCTTTTTCTCATAAAACCAATCAACTAAAAAACGGGATGTTATCCACATGCATGCCTAGGTAAGGGCATGGATCAGTGAATGTAAGAGTGTATATGTGTGCATATCTAGATTTTACCACTAAATATGATACTCTTTACTATAATAATAATAATAATAGGGTAAGGCACTAATGGCGTTAAGTTACAAGCGGGATTGAATCTGTAACCTCCTACTTATAGGGTAGCCTCCATACCAATAGGTTATAAAGCCATCGATTCTTACTATTCTAAACATTGAACTTCCATCCACTTTACTTTTTTCATTAATTAACATTTGTTCCTTGTATTATCTTTGTGATTTTCATAACATTCACTCACTCTCTTTATGTAATATCATAAATTTTGAACCTAGAGACTTGAGGATAAACCTGTATCAGGCAAACGGCTAGACCCAGTTAAGGAAGTGTAATATTAAATTTTGGAAATATTATATGGGATTAACATTTCATTGACAAATTGAGGTTATAATTTTGGGCAAAAGGAGGTTATTTGAATGTTTGCCTTAATAAAAATAATTAAGGAAATAAAATGGCAATAATGGTTATTATATGTTGATATAGGGAATTACTTGTTGATTTTGGACTTGACATATTTGGAAGGCCTAACTCACTGGACGTGCAGCCAAGGAAACCTAACTATAAGAGGAAAGCGTAGCAAACCCTAGAGGGAGTCGAGATCCACGGGAGAAAGCAGTCAACCAATTCCTATCCGACTGGAACTCACGCCGAAGGAACAAAAGAGAAGGCAAACCACGAGGACAATAGATCAAATTGAGTTCTTCCTTGAAGCAAGAGGGATCGTAGAAAATGTGGAGACGTCGCGTGACAGGATGCCTGTTACACCATCAACCTTTTGACGAGCTTCTTGTTTTCTTTGTTATTTTTACTTTCGTAATTCTCTTATGGGCTGTTCTATAGTACTTTGCGTTATGTGTCCCTCATCAATCATGAACTAAATTCCCTCCGGCTGAGTGAGGATGGATTTCTAAGTTGTAGAATGAACCCAGTTTGTTAGTTATTCATTTAATAAAGCCATTTTGTTTAACAGTGTTTAAATTCATAGCCGATTAGCGGATGCTAAAAGTTATCCCAGTGCTCTTGACAGCCCAGAAAGGAGTCAAGGTTAGACCTTTGTTAAGCAATGCTTGCTGGGCGAGCCTATGCATGGCTCGACCTAAATTGTAGATGTTAGGAATGGATTTACCGCTCATAACCAAAACACCTAAAGCTAATCGATAGATTAGATTTGAAATCACCATAGAAATATGGGAGAGTAGAGTGAGGACTTTATTTATAGGATTGCGGAAGCTTCTGTATAGGATAATGGTGGGTTAGCTGGATAATGTTGTAAAAGGTGGTTATGTTGTAGCATTGCAGAAACTGTGCAACATAATTACTATAGCAATGCGTTGTAGGTAAACTGGGGGAATAACACGACTTAGGATGAAATTTGAGCTCAACTTACTTTTAAATTGATACCTTCCTTCGACTCCTGATCACTTTTTTATTTTCTTATTATTATTAGTAATAGCAAAACAACCAAAATCTACATTACTTCTGCACAACTCTCGTTAGAAACTGAATTCATTTGCGGTATCACAGTCTCGTGGGAGAATACTCTACTCACTCTTTATTACTTATTCGACTGGTTTACTTGCCATAAGGGAATTCGACCAACATGAATCCTAGTGAGAGGATTACTCGAGAGACAGAGTGTGTAATCGTGAAAGTGTTAGTGAAAAACCCAGAGTGTCTAGGGACTAGACGTAGCTCAAGAGTTTGGACCAAACCAGTATAAATCTTCTATATCCATTATTTCTCTATTCTTTGCTCTGTCATTTTAGTTCTCGGCCTTAATCGCAAAAAGTTTTTGAAATCACTCAATTCACCCCCTCTTAGGTAATATTACGTCTTCACAATATTCTTCATTAAAGCCAAGAGGTCAAGAAATAGAGGCACTATCAGATAGAATTCCTTCCATCAAATCCTTCTCGGGATGTTAATCCTAAAATGAGAAGACTAGACTCTGATACCAAATGTTAGTGCTAACATTTTACCTAAGAGAAGGGTGAATTGAGTGATATTAAAAAATTAAAATTGAATGAAATCCACAACTAAATCAAAGGATAGCAGTTAGAGAAATATCACCGAAGTGTAAATTGGGGATTATATTGGTTCGGCCTTAACTTCTTAACCTATGTCTTGTCCTCAGAGCGCCTATGAAATTTTCTCTATTTTACCAAGATTCGACGGGTTCTTAGCACCTCAATACAAAGTGGTGTTAGGATCTTGTATAGTTTGGCACAGGATTCCTAAGACCTTATGTGTTAATTAATTTATTGAAATTAAAGCTAGGTATATAGACTGTTTATTTGGGGTGCTACACCTTATATTTGATCTTTTTCAAAGTCGTGCCTTTTATATTAAAGAATCTTAATAGTTCAATGTATTGTCAAATAATTCTTTCAGGATCTCACGTCCTTATATTTGATATCTTTTAGAATCCCACCTTTGTTTACTACTACAAGAAATGGATTTACTTCCCTAAAAACATATCTTTTTTTAAAAATGAAGTAAAAAATAAAGGTGGTGGCATTTGAGCAAATATGTGTGGAAGTTTTGACATATTGAGCGTCCCTTTGACAAAAAGGGATGCCAAAATTTGATTTTTGGCGTCCCTTTCCAAAATTGGGACTTCAAAAGCCCTACTTTTCGCATCCCAATTTGAAAAAGGATGCCAAAAGTTTATTTTTGACGTCCTTTTCCAAAATTGGGACGGCAAAAGCCCTACTTTTCGCATCCCAATTTGAAAAGTGATGCCAAAAGTTGGTTTTTACACCTTATCAACCCAACAAAAACTCTTATCCCCTCCTATGACAAAACCCATTTTATTCATCCCCCTGTCATCCTCCTTCCCTGCCTCCCATCACTGGACTGCTACGCTCCAGCCCCCGCCCTCATCCCCACCTAATTCCAAAAGTTGATTTTTACACCTTTTCAAATGCCATCTCTCTTCTTCCCACATTTCTGATTCATCTAATCACGACCTCTTCAAAACCCTCTCCAAGACCCTCGCTTTCTCTTCCGCCGTAGCCCTCCGTCTCAACTCCTCTCCCCTCTTAGTCCTCCTCTCCAATGGATCCGAAAATTTCAGTGGCGGCGACGGCGGTAATGGCTGAGACTCTAGCTACATGTGGAATGTTCGAGAAGATGGATATGAAAGGCAAAAACAACCCCAATGGGACCATTAGAGTTACAATCTCGTTCACTGAGAGCATGTGGTAGTCAACTAATCAGTTTCGCTGCATTAATGTGGGCTTGATGCAGCAATTGAAGCCCTTTGAGACAGACACCGATTTTGTTTCTTTATGGGAAAATCTTGGAAACTTTTTGGGGTTAATCTGTGTTCAAGTTCTTTTTTTTGTTGATTGCAAATTTAAGAAGAGCTTGAAGATAAGTACAATGAGAGGCAAAGCCATAGTAGGGAAACTCCGAGTGTTTATACAGATTCCTTCAACTCTGAATCTCCATATATTGACGCCACTCCATCAGAGTGAAAAGAGTAGTGGAAAAACCAACCATTAGAAATAGTCTGAGTATGAGAGCTCTGTCAACAAAGAAGATGACTCCATTTTATGCAACAAGTGTCGGCCCAACTCTCGGGGAAGCATAATGCACGGGGAAGCATACACGCATGGGGAAGTCAAACACATGGGAAACCAAGAACGCAAAGTCATTCACTTGATTGACCTCATTGCTGGGCAGTGAAAAAAAAAACACTTATTGCGTCACTTTTAAAAAGAGATGTCATAAGTCTCTTACAACGTCCATTTTTTAACGAACGTTGTTCCCAGACTTTACTACATCGCTCATATATGCGTCTCCCTGAAAATGGACATAGAAAGGACCTAAAAATGGACGTTAAAAGTGCTTTATCATATCATACTAACAAAGTTTTATCAGGATATGAAGATCTTTTTTCTGATGTAAACTATAGCAAGGACACTTGGACAGTGTATGCAAAAGTGCTGAGGAAGTGGGAGGTAAGAAGAAAGGCGGATCCTTATGCGGTGTGGAAGATAGGCATCATTTTAGTTGATGAAGAGGTTCATGTCAATTTTTATTACGATATCATTGGATGATTTTTCTTTTGTATGCATTATGTGTCCATATAAGCATTATCCTTTCTTAATGGCAATTGCTGTATATAGCTTACCAGGATAGAGGTTACAGCTACACACAAGAATCTCATTGAAAAATGGACTGACGAACCTAAGGAAGGTGTGGTATACAAATTCCAGAATTTCCAGGTCCTTGAAAATGATGATAAGTATAGAGTAACCACACATCAATGGAGGTTCAGCTTTCATACCTTCACTTATTTTGAAGAGTCAGATATATCCATTTCGGATAAGGCTTATAATTTTAAGTCTATTACAGACATACAACAACGTAATCTTACCGACAGTGGACTAATAGGTTTGCACGCATCATAGATTCCATACTTTTTCCTATTACAGCATGTTTTATATTTACCTTGTTGTATGTTTTAACCATATACTGTCTATTGTCTTTGATTTTTTTTTACAAAATACAGACGTGATTGGTTTTTTGCAAGCATTTGGACGTTTGCAAGATCAAAGAAGGAAGTTTGATATATAAAGAGTCTTAACTTTAGCATTACAGATGAAAAGTACTTCATGTTTATTATCTTGTAATATTACCTTTTGGGCTTTTCATACCGGTTTTCTTTTAATTTAGAACACTTTGTTATTCCTTGTAGTGAAAACTAAATCAACATTAACCTTTGAGGTGATTGTGCTGAAGAGACGTGTGCAAAAAAACGTGAGGACATGGAACCTCCAATTATTGTGCTTGTGCGTTCTGATAGAATAAATAGGAACACAGGTTGGTCACTTGCTTTCATAGTCTTTCTCTTAATGAGAATTATCACAAAAACTTACAATGAATATTCATTAAGTTTTGTCATGTCTTTTTATCAGAGTATGGCCATTTGAGTAATGCCTTTGATGCAACTTTGGTTACTCTCAATCCAAAAATTATAGAGGCAAATTTGTTGAAGGAAAGGTTAGATCATTCTTCAAATTGTGTATAGGGTCTTAAATAAATGGTTCTCTTTACAAAGAAGAAACCAATAAAAATATGATTGGAAATATTACATGTCCAGACTAAGTCAAGACTCTGTTGGTAGTCAATTGTTTACTCAAATTTCAAGTGTTGAACATCCTACATATTTAGTTGAATCTCTTCTAACTTTTCGAAAGAGGATTCCATTGTGTGAGATTGCAAAGATAAATCAAGTAAGCTAAAATTTTGCGTAAATTTGTTCAACTTTTTATATTAGTTTCAATTTGTTGATTATACTATGATAATGCGTCTTAATTGAAGGTTAAAATTCTTCTTGCTTGACATTCAAGCAATATGTTCACGAGGTTGAAAAACAAAAATTTTCTGTATTTGCGGAACCCACATTGACATTTACTATTCACGTAAATAGTAAATACTATTCATATGAATAGTACCAGTAAAAATATTTTCCCGTGCTGGTAAATAATTTTTACTGTACCAGTAAATAATATTTACTGTGAAGGTAAATATTTTTTACTTCGTGAATAGTAATACTATTCATGTAAATAGTACCAGTAAAATTTTTTTACCGTACCAGTATATAATATTTACCGTAAAGGTAAATAATTTTTACTGCGCCAGTAAATAATATTTACTGCCCAAGATTAATTCTTTTATGATGTGACAGATCAGACTAAGCTGCAGCCACAGAGCATACTCAGAAAATTTTGTCTCAGTTAAATAATATTTACTGCGCCATGTGGAAATATTATTCTCATGAACCATGAACCATGAACCACGTACCGTAACTCTTTACAATACATATTAAAGATCTGCTCGTTAAAACACATACAAAAGGTTTCGGGAATACTGTGATCACTTGAAGACGTCAAAGAAAAGTATGATGTCCTCTAACGTTGATCCACACGATTATCTCCTGATCGATTGCAAATGAACTCCTTCTCCTCAATTAAAACCTTGGATCTTTGGCAGGTAGTAATGTAATTAGAGAGGCTCAAGAGTTTGGATCTCTTACCTCGAAGACTATAAAGACTACTAGAGCCTTAGAAGAGAACTTCCTTAAGAGGAAGAGAGGAGAGAGAAGAGAGAGAGGTGTGTTTTTGAATGAAGAAATGAATTCTATTTATAGAAGCAATGGTGACCGCGGTACACGTTTCTTCTTTCAATGTGTAGCGTATTCATTTCTACTTCAAATCCAAAGTCTTCTTGAAAAAAACAATTATTCCAAAGTGATTAACTTGAATAATTAATTCTTTTCAAGTCTTTATAATTAATTATAATAATTAATTATTCATGAATAGTAAAATATGAATAATCTTTCTTACTATTCATTTGACACTATTCACATGAATGAATAATTATTAATTAATTATTATCTTTATCCAATCCTGATTGGATCTGTTAGATAATTCATAAATTATCCTTAATCTCTTATCCTCTTTATAATTGGGGCGAAGTTCTAACCCAATTACATCAATAGCCTTGATAAAATCCAATAACAATTATTGGTCAAACTCGCTAAACTATGCAATCAAGAATAATCTTAGTGTGTGACCCGTTGGCCCTAATTAGTTCTTGACATAGATAAACTTGAACCAATTAAACTCCTTTAATAGGTCAATTTATCTAATGACTACATAAGACACTAAGCAATCTTTCATAATCCCCAACTAATCAAGTTGATCAAGTGATCTACCTTTCTAATTTGGATCTTGTCGTGTATCATCCTTCTGGCGTTGTTCATATTTAGTCGAGAGCGAGAATAGAGTATTATCTCTCTTGATTGACTAAGTGTATCTATTTCACGAAACTTGGAATCTTCTTCTATTGACTCTAAGACGAATCATGACTCTTCATGATCGCTTACTATGCACAGATTAGCCAGTCAACTAGAAGTCATCCAAGCCTACTAGGTCTTGTGAACAACTAATCCTTGTAGGGGATTGTAAGTCCTTTCGGCGTGTCCATCTATACTCATGTATTCAAGTTATACCCAAGAACATTGTTCTCCCCATATTTCGGATAGGTTGTGCGATCAAAGTATAACCCTAGGACATAGTGTTCGATGACATCCTCGTCTAAGATGATCAAGACTACCAAATGATGAGAGACATTACAAATCCAATGATACTCTCTACAATGAATCCTTGAGTCTCTCAATGGATCAGTCAGTGCTTATCGTTCTCTAACAGATCTACCCACGACATCGCCTAAGGTATCACTATACCTGCATTCCATGAGGTCCTACCTTGATCACTATACAAGTAGATGATGTCGTCTTAGTCTTATTGAGATCACCAATGCCCTTTCTTGGTGACTCAAGACTAGGAACAAGTTTTAGGCAATAGACATGTAGTGTCCTCGATTCCTCATGATCATGATCTCTATCATAGATCATCGAGTGAACACCTATTCTATTCCTTGGGCCTTTATCTTTAAACTCATATTAACCATAAAATATAGGCGATGAGACATAAATATGATAAAGATAAATTATGCTCAAATATATTAATCATGAAATATCAAACAGTACAAGGTGTTCAACAGATTGTCTCTAGGACACCTACATACTAACATTAATTACACATATTTGCGTAAAAGGAAGTTCCATAATAAGTATTTGTTTAGGAATGTGATGTCATGACAAAAGTAACTATTCAGAAGGTTGAAACACTTTATGGGTGGTCATATGATGCCTATCCGTGTGACAAGAAGCCCGAGTACCAGTCAAATGGTACCCTCAGATGTTCAAAGTGTGATAAAGATGTACTGATGACTGTTCCTAAGTATGATTTTTATGGTGTTATTAATTTTATTCAATATATCCTCATTTGTAAGTATAACTCATGTTTGGTGTAATGACACTCATTTTTTGTCAATATAAGATTCACTACAAGGTCTACAACAACACAGCAAAATGTTCAATCATATTTTTTGATCGTCATGCTACTGAGTTATTGGGAAAATCTGCATCAAAGGTCAAAGAAGATATGCAGGAGGTTATTTCGTTTTTATTATCTCATTTACATTCATATACATTTAAATGTTTCGATGTAAATTTTTTATATATTTTAATTTGTTAAAATATGAGGGTCGATGTGACGCCCGTCTTAAATGCCTTTATTTATCAGAGTTTAAGCGCACAGGCATCAAAATAATTTGGACAACTTAATTGCGAAATAAAAACTTTCTTAAAATAACTTAGTTTGAAAACATGAAAATAAATTTTTCGCGATTCCAAACTATCCCATAGAGGTATCTTAATACAATAATCCAAAAATAGACAAATGATAAACCATACAATACAATCTATCAAATCCTATTTTTTCCAAAAATCCAATCTGTTGTAACCCTTACAGTTGCATCTTCCCTCTTGATCCTGATCCACTACCTATTTCTTTCATGCAGTCTGGAGTTCAAATGAATGAACCCCAGGGGTAACAGTTAATCTCATATGCAGCTACGTAATGTAATTGACAATATAACACATGTATAAGCATAGAATAATTCACGATAAACAAGTCACACCGTAAATCAACCATGATTAACGGCCAAGGACCGCAGCTCTGTTTTTAGGATACGCAGCCCTATGAGACACGCAGCCTCAATCCATAGTAGGATACACATATGCAAAATTATCTAGCAACCATGATCAGTCATACATGTAATTCATACATACAAGCTAATAAGATAACAGTTACACACCTCAAGCTTGAATCCTAACTTCGGTCGACGTTGTTGGGATCAGTAGAGGTGTCAAGGTATGCCTGCTATAAACGTTTATCATTATCATTAGTCATTTCTTGCGTCGCAAAGTAACCAACTATGCGAATTAATTTTAGAGGATTAAAAATGGATTAACCCCTAAAAATTCCCTTACTAATGATACCCTTCTTAATAAATAATAATAATATATATTAATCTATTTTATTAAGACTCATGTTCTTTAAAAATGTTAAGAAGGGTTTTTCCTTGTCACTTTAGAGTCTCTATAACCCTTAATAGACAAGTTATCCAAAAGAAAAACCTTTACTTTGAAGGGTATGCACAATTCATAACTTACGAGACTATTTTAAGACATATCAAAAATTCAGCCTTTAACTTTTCTGAGAATTTAGAAAATTCATAACTGGACCGATACAACTCCAAATGGAGTGATTCCAATTTTTACTTAAACCTTGATAAGTCTATTTTCATAAATTAAAATCACCAAGTTGATCTATGGATGAGAAAATTTCCAACTTTCGAAAAACATAAACAATGTTCAGAATTTTCCAGATTTCTTGACCAATCTTTGAAGAATCATAACTCATTCAATACTTATCGGAATTCGACGAATTACCCATCAAATTAAACCTTTATGTGTCTACTATGTAACTGTAAAATTTCATGTAAAAACTCAAAGGTTTACTGCATCCGAAATGCAACATCATTTTGCTGCTCCAGAACTATACCAAAAATTTTACAGATTTTTTACTCAACTTCAAAAGATCATATCTCGAGCTATAGACCTCTATTTAAAGTGATCCAAAGTTCGTTTTAAATATTATTATGTGTACTATATATCCACAAAATTTCAGATTCAAACGAGGTCATTTACCCTAGTTTTAAATTTACTCAAACCGACTGTTCCAGCAGCAAGACTCAGTTTTTCAGAAATGACAACAGCTTCTCTTCCCACGTTTTGCATTTCATTAAAGCTTCACTAAGCACTTTTCATTATTAAACCTGACTACAACTCTTCTAAATAAGGGCTTTAGGTCCAGTTTATGCTTCAAACAGAACAAAATACCTCATAGAACGATGCAATACCTATGTTCATTGTGTGACATACTGAAACAACAACTCCTCGGTTCAGCGATCACCAAACAGAGCCACATAATACATGCTTACACTTGTCTATCCCAATTTCTAACCATTTAAGCAAATATTATTTACTTTCTGATGGTTTATGTAGCTATTTGGACATTTCACACGTAATAAACACGCTAAAAATTCCTCTATTTTCAGTTCCATATAATATAGTACCCACATGCAGAAACTAGCCATAACTTCTAAGCTTCAAATGCAGAACCCATCGTGTAGGATTTGCAAAGTTAGAAAGAATGAAGCTTATTGACTTACCTTGGTTTGCTTCTGCAAGTTCCAGCTCCTCCTCCTTTGGTTTCTACCTTCGGTTCCTTCCACCGAGTGCTCTTGGTCTCTCAATCTCAGTCTCGTCTCTGCGTCTATTACTATGTTCTCCCTCTCTCGGTCTTGCTCCCTCTCTCACGCTCACGCTCACATTCTCATTTCTGTTTTCTGCTCGTTCTGCAAATAAGTGACGGAAGAAAAGAATGAGAATGAGAAGGTATGGCTGAATGGATAAATGAGGGAGCATGTGCGCCTTGGTTGCTGATCGTGGAACATGGCGCTGTCTGACCCAATATTGCTGCAAATTTCTGGGCTCGGGAAGTGTGCGGCGTGATCGACGCTGCTAAATCTTCTTTTGATCCAACGTGTTCGACTGGAAAAAAACTGATGTCCTGATGTGTTTCTATCTCACTTTTTTTTTTTAATGTTTTGAGTGAGGCAGAGGCTACATGGATGAATAATGGTCTGAGTTTTTAATCATGGGCCGAGAGATGATATATGGGTTGGGTGATGTTTCTTCTCTCTCTCTCTTTTTTCTCAATGTCTACGTGTTTGGGCCATGAATAATGAATGGAGAATTTGCTTATTCTGCATCTAAGATACTATACGGTATGGCCCTTAATTATGGTTACGTGTTACATAGGAGCAAGTGGCTTAATCCTTAATGAAATTGAGAGGTGAAGATGATGTTTGGGTTGTGAGGCCCATTCAAAATTATCCCACTTAATCCTTTTTTAAACTTTTATTGGTAATTAGGTCCTTTGCCCAACTAATTACAAAAATTGGATTATTGTTAGAAATAAATCCTTAATTCCGTATAAGGATGTTCCCTAATTATTTGTCCTTAATTTATGGGAAAATGTGCCTTAAATTCTAATAATTAATTTCGTAATTATTTTAGGGCAAAATTCACAATTTAATTCCCCATAAAATATTCAAATTTCAAATATTAATTATAACATTTATCCAAGCTAAATTTCCCATAATTAATTCCACCATAATATTTCTATATCCTCGAAATATTATTTCATAATCTTCCCAAATTTCCAAGGTCCCAAAATAATTTTAATAATTATCTTAAGCTTTTTCTCATAATAAGCTTAAGACTTTTCGACTCTACTGGGTAGAAGCCTTCTTATCTCGTTTTATTTCCAACCTTCTGGTCCAAAATTTGGGATGTTACAGTCAAAATTCTACTGTTTCAGAAGAGCTCGATAAAGTTGCAGGAAAGGTTGTCATCGTAAAATTAAGGATTAAAAGCCACAATATTAAACATAGGGCAAACAACATTGGCGTCACTCAGTTTTGTGTTGATACTCACTTGGTCGAACAATTTCATTATTCAAATGGCGAGGTTGATTCTCAAGTAAATTTAACAGATATGTTATAAAAATTCTAATATAGCTTGATTAATTAACATTTTGTTATTTTGCACTTTGTAGGTTCAAACTGGAAACATGGTAGAGGTACAAATTTATACAAAGTAATTATCATTATGTGTTACATGTAACTTAATTTTTGTATAACACTTACAATCCCATAGGAATCAAGGACTCACAAACAATTGCCATTGAAGATGATGATAATTCATTTTCACAAACTTATAACTCCGTCGGATAGTAACACCAAAAGGAAGACACTGACTGGTGACATTCTTAATATATGTGAAGATCTTGGCCTTTCTGAATTGTCGACACCAAAGTTGAGCTCTACCAAACTTGTCAAAAACGTCAAGAAGGAGAAATTTTAGTTTTATGTGTTATCATAGTCCATAATACTTATTTCTTTTTGGTCCTCATCGCAATGGTTTATTATTATGCAACACTTTTGTATGAGTGTTGTTGTACTTTTTTGTTGTTAAGTTTGACAATATGAATCATTTTATGGTTTTCTTAATGTATTCATTTATGGTTGCACTCTTCTATTATTTTCCAGTTTACACTTATTTCCAACATAATTATTAGATAACAATGTATTCCATGACACTCCAAATATCGGACGTTCAAATTAGCTTGTATGGTTAACTTTGATATTTGACCTCAACTCAATAATTATAAAACATTGTTTAATTTATGTCAATCTCTTTTTAAATCTTTTTTAATGCATATATGATTGATTGATGAGATCAACCTTTTAATTTTTTTTGTAAACACATATATATTAACAATTATTAACATTCTTTAAATCTCTTATAAAAAAACTTTTTTATAAAAACTAGAAGGACATTTTAAAATTCAGACCTCGGAATTTTTTAGTTATTTAATATTTTAAACATTATCAGATTTTTTTTAACATATAAAGATTATTAGCCTAGAACCTTAGTTCCATATTTTTCCACGATTGGCATTGAGTATATTTATTCCCTCTTAAGGATTTAACGCATTTAATGTATTTATTTGACTACATCTATCCCCTCTTAATGAGTTAACCCATATACTTAATGGGGTGCGTTTTTCCGAACTGTATAGACTCTATTAAAAATGCACAGAAGTTTAATAAGTCAATGGCACTTTGTTCAA
Organism: Acacia melanoxylon; assembly: GCA_019022615.1. NCBI lineage: Eukaryota > Viridiplantae > Streptophyta > Magnoliopsida > Fabales > Fabaceae > Acacia > Acacia melanoxylon. The sequence goes on along the minus strand of JAFJYJ010000018.1, from coordinate 533,998 downwards.
ACTGTCATATCATGATGAAAGCAATTAATATTTTCAACCATCTTCTAAAGAATGTGCAATTTCCAAAATTCATTCTTAAGATGACATGATTTTTCAACATTCAACTGTGTAATCAGTCTTCATGACTGTAATGAAGCAAAGATGCTAATTGATAGTTTTAAACACTACTGACTTGGCGATCCATGGCAAGTATACGCAAAAGTTAATCCAATCTAACCGTCCATTTCCTCAGATGTTATTTCCGAAGTTCGGATAATCCTTTCGGGTTTAAACTTTTTGAATCTGTCATTAGAGCAACATCATCTACATATATTGCATGATGACTTATGAATGTTCCATCAGTGCCATTTCGCAATAATTTTTGTCTCCAAAACAGTTTTTCGTCACATGAGGAAGAAACAGACCGACCTTTGAAACCAAATACTCAATGGTGGAAGTGGTAAGTTGTCCAAATTGCTTTTGTGTTATTATTAAACTAATAAGTTATTCATTTATCATGCATGCGAAATAATGTTGTTTGTTATGGTTCATTTCAATGCTTTTGTAGGTAAGCGAAAATGTTCAGAGAAACAGGCAACACAAGAAAGTCATAGTTCAGTTGATAATAACAGAGAACAAGTAGTAAATATAAGGGACAAAGTTTGTCATCCACCTACAGGATATGATATTAGAACACCTGAGTCCGCAATTGGTTTTCCATTTCAACGTTTGACAAAAGATCGGTTTTGATCGATATCATCAACATTCCAAGTATCTGTACCTCAATTCAAAACAATGTCAATTCAATTACGGATCAGAATAGCATAGTTGCAACTCCATCATCAAACATGAACTCACATCATATAAATCAAAAGAGCCGTAGAAGGAGACCTGAAAAAAATGTCAATGAAGTTGCAACAGATTTATGTAAATGGATAGATGAATTGACTAAAGAAGGTAAGTACTACTAACAATTTCTTGCTTATTCTCAACTGATTTATTATACTGTATGTTGATTAAATTTATGTTTTTGTAAACTAAAATATTTAAGAATTTGTAGGGGCTACTAATGAACAATGTCATCAAGGATTTTTGCATGGAGATATTGACACCAACTTGCCTCATACATTTGCTTCAAGTTATTTAGATGAAGGTGATACTATCTATGAGTGTCAGTTTTGTGGTCCTATATGTGGCTTTCAGAAAGGTTGAAAAGATTGAAGAAATCTGAAAGACCACAGTTCAGTATTTGTTGTGGTCATGGAAAGATTACTGTGCCTTTACTACAAGATCCACCTGAAGAGCTTCGTGAATTTTTTTTCAATAAAGAATTATCTCTTTTAAAAAAAATTACATATATTCGTTTATACAACAATGTGTTTTGTTTTACTTCGATGGTGGTAGAATTGATCATTCAATGAATTCAAAGGGTGGAGGTCCTTACTCATTTGTACTTTCAGGACAAAATCACCATTTCATAGGGAGTTTATTGCCGCTAGAGGGAAACCCTCCGGTATACGCTCAATTGTACATTTACGACACTAACAATGAAGTTTCTATTCGTATTTCAACTGAGGTAAGATTTGTATCAAAAAGTTGTTTTCCTTTAACATTAAGTTGTTGAGTATGAAGCAATGTTAAAGTCGTAATCATATATCGTTATTGAATGTTACAATCGTAATGGTGGTGCAGAAAATTTGGATCCAAGTATTGTGAAATTGATAAAAGGATGTCTTGACAAGCATAACTCTATTGTTAAACACTCAAGATCTGCTGCAGAAATTATAAAGCATAATGTGGTCCATGACGTTAACATTAGGCTAATCAGGAATGGCAACTCAAGTGGTATTGATAGGCAATATATTATGCCTATAGCTTCAGAACTTGCTACTCTCATTGTAGGTGATTTTGACAACTCATACACCAACAGAGACATAATTGTAAAACGACAGTGTGGAGCATTACAAAGGATAGATGAATTACACATGGCATATCTGCCACTTCAGTATCCCTTATTTTTTTTCATTATGGAGATAATGGATATGACTCCTCAATGGAACATGGCCAAGAATCCTTATTGAAGACTAAAAAGAAAACGAGGCTTACCCCAAGGGATTACTTGGCTTTTCGACTGATGAGGAGAAATTCTAAACGGTCAGTCATTTTGCATGGGAAAAAATTACTTCAACAATTTATTGTTGATGGATATTCGATGGTTGAAAGTGACGAGTTGAACTATATTAGAAACCATCAAAAAGAATTAAAGGTTGATCTATACAATGGAATTTCTGACGCAGTAACAAGAGGAAAAACAGATCCTTATCAACAGGATGACGAGTTATTCTACCATCTTCTTTTACTGGTGGCACTAGATATATGATTCAAAATTACCAAGATGCTATATCAATATGCGCATGGGGTAGCTATCCAGATATATTTTTTTAACATTTACATGCAACCCAATGTGGCCTGAGATAATTCCTCATTGTAATGAAGATAGATTGAAACCTTGTGATAGACTAGAAGTGTTGAGTAGGATATTCTATATCAAACTTCACAAATTGATGCATATATTAAAGGATGAGAAGATTTTTGGAACAATCAAAGAAGATCAGTTTTTAAAAATATGACATATATAAATCTTCACTGCTTTTTCTATTATATATATGATGGTTCATTACATATTTTCACTAAAATGTTTTTTTTTTTTGACACAAGTGATTACTTTTATGTTTTCAACGTAAATAAAATAAAATTTTCAAAATAACTTCATGCTTTATGCCTTTATAATGTGTTCTAAATCAAATACGGCTACGTAGAGAAAACCATTCTGACCTCGTAATTAGGGTTAAAGTTATTTATCCTATTCAATTAACATTCCTATAGTAAATTAATTTGTAAGTATTGATGAAATGATTTTTGAATTGTAAGTTTATGATTATGATTAGTGGGAATTTTTTCCATTCTTTTTGGAACAATCATTAATTATTTTGAGGTAGCAGTTGAAACGTAAAAGTAAATATTTTTTTTGTTTTTTTCCAACGGCAGTTTCAACTAATATCTAAATATTACTTCATCATAAATTTCTTAAAAAAAATTGCTCATTCCTTTTTTAGTTAATTAGTGTATATGTATATTATCATGCATAAAAATAACTTTATTTGCAACTAAATGTTTTTTAAAAAATCTCATCGGTTAACAACATGATATCAATTAATTGTATTAATTTATTATTACTTTGGTATTTTCTTATTGTTTTGAAAGTTCATGGCTACATTAACTAATTGAAATTTATAATGCAAAACCCATTATCTTATATTAAAGTCATTAAATACTATTTACATTTATTCTTGCAGAGGTATACACAGTTGAGTTCCAAAAAAGAGGATTACCACATGCGCATATTATACTGTGGTTATCGGAAACGAACAAGATTCGTACACCATATGATGTTGACAAGATAATATCTGCAGAGATTCCACATAGAGAATCTGACCCAGAATTATGAGTTAGTTGGAAGCTACATGATCCATGGTCCATGCGAAAGATCTTCAGGGAATGCACCTTGCATGAAAGATGGTAGATGCTTTAAGTATTTCCCAAGAAAATTTAATGAGCATACAATGTGTGATGAAAATGGTTACCCAACATATCGTCGAAGAAAGGATAACCGTATTGTGACAAGGAAGGGTATTGAGTTTGACAACCGATTTGTTGTTCCTTACAATTATAGGTTGTTGAAATTATTTCATGGCCATTTGAATGTTGAAAAGACAAATCAATCATGTGCCATCAAGTACCTATTCAAATACATAAGTAAAGGACATGATCGTGTTATCGCAGGCATATATGATGCTAATGATGGTATAGGCTCGCAGTAAGGGTTTGACGAAATTTCTCACTACCTTAATTGTAGGTACATCTCATCATGTGAGGCGTCGTGGAGAATTTTTGGATTTGATATTCATCATAGACAACCACCTGTTGAGAGGTTAAGTTTTCACCTCCCTCATCAGCAATCGGTTTATTTCACTCAAACTGACATGATGTCATCGTTGCTTAACAATCTAAGGGTTAAAGAGTCAATGTTCCTTGCTTGGATAAAAAAAATAAAGAAGATCCATTTTCCAGAACACTTTCTTATTCTCAATTCCCTAACTATTTTACATTTGTTAGGGAAAAGAGAATATGGAAACTCCGTCAACGTGGGTTTTCAGTTGGAAGGTTAGGTCATTGTACACCATCTCAAGGAGAATTATATTACCTCCGTTTATTGTTGACAAAGGTGCGCGTGCCAAAGAATTATACAGATATAATGACTATCAATAATGTAGTTTACTCAACATTCAGAGAAGCATGTTATGCACTTGGTTTATTAGATGATGACAATGAGTTCATAGATGCAATTAAAGAAGCATCTTTGTGGGCATCTGGCAATTACCTTCGTAAATTTTTCACCAACATGCTATTGATCGAGTTACTCACTAGCTCAACCTGCTGTTGTTTGGGAATAGACCAAAGATATTATTTGTGAGGATCTATTACAAATTAGCCAAACCAACCCACAATGTACAGGTACACTATAATTTCGAACCATTTATAATACCTATATTATATTTTAATAATAAATTAAATTATTCATTTCATTATTTAAATTGCATACATGTAAATATTTGTTCAATCACTTATACTATGTTACCTTTGTCATAAAGATGTGCAGATTACAAATGCCCATAAGGAAGCTACAGGTCCATATCAAATTGAACAAATGTTGCTACGGAATGGCAAAAGCCTACGTGACTATCCATTAATGCCTACACCAGAGCAAGACAATATAATTGATACGTCATGCCAGCTAATTTTGCAAGAGATGAATTACAATATAGATAAGGAAATTGAAGCCTCTGAAAGAATGCAGAGCTTAATGACTGAGGAGCAGAAGCAAGTATTTGATGAGATAATGAAAGCAGTTTCTTCAAAAATGGGGGGTTTCTTTTTTGTGCATGGTTGTGGTGGTATGGGTAAAACGTTTATATGGAATGCATTGACAGCTTCCGTACGGGGAAACTGTGGAATTATCCTTAATGTAGCTTCTAGTGGAATAGCAGCAACTCTACTACCATCAAGTAGAACTGCACATTCAAGGTTCTGTATTCCTATTGATGTAAATGAATATTCTTTTTGTTCAATTAGTCATAATTCGCCAACTGCAAACTTAATCAAGGCAATGGATCTCATTATTTGGGATGAAGCACCAATGATTAAGAAACATTGTGTTGAGGCTTTTGATCGAACATTGAAGGACTTAATGAAATGCGTCGAAAAAGTTACGTAAAAATCGATGAAAAATGACTAAAAATGCAATAATGGTGATTCTATTTTTGGGGAAGAAATGTTTAAAATCATGAAAGATTATGAGAAAATTATGGGAGTATTATCTTTAATTATAAGAATTTAATAAATTGTTTCTTAACATGAAGAAATGTTTAAAAAGCATTCCAACCATAAAGAAAACATTTTTAATATTTTATATAGGATATAATGTATTGTGATGGGTGGTGATTTAAGAAAAATTGGTAAAGATAAATGTATGAAGAAATCTAATCCTAAAAAGATCACTAAACGAAAATTTAAGCCTTAACGTTTTAAAATGAATGGGCCGAAATTATACCTTAATATCTTCCGACGCACCGGAGAATACCTGGATATGATCAAAAAGAGGATCAAAATAGATAATATGAAAGAGGATGGAAAGATCTTCAAAGTTACATGCCCAGATTTTTGAGTTTCTACGAAATCGCGTGAAACGGACACCGATCGGGTAGCTTTATCGGGCCGGAGGCCATAAAGCAAGAGCCATCATTGGATGACAACTCATCCTTTGACTTTTTGGGCCATTGGTCGTTGGCCAAGAGCATTGGAGGGCCAAGATTGCTTCTCCCAAAACCCTAGATCTAACGGTCCCGTAACAAAGTAAAATTCCCGATACGTCCCGAATTTTCGGTTAGAGTGAGAAGCAAGTAAGTTCTGAAATTGTCGATGCACCAATCAACACTTCTTATCTTATGAAGGAATGCAAATTACTTCGCCTTACCAAGAATACGAGGCTTAAATCTTCAAGCGATCCTATTGAACAAGGTAAAATTAAAACATTTTTTGAATGGTTGCTAGAAGTTGGAGATGGAAACCTTGGATTACCACATGATGGTATTACAGACATTTCAATACCGAACAAGCTATTGTTAGATTATGATTGTGATCCGATTAGGTCCATCGTTCAATCTACCTACCCAAATTTAGTTGAAAATGTTGTTGACGTAGATTACCTCAATAACAGGGCCATTCTAACTCCTTTAACTGAAAATGTTGATGCCTTGAATTAATACATTTGTTCTTTGTTGCCAAGTGATCTATTGTTAGATTAGAGTATTTCCATCGTTCCAACTATATAAGTCGGACCATTCTAACTCCTTTAACCGAAAATGTTGATCCTTGAATGAAATTTGTTCTTTGTTGCCAAGTGATCCGGTAGTTTAGAGGATTTGTACGACATAGAATATCTCAATGCAATTAAATGCTTAAGGGTTCCTCATCATAAATTGGTTTTGAAAGTAGGTGTACCAGTTATGTTGATAAGAAATATTGATCAAACGGCTAGCTTATGCAATGGTACAAGGCTACAGGTAACACAACTTGGCAAGAATGTCATTAGGGCAAAGGCATTGAATGGCATAAGCGCTAGTGAAGATATTTTTATACACTACACAGAATGGATATGAACTCATCTGAATCTAAATTGCCTTTCAATATGACAAGGATGCAATTTCCAATCATAATATCATTTGCAATGAAAATAAACAAAAGTCAAGGTCAATCAATGTCACATGTAGGTCTCTACCTTCGAATCCAGTATTTTCACATGGCCAATTATATGTTGCATTATCCAGGGTGAAGAGCTTCAAAGGTTTGAGGATACTTATATTGGATGAATTCAAAAAATCTAGTAGTACAACAACAAATGTTGTATATAAAGAAGTTTTTCAAAACCTTGATTTCAAATAATGTCGTCATGTCTGTATTAATTAGTTTTGTTATCAAATAGCAGCATGTGTGCTTCATTTAAATCCATGTAGAAAATTGACGTATCCGTACAACGTACGAGGAGAAAGTCTTGTTTCACTTTAAAATATTAGAATAATTGGTAATAACTTTGCTTCATATATTTCTTATGATCATAATTCATTGCATGGGGCTTGTTCATTAAAGTATCATTGTTTGGATCCTTTCTAAGTTACTCCATCCAGGCTTTAATATAAGATATTTATCTAATTTGATTAAATTAAGGAAGTTAATTAAATTAACTAATATGATACGTATTTTTTAAACACCCTATTTATCTTTCATAATCTCTCATTCCCCATGTTCCCCATGTTCCTTTATTATTGTTGAGTGAGTTGCAATAAGAAAAATAAGCAATAGGGGTAAATAAGAAAAACATTGACACATATAAAAAAAAAAATATGTTTTCTATTTAAAATCAAAATCAATTCCCTAAAATACATCATATACTAAGAATTGGAGAGAGTATTATCTTTCTAAATGAGCAATAGCAAGGAGCTGCATAAACAAACAAAAAATAGCAAGAAGTCGTTAAACTCTCTTCCGTCTCTTAATACAAGATGGTACATATATTTAACAGTTAAGCTTTACCGTTATATATTCTTACGTGAACTCTACCTTGACATACATGATGGTTATTTGTTGGGTTTGTTATTTATTAAGTGTCATATATATGTAAGATTATGTAGTAGTAAGGATTACAAAGAAAATTGAATCCTCTAGGAAATTAACTAGCAAATCACAATGATATAAGTGAAAGACATGTGGCTTTCGATTTAAATATAACCTAAACGAGAGCTTCCAATCTATCAAACTAACGGTACGGTGACTCACTCCTATTTCAACTTCCTAGCTAGGCTCTATCTGGTTCTTTAATACCAAACATACAATATCTTACAATAATCTTTAATTGAATTTATTTTTAATATATTTATAAAAAGTAGAATTCATATTTACATTTAAACTTTCTATGCTAACTATGCTAAAAGAATCTTATTTGAAATAGCAGTATATAATATTTTTCGAAGAAATCCTATTTGTTCAATAAAAATGAAAAAAAAAATAACTTTGAAAATCCTCCATTCATAATCCAGTTGAAATTCCCTTGATTCGAAAATATTTTAAAATTATTTTGCACAAATAATTTAAATTTAAAATGGGGAAAATTTCTAATTTTTATATTTAGATATAACACGCACACAAATAATATATATATATATATATATATATATATATATATATATATAATGTATGTTTGGCTATGTTTGGCTATATTTTAAAAATATATAAAATTATAAATACATATACATCCATATATTTTTTCCTCAAAAAATATAGGCTATTTCACTTTTTGATTTTCTTTGTTCTATCATTCAGATCTTTTTTTTTTTTCTGTCAATGAACAGTCAAAATATTGGAATAATTGGTAATAACTGTGCTTCGTATATTTCTTAAGATAATAATTCATGTTTAACTATGCATGGGGTTTGCGCATTAAAGTATCATTGTTTGGATGTATTATCCTTTCTAAGTTACTCCGTCCAAGCTTTAATATAAGATATTTACCTAATTTAATTAAATTAAGAAAGTTAGTTAAATTAACTAATATAATACGTATTTTCTTAAACACCCTATTTATATTTTTTAATTCTCTCATTCTCCATTTTCTTTTGTTATTGTTAAGGGAGCAATAAGAAAAATAAACAATAGCAGTAAATAAATAAGAAAAATATATATGATATATATATATATATATATATAAAATCAAAATCAACTCCCTAAATACATCATATACTAAGAATTGGAGGGAGTATTATCTTTTCAAATGGGCAAGGAGCTGCACCCAAAAAAAAAAAAAAAAGAAAGAAAAAGAAAAAAGGAGCTGCAAAACTCTTCTTTTTCCTATTACTAGTGAGCAAACTCACTTTTTTGTTTGAGCATGGTGTGGTCAGGTTTGTAGCCCACCTTAGTTTTTCTTTCTCAAGTTCGGCCTAGAACAGTTGTAACATCCCATTTGAAAACGGCGGAATATTTTTTTTTTTTTAACATTTCCAAATATTTCAAGCGAGTAATCGAGTAGAGCATTGGAGCGAAAAAGTAACGATTCATAACAAACATCAACCACGGTGTAACATTGTAATGATTACATTAATCCTAGAGTTTGAAAGTGAATAACGAAAGCGGTAAAGATAGATAAGTCTCGGCTGCATGACTACATTTGCTTGCCCCGATCTTCGATCCGTATTCCTCTCGGATCCCGAAGCTATAGCCGAGATTCAATTTACCGCATTGAATCTCGGGTAACGGTTAATCTCAAACCCAAACAATACGGATACGGATAACGAGATATTCTAGACAATACAACAAGATATATCACTACATAAGCATACAAAATGAGATGCATGATCATTATGCCAACGAAACATAAGCATTACGCAGTATGTAAAGCCCCACAATGTAAAACAACAATAACGCTTGCACTATTCACCAAGTGCCACGATACCACTCGTGTTCTCGGCGCTAGAAAAATATACGGCGTTATTATGACTATAACCCGTAAAAAGCATCGTATATTGGTCTACGAACGTATCTATCACATATATGCATTTAAGAAGTACAAGATTAGTGTTACAGTACGCGTCCGTACCTTCGTTGACGACGTTAGGTACTTCTGGCGGAAAACGTACTTTTTACGGAAAACGTGAAATGTTCACCAGCGGCACGTCGGGCAGCGTAACGGTAGCAAATCAGAGTTTCTGATGCCCTATCAGAGTAATATCACTTTCATTAGTGATTTGACATCATAACTGGCATTTTAGGTAAAAATTACTATTTTGCCCTTCTACCCCTAATTTGGCGGAATTTTGCCAGAACTTCGTTACTTTGACCGTACTTCATTTCAAAATTATCCTCACTATGTTTTTACCTCGTCAGGCATCTTTCAATGCAATGAGGCTTAAAAACAAGTATAGGAATGAATTCTGAAACTTCCTAGATCAAAACAACAGTTCTACTATAACTACCGAAAGAACTACGTAAACTAAAAGCTAAGGACAGAAGAACTTACTCGGAGCTAAGGCACAACTTTGGAAGAGCTTCTCTCTCTAAGTTTCGGCCAAGGTAGAGAGAAGAGGAGGTGTGAAGAATGAAGGAGAGGCTCATGCCTTTATATAGGCAAAAATTGTGCCACTTTTGTAATTTTTACATTCCAACTTTTGTAATTTTTCCCTTCCTTATAACCATGTAAATTCAAGGTAAAATGGTGTTTAATCCTTGTCCATGGGCTGCCCTAGTCGACATAAGGGGGTGATGTGGCAGCCAACCATTGGTCCAAAAATGGTGACTCATGCTCACTTTATGCACGTCCGATAGAATTTCCTCGATCGGTGTCCGTTTCGCGCGATTTCGCGAAACTCAAAAATCCGGGCGTGTAACTTTGAAGGTCTTTTCATCCTCTTTCATATTATCTATTTGGATCCTCTTTTGATCATATCCGGGTATTCTCCGGTGCGTCGGAAGATATTCGGACAAACGCGTCCTGGTTCTTTAAATCGCTTAGAAACCAACTGGACAATAATTCGGCCGAATCGTAAAACGTCCAGGTGGTTGCCTAACTTAATCCCGTGTTTGAAAACACGCAATTGTTTCTATAGGTTCTCACTTTGCCTATCTCGACTCTACTCTATCTCGATCAACTTTTCGTCTTATTTGAAATTAGGGTTTTCGGTTGCGGAAACAACGCACAAAATTCTTTCTTCGTGTAAAATTTGACTTGTTCTTAATTTGATCAGTCTGAAAATAATTTTACCTCTGGTTTACCTAGAATTTATTTCTAACTTTTCCTTAGTCTCCGCCTATAAGGCGACTCACCGCATTATATTATTATTTTATTCTAATTATCATTTTAATTATTTAAACAATTCTTTTTAATTAAAAATACTAAGAATTTCGCCCCCTCTTTTTAAAATTCAGTTTTAATTATTTTTCCATAATTTTTTCCATTTTTTAAAAATATAATATTTTTTCCATAAATTCTCGTTTTACCCCTGCGCCCGTTAGGGCTTAATCGATTTAATTTCTTCGTTTAGTGATCTTTTTAGGATCAGGTTTCTTCATATATTTATCTTTACTAATTTACAGTATATTGTTATCTTACAAACTTCTATACTTGATATTGTCATTTTATATCCTATGTAAAATATTAAAAATGTTTACCCCATCGTGTTACTTTATGGTTCAAATGCTTTTTAAACTTTTCTTCATGTTATTTCCTCTGAAATAATTTATTAAATTCTCATAATTAAGGATAACACTTCCATATTTTTCTCATAATTTTTCATGATCTTTCAAAAGTATTTATCATAATATTTTTAGACATTTTTATCACCATTATATCATTTTTAGTCATTCTTTTCATCGATTTTCCCGGAACTTTTTTGACAATTTACTCTATAATTATAACAATTTTCTATAACAGTTTTATCTCATGAATTTACTTCATTAAAATACTCATTAATTTTCCTTTATCTCAAAAATTCCAGATTTACTAAAATCCGGGTATTACAACAGTCCACATTACTTGTAAAACTCGACATGACTTGAGTGTAAAATTTTTGGCTCTATTTCGCAGATTGGATCCAAAAGAAGATCCAGAACGAAAAACCGAAACTGATGGTGACCCTGATTTGATCTTGATTGTGCTGCAATCTGGGACATGAATGAATTATATATGTACACTGTACTCCACTTACGATTGTTTTGACCAGAACCATTTAACTTCTGAAAGCACAGAATAAAAAATAGGGAGCATCGTATCTATAAATTCCTTCAATTTTTTGCTACCTATGTGTTTTTTCTTCTAAAAGCACAGTTACCTTCTGTATAGGAGCTTACAATGCTAACAATACAAAATTATAAGAGCCAACAAAACTAAAAGAGTAAAATTAAAAAATTGAGCAAAACTACTTGTAACTCAAAATTTGTTTTCCTTAAAAAAAAAAAAAATTTGATGTCACATTGAAACCGGGTTCCTTTGCGGCAGCAAAAGTAGCTGTATCCTCAGAACGCAGGGGCCCACTGAACTTAAGAAATTAACTAGCTTTGTCAGGGTATCTTATATTTCAGAATATGGGAAATAATCAAAGAAATATTACTTTCTTTCTCTCGTCCTAATTATAAGATCTAGTTGACTTTTTTAAAGAAATTAACGAAGCTAATTAAATTAGCTTAGAGTATTTTTATTTTTATTTTTATTTTTATTTTTATTTTTTAATTCAAACTAAGTAGTTTGACCAATAAACTAATATATAATTTAAGAAAATATAACATATAAAATGATTAAGAACTTATTTAGCTTCCTTAATCTCTTCAAAAAAGTCAACTAGGTCTTATAATTAGGACCGGAGGTAGTACATTTTTCTACATTATGATGGGTGCTTCTTTTTCTCTTTTCTTAATTGTTACATAAGCTGCGTCCCTCTCAGACTCATCACGCAAGATTCCTTCAAACCACACTTGGTGGACTCCTGAACTCAGTTCTACAATCATGGAGCTTTAGACTGAGTTCTGCCAATATATCAGCACACCTGTTTCCTTCAGGGTAAACGTGTTGTACCCGAACCTGCCAGTCTTTCTTCAGCAATTCTTATATGTCCTATAGGAGTTTCTGACAACCATGTATATAGTTGTGTCTAGACTCTAGATTGATAGCAGCCACTTCGATATTTAAAAAAAAAAAAAAAATTGATAGCACCCACCACCTTTCAAACGACGGCACAAAAGTAATCTTATTTCCAGGTGGGGGTTGTTATTTACTATTACTACCTCCTGCCATTGACATAAAGAGCCATTTGAGGATGGTTTCGGTGTTAAATTAAAGGTGTTGAATTTATTATAATGTTTTTTCTAAAAGTATCTTTATTGAAGGGATGATTTAAGGGCTTTCTATTCAAAAGTAGTTATGATGAAGGAATGTATTTTAAGAAAATAAACATATATTAACATAATTAATTTATTTAATCTATCAAAATTATTAATTAACTTTTATATTATGGACTAGAGGCAGTATTGTTTAAATATATTATATGAATCTATCAACTATCCAGTACAACTAATTTAATTATTTTCTAACAAGTAAAAAGGACTAATTTAAATATTTAGATTACCAAAATTTGTGAAGTATTCACAGTCCAGACATCAAAAGAACATTCATATTAATTGTAATTATATCATTGACTCATCCTAATTACTCCTAGTGCAGTTTGATTTGATTTTAAGGGGCTGTTTTTGGTGCAAGGGATTTGTAGTGGAATGGAGGAGAGTGGAAAGAAATTTTTTATGAGTTGGATTCTAAAAAAAAAAAAAATTGAAGAGGTAGTGGAGCTGTAAAATTTAATAAAGAGAATATGTAAGAAAAATTAATTAAAATCTTGTAAGTTCACTTCTTCAATTTTTTTAAATCCAATTCAAAAAAAAAAAAAAAACTCCACTCATTTTCCTTCCAAATCCCTCGTAACAAACAAACCCTATGTAAGACTTCATCCCATTTTGCCTCTCGAATTCACAACTTTTTTTATTCAAATTATTATTATGTGAAAGAAATTACATTTTCATCAATGAGAATGTTTTATAATGCAAAAGGAGTAGAGAGAATATTTCTCAACACATCATATAAGACACGTTCTACATACCACTTTAATTATGTATCGGAAGCGTTACTATTCAATTACTTAGGGGTTAATTACTCATTCATGACTATTAATCATTCTTCTTACCAAATATCAGAGATAATATATTCTTGTTCTTAGTATAATTCCATTTACTGTTCAACTAAAACTTACATTTCCATACAAACATATATATTGTGCAAATAATTTACATATAGTAATATATTACTCTGTCATTCTTCCTTCTGGTTTATCTTCAAGCATTCTTCTCTTTTATATTCATGTACCTTTATTCCTCTCATGTACCCAACCGAACCAGTGACCTGTGGATTCCCAGACTCAAGTGCTAGGTGTAACATCCCGACTCTCATTTCATTATAAACAGATTATATTTTTCCTTTTGTTTCTTTTATTGTCTCATTTCAATCAATAAAACAACTTGCAGTCAAAAGAAAATGCACACGTAACTTCCTTATTTTCAACATCTGCCACCCACTTCAATCATCCACTCTTTATTCTAATATATCCATGTACCTACTTCATTGATTTGTTCCCTCCACTCACGGTTTATACATTGTTATTTTGGAATCCTATGTGCATTATTAATCAACATGCACATCTTTCTTTTGTTTAATTAATCAATCTTTCTCTTTCTATTTATGGACAACACGTGTTTGCTAAGGATGGAAGGATGAGGGAAGAATTCAAATGTTAGCACAATTTGTCTTCCATTTCCAAATAATCCTTCGTGCGTTCATCCGAGACTCACCCTTAATTCAGCTTTTCTATTAATTAAATATTCATATGAGCATTGAGGTGGCATCATCTACTTCAATTAGAGATACAAAAGGTCAAAAAGTTAATCTTAATCATTTCTCATTTCCACATCCGGACGAATGCATGTGTATCATGAGTGAACCTCTAATTATTATGGGCAATATCCGTTTTCTTGTCACGAGTATCACATTAAGTGAGAGCATGTTAATATATTCAGACGTATGCCTCTCTTTTATTCCATTCGGACGACTAAGAGAAATAGAGGAAAAGTGTGAGAGCTATGAGTGAAACACCTTCTTAAAATATTTTGGAGAGTGAAGGTTGAAAGTCTTAAGGAGGCAGAAGCAAGAAGAAGTTGCTAAGTCAAAGGATCAAGACAAGTAAGTAAAGGCTTTAACTTGTTTTGTGTTATTTTATAATTTGGAATATGGTTTATCTATTATCTCCTTAGTTTTTGAAGGTGAGAACTTTTAAGGGGATATACTGCTCGAATTTCTAAAATGGAGTGAGAATAAGGTTAGAAGTGATTTTTAGAACCAAAGAGAATAAATTGTGCAAGTTGTTAAAACTGCTAGTTTTAACGGTTTGGAAGGCAGTCGACTTGTACACCATTTTCGATCAAGTTATTGATGTCTATAAATTATGAAATTTTCCAGATTTGAAGTAGACATCTTAAGCTTTCTATTGATATATAATATGTAATTAGTAGAGCTCTGTACAAGGAGATGACCTACGTTTTTGGAAGTGAAACCTGAACAGTATTGGGAAATATTAAAACTGGGAATGATTTAGATTCTCTGGGCTTATGGGACTATTTTTCCATGACAATAGACATGTTAATGGACATTTGAGTTTTGGAAGCACATCAATTGGAGTTTTGTGCATTTAATTATGAATTTCCAAAGTTCAGTGAAAATTCTGAATAAGAATAGGAGAAATCCGAAAATTGATACAATTAAGGTTTAAGTTAGATAACTTAACATTATTGGGTCATAAGGATCCTAAATGATGATAAGAACCCTTTTGAATATTTTTGGAGAAATGGAATAAAGTGGTAATTAATTTTAGTACTTTATAGAATAAGGGAAATTAATATTATGATGATATTATTTTAGGAATTGGTTCCAAGTGGTTCAAGCACTGGAGAATTATTTTTAGCTAATTGGAGTTCAGGTAGTAACTTTCTCTCACATACTCTGTGTGCCTTTATATGCATGTATGTACCATTGTGATATGTGAATTGTGAATACTTAACCTTATCGCCGGTTGAGGCCGGGAGGTAGTGCCCTAGAATGTGGGGTAACCCTGGATGCCATCACGGTTGAGGCCGGGAGTGGTAGTCCGGTAAGGGAATAGTTGTATTTATGGAAAGAAGGGTAAATACCCATTTGAATATCCAGCGCTGTGCGAATGAATCGGTGAATATGGTTGAACTGCAATTTTGAATTTATTTGAATATTGAATTTATTGCAACTGGTTATCTACCATGTACTGTGCATGCATTTTATGTTAGTGATTAACATTACTACTAGGATTCGTTTGAATCCCAGATATTCCACAAAGTTCAGGATGGGAACATACTAGTGGGCGTGGCTTACGTGGTAAGGCAGTGGAAATGGGTAATTGATGGTGCGGGGCCGAGTCAAGATCTGCTGTTTATTTTATATGTTGTATATTAGACTGTTATGAAATTTGTAATATTTGTATGAACCTTTTATGGTTTTCGGTTGTGTAATCAGACTTTATTATCAGTATTACTATGCTGGAACTAGTATGTTTTTAAAGCTGTGCATTTATCTCTGACGAATGTCGGTGTACCGAAGGGGTGTGACACTAGGTGGTGTGTTCTAGAGATGCCAACACAAAAGTGATCTTGTACTTTGTTATGATGAGAGGATAATATAATTATCATATTCCTATGGAGCCAACGCAAAAGTTATGTCATCATTAACTATCACGACCTACTTTATTAAAGTTACTTTAATAAAGTTACTTTATTGGTGCTTACTCAAGATTCTACTTGGGTTCTACTCAGGACTAGGGCATGCATATCTAGGCCTACCAAATGAAGTCAAGTTAGAGTGTGTGTGGGCCCCACATGGAGTCACATACCGGTGTCTTTTTGCACACTTATACCGGCACATTTTACTCAATCAATCGTCACATACCTCATGACATAGCTGGGTGGCATCTTTCTACCAACCCAATGATACCATATTTTTGTCATGTTCCCTTCTGCACCGACAATTTAATCCTACTTCCTACGCATATTGGACCCTCTTCTCTGTAGGGCCAAATCACATAGTCCTTGAGAGTCTTTCTATCTCTCGACATTCTTTGGACTCTTTTCGAACTGGGCTTAGTCGTCTGTCTAATATAAGCTTATATTCAAGTCTCTAGGCCTGAAATTCAGAATTTTACACATCATGCATGAAGTCTAGAAACGTCATCAAGAGGAATATCTCATAATTTCTAATTTTTCTATACAATTAATGTTTGCATGGACTCATTTCTCTAGCTACAGAAAATGGGTAGTTGATTGTAAGAAGCGATGACTTCTATTATTTGGCACTGGAGCTCTTTGTATGGATTTCAGCCTAAATGGAGCATTCACGTTTAGATGCTAACTCTGCTCCGTAATCCTTCTTCGAATGAGCAGTGCGTGCATGGAGAGGGTGACATATGGACCGCCTATATTTAATATTTTTCAAGTGATGATTATTAAATTTTTATTTTTTTTTTTGGCAAACAAATGATAGTTAAATTATTATCTTTATTTTAGATTTTATACCCATTAAAAAAATTAAAAAAATAGAAATTAAAAAAATAAATCTGAACTATCTGGATGTGATGGGTTGGGAATGAGGAGCACCTAAACCAGTTACAAGAGCATAGACGTCATGAATCATCATATCTTCCCTATGTTTTGCAGAGGTGTGACTCAATGGCATAGTATTAAAACCCGGGCTGGACTAGTTGAGTTGACCGGGTCACTTGTTCGGTCCGGGTGAGTAGGAAAATCAGGGAGCAGCGATCCAATATAACCTAGCCTAACCCAGGGTAAACCAGATGGGTTAGGGGGTTGACCTGGGCCACTTTTTTGTTGGAAACAGTTGCTAAAAAAATGCATGAAAAGCATGAACTTCAAGAAGAAATAATTGTTTATTGAGAAATAGAAGAAAAGGAGGGGAAGAGGAGAAAGAAAATATAAGGATAATATATTTAAAAAAAATACTCTCCTCTAGTTCTTTTTATAAAAATCAAATTTTTAAATTGGTTTAATCCTTTTCCTATATTGATTATATATAAATATATTACTATAACATATACTATATATGTGTTTTTAGTAGGTATTTTTTTTCATTTTATTTAAAATATATTTTAAAATTACTACCCAATTGACCCTGGTTAGATCCACCAACCCTTGAACCACCATATCAACCAGTTCATTGACCATTTATCGTAGACATTTTGATTCACAAAGCAAACATGCAAAATAGGGCAGCATATAGACGCGTAGCACAGGAAAACATGCATTAGAATTTCAGATAAAGCTCAAACAACTCCAAACATCTTCATTAGTATTTCAGATAAAGCTTAAAATAATGAAACTTTTGACCCAAAAAAATAGATCAACCGACTCCTCGTGGTTCACGGGGCACCAAAAAAAAAAAAAAAAAAAAAAAAACAAAAACAAAGCAAAACATAACAAAAGAGGGAATACAGCTCAGAGTAGGCGTGTAAAAAATTATTGGCCGCGTGGATCTTTAATTTATATGGAAAGTTATTCACTTTTTCAGTTATAATGTTCTTTCAAAACTATTACTTTTAGAATTCTGAAGAATCCTAACAATAAAGATCAAAGAAAGCTCATTCCCAAAGACCCACTTAGACTGTTCTTCTTCTTCCCTAATAATATTATTAGAATTCTGAAGAACCCTAATAATATATGGAGGTTGAAGGTGAGATCAACAACTTCATAGTCGTATGGACTATAGCTGCAGCATCTTTATGTTACTGTCACACAATTGGAAAGCTCATTCCCAAAGGAAAACTTAGACTCCTGTTCTTCCTCCCTGTAATTCTCCTATTTCTCCTTCTTCCTCTCAGACTTACCTCCATTTTTCTCGGAGGTCCCTCTTCTTTCTTCCTCGCTTGGCTCTCAACTTTCAAGCTCGTTCTTTATGCTTTTGATAAAGGCGCTCTCTTTCCAACCCCACCTCTCTCACATTTCATCCCCCTCGCTTGCCTCCCCATTAGGTTTCACCACAAAAACCCCAAAAATGATCAAATGCCAGATAAGTCCCATAAGTCTCGGGTTTTTGCGATAAAGCTTCTGGTTTTGCTCACTTCTAAATCTGTAGTTGAAAATAAAGAACGTATGAATCCAAATCTGGTTATGTTTATGTATAGTATTTACATGTATATAGCTTTGGAGACTATTTTAAATTTTGTTTCAGTTTTGGCGA
Organism: Acacia melanoxylon; assembly: GCA_019022615.1. Lineage (NCBI taxonomy): Eukaryota > Viridiplantae > Streptophyta > Magnoliopsida > Fabales > Fabaceae > Acacia > Acacia melanoxylon. The sequence continues at coordinate 514,989 of JAFJYJ010000018.1, read as the reverse complement.
GAATGTTTCTCGGGGTTGAGTTGGAACCAACGTTCGAAGAGCCGTACATGTCCACCTCGCTGCAAGATTTCTGGGGAAAAAGATGGAATACGATGGTGAACCGTATTATGCACCCCACTGTGTACGTTCCTGTCCTGAGCACGTGTAGCCACGTGATTGGGAGGAGGTGGGCCCCGTTGCCGGCCATAGTTGCTACTTTCCTGGCGTCTGGGTTGATGCATGAGCTGATATTTTATTATATCAAGCGGGAGATTCGCACGTGGGAGGCATGGGAGCCCACTTGGGATGTCACATTGTTCTTCCTGCTTCATGGGGTTTGTTTGGCGGTTGAGGTTGCCGTGAAGAAGGCGGTCAGGGGGAGGTGGCAGCTGCCAGCGGCGGTGTCCGGGCTGATGGTGGCGGCTTTTGTGATGGGGACGGGGGTGTGGTTGTTTGTGCCGTCGCTTGATAGATGTCGTGTGGATGTGAAGGCGTGGAGAGAGATTGCTGCTTTCATAGAGCTCCTCAAGAATGTTTATGGCTTCTTCTTAAGGTTTCCATCTTTTTCTACTACGAAATGACGACTTTTCATTTTTTATCATTGGCACAGCCATTTTGGCAAAATTAGCTAATCATATTTGGACTATCCAAATTTTTGATCTAGATGATTTAGATTTATTTTTTGTCTTTATTTTTAAGAAATTGCTATAATGAGTATGCAATTTAAAATAAAGATAGTCTTTTAACAAATTGTTTTTAATTTAAAAACCGTCCATTAAGAAAAAGTAAATTTAAATCATTCAGATGGTCTAGATTTGATTGGTTTATAGTGCCCACGTCAAAATACTGGGCACCAAAATTAGTTCCGTCATATTATATGTGGCTCAGCCGTGCTGTTACAAAATATGGGTTCAATCACCAAACTGGGAAAATTATAGAAAATAGGGAAAATTACAAATTAAATAAATTTCGAATAAAAAATAATTATTAATAGGTAACCTGAATTTGACTTGTTACTACTATAATAGTTCATCCGGAGAACTTGTGCTAAAACACGTATAATAAGTTGTAAATTTATAACTTTAGCTTGTTAATATAACAGGAAATTTTGTGAGAAAATTCTTAATTAAAGCCTAAACTATAGGAGTGGGAAAAATAAAATTGTACAGAAAGTATTCCTTAATATTTAGGAGTTAAAAATAATATATTTAATTAAAATATTTATATTTAACTATAAATATTCTTATTTAAATTTAAAATACTTTTTTAGAAAGTGGAGTACATGAATTGACGGGTTATTAAGGGAAAAAGAGTCATAATAAAATTTTAAACCATTCTTAAAATGAGTTTTTCTTTTTACCTGAAATGCCAAAAATGAGTGTCTCCAACTCCATTCAAACAAAAAGCCTTCAACTTGCTTTTTTGGATTCCAAAATAAAAATTTGAAAATGAGTCCATTAAAGCTTTTAAATGTTGAGTACTATCGTTGAATATGGGTATAGCTAGGGTGAGCATTCGGTTTTCGCTCTACATTCTTAATACCGAACTGAAACCGAAGTAGCTAAAAAATCGAACCGAATTAACCGAAATATTTCGGTTCGGTTTTGAAATTACTTCGGTTTTTGGGCTTCGGTTGGGCCTTCTTGTTTTTTTTTTTTTTTGTTGAATCAATCATATTGAATTGAATAAAAGTGGGGCGAAAGCTCAAACCAAAATGAATTGAATAAACAAATAACAAAGTTATAGAACCAGCTTATGACAACGAAAATAATAAATTAAGACGTCAGGATATAGCAATAAAACAAAATAACGTTTGATCAAAAAACCAAAAAATTGAATATAACAGCATGCAATATACCCACTCTATATAACAACCATAATTTTTATTTTAAGTTTAACAAATCCATCGACATACACACAACATACAAGATCTGGCATTTTAAGTTTAACAAATCCTTTGAGAGCAACCTGCAAATTAAAACAAGAATAAATCAAATAAAAAAGAAAATAAATAATCTAATAAATATTAACAAAATACAAAGATAATGAAAATTACTTACTAAGATATTTGCATTGCATCTACTATATGTCAACAATTGCCTCCAATGTTCCTACTGTGACATATAAGTATTGGTAGAGCACTCATAAAATAAGACACATTTAAGGTCAATGTTCCTACAATAGAAGCAATTAGTATCACTTAATTAGCTATTAGTTAATGAGTTGATAATTAATTTCAGCAATAAAAGAATAAGTATGTTCAAAGATATCTGAATGAAGTTGTGATATAGAGAAGTGTATACTGAGAATCAATTAGGATCATTTTGCATAAGCCGAATGCTGGAAAAATGCATGCCTTCAATTCTTTCTAGCTACCTCCTTCCTTTATTTTTCAAACAAACCGAACTTATTAGCAAGAAGACTACAAATTCAACAACCAAAAGTTTGCTCTCTGCTTGAAATTTAAAGATTAGAAATGGTGAAAAACAGAGCTTATTAGCAAGAGAAGCTTATTATGTGTGTTGATCAGACAAGGGAAACACTAAATAATCAAACTAGGAGTAAAAAATACTGACAGGAGGTCGAAGGCTCGAAGCCGTTCTGGTTAAGATCGCCGACTTTGAGAGACTGAGTGTGAGAGTCGAGAGTGTCAGGCAAGTGGCTAGAGCTTAGAGAGCACATGGCTTCATTCAACAAATCAAAGCCAACAAAAATCAAGAACAAAGAAAAATCGAAGTGCCCGAGCCAAGAGGAATAAATCGGTAGCGAATTGGTCAAAGACACACAAAATCAATGGCGAATTGAACGACGAAAGGCGTTCTAGGGTTCGAATGCACAAAAAATTCAGAGCACAAGAGAAGTGCCTGAGCCGAGAGCCCGAGAGGAATGAACGAACGGTGATGAAGAAGCCGATGGGTTACCGACTTTCACAAGGTTAGGGTTTTCAATGGAAAGAGGAATTGGGTTGGGTTGTTTGGACAGTTTGGTACGCTCTTCACGTTAAGGTGGTCAATGATTAAATTCAAAACTTGTAAGGTTAAAATATATATATTTTTTGATATATTTCGGTTTTAACCGAAATAATTTTTCAAAGACCGAACCGAAAACCAAATTAAATCATTTCCAAAAACCAAAAACCGAACCGAAAACACCAAACACCGAATTTGTCGGTTTGGTTTTCGGTTTCGATTTGCTCACCCCTAGGTGTAGCTGTATACTAAAACCGACGCCCAAGGTAAGTGTTTATCTTAATTTATTTTAGGATTAATATAATCTTTGTTCTTTGCTTTCATTTTGGTCTTGGTCCTTAAAATTTTAAATAAGAGATTTTGATCCCTTAAAAGGCAAAATTGTTTAGATTTTTATTTAATGATAGGGACCAATATTTTAAACAGAATGAAACTTGTGGGACCAAAACCTTTTATTTGAAACTTAAAGGATCAAAAATTATATTAACCCTTTATTTTATTTAATTATGAGAAAACAAATGTTCCCAAATTTCAGGACAAATTTAAACACATACTACAAAATAGTAAAAAGAAACTATTTTATCCATTGTAAAAAGTGTAACATCCCATTTGAAAACGGCGGAATATTTTTTTTTTTTTAAAACGTTTCCAAATATTTCAAGCAGTGTAGTCAGAGTAGAGCATCGGAGCGAGTAAGTAATTTACATTACATTCAAAAATATGGACCATAGTGTAATTGTATTGGATTACAGTCATCCAGAATTCTCAAAAGTTAAAGAAAATAAAGAAAACGATAGATAATGTAGACACGTCTTGGCCTACTCCGCCGCTTTGCTTCGATTGCCAAACATCGGTCCTCCGCACTGATGCTACGAGATCCATTCCACATATGGATCTCGAGAGTAACGGTTAACCTTATGCTCAAATAAAACAAGATACGTACAATGATATTCATTTCAATACAAAGATATCATCACAAAAGCAAATAGCGTATGTATGATCAATAACATGGACGAACATAAGCACAAAGCGGTATGTAAAGTCTCTCTCGACTAGTTCTGCACATATCCGGGCCACGCCTCCAACGTGTCCTCGCGCTAGGAATAACTCAAACGGCATTACCAATACTATAATCTGTGGGTAAAGTCGTAAGTATCTCCGACGATTCTCAACGGAACCTCGCCTATGAACGTATCTATAACGCAAAAGTATATGAGCAGCATAGAGTTAGGGTTACAGACGCGTCCGTACCTTAGTTGCGATATCCGGCTCTTCCGGCTAAAAACGGTACTTTTGACGGCCGTACGTAAAAAGCGAAACAAGTGGCTCAACAAACAAACAATTAACGATGGAATTTCGACAACGGTTCGACGTCGAAGGATTCTAATCGAATAATAACACACTTATGAATATTTGGCAGCATAACGGGCATTTTAGGTGAAAAAGACCATTTTGCCCTTACTACCCCTAATTGGCGGAATTTCGCGAACTTCGTTACTTTGACCGTATTCCATTTCAAAATTATCCCCACTATGTTTTTACCTCGTCGGCATCTTTCAATGCAATGAGGCATAAAAACAAGTATAGGAATATATTCTCAAACTTCCTAGATCAAAACAACAGCTTCTACTATAACTACGTAAAGAACTACGGAAACTAAAAACTAAGGACGGAAGAACTTACTCGGAGTAAGGCGAATTTTTCCAGAGCTTCTCTCTCTAGAACCTCTCTCTAGGATTCGGATTTGGTGTGAAGAATGAGAGCAAGAGAGCTTGCTATTTATAGGGGAAAATAGGGACAATGTGGGAATTTCAACAAAAGTCTTCAGGTCGGATTCCGGCCGTTGGATCACATTTTTTAGGACAAAACACTCTTGGCCATCCATGGTCAAGATCGAGATCTAAGAGCCCTAAAGTCAATGGATGAGTTGTCATCCATGATGGCTCTTGCTTTATGGCCTCCGCCCGATAAAGCTACCCGACGTGTCCGTTTCGCGATTTCGCGAAAACTCAAAAATCCGGCGTGTAACATCGAAGATCTTTTCATCCTCTTTCATATTCTCTATTTTGATCCTCTTTTTGATCATATCCAGGTATTCTCCGGTGCGTCGGAAGATATTCGGACAAACGCGTCCGATTCTGTAAATCGCCTCCGATAGAACCAACTTCGGACAACAATTCACCGAATCGTAAAACGTCCGCTTGTTGCCTAACTTAATCTCGTGTTTAAAAAGACGCAATTGTTTCTATAAGTTCTCACTTTGCCTATCCGCTCTACTCTATCCGATCAACTTTTCGTCTTATTTGAAATTAGGGTTTTCGGTTGCGGAATCGACGTCCTGGTAAATTCTTTCTTCGTGTAGAATTTCACTTGTACTTAATTTGATCGATCGAAAAGACTTTTACCTCTAGTTTACCCGTAGAATTTATTTCTAACTTTTCCCTGGCCCTTTTATAAGCCGACTCACCGCATTATATTATTATTTTATTCTAATTACCATTTTAATTATTTAAACAATTATTTTTAATTAAAAATACTAAGAATTTCGCCCCCTCTTTTAAAAATTCAGATTTATTTATTTTTCTAGAATGTTTTCCATTTTTTTAAAATATAATATTTTTTACCAAAAATTCTCGTTTTACCCCCGTTAAGGCTTAATCGACCTAATTTCTTCGTTTAGTGATCTTTTTAGGATCAAGTTTCTTCATATATTTATCTTTACCAATTTTACAGTATATTGTTATCTTACAAACTTTTATACCGACATTGTCATTTTATATCCCATATAAAATATTAACAACGTTACCCCATCGTGTTACTTTATGGTTCCGAAATGCTTTTTAAACTTTTCTTCATGTTATTTCCTCCGAAATAATTTATTAAATTCTCATAATTAGGGATAACACTTCCATAATTTTCTCATAATTTTTCATGATCTTTCGGTATGTATCATAATATTTTTAGACTCGTTTTTATCACCATTATATCATTTTTAGTCATTCTATTCATCGATTTTCCCGGAACTTTTTTGACAATTTACTCTATAATTATAACAATTTTCTATAACAGTTTTATCTCATGAATTTACTTCATTAAAATATTCATTAATTTTCCTTTATCTCAGAAATTTCAGATTTGCTAAAATCCGGGTATTACAAAAAGTATTTACCAAAATACTATAATTGAAATCATTTTAGGTAGGAATGAGATTAGAATTACAAAGCAAGAACAATTTTATTTTATTATCACTTTTCTCTATATCACACACACACACACACACACACACACCACCCCCTTGTTCTTTCCTTTTTCTATATCATTGGTCTTGTCTGTTTCCCTGCTCTCCCTTCTATTTTTCTCTTGCTCGATGTTTAACTGCTCACATCACACACTTTTGCTTCTCTTGTTTTGCCTTCCCCTCAGGCTGCATCACACTTGCCATACGCAAATAATTGATAACACATATTCCATTTGCCAACCCCCTTGAGCCTTTGCATTATGCTATGACAGGGCTGGACAGACAACATAGTCAAAGATTGATTTCTGCGACAATTGTTATAGCATACTAAACCAAATGAAGTTGTTGTGACAAACCATGCCCTCAGTTTATGGAAAGAAAACATTTCTTGTTATCTTCTTGAGTGCATGAAGAAAGTAAGAGCACAAGTAGCAAAATAGAGAAATGCTACAGAAGGAAGTATATTATATCTGTCTATCCTCCTGCTATAGTAACTTCAATCCATAAAAAGCCCCACTCAACCATTCATCTAGTCATTTCCTACATTACAACCCTGGAAGTCCATTTGATGCAAATAAACTCAAATGCACAACATTGACTGTAGAACTTTGAAAAGCCTATAAACAGTCTAGGCCAGCAAAGTTAGAGAGATAAATTTCCCAGTGTGAGAAAGCGACAAACACCTTATCTGATAGCCCTAGACGCTCCCTTGCTGGAGCAACACCCTATATGTCGTTCAATCAAGTGCTAGACAATGGGATTGTCTACACGGAAGAAGTGAACTTAAGACAGCGAAAGGATACATGGTTCCTAGGATAGGAGTAAAACTACCAGGTCACCTCTATTGTATCTTTTATCTCAGTTTTTACCTAGGAGTGCAAAAAACTAAGTGTGGGGGAGTTTGATAAGTCATATTTCTACCATGTATTTCCCATGTGTTATGATTGCTTTGTATGGTAATTCTGAGCTTTAATGTGTTCTATTCGATGAAATATGTTGGAATTCATGCACTTGTGGAAATCAGGGATAGATGTAGTAAGCTGTTGCATTTTGAACACTATCTCGCATATAGGCAGAAGAAAAGGTTTCATTTTAACGCATTTTGAGATCCCATAACAGAACTGAGGTAATGCTACATCATTCTGGATCTTTATTCTGAACCAGCACCGCAATGTCACCATAATGCTATAGCATTATAAGTGGTGATCTATTATGCGATATGTTATGCTGACCTCTTCTCGAGTCATTTCAGGAAATAAATATAGGTTATCGAGTTGGACATTAAGACGACGGTTGATTTGACAGAGAAGAAAATAGAAGATCTGTAAAATCCCCGCGTAATTAAAAAGGATCAATCAACAGAATCTTGGGAGTTAGGCCTAACAGAATAGGAAAGCCCAACTCATTGGACGTACGACACAAAGGACATGGTTATAAAAGGAAAGATGGCTAGACCTAAAAGCATCGTGGAGTCGTAAAGGGTCAAAGAGTCGAGAATATAGAGTACAAATTTGATACGACCTGACTCACATTGAGAGATCAGGATTCATAAAGAAAGAGCTGCAGAAAAGACCTAATCCATTTCAGAAGATAGATGGAGCTGTAAGAGACGTAGAGATGATCAGGATTCATAAAGAAAGAGCTACAGAAAAGACCTAATCCATTTCAGAAGATAGATGGAGCTGTAAGAGACGTAAAGATGTCGCGTGACAGGACGTTCCCTATGCTGTCAACTACTCCGATGATCTTTTTTTGTTTTACTTTTCTTTCTTAATCTTTCCATGGGTTGTTCTACAGTAATCTTGATTTTTTTCTCTCATCACTCATGAACTAATTTCCATTAGCTGAGTGAGGATGAATTCCTAAGTTGTAGTATGAACCCAGTTTTCTAATTTTTCAATTCAATATATTTAGTTTGTTTAATGGGAAAATCCATCTCAAGGTCCATATTAGCAAAAAAAAATGTCAAAAAAGGCCCAAGAAAAAGTCACATGTCAAAAAAGGTCACAGTGCCTTTTCTGGTATTATTTCATAAAACATTAGTTGTTAATGGGACTGATATAGTTGTTAACGAGTACTGATTTAGTTGTTCATGAGACTGATTTAATTGTTAGAATATTGTTGTTAATGCGACTGATTTAATTGTTAACGGTATTGATTTAATTGTTAATGAGACTGATTTAATTGTTAACATTTTATGAAATAAAACAAAAAAAAAGGCCCTGAAGCCTTTTTTGACATGTGACTTTTTCTTGGGCCTTTTTGACATTTTTTTTTGGCTAATATGGGCCCTGAGATGGATTTTCCCTTGTTTAATTGTGATTTATCATCTTGTCTGTTAGTTGGTCGCTAGTGTGCTAGATTAGTGGCCTCAGCTTACTGGAACGGAGTCGAGGTTAAACCTCTATTAAATAGTGTGTGCTAGACGAGCTTGTGCAGGACTCGATCTAAATTGTAGGCTGTAGGAATAGTCTATCTCACAGAGCCAGCCTGAAAATCGCCATAGTAATATAGGAGAAGTAGAGCAAGGGGTATACTTATAGCATGTAGACGCTTTTGTATAATCTAGTGGTGGGTTAACTGAATAACGTTGCGATAGGCATTTTGTTGTAGCATTGTGGAAGCTATGCAGTAAAATGTTGTAACAATGCATCAGATGTAAATTGGGGGATTAATGCGATATTGGATGAAATCCGAGCTCTGCCTATTTTAACTTTGATTTCTCTCAATCAAACTCTCGATCATTTGTCTATTTTATTGTTAGTAGTAATAGTCAAAACAATCACCAAAACTATTCTCATCACGCAACTTTCAAAAGGAAACTGGCTATGTAATCGGTATTAATAGTCTCTGTAGGAAGATACTCTACTTACTTTTTATTACTTGTTCGACTAGTTCGTTTGCCATAAGAGGATTTTGACCAACACACAACCAGTGGGCTTCAGAAAGCTGGAGAACCTGCCCAAACTGTCACATCACTTGGAATCTTCCACTTCTTGGACCGTGCCTTCAGCAACTTGTAGCTTGGTACATGCATCCTCAAAAAAATTTATAGTAGCATACCTTATGTATGTCTTTAACTCTAGCCTGGAATTCTCAACCAGTTGTCAAATCTTCCACTTAGGTTTGTTACACTCCTTCATATACGTGACATATTTTGTCAGGCAAATGAAGGTAAATATATACTCATCCTCATGCATATTACCCTGACGAAGGGTGTAAAACTCAAACTCCTTCTCATGCTACAACTCCTCTAGAAAGTAGTGTGCATAAAGCATGACTTTGAACTCTTCCTACTTCAAAGACAAGGTGTCAGCTGGTCTAACTCTTCCACTACCAATTTGCCTCACCCTTAAGAAGAATGGTGACTGCATGTACGATATGCTCATCAGTACAATCCACAACCTGAAATAACATTTCTATGTCTTCAATCCACGTCTCTGCCTTTACCGGATCCAAATCACCATTAAATGTAGGAGGGCAATGATGAGCTAAATCCTTATACACACTAAAGATAAAGCGGGTAACTGGAACATTTAGCTGTTGTGGTACATAACCACTATGGGCCTCATTAGGAGTTTCATGTGGTCCCTTAGAATTTTCCACCTGAAATAACATTTCTATGTCTTCAATCCACGTCTCATCCTTTACCGGATCCATATCACCATCAAATATAAGTGGGCGATGTCGAGCAAAATCCTTATACACACTGGAGATAGAGCGGATAGCTGGAACATGTAGCTGTTGAGGTACATAATCAATATAGGCTTCATTAGGAGTTTCATGCGGTCCCTCAGAATTTTCCATGCAATGATGATCATGACCATTCTTCATAGGGGTCTTGTTTTCTGCTCTCTTTTCACCATCTTCCTCAAACTTCCTAAATCGCTCATCCATAACATCCACTACTACCTCCTTCAACTGTTGCATAAAAGCAGTTTTATCAAACAGAAACTGATGTTGCTACTGCGATTGAACATGTGGGTACGAAGGCCTACTACTCCTGGAACCAGTATGACGAGTCTGTACCATCTCCTCGCCGTCTAAGGATGCAACCTACCATAACATGTGAGTAGTCAAACAAAACACAATAGAAACAACTAAACAAGGAAGGTATGTGTGAATATTATATATTGCCAACTCAGCAAGCTCACCAGTCAAGTGATGTGAACTAATCAAAATCCACAGAGCACAAGACTAGACCATAGGTTCCCCCTCTAATACATTAGTGGGGGTGTCAAGGCCCTACTAAACACAAATGACCAAAGGAGAACCAGTGTACACCTGAAAGTCCGCCACCTTATTTCCTCTTTTTGTATAAGAATTCACCCCTTATTTCCTTTTTGAATAACCTCCCATCAAATCCACACCCACCATCCCCTCTCAAATCAATACTAAAAAGATATAATCACAATAGATTATCACATGTCATTATCAATTCACAAGTTATCAAGAGAATCTTTCTAATATCATAAATCAACACCAATTCATATAATATAATATCACTAGTCATTTCTCAATGAAAATAAGTCACACAAGACAATTTCATTAACAACATAGTTTCATAGTCCATATCACAAACCAATAGAACTTTTATAGTGCTATATAGTAAACAATACTCACAAACATCATACAAGCATACACAACAAGAGAAAAATGGCTACCTCTCGCTAAAGTAAAGTATTACCATAATGCTTCTAATCCAAGAGCTCAAACACAAGCCATAATTAGTCTACAACAATCAATTTACTACGCATTAATAACTCTGAGTTATTAGAACTTTTAACTTAATTCTATAAATTTAAAGTTTTGAATTAATTACTCAAAAGTTCTAATTTTACACTAAAATCCTAATTATTTATTTTAATATTAATTCAAATATTTTTCTTAACCCAACAATCATTTTAATCATTGATTACATCAATTTCATTCCATTACATAAAATCCCCGATTTAAAGTTTAGTGCATAAAATTGATAAATTATAAATCTTCACTTTAATAGAAAAAATCTAAACCGATTAAAACTTTAAGAATACCTCCAATAATCCAAGTAAACTATTTAATCCAAATTTAATCAGTTAAAAAGCCCAATATAGAATTACTTATAGACCGGTTATTAAATAAAAAAATCATTATAAAATATTATACCAACTAAATAATAAAAGTAAACCGATTAAAATTAGCTATTAATCATCCTCTATATTTCCACATGATATATTGACAAAACTCAAAACTTGCCTAATTCTAACCCAAAATGTTTTCTAACTAGCAAAAAATACTATCATAACAAAGTGAAAATTAATTAGAATAGTTCTTGTAAAAGAAGTTTTGTGATTAGAAGTGATTTTGAGTACCTTATTTATCTCCAAAATTTGAACTCTAGGCTTAGATGGAGCAAAAGTGCACCAGAATCTAACTTTTGTCCACTGTTTCTTAGCATGCTACTGTAGCACGCGATTTGATTGGCCTATATGAGCCTGTTTGGGAATAGCGTTAACAAGCATAAAAAGTCTAGTGCGTCAGTAAAAGCTCAATTGCAGGGGGAAAAAAAAATCGTTTTTGGGAACAACGTTAAACACAATGGGCTTCTCACATAAAAGCCACTTATGGGAAAAGTCACGATTTGGAGCATTAGGGAGCATCCGATAAAGGAAAGCAACAAAATTGTAATTTATATATAATTTTATTTATTAAATATATTTAATTAAACACTTTATTTTTTTTTTAATTCTTTAATAATAATTTAAATTTAAATTCAAACAAATTTCAGTTTGAAAAAAAAAGCCACTTCTATCACCGTCAATCTAAACACAAATTACATTTACAACCTGACTTTTTTTTCTATCTTACTTCTATAAAAGTCAGATAAAAAATAAGTCACCGCTCTCTCCGTTAACCCAAACGGTATAAACGCCCACACCCTCACATGCCTAAGGACCACATGCCCCTTTATTATAGGTTTTTTTTTTAAAAAAAAAAAAAATCCTTTTCTTGTTTTTTCTTCTGCTGGTTCTTCCTTTCTTTTTTCTTTAACACACACAGATATTATATATATATATTATATTATCAATAACTTTTATTATTATTATTATTCCATTTTTATTTTTATCATTATTTTATAAGTTCCCTTACTTTTATGAATCATGTTTTAAATAACCTCTTTTATTTTAATAATTATGTGATAAATCCAATTATCATAAATAATTCTTTCTTAATTGTACGTAAATCTTAAAATAAATGTTACACATGCCACTAAGGATCTTAGGTCTATAGTCAAGTGTATGATCTCTTGCAGTTATGCCAAAGAATGTTTGCAGTTCTATAGAACCATTCGGAAATCCATCATCGATTAGGGCATTTATCAGTTGAACTTGGATAAATTGAACTCTTCCCATGTTCATAAGATGGACTGGCAGGTTCTTGATTTGAAAATCAACATGTGGTTGGAGGCTACGAAGGTTGTGGTGTCTTCACCAGAGAGAGAGAGCTGTAAGAGTTTTTTTTTAAAAAAAAAAAATAGTGTGGGCCCACAATCCAAAAATTAATGAAGGTTTGCCTTGATTAATGAAGCTGACATTTTTGTCTCTTTTTTTAATGACCATAGGTATTTTTAATAATTAGTGTGAGCCCACAATCTTGTATGTGTCTCCCACATTATGCCAGACACAAATAAGATATGTAGATAGGTATTTTTGCACCTCTACCCTTAACATTTTATAAATTATTGGCAGTTTTGCATATCAATATACACGTCTAGAGGAGAAAAAAGAGAAAGGGATGAATAACAAGTTACTATTGTAAGCAAAATTATTGACATTTTGATATACACGTCTAGAGGAGAAAAAAGAGAAAGGGGTGAATAACAAGTTACTATTGTAAGCAAAATTATTGACATTTTGATGTCCATTAAAAAATATACTTTTTTTCATAAATATAAAACATATTTATCTATTTTAGGGATATAAAGAAATTAAGTAAATTACTTAATTATATATAACATATGTGACATTATCTCTCTAACATACTTGTGTTTATCGTTATATTATATATCAATTTATAAGTAGGCAAAATAATTTGGAAAAAATAATGAATGTAATTAGAAAAGACTTCTAAACTAGTTTGTATAATTAGGACTAGAGAGTGTATAGTGATATGGAATAATGGTACAATGCAATTATGAATTTAAAAGAGCTAACTGTAATTAGATATGTCAATTCAATAATATTTTTTCATAAAGAAACCTAAATGACATTCTCCCAAAATCAAGCAGATATGTCAATTTAATAATATTTTTGATAAAGAAACCCAAATGTCCTTCTCCCAATGGCAGCCAGCCATGCGTATAAGAGATAATGTGGGTCAGATTCCTTGGGAACGGTTTCATTAGGGTTTCTTCCACAAACAGAGACATTGATGTGTTAAAAGCCCAATAGGATGTTAAACCAAAAATGTCAGTAAGTATCATTTTCATTTCATAACTTAATCAGTTACTCGACCCTCGAAGCGATGCTGTGTAAATGAAACAAAATTTTGATGCATATAGAAAAATAACCCCTTTATAAGTCTAATTATCAGCATAATAACACCATACGGTTATCAATGACAGTGAAATATAATGACTTTTTTAGAGGATCATTTTCTAAAAATTCTATCAGTTTTTTAATTTTTATTCAGAATTTTTCATCAAGCTCAAAATCCATTCGATTTTCTAAAAGAAATTCCTGTCCCGGTCTCATTCCAAGTTTTAGCTCAATAACAGTTCAGTTCCTGTCTAACCTTCAACTATAAAAATGATTTTTTAGTCCAAATTGAGCCACTAGTAAGTTCGTTAACAATCGGTTAGGTACTTTAATCCGTGATTAACAAGGAAGCGTTCCACCAACACCCAAGCCAATGAAGTTATTGTATTAGACATCTTTGGAAAATTATGTTGTTATTGGTTGATGTCAAACTCTGACACGGATACACACTTTACTCCCCACCCAACCCCAAGAAACGTGAAAAAACCATGTTCCTGATGTAACAGAAGCCAGCTTTATTAAATTGTCTCTACCCATCACAAGAAATTGGACCAAAAGCACAAAGATGTTTACCGATGATGAGGACAAACCATCTTCTTGATTGCACAGCAGCAACAGCAAATTCTCTCACCCAAGTGGAGAAAAAAAGAGCAAACTGTCTTTAAGGGGGTGATGGAACAACTTTGCCACAGCAAGTCCCAAACCCAACTTTGTAACCGTTCCCCTGCAAAACAATTGAAGTTCAGATATTTTCATGGCCATTTTGATAATTCCTTGAGCGGTGCTGGAAACTAGAATGATAAGATCATAAGCAGATGGACCATTATGTGTGATGCATCAAACATTTCAATACAAAGGGTGGCATCAAGTAGAATTTTGACATTGGATTCACAAAATACTCTAAGAGATTTCGATTCAAATAGTGTACTTCCACTAGACACAAGTATCAAGAAGTTTTAATGCAAGTGGGCCTCAAATCCTACCCTACCCTTTTATCTATTCTTTGTCCACAAGTCCTTGTGACTCCTTGTAACCGGAAAAATGTATTATTATAAACTTCCCAGAATATCATTGTCAAAGATTTAGGAGAACACTGTTGAGGATCCTAAGGTTCAAGATCATATCATGGTTAGCTTGCGGAGGATCCTAAGACAAGATAGGATGACTTTTAAACTAGAAAAATACAGAATTAAATTTGCTGCGAGGAGTGAAACGAATCCTCTGCAAGAGGAACTGCCAATAATTAAGTTCTTTGCCATAGAATATGCTAAGCAGTAATGGAAGACTCAACAGATGTAAATCAGCTCTCTAGGGTAAGCTGAGCAAAAGCAGCTGTAAATGAAATGTTTACAAGAATCTAGTCATAAGGGAACGAGTTCTGAAGCAATAAAAAAACATACTAGCAGTCAATTAGCTATAAGTTAACCTATCATAGTCTCTGTTTGCCCCAGTGGATGGTGCTGGTGCATGAGTTTACAAACTAAATCATGCATGAATTAAGAGAGAAAAACAAAAAGAATGATTTAAGTATTTGATTAATTGTAACCTGGCAACATCCAGTAAATATGACTTCATCTCCATCTTCAAGGAATTTCCGAGTTGCTCCATTCAATGATAGTTCCTTTTGTCCATTCATGGTTAACTCAAGCAAGCATCCAAGCGAGTCAGGCTCCTATTGTGAAAAATGTGAAAATCAATTCAAAAATATACTTATTGATCAGTGATGATGAATAACTCTCCAAAAGTTAAAATAAAAGCATGGATAGAGTATTTAAACTAAGTCTTTTATAAAAAGAAAATAATCTTACAGGTCCACTAATTGTCCCAGTTCCAAGGAGATCCCCTGGCCTTAGGTTGCAGCCATTGACTGTATGGTGAGCAAGCTGCTGAGTCAGTGTCCAGTATCTGCACAACAATAGAGACGGTAGAATTTCAGTAAAATATGAACTTCATTATTGGCTATTAAGGATGAACAATTCAAAACAAGAGACATGTCCATGTTAGACACTCATACCAAACAGGATGCAATTTTTTATTTCACATGGATAATAGATTTTGTACTCATGACATGGTGTCCATATCTGTCAATACAACCGTGCTTCTTAGGAAAAGGACAAGCAATGTCATAAGCAAGATGAAGCATGGATAGCATAGATTTTGTGTCACGGTATCAAACACATTCCAGACTTTATATTACAATCACATCACAATCAACCATCAAAATAGACTTCAAGACTAGTTAAAAAAAAACTAGAGAAACTCCTTACAAGTGCTTCAAACTACTCCGTGTCACCAATGATAAGTCGTTGTGCTCAGCTGGTTTAATTCGAACCTTGCAGCAAGGAAGAAGTTTTAATCATTCAGGAAAAAGAAAGAACATAAGATACTATCAATCGGGATTCTGGCATGTAAAAGTAAAGAAGACTATTGAATAAATCTGTAAAAAGGTGCCAGCCATATCAGTATTACCTCCAATGAAATATCGTAGTTTTTAGATGCTTTTTCAGCCAAATATGGCAGTGGAGGAGGATCCTGCATTACAGGGATAGATCAGATAGAATACCACAAGTTTTTCTTAAACTAAGATGCAAGATGGCTAATTGCAAAATGACTACTCCCTCCGGTCCTTCATATAAGACATATTTAACTAATTTAATTAGATCAAGGAAATTAGTTAATTTAGTTAATATAACATGAATTTTCTAAAATACCCTAATCATCTTTCTTAAGTCCCTCATTCCTTTTACTCCTTGATTATTGTTGAGGGAGCATCAATAGGGATAAATGAGGAAAATGTTGACAAATATAAAAACTATATCTTATATTTAAGACCAAGATTAACTCTCTATTATATTAAGGACCGGAGGAGTATAATATTAGTCTTCAAAGAAGGGACCCAGATACCTGTTTTGGGGCATCAGTAGCAAAAGGTTCTAATGCTTCTAAGGTCACAATCCAAGGTGATATCGTGGTACCTGATCAATTAGGCATCAAAATGTAAGGCCACCCCTGAAATGAACAACTTAAACTTGATAGTTTCTCGCTAGAGATGTACAAAATGTAACCACCCATGTTCTAACTTTTGCAGCATAACAAAAACAAGATCTAGCTTCTCCTATATAGGGCTTAAAAATATGAAGCAAGTACTCTTAATTCCTTACCAAAATTCTTGCCGAGAAAAGGGCCAAGAGGAACGTATTCCCATGCTTGAATATCTCGAGCTGCCAAGACCAGTTCAATGACCATCACAAACAGAGGAGGAAGTTGAATCAAAATAAAATTTTGAATTGGATAATTACCACTCCAGTCATTCAAGAGAACAAGTCCAAAGATATGGTCTGCAGCCTCATTAATATCCACAGGTTTTCCCAATTCATTTCCGGGTCCAACAACAGAAGCCTATAAAATATTAGAATTTACCAGAAGAATGTGAACTTTTGAGTTTCAGTTTTCAAAATGTACTTTTATATGTATTACTGAGTCAAATGGCCAATTATGCTCTGCATAGAGAAATAGCTAACCATTTCTAACTCAAAGTCCAGCTTTAATGATGGTCCAAAATAAGGTGTAGAGCTACCAGCTGGGTGACCCTGACCTCTGAATAACCAAACATGACATAACATTGTGAGATTAGAAAGCATAGCAACTGAATTCATAGTAGTTAGGACCATAACCTAGTAATGCAGATGTAGATTATTTCATTTCACTTATAATGCATCAGACAAAAGAATCTGCGTACTTATTTTCAACAATTACACATATCCATAAAGGGATGAATTAAAAAGGCTCATGCATAAATGGAGAAAAGCTATGATTCAATATATCATAGGTTCATAACCAACAAGACTCATAGAAACATATAGATTTGAAAGCCCCTTAAGCAAATGAACTCAAGATCAGCAACAGTTCATAGTCAGCAATAAACTGCTAACCTTGGCCGGACAATATCAGTCCCAGAAATAACAATGGAAGAAGCTCGTCCATGATAGGCAACAGGCAAGCGGAACCTATGACATAGGAGACACTTTACAAGTTAATCCTGAAATTGACTCTATTTTTTCAGGTAATGATATTCACTCAAGGTTTGTTAAACCTTCTAAATGAACACACCAATTTTCAAGAACAGGATTCTGTGGCCCACGAAATAAGATCCCACAATTTCTAGTATGATGAAGTGATGAAAAGAAGTCAGTATAGTCCCCGATGGCAACGGGAAGAAGCAATTCTACCCTGTTCTGCATGTGTAGAGAAAACAACGTTAATTAGGGGGGGAACGACAATGCTTTATCAGGTCAACCAATTTAAAAAACTATTGATGTGCAATACCATTGGCACGAGGCATTTCTGCTTCAAAGCTGTGTTGTCCCTCAAAGTTGGTTCATTAGCTGCATCAATGATCAAACAACAACAGTTTTACCAAAGAAATCTAATCAATCGCCAAAGTGTCATCCTGCGTAGTACAAATTGCACAGTTGTTGCGGAGAAAAGGGCCAGAAATGAAGCTCTTACAAAATTAAACTTCAAAATACACAGATGTTTAATCATTTACAATTTCTTTGCTTATAATTTACTTAAGAGGTGAGCATTTATTAAGGAAGAGCATGAAGTCTGGTTCAACCTGATAATAGCTTTTGAAGTGTAGCACGAGCTTCCTTCCAAGCAGACCGTCCCAGGGATACAAACTTATTCAGATTAGGCTGTAACCATTCAAAATAAAAGCAATCAGTATGAATGCTCGGAGAATAGTAACAAATAATGTAGACAATTAGTCAAAATGAAATACCATGCTCAGAAATCATCTCTAATTGGCAATATCTAAGTGCAAAGCATGTGTCAATCTTAATAATTCGGTGTTGACTTTCACTTCCCCCTATTTCTTAGGGAAAGAAAAACACCATGGCAGCTCAATGAACCACGATGTCTATGACGAAAATTAGCAAAACAACCCTAACCAACAAAGGTTTCTGAGATCACCCAAACGCGTCTTAGGATTTTAATTCATTGATCATCGTCATGATAGAAACTAACAAAAACACAAAATACAGTGCGGCCGAGGGACAGGAATGAGGAACCTGGAGGAAGCAATCGGAGTTGCTGAGGAGAGGACCGTCAAAAAGACCGGCAGAGGCGAGCTCAGAGAGGTCCAAAACGTAGTCGCCGATGGCGACTCCGGGTCGAGGAGACGAACTGGGTTCGGGCTTGAAGACGCCATAGGGAAGGTTTTGTATAGGGAAGTGAGAATCAGGGTGAACTTCAACGAAAGATCGCAGAGCCATTGATTAAAACGGTGTCGTAGACAGCGGTGGTGGTTGATGAAGAGGAGGAAGAAGACGAAGCAGGGACTAGAGTAGGAAGAGTGATATGGGAAGTGGATTTATTACGAAACGGATATTTATCTTCAGCGCTCTTTGTCTGCTCTTGACTCTGTCTTTGCATGCATAATTAATAAAATTTATTTATTTATTTATTTTAATCTATTTAATATAATGTCCTCTAATAATTATTATTGTCAAACTTATACTTATAGGTTGATTTTCTGAGTTTACCATTTTTACGATTCTAGCTTATAACGATTTCATTTACTGATAAACTCGTGTCATTTGTAAATTCGGTTAAACTTATAAATTTATACATTGAATTTACAATTTTTACGTTTAGTTTATAAAATCACGTTAACTTACCTTAAACTTGTATTAACTTTTTTCATTTGATCACGCCTTTCGCGACTTTATGTATAAATTTTATAAAATTATCTTTGTTAAATATGATAAATGATTAATGTTAATGAATTTAATTTTAATTATTTAGATTTAAAATACATTTAAATCAAATTATTGTCATTTTTATATTTTAATTATTTAATTATACATTAATAATACCTATTTAATAATAAAAATAAATTCTTATAAGTTTACGAGTTCACGACATAAGTTTACATTAGTGTCACGAATTTGTTTAAACTCGTGAGTTTAACAACCTTATTAATAATTATTGATCGACTTAATTCTTTTCCTTTTGGTATTTGATACAAATAATAGGCCTCTCTTAACTAGCTTGCTCTGCATCTACTATGATTGATATTCAAATCATAGTCATTTTATTTGTTTAAATGACAAAAGTCATTATCACTCCCGGAAATTTTAGTTGAATTTATTTATGAATTATTAATTTGTTATACTTCCGAAATTATGATACTAATTGTAAGAGATAGCTAATTGACAGACTTTAGCTCTTAATTTAATAACTCAACCTACTTTATCTTTCAAATTAATAATTTTTTTTCTCAAACCTATCTTTATTGATTATCCATGTTAAAAAAGAGTTTTGAATAGTTTCTGTTGCAAATGACAAAATGGATATTGTAAAAAAATATAGGTTTTAGCCAATGATGTAGCTATATTTAGCGGTCTGTTTAAACTTGAAACCTTTGTTAATTAAATCATTGTTGAACCCAAGAAATGATTTAATTAATGTGTTATATATATACACACACACGCCACCCACCTTTGAAAAATATCTAATAGTTTGTTGCGAATGGGCAGATGAATTGAGGCAATCAGATAAGCCACCTACCCTTCCACGAGGCGCCAGCATCCGCTTAGATAAGTTCGGTGGTGATAGTAGTGTATTTATGGGGAGAATCACAGTTAAGTGCCAAAAGCCAAATTTATTGCAATCAACCCCCATAACATTCTAAAATTTCAATGCATACTCAATGGCCAAAATGAAAATAAGTTGTGTAGGCAAAAAGACAATAATACTCCTTACTTTATTTTTTAAAAAGGATTGATTGTCATTGAATATTGGCCGATAGGTCACCGATCAGAGCTGCCTTCGATGACTGATCATTGAAGCTCCAGCCACTAAAATTAATTTGTATTGGTCACATAAGGATTTCACTTGTTCATAAAAAAGTTGCACTTATGCAAATGAGACTTGTTGAATTTGTGTTGTTCATTTGCAATTGTCAAGCTTCTCATAAACAAGTGAAATAGGCATATGAACAATACAAATTAATAGGCTAACAAGAAAATATATGATCATGAACAAATCACATTTGCAATTGTCCAACTTTTCATGAACAAGTAGATTATACATATAAACAATACAAATTGAACTAATATCATTTACAAGTGTTCTACTCCTTATGAACAAGTGGAACAAGCATATGAACAACATATTAATTTCCGGTGGCCACTCTGGCCGGCCGGGTGCCAATGACAGGTCGTCAGAGCCCCGGTAATGATCAAACCTTTTTTAAAAAAATATTATTGTCTTTTTATCTATAAAACTTAGTTTCATTTTGATCCTTAGTTGTGTAGTGAAATTTCATAATGTTATACGGGTTGACTGAAATAAATTTTGTCATGTGGAATTTCTAAAATTCTCCCATATTTATGACTCTTGTAGTAATTTAATATAAGACATTTTTAATTGTTGGCAAAAAAAAAATTAATACATTTTTAATTACTTCATACAAATTTAATTTTCAAAAAGAAAATCAGGTTGTTTGAGTTTTTAACGCAAGTTATTTATTTTATAAGATTATTTATGTAGTTAAATTATTTTTAACAAGCTTTCTGCATGAAAGTTATTTTACGTATTTTTCTCGTTCTAATGAGGATAGCATTGTACTGATTAATTAATGCAACTTTTGGGATTAGAATTTTGATAAAGTATTTTTTGATAATAGATGACATTATATATAGAGAGCATGATTAATAGATAATTTTAATCAGTTTAAATTTATTAGTTGGTTGTTGTAGGAATTTAAATTTAATTTTCTATTTAAAATAATTTAGGATTTATGTCTTATAGGGTATTTATACCGATTAAATGAGGTTTAATGCATTTATTTGGATTACTGGAGCTATTGTTGTCGGTTTAATCGGTTTAGTTTTACTAAATCTTGAACTATATAAAACTATGAGTTGGGACTCAAAATTTAAATTAGAACTTGATGATTTTGATTATGTGAAGGATTGAAGATTTGTTTAATAAATTGAGTTATGCTTATATAGGTTAGTATTAGGTTGGAAAATTGAGGATTTGTGATAATAGGTCTCTTATATTCGGATTTATAATCCATTTTTAATTTTTTGGGGTTATATTGATTATTAGAATGATTGGATTTGAGGGTTATAAATGAATTGAATATTTGAAATTTTTGGATAAAACTTTTTTGGTAAGAAATTGAGTATTTTTTGTTAAATTGAGGATGTGGTGATATTTAATAAGTGAGCAATAATTTATGAAAGAAGGAAATGAGAGTGTAATGATAATTTAAAGAATAGATAAATTGTCATTTTTTAAGAAAACTAAAGTGAGACAATTATAGTTTAATAAATTATTTATTATTGTGTTAATTGCCATTTTGTTAATTCTGTAAGAACCGGCTGAACCCAAGAGGGGGTGAATTGAGTGTAAGATTAAAAACTTGGAACTTCGAAGATCTTTTCGCGTCTTGTAAATCAACAATTAGATATTCAAATAAACATATACTGAAAATATAAGAGATAAGAAAAGTGAATATGCAAATTGAGATTTATACTGGTTTGGCTGATCCTTAACCTACGTCCAGTCCCCAAGCTCCACTTAAGATTTTCAATCCACTATTTTCTTTCAACTTGATTACACACTCTGTACTCGAAGTAATCCTCTCACTAGGATTCACTCCCCTTACAAGCTGTAATCAATACACACACTTGATTACACACTCTATACTCGAAGTACGTAATCCTCTTACTAGGATTCACTCTCCTTACAAGCTAATCAATACAATAGGTTTCCCACTCAAGATCACCCAATCTTGAGGAACTCTTAGATAAGATAATTATAATGAATCTTCTCTTTCAGAAGTGAATGAATAAACACTGAAGAACAATACAAATTATTTCACTCTCTATAGAAGTTTATATGATCATTGAGATAATCGGAGAGTAAGTGATATGAATATCAGAGTATTGACATTTTGAAGATGTAAGCTCGTGTCTCAGACCTCTTCTATCATGAAAGCTTCCCATTTTATAGTTGATGAAGAGCATTTGACCGTTTGAGCAATTCTTCCCATTTAGCATATGACCGTTGAAGCTTTTGATGTAATCATTGATAATTGAATATTTCATACACTTCTTTAGTACTTTTGATTAATAATTTCGGACTCTTTAGTTAAAAAATAATGGCTTTTATACTTATTTGGGCTTTGGGCCTTTGATTATATTTTAGCCATTTTTAATAATAAAATTCCAGTTTTATATTGCTTCACTATTCTTACCACAACTCTTGAACCAGACATCGGATTTGCCTCATTTTTGTTTCATATTTCAGATGATTCGAAGAGCTACAAATCTTATGAAGACATGAAGGGCAAATTCGGACAAGAGGGCGGTCGATTTTGGAGCCGAAGTCGGATTTTTATTTGGGCTCGAATTTGTAATTAAAGCCCATTTTTTATTATTTTCTTTTTGGGCCCGAATTGTGGATTGGAGCCCCATTTTCGTTTTTCCATTTTAGGTTAAGTGAGCGCAGCTACAAACATATTCTCATTCACGTTTTTAGATTTTGGTGGATCAAAATAGGAGTTTTTAAATTCTCTCAAATGTTCTTCGTCTTTTCTTCGTTTTTCCCAGCCATGTTCGGCTAAACTTCTGTGATTAACCCAACGTTGAGGATTCCATGATTCATCCAGAGAGCTTGTGCTTAATTGGTAACTTCACTCGTTTCGTTTTCATCTTATCGGATTCGATTTAAAAATAGTTCGAATATTAGATTTAATATTCGGTTTGGTTATCCTAATGATCGAGTTCGAACTAGGTTAAAGTGTTCTTGTGCGATCGCACGCAAGACACCACCGTTCGGACAGATTCTAGGCGATCGTCTAGTCGAGGGATTTACGGACGAACACGAGATTTTGGTTCGTCCCGAACCAAACGCGAGTTCGTTTATATTTCGTTCAATGAAGGAAGTTTCTGGAATCTAAACGTTGGGTTAATCGTTGTTGTAACATCCTGACTTTTTTTAAAGCAGTATAATTTTTTTTTTCATTTAAAATCAGAGTAGAGCATTTGAGCGGAAGAGTAACTGATATATAGATTCAAAAAGCCGTAAGTCTGGCTGTTTACAACATCGGTACAGTAACCGAGTGTTTCAAAAGTACAAAACAATCGAAAGAAAGGCTTCCGCCGAACATCAAAAGTAAAGGACAACATCGGAAAGTCTTCATCCGGGTCCTTGAACCCGCCGCTTTCCTCTCCCTCGGTCCTCGGTCCTTCCGAACTTGATGCTAAGTTAAGAGCCGAGATCCAATTTACCACATTGGATCTCGGGTAATCGCTTAACCTCATGTTTATGTATACACATACGACAAATGACATCCATAATATCAACAAGACAACAATCACTCTACCACAACCCATGCATATGTATTGCCCCCAAAGATGCGTACACATTGCACCCAAAGATACGACCTATTGCACCCAAAGATACGGACATATTGCACCCAAAGCAGACGACATATTGCACCCAAATGACGACATATTGCACCCAAATAGATCGACATATCGCACCCAAAGATACGTACATATCCTCTAACCGCTATATGCACTCACACAATAACATCTCTACAACACACATACCACATATATGTAAACCATAAACATCGGAGATAAGGTTACCGACGCGAACGTACCTTTTTGGCGGTACAATGTAACTTTTACTTTAAAAACGTGAAATTCGACAATGGAAAAAACAATGTATGACGGCGGCACAACAAATGCTCGATTAGCTCGATATCCTATAAGGACAACGTTTATCAACATTTGGCATCATAACAGGCCATTTGGGCGAAAATTACTATTTTGCCCCTAGTACCCCTAATCTGGCGGAATTTCGCCGAGCTTATTTTTTCGCTCTATCTCTCTAGAATTTTGACAGATCTTTTCCCTCATCATATTTTCGAAATATATATCATATTTACCCCTAAATATGATATCTAGACTATCTTGAAAAATTAAAGATAAATCTAGCATTCCTACTATATCTACCGAAAGAACTACCGAAACTAAAGACTAAGGACCGAAGAACTTACCCGACTTTGCTCGGACTTTCTCCGAGCTTCTCTCTCTAACTTCTCTCTAAGGGGCAGATTTTTGGTGTGAGAAATGAAGAAGGTGCTCATGCCCTTATATAGGGAAAAATTGTGCCACTTTGGTAATTTCCATATTCCAAATCTTGTAATTTTCTCTTACCTTATAACCAAGTAAAATCAAAGCATAATGGTGTTTAATTCTAGCCATGCAGCATGTTGGTCGACATTCAAGAGTGATTTGGCAGCAAGCAATTGGTCCAAAAATGGTGAGTCAACTTGCTTTATGGCCGGTTCGACGATTTTCCCTGTTCGATCTCCGCGTTCGCGTCTCTTCGGAGAAATCTCAAAATTCTGAATTCATAACTTTGAAGATCTTCTCTTCCTCATCAATAATATCTAATTTAACTTAGATTTCGGTCCCTTACAGGGTTCCAACATCCAGCTTGAAGTTTTCTCGAAAACGTGTCCGAACACGTCCGGTGTCGGAAATCGCTTTTGGAATCATCAATCTCTGGATAATAATTCAATGATTCCAAATATGTCCAGATAATTATAAACTCATCTCTAGATGTTGAGTTATAATTATTTTCTTCAAATTCCAAAATATGACCATCGGTATTTTTCCCTATTTCGTCTTATTAGGAAAATGCGCTACCGGCCTCGGAATTTACTTCCTAAGAGGTCACTTAAAGGTAAAAACTCACCGATCAATATTTTACCTTGACTTTGGAATTCCTATTCCTGGTTCTCTAGATAGGATCCGTTTCCTATATATTAAATTACTATTCATCCTATTCAATTATATTATATAATATAACATGTGCTTTAATATCATGATATTAAATTTTTCACTCTTATCTTCCATTTGTTTGTCCATTTTCGGCTGAGCACTTTTTTTTTTGATTTGTAAATATTTTCCATGATTTATTTAATTACATAATTAATTACTTAATGAAATTTTTATCCAAAATTCCACAAAATTCTCTTATTGGTCCATTCTTGCATTTAGGCTTAAAAATACCTAAACTCAACTATTTTTCACAAAAATCTCCAATTAATTAGTAAATATATTTTTACTAATTTCCAACTATTTTCCACTAATTTTTGAGACTCACATAATTATCTCTAAATTTCCTTTGCTCGACTTAAGTAATTAGCCGTAAATTACTTAATTACCTTATTATCACTAGTTGATAATTTTCTTAATTAGAATGCCCCATTACCTCCAAAC
Source organism: Acacia melanoxylon (assembly GCA_019022615.1). Taxonomy (NCBI): domain Eukaryota; kingdom Viridiplantae; phylum Streptophyta; class Magnoliopsida; order Fabales; family Fabaceae; genus Acacia; species Acacia melanoxylon. The sequence continues at coordinate 488,966 of JAFJYJ010000018.1, read as the reverse complement.
TCTTGCATTAACACTTGTGTTTCCATGTCTCTTGTATTATTCTCATAATTTACAAGGGTATTATTGTCATTACAATACTTTTTGGGCATTCTTCTTCAATTTCTCCAAGTTCGTAATTTATCAAATTACCATAATTAGAGATAATATATTCTCATAATTCAAATAATTATTTCATTGCCTTTTAGGATTTTTCACCATTTTCCTAAGTTATTTACCCTTCCTAGGGGTATTTTGGTCATTTTGGCACTTTGGCCCTTAAATTCCCTAATTCAAATTTCGGGGTATTACATTTCTCCCCGTTAAACAAAATTTCGTCCTCGAAATTTGTACTTAACCAACTATACTTTGTACTAACTAAACTCCGTCCTACTTTGACTTCTCGACTATACGCGTCGGATCTTCACTTTGTCTCCACAAATTGCTCCTCCCGATGATCGCGAATTCGTTTTAGTTTAACCACTACGATCTTGTCATATTGTACCTTGATATATGATGTTTCTCCGTGGTTCCCATACACCGCGGTTAACACCACGATACCAAAATGTCTCCATGGTTCCCATACACCATGTTAACACAAGATTACCAAAATGTCTCCATGGTTCCCATACACCATGACAACATAAGATACCTCCTACTCAACGACATGATCACGGTAGAAAAAAAATAACGAGGAAACGCGGAATATGTCACGGAGATGGTTCACGTATCATACGATTTAGTTGAATAACTAACACATAGTTCATGCAATGCATAGAGAAAATTCCTTACTAAGAGAGATAGTACCTTGGACCATCTCCGGAAGTTCTCTATCCCCCGCACTGGTTATTGCGTACATTCGGCCCGAGCTTTGTGGCCTTAACTTCGCAGCTACCTCAGGACAGTTGACACTGATGTGTCCAGCTTCCCGCATCCGTAGTGAGACTCGCCTCTCGATTTTTCTCGGGACGAGTTCGAAATGATGTGCCCCGGCTTCCGGCATCCATAACAAACATGTCTATCACCACGGCCTACCGAATGGTACTTCCCGCAATCGACACGGTCGGGTTACCGGCATCCTCGGGTTGCTCTCTGCTTCATACTTTGAATGATCTCTTGTTTTCCCTTTGCGAGTCACTCCATGGTGCCTCTCTTTTCGCGAGGAATTCCCACGGCCGCCCTCGCTACGATCTGCACTACTTGTGCTTAAGTGCCGAGGTTTACGCAGCTCCTTTCTCGTTTCGTTCAATCGATCGACAAGATTCTACCGCTTGGGCTAGTTTAGGAAACTGCCGAGACACCACCTCTTCTTTATCTCATATTTTAGCCCGTAAATCAGCCTATTTGACTTCCAAATTTCATCATTGTCACGCTTCAAATAGGATGAATATCGTGATAAGTTGGTGAAACGGGCAAAATAATCATCGAAAGATTCCTCGGAACCTTGGCCGGATGCTAAGAAACTCTGTCTCCTTAATTACTTGTGTCGAGGGAGGAAAATACTGTTCATTGAATTTTTCTAGAAATTTCTCCCAAGTGACGGGGCAATATTGGGTTTGTAGCGTTGTAGCGACGCTCTTCCACCATCGATGCGCATCCCCATCGAGTTTGTAAATTGCGAGTTGAGCCTTCCGATCATCCGGACACTCCATGACTTCAAATATCTTCTCCGGACTCAACAACCAATCCTCGGCCAACTCATTTTTCCCATGGAAAGCCGGGTGGTTTGAGCTTACAAAATTGAGTGACCCGGTTTTGTGTGGTCTCGTACGCTCTCCCTCGTCGTGGAGGTGATTGGGACTGTCGAGATTCCTCGGCTTCCTCGGTGTGCTCGTCACTTTGCTCACTTTCTTCCTCTTCCTCAGCATTTCGATCCTCTCTTTGTCTCTCAGCTTGTCTTTCCCGCCTTTCTTCCAGCAGTTCCTCAACAAGAGCCCTCAGTTCGTGTACATTTCCTCTCATCTCCTGTATCTCATTCTGTTCTGGTTGGTTTGGTATTAGATCCACCCGAGGTTGTCTACCTCGTCCTCCACCACGACCCCCGCCCCCCCTCCTCCGGGGTTCCGGCTCCTCTTAAATTCGCCATATTCCGTTCTTTTCCCTTCGTGCGAGAAAACGTTGGATTTTAAGAAAACAATGTTTAGTATATCACGTACTAATGTCTACACTACACTCGCACTTAAGATTCACACCGTACATAGACTCTATCGTACCCGATTCACACTACAAACGAACGGACACCCGCAATATTTCCCTCGTTAGGTTCTTGTTGGTTCTTTCTACTCAAAACGTATACGGAAATACGTGTCGAGTTCCTCTACATGAGTCAAATACTGTATGTACGTGTCCTGGTTTGTCTCGGAGCTTCATCCGGCGTGGCCCGCTCCAAGTAAAGCCCGGGCTAAGATGGAATCATCGTTCAAAGTACAAAGCGACGAGATTATCGAATTATCGGAATTATCGAGTTATCGATTGATATCGTGTTATCAAAATTTATCGTGGTCGATATCAAATATGAATACGGACGATGGATTTACTGATTAAGGTTAGAATGATGCACCAACGAGAGGGTGGTACACGGTTCGAATGGTATACCGGTCGGTCGGTACACCGACTTAGGGCTATATCGGTACTCATTTTCAAAACATGCTCTTTAAAAAGGCGTAGAGCCTAACTCCGTTACTCAACCAATTTGGCCGGGTAGGTGTCTATCATGGGAGCCTCACCGTGCTAGGGTGACCGATTGGCGATCCACATAGACTAGCCCGCCTTCGGCACCAAAAGGTTTTTGGAATAACTTAGTCGATCTATGCCGGACAACCGCTCGATACCAAAATGTAACATCCCGACTTTTTTTAAAAGCGAATATAATTTTTTTTTTCATTTAAAATCGAGTAGAGCATTTGAGCGGAAGAGTAACGATATATAGATTCAAAAAGCCGTAAGTCCGTTGTTTACAACATCGGTACGATGGAACCGAGTGTTTCAAAAGTACAAAACAATCGAAAGAAAGGCTTCCGCCGAACATCAAAAGTAAAGGACAACATCGGAAAGTCTTCATCCGGGTCCTTGAACCCGCTTCTTTCTTTCCTCTCTCCTCGGTCCTCGGTCCTTCCGAACTTGATGCTAAGTTAAGAGCCGAGATCCAATTTACCACATTGGATCTCGGTGTAATCTTAACCTCATGTTTATGTATACACATACGGACAACGACATCCATAATATCAACAAGACAACAATCACTCTACCACAACCCATGCAAATGTATTGCCCCCAAAGATGCGGACACATTGCACCCAAGATACGACCTATTGCACCCAAAGATACGGACATATTGCACCCAAAGATCGACATATTGCACCCAATGACCGACATATTGCACCCAAAGACGACATATTGCACCCAAAGATACGACATATCCTCTAACCGCTATATGCACTCGCACAAGATAACATCTCTACAACACACATACCACATATATGTAAACCATAAACATCGAGATAAGGTTACCGGACGCGAACGTACCTTTTTGGCGGTACAACGAACTTTTACGGAAAAACGTGAAATTCGACAAATGGAAAAACAATGGTATGACGGCGGCACAACAAATGCGGCTCGATTAGCTCGGATATCCTATAAGGACAACATTTATCAACATTTGGCATCATAACGGGCCATTTTAGGCGAAAATTACTATTTTGCCCCTAACCCCTAATCGGCGGAATTTCGCCGGAGCTTATTGTTTTCGCTCTATCTCTCTAGAATTTTGACAGATCTTTTCCCTCATCATATTTTCGAAATATATATCATATTTACCCCTAAATATGATATCTAGACTATCTTGAAAAATTAAAGATAAATCTAGCATTCCTACTATATCTACCGAAAGAACTACCGAAACTAAAGACTAAGGACCGAAGAACTTACCCATACTTTGCTCGAGACTTTCTCCGAGCTTCTCTCTCTAACTTCTCTCTAAGGGGCAGATTTTTGGTGTGAAAAATGAAGAAGGTGCTCATGCCCTTATATAGGGAAAAATTGTGCCACTTTGGTAATTTCCATATTCCAAATCTTGTAATTTTGGTCTTACCTTATAACCAAGTAAAATCAAAGCATAATGGTGTTTAATTCTTGACCATGGGCATGTTGGTCGACATTCAAGGCTGATTTGGCAGCAAACATTGGTCCAAAAATGGTGAGTCAACTTGCTTTATGGCCGGTTCGGCGATTTTCCCCATTCGATCTCCGTTTCGCGTCTCTTCGGAGAAATCTCAAAATTCTGAATTCATAACTTTGAAGATCTTCTCTTCCTCATCAATAATATCTAATTTAACTTAGATTTCGGTCCCTTACGGGTTCCAACAGTCCGAGTTGAAGTTTTCTCGAAAAACGTGTCCAACACGTCCGTGTCGGAAATCGCTTTTGGAATCATCAATCTCTGGATAATAATTCAATGATTCCAAATATGTCCAGATAATTATAAACTCATCTCTAGATGTTGAGTTATAATTATTTTCTTCAAATTCCAAAATATGACCATCGGTATTTTTCCCTATTTCGTCTTATTAGGAAAATGCGCTACCTAGGCCTCGGAATTTACTTAGGAAGAGGTCACTTAAAGGTAAAAACTCACTGATCAATATTTTACCTTGACTTTGGAATTCCTATTCCTGGTTCTCTAGATAGGATCCGTTTCCTATATATTAAATTACTATTCATCCTATTCAATTATATTATATAATATAACATGTGCTTTAATATCATGATATTAAATTTTTCACTCTTATCTTCCATTTGTTTGTCCATTTTCGGCTGAGCACTTTTTTTTTTTGATTTGTAAATATTTTCCATGATTTATTTAATTACATAATTAATTACTTAATGAAATTTTTATCAAAAATTCCACAAAATTCTCTTATTGGTCCATTCTTGCATTTAGGCTTAAAAATACCTAAACTCAACTATTTTTCACAAAAATCTCCAATTAATTAGTAAATATATTTTTACTAATTTCCAACTATTTTCCACTAATTTTTGAGACTCACATAATTATCTCTAAATTTCCTTTGCTCGAGACTTAAGTAATTAGCCGAAATTACTTAATTACCTTATTATCACTAGTTGATAATTTTCTTAATTAGAATGCCCCATTACCTCCAAACTCTTGCATTAACACTTGTGTTTCCATGTCTCTTGTATTATTCTATAATTTACAAGGGTATTATTGTCATTACAATACTTTTTGGGCATTCTTCTTCAATTTCTCCAAGTTCGTAATTTATTAAATTACCATAATTAGAGATAATATATTCTCATAATTCAAATAATTATTTCATTGCCTTTTAGGATTTTTCACCATTTTCCTAAGTTATTTACCCTTCCTAGGGGTATTTTGGTCATTTTGGCACTTTGGCCCTTAAATTCCCTAATTCAAATTTCGGGGTATTACATTTCTCCCCCCGTTAAACAAAATTTCGTCCTCGAAATTTGTACTTAACCAACTATACTTTGTACTAACTAAACTCCGTCCTACTCTGACTCTGGACTATACGCGTCGGATCTTCACTTTGTCTGCCAGCTGCTCCTCCCGATGATCGCGAATTCGTTTTAGTTTAACCACTACGATCTTGTCATATTGTACCTTGATATATGATGTTTCTCCGTGGTTCCCATACACCGCGGTTAACACCACGATACCAAAATGTCTCCATGGTTCCCATACACCATGTTAACACAAGATTACCAAAATGTCTCCATGGTTCCCATACACCATGACAACATAAGATACCTCCTACTCAATGACATGATCACGGTAGAAAAAAATAACGAGGAAACGCGGAATATGTCACGGAGATGGTTCACGTATCATACGATTTAGTTGAATAACTAACACATAGTTCATGCAATGCATAGAGAAAATTCCTTACTAAGAGAGATAGTACCTTGGACCATCTCCGGAAGTTCTCTATCCCCCGCACTGGTTATTGCGTACATTCGGCCCGAGCTTTGTGGCCTTAACTTCGCAGCTACCTCAGGACAGTTGACACTGATGTGTCCAGGCTTCCCGCATCTGTAGCAGACTCGCCTCTCAGCATTTTTCTCGGGACAGTTCGAAATGATGTGCCCTGGCTTCCGGCATCCATAACAAACATGTCTATCACCACGCTACGAATGGTACTTCCCGATCGGGACACGGTCGGGTTACCGGCATCCTCGGGTTGCTCTGCTGCTCATCTTGGAATGATCTCTTGTTTTCCCTTTGCGAGTCACTCCATGGTGCCTCTCTCTTTCGCGAGGAATTCCCACGGCCCCTCGCTACGATCTGCACTACTTGTGCTTAAGTGCCGAGGTTTACGCAGCTCCTTTCTGTTTCGTTCAATCGATCGACAAGATTCTACCGCTTGGGCTAGTTTAGGAAACCGCTGAGACACCACCTCTTCTTTATCTCATATTTTAGCCCGTAAATCACCTATTTGACTTCCGGCTTTCATCATTGTCACGCTTCAAATAGGATGAATATCGTGATAAGTTGGTGAAACGGGCAAAATAATCATCGAAAGATTCCTCGGAACCTTGCCGGATGCTAAGAAACTCGTCTCCTTAATTACTTGTGTCGAGGAGGAAAATACTTCATTGAATTTTTCTAGAAATTTCTCCCAAGTGACGGGGCAATATTGGGTTTGTAGCGTTGTAGCGACGCTCTTCCACCATCGATGCGCATCCCCATCGAGTTTGTAAATTGCGAGTTGAGCCTTCCGATCATCTGGACACTCCATGACTTCAAATATCTTCTCCAGACTCAACAACCAATCCTCAGCCAACTCATTTTTCCCATGGAAAGCTGGTGGTTTGAGCTTACAAAATTGAGTGACCCGGTTTTGTGTGGTCTCGTACGGCTCTCCCTCGTCGTGGAGGTGATTGGGACTGTCGATTCCTCGGCTTCCTCGGTGTGCTCGTCACTTTGCTCACTTTCTTCCTCTTCCTCGGCATTTCGATCCTCTCTTTGTCTCTCGGCTTGTCTTTCCCGCCTTTCTTCCGGCGGTTCCTCAACAAGAGCCCTCAGTTCGTGTACATTTCCTCTCATCTCCTGTATCTCATTCTGTTCTGGTTGGTTTGGTATTAGATCCACCCGAGGTTGTCTACCTCGTCCTCCACCACGACCCCTACCCCGGCCTCTGGGGGTTCCGGCTCCTCTTAAATTCGCCATATTCCGTTCTTTTCCCTTCGTGCGAAAACGTTGGATTTTAAGAAAACAATGTTTAGTATATCACGACTAATGTCTACACTACACTCGCACTTAAGATTCACACTTTGTACATAGACTCTATCGTACCCGATTCACACTACAAACGAACGTGACACCCGCAATATTTCCCTCGTTAGGTTCTTGTTGGTTCTTTCTACTCAAAACGTATACGGAAATACGTGTCGGGAGTTCCTCTACATGAGTCAAATACTTGCATGTACGTGTCCTGGTTTGTCTCGGAGCTTCATCCGGCGTGGCCCGGCTCAAGTAAAAGCCCCGGGCTAAGATGGAATCATCGTCCCGACAAACGACGATTATCGAATTATCGGAATTATCGAGTTATCGAGATTGATATCGGTTATCAAAATTTATCGTGGTCGATATCAAATATGAATATGGACGATGGATTTACGATTCGGTTTAGAATGATGCACCGACGGAGGGTGGTACACGGTTCGAAATGGTATACCGGTCATCGGTACACCGACTTAGGGCTATATCGGTACTCATTTTCAAAACATGCTCTTTAAAAAGGCGTAGAGCCTAACTCCGTTACTCAACCAATTTGGCCGGGTAGGTGTCTATCATGGGAGCCTCACGTGCTAGGGTGACGATTGGGCGATCCACATAGACTAGCCCCGCCTTCGGCACCAAAAGGTTTTTGGAATAACTTAGTCGATCTATGCCGGGACAACCGCTCGATACCAAAATGTAACATCCCGACTTTTTTAAAGCGGTATAATTTTTTTTTTTCATTTAAAATCGAGTAGAGCATTTGAGCGGAAGAGTAACGATATATAGATTCAAAAAGCCGTAAGTCTCGGTTGTTTACAACATCGGTACGATGAAGAGTGTTTCAAAAGTACAAAACAAGCTGAAAGAAAGGCTTCCGCCGAACATCAAAAGTAAAGGACAACATCGGAAAGTCTTCATCCGGGTCCTTGAACCTGCTTCTTTCCTCTCTCCTCGGTCCTCGGTCCTTCCGAACTTGATGCTAAGTTAAGAGCTGAGATCCAATTTACCACATTGGATCTCGGTAACGGTTAACCTCATGTTTATGTATACACATACGGACAACGACATCCATAATATCAACAAGACAACAATCACTCTACCACAACCCATGCAAATGTATTGCCCCAATGATGACACATTGCACCCAAAGATACGGACCTATTGCACCCAAAGATACGGACATATTGCACCCAGCAGATCGACATATTGCACCCAAATGACCGACATATTGCACCCAAATAGATCGACATATTGCACCCAAAGATACGTACATATCCTCTAACCGCTATATGCACTCACACAAGATAACATCTCTACAACACACATACCACATATATGTAAACCATAAACATCGAGATAAGGTTACCGACGCGAACGTACCTTTTTGGCGGTACAAATGGAACTTTTACGGAAAAACGTGAAATTCGACAAATGGGAAAAAAATGGTATGACGGCGGCACAACAAATGGCTCGATTAGCTCGGATATCCTATAAGGACAACGTTTATCAACATTTGGCATCATAACAGGCCATTTGGGCGAAAATTACTATTTTGCCCCTAGTACCCCTAATCGGCGGAATTTCGCGAGCTTATTGCTTTTCGCTCTATCTCTCTAGAATTTTGACAGATCTTTTCCCTCATCATATTTTCGAAATATATATCATATTTACCCCTAAATATGATATCTAGACTATCTTGAAAAATTAAAGATAAATCTAGCATTCCTACTATATCTACCGAAAGAACTACCGAAACTAAAGACTAAGGACCGAAGAACTTACCCGAGACTTTGCTCGGACTTTCTCCGAGCTTCTCTCTCTAACTTCTCTCTAAGGGGCAGATTTTTGGTGTGAAAATGAAGAAGGTGCTCATGCCCTTATATAGGGAAAAATTGTGCCACTTTGGTAATTTCCATATTCCAAATCTTGTAATTTTCTCTTACCTTATAACCAAGTAAAATCAAAGCATAATGGTGTTTAATTCCTGACCATGCAGCATGTTGGTCGACATTGGGGCTGATTTGGCAGCAAACCATTGGTCCAAAAATGGTGAGTCAACTTGCTTTATGGCCGGTTCGAAATGATTTTCCCCTGCTCGATCTCCGTTTCGCGTCTCTTCGGAGAAATCTCAAAATTCTGAATTCATAACTTTGAAGATCTTCTCTTCCTCATCAATAATATCTAATTTAACTTAGATTTCGGTCCCTTACAGGGTTCCAACAGTCCAGTTGAAGTTTTCTCGAAAAACGTGTCCGAACACGTCCGGTGTCGGAAATCGCTTTTGGAATCATCAATCTCTGGATAATAATTCAATGATTCCAAATATGTCCAGATAATTATAAACTCATCTCTAGATGTTGAGTTATAATTATTTTCTTCAAATTCCAAAATATGACCATCGGTATTTTTCCCTATTTCGTCTTATTAGGAAAATGCGCTACCGGCCTCTAAATTTACTTCCTAAGAGGTCACTTAAAGGTAAAAACTCACCGATCAATATTTTACCTTGACTTTGGAATTCCTATTCCTGGTTCTCTAGATAGGATCCGTTTCCTATATATTAAATTACTATTCATCCTATTCAATTATATTATATAATATAACATGTGCTTTAATATCATGATATTAAATTTTTCACTCTTATCTTCCATTTGTTTGTCCATTTTCGGCTGAGCACTTTTTTTTTTTGATTTGTAAATATTTTCCATGATTTATTTAATTACATAATTAATTACTTAATGAAATTTTTATCAAAAATTCCACAAAATTCTCTTATTGGTCCATTCTTGCATTTAGGCTTAAAAATACCTAAACTCAACTATTTTTCACAAAAATCTCCAATTAATTAGTAAATATATTTTTACTAATTTCCAACTATTTTCCACTAATTTTTGAGACTCACATAATTATCTCTAAATTTCCTTTGCTCGAGACTTAAGTAATTAGCCGTAAATTACTTAATTACCTTATTATCACTAGTTGATAATTTTCTTAATTAGAATGCCCCATTACCTCCAAACTCTTGCATTAACACTTGTGTTTCCATGTCTCTTGTATTATTCTATAATTTACAAGGGTATTATTGTCATTACAATACTTTTTGGGCATTCTTCTTCAATTTCTCCAAGTTCGTAATTTATCAAATTACCATAATTAGAGATAATATATTCTCATAATTCAAATAATTATTTCATTGCCTTTTAGGATTTTTCACCATTTTCCTAAGTTATTTACCCTTCCTAGGGGTATTTTGGTCATTTTGGCACTTTGGCCCTTAAATTCCCTAATTCAAATTTCGGGGTATTACAGTTGTTAATTTGTTTCTGCATATTTCGTTCTGTTTCAGTTTGTTTTCGTTTTTAATCTGTTTAAATCAAAAACCCCCCAATTTGTTACTGTTCTGTTTTATTGCTGTTCGTATCAAACCGACTGTGAATTCGTTGGGAAACGACCCAGGTTACATTATACTGCAAATCCTTTTCTAATCTGGTCATTTTGGGAGATCACGACAAATCTCTTTCAAAATATGGCGCCGCTTTGGGAATTTGCATCGGTTTGACTAGTAACGATAGTGTAAATAGCATCGTTTCGGTAGTTTAGGTGGTTCGGGTGGGCGGACGAAATTTTTCGACCCGGATCACTCAAACCAGGTTTTATTCACAAAGAATTGGGCATTCTAAACAAGAGTCACTCTCCTTGGGAGTGAGGTCTGACCTATTTTCCCCAAATTCCATCGTTTAGACCACTTTTTCGCTGTTTTAAGTTTCTCTTTTATGATTTCTACTAGGTCACTTTTTTCGAAGTATCTCCGAATGGTCTGAAATTTTTATAGGTGATAGAAAATGGCCTAAATCACTGGGCACATCAAAAATAAAGATTTTCCATGTGGTATTATTATATTTGCCAAATTCCATCGTTTAGACAACTTTTTCAATTTTGAAGTTTTTTTATTCCATTTTTGGGTTCCCCAATGGTCTAGGAGTTTCCTGTCCAAGTCCCATAAATTTTAAAAATCATTTGATACTGTTTTGGACTTGTTTTGGTCAAATTCCAACATAGGTTTTAGCTTTTTGTGTTTTTGTTTGTGTGTCATCTTAGTGTTTCCTACTTTTTTACTACTTGTAGTGGCATTTTTGTAATTCTGATTTTCTGGTGGCATTTTCGTAAATAAAGTTGAATATTTGTTTTGTTCAAGAGAAAACCAAATCTCGCATGAATTTGAAATTTTATGACACATTTTTTAAGCTATAAAGTTGAATTTAGTGCAAACCTTTTTTTCCCTTGTTATGGACCATGATATTTGTTAAACTTATGGGGCGGTGCCATGTAATATTGAACCAACAATCAAGTTTGAGTGGCACAGTTGGCTAAGGCGTTGACCTTTATCCCAAAAAGGAGGAAGTTCGATACCCGCTGGTCGATGTGAGGTCTTTGTTGGTAGGCCGTCTGGAAACACTCTTTAAGTTTTGAGGTATATCCTAACCCTAGTGGGTTACCAGTGTCTACTCTCACCTAAGCTTTATTGTATCGAGGGAGTTTTAACTTGTACGAGAAAAAATTGGAACAATAAAATAATAATAGATGAGTATAACTCTACACAAGAATGCCACATATAGATTTTTTTCACCTTTGAAATCCGTATAAATTAAGAAGTTTTTTTTTTTTAAAGTATAATATAGATAAGTAATACTATTGTTTGGAATTTAATTAAAAAAAAAGTATAATATAGATAAGTAATACTATTGTTTGGAATTTAATTTTAGTTTCTGAAATATTGCTTTTCTAATAATGACCGTGGCCATAAATAATAAGTGTTGATGCTTTAGCCTTTCTTCTGTCCAATAATAATTGTTATCAACTTATCATTAACATTATACTCCCCGTACATAGGCTAAAATGTTTAGAATTATTGAACTGATTTTTACTACATAATGAATTGATTTATTAAGTACAAAGACAAACAATTATAAATCTACATATAGTTATTGCATTGTATTCAACTATTCATTACGCAAATCGACGGTTATCGTATGTTTTAATGCTAACTATACTACTGTAGTGGGGCAGAGAAGTGATTTCATCAGCACTCAATAATGGCAATTACATAAATCTCCAAACATTAACAAACCTGAAGTTTGGCTGTTTCCCAATAACAAGCAGAGACCAAAATCCTCTCGTCCTCTTATGTCTAGCGAGAAGTTTATACAAACCCCACATACAATCAGAACTACTTTATTGTCAGTGTTGAATGGAGCTGTTCTTCTAGAAGCAGCAATCGTATCAAGATGTAAAATAAAGAGGCGTTTACCTAATCAAATCAATAAGCGCAGCCCATAGTGACGTAAAGCATCAGAGCAATCAACATCAGAAGAGAGCTCATGCCGTAATGGGCTGATCCAGAAGGTGAAGAGGGCCCATCAGCTACGACTCTTTTTGGAAACGTCGTGGTGGTGGTGGATGCTGGGGGGCTTTCGAAGGCCCTTGGAAGAACGTCCACGTGGAGCTTCAGCCCGTTCTTGCAGTTCTTGATATCACTGCTTGCGAAGTAAATGATCCCTTCCTTTTCAAGCGGGATGGTGTGTAAACCGTCCGTGTACATCTTGATAGGGTTTGTTATATTGCATGACTCATATTCTTCCTTGCTTTGCAGCTCAGCTACTAAACCCTGCGCCACAGAGTAGGTTAACCCTGCCCATTTGGCAGTCACCCACAGGCCCACGAAACGAGAAACCATTTGTCAATAATACATTCAACAGAAAAACATTATCAAGTACGTACATATTAGCTTTTTTCCTAACTTTAGGGTTCTTTATCCAAAAAAAGAAAGACAATGGGCATCTCATTGGAGATAAAGGAGTTATGACTTTTATTTATTTAATTTCGGTGATCGCAATATTATTATTTATTATTTTGCTTTCTAACTTTTCTGTTTATTTTATTTATATAATAAAGAACAATAAGGTTTCAACTAGCAAGACTCAACATAGCGACATTGCCCGGCCATGATTTCCACACTTTCCAAGGAAGGGGAGGTAGGGAATAGGATGAGAAAACGGAGAAAATTATATTCGATATATACCCATGGTTATCAGAACCGGACCGGACCGGCCGGTTCCGACCGGGAACCGTCGAATCGGACTGGAACCGGGTCCTAAACAAGTCGAAACCGGGTTAACCCCCGAACGAGCCGAACCTAAGTGAAACCGGTGTGACCGTCGAACCGGTCTTAACCCGCCGGTTTGACCGGTCTAAACCGGAGGAGTTTTTTTTTTTTTTTTTTTCAAAAAAAAGAATAGCTACAATCCAAAAACCACTTTTCTAATGTTTTGTCCCATGCAAAGAATCTTAATTCCTTCCCCTTATTCTATTTTTCCTCTATTTTTGTAACAAGATAAATTAATTACATATACAAATTAAACCATACAGATTCCTTTAAACTTATGCATATTTTACATATTTATAAAGTCAAACTTATTATCAACGTATGTCCTTCATATTCGATTTTACCTAGGAGTTGATTGATCTTAATGATGATTATCATGTTGATGATTATTAGTTTAGTGATTGAAGGTGAGAATATTTTGTTATCGTATACTTGGTTTTTGACATTTTATTATGCGAATGTTTGTGATTCCATTACAAATTCAGGTGTCATTGAGTGGTATATGATCTTTGATATCAATTTGTAAAGAAAATTGTAAACAATATTTGACAAGTATATAATTATTGGGCTACTTGATTTAAAGTCTTGAAATAATATATAGTATTTGGAATTATGGATTATGTGATAAGAAATTAAATTATTTCTCATTTTTTAATTCCTCACCGGTTTGGTCCTGGTCTAATCCGGGTTATTTCGGTCCTGAATCCATCGACCCTTAACTCATAGACTCGACGTAGGTTCACCGACCGGTCCGGGTTTAATTACCTTGTATATACCTAATGACTTTTTTTATTCTCGAAGATATACATAATGAAGGTTACGATTAAACATTTGTAGATTATAAATGTCTTTAAAGTTTTAAGCATGAAAATCGTCAAGTATTAAGAATTTATAATAATAAAAAGCTAGTACTAACTTTTTAAAAAGTCAATTAATATAGGTAAAAGATTTCTCCAGTTATCTCTAGTGACCTCAAAACTACGTCGTTTTGGATTAATGAAGGGTGTTTAGTAATTTTATACCTTTCATTAATTCACCTAAAATTACAAAAACACCCTTCATTTATGCAAAACGACGTATTTTTAGAGGTCACTAGAAATAACTTATCACTTTGAAAAATATTTTTCCCATTAATAAATTATTGAAAGCTATGTTGGCAAATTATTCAAAGCTATACTTATTAAACAAATAAGAAATTCTGAAAAATTTTATTATAAGTTTCTTAAAATTGATAAATAAATTTAAAGTTTTCAGATATTTTGATATACTTGTTACCTAGCTTTGGGTTTAATACTTGTATTATCCCTGGAGAAAATACCAAGGCGGTATCTTGCCTGATTAAAATTTAACATGTAACCTGAATTTGATATAAGACATAATAATAATAGGAGTATTATGTAACACTAAACCATATAAGATTTAATTGAACTTTTATAAATATTTAAAAAACTAATTAAATTATTTTAAAATATTTATATTTACCGTTTTTCTCTAAACCATTTTATTTAACTTATACTAACATATAATCTTATATTCTAAGATCTAGTTGATTTTTTTAGAGAGATTACAAAAAGCTAATTAAGTTACTTAATCATTTCATATGTTGTGATTTCTTAGATTATATATTAGTTTATTAATCAAACTAGTTTGAAGAAAAAAATAAAAATAAAAATACTCTAAGCTAATTTAATTAGCTTCCTTAATTTCTCCAAAAAAGTCAACTAGATCTTATAATTAGGATCAGATGAAGTAATATATAACATATGATGTGATTAGAGAATTTATTTAACTTGTTTAATCTGCCTCAAAAACTAAGTGGATCTTATATATAAGACCAGAAGAAGTATTCTAATTCTAAAACTCTAAAATTTGAAAATGGTAGCTGGGGATTAATAATCTCATTGACGCCAGCCAATAACGATGAAAACAGTTTTTCTATACAACCAAACACAAAATTGAAAAGTGGCGATTTAAGTAAAAAATAGAAAAATGTCGATTCCGAATTAATTCGATAGAGACTGACCATCAGAGATATGAAGTGCTAAATTCTTGTTTTCTGAAGATTATGAACAAAAATTGAACGATAAAACCATCGTAGTGAATCCACGCAGTTCAAATCCCGAGGCCAGAAATTAGACAAAGAGGGTGATGTTTTTTTTTTTATTATTTCAATGAATCAAAGCTACCAAAAGATTATACGTAGTAAAGCCTGAAAATCAGTCGGAGTTGAATCGAAGAATCTCTTTATAACAAATAACAGAATAGAATGATAGATGAATAGATAACTAAAGTGGATTTACTAAATTCTCACTTTCCTTCGTTGATAACGAAAAAACATGTGGTACTAAGGCCTGAAAACAACCAGTAGTTGAATTGAAAAATCTCCTTATAACATGACAGAAGAAATTAAGAGAATCAATTTATAGATAACTACAGTAGATTTTTGAAATTCTCACTTTAATTTGTTGATTCGAAAATATATGTACTACGGAAACCTGAAAATCAGTAATATTTAAATTGAACAATCTCCTTATAACAGATAGCACAGTAGAAGAAAAGAATCAACGAATAGATAGCTATAGCAGATTTACGAAATTTATATGTACTACAGAAGCCTGAAAATCAGTAATAGTTAAACTGAAGAATCTCCTTATAACAAAGAGCGCAGTAGAAGAAAAGAATCGATGAATAGATAACTAAAGTAAATATTTGAAACCCTCACTCTAATTTGTGAATTAAAAAGAAACGAAGCACTCACAGATTTCGTCGCCGACTCTGAATGTTTTGCCGGAAGACCAGGAGGCGATATCGGAAGACGGATCCCAGCCACGGTCACCTCCAACGACATGGCGAACCTGAGCTCCGACCAGTTTGCCACTCAGGCTCACCGTCGCTGAGATAATAGCCAGAACAACGATTTTAATGCCTTGTAGCCTAGCCATTTTCACCTTGTCGACCTTGCAAGGGCACAAAAGCGAAACGAAGGATTTCTCTCTTTCTCTCTCTGTGCTCTCGTAGTGCGTGGGTGTGTGAGGACTGAGCAGAGTGGAGTGCGAGGGAAGAAAAAGGCCATTTTATTTGGTACCGTGTGGCATATTCGTCATTTGAAAACCTACAGATATTAACTGACCGGTAGGTGAGTATGGCTCCCTCCTTCACGCGCCACTCGTTTCGCTTTCACTGTACTCCTCGCCTCTGTATTACCAATTTTACTGTAATGCCCTTAAGACCACGTTTCATACATGAAATTCTAGAGGACAGAAGAAGTGGAACGGAACTTGTTTAATCTTTGCTCTTTCAAGCTCTTAAATTTTAAATTATATGTTTTGATTCCTTAAATTTTGTTTTATTTAAAATATTGGTCTCAATAACTTAATAAAAACATGAACTATTTTAACCTTAGAGTCTAGAGGAACAAAAAAATGATGATTTAGACCAAAATCTAAATAAGGATAAATTTAATGATTAAAGATTATATTAACCCAATCCAAAATCAAATGATAAACAAACATGGTACTCTTGGTGGCCCTAGGGATGGATCCAGTAATGGTAATTAGGAGGGGCAAAAATTATAGAAATGAACCCCTGATTTTAAGAAATCACATTTTAACCTTATAAAAATTTTAATCTTTTCACTGTAGTCCCTTTATAAAGTTATTAGAAGAGGACTAAAGTGAAAATACTGAAATTTTATAAGGCTGAATTGTAATTTTATAAAACTTTGGGTTCTTCTCTATAATTTTAGGGCCCAAAAAAATTCCGTCCTTGGGTACCCCCACCCTAAATATAAGAGAAGTTAAAAAGCTGTGTTTTGGTTTTAATTTATCGACCCTAAATTTATAATATTTTTACAATTTTCCGATTAATTACATATATTATTGGAGTTTTCATAGGATGAGTGCTATTCAATGCAAGTTATTAAAAGGGTACTTAATGAAAATTTACACTTTTTTTTTTTTTATAAATAATTAATTTAACTAACTTTGTATTTATATAAATTAACTATTTAACTCATATATTTAGACTTAGAGGGTGTATGATATAATAAAAAGGACTATAAGAATAAGTAAATTTGGATTGTCTAGGTTGTTTTTTAAAACAATTTAAATGGTTTAGATTAAGATTGAGTAGACATTGATTATTTAACCTAGTGGCATGAAAACTCCATGTAAACAACCAATGGACCCCCTTTAAGTTGTAACATAAAAAGTGTTAGTGATTAAAAAAAAATATTAAACTTAGCGATTTGAATTTGGGAACATTTTTTTTTATATAATTTTAATAAATTTTATTTTAATAAAAAAGAATTGAAAAGAAATGTGCTTTTCTGTCATTGTGTATACTGGATTAGTTATTTAAAAATTAAAACTTTAAAACTTTAAATAGATAAAATTAAATTTGAATGGGTCATTGTAGGAAACTCACGAAAATGCGAAGTCAATGCGAAAATCGTCGAAACATGATGTAGGAAAAGTTAAAACCTTCATCATTTTGATTACCGGAAAGATGCGACGATCTGAAAGCCTTTCCACGAACAATCGTATCTTTCTATGATCGATCTTCCGGACTATCTCTCGGGGATAGGATGGTTGTGTGGCAAACTGTTCGGTTGATGAACGTCGCCTCTAGGGTTTATTTCGATGAAAGCCTCATGTTTGTCTTGGCCGTCACAAGGAGGTGAAAGTAGGGTTATATACTACTTTTTTTTTTATAATAAAAGATGGCATACCGCCAAACAAACATACAAAAAAACTACGAAAGAGGGAAACAATTCCCAAGCACTCCACAGGCAACTAAGGATCTCGGTAGCCCTGGACAATCCTCCAAAATAAGCGGACCGATTGATACCCCGCTTTAGCTAACAAATCGCCACACCATTTGCTTCACGCGAAATATGACAAACACGAGACTTGCCAATCCCTTCGCAACATCTCTTTTATTCTCATCGGCAAGAGGCCTCCACCGGAAAAATTCTCATCCACCACCCACGAAACAATCTTTAAAGCATCGGACTCTAAAATTAGATTTTTGAAACCCAAGTCCCATGCAAAAGACAAACCTTCAAAGATAGCCCATAGCTCCGCCACATGAACATCGCAGACTCCTACTTGTTTCATAAAACCGCCTAACCATAAGCCCCCACTTTTGTCCCTCACTCCCCTACACCTAGCACTGGAAGAATTAAGAGCCACAGCCCCGTCAACGTATCCAAGACCTAACCCTAAACCACATGGGCCATAGGGTTCTTGGGCTGTAGTCTCACTTAAGCCTTATTGGGCTTAAGTGACTAAAGAGCACATTAACCCAACAATCTCCCACTTGCTCTTTAAGATACAAACTTGAGTTCGTAAACCCAAGACCATGTAGCCCATAAGCCATCATCATCTTATAATATACCCCATCCCTTGTCTCGAGCTAGCCTGGGGATCTACCATTTGTCATTTATCAAGGCTCATGATAATTTACAAAAGATTATCTAGTTCGGTGCTACTCCACTAAAAGCCCGAACGTGAACTCCAAGAATAATGACACTCATAACACGAATATGCATTACCCCTTTTATAGAATGTCTATAATTTGATTGACCATTTTTCTGTAACCCAATCAATTATTTATTCCCTTAACTGTGATGGTTTCTCTAATGGATTACATGCACTGGCCAGTGTCTTCAATATCCAAGTACCGAAACATATCAAGTGGACATTTCCTATAAATTTCATGTTGTTTATCTCATAAACACCGATAACCAAATAGTCTCAATCCCAAAATACCAAGTTATTGCCCGTCATATAGATCAAACCTCACCCGTTGGTAAATCAAAGAGTAAAAACTATTCGACTACCTATTTAAAATAAACTCAGGATTAAGAGCAACTACATGACTATAGTTATATGGAGATTTGATTCCTTATGACAGAAAGAACAACCTTAATCAAATCTCTCCTTGATCCATTCAATGTAAGTATTAACTCACACCAATATTTTATAATGATTCGGACAAAACCATTTCATAAAATATTGCAGCCTAAATAAAGTGCCCAACTTAATTTAATAGTTGTGAACCTTATCTTCAATTGTGAGAACCTATGACCATGTCCTCTATGAACGTATCCATATGATCATATACTCCACAATTGATCCGGACCTTCGAGTTTGTAAATAGTGTGCGAAAATAAATGAATAACACCTCATTTATAATATTCAGAAAAAAAAAATGCAATGTCATAATGTCTTGCTCAAAAGACACAAAATAACAAAGTGAAGTAACAACTACCTAAAGCTATAGCAAATCTGGAATCCTCCTAAGACCCATAGATGTAACATGCCTCTCGAACACACGTTCGTGCAAACTCTTAGTAAAAGGATCAGCAAGATTCTCGTCTGATGCTATCTTTGCTACCAATGTATCTCCTCTTTCAATTATGTCTCGGATCAAGTGGTACTTCCTCTGTATGTGTTTTTGTCTCTTGTGATACCTTGGTTCCGTGGACTGTGCTACTACCCCACTGTTGTCACAGTAAAGTGTGATAGGATAATTAACACCTGGTATCACTTGAAGGTCCGTTAGGAACTTCTTTAACCATGCGACTTCCTTTGCGGCCTCGGAAGCGGCTACATACTCGGCCTACGTGGCGAGTCGGCCACACATGATTGTTTTACACTTCTCCAACAAATGGCACCGCCATTAAGGGTGTACACATATCCCGAGGTGGACTTACTTGAGTCAATATCTCCTTGGAAATGCGAGTCGTATAACCAATGGTTTCAAGACTCCCACTAGAATAGACCAACATATAATCTCTCGTTCTCCGTAGGTACTTGAGTATATGTTTGACCGCTACCCAGTGTTCCTCTCCGGGATTAGATTGGTACCGGCTTACTACTCCCACCGCATGAGATATATCCGGTGCAGTACATAGCATAGCATACATGAGACTACCTACCTTTGCTGAAGCATAAGGTATCCTACTCATGCGTTCTCTCCGCTCGGGAGTTTTAGGAGATTGCTCCTTAGAGATGAATCCCATGCCCGAAGGGTATAATTCCCCTCTTGGAATTCTCCATGCCAAACCTGGCAAGTATTTTGTCGATGTATTTAGCCTGGGATAATGCCAAAACCCTATTCTTCCAGTCTCGCAAGAGTTTAATACCAAGAATATAATTGGCTTCCCACAGGTCCTGCATATCAAAATGCTTGCTCAGCCAAGTCTTTATGCCTAACAATACCTTTGTATCATTACCAATAAGGAGTATATCATCCACATAAAGTACCAGAAAAGATACAGCATTACCTTTGACTCTTTTATACACACACGGCTGATCAGGACTTTTCTCAAAACCATAAGACTTAATGGCTTGATCAAATCTGATGTTCCATGATCTGGACGCTTGCTTAAGTCCATAAATGGACCTTTGCAACTTGCATACCATCTCTTCTTGCTCTTTGGCTATAACCCTTTTGGTTGCTGCATATAGATTTCCTGTTCCAAATTTCCATTTAGAAAAGCAATTTTGACATCCATTTGCCAAATCTCATAATCAAGATTTGCTGCAACAGCTAAGAGAATCCGGATGGACTTAAGCATGGCAACCGGCGAAAAGGTTTCTTCATAATCCACACCTTCTATTTGGGAGTACCCTTTCGCCACCAATCTAGCTTTGAAGGTTTCAACCTTCCCGTCCGATCCTCTCTTTCTCTTGTAAATCCATTTACACCCAATGGGTCTTACCCCTTTAGGTGCATCTACAAGAGACCAAACTGAGTTGGAATACATAGAATCCATTTCACGATTCATAGCCTCAAGCTATTCATGAGCATCAACATCTTCTAGTGCCTTGTCATAGCTCGTGGGATCATCATCTTCATCAATGATAACATCCTGATATGACTCACCCAACAAGAGAAATCTTGCAGGTTTACGAATCAATCTCCCACTACGACTTTGTCACACTTGATGTTGTGCATCTACAGCGGGTCCATAACTTGTGGGTTAACAATTTCTAGATGAGGACCCTCATTAAGTGGATTAACCATGATTTTGTTCTTCCATAAGTTTATCATTATGCTGAACTTCATCATCATACTGAACTTCTGGTTCTATCTATGGTTCCTGTGTATGTTCAGGTATATTTTCCCCTCTTTGAACAATCACAGGAATAAAAGCTGGAACCGCCTGAGGAGGTTGCGGTGAAACTTGATCTGAGACTAGCTCATCAAGAATAACCGTACTCCTTGGCTTATAATTTTCCATATAATCCTCCTCTAAGAAAGTCGCGTGAGTGCTCACTATGACCTTCTTTTCTTTTGGACTATAAAACAACCAACCTCTGGTCCTCTAGGATAGCCTATAAACATGCATACTTCATGACGAGTCCATCTTATCCGGTTTTTACATTGCAAGACATGTGCGGAGCACCCCAAATCCGAATATGTTTCATGGTGGGCTTACACCCTTTCCACAATTCTATTGGTGTCTTTGAAACCGACTTGGATGGAGCTAAGTTCAATAGATACATAGCAATTTCTAAGGCATATTCCCAGAATGAATCAGAAAGAGATGAATAATTGAACATAGATCTTATCATTTCTAAAAGAGTTCTATTTCTCCTTTCAAACTCCATTCTCAAGGTGTCCTTGGAGAAGATAATTGTGAAACTATCCCCTCTTTGGTCAGGTAAGACCTGAACTCTCCAGATAGGTATTCACCCCCTCGATCAGATCGAAGAGTCTTAATTTGAACACCAAGATGCTTTTCTGCCTCAGCCTTGAACTCTTGGAATTTTCCAAAAGCTTCAGACTTGTGACGCATCAAGTACACATGTTCAAATCTAGAGTAATCATTAGTAAATGTGATGAAATACTGATACCCGCCTTTGGCTTGGACATTTATTGGTCCACATACATCAGTATGTACCAATTCCAGTTGAAGTGTGGCACGTTTTCCCTTGGCCTTGAAATATCTCTTGGTCATTTTACCCTCTAAACAAGATTCACATACTGGTATCGGTTCAAAGTTCGGGATTTTAAAATCTCACTTTTGACCAAACCTTGTATCTGTTAGAGTTAATATGACCCAATCTCAAATGCCAAAGATAAGTTTCATTGGAAACTTTTCTTTTCTTTGATGAATTAATATGCTCAACATCATTCAATTCAACATGATTAACTTCACAAGGAACATGATTAAGGAAATAAAGACCATTAAACATTACACGAACAAATAAAAGAAGATGAACTTCTTATTGAAACTCGGAATTAAACGAACACGTCATACCACGTTTTCCAAACAACTAACAAAAATTAAATTCCTTTTAAAATCTGGAATAAATAAACAGTCTTCTAAAACCAAAGTTCTGCAATTATCAAAAAATAAAATAACTTGTCTCACTACTTGTACAGACACAAGCTCCCCAGTTCCAAGCTTCAAAATTCTTTGTCCTTTACTTACAGGCAAGCTATGTTTGAACCACTGCAAAGAATAACAAACATGGTTAGTGGCTCCTGAATCAACGATCCATTTATCATTGTAATTCTCCACTAAACAAGCCTCAATCACATGTAAATTACCCATACTTGGTTGATTCATACGTGGGCAATTTTTCTTCCAATGCCCGCTTTGTCCGCACTTGAAGCACTTGCCTTTTGGTGCTTCATTGCAACTGTTTTGGCAACTAGAATACCTGATTTCTTCTTTTTCTTGTTCTTGTTCTTTCCCTTGGGTTTCCCTTTACGTTTCACAGAACTTTCACCAGCAAAAAATGCACTGCCCTGCTTGACTATTTACAAACTCGAAGGTCCGGATCAATTGTGGAGTATATGATCATATGGATACGTTCATAGAGGACATGGTCATAGGTTCTCACAATTGATGAAAAGGTTCACAGCTATTAAATTAAGTTGGGCACTTTTTTTAGGCTGCAATATTTTATGAAATGGTTTTGTCCGAATCATTATAAAATATTGGTGTGAGTTAATACTTACATTGAATGGATCAAGGAGAGATTTGATTAAGGTTGTTCTTTTTTCATAAGGAATCAAATCTCCATATAACTATAGTCATGTAGTTGCTCTTAATCCCGAGTTTATTTTAAATAGGTAGTCGAATAGTTTTTACTCTTTGATTTACCAACGGTGAGGTTTGATCTATATGACGGGCAATAACTTGGTATTTTGGGATTGAGACTATTTGGTTATCGGTGTTTATGAGATAAACAACATGAAATTTATAGGAAATGTCCACTTGATATGTTTCGGTACTTGGATATTGAAGACACGGCGGTGCATGTAATCCATTAGAGAAACCATCACAGTCAAAGGAATAAATAATTGATTGGGTTACAGAAAAATGGTCAATCAAATTATAGACATTCTATAAAAGGGGTAATGCATATTCGTGTTATGAGTGTCATTATTCTTGGAGTTCACGTTCGGGCTTTTAGTGGAGTAGCACCGAACTAGATAATCTTTTGTAAATTATCATGAGCCTTGATAAATGACAAATGGTAGATCCCTGTGCTAGCTCGAGACAAGGGATGGGGTATATTATAAGATGATGATGGCTTATGGGCTACATGGTCTTGGGTTTACGAACTCAAGTTTGTATCTTAAAGAGCAAGTGGGAGATTGTTGGGTTAATGTGCTCTTTAGTCACTTAAGCCCAATAAGGCTTAAGTGAGACTACAGCCCAAGAACCCTATGGCCCATGTGGTTTAGGGTTAGGTCTTGGATGTAGTAGTATATGTTGGTTATGATTAGTTTTGATGATGTCTTATATAGATGCCATTCTTAAGAGCAAAAAGGTTGCACACTACATTTACATTATGCTTTGACTAATTCTTATATTGAATGTAGATGCAAATTTTAATAATGGAGATTGATCAAGGAAGTAGATTGAAGAAAGAAGTTCTTGCACATAATATAATGGGAATATCATAATGTCAAGGAAGCAAGAAGCTATCAAAGGATTTTGGGAATAATCGGAAGAGGATATTGAAGAAGGTAGAAGTTTGTAAAGAATGATGAGTCCAAGTTAAATGATGAAGAATGATCAAGTTGGGAGATGAAAGAAGGAAGAACTTGTCGTATGGAATGAAGATATCATTATTCAAGTTCTTATATTGATGCTAGAAGTCTTCAAGATTATATGGAAGTTGAATTGGCTCAATTCAGCGTTAAATCAAGCAAATATGAGGTTCAAGATGAGAAAACTCGAGTTTAGGACACAAAACTCGAGTTTGGAACTCAAACCTCGAGTTTTGGAACTCAAAACTCGAGTTTAGAAGAACTAGACTGAGAAAACTCGAGGTAGCCATCAAAACTCGAGTTTTCAAGTGTCTTCAGCATCTCTGGACTAGCAAACCTCGAGGTTTCAGTCAAAACCTCGAGTTTCCAGCTATCATCAGCTCTTCAGCTCCACACTGTTTCACGTTCAGCACGGGCGACATCTGGTAATTCAATGATATCTTTCAAACCAGAGATTCGATTGAGATGAAACCAGTGGCATATGAAACTAGACTCTCAATACGTCATTTTGATATAAAATTGAAGCCCAAAGGAGTTCATATCAAGGAGATATGAATTGTGGAAGTTGACGGATAAATCCACGCCACACAGAAAACCAAGCTTCAATGTTTTGAGTATAACTCACAAACTACAAATCGGATTGAGCTGAAATTGGTGGTATATGAAAGTAGACTCACAGAACGTTCCATCAAGAGTTGAACGAACCAAAACGGAGTTCAGACCAAGGAGATATGGTCTTCGAAAGTTGACAGTTATTTCAAGAAAGCTGAACAAAGTCAAAACTTCGAGTTTTCAATGGAAACCTCGAGTTTTCATCAGACAGAGAGTAACGAACTTCTGAGTATCTTCAAACCTCAAGTTTTGGTCAGACAGAGAGCAATCTGGAGTAAAGCAACCTCAAAACTTGAGTTTTGCAAATAAAACATTGAGTTTTCATCTCGGCTTAAAAATCACCATTTCGAAAATCCCGATTCTTCCGATAAATATTCGAGATGATTACCCAAATGATTTATAACACTTCTTAACATTATTTATATCATTTGTGGACATGTTTCAGATGATCAAAGGCTATTAAACTGAAGATCAAAGGGAAAGTAAATGCTGATGACATAGCTGGTTCAGAAAACGAAGTTCTAACGGCTAGTTCCATCTCGAGTCTAACGGCTATATTTCTTTATCCAACGAGTCATTAAATCTTCAAACGGTCATATATTGATCTCTACCTATAAAAGAGGACATATTCAAGCAGAAAAACGCAGAGACACAAGATTACATCTTCAACATGCTTATACTATGTTTTTCATAACATTTACTCTCTGTTTTCAATGCTCACATAGTTCTTCATAGAGAGTGAAATTATTTGTAATGTTCTTCAGTGTTTATTCATCTTCTCTTTCAGAGAGAACATTTCTGATACTTAAATCATTGTAAGAATCTCAAGTCGTGGGACTTGGAGATTGGGTTATCAGTTTACAACTTGTAAGGGGGAGTGTATCCTAGTGAGAGGATAGCTTCGAGTACGAGTGTGTAACGATTGGAAGGAGTATCTCGGTGAGAGATTCGTGCACAAGTGCCCGACTAAACTTGTGATGTTGTAAAGGCCTTTCTCTTGTGCCTGGTTAAACAAGAGGATAGTGGAAAATCTCAAGTCTTTTAGGGACCGGACGTAGGTCAAGGATTGGGCGAACCAGGTATAAATCTCTGTTTGCATATTCTCTTCCCTTAACTCTTACATTTCCAGATATAAGTTTGAATGGCGATTATCGCTTTATGAATTATTATTATCATACAAACTACTTTCGCAAATTGCGAAAAGATTTTCAAACTTACAAAAGTTTTATCATACACCCAATTCACCCCCTCTTGGGTGATAGCCTGGCTTTTCGGTATATAAACCTACTTTCACCTCCTTGTGACGGCCAAGACAAACAGGAGGCTTTCATCATAAATAAATCCTAGAGGCAGACGTTCATCATCTGAACGGTTGCCCACACAACCATCCTATCCCCCTCGAGAGATAGTCTGGAAGATCGATCATAGAGCGGACTACGACGGTTTGTGGAGAGGCTTTCGGATCGCCGCATCTTTCCGGGTAATCAAAACGATGAAGGTTTTAAGTTTTCCTACATCGTGTCGGCGATTCGCTTCCGCGTTTACGGTGAGTTTCCTACAATGGGATTAAAGCGATTAACTGATTAAAATTAAAACTAATATTAAATATGAATTATAAACGAATAATTACCATGAAATAAATAACAAATATAGAAAGAGATGCCATATTTTTCATTTTTTTTTGAAAAATCTGCAATTAATCACATGATTTTTTTTTTTTTTTATCAAAACTGGTTCTTTTCCTCATCGCGATTCGGCTCTGATACCAATTGTAGGAAACTCACCGAAACGCGAAGCGAATCGTACCGACACGATGTAGGAAAAGTTAAAACCTTCATCGTTTTGATTACCCGGAAAGATCTTTGCGATCGAAAGCCTCTCCACGAACAGTCTTAGTCGCTCTATGATCGATCTTCCGGACTATCTCTCGAGGGGATAGGATGGTTGTGTGGCAACCGTTCGGATGATTAACGTCTGCCTTTAGGGTTTATTTATGATGAAAGCCTCCTGTTTGTCTTGGCCGTCACAAGGAGGTGAAAGTAGGTTTATATACTACTACATCCAAGACCTAACCCTAAACCACATGGGCCATAGGGTTCTTGGGCTGTAGTCTCACTTAAGCCTTATTGGGCTTAAGTGACTAAAGAGCACATTAACCCAACAGTCATTCCGTCTCACTTTTCACGGCAACGAATAATGACTAGACTTAACTGAATTGAGCATAAAATTGAATATACAACAGGAAAAATATCTAGTACTATAAAGGATGAACATTCCTTCCCTATGCCAGGCGCCAGCTCCAAGTGCTCCATATAAAAAGCATTATGGAATTCCGAAATTGCCCATCTTTAGTGGAAGCTAACAGTTTTTTTTTAGTAAAATACGTTGGTCACCCCTTTATTTTCCGTAAATCATATAAATCTCCCCTATATTTTAAAAACGTATATAGATCTTTCTTAAAAATTAAAATGCATGTTACATAAATCTCCATTATATATTTGAAATTATATTTTCATCCACCTAACCGTTAGTTAATCATTAAGTTTGACTATTAAACATTTGTTTTGATCAAAATACCCTCTTTTAAAAAATGAATAAAAATTTATGTTTACTTATAAATAATTTTTATGCAAAAAAAAAAAAAAAAAAATCTAATGCATATATGTTCACAATTTCAAAAATATTATAAAAATTAAAATTTTTAAAATTCTTATCATATTTAACTTATTGAAACTTATTTAGGGTTAAGTATCAATTTTTCCCCGAAGAACGCGCCACGGAGCAATTTTGCCCTTGAAGTATAAAAACGTAGCAATGTTGCCCCACCGTTAACTACCCTAACGGTCAACGTTAGGGTTGTTAATGGAGGGGCAACATTACTCCAAAAAAACGTAGCAATTTTGCCCCTCCATTAACAACGTTAGCTAACCGTTAAGGTTGTTAACGGAGGGGCAACATTACTATGCCGAAAACTTCGGGGCAAAATTGCTCTTGTACGTGTACTTTAGGGGGCAAAATTGATACTTAACCCACTTATTTATTTAGTATTCTTTTAATTGACTAAAAACATATTTCTTTCTTTATTTTCTTACCATGACATTATGATTGAAAACATATTTGAAAGGCATATTTTTTCACCATATGTTATTAATAATGTAAGTTTGAGATAGTATATAACTTATATTTATTTAGAATTACCAAAACTAGGGAATTAGTAATGATCAAGGGTAAATTAGTAAATAAAATTTATTTTAATTTCAATTTTAATTTAAAACAAATATCCTTAACAAAGTTAATGATTTGGGCTAAAATGTATGTTTTAAAAATAGAAAGGAATTTTGTATAATTAAGACAAAAAGTAAGGGAGGTTAGAAATTTTACTCTAGTTTTTTTAGGGTTAACGTGTAGATTTGCTAACGAACTATTACCCGAGAAGCATCTGACACAAATATTAATTGAGGGTACTAAAATTACCAATCAACAATTAAAAAGTGAAAAAAAAAAAACACAATTAAGGTGCAGATTGGCCAACGAACTATTACCCCGTCATCCGTTTTTTTAGTGTCTCCATCTTCCATTGATCGTCACGGTGTTGGCGACGTCGGCGTCTCCAAAGCTTCCATTGTTCTTTGGGTGTTCCACTCACCCTCTTGAACTCATCAAGGTCCGTATGCAGCTTCAGGGCGAGAATCACACACCGAAACTAAATCTAGCAGACCACAGCTTTCGACCGGCACGCGCCTTGCACCCTAGTTCCATCCCTCCGATGCCACAAGCAGCAACCGCTGTTGCCACAATGCCTACTCACATGGGTCCCATCTCTGTTGGTGTTTGCCTTATCCAACAAGAAGGCTTAACCACTCTTTTCTCCAGCGTCTTCACCACCATCCTACGCTAGTGCCTCATATTTTAACGTAATTGTGATAGTTGTTTTTTTTAATAGTTATTTGGTACTTTTTTTCACTTTTTAATTGTTGATTGGTAGTTTTGGTACGCTCAATTAATATTTGTGCTAGATGCTCCTCGGGTAATAATTTATTGGCAAATATACACCTTAACCCCCCCCTGTTTTTTATCTATGACCCAAAAAAGACTAGAGGGTTTACTCACTTGTATTATTCATTCTAGTTTCTTCTGTTTCTTGTCATGTTTTGAGAATTTCGTGATTTTTGAAATTTATTTTTCGTTTTTTGTTGAGAACAATACTCCCTCCTATCTTTTTTTAAAAGATACAAATAACTTAAGGGTTAAGGTGCGATTTGCCAACGAATTATTACCCGAGGAAAGATCTCCGCACAAAAAACAATTGAGGGTACCAAAATCACCAATCAACAATTAAAAAGTGAATAAAAAACACAATTAAGGTGCAAATTGGCCAACGAACTATTACCCCGTCACTGTCTTGGTGTCTCCGTCTTCCATTGACTATCACAGTGTCGGTGACGTCGGTGTTTCCAAAACTTCCATTGTTACTGGGTGTTCCACTCACCCTCTTGAACTCATCAAGGTCGGTATGCAGCTTCAT
The DNA here is from genome assembly GCA_019022615.1 of Acacia melanoxylon. Lineage (NCBI taxonomy): Eukaryota > Viridiplantae > Streptophyta > Magnoliopsida > Fabales > Fabaceae > Acacia > Acacia melanoxylon. The sequence goes on along the minus strand of JAFJYJ010000018.1, from coordinate 459,407 downwards.
GGCGAGAATCACGCACCGAAACCAAATCCAACAGTCCCACATTTTTCGACCAAGACGCGCCACACCCCGGTTCCATCCCTCCGATGTCACAGCAAGAATCGCTGGCGCTGCCCTTACTCGCATGAGTCCCATCTCTCATTGGTGTTTGACTTATCCAACAAGAAGGTTTAAGCGCTCTTTTTCTCCAAATCTCCGCCACCATCCTACGCCAATGCCTCATATTTTAATATAATTGTGATAGTTTTTTTTTAATAGTTATTTGGTACTATTTTTTATTTTTTTAATTGTTGATTTGTAATTTTGGTACCCTTACTTGTTTTTGTGCCAGATGCTCCTCGGGTAATAGTTCGTTGGCAAATCTGCACCTTAACCCATAACTCAATTATGTAGATTATAATTAATTAAAATTGGTTAAAAGCAATAAATATACAAAAATAGAACATATTTTCTTTTTAAAAAAATATTCTTATTTATGGAGAGAAATAGAGTGAGTGGATAATTAACGTAGTAAGACTAACCAATATTAATAGTAAATGGATTTGTTTTTTACCTAAATGTAAAATATCAATTTTTTTTTTCAAAATTTTATTTTTCCACTAACTTATTTATATTGATTGCATATATTAATGTGGTTTCTATTGAGAAATAGTTCCAATGGAGTAAATAATTAAATAGAGTATATTACAGAAATTAACACATATTTTTGTCAAATAAATAACTAAAATAATATGTTTAATCTCCATGAATTAATTATCTAGATGTTACGTTAAAGAACGAAGGAACTACTAAAATTTTAAAAAGGCTATTAATCTCTAATAAATGGAAAACATTAATAAACCTTTTTAGCCAACGAAAGATCTAGAAAACCTTTTATGCATATAAAAGACTGAAAAGAGAACAAAACATTAATAAGCCAATATCAGCAAAGTCGCCAACCCCTTATTTAAGCTAGCGTGCTTGTTATTGCCAGTAATAATTAATTTCACATCCCCGGGGGGCTGGACGCGAAACTTCCCATTCAACGGACAGAACTCATGCTTGGACATTTTTGTAAGCTAATAAATTTAAAATGGCTTTAAATGTATTTTTTTTAATAGAAAAAATTTTATGAGATGTTTAAATAATTCTAAAAACCCTAGAGGCCTGCTGGTAGAGCTGGAAATCGGACCGACCCTTTTAAACCCGGCCCTTCAAGGGCCAGATTTGAAAATTAGAGGAGCTTAATGAAATAAGCCCTGTAAGGTCGGCCCTGTAGGGCCTCGGGCTTAAAACGGCTGGCCCGGTAGACCCTTTAATTTATTATTATTATTTTTTGGATACATGCATTCACATATGATGGTAATTTACTAATTTATCTGTATTTTTCTTTTGTTATAGAGTTATTTATCAATTTAAATACAAATATAAAAATACATAATAACTATACTCTAATTTTATAATTTGATTTATTATTTGTTGTAGATAAAGATTATGGATGTGTTCAAATGATCTTAGAAGAAATTCATGATATCCTTACTCATGAACTAGAAGCTCTTCAAAGCGAAGACAATCAAATGTCGTTAAAATTGATGATAGTGGCGAAAATGACGACATAATAATAAATCGTATTAATGTCGTTTAGTGGTATGGTTCTTATGTTTTATGTGAGTTATTTGTGAACATAGTTTTCTTTTGATTATGAATTAGTGACTATGCTTATTTGTTAGATGATTCGTATTGTTTTGATATTAATGTTGACAATATTTATTTGATAAATTATAACTTTAATTGTTGTAATTTACTAATTATATTTCTTTAAAAAAAACGAAGGAAAAATAGTTAAAATTTGAAATAGTAATTTCCGAATTTCGGAAGGTCGGGCCTGCATGGTTCTCGCCGAAACTTTGAAAAAACAGATCTTTTAACTACTTGCAGGTCCGGAGGGCCACCTTATACCTTGGCCCTTCACGGGCCAACCCTATAGGGCCGGACCGGCTCTAATTCCCAGCTCAACCTACTAGTGAGTAATTTAAAATGTATTAATACCAAATTGCCCCCTTATGAAAAATTTAGGAAAGGCCAGGACAGTTCGTCTTGGCTGCTGCAAAAGCAATGGCTTGGTGAAGAATGGGTTTGTCAGTGGTGGAATTGGAGACTCCAAGGAGCGCACACCAGAGAGGTTGGACTTTGGACCCAGGCGGCCAGGTGGCTTTTGTCCTCTACTTTTTTCCCCCTTTATTATAACTTTATCGGTTTCAATATGATATTTTATTAAACTATTATTGTCAATTATTTAAAAGTATAAATAAATTTAAACAGTTAAAAATTAATCTATCCAGTACACAACCATAAGCTATTAAAATTGTCACTTTTTTCACTTCAGTTGTGTGTTGTTGTCAAATTTTAAGAGTTTAAATTTATTGATATGTTTTAACGTAATATTGTAAAATATTTTGATAAAATATTAAATCCAACTAAAATTATAGCCAATGATGATTATATAGATTAAAAAAAGAGGGAAAACGTAGAAAATAAAGGAAAGAAGCTAAATCCTTCAAACGTATGTTGGGTTCCTTATCGTTTAATGTTAATAAATAAAAAATGATAAAGGGGTGGATATTCTCATCAAAGGGAGGAAGTTGATCACCGAAGTTGGTCAAGACATTGGAAAGACATTCTAACTCCCGGGTGTGCAGGTAAATGCGTAGAGAGTAATAGGCACTCACTTGTCAACATTAATATCACTTAGGAGAAAAGAGATTTATTGTCTTTGGATTGTAGGTAAACCCAACCCCTTTCCTAAAATTTATATATAAAAAAGAAAGAAAAAGAAATTGGGTTTGTTTTTTTGGTACAATAGGGACAAGGACTTGGAGATATCACATTCCATTGATCGAAACTTTGAAGGAGATTGGAAGCATTACAGGGAATGTAGGGGAGGAAAAACGAAGGATTCTGCAAAATTACAAATAAGTTTTCTATAAAAAAATTCATATCAATAAAGTTCTTGAAAATTATAAATAAATATAAAATACTAAGACCCACAAAAACTGAAGACCAATATAACTCTCATCATTCATGCGTGTGGGTGTCGTATTCAGAGGACAAGACCCACAAAAACCCAAGACCAATAAACAATCAAAAAATAAGAATTCGCCCCAATCAAGCAAGATGCTAAGACCCACAAACTAAGATAATCAGACAAAGCTATCTTTAGATGAATCGTGTGATTTTTGCATCAAATCTGAAATTCCAGATGCCAAATGAGTGAAGAAATTCTTTTTAGAATAAACAAAGATAAAAAGATCATACTCCGGTCAAATTCTCAGATATTAAATGAAGATGCAAATAACTTAAAAATTAGAGTCAAAACATGCAGCTGAAATGAACAGGGAAGAAACGTTGAGCAAGGAATAGACAGGGAAGAAAACATCGGGTAAGGAACTAAGGCCTTGTTTGATACATTGAACTGAGGTTAGGAAAAGGAAACTTGACACGATTCCTTCCAATTTAACACATTTGGCGCGCATCTCTCCCAGAAAGATGAGTTCCCGCCCGGTCAAAGTTCTCTTAAACGTGGGAACCTTCATTTCATCCGAAAGTGGCGAGATAGCTCAAATGTTCCTGGGAGAGTGAAATAATAGGACAAAAATGCCCCTGAAAAATTTGGATATGTTTTAAACAACGAGCGAGGAGGAGGGAGTGAGCGACCGAGGAGCTTGACGAAGCGGTGAAGAAGGTTGGAACGAGAGTCAAAGTTGGATGCGAAAGAGAAATTGAACGGAGTCGAAGTTGGAGGCAAAACCGAAAGTTGAAAGCTGCAATCGAGGTAAGTGGCAATGGGTATGAATTTTTGACTAGTTTAGGGTTTGTGTATAAAGCTTGCTGATGCCCTGTTTCTTTGAGTTGGATACACAGTGAGAGATAATCCGATGGGAAGCAACAAGGTGATATTTTTTTAATGCATGTCTGGAATGAATATTTTTGTAGGTTCAATGATGGTGAGATTTTTTATCACTGAGGACACTTTTTGTATTTTGCACTGTTTTTAGACCTAGTTAACTCTTGCTATACTGGTTTACCTTCTATCAGTACGTTCGAATTTGGCTGTGTGGTTCGAACGTAAACTTCAGTGTTTTTTGTTGTTGTTGTTGTTGTTGTTTACTGTACTAGTTTACCTCCTTGTCACATCCGGAAGCCAGTCCTCATCACAATTTCATATCCCATCGATGTCTACTTCAATTTTACATCTCAACCTTCACACCATTTGGTTTAGGCTTCGTTTATGTCCCATTGCGAAAACACAAAAAATTCAGTTATCAAATTTTTTGTTTTTATTTTATTTTAGAGGCATTGTGAGAATTTCACCTCATCTTCCCACTTAACCAACACTCAATTCTTCATACCAAATATTTCATTTTCTCTCAACTTAAGTTTCATTCCCTAATATGTCAAATAACTTACATTTTTAAGTTTCCTCTTAATCTTCCTTTCCTTTCCTTCCTCAAATCTTCCCTGTATCAAACAGGGCCTAAAGTATATCTACATGTAGATGAAGAAAGCTTACCAGGGTCAAGCACGAAAAGAGCCAGCGAAAAGTAGAGGAAGAAAGTGTTGGGTGAGACACTTCTGAACTTGTGAGGAAGAAGCGTCTGCATCTGACCTTCATTCTATTTTCACGGAGAGTATTGATGGGAATATCACAAAATTGATGGGGGTAATTTAGTTAGGATATTTGGCTTCCCTCTAAAAAAACCATAATTTAGAGGGAACCAAAATAATGGGAGGGAAGGGAAAGGCAGATTTTGGCTTCCCTCCCTTCCAAAAGTTTAAACCAAGCAAGGGGAGGGGAGCATCTCACCTCCCCTCAAACCAAACACAACCTTAATAGGGTGATCACCATGGCAACTGGCAAGGTGAAACAGTAAGCATTCAAAAATCTAATCTATTAGTTAAAATGCTGCGAAGCTAAAATCACTGACACAAGTATGTACAGTAAAATAAACTAATAGAATCATTTACATTTAACAATGATGTATGCATTCATGAACTATTTCATAGGACTTGGCATCCCATCCTTCACAATTGAATCTACTACCAAAGCACAAGCCAAAAATAAAACACTAGAATTATGATGAAAAAGTATATAATTAATCCTAGCTAAAATAATATGTTTAATCTCAATGAATTAATTATCTAGATGTTACGTTAAAGAACGAAGGAAATACTAAAATTTTGAAAAGGCTATTAGTCTCTAATAAATGGAAAACATTAATAAACCTTTTTAGCCAATGAAAGATCTAGAAAACCTGTTATGTATATAAAAGACTGAAAAGAGAACAAAACATTAATAAGCCAATATCAGCAAAGTCGGCAACCCCTTATTTAAGCTAGCGTACTTGTTATTCGCAGTTAATTTCACATCCCCGGGGGCTGGACGCGAAACTTCCCATTCAACGGACAGAACTTATGCTTGGACATTTTTGTAAGCAAATAAATTTAAAATCGCTTTAAACTTATTTTTTTAATAGACAAAATTTTATGAGATGTTTAAATAATTCTAAAAACCCGATAGGCCAGCTGGTGAGTAATTTAAAATGTATTAATACCAAATTGCCCCACTTACGAAAAATTTAGGCAAGGCCAGGACAGTTCGTCCTGGCTGCTGCAAAAGCAATGGCTTGGTGAATGGATTTGTCAGTGGTTACCATGAGAAGTTGGACTTTGGACCCAGGTGGCTTTTCTCCTCTATTTTTTTCCCCCTTTACCTTCTCAACACCCTTTATTATAACTTCATCGGTTTAAATGTAATATTTTATTAATTTATTATTGTCAATTATTTAAAAGTATAAATAAATTTAAACAGTTAAAAATTAATCTATCCAGTACACAACCATAAACTATTAAAATTGTTACTTTTTTTCACTTCAGTGGTGTGTTGTCCATGTCAAATTTTATGAGTTTAAATTTATTAATATTGTTCTGGTGTAGAATACAGATGTCTAGCCTGATAGGTTAGTAAGTTGATATTGGATCTATATGCTCAATCTGGGTAACTATGAGGTAGATAACCAGAGGAGTGTGGGATCACTGTACACAGACTAGGCTTTCGCCAAAGGGGGTGATGTGTGTGTACAGTGTGACAATACATAAATAAATCTAGCTCGGTCATCAACGTCTCATTATTCATTTCTTCGCCTTGCCGTGGGTATTCAACCTCCTCCATGACGGCTGTCCTACCTCGACCAGGATCATCGCCTCGCATCCATAAGTCAACCTAAAAGGGGTTTCCTGGGTTGAAGTTTGAACACTAGTCCTATAACCCCATAGCACGCTATAGAGCTGTTTGACCCAATTGGATTCCGCGTCTTCCATCAGCTTCCTTAGGCCATCGACGATTATCTTGTTTGCAACTTCAGCTTGGCCATTTGATTAGGGATGCTCTACAGAAGCAAAGTGTTGCTCGATGCCGAGGTCGAAATCATCTCCTGGAAACCTTTATCAACGAACTGGGTCCCATTATCTGTGACGACCTCGGCAGGAATTCCAAACCGGGAAACGATGCTGTGTTGGAAGAATCGCTATATGCGAGCCGAGGTGATTGTTGTTAAGGGCTCAGCTTCTATCCACTTAGTAAAGTTATCCACAGCTATGACGAGCCACCGCAGTTGGCCAGTAGTTGTTTTGAATGGTCCCAAAAGATCCATCCCCCATTTGTAGAAAGGCCACCGAGCCGATATGCTTTTTAATTTCGAAGGAGGGAGCCAAATGATCTTGGCGTGTTTCTAGCAGCTATCGCATCTCTTTACCGTCTCCTTGGAGTCCACTACCATGGTCGGCTAGTAATAGCCGACCCGCAGATTTCCTCGCTAGAGCCTTTGCTCCCATATGCCGCCCATTGATTCTGTTGTGTATCTCGTCCAAAACATACTTGGCTTCGACTGAATTCAAACATCTCAGCATTGGAGAGTGCAAGCCCTTTCGGTACAGTTGATCGTCCACCATGGTCTACATGGCGGCCTCTCGGACCAACTTCTTTGCTTCCGTACGATTTACGGGGATGATCCCTCTTTCTAGATAATCTTAAATAGGTTTTCTCCAATCGTGGTTGCCGATATGGTCATAATACAGCTTGGTTCCTCTAGGTTCTGCTGAATCACGGTTCTGTGGTTCCCCTGCCCTTTGTACTAGCCAGTTTTAACAAGATATCGGCTCTAGTATTTTCTCCTCGCGGGATGTGAGTGACAGTCACCTCTTTAAAGCCGGTGTTGGGATCGTATACGCAGTGGAATTAAAAACTTTTATGAATCCCATCCGAGGATCCATCAATGGCGTTTAAATCAAGGTCGTTTGATAAGAACCGTACCTATCAAATCAATCAGGTGTGCGTCTCGTTCAATTTGAACTCGTGGGCTACCTTCTCGATCAATAGGAGTTGACTCTACGAATATCCTCTCTCTACCGATATCCATATGAATAGTCTCGAACACGGATGGCAGCGTGCTAGCACCTTCAGTATTCTTGCGTCTCTACTTTTTTTTCTCTAGGGTTCTCGCAGCTTTTCTAATACGACTGACAAAATGTCCCGTAGGTTTTCATAAACCCGTTAGGCGTATTATATTCAAAACTAATCCTTATTAATTTTGAAATTTGAATTTGGATTAAAATAATATATTAATTAAATCTATCTAATAGATCTAATCTAATATATTTATTTAATCCGAATTAAAAGCCTTCTGATTTAATTTATCTCTATAAATTAAATATGAGATATGATATCTATCTATTTAATTAAAGAGTAAATACCCTTTTGGGTCCCCGACAAAAAACACGGACCCCGCGGGACTAAAATGAGACTTTTTTATGGACTAAAAAGGGCTTTTGGAAATTTGCGAGGACCAAAATGTTCACCAATTGACCCTTATTCGTCCTTTTCGTAGACTAAAATGGCATTTCTTTGTGTGAGGGACCAAAATGGGTCCGTGTTTTTTTCTAGGGACCCCGAAAGTATTTACTCTTAATTAAATATGAGATACTATATCTCAATTTAAATTAAATTAGATATATGATATCTTTATTCGAAAATTAAATCGAGATACAATATCTCTATTTGTTTTTGATATTTAATTTATCAAATAAATTAAATATAAAACAAATATTATATAATAATATTATAATCTCTATTAAATAATAATAATATATTTAATTTTGAATTTAATAATATAAATACACACACACACACACACACACATATATCCATCCTAGATTAAATGTTTTAGTCATTAAATCTTAGACATATCTAAGATTCAATGAATGCGACACTTTTGCTCGTGTTGAGCTATTCTTGTGTGCGACCTCGTTGCGCCCATGAGATTGGCGGCGGGCAATACTTACCAGCCCATAAGTCGTAAGTGGCCTCTAGCAAGACATTGCGACTACCCAATTCATATGGGGATCAATGATACGATACAACATATCGTACAACCATGTCACGTCCCTTTTGTCACGCGATAATTTGGTCAAGGATGAGGCATGGATAATGACAACTTCCTGTTCTTGACCATTACTTTCTCAATTCTCGAGTTGTCTAATAATTGAAATGGAAACTCCTTTCCATCGTAGTATGACCATACATTTCCCAGACTTTCTCATCGAGGGGCCCAGTATTATCTCTCTACAAATGTGAGGGACAAATTCCATCTTGACCATTCACATTCCTTTGCATGAGAACCATTGATCCCGATCCAAGCCTTTATCATCACCCGGTCAAAGGTGACTTTTGACTAGGTCAAAGAGTAGCGACTCATCATGTAGAAATCCATGATGATCTTAGGTCAAAGGGCGTTGTGACGCGGTTATACATGAGAAAAACTTATGACTTAATCCATGCAGCTTTCTCATAGTGGGTCGGTCCAGCACCTTATACTTCTACAAGTGCCCATGACTTTGATTTATATCTCCATACCTCATCAAAGTCATACTGGTCTTATTTCATCTTTGCTCTCGCGTAGATAACCGACCAGGGACATTTAGGATAATCTATAAGATATATCTAAGGATCAGTTATCACTATAAACATGCAAATGAAATGATAATTAAAGGAGAATACTTTAACTAACATAAACGTTTAAAGTACAATGACTTGCCCCTAGGGCATAATTTCCAACAGCCGGTGATCCTCTCCTTAGCTTTATTTAGGTATTTGGCCAACAAGGGACCATTTACTCGGTAAGTCTCATCGATCTGCACTACCATGAGCTGAGAGTCGGTAAAAACCTTAACTCTTTGGGCTCCATGTTCCCTTGCTTGATGCAGTCCGGCCAGCAACGCTTCATATTCTGCCTGGTTATTTGAAGTTGATAATTTGAGTTGAAGAGAATGCTCGATTGCAATCCCCTATGGGCTTTCGATTATGATTCCGGCCCCACTTCCCTTTGCGTTTGATGAGCCATCGACATATATTTTCCAGATTTCATGGTCATCTGCTTGCTCTTTAAAGGCTGGGGTGAGCTCTCTCACATAATCCACTAGTGCTTGCGATTTGATCGCATGCTGGGCCTCGTATGTGATGTCGAACTCGGACAACTCTATTGCCCAGTTGGTAATCCTGCCAGCCAAGTCCAGTTTATGTAGCACCTGTCGGATTGGCTGTCTAGTTCTCATGACGACCTGATGTCCCCGAAAATAAGGACGTAGTCTTCTTGCTGCAATGAGTAAGGCGAAAGCCACTTTCTCTAGTTTTTGGTACCTTAATTCCGAGCTCTGCAAAGCTTTGCTTACAAAGTAAATCGGTACTTGGCCATTCTCTGTCTCCCTAACTAGGATCGCACTTACCGCTTCTTCACCCATCGATAAGTAAAGGAACAGTATCTGGCCGGGCTTAGGTTTAGACAAGACTAGCAAAGTTGCCAGACATTGTTTGATTTTTCCGAATGTCGCCTCATATTCCGGGTTCCAACTCCCTGGTGCCTATTTTTTCAGCAGTTTGAAGAAAGGTAGAGCGTTCTCAGCCGATCTCGGTAAGAACCTAGTCAACGCCAATCTTTCTGGTCAACCTTGACTTCTTTCTTATTTCTTGGGGCTTTCATATCCAACACGGCCTTGCATTTGTCCGGGTTGGCTTCGATTCCACGGTTTGTTAACAAAAAAACCCAGGAATTTCTCGGCTGGGACTCCAAATGAACACTTAGCCGGGTTCAAGCGGATTTGATATGCCCTTAACTTATCGAAGGTTTGTTCCAGATCTCGGATATGGTCTTTCGGGTCCTTCGACTTGACAATCATGTAATCTATATAGACCTCAACATTCTGACCGAGCCGGTCTTCAAATACTTTGTTCATCATTCTTTGGTAAGTGGCTCTGGCGTTCTTCAATCCAAACGGCATCATGTTATAGCAATAATTGGCCTTCTTAGTTATGAAGGCCGTCTTCTCTTGATTCTCCGGGTGCATCGCAATCTGGTTGTATCCGGAGTAGGCATCCATGAAGGATAATAATTGGAAACCGGTCGAGTTGTTGACCAACTGGTCAATGTTGGGCATGGGATAAGAATCTTTCGGGCAAGCTTTGTTCATTTTTTTTTGTAATTTGTACATACCCTTCATTTACCATTTGGCTTCATCACCATAACCACGTTAGATAGTCATGTGGTGTATTGTATTTCTTGGATGAATCTGACATCCAGTATCTCATTGACGTGCTTTTCAAGTGCTATTTGCCTGTCTGGTCCTTGCTTTCTCTTCTTTTATGCCACAGGTATTGATCCCGGGCAGATAGCCAACTTGTGACAGCAAAATTTGGGGTCGATCCCAGGTATTTCTGACGACTTCCAAGCGAATAAATCTTGGTTCTTTTTCAGGAACTCCTTCAATCGGTCCTTCAACTCTGGGTTCATCGTTCCGCCAACTTTCGTGATTTGTGATGGGTCGTCTCCCAGTATCAAATCTTCCAACTCGCCTTCTGGCTCCAGACGTGGAATCTCGGGCTCGTCTCGCAAATCTAGCTCCACCAGGCTTACAGGTCGGCCCTGTTGCCTTCTTTTCTCCGCATTCATACTCCTTTCACATATTCGAATCAGAGGTGGGGATGTCGATCCACCTTCGCCCTCCCAGATCGTTTTGAAATAACACTGCCAAGATTCCTTTTGATCTCCATTGATAGTGACAACTTTGTTCTTTGTACTTACCATCTTCAACTTCTGATGCTTTGTTGAGACTAACATATCCCAATTATGAATAGTCAGTCTTCCTAGTATGATATTGTGTGGGGAAGGGAAGTCGACCACTATGAACCTTACCCGTTCTGATTTGAAAGGTTCCTTGGTTCCCAGCGTCAACCTGAGGTCGACATAACCCTTGGGAGGAGAGTGTTCTCCGTTGAACCCTATGAGGGTCGTTTTGCATGGTCTCAAATCTTCCCGATCCAGCTTCATCCTTTTGAAGGCGTCACAACTGATGATGTCTGCTGAACTCCCTATATCCACGAAAATCCTTTCTACCCGGTAGTTCACCAGGGTTCCTATGACTACCAAACCATCCTGATGGCCTGGAACCATGTCCTTCAAATCTTCCTTTGTAAAAAGTAATGGGGGAGGTGCCGGCTTGCTGAGATCTTCTTTAAATTTTGGGAGGTCCCGTATAGAAAGGACTTCTCTCAAGTATTTCTTGCGTTGGCTTGCCGTATCTCCGCCTCCACCCATGGCTCCACTGATCACATTGCAGTTGAACTCGGCTTCCGGAAATTCATCATCATCACTAACTGGTTTTCGCCGCTTATCTTCTCTCTTACGATCGGGGGCCGGGCTAGTGCTCCGGCCTCCTTGTTTGCGTTTGTTGTTCTTTCGTCCTTCAGTTTTAATTACATATTGGCGCAGTTTGCCATCTATGACGAATTTCTCGATGGCATCACGGAGTTCATAACATTGATCCGTGGTATGCCCTGGTCCGTCATGAAAAGCACAAAATTTAGACTGGTCCGTATTAGCTCGGTTGCGAGGAGGCCTCGGTCTTTCAACTTTTTTCATCTCGGTCAGCGCTACCTCTCTCCAGACCTGAGAATGTGAGACGTTTAAAGGAGTGTATCTGTCATACTTCGCTTTCCCTTCAAACCTTTCACCCCGAGATCTACTGTCCGGGTTCCTTCTTCAGGAATCTTCCTTTCGATTTTCAGGTTGCCCTTTACCTCTTGGGGGTGAGTTCCTCCTTCTCTCGTTTCCGATCGCATTGGCTATTTCCATATGTTCCACCTCTAAGTATTGCTTTGAACGAGTATTGAACTCAGTGAGAGTTTCAACCCGGTTTTTGAAGATTGACTTTGCCAACCGAGATGACGGATCTAAGCCATCGATGAGGTAGTGCATGTGTACACTTTCTAGGAGTGAACGTACTTGCAAGGTCACGTCCTTGAATCTATCTAGGTACTTTTGGAGTGCCTCACCATGCTGCTGCTTAATCTTGTTGAGAGCGAATTGGGACTTCGGCTGCTTCTTACTAGTCGCAAAGTTCAACTCAAACTTACGTCCGAGGTCTTCAAAGTTTTGGGCAGAGGCAAGACGCACATGTTCATCCTTACCTGGTGAAGTATGAAAAGCACATTAAAGGAGTCATTTCCAGGAAAAAAACATATGAGAATTCCCTTCTTTCTCATGCAAAGCTGCAGGAACTTACAGAGGCTTCCAGGGGTGCTGTTGAGCATGTCTTGTGGCATGAATGGTGTCAATTTTATGGTTATTACTTATTATCTGGCTTTGTTTAGTTATTTAACCGTACGTGAATAGCCAAAACTTCTTCGGGAGCAACTACAGTATAACTCGTCTTTTTTGACGGCAAAAGGGTATATAACCATTAACCAATCCCAGGGTTCAAAAGGCTATAACTGGTCAGCGATGAAGAAGCATTTGACATACTCTGATCCACCAGTTCTAGAAGCTTCCCATTTTGAGCGCAATGGCGTGCCCAGTAAATTAGATTCCCTCGCTGAATCTCTGACAATGGTGAAGCTATCTCCACCTCAATCGGCCGTTTTCCTGAAACTATCACAAGCAATAGAACCCCAAAACTGTACACATCGCATTTCTCTGTCATCTCCGCCGCCATGGGCCGTACTGGAGCTACGTAACAAACCGTTCCTTTCGGACTTGGAGTACTACCGATTCCACCACTCTTCGGAATTTGAATTTCTCCTACATTCTCGCTAATTCCATCAAACCACCAATCGAGTACTCTTAGTACCTTTCTTCTTAATTTCTATGTCAAATGCTTCTTCATCGCTAACCAAATCCAGATCTGAGAGCTGGGGGGTTTTTTTTTTAATTAGGGGCATTTTAGTATTTCTTAAAAATAGTGTCGGCCCACCCCAAAAGTAACACCGTTAAGCTAGATTTTAATGGTGGCGTGACTTTTGCTCCTAAATTGCAACCACATGTGTATTTTTGCACCAAAAAAAAAATGGTGTTGGGTGCTCCTGAAGATAAAACACATGTATATTTTTACACCTTTACCCTTAGAAATAAATATAAAGGACTAAGACCCACAAAAACTGAAGACCAATATAACTCTCATCATTCCAGTGTGTGGTTGTCATATTCAAAGGACAAGACCCACAAAAACCCAAGACCAATAAACAATCAAAAAATAAGAATTCGCCCCAGTCAAGCAAGCTTACCAAGGTCAAGCACGAATAGAGCGAGTGAAGAGCAAAGGAAGAAAGTGCTGGGCGAGACACTTCTGAACTTGTGAGGAAGAAGCGTCTGCATCTGACCTTCATTCTATTTTCATGGAGAGCATTGATGGGAATATCACAAAATTGATGGGGGTAATTTAGTTAGGATATTTGGCTTCCCTCTAAAAAAAACCATAATTTGGAGGGAACCAAAATAATGGGAGGGAAGGGAAAAGCAAATTTTGGCTTCCCTCCCTTCCAAAATCTCAAACCAAGCAAGGGGAGGGGAGCATCTCACCTCCCCTCAAACCAAACACAACCTTAATGGGGTGATCACCATGACAAGGTTAAACAGTAAGCATTCAAAAATCTAATCTAATTAGTTAAAATGCTGCGAAGCTAAAATCACTGACACAAGTATGTACGGTAAAATAAACTAATAAAATCATTTACATTTAACAATGATGTATGCATTCATGAACTATTTCATAGGACTTGGCATCCCATCATCCTTCAAAATTGAATCTCCTACTAAAGCACAAGCCAAAAAAAAAGGGCACTATAATTATGATGAAAAAGTATATAATTAATCCCAGCTTCTCACCAACAGCAAGTTAGATGGTAAGCATCTGTACATAATGATATCCTCTCCACAATTATAGGTTAGTACATGGTGAACACATAATCAGCTTCATCTTACATTAAGAATGCAACAACACCATAGGTTGTGTGCTGGTAGTGATAAATTTGAGACGAACTATTCCTGATCAAATTCTAAGGGGATCACCATGCATATATGGTCAAGGGGATAATTCAATGGGATGTGGAGAACAATCTCTTTGGGCTCGCGCAGGGAATAGGGACCTCAGCCTTCTTAAAAGTAACCATGCATCACATGGTGGACAACCTTCGCTCATCTCTATGGCCATTGGAAGAGAAGACTTTGCATTAAACTCCACAAGCATCATTCCCTAAATTCAAAATACAAGGAGACCATGAATAAAGTCATAAACGGACTGGGAAAGTGATCGGGCCATCCTAGCTGGACAGACTTATAAGAGGAAAAGTAAAGATGCAGGAAAAGAGAAAGCCACTTATGCTGGTCAGAATGTTGACCTTTAGAGTCCTATTGATTTGGAGAAAATATATAGAACTAGGCTGTTATAGGGTGGATGAGGCAGGGATGGGGGTTATGTTGGGGATTGTGGGAGTTGCTTTTTGGCTCTCATTTAGCTATTGCTGTGAGCTGGGAGAGAGGACTAGTTTTGTTCTTCATCATTATCTTTCTTAGTGAACTTCAATGTTAGTGAGAGTGATTGTGTTATCTTGTATCCTTTGTGTGTGTTATCCGTGTGATATCTCGTGTTGTAACCTTGTGTTCTTGAGGAGGGTGTGTTTTGTGTATTAATATCAATTTAGACTTCAGAGTGAGGTGAGGAGAGTCTGGCCTCTCGGAAGCAAGTTGGGGGTGGAGAAAGATATCTTTCTTCATCATTTTATCAATTCTTACTTAGTGAACTTCAATGTTAGTGATAGTGATTGTGCTTTCTAGTATCCTTTGTGTTGTCGGTGTGTCTCGTGTTATAACCTTTTGTTCTTGAAGAGGGTATGTTTTGTGTATTAATATCAATTTACTATTGTTTTATCTACTGTTCTTCCTTGGGCTCTATCAGAAAAAATGACCGAGCAAATCTTCAGACAAGATAAGTCATATCACCTCAAAGTTAGCTAAGTAATATTGAAATTTTCGCATAGTCTCCTTCATTTCTTGTACTATTTTCTTGTCTTCAGAAGAAAGAGCAACAGTGACCTCCTCCGGAGAATAGCCAATCCCTTTTTGAACAATCTAAAAACAAAAATAAATGATCAAATTATTACCATGACAAAGGTAAAGACAATATCATAAAAGAATAAATAATTGAGAAGACTCACATTATGATCTATAAGGATCTCAGAAATAAGGCTCCCATCATCAATATATGCCTGAAGATCATACGTTTTCCTCCTTTTATACTGGAATCCCTTTACACCAGTCAAAAAGCCCTACGAAAAAGGTGTTTAAAATAAAATATAGTAAAATCTTGGATAACATTCATTTATTAAGAAACTTGCTCTACAGAAAATTCATCCAAGAAAGAACATTATACCTTAATTTTTCCCTGAACAAAAGGAGCTTTCTCCTTTATTGTCTCCCACTTGGCTGACAAACTAGCCAAGTACGTGAAAGGAATTTCCTGATCTCCAGACAGCATCAGCGGGTGATCAGCTGTCTCAACCATATCGACATCATTTGCCTCAACCATAAGGATATCATCAATATTAGATATCTTGGACGAGGCTCCGCCAAGAGCTTCCTCTGTGATTATAGGAATTCTATCCCTGTTTCTCTCCTCAGCATTTTGAGCAATAAAAGAGCATAGGGTAGCCACAGAATTCTGTCTTCTTATATGAATGGCATCATTATTATGTTCCTCCACGACATTTGAAACTGCATGAGAAGATACGTTGCCTGCGGCATTTGCCCCAGTTGTATTAACAGTACTTATATTCATTTCTTTCGTCAAAGCAATGGTAGAAGAGAGTTGCGTAGAATCTGCACGTGTATCCACATGCATGGCTTCTGCAGTTGAAACCATGTCAGGTACTAAATTGGAAGCAGCCTTTCGAGCACTAATAGTTGGAGTATCTTTGGCTGTTAAGCTGTTAGCAGCACTAGACATTCTCAGGCTAGCATCTATTGTTTCACAAGCATGGAAAATGTATCAGATGACAAAAAATTTCAATAATACAAACAAAAAGCTCAGTTGTTTGTAAAACCACAACATACGCTGATTGTTTGTCTGAATAGGAGTAGTTTGCGCAGTAGAATTAGTGCGTGTGATATCATCAGCTCCCCTTGAAGGCCATGCAGCAAGAGTTGCTCTAGCTGCCAAGGGAGGAAGCACTCCATTCTTAGTTCTGCATTTCAGGATCATAGAGATAGTTAAATCAACTACAAAATTTAGATTTGAGAAAACCCTTTGAATCCCATAATAATCATGGCCATCGGACCTATCAACAACAATTACTAACATAAAGATCAACACAATTAAAGGATGCTAGAGCGATGGATCTGCAAGTTTTTAGATGAGTCTTAATGTTAAAGTAAATTCACATGTTAAAATTGTCCAGCAATTGTCTACGCTAAACATAGCGTTAATAACATGAAAGATTCCAGTTTACACTAGTAGGGCAGCATTCATTTTTATTATGTAACTTTATGCTGCATACCTTTGTCTAAATCATTTGATATAACATATTTTACCTTTTCCCACGAGGAGGCTTGTTCAGTTCATCAACAAGACACTTTCGAGCTGCATCCAGCTGCTCAACCAATCCCCCCAAGATTTCTATGGTTTCAGGGACCAGCATTAGAAGTCCATGGCGTATGTGAACATTACAGATGGCAACCTGAGTATGATAAAGATCCCTCAGCGTCACCCTTACTAGCAAGGAAAAAGAAGCAATTAAATCCTCCGTGTTTTATAAATGACATAGGAATTGACAAAGTAATGGTAAAGACACAAAAGAGAGAGAACTAAGAATGAACCACTGAACCACAACCAATTTAAACCAGCCAATATTACATTTAAAAAAAAAACAAAAGAATAATGACAGTCGCATATATGATGGATAAGCATTACTTTGAGTTTGGTTTGAACAGTTACAACATGAAAATGCCTCCAGCTAAATTATGACAGCCATGCATATTGTGCTATGCAATAGTTGAACCTTAACATTCTCAACCTCAGTAAGTAAGCCTCACTCAAGGAGGATTCAGAAAATTCCTTTTCCTCTTGCATGGACGACAAGTCTATGTACTCAAATTAGAAAAGAAGCGTGTCACCAAACAAAACAAAACCTTTAAACCGGCAGGAGCACAGACTTCTAGAGCTTGAATGGGTCTGTATTCCATTCCAAAAACCCTCTGAATACCATCAGTCATAGACAACTTCAAGCACCTTTTAAGTCCAGGGGGTGCTTGTTGATATCTTCCTCGCAGCGGACAGCTAATATTAATTATTTCATCAACCTACCAAATGAATTAGCATGTAAGTATACCGTTTACACATCCGAGTTTGATAGATATCATCAGAAAATAGATAAAGTCATTAGTGAGTGCTCTGGCAACCAACTAAACAAGAATACTTAAAACACCGTGCATCACTGCAAATTATAATTTGGATCACAGTCACCCATAATGCGGTGGAAGTTTTCACTTTTGAGAAAGATCGATCTCCTATGTAGGAATAAAAAATGAAAATTAAGACAGAAAATAACCAGGAAATCATGTTAGCTTCTACGCATTTGCGCCAGCATCAAACTTATAGTTACTTCACTTGAAACTACAACCTGATTTTTTTTTTTTTGGTCAAAGTAAAACTACAACCTGATAAGTAGTAGATACAATGGCAATATTAATTAAGAAATAATAAGTGAATAAACAGTACTTGAAACGCACATAGCATAGTTTTTTCCCTAATTTCGATGCAAATTGCAATAGTTTGGATGTTGATAAGCAATAAGCAATTGGTTCTGTTTTGTAAGAAATTAAAAATTGAAAAAGATGCCCCGCGATGACAAAGCCCCACCTGTAATACATAGGGACCAGGAAGATCAACCAGATGCATGGAATCCACATTTGCAGGAAGCACGCCGCTTCCACAGTAGTTCATATCAGAAAATAGGAATTGTTCAAAACACAATTTCGCCTTTGTAGTAACATCAAACCCAGGAAAGCCCCTAACAGAGCTCTCTAGTTCACGATTACAAGCATCAAGCCATTCTCGTCTCAAGCTCAACCCAAGGTGTCGAAGAGAATCGATAATGGGACAACCAGGATCGTCACTGGAATTTGAATGGGAAGATGGTGGGATCTCTTGAGGCCCGGGATTCTGATACCGCGGAGGAGACGTTGGCATGGGACCATCGGAAACGACGATGAAATCGTCGTCAGAAATTTCAAGAGGCTCTGCATTACTGCTCCGGGGCAAATCAGAGACAGTCTGTTGCTGTGTAGGTAAATCAATTTCTGTTTCAAGATGAGGCGGCGATGGCGCTAGTACGGCGTCATCTTCGTCGTCGTCAGAACCATCCAGCCGAAGTCGGCGTATCACCATTATTCTGCTTTTCGGAAATTTGCCTCCTCACTTTCCCTCCATTTTCACAAATAAAGAGGGAATCTTGGTTCTCAGTTCAAATGCGTGAAGCAGGGCAGGGCTTTTTATGTTTGTGTGATTTTTTTTTTTTTTGGTTTCAAAGGCTTGCGATTATTAGAGATTTTTGTTCAATAAGGTTGAACACTTTTCTCCAATAAAAGCCCATATGGGATCTGCATGCAACCCAATTTAAAAGTTGGGAAAGAAAAATCCGATGAACGAAAACCGAGGAAATAGTCAACACTGATAAGAAGCTTTAAAACGGATTAATATTTTTTTTTTTTTTGTATGTATATTGATTAAGTATCAATTTTTCTCGAAGACGCGCCTACGAGCAATTTTTTTTCCCGGGGTTTTTTGGCGGAGTAATGTTGCCCGAAGTCTCAAAACGTAAGATGTTGCCCTCCGTTAATCGCCCTACCATTGCTTTCGTGTCTTGAAAGCGAAAATTGATCTTAACCCTTTTTTCAAAAAAAAGTCAACCCAGTTTTATAATTAGGGTTAAGGAGCAATTTGGCCAACGAACGTTTACCTCATGAGCGCCCAACACAAATAACTTTTAAGTAGACCAAAATACCAAAAAACTTTTAAAAAGTGTAGTCGAAAAGTAGAGTAAAACTTTTTTTGTCTTTGGGTAAAAGTAAAACTTTTTTGTGTTGACTGCACATTTTTAAAAGTTTTTAGGTATTTTTGGTCTATTTAAAAGTTATTTGTGCTGAGCGCTTTTGAGGTAAAAGTTTGTTGGTCAAATTGCTCTTTAACCCTTTATAATTATAAAACCTAGCACTGCGTGAGTCTCCTGTGCTTCCATAGCAATAGTGATTTCCGACCATTTGTCGCCTAGAATGATGAATTCCTCCTCTATTCGGCTCCTTGCCTTGAAATTCAACCAACACAGGAATCATTTCACTAGCTATCATGTCGGGTACAAATCCTTAAACTCAAAGTTTTTCCTCTTCCATCAGTATTGCAATACCTTCAAAACTCCAGAAAATGACACCAAGATTCTTAGAAAACCAAATTATGGTTATAAACCATAAACTTCATAGGAAGAACTACTTCCAGTGGTTTTAAAGTGTACTGAGATATTTATGTGGCAAGAGAAAGGAGAAGTATATTAATGGAGAAGCTCCTCAACCAGCCCATGATGATCCATATTTCGACACTTGGTTCACTGAGAATAACCAAGTAATCAAGTTCACTAGGAATAACCAAGTTATCAATTGGTTGTATAACTCAAGATATCAGTGAAGGCTATCTTGTTGTGAATCGGAAAAAAAAATCTAGGATGCAGCCAATAAGACTTGTTTGAGGTTCATCGATGGAAAAATGTTGAGGATACTCAATTAAACAAGAAGATAGTGGAAGAAGGAAGGTTATATGACTTTCTCCTAGGCTTAAATGACTCTTTCTAGGAGATAAGGTGTAGAATTGTGGGATTGAAACCCTTACCACATCTATTTGATGTTGTCAACTTTGTACAATTCGAAGAGAGTAGAAAACTCCTGAATCAAAGTGGCCCAAGACAAATTAAGGACTCAGACCTTACTGTGAAGGAACCACAAGGTGAATGAAGGTTCAACAAGTGGTGGAATCATTGCAACAAGAAGGGTCATCCTAGAGAAGAATGTTTGAAGCTACATGGAAAGCCATTGAATAAGAATAAAAAATTCCAAGAGAGTCACATCACCACAACTAAACGAAAGGTAGAAGATGACAATTACCAAAGCAGGAAGAATTGTAGGTGCTTTGCAGGTACTTGAAAAACAAATTAAGCCAAACTCTGTGCCTAATATCAATCTTGTGCAATCATGTAATTCTATTATAACTCTCAATGATGTGATAACTAGAGAAGACATATGGATTGTTGACTCAGGAGCTATTGATTACATGACTCGTAATAAAACATCGTTTAAAACTCTTAAGTTATGTCATAAAACCTCAGAGTCAAAGTAGTTAATAACGTATTCACAAAAGTTGAGGGAATTGGCACAGTTACACTATCTAATTACTTGAGAATACACAATGTTATGTTTGTACCTATACTTACTTATAACCTAATATTTGTGAGCAATATTTGATGATGACTTATATATTTTTCAAGATTTAAACTCGAGGAAAAAGTATACTCTAGATTTGCTACATGAAACAAGAATTTAGATGCTCAACTTGAGGGAACACCAATGGAAAAAGGATGTCACCTAGAGATCAAGCTAGAGGGTGTTCCAGTTGACTCAGAAAGATATCGAAGACTTGTGGAAAAACTGATATACTTGACTCATTCTCATCCAGATATCACCTATGCAATTGGAATAGTGAGTCAGTTTATGCACTAGCCTCAAGAATAACACATGGAGATCGTAACAAGATTTTAAGCTACCTGTTCCGGTGTAGAACACAAATGTCCAGCCCAATAGGCTGGTGCTTTGATCTTGGATCGAATGACCCTGCCGGAGTATCTATGAGAAAGATATCCGGTAGGGTGGATGATCATCGTACACGAAAGTGCGAATATTCTTCGCCAATGGGGGGATGGGGAGAGTGTATAGTGGGGTTGTGCACAGTGATACTAAATGTAAATAGGTCTGAGTTAGAGCGTGTGCACCTTGTGGCTTGACCTTTGTATATATAGGGCGTGCCCTGGCATCGTAACCGCCTGATCTATCTAATCCATTATCCTCGATATGATAGATTGTCCTTGGATTATATGGTTATCTATATATTCTGTGTAGGTCTATTGGGCCGGTCGTCCCCATGTTGGGCCTTGGGTAGGTCCATAACAATTGCCCCCAGCCCGGTAGTTCAAGTTTTTGAGCTGCCGGGATGTAAATAGTTCCTCGGGTCGGTTTGCTCCTTGCTCCTTGGGCTGGGGGTGTTCTGTCAAGAACCCTGCCCGGCTCTTGGACCTGAGGTCCAAATTTTGATAAAGATTTGTCGGACCTTCTCAAAATAACCAAGATTCAAATATTTGTAGTATAGGAAACCTGGATCGTTTCTCTCAAGGAATTCACAGCGGGTCTAAAATCAACAGTAGACACGATAAAACAGTAACCAGAATGGGGGAGTTTTTCAATGTAATTAAAACGAAGCTAAGCTAGAACATAATATAAGAAAACGAGGTTTATCAAATAAACAAAAGATCAACCCAGGATTTCGAATTACACCACTTTCCTTCCTCAGACAAAAACAGATTTATAACTGAACTCGTGATCGACTGGACAAACCAAAATCTCTCGCATTTGTCTAGAAATTCCCTCAACCGAACAATCGTTCGAATTTGTTCGAATCAGTGGCGTATCATTGTACGATCGCACATTAATACTTTAACCTAGTTCGAACTACGTCCTTGGGAAATATCGATATGGGTTTTTAATCAAAAACCCAATCCAAATCCAGAAATCGAATCCGATTAAAGAATGTAGAAACGAGTTAGATGGTTACCGATTAAGCACGAGTCCTCTGGATAGTGGATTCCTTAATCCATGGGCCGATCAGAGAGGTTTAGCCAAGCATGGCTAGGCAAAAGACAAAAGAAAATATGAAGAGGAAAGTAAACATGATGAACAACTCAGAGAAAATAGAAAGCTTCTGATTTAATCCGAAAATCATAAAAGACGTAATGTAGAATGTCTTAGCGGCCGCCAACTCAGTTAAACTAAAAGGGAATGACGGCTAGGGGTTTTTTTTTTTTAAAAGCTAGGGTTACAAAATAGGCCCAATATTAGAAGCCTCTAATAATAATTGGTCATTTATTAGAAAATTCGAGCCTAATAAAAATCCAGAAAAACGTGTATGTCTTTAGCTCCGATTTCGTCCATCTTCTTGTCCGAATCAGCCTTTTGAGTCTTCATAACAATTGTAGCTCTCGGAATCATCTAAAAAAGGAAAGAAGAATCAAGCTAATCGGATATCTAGATCAAAAGTTATGGTGAAATTACTAAATCACTATAAATCTGGAATTAAATTAAAAAAATGAATTAAATCCAATTAAAAGCCCAATTAAGTAATAAAACCCATTATTTATTAAGTAAACATTCCTAAATTATTAACCAAGAGATACAAATAAGTGAAATAATATTCAATTATCAAATTCCTCACACTTATCCTTTTGCACTCCTGGGCAAAATTAAAAGAAAAAGAGCAAAAGAAAAACTTATTCTTTTCAACAATTGCCAAAACTTCAAGATTTGAATAAAGATCACAAAGCTTTTCAAGATCAACCAATCAAGACTGAATTTCTTTAATCTCAAATTATAAAGCATGGCAATCTCAATCAATGATGCTAACTACACAAGATGGTCTCTCATAGATACCCTCAATCAATCTCTCAAGTGTATAGGGTAAATTAATGTATTGCTCAAATTCTACTCAAGAAGATTGTCCTACCATAGGCTTGCTCAATTTCTACTTCTCCACTACTTATAAAACATACATACAAAAATCAAGAGAGCTTGTCATTGAAGGTTGTAATGAGGTTAGGTAAAGGTGTGAATAAGTATGGATATGATAGGCTAAGCACCCAAGAAATTCAAAGAACATTAGTTAATAATAGCATATCACCTCAATATCATTTTCTTTTTATTTCTCCTTCTTTGCATTGCTTCCTCTCTCTCTCTCTCTCTCTCTCTCTCTCTCTCTTTTTAACTATTTTTTTGTACTTTTTTTTCTTTTTAGAATCACAATGACCAACATCAATGCCAAATGATGAATGGCATAAAATTAAAATCAAATACTCCCCCCCCCACACACTTAAAATGTTGTACACCTAGACAACCCCCACACTTAAAACAAAAACTAAGGTGAAACCAATGCTCAGTAAATTTCCAAGGTACGGGATAAAATGGTTTTACACTTGGCTTGTAATGTGGCTAAGAAAAGAATGAGTCAAAAAGGCACAAAGGGGCTGACAAAGGATAGATAATGGAAAGGAAAATCTATTTGGCCAAATGGGGAAAAAGAAAGAAAGAAAACAAGTCTCCATCATATTAATGCATGTAAGTGAAAAATTAGTTTCAAAAAGAAAAGGAGCAAGTTCTAGAGAACAAAAATCATGAGCAGTGTCACACAAGAAAGAAAGAATGGTAAAAGATGAAGTCCATTCATGCAGCCCAAAATCTCACAAAGGTCAATACCAAATCATGCGCTAGCATCCCAAAATTAACTACCAAGAAATATAATCCAAGAGTCTAGAAATTTAGCCCAAATGTAAGGATCCATCAAAACCAAGATGTCAAAGTTCACAAGATGTAAAGCAATCATAGAAAGAAAGTGTGGTGTTCTAATATATTTTTTTAATTTTAGAAAATAAAAACAAAGTGGGAAAATGGAGGAAATAAAAGAAAAAGAGAAGAGAGGAAGAAGAAGAATACTCCCCAAGGGTCTTAGGAGGAGAGGCGATTCCCGAGGCTCTTATGGAGGATAGGTGGCATCAGTGAGGAGAATCTCTGCGTCCATAGGTTGTTGCTGGAATCCCTCATGAAACTGCTTGAGTCGATGTCCATTAACCTTGAAAGTTCTTCCCGTGGGTGGATCACACAACTCAACAAAGACCAAAAGGGAAGATGTTAGTAATTACGAAAGGGCCATCCCATCTAGAACGAAGCTTACCAGCATAAACTTGAGACGGGAATTGAACAAAAGAACTTTCTAGCCCACGAAAATTCTTTTCTCGGATATGCTTATCATGGAATGCCTTTGTCTTTTCTTTATACAGCCGCGAACTCTCATAAGCATCTAATCTAAGCTTATCTAACTCTTGCAATTGCAACTTCCACTACATTCCAGACTGAGCCAAATCCATGTTGCACTGCTTAATAGCCCAATAGGCTTGATGCTCTAACTCAACTGGTAGATGACACGCCTTACCAAAGACAAGCCAATAGGGGGACATCCCAATCGGAGTCTTGTAGGCGGTCCGATATGCCCACAAAGCATCATCAAGTCGCTTACTCCAATCCTTTCTGGTAGAGTTAACAGTCTTCTGGAGGATTTGCTTGATCTCTCTATTCGAGGCTTCAGCTTGACCATTGGTCTGAGGGTGGTATGCTTTGTGGAGACCTTGTGAAGCACTCCATACTTACGTAATAAAGCATTCATGCTTCGATTACAAAAGTGAGAACCCCGGTCACCGATGATAGCTCTAGGAATACCAAACCTACAGAAAATGTTAGACCTAACAAAATCCACCACCACAGAAGAATCATTAGTCCGGGTGGCTTTCGCCTCAACCGATTTTGAAACGTAATACACAGCTAGCAATATGTAAGTAAAACCATATGAAGCAGGAAATAGACCCATGAAATCAATACTCCAGACATCAAACATCTCACAAAATAGTATAGGGTTCTGGGGCATCTCATGCCTACGAGAAATACTCCCTGCTCTCTGACAGTTATTGCATGACTTACGAAACAAATGACAATCATGAAATAGGGAAGGCCAATACAATCCACAGTCTAACACTTTCCTAGCAGTTCTTTGTGGTCCAAAGTGACCACCACCAGTAGAAGCATGACGAAAGTGCAATATGGAATCAAACTCATGATCAGGCAGACATCTCCTAATTACTTGGTCACTACAAAATCTCCACAAATAAGGGTCATCCCAAACATAATATTTAGATTCACTTTTCAATTCAGGGTTTAGGCCTTAGTGGAATCGTAGGTAAAGCACCAAAGAACCAAGTAATTAACTAAATCCGCATACCATGGAATCTTACCTTTTAGCATGTAGAAGTTGCTCGTCAGGAAAATCATCACGAATGGAGGAGGGATTGAAGGAGAATGAGTGATGCGACTCAAGTGATCAGCTACCAAGTTCTGTGCTCCACTTCTATCTCGAATCTCAACATCAAATTCTTGGAGCAATAACATCCACTGAATGAGTCTAGGCTTAGCATCTGCCTTTTTCAAAAGAAACTTCAAAGCAGCATGGTCAAAGAAAACAATTACTCTACTAGCTAGCAGATATGACCTAAACTTATCAAAGGCAAACACTATAGCCAACAATTATTTTTCAGTGGTGGTGTAATTAGACTGGGTAGAATCCAAAGTCTTAGACGCATAGGCAATGACATGAGAGGCTCTGTCAACCCGCTGAGCTAAGATGACGCCAACAACATAGTTAGAGGCATCACACATAAGCTCAAATGGAAGAAGCCAATCGGGAGGTTGGATCACTGGGGTCGTGGTCAGGCACCGCTTCAAAAGATCAAAGGCGGACTTGCAATTATCATCAATCACAAACTCCATGTCCTTATGCGAAGGTTGGACAAAGGTAGGGCAATCTGACTAAAATTGGATGAAGCGCCGTAGAGAAACCCGCATGACCAAGAAAAGAACGAACTTCCCGCATGTGTGGGGTAGGGTAAAGCAATAATAACATCAATCTTAGCGGGATCTACTTTAATACCCTTACTAGACACTACATGTCCTAAAACTATGCCGACTCAACCATAAAGTGACACTTTTCAAAATTTAACACAAGATTAGATTCTATGCATTTATTCAAGACTCTAGACAAATTATCCAGACATGCATCAAAATTAGACCCATATACAGTGAAATCATCCATAAAACCTCCATGCAATCCTCTAGAAACTTAGAGAAGATACTTACCATACAACGCTGGAAGGTTCCAGGGGCATTGCAGAGGCCAAAGGGCATCCTCCGGTAGGCATAAGTGCCAAAGGGACACGTGAATGTCGTCTTCTCCTGATCCTCAGGAGCAATATGGATCTGGAAATAGCCCGAGTAGCCATCTAGAAAGCAGTAGTGAGACTTACCAGCCAACCGTTCCAACATCTGATCAATGAAAGGAAGAGGATAGTGATCCTTGCGGGTAGCTTGGTTGAGTCTCCGGTAGTCAATGCATACTCTCCAGCTGTTCTGAACTCTTGTAGGGATAAGCTCATTCTTTTGATTAGCTACCACAGTCACTCCAAATTTCTTAGGAACCACCTGGACTGGGCTAACCCATCGGCTATCGGAAATGGGATAAATAATACCAGCTTGTAGAAGCTTAGTCACCTATTTCTTCACCACATCTAGAATAAGTAGGTTCAAGCGTCTTTGGGGTTGTCTCACTGGCTTAGCATCCTCTTCCAAAAAATCCGATACATGCATGGAAGGGCTAATACCAACAATATCAGCTAATGTCCATCTAATCACCTTCAACAAGCTTAACAGCTTCTCTTCTTGATCAGGTAGAAGGTTGTTGGCCACAATGACTGGCAGCTGCTCATTCACCTCTAGAAAGGCATATTTCAAATGATCCGAAAGGGATTTCAACTCTAACCGAGGTGGCTACTCAGTGGATGGAAGCAACTTAGTTGGTTGCGTACCTGCAATACTTGAAATCACATGCACCGAAATAGAAGCGGTAACCGTGTCTAGGCGTACTCAATGTTAGTGTCGAATTCACTTCATATTCGAATGGACATCGAATCGAAGTGACATCGAATTAGAATTTAGCTCAAATTCACAATTCCAATCGGAATCCTCAATAAATACGTAACCATCAATCAAGTCGGAATCACCATATAATGCATCATTAATTTCAAGTGCAAATAGGGCACCACTCATTCTCTAACAACCACAAACACCCGAGTCACACATAGATGCAAAATTAGGATAATTAGCATACCATTCAACAAGCACATCATCTACAGCATCATCAATCACATCAATGCACAAAATTGAATGCTCTTCCCTAGGATGTCTCATGGCATCAAAAATGTTGAAATTAACAAGAATATCACCAAATTCCATGGAAAGAGTACCCGAATGCACATCTATCTTAGTCTTGGTGTTTTCATGAAAGGTCTCCCTAGAATGATTGGGGACCTATTATTAGGAGATTCATCCTCCATGTCTAAAATGTAAAAGTCGGCGGGGAATAACAATTCATTTACTTTGACTAAAACATCTTCAATCAAACCAAATAGGATGAGCATTACTCCTATTAGCTAGTGGACAATAACACCGTGGGACGTAAAGGACCAAGACCAAGAGATTTATAAACAGATGCAGGCATGACATTAATGGAAGCGCCTAAATCTAGCATGCAATCATCAAATCTATAATTCCCAATAATGCAAGGAATAGAAAACTTACCTGGATTCTTGCACTTACGAGGCATAGTGGGTTGGATGAGTGCTGAGACATTCTGGTTTAAGCTCACTCGTGAAGTCCCTTCAGTCGCCTCTTGTTCATACACAGTTCTTTAAGAAACTTGGCATATTTAGGAACTTGCTTGATTGCATCTAAGAGAGGAATGTTGATCTCAACTTTCCTGAATGTCTCAAGAATGTCTTGCTCTTTTGTATTCTCTGCCAACCTCTTGGATTTAGTGGCTCTCTGAGGGAAGGGAAGAGGAATGGGAATGTCAGGTTCCTCTTCGCTTTGCTTCACTGTCTCTTTGTTTTTAGAGTCAATCTTCTCAACATTTGACTCTTTTTCTGATGTGGATTCAGTCACATTTGCAGCTTGTTTAGGCTCCTCTAATTGCTTGCCATAATGTAGGGAGATAACACTCATATTCCCCTTAGGATTGTGAATTGTTTGTAAAGGAAGAGTGTTGGATCCTTGAGGTTGGAGCTGGTTCAATGATGTTGCCAATTGGCCAATCTGAGTTTGCAAATTCTGAATGGAAGTTTTAGTTTGCTGTTGGAACTGCATAGTGTTCGTGGCAAATTGCTTCATCATATCCTCCAATGAGGAACCACTACTACTAGGCCGTCGCGCGCTTTGTGGAGGTGCACACATGGTGACAAATGAGGTGCGTCTTTGGTAAAGGAAGTGCATATTCTTTGCTGAAAATTATGAGGTCTCGTCTTGTCTTTGTTGATAATTTCAATGCAACGATCATCAAGTTACTTTGGTTTTGATTCGGTTCCAACGGAAATTGGGGTGATTTCTCCACCGGATTGTAAGTATTAGAAAATGCACTATTTTGCTTTGGTATTGTGGCTTTCCCGGAAAAACACCCACTGTAGCTACCGACTGATCTTGATAAGCGGGATCATGCAAGGTAAGGCAAGAGTCGGAGAATGATAAGGGTCGAACAGTACCCACACACGAGTATCCAATCTGGAGGAGGAAAGACCGTATGCATCGTGTCACTTAACCGCCTCACTAGAGAGGTCGATCATCAAGTCTATTCTCTAATATTTGAGAATTGTAATCGACCGGAGGTGCTTGAATCGTAAACAAAGCAGCAGATTATTCGCTGCGGTGCCAAACTGCGAGAATTAGCAAACCATAGTGAATATCAACTCTCGGGCATCTTCAGGTGTCTTGCTGTCTAAGGCCCCACCACTTGATGCATCCACAAAACTTCTGTCTAATGGCAATAAACCCTCATAGAAGTATGTAATCAGTAATTGTTCAGAGATTTGGTGGTGTGGACAGCTGGCACATAATCGCTTGAACCTCTCCCAATACTCATACATGTTCTCTCCATTGATTTGTTTTATGATGCTGATCTCTTTTCGAATAGCAGTAGCTCTTGAGGCAGGGAAGAACCTCTCTAGGAATAACCTCTGCATATCAGCCCAGCTTCCAACAGATGATGGTTGCAAATAATATAGCCAATCCTTAACTACACCATCGATAGAGAATGGGAAAGCTCTCAACTTTATGTGGTCCTCATCAATTGCTTAAGGTTTCATCGTGTTGCAGACCACGTGGAACTCTTTCAGATGCTTATGCGGACATTCACCTGCAAGACCATGAAACTTTGGCAACAAATGGATAAGACCAGATGTAAGTTCAAAATTAGCATTAGTAGCTAATTCGGGATATTGGATGCACAGGTTGATAATTAACATCGGGTGCGGCCAATTCCTTCAAAGTAGGACGAATTTCTTGTTACCGCATAATTTCGAGTTAGCAAAAGTGCTACTAGAATCGAGTAAACAGCAATATCGAACAAGAACTATCAACGAAATATCGATCAAGTTCGGTATGCTCAAAATGTTTAAAATCGAGAATTAAATTACGTAGTAGTCCTACGACTCAACCTAACAACTCTTCTAGCAAAGAAGAATTGTTCTTTCAATTTCGTGGATCAAATTCTAATAAGTCTTTTGGATCAGTAGTACTCCTAGTACTCATATAGCATAGGCACACAGACTTTGTAGACACACAAAAAGACTCAAAAACAAAAACAAAAACAAAATGTTAGAAATTGACCAAGACAAGTCCAAAAACACATCAAATGATTTTTAAATTTTTTGGGACTTCCGCAGGACAACTTCCTCGACTATTCTAGAACCTAAAAATCAAATAAAAAAATTTAAAAAAAAAAATTGAAAAAGTGGTCTAAACGATAGAATTTAGCCAAAAAAAGATCGACCTCACTCCCTAAAGGGAGTGATTATTGCTCAGAATGACTAATTCCTTTGAGATTGGTGCGACCACTAACTGTAAAAATTTATGTCCTTTGAAGGAACAGCCACTAACAGTTGAAAAAACTGTGGGAAAAATTTAAAATAATAATAATAATAAATAAATAATAAAAAATAAATAAATAAATTAATTAATTAAAAAAATAAATAAAAATAAATTAGGGACTCGGAATATTTAATGAAGGAGAAATGAGGTCATGATGAGAGAGAAATGGATATCGTGAAGTAGCAATCTCGAATGGAAACTACTCTATTGTCGTAATAAGATCGATGCAAATTCCCCGGCAACGGCACCAAATTTTGATAAAGATTTGTCGGACCTTCTCAAAATAACCAAGATTCAAATATTTGTAGTATAGGAAACCTGGATCGTTTCTCTCAAGGAATTCACAAATGGGTCTAAAATCAACATGAGACACGATAAAAAAAAGAACTTAATGGGGAGTTTTTCAATGTAATTAAAACAAAGCAAAGCTAGAACAGAATATAAGAAAACAAGGTTTATCAAATAAACAAAAGATCAACCCAGGATTTCGAATTATACCACTTTCCTTCCTCGGAAAAAACAGATTTATAACTGAACTCGTGATCGACTCTAGAAAAACCAAAATCTCTGCATTTGTCTAGAAATTCCCTCAACTGAACAATCGTTCAGAATTTGTTCGAATCAGTGGCGTATCATTGTACGATCGCACATTAATACTTTAACCTAGTTCGAACTACGTCCTTGGGAAATATCGATATGGGTTTTTAATCAAAACCCAATCCAAATCCGAAATCGAATCCGATTAAAGAATGTAGAAACGAGTTAGATGGTTACCGATTAAGCACGAGTCCTCTGGATAGTGGATTCCTTAATCCATGGGCCGATCAGAGAGGTTTAGCCAAGCATGGCTAGGCAAAAGACAAAAGAAAATATGAAGAGGAAAGTAAACATGATGAACAACTCGGAGAAAATAGAAAGCTTGACGATTTAATCCGAAAATCATAAAAGACGTAATGTAGAATGTCTTAGCGCGCCAACTCGGTTAAACTAAAAGGGAATGACGGCTAGGGGTTTTTTTTTTTTAAAAGCTAGGGTTACAAAATAGGCCCAATATTAGAAGCCTCTAATAATAATTGGTCATTTATTAGAAAATTCGAGCCTAATAAAAATCCAGAAAAACGTGTATGTCTTTAGCTCCGATTTCGTCCATCTTCTTGTCCGAATCAGCCTTTTGAGTCTTCATAACAATTGTAGCTCTCGGAATCATCTAAAAAAGGAAAGAAGAATCAAGCTAATCGGATATCTAGATCAAAAGTTATGGTGAAATTACTAAATCACTATAAATCTGGAATTAAATTAAAAAAATGAATTAAATCCAATTAAAAGCCCAATTAAGTAATAAAACCCATTATTTATTAAGTAAAAATTCCTAAATTATTAACCAAGAGATACAAATAAGTGAAATAATATTCAATTATCGCCTCTCGAGGGTCCGCTCCTACGTCTGAGTAATTTGGACGCCTGAGGTGGCGCCAGGTGGATTGCTTGGTTTCGAGGTCAAGACCCTTCCGCATTCGCCATCATGGTCTCCTGACACCTGACCTCCCTGGATTGGTGAGGGTCTTCAACCGTCATTCCATGCCGCCTCCGAAGTTCGTGCGCCTTTAATGCCCCCACTATCTGTCTTACGTCACTCTTACTTTTACGGGTGAATTGTTCGGTTTACCCTTATTTCCCTGGCGCCCCTTCGTATCTCGTATCTCCTAACCTCTTCTATTTCTTTTTCCTTCACTTTCACCTCAAAGGCTTTCTCTGGTTTTCATCAGAGGTCCCCGAATCCTTCACTTCATCTTTCCTCGTCTCTTCATCTCAATCGGTACGTCCTTTCGCCCTTTCTTACTATTTTTCTTTTGTCTTACTTCCTGCATTTTGGTTTACGTATTTCGTTAGGAGGATTTCATGTATTGAGAGAAGGCTGGGATGAGTGTTTTTCTTGACTGAGTTCTAGCTGAGGTTTCTGGGTAGATTCTGAATACTGAACTTTTCCTTTTAGTTGTATGTCCTTGCTTTTGGGGGGATTTCCTCCATTTTCATTATTGGTCCTTTTCTGCCTCTCTAGGTTGCTTATTTTGGTGCTCATGGGTAGAACTAACCGTCCTCCTTCATCGAGTTAGGATTTAACCCCAGAAGAGGAGGAAGCACTTCGTGCACGTTATCCTTGTACTAGTCATTGGCTGCTCGGTACTCCTTTATCTGAGGAGCAGAGGTTGGCCTCCTTCCTAAGGGGTGGATCGGGTAGGAGGACCATTGGAGCCTCTCGTCCCATACTTACTCGGTCTCATAGCGCTGGTTCCAGTGTTAGGGCTCTCCCCGAGAGTCGGGATGAGATAGGGCCATGCCCAAGTCTGACTATCAACTCCTGTGAAGTCCCCTGTCAACCTAGGTCAGAACCCGTCCCGGAGGGGTATCGTGGCCCTTGTTGGGATTGTCTAGTGGAAAGTTAGTATCATATATCGAATGGCGAGGATTCCCGGGCCGACGCTATTTTAGGTTCCTATCGTCATAGGTCATCTTATGACCTTACCCCGGCCTCTGAGAGTCCTTATCCCCCAAATCCGCCAACATTTTCTTCACAAGTAGCTATTACGCTTATGTCAGTATTCCCGCACTTGCTGATTTTAGTATTTTTGTTTTATGTTTTAGGTAAATGGAGTCCTGTTCTTCCCTTGTTAGTGCCCGTTCTGACGCCAGGGCTTTGGACTCCTCCAGTCCTCCGACAGTTTTGCTGGAGCAGTTCCCCTGGGTAACACATGACGTGTTGAGGACCCGTTCTTTGGTGACCGAGGCCGACATACGTCGAATGAAGCTGGCGGAATTGGGAGGCTGTTTCATTAGTTCTCCTACTGGCGAGGAGCCCATATATTCCTCAAGGACGGAGGGACTTACTAATTTCTTTTTCTTCTACAGGGCCTACCTGACCCGGCTCGGTATTCGCTTCCCGTTTACTCAGTTCCAAATGTCTTGCTTAAATCATCTATCTAGCTCCCTCACAGCTTCATCCAAACGGGTGGGCCTATCTGGTGGCCTTTGAGCGCCTGTGTAGTTCTTTCTCGGCCCCTATTCCCTGTAAGGCTACCTTATTCTTCTTCTTCTTTTTCCCTTTTACCCCTCGCTCTGGAAAAGAACCGGAGAAATTAAAGGGGCTTACTTCCCTCCGGGACGATCCAGATCGAAAGCTTCTTATCGCCTTTTCTGACTCATTCAAACACTTTAAGAATAGCTATTTTAAAGTAGTCGCTAAGCCCGGCCAACAGCCCTGGTTTTTGCAAAGGGCCGAGGCCCAAAATGTGGAGTGGAGGTTCCCCCTCTATTGGACGTACGATCACCACAAATTGGCGTCCACTTCCTATCAAGTTGAGTTTGACGATCTCCCGGCCGAGGAGGTTCTGTCGATAGACGGCCTAGTGTCTTATTCTAACATATACGGCCCCCGAAGTGCAGCTTTCTTTATCACCGGTGCTGGTTCCAAGCCGGGATATACGATTAGTATGGGCCTCTTGGCCACATCTTTTGATTGTGTTTTACACGTCCTTATGCTATATGATTACTTCCTAACTTTTGTTTTCTTCTTTATGTAACCCAAGCAATGGCCGAGTTGCCGAGGTATCTGACTGTCACCCGCAAGCGTCCTTCTTCGGAGGCCGTCCAGGGACCATCTGCTGGAGACTCCCATGCTTCTGCAGTAAAGAAGAAAAAAGCCTCGGCTCCTGTCCGAACCTCTCCGAGCCCTTTACCTGAAGAAAATCCTCCATCTGCCCCACCGACTGGCAAAGGCAAAGAAGTTTCTTTTTCTGAGCCGACTGACCCCCTGTCTCCTTCCAAGGGTCTTCCAGTTTCGCCTTCTTCCCCCAGGGTCGCATGTGATCTCGCTTGGGAGAAGGGACCGGCTGGGGAGCTGGAGCATTCGTTTCTACCTCCCCGTTAGTTTATGAATGCCCTGCCCCTTTCCGATATTGAGGAATGCTTGGTGCATGACATACAAAATCATCTCTGCAAGTCTATCGGGTTAGGCCAAGCGTGGCTTCATCTGAAGGGGAAATACGTTGGTCAGACTGCTAAGTTGCACCAACTGAGGCGGGAGCATCAGGAAGCCGTGGAGGTGAAGAAAAGGGTAGAGGAAGAGCTCGAGGTTGCCAAAGTGAGCGTCGGGAAAGCTACGGAGGAGCTTCTATCAACACAAGAGGCGATGGCGACGACTTCTTCCGAGCTGGCTTCTCTCAAGGTGTCTTATGCGAAGAACATAGAAGCCGTGAAGGTCCTTCAGACCCAACGCGCTGACCTATGTTCCGAGCTTGGTCAAGTCAAAGACGCTCTTTCTGAGGAGATGAAGGCTCATCTTGAAACCGAGGATATCCTGAAAGAAGCCGCTGCTGATTGCTTCAAGATGGCGCTTGCTCAGATCCGACATCTTAATCCCGGGGTGGACCTTCGAACCGATAGGTATGACCATCGAGCCTACGTGAAGGACGGTGTCTTATACCCCCTTCTCCCTCCCCCGAGGATGAGTCCATCTCATTTGTGGACGAGGAACGGGGTGGAGAGGAGGTGTCTAATGCAGGATTAGATGGCGGGGATGGTGAAAGAACTTACAAATCGCTTCCGTCCGTCGAGGTGGTCCCTCTCGAAGACGCTGTTCCCCCTAGTTGAATGTCGGGGTTGTATTTCTCGTGTTTATGCCGATGTATGGCACCAGACTAATTTTGTATTTGTAAACATTGAATATTTCAACCGTTTCAATATTTATCTTTTCTTTCCACTACTCTCGTTTTTGAGTTAGTCTTTTAATGACCGGGCCAAGGTCTTTATTTGCGTAGTATCTGCTAGTGTTATTCTTCCGATGGGTTGACATCGGGCATAGGGGTAGGGGTGTCTTAAATTACCCAAGCTACCAAGGTCTGGATCCGTGGTCCGGATTCTTTGCCAGAATAAGGGCAAACTATCAGATGTAGAATCGTGGTGTAGATACACACATTTACACATTTCAACCTGATCAGGGTCTGCGTGACAATTCGCCTCCTTATTTAGGAGCATGTTATTCGATGCATCAAATTAAAGAAATAGTGTCTATACTATTTCGAAACCCGGCGTCGTAGCCCGGTGTAGTCCCTTATATTGGGTTTCATTCGACTTCCTTGGTGTAATGATTTTGAACTTTCCATAGTGCATAATTGGCGTCTCCAATGGGGGAGTTCTTTATTAAATAAATAATCCGCTCGACGAAAGTACTACCTCAAGCAATGAACTTCAAACATGAATCAAAACATAAAAAGAAATCGATAATAATGAAATTACGAAATAAATGAACTCAGATGCATCGGGTGGGCACATTGTGACAGCCGGACCGAGGTCTAACTGTAATAGATTTTTAGCTTGTCGGCATTCCAGGTCCTTTTGACTGGCTTCCTTCCCAGGGTTTCAAGCACGTATGCTCCCTTGTTGAGTTTTTCCTTTACCCGGTACGGTCCTTCCCAATTTGCAGCCAGCTTGCCGTCTTTGGCGTTCCTGTTCTCGATATCTGCTCGTCGGAGAACGAGATATCCCCGGTTGAATGAGCGGGGTCTTACTTTTCGATTGTACTTGGCCGGGATGAGTTGCTTGGTGGTTAGGTCTCGGCAGTGTGCTAAGATCCTTGTCTCATCGATCAGGTCCAATTCTGTTATTACCGCGTCCCTATTCGAGTCTTCACCCTCTCTAAGGGATTTAATCCTTCTCCACGAGGGTTGACCTATTTCAACCGGGATCATTGCCTTACACCCGTATGTTAGGCGAAAATGGGTTTCCTGGGTTGAGGTTTGTACACTGGTTCTGTATCCCCATAACACACTATAAAGTTGCTCGACCCAGGATGACTCGGCGTCGTCCATGCATTTCTTTAATCCGTCTATAATGACTTTATTGGCCGCCTCGGCCTGTCCGTTTGACTGTGGGTATTCAACTGAGGCGAAGTGATGTGTGATACCGAGGTCTTCCATCATGCCCCGGAATGCCTTATCGATGAATTAAGTCCTGTTATCCATGACTATCTCGGCCGGGATCCCGAACCGAGAGATAATACTATGGCGAAAGAATCGTTGTATGCGTGCCGAGGTGATCGTCGTTAAAGGCTCGGCTTCAATCCATTTTGTAAAGTAATCAACTGCGACCACAAGCCACCTTAACTGTCCGGGAGCTGTTTTGAATGGTCCAAGGAGGTCCATCCCTCATTTGTAGAAGGGCCAGGGGGCCGGGATGCTTTGTAATTCCGTTGGTGGGCACCATATGATTTTGCCGAGCTTCTGACAGCTATCACATCTTTTTACTGCTTCTTTAGAATCGGCCACCATAGTCGGCCAGTAGTATCTGGCACGTAGGGTCTTCATTGCGAGTGATTTTCCTCCCATGTGCTGTCCGTTAATACCTTCATGTATCTCGGCCAAAACGTAACGTGCCTCGGTCGATCCCAAGCATCGCATCATGGGAGAATGTAGTCCTTTTCGGTATAATTGATCTTCCACCATAGTGTACATGGCGGCCTGCCGAATTAATTTTCGGATTCTGTTACATCGATGGGTAGGATCCCTCTCTAAGTAATCCTCGATTGGTTTCCTCCAACCGTAGCGGATGATATCGTCATGATGCAGCTCGGTTCATCTAAATTTTGTTGGACCACGGTTCTGTAGTTCCCTGGTCCTTTTGTACTGGCCAGTTTTGATAGTATATCTGCTCTTGTATTCTCCTCTTGAGGGATGTGAGTTATTGTTACTTCCTAGAACTCAGAAATCATATCCTTTGCTTTGTTCAGGTACTTTGCCAGTAGGGGACCCTTTGCTTGGTAAGTGCCCTTGATATGTGCTGCTACGAGCTGGGAATCGGTAAATACCTTGATTCTCTGTGCCTCATGTTCCTTTGCCTGCTGGAGGCCGGCTAACACTGCTTCGTATTCTGCCTGATTGTTGGATGTCGGGAAGTTGAGATGGAGTGAGTGTTCAACGACGACTCCTCTGGGTTCTCAATTATTATTCTGGCTCCACTTCCCTTAGCATTTGACAAGCCGTCAACGTATACCTTCCATTCGTGGAGGTCGGTTACCTCTTCGGTGTAGGCCGGGGTGAGCTCCCTTACGAAATCTGCCAGTGCTTGTGATTTGATCACATGTCGGGCTTCATATGTAATGTCGAACTCGGATAATTCTATCGCCCAACTGATCATCCATCCGGCCAAGTCCGGTTTGTGTAGTACCTGTCGGATTGGCTGACTGGTTCGTACCATGACCTTGTGCCCTGAAAATACGGACGTAGCCGTCTTGCCGCCATAAACAAGGCAAATGCCACTTTTTCTAGTTTCTGATATCTGAGCTCCGAGCTCTGTAAAGCTTTGCTCACAAAGTAGATCGGTACTTGCTCGGTCTCTGTTTCTCGGACCAATGCGGAACTTATAGCTTCTTCTCCTACCGACAGATATAAGAAGATCATCTCATCGGGCTCGGGTCTGGAAAGGACTGGTGGGGCTGCTAAACATTGCTTGATCTTTCCGAATGTAGACTCACAGTCTGGGTTCCAACCCCCTCCTGTCTCCTTCTTTAGCAATTTAAAGAAGGGTAGAGTGTTCTCGGCTGACCTTGGCAAGAACCTTGTCAAGGCCGCCAATCTCCCGGTCAATTGTTGTACCTCCTTCTTGTTTGTTGGCGCTTTCATGTCTAACACGGCTTTGCACTTGTCCGGGTTTGCTTCGATTCCTCGGTTCGTCAATTAGAAACCTAGGGACTTTCCCGCTGGGTCCGAATGCGCATTTTGCCGGGTTCAGACGAATCCGGTGCTTTCGCAACTTGTCAAAGGTCTGCTCTAACTCTCGGATATGGTCCCCTGGCTTTTTTGATTTGACTATCATATCGTCAATGTATACCTCTACGTTTTACCCGAGTTGGTCCTCGAAAACTTTGTTCATCATTCTTTGATATGTGGCCCCGACGTTCTTCAGTCCGAAAGGCATAACATTGTAGCAATAATTGGCCTTCTCGGTTATGAAGGCTGTCTTCTCCTGATCTTCCGGGTGCATCACAATTTGATTATATCCAGAATAGGCATCCATGAAGGACAACAATTGAAATCCAGAAGAGTTGTCGACCAGTTGGTCGATGTTGGGCATCAGATAGGAATCTTTGGGGCAAGCTCTATTCAAGTTGGTGTAGTCCGTGCATACTCTCCACTTTCCGTTGGGTTTCATCACCATAACCACGTTAGAGAGCCATGTCGTGTATTGTATTTCTCGGATGAATCCAGCATCTAATAGCTCCCTCACGTGTTTTTCCAAAGCCTTCTACCTATCGGCTCCTTGTTTCCGCTTCTTTTGCGACACTGGGGTTGAACCTGGTTGTATGGCCAACCTGTGACATCAAAAGTTGGGGTCGATCCCAGGTACTTCGATGCTTTCCATGCAAACAAATCTCGATTCCTTTTTAGGAATTCCTTTAATCTTTCTTTTAGCTCTAGAGTCATCGTGCCCCCTACTTTCGTGATCTGGGTTGGGTCTTCTCCCAGGACTAAATCTTCTAGTTTGCCATCTAGCTCGGGTCGGGGGAACTCAGGCTCGTCTCGTATATCTAACTCTACTATGCTAACTGGCTGTGTTCTTCTTCTAATGTCCGAGGTACGCTCATGAGATGGAGTGGCCGTCTCGTTCTCGTTCTTCCGAAGCGTTTCATAGTAACATTGTCGGGACTCCTTCTGGTCTCCATTCACCACTACCACCTTGTTTTTGTTATTCACCATCTTCAACTTCTGATGTTTTGTAGAGACTAACATGTCCCAATTGTGGATGGTTGGTCTGCCTAATATCATATTATATGGAGAGGGGATATTGGCTACGATGAATCTTACCCTTTCCGACTTGAATGCTTCTTTTGTTCCAAGTGTTAGTCTGAGGTCGATATATCCCTTCGGGTTAGATTGCTCCCCGTTAAAACCAATGAGTGTTGTTTTGCATGGTCTTAGGTCTTCTTTATCCAAGTTCATCCTTCTGAAGGCATCCCACATAATGATATCCGCCGAGCTTCCTGCGTCTAGGAAGATCCTCTTTACCTCACAATTTACTAGGATCCCAGTGATGACTAGTCCGTCTTGATGACCTGGTACGACGTCCTTCAGATCATCCTTTGTGAACTGCAATGGGGGAGGTGTCGGTCGGTCTCGGTCATGGTTTTCTTTGAACCTGGGGGTGTCCCGTACCGAAAAGATTTCCCTTAAATATTTCTTTCTTTGACTCACGGTGTCTCCGCCTCCGCCGATGACACCGCGTCTGTTTTCCCTGTCTATTTCTGGGAATTCCTCCTCGTCAGTAGATGCCTTCAGCCGAATTCCACCACTCTTTTGACCGGATGTTGGACTTGGACCTCGGGTACCTTGCTTTCGTTTATTATTTTTTTGGCCCTGTGTTCTTATTAGATACTGGTGTAGTTTGCCATCTCGGATGAATTTTTCAATTGCATCCCTGAGTTCGTAACATTGGTCCGTGGTGTGCCCTGGTCTATCATGAAACTCGCAAAATTTTGTAAGGTTCGTACTCGGTCTGTATCTGGTGGGCTGAGGTCTATCGACTTTCCTCATCTCCATTGATCCGAACTCTCGCCACAACTGGGATCGTGAGACATTCAGTGGAGCATATCTATCATACATGGGCCTTCTTTCCCATCTTTCCCCGTTAACTTTGTTATCTCGGATTTGCTTTTGTGGGTCTTCTTTCCTGGTCGACTGATTCCTATTTACGGGGGGTGTGTTCCTTTGCGTATTGCTTCCTATGGCGTTGGCTATTTCCATTTGTTCCACGTCTAGGTATTGCTTCGATCGAGTATTAAACTCAATGAAGGTGTATACTTGGTTCTTGAATATTGACTTGGCCAACCTTGACGAGGGATCCAAGCCGTCAACGAGGTAATGGACATGAACGCTTTCGGGAAGTGCTCGCACTTGTAGAGCGACCTCCTTAAATCTGTCCAAGTATCTCTGCAAAGTCTGTCCAAGTATCTCCGTTAATTTTGCTCAGGGTAAATTGCGATTTAGGCAACTTCTTACTAGTTGCAAAATTGAGTTCGAACTTTCGCCCGAGGTCTTCGTAATCATGGATAGATTTGACAGGTAATGTGTCGAGCCACTTTTGGGCGGGTTCGGTTATTGTGGCTGCAAAAAGTCAAGGAATTACCGGGCCCACAATCTGTTGTACGAACATCAGTAGTTCGAATGTGTCGAGGTGTGTCCTCGGGTCTTGAGTGCCGTTATACTTTGGTAGATCCGCCAAGTCAAACTTCCTCGGGTACGTGGCGTTCTCTATTTCTTCCGAAAAGGGACTGCAGTTATGTCCTGCTATGTACCTCACTCGATATTCCCTGGGGGATCCCCTCCGTCGGGTCGTCCTTTCTTTACATCGATCATCCTCGTTCGAGGTTCTTTTCATGCGATGCTTCTTCCGATCCTGAGCATGTTCCCGAGGCTTTGCTGGTTCCGGGTCCGTATCCGGGGAGGTTGTTTACGGGGTATGCTGAGTGGATCTCGTCTGCTTACTATACGAGGGGCTTTCATAGTCTCAGGTTGCCTTTCCGTTCTTTCTTTGCTGGTCACCTCAGTTTTGCTTTTTAGTCGATGCTTCAATTTGTTTGACGTTGTCCTTCATGATTTGTTGCATCACCCTGAGGTCTTCTTGACGTTGGAGACTGCTTCATTTCTCCATGTTTTCCATTCGCCTCAACATGGAGTCCTGAGTCCTCTGTAGGAGGAGGAGATCTGGATTCGGTGGTGAGGCTTCTTGCATCTCGGTATCCTGCGGTTTTGCCACCTTGGGAGGGGAGGAAGCCGTGTCTGAGGCGTCCTTCCCATTATTCTCGGCCTCCCTGTTAGGAATATCCTCTTGTCATGGAGGTCCTTGAGTTTGCTGTTGCTGTTGCTGACTCGTTTCGGCATGCGATGGATCTCCACAGTGAGGGTTCCAACTGTTGCTTCGAGTGTTTGCCATTGTTGGTCAGGAGGATCGAAATTTAACGGTCCCCACGGTCGGCGCCAATGTTCCGGTGTAGAACACAAATGTCCAGCCCAATAGGCTGGTGCTTTGATCTTGGATCGAATGATCCTGCCGGAGTATCTATGAGAAAGATATCCGGTAGGGTGGATGATCACTGTACACAGGTGCGAATATTCTTCGCCAATGGGGGGATGGGGAGAGTGTATAGTGGGGTTGTGCACAGTGATACTGAATGTAAATAGGTCTGAGTTAGAGCATGTACACCTTGAGGCTTAGCCTTTGTATATATAGGGCGTGCCCTGGCATCGTAATCGCCTAATCTATCTAATCCATTATCCTCGATATGATAGATTGTCCTTGGATTATATGGTGATCTATATATTCTGTGTAGGTCTATTGGGTTGGTCGTCCCCATGTTGGGCCTTGGGTAGGTCCATAACACTACCTGAAAGCTCAATCTAGGTAGAGGTATCTTTTTTAAGAAAGACATAACAAGAAATATCAAAATCTAGAACCAAAGGTATTGTGCATATTGTGGGAAAACTTGGTTAAATGTAGAAGCAAGAAACAAACTGTGGTGTCAAGAAGCAGTGTGGAAGCTGAGTTAAGAGCAATTTCCCTTATAGTATGTGAAGGAATCTGGGTCATCAGATTACTGACATAATTGAGAATTCCATATGAGGGACTCATGTAATTCTAGTGTGACAAAAAAGCCAATATCGAAATAATAGAGAATCCTATTTATCATAATCAAATGAACCATGTTGAGATGGATAGACACTTCATTAAAGAAAAAGGTCACTAGTGCAAAAAAGGGCTTTAAGACCGCCTCATTTAGACCGGACATTCGACACACCGATCTTAAAGGTATGACCGGTGGCAGTTTTGTAAATATAAAGAACTTCTTATACCAGATCATTTTTTCATAGGTCTTAAATATATTATTCAGACCCGTTAAAAAACAAGCCGGTCTTAAAAATGTTATTAAAAAATATTCAAATATCAATTACTTTATGGAGAAATCTCACAAATTAGGACTAATATTTTCTCACGGTCCAAAATAATAAGGAAAAATTTAAATATAAAGGTAATAAAGTTTTAATACCGACATATTTAAAAGCCGATCTTAAAAGTTATTCTTTTAAGACCGGACATAAAATGTGGCCGGTATAAAATATAGAAAAAGAGTGCGGATAAAAAATTAATTACTTTTAAGACTGGACCATAATATGACCGGTCTTGAATATTAATTATTAAGACCGTCTCTTTTTATATCCGGTCTTAAAAATGAACCGCCAAATAAACATTTCTTCGCGCGAAAGCTTTTGTTACTCTCACTGAAGAACCTCTATTCACGTTGCGAAACCGTTCCTGTTGCATTACCTCTCTTCATGTCTCGAAAATGAACAAAGGAAAACGATTCTATTCGTGTTCCGGAACGCCGATTCATCGGTGTGACGGTGTGAGTCAGAACGAACCCTCTTCATCTCACAATGAGCCTCGTAACCGCCCTGCACGTCGTGGTAGAAGAGGCACACGAATGATGGATGTAACCCTAAGTCGACTTCCGGGTCAAGGCCGAGATTCGGTTTGATGAGAAGTTGGAACCTTTCGGTCCCAAGAAATCCAAATATACTAGTTTTGTTGGCTATCTAGCACGCACCAAGGTTAGCATCTTGACAGATGAGTGGAAAAAAGTGGACGTTCGCACGGTAAAGGATCCTATTTGGGACACTATCCGGCTTACATACACCGTCCCGACTCGTCGGGTTGAAAGACAAGACATTTTCTTATTGTGCTGATCGGTGGAGGAAGTTTAAGACCTTTCTAGCTAACAAGTATATTTTTGCTGAGGTTCGGCCTGCAGAAAATCCTTGGGACAAGTACACATTTATTGATGAACAAACTTGGCAACAATTTGTTTAGTTGCGGACCACTCCTGAAGCTCTGGTGAGTTCATATTTAGTTTTTTTGCTCTTTTGTGTGCTTATTAACCCGTGTGGATATGTGAATGTTATTGTGTTCATCTAATCCTCGTTAGTTAAATGGTTTGGTGTGTGAATAGAAGTATACATTTCCCGCCTTTGTCTATGCAAGTCCGATATGTAAACCCGAAAAGGTAAAATACTAAGAAGGTAATTAGGGAAATAATAATGGCATAAGAGTCAAACCATTATTATAGTCTTAGTTTTGTTATAGTAGGTAGTGGTTAGACATTCATGTTAGTTAGTTAGTATGTTAACTGTGTAATGGTTTCGGTGCAAGCTATTTTTGGGGCTTAAGAGTCAAGCCTCTAACTATATGTAAGAGGTTAGTCTAATATGTGTAGGAACCAGTTATGATGAATGAATGAATTGACTGAGTTGGCAGCATTTCTGCAACTCCCTTTCCTTTGTTTCTCTCAATTTCTTCTACAATTCTACATCTTTATTAAATAAAATGTTGAAACTTGATGAAGTGAATTTGACTAATGTTTGATGTTCATATGAAGCGAAGTTCTCTAATCTCTCGTTAGTGAGATGGCTGGAATTCATAATTAATAGTTTTTTCAATTCTGATTCACAGAAAAGAAGGGAACAAGCACAAGAGATAGGGAGAAAGAATGATTGCCTGCATAAGGCTTCTCGCGGCGGATATGAAATGGCCAAAAAAGAATTGATGGCGGCCAAGCGGAAGAGATTGGAAGATGAAGCCGAATCCAATCTTTCTGCGATAGTTGATCAGTCATCTCCAATACATCGCGAGGAGTTGTGGTTGCATATTCGGCAAAAGCCAAGCAGCTCCTACACGAGTAAACAAACTCATGTAGTTGCTGAAAGAATTGTAAGTATCGTTATTGTTATTTTTTAGTTACTAAACATGTTTCATTACTAAGCTTCTCATTATCTGTATCTTACAGGAAGATCTTAAAAAGAAAGAAGCAGCGGGATCTTTTGTGTCGAACGAGAGGAATGATGTTCTGACCGTTGCGACTGGAAAACCGGATCACGCGGGACGTCTAAGGGGGGTTGGAGGACGGGTAGGCTTGAAGGAATACTTTGGTAAATCCAAATGCCACAAACAAAGTATGGTTACCCGGGAGGAGATGGAACAAACGCTGGCCAAAATAAGTAATGAAGCAGCGGCTAAAGAAGCAATGTTTCAATCCCGGATGGAAAT
The DNA here is from genome assembly GCA_019022615.1 of Acacia melanoxylon. Classification (NCBI taxonomy): domain Eukaryota; kingdom Viridiplantae; phylum Streptophyta; class Magnoliopsida; order Fabales; family Fabaceae; genus Acacia; species Acacia melanoxylon. The sequence goes on along the minus strand of JAFJYJ010000018.1, from coordinate 414,972 downwards.
GAGACGCCGTCAAATTCGTGAGGAAGCGGCTAAAGAAGCAATGTTTCAATCCCATATGAGCCGAGATGAAGGAGGAAATTAATCGATGAGGCTGCTTTTGAGCTCTCGTCCGAGAGCGTGTTCCGTCACACATTCACCTACATCGGTGCAACAGAGCACTAAAGGGAGCTGCATTGTTGGACAGTCAGAGCAACCTTGTTGCCTGTATGTGGAAAAACCTCATAGACTATTAGTTGCAAAAGGGACTTTCCACAACTTGGGATCAAATGTTAGTTATGATTAGTTTTGATGATGTCTTATATAGATGTCATTATCCAGAGCAAAAAGCTTGCATACTACATTTATCTTCTACTTTGACTAATTCTTATATTTAATGTAGATGTGAAGTTTAATGATGGAGAATGATCAAGAAAAGAGAAGAAAGAAAGGAAGAACTTGTTTAATGGAATGAGAAAATCATTATACAAGTTCCTAGATTGATTCTACAAGTCTCCACGATGATATGGAAGTTGGAACGACTCAATTCGGAGTTAAAATGAGTGAAAACGAGCTACAAGTCCATTCTGAAGCAATTCTCGAGTATGACATTCTAATTCTCGAGAATGGTATTGATCATGTGAAAATTGCAAGCAATTCTCGAGTATGGCACATCAATTCTCGAGAATGGTTCTCAAGAATGCCATTCTGATTCTCGAGAATCATCGAGTTTCAGCTGTTCTTCAGAAGCTCTGTTTCACGTACAGTTTGGGCGACCTCTAGTAATTTGACAATATCTCACAAACCAAGAATCAGATTGACACGAAACCAGTGGCATATTCAACTAGACATCCAACACGTACGTTTGAAAAATTTTTAAGTCCAACGGAGGCCATATGAGAGAGATATGATTTTCTCAAGTTGGAACACAAATCACCGTCACAGTCCAGACCAACCTTCAGTAATTTGAGTGTATCTCACAAACCACAAATCCGATTGAGCTGAAATCAGTGCCATTGGAACCTAGACTCAAATACCTTTCCAAACACATCAAGAACACAGAAAACGAAGATCAATTGAAGGAGTTATGATGTTTGGAAGTGGGTAGTATGTTCTGGATGCTGCAGAAGTATTGATTAAGAAGAGCCTACATTCATCCTATGATAACCAACGAAATACAACAAGTTTGGGACTGATTACTCTTGCAATGAAAGAAGACTTGAAGGGTTTATCTGAGTATGGAGTGGTTCTCAAGAATGTCGTGACACGTTGGCCATAAGGTTTCTCCAGAATGGTTGCTAAACCGTGTTCAAGAGTTCAGTTAAATTTCCATCGCAAAGAAAGCAATTCTCGAGAATGATTATTGGACTCTTGAGAAGGATTCTCGAGAATGGACCAGCAATTCTCGAGAATGATCGGACAGAACCACACCGGCATAATCTCGATGTGATTCTCGAGAATGTATAAGCACTTCTCGAGAATGGCTCTCGAGAATGAGGAAGAATTCTCGAGAATGGTCGAATACTCCTTCACTGATAAATTCTGTTTCTGAAGTGATTCTCGAGAATGAGTTTCAATTCTCGAGAATGATTCCCGAGAATCTAAACAGATTCTCGAGTATGATCGTAAGCTTCAGTCTCCGTGCTCTCGGTTACAAAGCGATTCTTGAGAATGAGAAAGCGATTCTCGAAAATGGTTCTAGAGAATCATTGGGTGATTCTCGAGAATGAACGGAATTGCTCAAATCTTCAGATTGATTCTCTGTGTGATTCTCGAGTATGCTCGCAAGAATGGTCTGACAGCATAACTGATAACTTAACAACAAACCTGATTCATTTATCTAAATGATCTAGTTAATTGTTTTAAACTCTTCAATACATCATTCTATATTAACTATGATATCATTAATCATCTTCCTGAGTGTTTTTCAGATTCATAATCAAGTTTCAAATTCGACGAAGAACACCAAGAATGTCTATCGTTGCTGATCCGGAAAACATGGAATATGTCTTGTTGATTATCATTATTGATTCTAATCATATTTAACCAGTTTTCTTATGAGATTTCAGAAGATGAAAGCTTTGCTTTTCAGTTACTTCTCAAGGTTGAAATTCTGACAAGCTCGTGAAACAGAGAATCTCATCATGATGTGCCCATACAGCTAAAGCATCTGGATCAATATTTGTTTAACCAATGTTTGAATTTTGATGAGCTGTCAAGCACCGAGAAAGACGCCGAACAGAGACAAGCGCTGAACCCAATTAAGGCTAGCCTATAACAGCAAAAGCATGGAATCAATATTTTAAGCTATCCTTTGTCCGAGAACACGTGAATGACAACTGTAAAGAGACCCAACCAAGCGGACACTCAATTGTGGTTAAGCAGAAGGAGCGGACATTTAAATCTCTCAACAGACATATTCAAATACTCAAACGGACAGATTCAAATCCTTCAACGGTCTTCAAACTTCAACTTGTATAAATACCAAAGGATTGAATTCATCAAGACAGAACACAGAGTCAAGAGCTTACATCTTCAACATATGGCAATACTCTGATATTCATTTACTCTCTGTTTCTCAATGCTCATATAGTTTACCGTAGAGAGTGAAATGATCAACTTTGTACTTCGTGTTTATTTATTCACTTCGAGAGAGAAAGATTTATCTCGTAAACATTCTATCTTAGAGTTACTCAAGGTTGGGTGATCTTGAGTGGGAAACACACTGTGTTGATTACAGCTTGTAAGGGGAGTGAATCCTAGGGAGAGGATTACTTCGAGTACAGAGTGTGTGATCAAGTGGTGTATTGATTACAGTTTGTAAGGGGGAGTGAATCCTAGTGAGAGGGTTGCTTCGAGTACAGAACGTGTAATCAAGTTGAAAGAAGATAGTGGATTGAAAATCTCAGGGGGAGCCTGGGGACTGGACATAGGTCATCGTGGATTGGACCGAACTAGGATAAATCACAGTTTGCATATTCTCTTCCCTAAACTTTTACATTTCCAGTATATGCTTATTTGAATATCTAACTGTTGATTTGGAAGTTGCGAAAAGATTTTCAAAGTTCCTAAAGTTTTATCAGACACCCAATTCACCCCCCTCTTGGGTGATAGCCAGGTCTTTCATCAATTGTACACCACCAACAAATGGCTGATGATGAAGTCAAAGTGTCGCTTGAAAAGGTGATCGTTGATGCACCTCTCCCTCTCCCAACTGATGAGCTGAAGCTTGTGAGTGATGTCAAGGGAACCTTCATCTCTTGGCCTGCGAAGCTTGTACATGTCTCTACTCCTCCTGAAGCTTCATCCCCTCTTCCTCAGGTTCCATCCCCTCGTCAAGCTGCATCCCCTCCTCCTCAAGTTCCATCCCCTACTGCTAATTTGACTGCCAAGGAAAAAAATTCCCAATTTGGTAAATAAAGGATATTTTAAAGATAAATCGTGCCCTATCAATGAAGTAGTAGGTCTCCCTCATCCTCAAGATGTTTACCTTGACATTGTAGATGTAACGTCCCTGCTGCTTCCTGGACAGGAGCTTTTATCTGCAATTGTTCAAATGTTTATGAAGTAAGTATCTTCTTCTATGAGTACATAATTTAAATGCATCGTTTAGACACACATACATATATGCTAATTCCCTGATCGATGTCATTATTGTAGGTTCATGCATCAAGAATTGGTTGAACAGGCGAATCAAGGATTTTGGATTCTTGTGTCCAGCCTATGCAAGTACAACATCCTTGAAGTTGAGACAAGAATACATGTCAACCAGGGGTGTGTGAAGTGATAAGAAAGGTGTACGTGTTTCCATACTACCACAGGTACATATCACAATTCTTGTATGCAATTCACTTAATATAATTCTACTACATATATCACTGAGTACTTTACTGCTGTGAATTTTCAGCCGCCACTGGCAGTTGGTCCTCATGTGCATGGAGGATCCTAATAAAGTTATCTTCTTATGCTCCACTCACAGTGAGCCAAAGGCTATATTGACGTAGAGCATCAACAAGTAAGCATGTCATTTTGATTCTCTTGTCTGAAATCTCTACTGTGAATTTTCAGTGAACATTATTGATAAATTTGTGATTTTGATGATAGTGCCATGAGGACCTTCCAAGTCGAGGTAAAAAAAAGGTGTGGGGCTCAGGCCACTTATCCTAAATGGTTGAAACCAGAGGTTAGTACATATTTCGACACTGGCACACTGCCTTGTGAACTTGGTCAGTAAGCTATATGCTAGCTCTTATATATATATATATATATATATATATATATATATATATATATATATATATATATATATTTCTTGTTCATTTTAGACCCAACGGGGTCCAACTTATGTGGGTCCAACTTATGTGTCCTGTACGTCATGAAACACATGTATGATGTTATCACGGGAGGAACAACAAAATTAACTGCAAAGGTAAATGTATTTGGTGTTACATATTATGGCCGAATTTAGTTTCTGGCTTAATGTAACATATGAAATATGCACGCAAGTTAATTCAATTTCGTCTTTGATGTTACAGAGGTTTGCCGGACCTGCTCCCTTTCCATATTGGCGCAATCTTGATGTGAGACACTATATTGATGTCATGCACGTGGAGAAAAACGTATGTGATAGTATTGTTGGCACGCTTCTCAACATACAAGGTAGTTCCAAGGATGGTGTGAAGGCAAGATTGGATTTGCAAGTAATGGGAATACGTGAAGACTTACATCCAAGGCCATACGGGAAGAGAACTTATTGTCCCCCGGCTTCTCATACTTTGTCTAAGGATGAGAAACGAAGTTTTTGTGAGTGTTTACATGGCAAAAAAGTTCCATTGGGGTATTCTTCAAATTTTAAGAGGCTTGTATCGATGAAAGACTTGAAATTAGTAGGCCAAAAGTCTCATGATTGTCATGTCTTGATGCAAGCGGCTACTCCCGAGCTATTCGAGGCATCCCCGAATATGATCTTCGGTCGTTTTGACTAGACTTTGTGTCTTCTTCAATGCGGTTTGTAGTAAAGTTTTCGAGATAGAAAAGTTGGATGAATTGGAGAATGAAGGATATCTTATCTTGTGCCACCTTGAGAAGCTTTTTCTTCCTACCTTTTTTGACATCATGGTTCATCTAGTGAGGGAGATAAAGTTGTGCGGACCTATCCATTTACGGTGGATGTACCCAATTGAAATATCTATGAAATTCCTAAAAGGGTACGTGAAGAACGCATACCTGCCGAAGCATCAATTGTTCGAAATATGTTTCGAAGAAGCCATGGAATTTTGTCAAAATTATTTGGCCAAAGTAAGACATATTGGGCTTCCAAAATGTCGGCATGCTGAAGGAGGTAGACGAGGGGCTTCAGTAAAGAGTGTGGATCCTGATGAATTGTCACAAGTCCACTTATACATCTTGAATAATGTTGATGAAGTTCAAGCCGACATAGCCGCACATAAAGAAGCCGTAAGGAAAGAAAATCATTGAATGAATGAACAAAGGTTGATTAGGGAGCATAACGTAACTTTTGCAAACCGGTTCAAACAAAAGGTCGAGGGAGAGGAATGTGTTTACGATACAATCAAATGGTTAGCACGTGGTCCTGAGGTTGATGCCATAAGTTGGAATTCGTATGTGATCAATGGTTATACATTTTACACGAAGTCCCTAGATGATAGGAGCACCGTCCAGAACAGTGGTGTTATGTTAGAGGTTGAATCTATGCACTTCTCCAGTTCGAAAGACAATAGGCCTTTATTGGCAGTCATGCCATATTATGGGGTTATTGAAGAGATTTGGGAGGTGGACTATGTTAAAATTAGATTTCCCATTTTCAAATGCAAGTGGGTTAATGTCAATAATGGTGTTCGGATCGATCGGCTAGGATTTACATTAGTTGATGTCAATGGTAGAAGTTTTGGAGATGAACCTTTTATTATGGCGACCAGGCGAAACAAGTGTTCTATATCACCGATCAAGAAAATAAAATGTGGTCGTAGCTCTCCAAGGAAAAAGGGTCATTGATATTGATGAGGAAAGTCATTCAAATTATGGTCTTCCCGAGAGTACTCCTTTTCAAGGGGTCTATCGGACATGAACGATGAAGATGAAGCGGATAATGAACCCGGCATAAGAAATGATCATCAAGAAGGGATATGGGAGGATATCACTTTATAAAAAAGTCAATTTATAAGGTAATATTCATATGCATAATTCTTTGAAAACTTTAAGGTTTTAACTATATTATATTCCTTCTATGTTCTTAAACAATGTCACTGACTATGAAGTTTGTTCTTGTTTTATTTTTGTGGCGGATCCGATCCAAAGGGGCATGTTATAAAAGAGGATGTTACGTTGTTGGGTGGGAATCGAGATGAAGGCATGGTGAATATTACATTGGGCATGTATGTTGTATTTGTAACTTATTGTGTATTTGCATTGTAAGTAAGTTATCTTACTGTATAAATTAATTTAGGTGTTGTAGTCATAGTATAATCATTAATTAAGATGCCACATAACTCATGGTGAATAATATTTGTATTCTTTTTCCCAATTCAATTGATTCATTTATGTTCATAGCTTGTACTTAAAGTATCGACTTTTATGTCTTTGGATTGGGTGGTGGATTTGTGAATATATATGATCAGGAAGAACAGAACATGGAAAAAATTCAGGAAAATACAGACCGGTAATAAAAAGGCCGGTCTTAAATGTTCAACTGTTAAGACCGGATGTATTAATATGTCCGGTCTTAAAGGTCATGTGTACATATTTGATATTAAGCCGGTCTTAAAAGTGTGTCTTTTAAGACCGGTGTATATATACGTCCGGTCTAAAAATTCAATTTTTAAGACCGGATGAATTTACCGTCCAGTCTTGAAAGTCAGTCTTTTAAGACTGCGTATAATTAGTCGTCAGGTCTTAGAAGCCGCAATTTTTCAGACCGGATTTAGTTTTGTCCGGTCTTATAATTTTGATCTTTTAAGAGCGGCCGAGTTTTTGCCCGGTCTTAAAAGTTGAGTTTTAGGACCGAACAAAAAATATTTCAGCTTTATTTAGTATGACTTTTAAGATCTAATGTTTTAAATGTCCAGTCTAAAAGAGTTTCTTTAAGATGGGTTCGAGTCCGATCTTAAATGTGGACTTTTAATACCGGCTGGAACAAGACCGGTCGCGGGTCCGGTCTTACGGTGCCTCTTTTGTCCGGTCTTAAAGCCCTTTTTTACACTAGTAGGTTGAAGCAAGCATCATGAATTTGTCATACATCTGGGTAGAGCTAAGTTTGAACGGTTTTGAAGCAAGTTAGGAAGGATTGACATCTATTCTTCAACTTGAGGGGGAGTGCTAAAATCTATCAAAATCTATTAAAATATGATATAATCAAATCCTTTCAATTTCTCTGATTTATTATGATTGTAATCTAATTTAATATTCTTGAATTTTAGGGCTTTATTTCTAGTGATATCTCCTAGATTGTAATTTCTAGAATCTCTCCCCTGATGGCTCTCTCAAAGCCTATATATTGTATTCTATTTTCTTTGAATAAAACAAGTTTTGAGAGTGAATGATTCTCTGATTTTAATCAACAATCCCATCTAATATTTGATTTGATACTGTATGACACAATAGAATGCAAATTAATTTCTTTGACAAAAAATTTGAGCTAATAAATAGAAAGGCCTCCTTCTATGCAAAAAATTGTTCACAATATGTAAAGAGGAAATTTATAGAATCTAAGGACCGAATGGTTGGTGTGAAATTTTAGTGCAGGAAACGGAAACCAACCAGGCTTGGTTGCGCAAAAGGAGACAACAGTGCCAAAGTTAGGGAAAAACAATTCCTTCAAATGGAGTAAAGATTTTTCCATTTAGAACGAAAGAGGGAGATAATTTTTTCCTGCAATAAAAAGATTGACGAACAAGAATTTGTATCGGATTTTCCAAAGGAGCGGAACATAATGAAAATTTAAATGTATATATTGAACATTAAAATAATTGCATAGATTGATAAAGATAACCTTTTATTTATATATACAAAAATTTTAGGAGAGGAGTTGGGAACTGCACCTACGCCTCAAGGGCATGACAGTCTGTTCCATAAGGATTTAGAACCGAGAGTACACATGTTAGATTTAGAACCGAGAGTACACGCGCTCCACCTCACCGAGCTTACCCCCGCTTCCCAAACTCTAGAATGTCTCCTCCAAATGACGCGATGGTTTTAGGATTCGAACTCTCTCCATTTGTGAGAGTTTCCAAATCCTTGATTGCTGAACCCACGTATAGACGAGGGGTAAAGAGAACTTAAATATTCACAGCAATTCCATGAACAATGAGCAGACTCTAAATATTTTTCTAGTTGCAATGCGTACTCTAAATTTAGGATATTGAGTGTTGGATGCACTAAAATTTAGTTTAAGATATGAAATCTTATTGGCAAAATATTTCAAGGTATAGCTAATTAGATACTGGGTGCTGCTGAAAATTATTTTATGGTATATAGTGCTCAAAAAATTGATTTCAAAATATTAGGTGTTACTGAAAAAATCAACCTCCTAATTTACACCTAAAAAGGTGTAGTATTTTGGTAAGGGTGAGGCCAAGGACAGGAGCTGCATGAAAGGGAAGCTGGATCCGGACTGGTGGCCGAACTTGAGGGTGAGTGAGACCAAGAGGCAAGAGAGTAAGCAGACTAGTAGAGCGCGAGTTGTGTAATCAGAGATTATGGGGCTCAGGAAAAGCCGAGAAATAAAGGATATTAAGGCACACTAATATATAAAACGTGTTATCTATTTGTTGAGCAAAAGATATAAATGCACATCTAGATGAATAGTATGGTTATTCAAATGATAATAAAACATCAATCTTACAGTGATTCAGCCCATATATTTATAATTAAGACACTATCATGTACTAAATGAGCACATGGATATTGATTGGACTTCAGGCTTAGATACAAAATAGTTTCTATTTCCTACTGTTCTGTTATAAAAACACAGATGTCTAACTTCAGTTGATTAGTTGATGATTTATATATGATCTGTTGATCTCTCCGAGATATAAATAGGCTAACACCGAAGAGAAGATGACTGTTGTAACACCTCATATTCAACACTAAAAAACTTGGCCAAAATATTTGAAATATCTTTAACAAGGATATTTAACAAATAAATACATATTTACAATATGGCCAAAGGGTAAAAATCCATTTATACAGGACCAAATTGAATCCAAAATAATTTATCATAATTTCAAAATTTGCGGAAGTCTTATGGTTGTGGCAAATACAAATAACATAACATAACCTATAGGAGTACAAAGAGCCTTCAAAACTTACTCCATAGGTGCATTCCCTTGCTTTCTACTAGAAAATTATGCCTGAAAATGTTAATATGGGGTGAGATTCCACTTCTCGAACTACGAATATTTCCTCCATACACAAGCAAATCACATATGATAAAAACATGAGGTAAAATATATTTAATTGTATAAATTTATACTTTCACATTTATATACACATTTATATTTTTCCAAAAATTCTCACAAAAGTATTTATATATATATATATATATATATATATATATATATATATATATATATTTCCAAAAATTCTCATAAAACGTCTTTATAAAAATATTTATTATTTTGATAATAATCGAACTATACAATAATACTTATATAAATGATTATACTTTCCATAAATTCCCATAAATATTCCTTGCAAAAATATTTACCATCTGGTCAACCCTTATGCTATAATATATCATGCAGTAAGTATGTATATATATATAATTATATTTTCCATAAACCTCATAAATAGGCGTTACAAAAATATTTATCATTTGGTCAATCTTTATATTAAAATACATCATGCGATGTCGGCCTCCCTTATATCCTCTACCAACCTTATACCGCTGACTGGAGCCATAGGCTAACACATAGTCCAACAGAAACACATCCATATAACTGAATTGTTCCAAGCTCACCAAGACTTAAGATACACCCGGCCAAAGGTATAGAGCTTAAGTATGGACTATGGCTCCCCTCCTTAACAAAAACAACTAAGGAGGTGTCACATGTCCCTAAACTCCAATGCAATCCCGGCCAAAGGAAAACATGGAAGAAGGAGCCCTGAAAAGTACCAACCACTGTGCACCGAGCGGTGGCATAAAAACATATCACATCAATTCCGCCGAACTCCAACCCATCACAATCACAGCCGCCATGATAAATGCATTCATTCAAATATAAATCATTTTAAACCATATCTTCATATGCAGCATGTAAAATCACAGATTTGAGAATAAAACAGTATCATTGTATGTATTCGTGAATAGTAAATCACTATGCATATACTTGAATAGTAAAATACGGTATATATACGTAAATGATGAATAGTAATAGAGTATGTATAAGTGATTAGCAAATAGTAATATACGGTATGTATACGTAAATAATGAATAGTAAATCCGTATGTATAATGAATAGTAAAATACTATATACGTGATATTAAATCAATATTATACGTGCAAATAATACCATTGAATGAGATAAATCTACAAATCCAAAGTTTCCATACCAGATCTTAAAACCATATAAATCTTAAAATACTTCATACATATATTTTAGTCAAAGAAAACAATAATAATAAATATTTATAATCATACATAATTCACAAGTATAAGGAAGAATATTCAGAGTTACCTGGCTTCCTTTAACTCCTAAATAATCACCAAATTGCTACTACGAGGCTCCCAAATAATTATCACTTTACTCTCTTTCTTTCTCTTCTCTCACCCTTTCTCGGACAGAGTACGAGTGTGTGTGTTGTGTGTATGTGTGGTGTGTGTGTGTGTGATTGGTGTAGGGGTAGGGGCATTTATACTGAATTACCCCCACTATTTACATCACGCGGGAATCGGTGCCCCATTTATTTATTCACCGATTCGTTCATATGTCAAAAATGGGCACCTTCTGCACAATTTGAAAACAAATGTACAGCACCTCCTTTCCCCAATTTCAAACTATGTGGGGCCCACCAACTTTTTCTTTCTTTCCATCTCTTCCTTCTCATTCTCCGTAACCTTTCTTATAAAAATTTAATAATATTTTAATAATAATATAATATAATCAAATAGTAAAATAATATAATAAAATAGTAAAATATAAAATAATAATAAAATATTATAATATAACAATAATTTTTCAAAATAAACTTCCTGACGGTGCGGTGGTGGAGTAATAAAATGTGTGGGTCCCATACTAAAATAATCCCATTTGACCTCTGCAAGGCTTTTATTTGCACCTTGGTATTTTTCTATACTAAGTTGCAAATATCAAATAAGTGTTGGAAATAAATTCTTAATTTCATATAAGATACTTCTTCCTCAATTAGCTACTTTAGACCACAAATGTTGACCTTAAAATTTATATAAGCCAATAGTTATTCTCCAACTATAACTCTTGATGATTTGGAAAATATGTTTTAAAATCTCAAATAATAGCTCAACGCTATTTTGGCCCAATTTCATAATTAATTCTTCTATAATATTTCTATATCTTAATTCCAAAATTTGAGATGTTACAACTGTTCTATGATGTCTATAAGGAAGACACCAAAGAATATCAGATGATCAATGTGCTACACGAGAATGACGATTAGCCAAAGGGGGTGGGGTGTGTGTACAGTGAGACTGAATAGTAAAAGGATATTAATAGAATTCATGCACCTGTGACTCACAGGTTTTGGCCCTTATGCTGTGCGCGTTCGAGTGTCTGCTCCACTCACCATGCATGCCTACTTTATTACCTGTCCGTGATTAGTGCCGACATTACCGGATGATTAGCGTTTTACCTGATTATGGTAGAATTCTACCATAAAGTGTCCTTGTTAGGCCATATCATATCTGGACCTAATATATGAGTCCATAACACCTACACTCCTCAAATTTGGGGTGATAAATATAAATAACACTGAACTTGCTAAGGATTTTATCCTGTACATCCTTCCCTACTACTTTTGTTAGAATTAATGTCAGCTTCTTGATCACCATATTCCACATGCTGCAATGTAATCAGCTGGTCCTGTAGCTTTTCTCTGACAAAATGCATATCTATTTCTATGTTTTGTTATTTTATGAAAAACTGGGTTTGTGGCTATAGGCTACCGCCTTTCTGTCACAATGGAATCTCACTAGTGTTGGGTCCCCAATATTCAGCTCTTTCATTAATCCCACAGCCCATACATCTCAACTACGGCAAATCCTAATGCTATGTATTCTTCCACATAATAAGAGATCCTCCGAGCTTAAGCAAGCAACCGGTCACATACCTTCGTGTGGACGTCCCACGTGCTGCCCAATCAGAATCGCTGAAGCAATCAAGAGTTAGGCATCCTATTGAGCTAATAAGAATCCAAACTTTGGGACTTAATTTAAGGTATCTGACAACATCAAGCGCCGCTACCATGTGACTCTTCATAGGATTTTGCATGAATTGACTGAGAAACTACACAGAGAATGAAATGTCAAATCGCGTTACTATTAAATAAACCAACGACCTACCAATCATCTATACCTTTCAGGATCTATTAATTGATCTTCCTCTCTGTTTCTTCCTTCCTCGTATGCTAAGAGCTTCAGTCTTTGAGCCATTGGCATATTTAGTGGCTTGCAACCACTCACTCTTGTGTCAGAAAGTAAGTTAAGTACATATTTCCTTTGGGATAAAACAATCCCTTTCAGCCTTTCTTAGACCTTGCTATTTCTATTCTAAGGAAGTATTTCATTAATCCCAAGTCCTTAATCTTAAAGCTGTTGCGAAGGAACTCCTTCACTTCGCTGATTTTACTATCCAAAACTACATGTAATTAATAGATCGTCAACATATTCCAGAACTAAAACCAGATCATTAGCATATTCTTTAATAAAAAGGGAGTAATTGTGTCTACTCTGTTTAAGACCAAAACAACACAAGGCTTCAGACAATTTGTCATTCCACTGCCTTGAGGCATATTTAAGTCCATGAAGAGACTTGTTGAATTTGCACACCATTTGGTTGCCTTGGCTCTTAATTAAAGCCTTGAGGGATGCTCATGTACACTTCCTCATACAAATCTCCCTACAAAAATGCATTATGAACATCTATATGATGTAAATTCCAGTTACTAACAACAGCTAATTTTAGTATCATTCTAATACTTATCATCTTAATCACGGGAAAATCTTTCATGATAATCTTCCCCCTCCTTTTGAGTATATCCCTTTGCAACCAATTTAGCCTTATACTTATCTACCTCTCCATCAGCTCTATATTTAATCTTATAAACCCATTTACATCCTATGGGCTTTTTACCTTTCGGCAATGAGACTATCTCCCACGTCTTGTTATTTTCTAATGCCTCAATTTCCAAATTCATGGCTTTAATCTACTCCTTTTCTTTCACAGCTTCTTCATAACACTAAGGTTTTGCAATAGAATCATGTTAGTCAAGAGACACATATGAGATGTATGAAATGTAGTCCTCAATAAGAAATATAAAGAATTGAAGCATGGTAGATTACCAACCGATCAAAATAATAAAATTTGAAATCGTCAAATCACAAATAAAATCTTTTAGGGGGAATATAAAGAGTTTGTATTTCTAAATTGTACAACTCCAAAAAAGAAAGAAAGAAGCCTAGGTAGATTTCCAACCTATTTAAAAAATGGTGAATATGCAAATTTAGTAATGAATAATTTTGTTACGAGTATTTATATGAAGTATCTATTTTTCGGGAGCAAAAATATACGTAAAAAAACTTATTTGGGAGTAGCAACGCCGTTAAAGAGGACTTAACTTCCATTACTTTTTGAAATATGGGTCCCACTAGTCTTCTTTTTATTATTTTAATACTTTTTAATGGGAAAGTATCACTTTGATCCCATGAAAACAATTTTATTTCAATTAACCCCTAAAAGATTATGAAATTTCACTATATCTCCTGGGTTAAAATGAAATTAAAAGACAATAATGCTCTTACTTTATTTTTTCTTAAGAGCCTTTACAAGACAAATATGTGAACAATCACATTTTTTTTGCACCTAACAATAGATAGTTGTTATGTTAGAATGAAATTGTTCATTACTAAATTTGCACCTTTGCCATTTAAAAAAATAATGTATAAGAATGAATTATAAAAGATCAAATTGTACCGTATTTCTTATACCTACTTGAGAAATGGTTGACAGATAAAATGATATTTTAAAAACCACAAAAACAGTACAATCATTTGAGAATAAGCCATCAGGAGACATCAAGCAAGAATACCAATTAAGTACTAACTCCGGTTCTAAATATATTATATAGTTTATAATGCAGTTTACATTACAAACTATATCCTATATTTAAGTCGGAGCAGTAACAATATGATATTGTGGAGCAAGATCTAGGTAATAATAATGAATGGAATGCAAACCCAAACTGATGTATTTGGCCATCCTCGATGAATGGCGCACTATAGTGGAGTGGTGTCTATAGGGGTGATTAGGGAAAGCTACACAAATCTGGCCCATCAGATCTTATCTGGATGATCTACATATGATTTTTTAAAAATCTATATTTTTCTTTAAAATTATTTTAATGGGTATGAAATTTAAAATCAATATAATCTCTTAACTATTATATGTTCAAAAAATAATTTTTATTTATTTAAAAATTCATCATTTAAGAAAAATACTCAATTTTTTATTTTAAAAGTCATCATTTAAAAAAAAAAAAACTCATATCTTGAACGTCAAATTAGATTTAGATAGTTTAGATCTGTTTAACTCTCACGGCTAGAAAGGAAACAAAATCCCACTTTATTTGGTCAAAGTTTGACCAAACGTTCAATGTAGAGAAATTTACCAGAAGTGACATTTTAATCTCATTTTGGTAACATCATAGGTATTTTTGCATCTAAAATGGTGACAAATGACAATAGCTTTTCTTAAAAAAGATAAACGGTATTTTTATCCTAAATAATAAATCCCCTAAACTTTCAAGTCTATGTAGATAGATAACCTCAAACTTTATATGCAAATAAGCCTTTAAGACTTTAAACAATTTGTAAATAAATAATGAAAAAACTAATAGCATGAGAATTATCTATAAAAATGTAAAAGTTCAGAAAGGTTTGTCGTAAAATTTTATAGGTTAGGAAAGTTATTTATATGACAAAGTCTAGGAGTAGGGGGGTTTGTATAATTTAGGGGGGGAAAAGGAACATAATACCTTTCAAGAGCTAGAGCAGAAATTTACTTAAATATTAGTGGTCACGATATACCATACACATCATGATAGCTTTCGGATTCTGCAAATTAAATAATATTCTCTACGAAATTAGAACAAGCATGTACAAATTATCTCTATCAATCCTCCCTCATTAATTAACAGTGATGAAATCACAAAGCAATCTAACGCTGCCGATGAATGCCTTCACTCAACATCTGACCCAGCCTCATATAAAGATCTCGTTGTTCTTCAAATGTTAGGCTCATCAATATCTGAAGCAAACATCATCAGCATCAATGAATTTTTTAAGGGAAAATCCAAGAAAAATACTCTTGAAATTATAAAAAGACAAATCAACGATTCCAATATACCAAATCCCTTATCAGTACAGCTGGACAAATTTAGATTATGAAATCTCGCTTAAAGACGCCATTGCCCTTGGATTTTCACCCATCCATCTCTCCCTTAGAATCAATGGCGTTTCTATTCCATATCCCAACCTCACTTTAGGCCACAGCTCTTCACTCCCCCATAAACTGTCTCCCTTGAACCCCTTTTTTGAATCTCTTTTTCTCTGCCTCTTCCTTCCCTTCTCTCTACCTCAACTTTGCCGTCAGCACTCCCATGGAAGCATTCTCTCCCACTTTCCCATTTTTTGTCAAGCTCCATCCCTAGTCTGTCTTTGTAGGACTTCTGAAACTCTATTTTTATGCGTCTAATTTGTCTGTGTCAAGCAAAACCCAATTTGTAGGACTGTATTTTCATGGGATTTTCTCTTTTTTTTTTTTGGTACAAAAGTATTAAATTTGGTTTATAATTCCTGATATAATACTTCCCTCTCGTTTTCATGATTGCGTATAACAAACTGGCATTTAAAATAATAAATGTGTAAAAAATGTCCCCTATTTAAGTAAAGAGCATAGGAGAGAGAATGAGATTTTTTTTTTTGAGAGAGAATGCGTATAAATATGTGAGAGAATAGGTAATAAATGATTAAATGAAAGAGAATTAGTGGTGAGTGAGGGATAATTAATATAAATATATGTATTCAATAGGTAAGAAACAATTTAAATTTTGAGACAAGAGAAAAAAATTGTTTATATCAAGGACCAGAAGAGAAAGTTGCTAATAAACAAAATCGGAATGAGTAATACGCAGAATACCTGGTCCAATATCATTTCAAATGTCAGACTTTGAGGCGCAACAAATGATTGATGATAAATATATGCAAAAACTGCCATCACCATCTGCAAATTGGAAAAAAAAAAGGTAAGTAAATTATAATCAAGTTAAATCTCCACTAAAATATGATACACAAGGAGATGAAAAATTGAGTTGATGAAATCAACTTTTAAGGATCTTAAAATTTAAGACACTCAAGGAGTATAATTTACTCCCTCCAGTCCTTAATGATATACCTATTTACTTAATTTGATTAAATTAAAGAAGTTAGTTAAATTAGTTAATATGACATGTGTTTTTTAAAACACCCTAATTATCTTCCTTGATTTCCTCAATCTCTCTAATTGTTGAACGACCATCAACAGCGGTAAATTAGGAAAAGATTGACAAATATGGAAAATATGTCTAACATTTATGAGTTAGGGCCTACATTATTGACTAGAGGAATACTACTGTTTCATCAATGTACAATACATGCTCCTTCAAGTTATGATATTAAAATGTTTTCATTCAGAAATAGTAACAAATTCAAAATACTAACATCAAAGTCCAATTTATAAACTTCAAGGAGCATGACTTGTACCTTTCACTATCACCAATGACAAAACTTATATAAATGGTCCTCGGAAGAATTTTTTTTTCAAGGTCTTTAACTGAATATTACGAGCTATGAATAATAAAATGTCATTTTCTCTAGAAATTTCACGCAGGTTTTTCTACCTCTTAGAACTGCGGGGCTACTTCTTAAGTATATACAATATACTTTTTTGATACATCGGAAAGAAGTATATACAATTTACTAAATCTTCCTAACAAATAAAAAACCAACTAGATAGAGACACCTTCAACCAAAATACTTACCTCACTAGGATATGCAAATATACTAATACTATAGGCGTGTGCTAAATATTCCTGTTCATCATACTGGACTATTACAGACATACGAATGGCATAAGTTCATCTAACATCAAAGTGGTATTTGGTGCAAGTTTATTCTAATATTTTCCAAGCATCTAGAAACCTATCTAAAACAATGACAATATTAAAAAATTCATCCTTCTTGCACTATTTTGAGATTAACAATGCCAGTTTCGGATTTTCATACTTGTTAGTTATTTTAAACATTAAATAAATAGGTTTCTCAACACTTGGAAAACTAAATTTCGCAGGCGACAAACAGCAGCTAATAGACTAATGAACTTTTTCAACTGCATACTAGAAAGAATTAAGAAAATATATCTAGTATTCCCACCATTCATATATTTAGTATCCATGATCGTCTTCGCCTTTGGCATATGCAAAACTTATTTGAGGAAAGGAAAAAATTGAGTGAAAATTTTATCGGACCCACTATAAGGCCAGCAATGCTATATGACAATGAATGTTGGGCACTAAAAGGGCAATATAAGCAAAAAATGGGGTAGCAGAAATGAGGATGTTAATATAGATGTGTGTTCATACTAGAAAGGATAACATACATAATGACCATATAATGGGATATGTAGGCATGACACTTATTGAGGAGAAAATGGTAGAAAATTGTTTAAAATGGTTTGCCTGTGTGCAAAAATGGCCATTGGAGGTGCCAATAAGGAAGGATAAGTAGATAGTCTTTAGCTCTATGAAAAGAGGTAGAGGGAGACCAAGAAGGATGCTTAAAGAAGTAATTAATCAAGATATCTTGGTTAACAGCTTATTGGAAGAATTGGTTTCAGGCAAGGCAAAATGATGTCATGTAATCCATGTAGCTAACTCCACTTCATAAGATAAGGCATTTGTTGTTGTTTGACAGATGATAAAATGTCTTTGTCAAAAAGAAAGCTTTCCATGTTTACAAGGTTGAAATTTCCCACTCCCTTACCCATTTCTATTCTGTACCAAACGGGTCCTTAAGCAAAGACTGTATGGTGAACTAAATCTAATTAATACCATGATAAAAAGAAAAAGAAAAGTTTAGGATAAGGCAAAATGAGCACGTCATTAGGATATCACTTTTAAATTCAACATAATTTTCGTAAAATCAAACATCATGAGAGTTTACCTGACAATCCATTCTGTCAGTAATTCCACCATGTCCTGGAATGCTGTCACCAAAGTCCTTCAGAGATACAGAGAAAACATTTAGAATCAGCAACCAATATGGGATGATGAAAATTGCTCAAATACTGGGTTACAAGTCCCGACCTTTATTTTGAAAGCTCTTTTGAAACCGCTTGCAAAGAAACCTCCAAAGGGTGCGATGATTGATGCAAATAAGCCAAGACATAAAGCATGCCATTGAACTGGTAGGATTGATATCTCTTTCCAAGGAAACTGCACAGTAGGAGATATAAAGTCAAAGCCATTCAGGTGCTGAACGTTGTCATCTCTTGTTTGCAACCCTATATGTAACTTAAAATTGACCTATCTTGCCCAACAAAGCAGGCATGAATTCAAGGGAGGGGGGAAGGATTTCAAATTCAAGCAGCTCACCCATCGATGAATAGTTCCTGGTAAAGGGTGAGACTCTGGCTTAAAAAGTGGACCAGGATCACAGGAAAGCCATCCAGTTGATAAATCCTGCATGTTGTTTCCAGGGACATAGCAAATATAAGGTTCTTGGATTTTGCATGATGCTTTAAGAATATCAATTAACTATGTTCAGTTAAAGAGGTACCTTTCTTGGACATGTTAACCACTGGAAACGACCCATGATGTTTGCAAGCTGCATAAGCAGTTTTATGTAATGCTATTAACACCTAATTCTCAGAAGCAGGATACCAGAAGGAAGACACATACACGATATAGATAAGAAAATGTCAATGGGTATTTATATTATGGTTAAGGTGTAAAAATACCCATAAACTTTTACCAAAAATGCGTCCAGTGACATATACTTTTCAAAAGTGCAAAAATATCTATGGACATTCAAAATTGGAACAAAAATGCCTAGATCGTTAAATTTAACTTGACACCGTAACATATGCATATGCAACAATAGTGTGGGCCCACCACAAAAAGTAATAGTTTAAAGTTATATTTAATGGTTTTGGTATTTTTGCTCCAATTTTGAATGTTAATGGGTATTTTTGCACGTCCAAAAATAATATGATGCTGAATGCACTTTTATTAAAAATTCATGGGTATTTATGCACCTAAATCCTTTATTTTATAACCACATTTACACCAAAACATGTGTGTGTGTGTGTGTGTGTTTTTAAAATCACATCCACCCCAAGGACTTAATTCCTTCATCATCAAAGTCAGCAAGAACTTAATTCCTGCATCTTTATGACCAAATTGGCAGTCATTCTCACAAAAAATGCAGCCCACATATGAGCGCATGTGTGGTGAGACCCATTCAGTAAAGATGATGCCTCATGATCTATTTTCCCAAACAATATAAAGCCAGCAATAGCATAGTTTCTCCATCATTATGACCAAACTGTTAGTCGTTCTCACCAGAAATGCAGAGAGTATGGTTGCAATGGATGCTCCAATAAAACCCTCCCAAGTTTTCTTAGGAGATAACTTGATCAATGGGGTTCTTCCGAAGAAGAAACCAAAGATATAAGCAGCAATGTCATTAATGACAATAAGTGTTGCTGGAAGAAGAAACCTGCATAGTAAGTCCATGTCTTAGAGAATACAAGCAAAACAAAATCAACAAGTGGTTATTTGACAATTTCAACTTCAGAAGTCTTCGGGCCACAAAAGCAAAGGCAGAAAATAAAAAGCTAAAACAAAATTCTACTAAAGAGGAAAAAACATATATCATCCCATGTACAACTAAACAAACA
Organism: Acacia melanoxylon; assembly: GCA_019022615.1. Classification (NCBI taxonomy): domain Eukaryota; kingdom Viridiplantae; phylum Streptophyta; class Magnoliopsida; order Fabales; family Fabaceae; genus Acacia; species Acacia melanoxylon. The sequence continues at coordinate 394,792 of JAFJYJ010000018.1, read as the reverse complement.
AAATGTAGCCGGAGAATAGGCAAAGATCATATTGCAAAGAATAATCTTATGCAAAAAATGAAGGAAAAAACAGCACCAACAATTCATTATCAAAATATGAGCTATCAATTTTAACAAGAACATTGGCATTCATCTTTTACTCAAAAATACAAAGCACTCAAGATACGGCATCATTCTTCACACAAAAATATAAGTCTAGAACTATAGATCTAAACTCAACCTCCCAACTCATTTGTTTCCTTGCTAAAAATGACACTCTAACTTATGCTTATGGATGCACACAACTATAAAGAACAGGCACTTAAAACTACGGGAAACGATTAGACTACTGAACTCGACCCAATTCCCTTCACTGCAGCAAAAACTTGTCAAGACTCAAGAAATCATGCTGGAAGAACCAAGTTCAAATTGATTGCGATATAGTTCTGCGGGATGAAGATACACTTATCTGAATAAAGAGTAATAAAATACTCCCTCGTTTCTTAATTATAAGACAAAATTACCTAAATTATATATATACCAAAAGAAAGTTTTGACTAATTTATATCTTCAAATTTTCTCCATCTTTCCACCTCTACCCTCAATTAATGCTCAACAATTTCTACATGGAGGAGGTTTCATATATATATTTACTCCAATATGGACCAAGTCTTTTTATTCATTGATTAGGGGCATTTAAAAAAAATTTATTAATTACTCCTAAAATTTTGTAAATTGTCTCATAGGAACACGCCACCCTCCAAAATCTTGTCTTATAATTAGGAATGGAGGGAGTATCATTCCTCGATGATTTTAAGAAAATCTTCTAGCCAGCCATCCCATCTTTCATATTCAAAGGAAATTAAAAGAGAAAAATTTAAGCTTGCAATGTTTAAAGCAAAGAGAAACAAATGGTGCAGTGAGGAGTTGAGAGAAGTCATGTTCTAAGAATAAACTTTAAATTTATTGTCCTATTGTTTTCCAACATGAAAATATCCTTATATGAATACCTACAAGGGAATTAAAAATATTGTCATTATGTTGGACCTGTAGCCAATGGGCGTTTATCTAATGGGCCAAGGCAAATTCATGTGGAGTGTGTGAATTCTGTGAGACAGAGCGGGGGAGCTGTTTGCTGAATATATTTGGGATGAAGGGTTCCATGATGGTTTGGCAATTAGTGAGTGCTGTTTGGGAGAGCCCTCGTCTCTTGAATACTAGGATCGTGATCTTGGTGTTTATTTTATGAATTATAGCTTATCTTGCTTAGACTTGCACTCTAGCAGGCTTATTGTATATTTTACTTCTATTCCTTTTTAAATCCTCCATCTTTCCTATCATACAGACCAAGTCAACATCTACAGTTATAACTGACAACTATTTGTATAGTTCAGCAAGCAAAGCTTATAGTTGATAGCTGCAGCGTCAAATTTTGGTCAAATAATTAAAAAAAATGATTATTATACAGAGATCATGTAACATTCAATAAACCCAGCTTGAAAAGTACTTCATAGAGGGATAGAAAAGACATCAATTTGTATTCGCCATGGATAAGACAATCCTAAAAAATTAGTGATGTTTTTAATATATCATAGTATAACATTCTTTTACGTCAGAGGACATATTACCAGAAAATTCCTTCAAAAATGTTTGCCACAGTGAAGGAAGATTGTGTAAACACAACAATCAGAATCATGTGTGTCCAAGCATACTGGCTAAATTGATACTTGTACATTTTCTTCTTTAAAGTGAGAATGAACCACATAAACCCTGACCAATGAAGAGAAGGGAAGAAAATCAGTGTGAGCACACAAAGGATGGGTGATAGAACAAGGAAAATCACAATTCTAAATATCAACTAACAAGATATTGGTCACATATCTGGTAGATATTGCACAAGCACCGGCAATGAATATTAATACACAAGATTGACAATCAAAAGTCACCTGCAATGTACAAGGAGTAGCAGATAACCATATGATACTTTATAAGGCTGCTCACAAGCTTATATAAAACCTTGTCCACCGTCACAGTGTTGACAAGACATTGACTCAGGATTCGCCCATATACAAATAACATTGCAGTGAAGAAGAAATGCCTGAGATTGTTCAAGAACTGAATAAAAAAACATTGTAATAAAATTGATGCAAACAGGTCATTTAGTAATTAACATAAAATATGCTTCTGGCGTTTTATTCTACTGTTGCTTCAGGCCTTTTTGTTTTCTAGTTTATCTTGACTAGAACAAATAAAAATCTTATGAAGAGGACGATCAACTCGAGACTAATACCAATTTAATAGCCTAAATCCTGGCAGCTGCGTGTCTTCATGAGCTCTCCTGAGTAAATTGAAAAGCTCTCTTGCCATAAAGATTTGAATAACAACCACCATCGCAGTAATATAGAGGTGACCCATATAGATGACAGAAGCAAAGCCAGCAATCATCCAAAATGTTGAATATGCACGAATCCACATAGACTTGTATTTGTTCTTGTCATCAACAAGTAAATGAGTTCCATTTGCTTTGCCAACATCTGGAATGGCCTGACAAAACATATCATCAATTTAAAATCACTTTCAGATAGTATGAGCAACATTCCTAGAAAGATACTGGCAATAATAACCAAATATTGAAGTTATAATTACATAAATGTTGTGTATAGAGACAGCAACATCAATAAGGAACATTAAACTAACTGCAAAAAAAACGCTTATTAACTTTTTTTAAGAAAAAGCCAAAAAGTTTATGGTTGGTTTCCAAAAATAGTTTTCCACAATTAGAATTTATAATAACTATATAATATTTCAAGTTTCATTCACATTTTAGGAAAACCCAAAAGTGCAGGAAAACCCAATTACAACATGAGTTGCACTCATGTAAGAAAATAAAGAGATAGCTGCAAAACTTAAAACAACTAACCTCATTTGAGCTTTTCCTATTCCTAAACCGACCAGTGGGGGTTGGCAGGGCATGGGGACTGGTATCCTTCTGCATAGCTTTTTAATCAGGTTTTAGCCAATTCAAAAGCAACGTTAAAGGACATGTGAAGGCAGAAGATATCCACCTGCAAAATAAATAACACAAATGTAGCCTTTAGCATACCTGAAAGTATATTTCAAAACTCACATAAAAAGACCTGCTAAATTTGTAGTAAACTACACAGAGCAAAAGAAAAGAGAACAAAAGTTCAATTACACGGCATATTATGTTAAAAGTTAACTAGATGCCTTTAAGAAACAAAGCAAAACGTCGGATCCCAAAATGTAGCTAGGGTAAGTGTATTGCACAAATGCAGCTTCTTTCTCCCTTCAATCAACAAAAAACTATATCCTCCAGCATATTATCGCATCTACATCCATATTTGTCATTCTAATCATAATAGTATTATATCCTCTTACTCCAATCATATTCTTTTACACTAAGAATTCCATATGAAATTTATAAACAATCTATGATCTTAATGGTTTTCCCTCATTTAAATTATCATTATCTGAAACCTGCATTTTCCCAAGAATTTTAATATTTTAAGAATAAGTACAAATATTGATATAAATCTATTCTAACATTTTACAATTGATCATTCATCCACCATAACACAACATTCAGCTATCCTTATGCTACTAATCAATAAAAAACTCCTGATCGTACTTATTCTGATATAACCTTACCTATCATTAGCGTTTGATACAGTGATATAACTTTAATTCAAGGGCACTTTCTAGTTTTCCACTACAGGAAAAATTATGAATAGTTTTTCTTTTTTCTTTTTCAATCAAATCAGTCTTTCAAAGTGCTCTTTAATTTAAGATAGATAGTAAGTTGGATAAGGCTTTGTCTTCTAGTATAGATAATACAACAACAACAATAAAGCCTTATCCCACAAGATGGGTTGGCTACATGAATCACATGATGTCAGCCATTGCATAGGTAATAAGTTGTAGACTTCCACTACAAATGCTGAGTAAGAGGATAAAGTCTTACTGGGAATACACATTGAAGACTATATTTTTCATCTTATTATAGACAAAATATGCCTCATAACTGTCACGTCCAACAGCGAATTACAAACCCAGAGGCGATTCTAATAATATTGAAATAATTGCACAGTTTCGATATGGACATAGCCTAGGGGTACCGGCAATGAACTATATGTTTTATTGTCACAAGGATATAATAAAAAATGATGACAAACATCGTCTGAGTTGTCGTCAATTTATCTGTGAGTTCCTAATCTTGAGGATTACAATTCCTGTAAACCGTGGCCCCTAATCAGGATGATCCACCACCAATTAGATAAACTTAACCCCGCAGAACCTTCTTACATGCAATAACTGAATATGTTCAATAAATAACCACCCCTGAACTTCTATAAAGTCAATAATATTCTAGTTGTTATGCATCACTCCTGACATCTACACTAAGTTCCCAAATCAAACAAAGCTCTCAAGACTTTCCAGGAAGCTAACAAAAATAGGCCTCTATACATCAATAGCATGCGTACGATATGAACAAAGATGGAGGAAAATTCTTTTCACTGACAGATTCTTGAGAAGAAACAACATGTGAAGAAGGAAACTAGGTTCAAAATCAGACGCACTTTCTTCGTAATGAAATCTCAATCAGAGGGAAACAACTTGAACCACAGGATCAAACAAAAACATTGAAAGCGCCAACATGAGCATCCACGCAAGAACTATCTATCAGTAAAAAGCGAAACAGAGAGATTGTGAATGTGCAAAACCTTGTTTCGTTTAGCTGAACGAGGAAGCGACAGCGCGATAAAGAGAAGATGAAGAGGCAGTAGAAGAATAAGAACAAAGAGGAGGAACAAGCAAAGCAAAACGCGAAATGGCTTCTTCGTGACATTGAAATTGGATTCTTTCACGCAGAGGGAAAAAACCGGAAAAATGATATTAAAGATTTTATTTTTATTTTTATTTTTGCCAGCAAAACTTAAACCCTATAAAAATCACATTAAAATATGTTTTTAAAAAAAAATTAAGGTCTTATTTGTTTCTGTTACTTGTTTAATTGTTTTTATGTTTTCATAATAATGATCTAAAATTATTTTTAAAATAGGTTTTTTTTAGTAGATTAGTGTTTCCCCCTTTAAATAAGCATACACTCCCGAGATTCGAATTTTTCTTTTTTTACTAGGTGAGGCCCCCTACCACCTCTACGAATAGTTTGTTGGTAAAACAAGTTTAAAAATCAACAAATATTATTTCAATAATTGTTTAAAAAATTGTATTTGAAAATAAAAAAAGAACATAAAAACTTTTGAGACAATTGTTTATAAATTTAACTTAGAGAAATGAGAGAACGTCAGGGTAGAGATTGTAGAGACACCCAACAAAGAGTTGGAGAATCAAGGTTATTAAACCCGAACCAAACACTAAACCGGTCAGAGCTCTGGGTCAAAGGTCAGATTGAAGTCAAACTAGAACTAAAAACTAAACTAAAAAAAAATGGGTTTACCAAAAAAAAAAAAAAAAATGAAGATTCCAATGTTATTAATATGAAATTATGAAGAAATTTTTTAAAAATGGAATCAAATTATATTTTATATAAAAAAGATCAAACCAAGTAAACTGGTTAACTGATCGGTTCACTGGTTTCTGGCTTGAACCAGTCAGTCCAATCCGATTTTAATAACCTTGTGGAGAATAAAGACATGGCCTTAACGAGCGCCACAACCAAAGTGAGGAATGTGACCCCAAGTGAAAAGGACAATTTTAAAAATAGCAAAATACACAAAGAAAATACAAAACAATAAAACATGGGAAAATTACGTGTAGGTCCCAAGGAACAAAATTAATTACAAAAAAGTCCCTTGAAATCACCAAATTACACAAAAAGTCCCAAGGGACTTTTTTGTAATTATTTGTATGGAAAAAAATTCAATTTTTAAAATGTTGTTGTAAATATGGCTTTTTCTGTTGTAAATATGGTTTTTTCTGTTGTAAACACTACTACAAAAAAGGGTAACTACTTCACTAAGAGACGTCCTTATTTTTAAAAAGGAAGTTAAAAGTGAACGTAGTGGCATTCTTGTAAAATAAATAATGATATTCTCAAATTTGGCGTCCTAAACTAAGTTTCAGAATGTCTAAAATAAATTAAGGCGTCCTAAAATAATTTCAGGACGCCTAATTTAAACATTTTTGCGCCAAAAATTAAAATGTTTTAGCGCCTTGGCGCCATTTCGTGAATTAATTTATTTTTTAGTGGCATCCTGATACGAGTTCAAGACGCCTTAATTAAATTATTGGCGTCCTGATTTAATGTCAGGACGCCCTAATTGAATTATAAGGCGTCCTAACATTAAATTAGGACGCCCTAATTACCTTGTAAGGCGTCCTGATATAACTTCAGGACGCCTTAATAGAATTAAAGGCGTCCTGAATTAATATCAGGACCCCTAATTTACTTTTTGGCGCCCTGAGTCACTTATCAGGACGCCGATATTGCCAAACAACGCATTTTAATTCCACACCCTCGTCTTGTCAGCCCCACTCTTAATTTATCTCAACCTTAGCTATCTTCGTCTCACACCGTATTCACGCCCTCACCGTCTCCTCCCTAAACCTCTCTTCGCGGCTTCTGTTATTCTCATTCTTCTTTTCCGGCGACGCCTCCACCGTCTCCGACGCCCCCACCTCTCACATTGTGCTCCGTCGATCTCCTCCGTCTTGTTCTCGTTCTCTTTTCGCGAAGCTCGATTTTTTTTTCGGGAGAAGCTCCTTCACCATTTTTCCTTCTTGCATCGTCGAGTTCCGCTCCTCATCTTTTGGGTGTTGATTCTTCTTTCTCCTCGTCGTCGTCCGTCCACCGCCACTTTGAGAGCGATGCACTAAAAATTGTTCTCTTCTCCTCCTTCGCTGCTATACGTGAATTGGTATGGGGTATGTTTAAAAATTGTTCTCTTCTCCTCCTTCCTTGCTTTTTGCTTTAGCTTGTGTGGTGATTAGATGAAATTCGAATTTCAGTTTAAATGGAACAGCTTAAAAAAGTTAGTTGGGGCTTGGGGCTTCAAGAGCAGTTTTTTTGCCTTTAATACATCACTAACAAAGTCTTTGATTTTTTTCTTTTTGTTGTCTATTTCAATGGCTCAAGTTAGGTTGAAATCTTATGAGTGTTTTGAGTTATTTTTGGTTTCTTGATGTGGTTGAAAGGTTTAAACCTTACAATTGCACTCTTCGCTTCTTCTTCTCACATTTTTACCGTAGGGTTCTTTTGTAATTAAAATTAATGGACCTGAAGCTCGTCATGGGATCCAGAAAAGGTTAGTTTATAGTTATTATGCTGTTATTGATATTATTTATAGCTATTAAGTTGTTATGCCATGGTCATGATCTGCGTATCTGCTTATCTGAAAAGGAATTCCTATAAAACCTTACATTTGAGTTCACTCTTCAGTTCTTCTTAATGAATATGGGATTTATTATATTTGATTGATTGGTATTGAGTCTGTGCTTTGCAAGATTGTTACTTGAACAAGTGGATATTGTTGAAATTAACTATGTTATATATTGAAGGGCTTGGAAGATACAAATAATTTGCAAACAGTTGGAAGAAAGGATTCAACAATATAAAATATGATATATTAGTTGTTTTGGAAAAAGGGTTAATTGGTAACACTCTGTGAGAACAATTGATCATTTACTAAATTGACTCTCTTTTCAGGATTTATGTTTATAACCAAGAAAATGGAAAGTGTTAGTTTGAAATTTGCATCTAGGATATCCGACTAAGGAGTCCATGTTATGTCTTTGTTTTTTTTAATCTCAATTTTGAAGTAATGCTTTCTTATTGTGTGGTCCATCATTGAGATGAGAGTGGAACCTTAATATAACCTTTGCCAGCCAATCATCCACCCAAAAGTCAATGGACAATCAAACCAAAAGATAGCTAGCAATATATATGAAACATCATGAATATGATAGCTAAAATGCAATATATTTTAAACGAAAAGGATCAAATTAAGATAAATAATCTACAATGTATATATGTATGAATAGGTTGGTCCAAGTTGGGGATTGTCCTAGTTTGAGGACTCTAACCCTAAGTTAGTTAATTATTAGTCCAATACCAGGCATTGGTTCCCTTGCCAAAAAAAAAATCTTCTTTATCATCATCTCCTTTTACTCTATGTTCAGTCGTGTGTTTGGATTGAGAAATTGTGGTTTCCGTTTTAATTGGTGCTTGATTTTTGCTTTAGCTTGTTTGGTGATTAGATGAAATTCGAATTTTAGTTTAAATGGATGAAGTCTGGAATTTGTCAACTTTTAGGATGCTATCATATTGAATACATGCAGATCATCCTTTTACTCTCTTGATCGTGTGTTTGGATTGGGAAATTGTGGTTTCCGTTTTAATTGGTGCTTGATTTTTGCTTTAGCTTGTCTGGTGATTAGATGAAATTCGAATTTTAGTTTAAATGGATGAAGTCTGGAATTTGTCAAAGACAGAGCGCACGAATGTGTTGACAAGCGAAATTGTTATGTTTACATATGTTATGTGAAGGTTTTTTTGTTTATATGTTTAACTTTGGTTTCCTTTGTTCTTCTGTAAGTGAATGTGAGTTTGTATGTACTTCTTTTTTTACTGGAACCTTTCCTTCTACTCTTAATTCTTCAATTATTTTCTTTGATAGGCTAATACAATCACTTTTTCCCCAAGATCCAGAATTTAAAGGTAGACGAGTAGTTACTTTCCACAACTAGAGAGACTTCATATTCTTCCGGCATCATCGGTATGTATCCACAAGACTTGAATAATTAATCCACATTTATATGTTTAATTGATAGACATGGATGATGTTTGGAATTCGTTGTTGTTATAATCATTGTTATTACAAAAGTTTAGAAGGTGAAATTCAGAAGTTGATGATACACCCCCTTTACTTGCATGTTTCATTTTCAAAGTAATTAAGTGATTGTCATTTACATAGGAGGTGCCTTTTTCATCAACTTCGATCTTGCATTGTGAAATACTTTGCTGCACAAATCCTATAGAGTAAATATGTTCTCACTTCACTTTATTGCACAAATTGTAGTTGCTAGCATTCTTAATGTCTAGCATTCTTAATCGTCTATTTTTTCGCTGCCTCTATTTGATGCTCTAAATGGCAGATTTGTCATTGTGTGTTGCTGGTTAGTCAAGGAAGTAAAGGGATATATATATATATATATATATATATATATATATATATATATATAAATTGTTGCAAATTGATTCTTGAGGTATTTAGGTAATGCGCTATACAAGGGACCAATTTGATGAATGTTGAGTAATATAAATGTATGTATGTACGCTGGAAAATTGGCTGGACGAATAGCACTTTAAAATTGTAGTTCATTATTCTTGGACCCAGTAAGAAATATAGCAGGTGGTATTTTTTTTTTAAAAAAATTACACCTAAGGCGTCCTTAATTTCTATTCAGGACGCCTTATATACCATATTTGATGTCCTGATTACTCATATAGGACACACAATATAAGGCGTCCTAATATAGGCCCAGGACGCCTTATATGGCCAAAAATCACAAAAATAAGGCGTCTTTTTTTTTTTTTTTTTTTTTGGGTTTAGGACGCCTTAAAAAAGGCGTCCTTTATTAAACATAGGACGCCTTTTGTAAGGCGTCCTTAATTAAACATAGGACGCCTTTTTTAAGGTGTCCTTTATTAAACACATGACGCTTTTGTTAAGGCGTCCTGTTTTAATCATAGGACGCCGAAAGACTTCAAATACTACTTCCCCTAGTTAGACGTCCTTTGGAAAAGGGGCGTTAATTGCCTCTAATTCAGGACGTTTTTCCACTTTTTTGTAGTAGTGAAATGGCCATATTTTAAATTTTGTTGTAAATATAACATTTCATGTTGTCAATATAGCCTTTTTCTGTTGTAAATGACCTTTCTACATTCAAAATTCATATGTTGTTGTAAATATGGCTTTTTCTGTTGTAAATGTCCAGATTTTAAATTTTGTTGTAAATCTAGTATTTCCTGTTGTAAATCTATGCTTTTTCTGTTGTTAATACAAATAATATCAAAAAAATTCCCTTGGGACTTCTGTGTAATTTGGTGATTTAAAAGGACTTTTTTTGTAATTATTTTTTTCCTTGGGACCTGCATGTAATTTTCCCATAAAACTTGTATTTGAGTGTTTTTTCTTATTTTTAAAAACAAATTCTTTTTTTGATATAAGTGAGACACCTAAGCTAATACTTGTGGAAATATTGCACTCATTACAATCCTGGCAAAGAAGTACATCTAGATCCTCGAAAGGCTTATATAACTCATGAAACCCCTATCCTGGCCTTAGGCCACTCTTCGCCAAATAGTTCGCCACGCATTACATGAGGCACATAGGTGATCTTCGTTTCCTAATCCATACCTAGTAGCACTTTGACTTCCTGCAGGAGACCAGAGTCCTTGTGAGATGGACCATGCTCCTGTAAAATCAAATCGATACATTCAGTTGAATCGGTTTCTACCTACACTTTCCTAAAGCCCATATTCCATGCCATTTTGAGATCTAAGAGACAAGCCCAAATTTCCATCGAAAGTTCATCCTCGTCCTCAATGGGGTGTATAAAACCTTTAACAAATCTTCCAAAAGAATTTCGAATAAGGCCCCACAAGCACCTTTAGTAACAGAAGCTGAAAAAGCATCGTCAACATTCACCTTCAACCAACCCTCTTCTGGTGGTCAAGACTCTCGACTAGGGGCTAGTACAGTGTAGCCCCCTCAATTGTCATACTTGCTAGACAATCATTAGTAAGTTACATGCACTCTACCATTGCACTTGTGCTGTTGAGAATACTATTTCTTCTCAAAAACCCATAAATTCCTTCGTTGCCACAACCACCAACACAAGATTGTGAATCTGGAAGCCCACTCCCTATTTGCATCATTCTGGCCTCTTATATTCCGCCACACCCAATCCAAAAGTTCATATCGCAAAACATGCGCCACCTTGCCGGACTCACCACTTTCTGCCATATGGCTTTTAAGTATGCGCAGTCCCTAAAAAGACGTATAATGTCTTTTAATTCTGCCTGCACATAGTGTAACACGCATCATTTGTCAAACCTTATCTCTTGCAATTAGTATTTATGAGCAAATACTGTCGAGCTACCAACCAGATAAGAGTCTTGCATAATTTTAGTGCATGGACTTTCCACACTCGACCCCAGTCCTTACCTTGTACCGTTGCATTCCATGATAACACTCTATATGCAGATTTCACAGTAAAATCTCCATGTCTCTCTCACTTCCATTTAACCAAATTCACGTCGTGGTCAATTTCGATACCATCAAGAACGATATCCCAAGTTTTCTTGATTGTAGTCCACACATTTGAGCCAGGACGTTTTGGAGCAATGTTAGGAATAAGATCCTCCCCACATTTATACTTATCCCAAACCAGTTTGACCCAAAAAGCATCCTAGTGAGTCATAAGCCTCCATCCTAGCTTCATGAAGAGTGCTTGGTTCTACAATCTATAATGTCGTAACCCCAAGCTGCCCCATCTTTTCTCCTTACATACCTCATCCCAGGCTATTAAATGCATCCGTTGACTCTTTGTTTTGCTACTCCACAAGAAAGATCTATCCTGCTTGTCTAGAGTTTCACAAACATTACTTCTACTTGGAAGTAATGTTTTAAAACTTGGACCGGACCGGCTGGTTTGGACCGGAAACTGACAAACTGTCCGGGAAACCGGTTCGAGTTAAGGGGTGACCTCGGGTTTCGAGTTGACCCGGGGTCAACTCGGCCAACTAAGTCTAACCCGGTCGAGTTGACCGAGTCTCATCATTTTTTTAAAAAAAGTTGCGTGAGAAATAGAAGGAGAAGAAGAGATCTGAAAACTGAAGAGTCACTCCATCGTGAAACCTTGTTACTCTCATCATCAAATTTGATTGATCTTGTTTTGCTGTTGTTTGGTGTTTCTTCGATGGTCACTCTCGCAAGACTCACCGCCATCCAAGGTTGTCTTCATCGCCTAAATCCCGCCATCATCGATCGTCTACCGTCAAAGATTGTCTCCATCGAGTCAATAAAAAAATAGATGGAGAAGTAGAAGAAAACAGAGATCAAGTGCAACGGCGGCGACAACAAGCAGACCAAGGGTATGTTTTCCTTTTTCATCGACCAAGGAGCGATCGCTGGCGATGAAGCTTGAGGGTTACGGAAGCTATGGGCATGGAGGTTGTGTCGATGATGGAGGGAGGTTTTATTCGATGGGTGAGAAAGATGAGATCGTTGTCTGAATGTTGAGTCAGGAGGGAGGTGGTAAGTGTGAATTGTTTAACTTATGACTCCGGTTCAATTTCAGTATTAAATATTCACCAATAAATTTCAATCTGCCTCGGGATATGAAGGGTTGAAAATTGAAAACCGCAATTAAAAATTGAATAATTCTGCTATGATGAAGTTGCACCCCAAGATCCGTTGTTTAAGTAAATTTGAGGGTCTCACTAAGCTCTGTCACCTGTTATGGTTAATGTTCTTTGAGAAAAATACCTGGGTCTTAATAGAATTTACCTTAAGCCCTAAACACTCACAATATAGGGACATTGCTTGTTGAAGGGAAGCTTCAGTAACAAGATAATATCATCCGCAAAGAACAGGTGGGAAATCAGTGGACCCTTCTTTGTGAGTCTAGTAGGCTTCCATATCACTCCTTCCATTCTTTCTTGAATGATATGAGAAAATTTTTCAATACAAATCACGAATAAGTATGGCGAAAGAGGGTCCCCTTGTCTGACGCCTCGTGAGGAGTGAAAGAACTCCACCTTACTACTTAGGTGTCATAGAGATAATCCATAAGGACATATCCGCACCTGTTTCTACGTTGTAGTATTTCATTATTAATAAATGAGCATATTTTATCTTTATCATATTTATGTCTTACCTTTATTTTAAAGTAAATATGTGTTTGAAGATAAAAGCCCTATGAATAGAATATGTGTTAATCTCGAGGATCAATGATAGAGATCATGATCATGAGGACTCGAGAACACTGTATATCTATTACCTAAAACTTGTTCCTAGTCTTGAATCACCAAGAAAGGGCATTGATGATCTCAATAAGACTAGTATGACATCATCTACTTGTATAGAGATACAAGGTAGGGACCTCATGAAATACATGCATAGAGATGCCTTAGCTGATGTCGTGGGTAGATCTGTTAGAGAACAGATAGTACCGAAGAGACCCGCCGAGAGACTCCACAAAGATTCATTGTAGAGAGTATCATTGGATATGTAAAGTCTCTCATCGTTTGGTAGTATGGATCGTCCCGGACTTAAGGATGTCATCGAACACTATGTCCTAGGGTTACACTTTGACTGTACAACTCTATCCACCTACAAATGGGGAGAACATTGTACTCCTGGGTGTAACTCAAATACATGAGTATAGATGGACACGCCAAGAGGATTCACAATCCCTTACAAGAGATTAGTTATTCACAAGACCGATAGAGCTTAGAAAGCTTTTAATTAACTCGAGAGACTGTGCGCACAGCAAGTGATCATGAAGAGTCATGATCCATTATAGAGTTAATATAAGAAGATTCGTAGTTCTATTAAATAGCTACATTTAGTCAATTAAGAGAGATGATACTCTATCTTTGCTCTCGACTAAATGTGAATGACGATGTGAGGGATGATGCCTGCACGGTATCCAAATATGAAAGGTAGATCACTTGATCAACTCAATTAGTTCTAAGCCGCAAAGCATTGCTAGTGTCTTATGAGGTCATTAAATAAATTGATCCCGTTAAAGGGGTTTTAATTTCTCCAAGTTTATTTATGTCAGTGACTAATTGGGCCTAATGGGTCACAAACAAAGGTTATTCCCGATTGTTTAAAATTAGCATACTTGGGCCAATAATTGTTATTGGGCTTTATCAAGAGTAAATGTGTAATTGGTTTGGAATATGACTCCAAGCCCAATTAGGAGGAAAAGAGCGTCACATATATGGTCCCAAGTGGGAAATTAATTTATACACAAAAGGGCTCAAATGTGTTGGAAGACCCAACAAGGTCTTAGGCTAAGTTGAATTTGAAATTCGAATTTTGAATTTAAGTTTAAAATTAAAATTTTAATTCAAAAGGTTAGATTATAAAAGATAATTCTGAATTATCTAATATATATATATATATATATATATATATATATATATATATATATAAAAGATCCAATAATGATTGGATGAAGATAGGAGAAATAATAAATGAGGATTGATTTAAGAATGATTTTGAATTTTAGTTTAAGAGATGAATGTGATCCATCATCTTAAATTATTATTCAATTAATCAAGATATGAATTTAATTCATTATGATTTGGATTTTCCAATTCAAGTTTGGATTGGGCCTTTCTTGTGAGCACTTAAATTAAGATTAGACTCTTATAAAGTGCTGATTTTTTATATGCCCTTTTTATGAACGTTTTTTGAAGAAGAAAAAAAGGAAATAAATGTGATCCATCATCTTAAATACAATCCAACAATCAAGATATAAATATGATTCATCATATTAAATTCAATCAATCAATCAAGATGTGAATTTAATGTGACTTGGTTGATAAGTAGTGGACTTATTACCTAAAACCCATTTCTTAGTGCATAAGCTGAAAATTCCTAAGGCAATTAGGGCTAGGAATTTTCAGCCCACCAAAGCTATAAAAGGGGGAGGGTTGGACGTTTTTTGATCATCCTTATGCTCTCTAAATTTTGGTCTTTACCAAAGGTTTAGAGAGGAAAAGACACCATCCATAAAAGGGTAAGGTTCCAACCTTGTTCATCCTATCTTTAACCTAATCCTAAGAAACCATCATCTCCTTGAAAAGATAAAAATCCAAGGAAACCAAAACTCAACATTGTCTTCGCCTAGCAAGCATCCAAGGAGTGGGAGGTTTCAAGAGAAGGAGTTCTCATTGCAATCGGGGGATAGCCGTGTGGATCAACGTTAGAGGACATCAACAACCTTGAAGTCTTCGAGTGATCTAAGGTAATTCTAATCTACAATAATCGTTTTATCAAATTATCCTAAACCCCAATAGTTATTTTAATGAGTAATCATGAAACTCATGAATATTATAAATTGTTATCAATTCTCATGAGTACCGTAAAGAGTTACGGATTAATAATTAATAACTAATTAGTTTAGCTTTGTGCCAGGGAGACTAAGCCCAAATAACATTATTCTAGATCGAGAAGTGATCCATTCAATGTAGAATGTGAAGAGGAAAAAGGGGTTTATGGCTCTTAAAATTGATTTATAGAAAGCATATGACCATGGTCGGTGGGACTTTGTTGTTGAAAGCTTGAATGATTTGGGTACTCTATCAAAATTTATTGAAATTGTGAAGTTTTGTTTGTCTACGATGGAGATGTAGATTCTCTGGAATGGGACTACTAGGGCTAGTTTTACCCCAAACTATGGTATTCGTCAAGGGGACCCTCTTTCTCCTTACTTGTTTGTATTGGTTATGGAGAGGTTAGCCCATTTAATTTAGAGTGAAGTACAACTGGAGAATTGGATGCCTTTTAGATTAAAAAAGAACGGTACTCCAATATCCCAACTCTTTTTTGCTAATGATTTAATTCTTTTTGCTGAAGCTAACATAGACCATGTTGCTATTGTTAAGGCTTGCTTGGATGAATTTTGCATGGACTTAGGTGAAAAGTGTTAGTTCTCTATGTGTTTTGATGATAACTGGTAATTGTAAACACAAGTTAAAATTTATCTTGATGAGTTGAAAAACTCACTGTCAAGTGAATACTCGAGTATTGGTTTCAATACTCAAGTATTGAGTTGACAGAGAATGGCTCATTTTCACAAAGACGAGCAATACTCAAGTATTCTCCTGAATACTCAAGTATTGAAGTCACAGAGAGCATTCCAAGTTTTTCACAATGAGTCAATACTCAAGTATTGGTTTGAATACTCGAGTATTGATCATACAGAGACTCTTTCACAAAAGGCAAAATTATCAATACTCAAGTATCCATTTGAATACTCAAGTATTGGTTATACAAAGAGTCACCAAAGTATTCCAACATGTGAATACTCAAGTATTGGTTTGAATACTCAAGTATTGGACAAACAGAAAGTTTTCAAACTTCACACATGTTTATGAATACTCAAGTATTGGAATGAAAACTCAAGTATTGAAATGACAGATGTTAGTTCTCTATGTGTTTTGATGATAACTGCCAATTGTAAACACAAATTAAAATGAGTTTTTGATAAGTTGAAAAACTTACTGTCAAGTGAATACTCAAGTATTGGTTTCAATACTCAAGTATTGAGTTGACAAAGTGAATGGTGCATTTTTCGCAAAATGCTCAATACTCAAGTATTGGTTTCAATACTCAAGTATTGAGTCGACAGAGAATGGCTTGTTTCCACAAAGTCACACAATACTCAAGTATTGGAGTCACAGAGAGCCTTCTAAGTTTTTCACTATAAGTCAATACTCAAGTATTGGTTTCAATACTCAAGTATTGATCTTACAGAAACTCTTTCGCTGAAATACAAAATTACCAATACTCAAGTATCCATATGGATACTCAAGTATGTTGGTTATGATTAGTTTTGATGATGTCTTATATACATGTCATTGGTAAGAGCAAAAAGCTTGCATACTACATTTATCTTCTACTTTGACTAATTCTTATATTTAATGTAGATGTGAAGTTTAATGATGGAGAATGATCAAGAAAAGAGAAGAAAGAAAGGAAGAACTTGTTTAATGGAATGAGAAAATCATTATACAAGTTCCTAGATTGATTCTACAAGTCTCCACGATCAAATAGAAGCTGGAACGGCTCAATTCGGAGTTAAAACAAGCAAGTTCAAGCTTCCGAATGAATACTGGTCTGTTGAAGGGCATTTATGTAATTTGAGGATGTTTTTCCGCCTACACAGTGTCTTGCTCGAGCACAAAAGAATTCATGCTCGAGCATGGTCCATTTTTGTTCAAATCCCGCTCTTGCTCGAGCATAAAACAAGGCTTGCTCGAGCATGCCGCTCGAGCGCAGAAAAATTCATGCTCGAGCAAGGTCGTGGTTCAGCCTCTCCTCTTCAGCTCATTTACGCGACCTTCAGTAAATCGATGATATCTCCCAAACCAGGAATCGATTGACGTGAAACTAGTGGCATAAGAAACTAGACTCCCAATGCGTCATTTTGATATAACATTCATCCCCAAAGGAGTTCATATGAGAGAGCTATGATTTTTGGAAGATGCAACAGAAATCACCGTCACAATCAGGAACAAGCTTCGGTGTTTTGAGTATATCTCACAAAAGACAAATCCGATTGAGCGGAAATCGGTGGCATATGAGAGTAGACTCACAAGGCTTTCTAGGAAGACTTGAACCAACCAAAACGGAGTTCGGAACAGGGAGATATGATCTTCGAAATTTGATGTTCAGTTCAGGATGTTGTAGAAAATGCTGATATGAACAACCTTCAATCTTTTGATGTTAATGGACGAACTACAACTAGCTTGGAGCTTATTCTTGTTGAAATGGAAAGAATATTTGAAGAGCTTTCTGAAATGGAATGATTTGCTAAACTTGGATTTATTCCGAGTCAAATGCAACATGATTCAACAATCATGCCCGAGCAAAGTATTCTAGCATGCCCGAGCAATCTAGAGCGAAGCAAAAAGAAGGTTGTTAGTTCTCTATGTGTTTTGATGATGTCTAAGCTTGTAATGATCAATGGGTTAATTTGCGAAGAATTAAGTTTAGACAAGTTGCACGAGTTTCTTATAAAATGATTTTGAAAGATCAAGAAACTCAAGTTGTTGAAAACAACTCAAGTTACATAACTCAAGTTGCCTATCATAACTCAAGTTTTACACTTAAGAAAAATCGATCAAACGAAGGATAACTCGAGTTGTCACTAAACAACTCAAGTTATAAGTTGTACTTCAGTTCCCAAAAGCTTCATCGCGATATCAGATTTTTGGTATTCGATATAACTCGAGTTACAAGGAAAAACTCGAGTTGGCTAAGTGTTAAAAACTTTCTTTTGATTTTCGAAGGAAAAACTCGAGTTCTGATTATAACTCGAGTTTCCCAACTCAAGTTATTTTTGTAACTCAAGTTATATAATGTGCAAACGTTTTCGAATGATTTAAATTCAAAAATAACTCGAGTTACTCAAGATAACTCGAGTTGGAAAAACTCCAGTTACTGCAATAACTCAAGTTATGTTTTCTGCGAAAACTTTCTGTCTGGTTTGAATTCCAAAGCAACTCGAGTTAGAGTACAAAACTCGAGTTGGACAACTCCAGTTATTACTATAACTCAAGTTATACCATTTGCGAAGAAATTCCTGAATAATTGATTCTCGAAGTAACTCGAGTTAGGCATAGTAACTCGAGTTAGACAACTCGAGTTAGTAACGATAACTCAAGTTCGTTCTTCATTCAAATATCTTCCGAACTAAAAGTAACTCGAGTTATATGAAGCAACTCGAGTTATGAATATCGATTTCAACAAGTCTTTCTCGCGATTCGATTTCCTTCGATTAAGTCTTGGGTGTCTCACGTATTTGATTCATATTATTCCTAACCAAGTTTAATCAGTTGCTAGTGTATTTCGATACTTCTAACATGTTTTTAAACTTGAAATCACGAAAAGTCAATATGTGTCGAAGCATTAAATGCAGTCCCGCACTTCGAAGCCGAAAGAAGATATAGACCTCTGGACATACCAAAAGCATTACGGCCTCTTCTCGGATAACATTCTCACTTTGGTTCTCAACGGACAAATCGAATAAAGAATGTTAATGAAGGATAACGGTCGAATGTCGGAAGAATACGAGGAAACGAGCAAGTGATTTACAACGGATATATTCATTACTCACAACGGCTCATTTATTCTTCTCAACGGTCATCAATGCTACCAACCTATAAATAGAAGAAGCATTCAAGTCTCCAACTACCGAAACTCGCGCATTAAATTAGTCATTAATAGCATTTACGCTTTCTACACGGAGAGATAATATCTTCGGATATATTAAGCTTCAAAGATTATTATTCTGCTCTTTTAGAGAGTCTTCATAGATTATTCTTTATTGTAAGAATCTCAAAGTATTGGGACTTTGAGATTGGGACATTTGATTACAACTTGTAAGGGGAGCAAGTTCTAGAGAGAGAATTGCTTCGAGAGTTACAAGTGTGTAATCATTTGAAATTAGTGAAATCCCGCAGAGTCCGGGACCGGACGTAGGTCAAGGATTTGGACCGAACCAAGATAAATTCATTGTGTTCAATCTCACTTACCCTTACTCGTTTATCTCTGTTTTGCATTCGGCTTACGTGAGTATTTACGCGAAAAATTTAATATCTCCAATTCACCCCCTCTTGGTGATATTCCGTCTTTCATTTGGTATCGTAGCAAGGTCTTCTCTCGAAGAGATTAACATCCGAGAAGGATCACTATGGAAGGTATCCTACCCGATTGAGCTTCGATCAACCGACCACCGGATTTACTTTGGAGAGCACTACTCATTCGGAAAACCAAATTCAAAGTCTTCGTAATGGCTTCGAATATGGTCTCTGGAGAGTGTTTGAAAAAGGAGACTATGTTCCTTCAACTACTAAAGATGGAGTAATAACCCCAAAGAAAGAAGAAGAATACGATGAGAATGATCAGAAGCAGATCGTTCTTAACAGCAAAGCCATTCTCATGCTCCAGAGTGCCTTAAGTCAGAGTGAATACTTTCGAATATGTTCCAAGACTTCTGCTAAAGCAATGTGGGACGCATTGGAGTTGGCTCATGAAGGAACCACTGGAGTCAAAGAGAATAGAGTTAACACCCTTATGACTGAGTACGATCTTCTTCGTATGAAGTCAGGGGAATCTATTGATGAGTTCCGGCTTAGATTCACTCATCTCATCAATCAACTTGCTGCATTGGGAAAAACCTATGATGAACCAGTTCAAGTAAAAAAATCTTGAACATTCTCGGCAAGGAATGGGAAGCCAAGGTCACGCCGTCGAAGAAGCTCATGGTGTATCAATGCAATCGGTAGCAACGTTATTTGGTAGCTTATCAGAATATGAAGGCAAGATCAAGTTCAGAAAGGGACTTGATGAAATCCATAGTAAGAGCAAAGGCATAGCTCTTAAGTCTATCAAAGAAGCTAAAGAGACAGATGATGATGATGAAGAAGACGAAGAGAAGGAGCTTGGCATGATCGTTCGAAAATTCAAACGATTCTATTGGAAGGATCAAGGATACAAGAAATTTCACAAAGGTGGCTCCAAAGAATGAGGCAAAGAAGCCGATCATATGCTACGAATGTGAAAAGCCAGGCCATATCAAGTCCGAATGCCCTCACCTGAACAACAAGGACAAAGAAAAGAAGAAGTTCAATCGATTCAAAAAGAAAGCCTATGTCTCACCATTTGGGGTGATAGCTCATCGGATGAAGATGAAGGCGATGAGGAAGATAAGGCAAACATCTGTTTAGTTGCTGAGGAAGAAGAGCAACATGACAACAATGAGGAGGTATACGATTCAAAACCATCTTATGATGAATTGTTTGCTGAGTACATTGTTGTTCAAACAAAATTTGATAAACTTGCCGATAAATATCTTGATTTGAAAAGGAAAAAATACAACTTTAGAGATGCAAGTTGAAAAATCATCTTCAAGTGAAAATACTGTCTGTGAAGATTGTTTTGATCTTAAGAAAAGGAATTTACATCTTACAAAGGCACTTGAGAAATTCACTAGAGGTAGTGAAATGCTCAATGTTATTTTAAAAGAACAACGATTTACAAATGATAGATCGTGAATCGGTTACAAACCAGATTTTGATAAAAGAAAAGGCAAAAAGAAATTTGGAGAAAAGAACTATATGAACTATTTTAGAAAAACAAGCTTCACTCTTCAAATCCTTTTGCACATTGCAATTATTGTAATCGAAAGGGTCACACTACTTCTTCCTGTTTTCATATAAAGGAAAGAAGGAGTAAGCCCATGGGAAACTATCAATGGGTACCTAAGGGATCTTACAAGATTCCTAAGACACATACTAACCCCAAAGGACCCAAGAAAAGATGGGTACCTAAGACTTGATCTGCTATGTCTTGCAGGTGTGTCTAAGAGCATCAAATCCCAACAAGTGGTACATCGATAGTGGATGCTCAAGACATATGACGGAGACCAATCCAAATTTATCTCAATCAAGCCCAAGGATGGTGGCAAGGTGACTTTTGGTGGAAATCAATCTGGAAAGATTGCCGGCATTGGTGAAATTGGAAACAATGAAGGACCACAAATCAAAGATGTCTACCTTGTGGAAGGACTTTGCCACAATCTCCTCAGTGTAAGCCAAAGCACTGACAAAGGTAACTTAGTTATCTTCGATTCTGAGGAATGCTTGATAGTAAGCAAGGATTTTCTCTCTTTAGAAAATATAAAATCAAAAGCTTTATTCAGAGCTCCTAGAGATGGAAATTGTTATACTCTCAATTTCTCTAGAAATGGCTCTGGTTCTGAAAAATGCTTTGTTAGTGATCTAGATGATAGTTGGTTATGGCATAAGCGATTAGCTCATGTCAATATGATCCAACTTGACAGATTACTCAAAAAGGATTTGATTATTGGTATTCCAAAACTTCGTTTAAAAACGACATGATTTGTGATGCTTGTCAAAAAGGAAAACAAACCAAATCCTCCTTCAAATCTAAAAATGAAATTTCAACTAATAGACCTCTTCAACTACTTCATATGGATCTAGTCGGACCAGCTAGAGTAAAAAGCCTTGGTGGCAACTTTTATACCTTGGTCATAGTTGATGATTTTTCTCGATTTACTTGGACTATATTTTTGTCATCGAAAGATGAAACCTTTGATCAATTTGTTGTGTTTGCCAAAAGGTCCAAAACGAAAAGGTATCTCAATTTCGGTATAAGAACTGATCATGGTGGAGAATTCGACAATCATGCATTTGAAGAATTCTGTGAAGCCCATGGGATAGACCACAATTTTTCTGCTCCAAGGACTCCTCAACAAAATGGTGTTGTGGAGAGAAAGAATCGAGTTCTCACTGAGATGGCAAGAGCAATGTTAAATGAGAATCAAACTTCTCAAGTCTTCCGGGCGATGCAATGAGTACGGCATGCTACATCTCAAATCGTGCATACATCCGGAAGAAACTTAAGAAGACACCTTATGAAGTGTACAAAGGAAGAAAACCCAACCTCAGTCATCTACACATCTTTGGATGCAAATGTTTTGTGCACAACAATGGTAAGGAACATTTGGAATTTTCCAAGAAAATGCAGGGAGAATTTGAAATGTCTATGATGGGGGAATTGAACTACTTTCTTGGCTTGCAAATCAAACAACGGAAGGATGGAATATTCATCTCTCAAACAAAATATCTCCGTGATTTGCTCAAGAAGTTTGGTCTCGGAAAATTGCAATGGTGCGACACCCAATGAGCTCAACAACTTCACCGGATGCTTTGATGAAGAAAAGGGCAAAGATTTCAACATAACTAAGTATAGGGGAATGATTGGTTCCTTGCTATACTTAACCGCCGCAGACCGGACATCCAATTCGGTGTAGGAATGTGCGCAAGATTTCAATCAGCTCAAAAGAATCACATGCGTAACATGTCAAGAGGATCTTTCGTTACCTATCGACACAAAAGAACTGGGTCTTTGGTTTCCAAAAGGTCAACAAGAATTTTTGGTTGCATATTCGACTCGGACCATGCGGGCTACAAAACTGATAGGAAGAGTACAAGTGGTCAATGTGAGTTCTTTGGGGGTTCACTAGTTTCATGGTTCAGCAAGAAGTAGACAAGTGTGGCAGTATCTTCAACTGAAGCCGAGTATGTAGCTGCATCAAGTTGTTGTGCTCAAGTTCTTTGGCTCAAGCAACAAATATCAGACTTAAGGATCAACTTGAAGGAGATTCCAATCCTATGTGATAATACAAGCACTATAAGTTTGGCCAAGAATCCAGTTCAACATACTCGAACAAAGCACATAGATGTGAGACATCACTTCATAAGAGATCATGTTCAGAAAAAGGATATCAAAGTAATGTTCATCCCAACACATCTGCAACTTGCTGATATCTTCACTAAACCTCTGGCCAAAGAACAATTCATGTTCATAAGGAGAGAATTGGGAATGGTAAATCCCAATGAATTGTAAGTTAATTCTTCTTAAATAATGTTAGTTATATGTTTTGATGGTTTAAAAGTTGCTAACTTAAGCTTCGGAGTGTCTATAGATTGTTTTTGCAGGAGTGTGCAATGATCTGAGAAAAGTATCCTACATACTTGCTGCTGTCAAGACGTAGTTTCTGATACAACTCGAGTTCTCTGATAAACTCGAGTTATCAAACAGAAGCATACAATCGAGTGCTCAGTAGCCAACTCGAGTTCTTATACAAAACTCGAGTTATACAACTCGAGTTATCTGAACAACTCGAGTTCCAGGTATGATTTTCGACATTCAGTATTCACTGTTTTAATGAAAACTCGAGTTACACGTTATAACTCGAGTTGCTCTGCTGTCATATATATATGTCTGTCGAATCTGCACCTTCATTCTCGCAACTTTCAAAACCCTAACTCGGAAACTCTCTCTGACTCTCTATCACCTCTTCTTCCTGAATCATCCCAAATGGCTCCCAAACCTTCGAAACACTCTAAAACCCGAAGAACTCCTCCTCGAGTATGCTCCCACCGATTCCTCTACTCCTCCTCCTCTCACGAGACCATCCCGAAAGAGAAAACCCTTTCAAAAATCCAAAATCCGCCGATTGAGGAATCCCCGGAAAAAGCGTAGAAAATTAAAGGTTCAAGAACCTCCCGTAGCTACGGCTCGAAGAGATAAAGAAGTTGTAGCACCTCACAAACAAAAAACGGGTGTCAATAGCTCCGAAGCTCAAGGATCCAAAATGGTCTCTCGTCTCCAAGTCGGTAGCTTCGGCTCTAAGGATCAAGGTGATCCTAGTATGGGTGACTCGCTCCTAAGGTACCTCAATCCCAACCTTATGTTTTCAATCCTCCAAATCTAGTTAAACCACTGATCATGAATTTCTTTGTAATCCAACTCCCATGACTAATGCTCAATTCTTAGATTATCAAGAAAAATATGCCTCTCGTGGTTTTTGTCCCACGTGTATGTGGACTTGGTGAAACTAAAGGAACAATGTAATCTGGACTTGTCTCCTTGGTTGAACCAATTTAGAAATCTCCTAGCTATAAACACCGCCATTCACCTTCCTTAGTTAGGCAATTTTACTACAATATGTCCATGGCAAATGTGGTTGGTAGGAAAGGTGTTCTGGTCGAGGATAAGTGTATTACCTCAGTTAGAGGAAGATCCATTACCATTTCTTCTGACATAATTAACAATTTGTTGTTCATGGAAAACCCCCCACCTGTACCCAACATTAGCTATGATAAGGAAAGATTTTTCAAGCTTCTTAGGCCTGATCAAGTTTATGAGGGTCATTTGAACTTTTCTCCAGTTGATATGCCTCCTGTCCATAGGGCTCTATGGTATATATACTCCAGAAACTTAGTCCAAAAGGGGAAGAATTACACCCACTTCAATTCCACAGACTATGCTCTGTTTGCTTCCTTAATTGCTAAAGTTCCCTTCAACATTGGCCATTGGGTTTATCATGAAATGAAAAGGTTTAGGTTTCTGTCTTCAACTCCCAAATCCACTATACCTTTTCCTAACTTGGTGTCTCTGATCCTATACACCAACAAGATTTGGTACCTTGAACTAAATGAGAAATCATCAAGCCAAAGATGTTTGGGCAAACTCATCTCAACTATATGAATTTGTCCTTTCATGAGGAATCAGATCAATCCGAGCACCTTCTAGATCCGAGCCTCCGTAGCTTCATTTTCTAGACATACAGAGGCCCAATCAATGCCTCGTCATCGCCGAGTCCCGCCTCCACCTCAATCATCTAATCCGAGTGAAACTATCAAGAAAATTGTGGAAAAGGCTATGCAAGAGACATTTGGCTCTCTCCGCACAACTCTCACCGCTCAATACTATGAGTTGTCTCGAGAAACTAGAATCGAAGTGGGTAAATTGGTTGAGAAGGTCTCATCTACGAAGAAAAGGTGGACTCTATTGATGATAGACTCGGAAAACATTGAAGGCCACTTTGGAGATATGGGCCGAGATTTGACAATATGCATGTGCTCTATCAACTCCTGGACTCCAAGCTAGATAGGCTTCGCAAAGAAGACCAGCAGTCCTTCAAGGGAAATACCCTCTTTCAAACACTCCCCTCCTATTTCTCCCGATACTCTCCCATCACCTCTCCTATCCATCACTCACCACCTCATACTTCACCTATTCCACCTTCTACCACTCCCATCTTACTTACCCCCACTCCTCTCCACCTCATCCCGAAGCAACTCCCATTCCGCCCATTCCACCTTCATCTCATCCGATGCCACTCCTATTCTTCCTACTCCCGCTTATCCACCCCACCTATTTCTCGCTCCTTCATCTCTTCTGCTCCACCTACTGTCATTCTTCCTACTCCTCCTCTTTCTCCCCGCTATTCCTCTTCGGAGATACACAATGATCTCTTTGATGAGCAATCTTCTAGCTCCTCCTCCACTCCACATTCTCCCGAACCTCTTCACCCTTAACCCTCACTTTACCTCCCCGCACCTCCCTCTCTATCCCTTATACTTTACTCACCACTTCCCATCCTTCAAGCCCCGCGTGCATCTCTGACTCCTACTCCTCCTATTTTGCCTGATGACAAAGGGGGAGAGAAAGTTGAAGAAAAAGTGAAGAAATGAAGTTTGATGTTTGCATGTTTTTGCTTTATAGTTTACATTTGCACTATGATAGTCTATGTATTTTGTAATGTGTGCGAGTAGCCAGCTTATTAGCTTATCTCTATGTTTATGAGTTTACTAGACATATTCTTAGATATGTTGATACTCACTGTCATTAAATGCAAATGTGTTGTTTCTGCTATAACTTGCAAAATCATTTTCTTCAAAACTTTACAAGTGTTGTCATCATCAAAAAGGGGGAGAATGTTAGTTCTCTATGTGTTTTGATGATGTCTAAGCTTGTAATGATCAATGGGTTAATTTGCGAAGAATTAAGTTTAGACAAGTTGCACCGAGTTTCTTATAAAATGATTTTGAAAGATCGCAACTCAAGTTGTTGAAAACAACTCAAGTTACATAACTCAAGTTGCCTATCATAACTCAAGTTTTACACTTAAGAAAAATCAGATCAAACGAAGGATAACTCGAGTTGTCACTAAACAACTCAAGTTATAAGTTGTACTTCAGTTCCCAAAAGCTTCATCGCGATATCGATTTTTGGTATTCGATATAACTCGAGTTACAAGGAAAAAACTCGAGTTGGCTAAGTGTTAAAAACTTTCTGTTTGATTTTCGAAGCAGAAAAACTCGAGTTACAGATTATAACTCGAGTTTCCCAACTCAAGTTATTTTTGTAACTCAAGTTATATAATGTGCAAACGTTTTCAATGATTTAAATTCAAAAATAACTCGAGTTACTCAAGACAAACTCGAGTTGGAAAACTCCGATCGCAATAACTCAAGTTATGTTTTCTCGCGAAAACTTTACTCGCCTGGTTTGAATTCCAAAGCAACTCGAGTTAGAGTACAAAACTCGAGTTGGACAACTCCAGCTTATTACTATAACTCAAGTTATACCATTTGCGAAGAAATTCCCGAATAATTGATTCTCGAAGTAACTCGAGTTAGGCATAGTAACTCGAGTTAGACAACTCGAGTTAGTAACGATAACTCAAGTTCTTTCTTCATTCAAATATCTTCTCGAACTAAAAGTAACTCGAGTTATATGAAGCAACTCGAGTTATGAATATCGGTTTCGAACAAGTCTTTCTCGCGCATTCTCGATTTCCTTCGATTAAGTCTTGGGTGTCTCACGTATTTGATTCATATTATTCCTAACCAAGTTTAATCAAAGTTGCTAGTGTATTTCGATACTTCTAACATGTTTTTAAACTTGAAATCACGAAAAGTCAATATGTGTCGAAGCATTAAATGCAGTCCCGCACTTCGCCGAAAGAAGATATAGACCTCTGGACATACCAAAAGCATTACGGCCTCTTCTCGATAACATTCTCACCGGTTCTCAACGGACAAATCGAATAAAGAATGTTAATGAAGGATAACGGTCGAATGTCGGAAGAATACGAGGAAACGAGCAAGTGATTTACAACGGATATATTCATTACTCACAACGGCTCATTTATTCTTCTCAACGGTCATCAATGCTACCAACCTATAAATAGAAGAAGCATTCAAGTCTCCAACTACCGAAACTCGCGCATTAAATTAGTCATTAATAGCATTTACGGTTTCTACACGAGAGATAATATCTTCGGATATATTAAGCTTCAAAGGATTATTATTCTCTCTTTTAGAGAGTCTTCATAGATTATTCTTTATTGTAAGAATCTCAAAGTATTGGGACTTTGAGATTGAGACATTTGATTACAACTTGTAAGGGGAGCAAGTTCTAGAGAGAGAATTGCTTCGAGAGTTACGAGTGTGTAATCATTTGAAATTAGTGAAATCCCGTAGAGTCCGGGACCGGACGTAGGTCAAGGATTTGGACCGAACCGATAAAATTCATTGTGTTCAATCTCACTTACCCTTACTCTGTTTATCTCTGTTTTGCATTCGGCTTACAGAGTATTTACGCGAGAAAATTTAATATCTCCAATTCACCCCCCCTCTTGGTGATATTCCGTCTTTCAAAGGTCATTCAGAGAACCTTGCCCGAGCAAGAAGTATTTCTTGCCCGAGCAACATCGTGCGTAAACAAAACTTAGAAAATCGGAAGTCTTGCCCGAGCAAAGCAAAGAAGGCTTGCTCGAGCATCATGCTCGAGCAAAGGCAAACATTGCCCGAGCAATGTCTATCATTTCTCAAGTCTCGCTTCGTTCGAGTCTTGCCCGAGCAAGGAAATTGGCTTGCTCGAGCAACATCGTGTGGAGGCATTTCCCGGGTTCACAAACGAAGCTTGCCCGAGCAAGCTTTGCTTCATGCTCGAGCAACGTCGCCAAATCTCTATTTCTCCGCAAGCATGCTTTCGGGTTGCCTCAAGCAACAGCGATGCGCTTTCATCTTTTCGCCTCTGTCTATGTCTTGCCCGAGCAAGACTATCACCATGCTCGAGCAACATCGAAGCAGAGCACTTCCAAGCTTTTGTAAAGGAGCTTGCCCGAGCATGATTATGTTCATGCTCGAGCACCATGCCCGAGCAAGAGAAAAGTCTTGCCCGAGCAAGTGTGTGATCGAACCCATTTCGCTCTGTCTCAAAGATTGCCCGAGCACGATATCTTCCATGCTCGAGCATCTACGATTATTGACAGATTGAAGTGTCAGATATGAATATGCTGCAACAATACTTGAGTATGGGATATAGGATACTCAAGTATGAATATTAAGTTTTGATTCCGAAAGTATTCAGAAGTATTCAAGATTGAATACTCATCTATGATCAAATATCTAAGCATCTGGTATATCCGAAGCACTGGATACTCGAGCATATATCGCAAACATATCGCAAAGCACATGTCTTCGCAACATCAATCGAATGATTTGATTAATTGATTATACTTTCCAAAACATCATTCAATATTATTTGTATTATGATTAATCATCTCTCCGAGTCGTTTCGGATGATCAATTATCGTTTAATCTTGATGAGCCGTGAAGCACCAAACCGACGGAGACACAGAGCCGACAAGATGAACGATGCCCATAACGTCAAAAGCATCTGAATATTATGTAAGTCATCCTCCCACCGGACCACACGAATGACAACTCCGTAAAGAGACTCCACTAAGCAAACATTCAAACGTGGATAAGCATAAAGCGCGGACGCTTAAACATCTTCAACGGGCAAATTCAAATACCCAACGAACATATTCAAATACTCAACGGACAGATTCAAATCCTTCAACGGTCCTCAATCTTCAACCAAGATAAATACTCAAAGGTTTGAATTCTTCAAGAGTAGAACGACGCATACACGAGACAAAGCTTTCAAAGCGATCAAATTCTATTCTCGTACATATATATCTTCGGATATTACTAAGCTTCATGTTTATCATTTATCTACTCGTGAGAGAGTCCAAACACTTATTTTATTAGTGTGTTGTAAAATCTTAAGGTTGTGGAACCTTAAGTGTGGGTGTACAATTACAACTTGTAAGGGGGAGTGAGTCCGAGAGTGAAAGGATCATCCTTCGTTTACAGAGTGTGTAATTGTGTCCACGGTTAGTTGGTTACAACTTGTAAAGAGGAGTAAGTCCTAGTGAGAGGATTACTCGTGAGTTACGTAGTCCGTAATCAAGTTTGAAGATAGTGAAATCCCGTAGTGTTTCGGGACTGGACGTAGGTCAAGAGTTGGACCGAACCGATAATCTCTTGTGTTCATTGCTCTTCTCTCTATCTCTGTTTTAAGTGTTCTTGAGCAATTAGCGAAAGAATTTCAAGATCACCTATTCACCCCCCTCTAGGTGATATTCCACCCTTCAAAGTATTGGTCATACAGAAAATCATTAAAGTATTCAACATCTGAATACTCGAGTATTGGTTTGAATACTCGAGTATTGGGCAAACAGAAAGTTTTCAAAGTTTTTCACATGTTTATCAATACTCAAGTATTGATATGAATACTCAAGTATTGGAATGGCAGACTTCACAAGTATTGAAAATAGTTCAATACTCGAGTATTGATATGATTACTCGAGTATTGGCCATACAGAAAGATTTGCCATTTCCAAGTGATTTGAATACTCAAGTATTGAGGTGAATACTCAAGTATTGACTTGGGAAAGTTTTCAAACAGTTCAATACTCAAGTATTGGTTTGAATACTCGAGTATTGGGCATACAGAGAGCTTGGCTCTTTTTTAAATGTTTTGAAAACTCAAGTATTGATTTGATTACTCAAGTATTGAAGTTTTGGACTTAAACTTATTTTCACATAAAAAGTTCAATACTCAAGTATTGGTTTCAATACTCGAGTATTGGTCCTACTCAAAAATTGACCAAACGCTCAAATCATGTAGTGCCTTCTCTGGAAGATGAATACTCAAGTATTCACATTAGTGCACAGTGCATTACTCAAGTATTGAAGAACATACTCAAGTATTGGTCGCGAGTTTTGAAAATCAAATTGAACGAATTTGTGAAAACTTATTTGCTTGATCTCAATACTTGTCATTATTATTCTCTGATATTCTCAGCTATGTTTAATCACCTTGTTAGTGAGTTTCAGCTTGTTTAGAAGAGATTAAATGAAGATTTAAAGCAAAAGCAAAAAGTCAGAACATTAAATGCTAAACCCGTAAAGTTGCATTCTTTTGGGAAATCCTTCGCACACGCTTACAAAGGATTAATGGCTACCTACCACATCCAAAAATGCTATTCCAATGGATTTATTTACTAGAAGTCAACTCGAACTTCCGCGCCACTGGATTAAGTGAAGATTAGAGAGAGAAGAAGACCAAAACTGAACCAGAACCTTGGTTAATGTCACCAACGGTTATATGAAGAATTACAACGGTCATTTAATGCCTTCTCAGTATAAATAGAAGAGCATTCAATTCCTCTCAACAACTAAGACCTCATAAAGTGAAAATCATTAAAGCCTTCATCTACTCTTAAGTCTTTCTCGTACTAAGTATCGCTTGATACATTCAATCTTCGATGTTTATCATTATCCACTCTTAGAGAGAGTTTTTAATCTTGAATATCATTTATTGTAAAGAATCACGAGTCTGGGGACTTGGTGATTGGGTTCATTGATTGCAACTTGTAAGGGGGAGTAGGTTCTAGTTAGAGAACTACTCTTGAGTACGAGTGTGTAATCAATTGAGATAGTGAAAATCCCAGAGTCCGGGGACCGGACGTAGGTCAAGAGATTGGACCGAACCAAGATAAATCCTTGTGTCTTGCTCTTCTATTCTCATCCTTGTTAATCTCTGTTTTTAGTATTCAAAAACAGAGGTTTTTCGAAAAGATTTTTAAAATCCCCAATTCACCCCCCTCTTGGTGATTTAGCTCCACTTTTAACAGAGACTTCACAAATATTGAAAACAGTTCAATACTCAAGTATTGAGTTGAATACTCGAGTATTGGCCATACAGAAAGGTTTGCTATTTCCAAGTGATTTGAATACTCAAGTATTAAAGTGAATACTCAAGTATTGACTTGGAAAAGATTTCACAAAGTTTTCAAACAAATTGAATACTCAAGTATTGAGTTGAATACTCGAGTATTGGGCATACAGAGAGCTTGGCTTTTTTTTTTTCAAATATTTTGCAAACTCAAGTATTGATTTGAATACTCAAGTATTGAGGTTTTGGACTTGAACTTATTTTCACATAAAAAGTTCAAAACTCAAGTATTGGTTTCAATACTCGAGTATTGGATTTACTCAAAGAAATTGTCCAACACTCAAATCATGTAGTGCCTTCTCTGGAAGATGAATACTCAAGTATTCAGATGAATACTCAAGTATTCACATTAGTGCACAGTGACATACTCAAGTATTGGTCGCGAGTTTTAAAAATCAAGTTGAACGAATCTGAGAAAACCTCTTTGCTTGATCTCAATACTTGTCATTATTATTCTCTGATATTCCCAGCTATGTTTAACCACTGTGTTAGTGAGTTTCAGCTTGTTTAGAGGAGATTAAATGAAGGTTTAAAGCAAAAGCAAAAAGCATGTCGAACATTAAATGCTAAACCCGAAAAGTTGCATACTTTTGGGTAATCCCTCTGCACACGCTTACAAAGGATTAATGTCTACCTACTACATCCAATAGCTGCTATTCCAACGGATTAATATTCAAGAAGTCAACTCTGAACTTCTGTACAACTGGATTAAGTGAAGAGTAGAGAGAGAAAACTCCAAAATGCCTCCAACAGCTAGATTAATGCACCAACGGTCATAATGGAGCTTGCAACGGATCTTTAATGCTCTCTTAGTATAAATAGAGTAGCATTCAATTTCTCTCAACAACCAAGACTACAGAAAATGAAAATCATTCAAAGTTTCCAACTACTCTTGAGTTTTTCTGTACTAAGTATCTGTTGATACACTAGAGCTTCAGTGTTTATTCTTATCCACTCTTAGAGAGAGTTTATTACTTGAAAATCATTTATTGTAAAGAATCACAAGTCAAGGGGACTTGGTGATTGGGTTCATTGATTACAACTTGTAAGGGGGAGTAAGTTCTAGTGAGAGAATTACTCTTGAGTGCAGAGTGTGTAATCAATACTGATAGTGAAAATCCCAGAGAGTCTGGGGACTAGACGTAGGTCAAGAGATTGGACCGAACCAGTATAAATTCTTGTGTCTTGCTATTCTTCCTTACTCTCTTTACACCGCTCTGTTTTAGCATTGATAAAACACAGGTATTTTCGAAAGAATTTTAAAATCCCCAATTCACCCCCCTCTTAGTGATCAAGCTTCACTTTCAAAAAGGTGAGTGAATCAAAGTCAAGAATATATTTTTTGATGAATGTTAATCATACTAAAAGACAAAAAAATCTTCGAACTTCTCAGTTTTACACCTACGATAGATCTAGGGTAGTATCTGGGTGTCCCTTGTATCACAAATGTGTTTCAAAACAAACCTATCAATATATATTGAATAAGATTGATACTAGGCTTGCGAGTTGAAATACTAATACACTTTCAATAACAACTAGGAAAACTCTAATCTCTTTTGTGGCAGCAGCCATTCTAGCTTATTCCATGCAATTAGTTTTACTCCCTCCTAGTATGTGTAATAAGATTGATAAGAGGTGCAAGAGTTTTTTGTGGGGAAGCTCAATGAATGTTAAAAAGGTACATTTGATGGCATGCAAAGATGTGTGTTTGAGGAAGGATGTGGGAGGATTAGGTCTTCATGAGGATAGGAAGCATAATAAGGCTTTTATGATGAAGTTGGGGTGGAGTATGTTAAAGAGTAGGGAGGCGTTGTGGGTACGATTTCTAAGGGAGAAGTATAAATGTGGTGATGACATTATTCCAAATATTGAAAGTAGAAGGGAGGAATCTCAAATTTGGACGAGCATTAAGTTTGCTTGGAATAGGACTTGTTCGGGTTTGGGTTGGTGAAAAGAGTCAAAGGTTTGAATATTCTCGCATGATTTGTATTCAAAGTCTATGATTACATTTATACACAAAAGTGTTAGTTCTCTATTCAATATGTTTTGATAATAACGGACAATTGTAAAGAATATGGACTTGATGATTTAAGTCACTTAATATGATTAATGGCACTTGAGTGAATAACTTTTATTTCGATCAAATCTTGAATTAGAAAGTGTTTTTATGTGTCTACCAAAGACACACTTGAGTTATGGTTCAAGAACTCGAGTCAGTGCTTTAAAATCTTAGTCAACATAGTTTTTCAATTTTGACAGACTCGAGTTAGTTGTTCATAACTCGAGTGAAAGTTTTTTGTGACTTTTGAATCAAAGGTAACAACTCGAGTTACCTGCACAAAACTCGAGTTGACTTGGTGAGTGCTAAACTTTATCTTTTCAAACCTTAATCCCCGCGCTCAGCTGTCCTTTTTCAAGAGTCAAAATCTGTAAACCTCGAGTTGATATTTATGCACTCGAGTCACCTGTTAGAATTAGCATTTCAGCACTCGAGTGTCGTTTGTTCAAATTCATTTTCAATGTATTTCTTAATCTTTGTTTATGTGAACAAATCTTCAAAACTCAAGTTATGACTTTGGGCATTCAAGTCAGTCATTAGAGTTGTGATTTTAAGACTTGAGAGTCCTTTGTTTAAAGTACTTTTTAACATAACTCTCAATATTCATTTATAGAACAAAAACTTCATGACTCGAGTTATGAAGACTTGACTCAAGTGAACAACTCAAGTCAGCAATTTAAAACTCAAGTTATGCTTTGAATATGATCTTCTCAGTTTAAACTATTGTTTCAAACAAGTTTTGGTTTCAGAAGAAAATCATTTTCACTCGAGTGCTGAAAGAACCAAGTCGAGTCAGTTAATGACAACTCGAGTGTTTCATATATGTCTCAGTAAATCTTCGTATCCGTAAAACTGAAATCATTAATTGAGATTTATAATCTTCTTATCTTCACTCATTACTATTCTTAACTATATTTAACCAATGTATTAGTGAGTTTTAGATGATTAGATCAAGGATTAACATCAGATTATCATAAAGCAAATTTTGTGTCAGAAGGCATTAAATGTGGCTATAAAAACCAAGCACCAATGAGGCAACCATTCTCTGAGCAATCAGAAATACTTTTATGCTATTCCCATTCCATATTAATTGTTGCAACACAATGGTTAAAACAAAAGGAATGTCAAAGCGGCACAATTACCGCGATGGCTCTGCGAAATCAACATTATGAGTAATAGATGAACTTCAATGGTGTAACGACTATATTCGATACTCACAATGGATTTATTGAAGCTTCTCAAAGGTCATTAATTGCAACAACTGATATAAGCCGAAGCATTCAATATGAAGAAACTACTGAATTTTTTTACACCCAATTGAATTTATTGTCAATTACTGTTTCATTCAATACTCTGTAATATCTTCGGATATTTTGTATTTCAATGATTCTTTATTTACTCTGTAAGAGAGTCATTATTTAATAATTATTTCTATAAAAATCTCAAGGTAAAGGAACTATAAGTGTGGGTGTATTAATTACAGCTTGTAAATGGGAGTGAATCCTAGAGAGAGAGAGGATTACTTCAAAATAGAGTCTATAATCGTGTGAGTGTATGATAGTGAAAAACCCAAAGAGTCGGGGGACTGGACATAGGTCAAGAGTTTGGACCAAACCAGTATAAATCTTATGTGTTCATTATTCCTCTATCCTTTGCTCTGTTATTTTAGTTCTCGGTCTTAATCTCAAAAGTTTTTGAAATCACCCAATTCACCCCCTCTTAGGTGATATTCCGTCTTCATTTGGTATCGGAGTTAGAACTTCTCTGAAAGGAGTAACACCCTGGAAGAATCATAATGGACGGAATCCTACCCGATGGAGCTTCAATCAGTAGACCTCCTGGTTTTGATGGAGAACATTACTCCTTCTGGAAAGCCAAATTCAGAGTCTTCATTATGGCCTTTGGAATGTATTTAAGAAAGGAGACTATTTTCCATCAAAATTAGAAGGTTGAGTTCGTATACCCAAGGTAGAGGATGAATTTGATGAGAATGATAGAAGACTCATCACTCTAAATAGTAAGGCCATCTTGATGTTACAAAGTGCACTTAGCGAATTTGAAAACTTTGAGAAATCTATGTCAAGTCAATACTTGAGTTTTCAAAGACATGTGTAAGGTTTGAAGACTTTCTGTTAATCCATTACTCGAGTATTCAAACTCATACTCGAGTTTTCACAGGTTGAAAACTTTGGTGACTCTCTGTATGATGCATACTCGAGTATTCAAACCAATACTCGAGTTTGGCTTAGGGTGGAAAACTTGGAGTGCTCTCTGTAAGTTCAATACTTGAGTTTCCAAAGGGAAACTTGAGTATTGCTTTGTTTAATAAAATTGAGCTACTCTCTGTCAAGTCAATACTCGAGTATTGAGACCAATACTCGAGTTTGCCTTAGACAGTAAGTTTTTCAACTTACCAAAGACAAACTTCAACTTGTGTTTACAATTGTCAGTTATCATCAAAACACATAGAGAACTAACAAATTATAATATGCATTTGTTAAAAAATTGAATTAATATGGAAACCGACTTGGATTAAAATAATGTGACTTTGATGAATCAACATTTTCCATTTGAGGAGAGTAACATTGAAGGACTAAAAGTGCACTTTATAAATTTAAAAGACTACAATAAAACTTGATGTAAGCATAAAGGACAAAAAATGTACTTTAGCCTTACTTTTTTTTTTAAAAAAACCTACAAATAAGCTTTATATAAATCTTACCTCTTAAAAAATAAGTCATTTTATTTATTAATAACTATTTTTCGTATGAAACCAGAGTATTCCAAAAGCACATTAGACTTGAGCCTAATCCCTATGAGTTAGGAGTGTTAAGGTTATAACCCTCCCAATAAGTGCATTTTTAAGGATTCGAACTTGTGTTTTCCTCCTTAGAAGGTGAGACCGTTTACCATCTCAACCAAGATTTATTGGTTATCAATAACCATTTTTAAATTTCATAGTGGAAAATTATTTCCACAACCATGCATCACATGGGTTCGTATTAGGACAATCCTTTAAACCCTAAGGGTGATTAATGTCTTAACTTTTTATACCACCAGTTATGACTATACCTTTTGATTTATCTTTGCCTTTTTTTTGAAGTTTGCTTAATGTAGGCTTATATATACCTCATTTAATTTTCACTGATGGGACAAATGTATCTAAAAATCTCATGTGTGAAATGAAAAGAAGGATTTAAAATAGGGTTAAAGGTTATTTTGCCCTAAAAGTGTTATAAATGGTGCAATGTTGCCCTATTTAAACACCCACTTACGTTGATTGTTAACTTTGACCAAAATTGTTTAATTGGCAGTCACCTACATTCTCATATTTCCACCTCATTATACACCTCATCATCTCCCTTGTTTTCTCTTTTCTCTTATTCACTGTGAGGAAGGGTAACCTTGCAAAGCTAAACAAACTAAGTCAAACTAGGAAACAATAGCGAACGCACCCGCAAGGGCAGAAACTAGATACACAACAACGTAGGAAAAAGAAGGTAGGTATTAAGAAGATAAGAAAAGCTACAAAAGTTATTCATGCAAACTTGATTGATGAGGAAAAAGAAAAAGAAATGGAGGGTTTGTTCAGGTTATGGACTTATCTTGGGTTGAAGCTTTTGAAGGTGGAATATCACCCAGAGAGGAGGTGAATAGGTGATTACAAAATTCTTCTCTCAAAATAAACGAAGCCAATAAAACAAAGACATAAATAGAAATAGAGATAGAGAGAAATGACACAGAGAAATTATACTGGTTCGATCCAACTCCTTAACCTACGTCCAGTCCCCAAACGCTATGGGATTTTCACTAACTCTTCAAACACGAATACAATTACACACTTTGTAACTCAGGATGATCCTTTCACTCTAGGACTTACTCCCCATTACAAGTTGTAATCGTACACCCACACTTAAGGTTCCTCAACCCGTAAGATTTAAACAGAAAAATGATTAAGTGATTAACTCCTCACTGAGTAGAAAAATGATAAACACTGAAGTACAAAATATATTTAAAGATATTAAATGGAACTAATGAAATAGTAAATTGCAATAAGTTCGAATTGAATGCGTAGAGTTTTGGTAGTTTGCGAATTCAATGCTTCTGGTATTTATAGTAATTTCCATTAATGACCATTGGGGAAGCTTGAAGATTATCCGTTGTGACTCTTCAAAATAGATGTTAAACAGATAAAGTTTGATAGTCACTTGCGCTGTTAATGTTCCAGGTGGAATTGTGCCGTCATGACATTCTTTCATTCCTTATGTTTTGCCCGTTGTGAAACAGCATTCATTATATGAATGGAATAATAGGAATGTCTTTCGATTGTCCAGAGGTATGGTTGCTGAGATTATGTCTCGATAAGGCAACTGCATTAAATGCATTATGATACACAAATTGCTTTACAATGATTTGATGTTAATCCTTTGAATAATCATTTGAAACTCATTAGCAAACTGATTAAAAATAGTTAAGAATAGTAATGAGTGATGATATAAAGAAATGAAATCACAATCAAGAAATTTGAATTTACGAAGACGGTGATTTTTGAAATCAGAGAAGTTTAACTTCCAGTTAAAGTGAAGTTGCCTTGAGTTAAAAACTGACTTGGGGTAGAAACAAATATGACTCGAGGCAATTTTCAAATGATATAGAGAAAGTTAACTTGATATGTTGAATGGAAAGAGTAAAGTTAACTTGAAAGTTAACTTGCAAAAATGACTTTGAGGCAAAGCATGATTATATCGCCAGTTAAAGCATATCAGAGAAAGAGTGCCTTGAGTCAAAATGACTTGAGGCAATAATTTCCTGTGAAAGTCAAGAACGCAAGATAAAGGAAATAAAAGTGCCTGGAGTCTAAATGACTGGAGGCAATTATAAACTGACTCGAGGCAAGCTTATCTTGTTTAAAAACAAATACTTAAACGAAAGTAACTCGAGGTAATAAATAGTTGACTCAAGGCAAGGTTAACCGTGAAATAATTATTTGAACTTTTTCAAACCATTTAACTCGAGGCAAGGCTAATTTAACTCGAGGTAAATATTTTCAAAACTGATTAACTTCAAGTTAAAATGAATCTAACTCGAGGCATCTGAAGATGATACATTTTGCCTTGATAATTTGAACCATATGCCTAGAGGCAATCAAGTTTTAACTCGAGGTAAATATTTTAACAGAAACTCCAAACTTTCATTGAATCTTAAAGATTATTTATATTATAATTGTTATCATCAAAACATCAAAAACATAGGGAACTAACAGCTTCTTCCACAGACATAGAATTTAATCATGCAATCACTTAGGTTGAAGCTTCATCTATTGGTTAATTTTGCCTATTACATGACTTTCATGCAAAGTTTCATTAAGTTAAAAACAAAAATTTTGTTTAATCGTTGAGGAAACCCGTAACTCCTTACGAGCCTAATTAATTATTAACCTTAATTCATTACATTAATTAGTTATTAATTAGTAAATCTCTATGGTGCTCATGAGAATTCATAACAATTTATAATATTCATGAGCTTCAGGATTACACGTTAAAACAACTATTAGGGGATTAGGATAACTTGATAACACGATTATTGGAGATTAGGATTACCTTAGATCACTTGAAGACCTCAATGTTGTTGATGTCCTCTAACGTTGATCCACACGACTATCCCCTGATTGCAACGAGAACTCCTTCTCTTGAAACCTCTCATTCCTTGGATGCTTGCTAGGCGAAGACAAGGTTGAGGTTTGGTTTCCTTGGGTTTTTATCTTTTCAAGAAGGTGGTGGTTTCTTGGAATTAGGTTAAGGAGAGGAGGACCAAGATCATTGGAACCTTGCCTTTCTTGGATGGCGCCCTTTCCCTCTAAACTATTGGTAATGACTGAAATTTATAGAGCATAAGGCATCTTGTTTTTCTCTTAGACAAACATGCAAGAGAGGGGCACACCAAAAATAAGCACTTTATAAGAGTTTAACCCTAATTTAAGTGCTTACAAGAAAGGCCCAATCCAAGTTTGAATTGGAAAATCCAAATCATAATGAATTAAATTCATATCTTGATTGATTGATTGAATTTAAGATGATGAATCACATTCATATCTTGATTGATTGATTGAATCAACCATTTAAGATGATGGATCACATTGATTTCTTGATTGATTGATTGAGTCAACCATTTAAGATGATGGATCACATTTTTATCTTAATTGATTAATTGAATAATAATTTAAGATGATGGATCACATTCATCTCTTAAACTAAAATTCAAAATCATTTTTAATTCAATCCTCATTTATTATTTCTCCTATCTTTATCCAATTATTGGATCTTTTTGTTAGTTCTCTATGTGTTTTGATGATGACTGATAATTGTGAGCTCAAGAGATTGTTACTGATTCAAGCAAAAATGACTTGACTCAATAACCATATGTACTGATGTGACTCCAGTCATAATGTTTTTAACTTGAGTCATATATCACTAAATCTTTAGCTAAAGTGATCTCTGATCTAAGTAACTCCAGTTAAGGATATACGACTCAAGTTATAGGTTTTGAAAATCAGTTTATAAAAAGCTTCTGACTTGAGTTAGCCACTT
Organism: Acacia melanoxylon; assembly: GCA_019022615.1. Classification (NCBI taxonomy): domain Eukaryota; kingdom Viridiplantae; phylum Streptophyta; class Magnoliopsida; order Fabales; family Fabaceae; genus Acacia; species Acacia melanoxylon. The sequence continues at coordinate 354,908 of JAFJYJ010000018.1, read as the reverse complement.
AATGACTCAAGTCATGAGTTTTACTTCATCTTTTGTCTATCCTGATAACATCTTTTTGATATCTGATATGACTTGAGTCATTTTGTATTTAACTCGAGTCATGAAAGACATAGAGAGCTTTAGCTGATTTATTATTCTGATATGACTCGAGTTATCCTGATATAACTCCAGTCATCTTATTTGAAATTCCTCTCTGTTTGAAATATTAGAACTTTGACTCCAGTCAGATATACATGACTCCAGTTACATAACTCCAGTCAACATTATATGACTGCAATCAATATTATCAGCTTTTGATATCTTCGTTCTCGTAATATGCAATTCATTGATTATGCTTTGGGTACTCATTATTGTTGATCTTTACTATTCCTAACAAAGTTTAATCAGTTTGCTAATGAGTTTCAGATATGATTAACATGTTTTAATCATCTAATTATCATAAAGAAAATCTGTGTCAGACGCATTATACGCTTAGCAGAGACGAAGCATGAAAATGGAAATTGAGCTTTTGAGCAACCAAAAAACATTCCAACCATTTCCAGTCAACATTCTACCTAAGTCTCAATAGACAAATGGAATGAAGAATGTCAACGGAGATTAACGGCTAACATCGGAAGAATACGAAGAGACGGAGTAACGCTCAAACTCAATGGATATATTCATTACTTTCAACGGCTTATTAATCTCTCCTCAACGATCATTAAATGCCATCAACTATAAAAGCCAGAAGCATTCAATTCATCAACAACCAAAACTATGCGCATTCAATTAGCAACTTAAACATTTACTGTTTCTACTCATACAATTAATATCTTTAGATATTTAAATCTTCAGTGTTTATACATATGCTCTTTTAGAGAGTTTTCAATTGATTATCAATCTTTGTAAGAATCTCAAAGTATTGGGACTTTGGGATTGGGACATTTGATTACAACTTGTAAGGGAGGAGTAAGGTCTAGTGAGAGAATTACTTCAAGAGTTACAGAGTGTGTAATCATTTGAGTTAGTGAAATCCCGAGAGTCTGGGGATTGGACGTAGGTCGAGGAATTAGACCGAACCAGTATAAATCGCTTGTGTTCACCTTTCTTATATTCCTCTCTGTTACGCTCTGTTTTAGTTTGACAGTTTCCGAGTATTTTCGAAGAAAATTTTATATCCCTAATTCACCCCCCTCTTGGTGATATTTCGTCTTTCACCTTTCTTATGTGTGTGTGTGTGTGTTAGATTATTCAAAATTATCTTTTATAACTTAACCTTTTGAATTTAAATTCAAATTTCAAACTTCAATTCAAAATTCAACTTGGCCTACGACCTCGTTGGGTCTTCCAACACATTTGGGCCCTTTTGTGGAGAAATTGATTTCCCACTCAGAACCATATATGTGATGCCATTTTGCTTCTTATTGGGCTTGGAGTCTCACTCCAACCCAATTACACCTTTACTCTTGAGAAAACCCAATAAAAATTATTGGCTCAAGTTTGCTAATTTTAAGCAATCGAGAATAACCTTTGTGTATGACCCATTAGGCCAAATTAGTCACTGACATAAATAAACTTGAACCAATTAAAACTCCTTTAATGAACCCAATTTATTTAATAACCTCATAAGACACTAGCAATGATCTGCGACATCAGAACTAATTGAGTTAATCAAGTGATCTACCTTTCATATATTGATACCATGCAAGCATCATCCGTCATATCGTCATTCACATTCAGTCGAGAGCAAAGATAAAGTATCATCTCTCTTAATTGACTCAATGTAGCTAATTGACAAAACTAGGAATCTTCTTATATTAACTCTATAACGGATCATGACTCTTCTTGATCACTTGTTGTACACATAGACTCCCGAGTTAATTAGAAGCTATCTAAGCTCTACCAATCTTGGGAATGACTAATCCCTTGTAAGGGATTGTAAGTCCTCTCGACATGTTTATCTATACTCATGTATTCGATTTATACCCAAGAGTACATTGTTTTCCCCTTATTCAAGCGGATAGAGTTGTACAATCAAAGTATAACCCTAGGACATAGTGTTTGATAACATCCTTAAGTCCAAGATGATCTGTACTACCAAACGATGAGAGACTTTACATATCCAATGATACTCTCTACAATGAATCTTTGTGGAGTCTCTCAGCGGGTCAGTTCGGTGCTATCTGTTCTCCAACATATCCACCCACAACATTAGCTAAGGCATCGCCATGCCTGTATTCCATGAGGTCCCTACCTTGTATCTCATACATGTAGATAATGTCGTACTAGTCTCATGGAGATCATCAATGCCCTTTCTTGGTGATTCAAGACTAGGAACAAGTTTTAGACATTAGATATCCAGTGTTCTCGAGTCCTCATAATCATGATCTCTATCATTGATCCTCAATAATAACACATGTTCTATTCCTAGGACTTTTATCTTCAACCAAATAATTACCTTAAAATAAAGGCGAGACATAAATATGATAAAGAAAAAATGTGCTCATTTATTAATAGTGAAATACTACAATGTAGAAATGGTGCTAATATGTCCTTACAGATTGTCTCTAGGACACCTAAATACTAACAATCTCCTACTTGGCCGAGAGCCAATCAGGTTGATGTGTTATACCTAAACACTTATAATGACTATCATGTTTTCTCTGAGAAACTCCCTATGTCAAAGAATCAGCCAAGTTTTCATTACTGGGGACTTAGTCTATCTTTATATCTTGTCTTTCAACAATCTCTCGAATGAGGTGATACTAGCAGAGCACATGCTTGGATCGTTGATGAGAGCTAGGTTCCTTGCCCTGAGCTATAGCTCTGGTGTTATCGGAATACAAAGGTATTGGATCAACAATACTAGGAACCACTCACAGTTCATTGATGAACTTCTTGATCCATACTGCCTCCTGAGCCGCATCTGAAGCTGCTATGTATTCTTCCTCGGTAGCAGAGTTTGTTGCGGTCTCTTGCTTGGAACTCTTCCAACAAATTGCTCCACCGTTTAGGGTGTAGAGGATGTCTGACTTGGATTTACAATAATCTTTATCATTCTGGAAACTGGCATCAGTGAACCCTTTCACTTTTAGCTCACCACTACCACCGTAAACTAGAAACAGATCCTTAGTCCTTCTTAAGTACTTTAGGATTTTCTTTACAGCTTTCCAATGACCCTCTCCAGGGTCAGCCTGGTATCGGCTCGTAATGCTTAAAGCATAAGAGACGTCTGGTCTTGTGCATAGCATGGCATAAATGATGGATCCAATTGATGATGCATATGTAATTCTCTCAATGCATTCCCTTTTAACTGGTATCTTGGGACACATAGCCTTAGAAAGATGAATGCCATTACTGATAGGAAGAAAACCCCTTTTTGACCCATCCATGCTAAACATCTTTAGCATTTTGTCTATGTACGTGGATTGGAATGAACCCAACAATCTTTTGAATCTATCTCTATAGATCTTTATACCATGTATGTAGGTTGCTTCCCTTATATCCTTCATGGTGAATTTTTTCTGATAACCATATCTTTGTGAACTGCAACATGGGAGTATAATTTCCAATGAGTAAAATGTCATCCACATAAAGCACAAGGAAAATGACAGCACTCCTACTGACCTTCCTGTAAACATAGGGTTCATCTTTATTCTTGAAAAAGTTGTTTCCTTTAACAACTTCATCACAAATTCACAATGAAGATTTTAGCTCCATGATGCTTACTTAAGCCTATAAATTGATTTTTGAAGTTTGCATACCATATGCTTTTGGTCCTTGGATTCAAAACCCTCAGGTTGTGTCATATACACCTTTCTCCTTCAAGAAACCATTTAAGAAGGTGGTTTTGACATCCATCTGCTAAAGCTCACAACATGGTATGCGGCTATAGCTAGCATAATCTTGATAGATTTGATCATGGCACCAGGAGAGAAATTTTCCTTAAAGTCAATTCCTTGATTTTGATAATAACCTTTCACAACCAACCTAACTTTATAGGTTTGAATGATGCCATCTGCATCAGTCTTCTTTTTGAAGACCCCCTCGCACCCAATAGGAACTATTCCCTTAGGTGGTGGAACCAAGGTCTATACATTGTTATGATCCATCAAATCTATCTTGATTACATGGCTTGAAGCCATCCTAAGGAATCAACATCGTTGACCGCCTTAGTATTGGAAGTAGGCTCGTAATCTTCAACGGTCTATTGATTATTAATCACAAAACCGTACCTTTTAGGTTGATGACTAAACCTAAAAGTCCTATGGAGCTCGATGTTTACAGCCTCTACTTAAGCCATCGCTTGATCAACAAACTCGGGCTCTATTATCTGTTGCTGTAGGTCTTGAATTTCTCTAAGTTCTACCTTACTCTCACTTTCTACTTGAGAGAGTAGTTCCTCCTCAAGAAAGGTAGCATTCTTGTATACAAATACTTTGTAGTCCTCAGGGTAGTAAAAGTAGTATCCCTTAATTCCCTTAGGATAGCTTATAAAATAGCACAAACTGCTCCTAGCCTCTAATTTATCCGGTGCTAGGGTTTTGACATAAGCTGGACAGCCCCGTACCTTAAGGCAATTCAAGTTGGGCTTCCGGCTGCTCCATATCTCATACGGAATAGTTTGAATAGATCTCGACAGAACCTTGTTAAGAAGGTTTATTGCTATATTGAGGGTGAATCCCCAAAATGATTTTGGGAGCCTTGTACCACTCATTATTAATTGTACTATGTCAAGCAAGGCTCGATTTCTCCTTTTAGACATACCATTTTGATGTGGTGTGTAACGATCCCTTATAGCTCCCAATCATTATCAGAGTTCATACACAGAGAGCGTGCGGATCCGGTTTGGACGAATGAGTAACTGATAAAAGTGCGGAAAATTTAAAACTTAACTTGGTTTTGAAATAGACTTAATCCTCCGGATATTTAAATATATACAGTCATCCCAAATTTAAAATTCCAAAATTAAACTTCAAAATAAATACAAAACAAAAGGAACTCTTCCTCCGAGTTCACCTTCTTCTGCTTCTTCTTCTGCTTCTGTCTTATAGCACCGCCTTCCCCTTCTTCACACTCTCACTACCTGTAACTTTGTTCAAACCTGAGATTCACGAATGAATCTCAGAGTAACATGTTAACCTCTATGCATGAAGTATAGGTATATGTAATAAAACCACCATAATCAGGAATACCACATAGCATACATGCAGTATAAAACACAGTTTAAAATCCCCATGCTAGGAAAACATGCGCAGAACCTACCCGGTTCAAAATTCCATAGTGCTGGGAAAGACAAGCAGGACCTACCCGATCATGTGCCTATCTCTCCGAGGCCGGCCCAACCCTGAACCTACCCGGTCCCGAGTCCCTCAGCACAAGGGAACCACAATAAGGAACCTACCCGGATCCAAATTCCTTAGCACAAATGTGTATGGCCAACACAAACATACTGTATGAAATCAAACATGTTTATAAAACACATTCCACAAATCATGGCATTTAAACATACACAAGTACACTCACAAACATAGAAGGTTAGAGTTACTACCTGGATGTGTAGTAACCTTAACTTTGTCTTAATAATTTCTCGGGGTGCGTGCGCTTGAGAAATTACCTATAATTTGGGATAACCGGTTATTAATAAATCCATAAATATTAAACATGATAAAAATGTCCTTATAATCATGTTTGTTCCCTTTTTCACCTTATTTCATTTTGGGTTTAATTTAATAACCCAAACTTGTCAAATTCCAACTCTTAACCTTAACTACTTTGAAAAATACAGTCACTTTAATCATTTTTAATTAATTGTAGCAAAATCATTTCTGAGTGATTCCAACTCTCACGTTCTCTCAAACCTCTCTGATTTCAAGGAAAAATGTTTCCAGAGGCCCAAATGTACCATAAAAACCTCAGTTTCCAATTTTACCCCTATTGTCCAGATTGGTGTCCAAACCTTTGACTGATCTTTAAAAATCCATGATAAATCGTACATAGCTCCAATAATTACATATTATATATTACATTAAAACTTGACCAATCCTATACCAATCTGGAAAATTTCAGGATTTATAAAAACACCAATAATTCCTAGTTTTAAAAACAATGCAGACTGTCCAGTGAGTTTGCCAAACACATCAGTTGACTTTGAAAATTGGAAAATCACTGACCAGAGCTTCAAAAATTACAATATTTACATTTTCCAAACTCTTAATGATTCCTCTATCTGCATGTAAAATTTCACTCCATTCCAAGCACTTAAACCCAATCAATTCACATGTTCAAAGTTTCTGCCCAGTTTTGATGTGCAGGACGTAGGGTCATTTTTGAGAATTTATTACTCACTGCCCAGATATCAAAATAATGAAAATGACCCACCATTTTGAATATATGGATGTCCTATATCTCTTGGAAACTTTTCACAATTTATAAGAAACATTAACCCCTTGAAACCACGCTCACTAGCTACCTGGGTTCAGTTGTTCAAAACTGACAGATTTACCTTTTCCTTTGAGCTCTTTATTTTATGCATAAATATACTCTAAAAAATTCACCAAAAATATTTTTCCCACAAAATTTTTCATAAGGGAAACAATGGTAGCCTCAGAGTTCCCAAAGTCCAACATTTTCTTGGTGTTTTCCACGATTTTCCAGAACTGGGTTTTAAAACAAAACTCCAAAATTCTGAAGAAGAAATAGAGATGCTTACCACTAGGCTTGACTTTTGATTTGTGGCCTCTCTTACCACACTACCCTTGCTTAATCTTCAGCCTAGACTTGAGAAATTCACATGCATGTGAGTTTTGAACCATTAACATTAACATGCATGTAGTAAAATCCAAAATACCATGATAAAGTTCAAGTTTTCTTACCTTGAACTTCTTGTATCTCTTCTTCTTCCTTCAAACCAACCTTGAAGGTGAAAGAATAATTGAAGTTGATGGTGATGAAGATGAAACCGTGGGAGTAGTTGAGAGGATGAGAAGAGTGTGAATTTGATTTTCTTGTGTGCTTGTGTGTGTGAGCCGTGAGTGTTTGGAGAGAAAGGGAGTGAAATAGAATTAAATGGATGTGTGTATATGATGCTACGGATAAGAGGGAAGAGTTATGGAAAATATGATTTCATATGTGTTGTTGCCGTGGCCATTGAATTGAGGGGAATGAATGTTTATTATTGAATGTGTGTTTGTGAAGTACAGCTACGGATAAGGAGGGATAACAAAAAAAAAAACAGATTTAATTGTGAGTTGCCATGTATGACACATGCAAGAGGGCTAAGTGTCAAATTCTTGCATGTAATGGTGTGTTGTCACATTGTGAGCTTACCAAGTGTCATGGTTTTTGCATGTGTGTGACAAGTGTCACACATGCAATGTGACATGTGTGTGTTGTCTCGGTTTACGTGCTTTGGGTTCCGGTGTAATTATCTCGGTTTGCGTGTTTGATTTCCAATGTCGTTTCGGTTTGCGTGTTTGGTTTTCGGTGTTGCCGTCTCGGTTTACGTGTTTGGTTTCCGATTGTCTCGGTTTGCGTGTTCAGTTTTTGGTGTTTTCCCGATTTTCATGTTCAGTTTTGGTGGTGTTTTCTCGGTTTGCGTGATTGGTTTTCGGTGTTTTCTCGGTTTGCGTGTTCAGTTTTCGGTGTTGTTGTCTCGGTTTTGCGTGATTGGTTTTCAGTGTTGTTGTCTTGTTTTGCGTGTTGGTTTTAGGTGTTGTTACCTTGTTTTGCGTGATTGGTTTCCGGTGTTGTTGTCTCGATTTGCGTGTTGTTTTTCGTTGTTGTTTTCTCGTTTTGCGTGTTTAGTTTTCAGTGTTGTTGTCTCGGTTTGCGTGTTGGTTTTTGGTGTTATTGTCTCATTTTGCGTGTTTGGGTTTTGTTGCACATTTTACGAGGAGTATTATTTAGGTCGTTTTTCAGTGTTTGTTGTCTAATTTCTTCGACATAATCAATATTCATTAATAAATCATATCACACCGGATATTCAACCTTGGCATATATTATTGAATATTCTCAACCATACAAGGTCTTTGGTAAAGCAAAAGCCAGTACATTACATGGTGTGTATGGAGCCATCAATTGTGAAAGAATCTCATTTTCTTTTAGATAATCCTAAAACTCCTGACTCAGATATTCACCACCTCGATCAGATCAGAGTGTTTTGAAAGAGATTTTCCGTGTCTCTCAAAATAACCAAATTCAATAAAAGATTTGCAATAATAGGGAACCTGGGTCGTTTTCCAAACGAATTCGCAGCTTGTTTGAATGGATAGTAACAGCAAAACAGAACAATAAAAATGGGGGGTTTTTGGTTCAAACAGAATAAAAAAATAAACAGAAACATAATGAAATAAACATAGATTAAACATATAAACAGAAGATCAACCTAGGATTTCGAATTCCACCACTTTCCTTCTTCAGACAAAAACAGATTTTGAAATGAACTCACGATTGATTCTGGACGAACCGAAATCTCTGCGTTCATCCAGAAAATCCCCCAACTAGACTATCACCTAGCGTTTATTCGAACAGTGGCATGTCAGTGTGCGATCGCACAATACTTAAACCTAGTTCGAACTCGATCCTTGGGATATCTCAATTTGAGCGTTAAATCTAACACCCAATCCGAATTAAATCGAATCCGAAATTACAAAACAGAAACGAATTTGTTACCGTTAAGAACAAGTCCTCTAGATAGTGGAATCCTCAATCCGTGGGCCAATCATAGTAGCTTAGCCCATCATGACTATGCAAAATGAAAATCGAACTGAAATGAAGAAGTTCATCATGAACACAAAGAACACGATGAACAGATGAAGAATAGTTGAGAGAATTTCAAAACTTCTATTTCAATCCAAAAATAATAAAAACATGAATAACCTAAGTGTTGTAGCCACCATCTGGCTTAAAGTTAACTTAAAATGGAAATGGACTCCAATGGTTCAACCCAAAACGGAAATAAAATAAAAGTGGGCTTTAATTACAAAATTCGAGCCCAAACAAAAATCCAGAAATATACATTTGATTCGGCCCCAAAATCAACCACCCTCCCGTCCGAATTTGCCTTTCATGTCTTCATAACAATTGTAGCTCTTTGAATCATCTGAAATATGAAAAAAAATGAGGCAAATCCGAAGTCAATAGTTATGGTAAAAATAGTGAAGCAATGTAAAACTTTTTATCGGTAAGAATGACTAAAATCTAATGAAAGGCCCAAAGCCCAAATAAGCATAAAAGTCATTATTTATTAACTAAAGAGTCCTAAATTATTAATCAAGAGTACCAAGTAAGTGTATAGAATATTCAATTATCATGTTTTAATCATCTTGCCAAGTTGTTTCTCTACTTTAGTCCTAAATTCTTTGAACTTTTTAGAAGCTTCGAATCTATTTCTCATAAGATACACATATCCAAATCTGGACTTATCATCGGTAAAAGTGATGAAGTAGGAGTATCCTCCTCTAGCCTGAGTAGACATGGGCCCATAAACATCGGAATGAATGGGTTCCAACAACTCACTAGCTCTACTATTCATAGGCTTCTCAAGTTTGGTCTTCGTCATCTTACTAGCCAAACAAGACTCACAAGATCCATATGATTCGAAATCCATGAACCTAGAAAACCATCATGATGGAGTCTAGATAATCTTGTCTCATTTATATGGCCCAACCTGCAGTGCCAAAGGAAGGATTGATTACCTAATCTTGGTTTCTTAACTTGGATGCTAAGAAGTTCACTATTCAATTCTAAATCTAAAACATATAATCCATTTTCCGATGAGCAAGCATAAACAATATCATTCATAGTGAGAAAAAACTTGTCATTTTTTATCATACAATTAAAATCAGATTGTTCTAAATGAAAATGGAAATAATGTTTCGGAAAATAGAAGGAACATAAAGACAATTTTTCAAATGTAAAGAAAGGCCCATAGGCAACTTGAGGTCCACATCTCTTATAGCTAATGCAACAACTCTTGCTCCATTCCCTACGCAGAGAATCACCTCATTTCTCTTCAACTTCCTAGGATTATGTAGTACCTGCAACGAATTACAGATGTGAGAACCACAACCAGTATCCAATACCCATGAAGCTGAATCAACATTGGAAATTGAGACCAAGGTTTGATCATTAGTCTCTAAGGTCACTGAGAGTCATGACAAACTGGTAGAGGTTTAGGAAGAGCAAGCTGAGAAGATTGAGAACATGGAAGGAACCTTAGAAGACTATGTTGAGAAGTTCAATAACATCGTGGAGATGTTAAATGTTGGTCAAATTCCTTGATGGCAAGTGAACCAGACGAACAAGTAATAAAGAGTAAGTAGAGTATCGTCCCACAGAGACTGAGATGCCGAATGATAATGTCGAATTGCAAAAGTAGTTGTGCTTAACAAGAAAATAAGAATCTGACTTGTTTGGGAGTTTTTATAGTTATGCTAATAAACAGAAAAATAACCAAATGATCGTAGTCGTGAAAAGATATCAGTAAAACATAGGCTGAGCTCAGAATCCTTCCTAAGCATGACACTCCCCCAGTTGCCTATACGCATTGCTATAGCATTCATGATGCATAGCTCTCGCAAATGCTATAGCATAACACCTTTACAATGTTATTTAGTTAACCCACCACTCTAATCTACTGAAGGTCTCGTGTCCGATACGTACAATGCTAACTTACTTCTCCCATATGCCTATGGCGATTTTCTAGTTAGATTATCATTACAAATCAGGGTGTTATGGTTATGAGCGGTAGACTCATTCCTGAGGCCTACAATAATAGGTCAAGCCTTGCACCAGCCTGCCTAGCAATCACTGTTTCTCATATGTCTAACCCCGACTCTCTCTCAGTAAGCCGAGACCACTAATCTAGCCCTTAGCTCTCGCTAATCGACAAGAAATTAAATCACTGATAAGCAAACTAAATGTAACAGATTAAAAACTAACAACTGTGTTCATTCAACTCAGTAAATCATCCTCGCTCAGCCACAGGAAATTTAGTTCATGACTGACGAGGGAATCACTAAACAGAGCACTACAGAATAGACCATGACAAAGAGATTAACTAAAATCAAATAAGAAGAAAAAATAGAAAGCTTGATGGAGGTTCCGATAGCATGGAAGAAGCCCTGTCACATCACGACTCCACGTCTTATTATCTCCGTCTCACTTCCTGGAAAGATGCTGGGTTCTCTGGAGCTCTTGTGCTTCGTACTTCGTACTTCTCTCACTCTTCTCTCGAGTCTAGCCGTGTGGGATTGGTCTTTAACCCGCGACGACTTACGACACCCTTTAGGGTTGGCTGTTGTTTCCTTATATATTCAGGTCTACTTGCGGCATACGTCCGCGAATCGGGCCTTTCCTAATGGCGAGGTCCAAATCGTATCTTTCTTTCCAATCTCGGTAGATTGATTTTGCTGATCCTGCAGGATTCTTCAAATCTTAGTTTCGATTCTCCGCATCTTCTATTCCAATACGTCAGCAATCTAACCGTTGTTCTCTTCAACTTAACGACTTGTACTATTTCCTGAAACAACCTTGACAGAAGATCAGATCATATGTCGCATAGCATTGCGTCACTTATTCTGCTATAGCTTCAAGGATGCATTGTATTGCACTTCGATAGAGCTGTCCTGGTGCTATAGCATCATATTGGCTATGTTATGTGACTTTCTCATAAAACCTCATAATTCATTCTCCTCTTAGCACATGTTTTAGGATGTATGTGGAATTTATCCTTAAGTTCCCTATATAATGAATTAATGCCTTTTTGCTCAGATAAAATGCAATTAATCTCATATTCACCATACAATATAGTCATATACTATAGGGAAAACATGGCATAAATAGTTCTCATCACTAGACATTATTGATTATAAGGTTTCCAAATTATTGGTTTCCTCTGCCTCTTCTGCTGCTAAAGCTGAACCTTCTAGATTTGCACCTTCTCCCTCTAGACCTTCCTTACCTCCTATTCACTCTCATACCACTTTAACTACTCCCATTCCTGACTCATCCACACCTATCATCTCTACTACTCTTGCTACTATACTTGTTCCTTCTTCCCAACCAACCACTACAAAACTCTTACCTTCTTCTTTCAAAGAAAGCCTCCCCGATCATTACTCTTCCTCACTCAAACCAGACTCACCATCCTCTGCTGCATCTCCATCTCTTTCCTTGGACCTATCTGTGATGCATGCCTCATTACCTATCTAGTCAGTTCCTCCTACTTCCCTTTCCTTTGATCTTTCCTTCCCTATTTTGCCTGATGACAAAGGGAAGAGAAGAAGTAGAGAATAGTGACTATGCTAGCTATTTGTAGTGATTGAGCTAGTTGTTACATTTTGTATCCTTATCCTATGTATTTCATTTCAAGTTTGTTCCTGATGCTTATACTCTGATGTATTTTTTTGTTGAACATCTTATTAATGAAATACCTTAGTTTCTTAAATTATATTTTTGACATTTACATTCTCAAAGAATTTTAAAATTTTTTACACGTGTTGTCATCATAAAAAATGTGGAGAATGTTAATTCTCAATGTTTTGATGATAACAGACAATTGTAAATGAAATATACTTTATGATTCAAGTCACTTAAGTGTATGTTTAATGACACTTAAGTGAACAACTTTCAATTCAATCAAATCTTGAATCCGAGCATGTTTTGATGTGTCTGTAATAGATATACTTGAGTTATGTTCCAAGAACTCAAGAAACAACTTTCAGTTTTGACTGACTCGAGTTAAGTGTATATGACTCGAGTTAAAAGTCTTTTATAACATTAAGCAGTAACTCGAGTTACCAACATATGACTTGAGTTAACTTAGGGAAGTTTTAAAACTTATTTTTCAAACCTTAACTCACACGTTCAAATAACTTTTGAACAATCAAAAGGGTTTCAAATTCAAGTTAATGGGTATGCACTCGAGTTACTCGTTAGAGTTAACACTTTTGCACTAGAGTGTCATTTGTTCAAATCACTTTCAAATGTATTTCTCAAACTTATTTGTGAACAAATCTTGAAAACTTGAAGTTATGATTTTTGTACAATTGAGTTATCCATTAGAGTCAGCAAATATTGACTCGAGTGTCCTTTGCTTAAAGTATTTTTAAATATAACTCGAAGTCCTTGTTTGTGAACAAATCCTATTAACTCAAGTTAGAAAGACTTGACTCGAGTAACCAACTTAAGTCAGTATTTTAGTCTCGAGTTATCCTTTTCTTAAACTCATTTTCAAATGCATCTCGAAGTCACTGTTTGAGAAACATATCTTTAGACTCGAGTGTAAAAAGACCTAACTCGAGTGAATAACTCCAATCAATGTTTGTTAGCCTCAAGTCATCCCTTGTGAAATGATCTTCTCTATTCAAAACTTATGTTTTAATCATTTCACTTGAGCACTGAAAGAACCAACTCAAGTCATTAACTCAAGTCAGTTAATGATTAACTCGAGTTGCCTTTTCTACTTTTGTAAATCACCATGTTTGTAAAGTTAAAATCATTGATTGTGATTTCATTACTTCTTATCATCACTCACTATTGTTCTTAACTATATTTAATCAGTTTATTAATCAGTTACAGATGATTATGCGAGTGATTAACATGAAAAATCTCAAAAGCATTAATTATGTCAGAAGCATTTAATGTAGTTGCAGAAAACCAAACACCAATTGGATAACCATTCTCTGAGCAACCCAAAAGGCATTCCTATTCTCTGTCCTTATTAAATGCTGCAACACAACGAGCAGAACAAAAGAAATGTTAAACAGCATAATGACGACGATTATTCTGCAATATTGAAGTTATGAGGAACGAACAAACTTCAACGTCTAATGACTATATTCATTACTCACAACGGATTCATTGAAGCTTCTCAACGGTCAATAATTGCAACCACCAAATATAAGGCAAAGCATTCAATTTGAATCAACAACTGAAACACTTATGCTCAAAAGAATTTATTGCAATTATTGTTTCATTCAGTACTGTGTAATATCTTCAGATATTTTTGTACTTCAGTGATTCTGTATCTACTCTATAGCAGAGTTATTATCTGATTATTATTTCTGTAAGAAACCCAAGGTAGAGGGACCTTAAGAGTGGGTATATCGATTACAACTTGTAAGGGGGAGTGAATCCTAGAGAGGATTACTCAAGTTGCAGAGTGTGTAATCGTGTGAAAGTGATAGTGAAAACCCAGAGAGTCTGGGGACTGGATGTAGGTCAAGAGTTTGAATCGAACTAGTATAAATCTTCTTTGTCAGTATTCTTCTATCCTCTCTCTGTCATTTTATTAATCGGCCTTAATTGCGAAAGTTTTTGAAATCACCCAATTCACCCCTTCTTGTGGTGATATTCCGTCTTTACCCTTTGGTATATCTATTCCAGAAACCTGATCCAAAAAGGGAAGAATATCACTAATTTTGCAAAAAGAGACTATTCTCTTTTTGATTTTATCATTGCCAAAATTCCCCACAATATAGGTTTGTAGGTGTATAATGAGATCAAGAGATTTAGGTTTGTGTCTAAGAAGTCAGCTACCATCCCTTTTCCCAATTTGGTTTCTCTTATTATCTTTCATCAAAAGATATGGTATCTTGAGTTGAATGAGAAACAAGTGAAACCTCAAATGTTTAGATAGTTCTACCTCAATGATATGAGGATTTCCTTTAGAGAGGGCTCAGGATAGTCCATGGCTCCCACCAAAACAAGGGTTACCACTTCTCGAGTTAATGAGGCTCAATCTTCTCCGACTGGTGCCCTTTCTACCTTCTCTCAGGCTCTTCCTTCAATTTTTGGTGCCTCCCTACAGTCAATTGTTGAGAAAGTTGTAGCTGTTGCTGTTAGCTCCTTACAAACCTCAATGATAGCCCAATATCATGAGTTGACTGAGAAAATTGAGACTGAGATTGAGAAATTGGTATCTAAGGTCACCACTAGTCATAATAAGCTGGTTGAGGTTCAGGAAGAGTAAGAAGATAAACTTGAGAAGATAAAGGGTATACTAGAAGACTATGCTGAAAATTTCAACAGCATTTTGGGCATGCTTAACATTATTGACTCTAAGCTTGCCAAGCTATTGAGCTCAGGACAGACTACTTATCAATCTGACCCTTCAGGCACTACACCTTCAGCTCCATCTCACTCTTCTATATCCTTCAACACTCCCATACCTAAGTTCACTACACCTATTTTATCTCCTACCCCTGCTACCATTCATGTTCCCAGTTCCCAACCATCCACTACCAGACTCTCACCCTTATCTTCCACAGAAAGCCTTCCTTTTCAGTGTCCCTTACTTAGAGCAAACTCATCAAATTCCTCTGCGACCTCTCCATCTCCTACCTTGGATCCATCTCTGATCCATGCTTATTTGCCTCTCTGAACAGTTGCTCCTTCTCCATCTTTATCTGATATCTCTTTCCTCATTTTGCCTGATGAAAAAGGGGAGAGAAGTGACTACGTATTTTGTGTAGTTAGTTCATTTTGGTTTCTTTGCAGTGTTTATTTTGTATTTGTTTCCTATGTATTTCATTTTCAATATGTTCCTTGTTACTTAGACTTTTATTTATTTTGATTAAACATCCTTTAATGAAATGCATATGTTTTGTTTCTTTGAGCACTTCAATTATATTTTTTTGTCATTTGCAAACTCAAAGAATTTTTCAAAATATTCACAAGTGTTCTCGTCATCAAAAAAGTGGGAGAATGTAGTTCTCAAATTCAATATGTTTTGATGATAACAAGCACTTGTAAAGAATATAGACTTGATGATTCAAGTCACTTAAGTGTATGTTTAATGGCACTTTAGTGAATAACTTTCATTTCAATCAAATCTTGAATCATAAAGTGTTTTAATGTGTCTGCTAAAGACACACTCGATTTCTGGTTTAAGAACTCAAGTTAGTGCTTTAAAATCCTAGTCAAAATAGTTTTTCAGTTTTGACAGACTCGAGTTATTTGTTTATAACTCGAGTGAAAGTTTTTGTAACTTTTAAATCAAAGGTAAAAACTCGAGTTACATGCGCAAAACTCAAGTTGACTTGGTGAGTGCTAAAAAATTTCTTTTCAAACCTTAACTCCCGTGCTCAGCTATCCTTTTCAAGAGTCAAAATCTTTAAAACTCGAGCTAATATTTATGCACTCAGGTTACTCGTTAGAGCTAGCATTTCAACACTCGAGTATCATTTGTTCAAATTCATTTTCAATGTTTTTTTGAATCTTTATTTTTGTGAACAAATCTTTAAAACTCGAGTTACGACTTTGGGCACTCGAGTCACTCATTAGAGTTGTGATTTTAAGACTCAAGAGTCCTTTGTTCAAAACACTTTTTAACATAACTCTCAATCTTCGTTTATAGAAGAAAAACTTTCTAACTCGAGTGATAAAGACTTGACTCGAGTGAATAACTCAAATCAGCAATTTAAAACTCAAGTTATGCTTTGAAAATGATCTTCTCAATTTAAACTTCTGTTTCAAACAATCTTTTGTTTCAGAAGAAAATATCTTCACTTGAGTGTTAGAAGAACCAACTCGAGTCACTAACTTGAGTGAAATGATAACTCGAGTGTTTCATATTTGTCTCAGTAAATCTCCATATCCGTAAAATTAAAATCATTGGTTGTGATTTATAATCTTCTTATCTTCACTCATTACTATTCTTAACTATATTTAACCAATGTATTAATGAGTTTTAGATAATTAGATCAAGAATTAATAGCAGATCATCATACAGCAAGTTTTTTGTCAAAAGGCATTAAATGCGACTGCAAAAACCAAGCACTAACAAGGCAACCATTCTCAGACCAATCAAAAAATCTTTTTTGCTATTCCCATTTCATATTAATTGCTCCAACACAACGGGAAAAACAAAAGGAATGTCAAAGTGGCACAATTACGACGACAGCTTTGCACAGTCAACGTTATGAGTAAACGAGCTTCAACGGTCTAACGGCTATATTCATTACTCACAATGGATTCATTGAAGCTTCTCAACGGTCATTAATTGCAACAACCAATATAAGTTGAAGCATTCAATACAGAGCACCTATTGAAACATTTACGCTCAATCGAATTTATTTCCAATTATTGTTTCATTCAATACTCTGTAATATCTTCGGTATTTTGTTCTTCAATGATTATTTATCTATTATATAAGAGAGTTATTATCTGAACATTATTTTTGTAAAAATCTAATGGTAGAGGGATCTTGAGTGTAGGTGTATTGATTATAGCTTGTAAGGAGGAGTGAATCCTAGAGAGAAAGGATTACTTTGAAATAGAGTTTGCAATGTGAGACAGTGTGATAGTGAAAAACCCACAGAGTCTGGGGGCTAGACGTAGGTCAAGAGTTTGGACCAAACTAGTATAAATCTTCTGTGTCCATTATTCCTCTATCCTTTGCTCTGTTATTTTAGTTCTTTTCCTTAATCGTAAAAGTTTTTTAAATCACCCAATTCACCCCCTCTTAGGTGATATTCCGTCTTCATTTGGTATCAGAGCTAGAACTTCTCTGAAAGGAGTAACATCCTGAGAAGAATCTTGATGGATAGAATCCTACCCGACAAAGCCTCAATCAACAAACATCTTGGTTTTGATGGAGAACACTACTCCTTCTAGAAAGCCAAATTTAAAGTCTTTGTCATGGCTTCTGATTATGGCTTCTAAATGTATTTGAGAAAGGAGACTCTTTTCCATCAAAATTAGAAGGTGGAGTTCGTATACCCAAGGTAGAGGATGAATTTGATGAGAATGATAAAACACTCATCACTCTAAACAACAAGGCCATCCCGATGCTACAAAGTGCACTTAGCTAGAAAGAATACTTTCATATATGCACTCTGCCTTCAACCATGGAGATGTGGAAGGCCCTTGAAATTGCTCATGAAGGAACTTTAGGCATAAAAGAAAATCACATCAATAATTTAATGACAGAATATGATTTGCTTCATATGAAGTCAGGAGAATCCATTGGTGAGTTTCAACTCTGGTTCACTCACTAGATAAATCAACTCTCAGCCTTGGGAAAGGAATATGAATAAAACACTCAAGTGAGGAAAATTCTGAATATTCTCACTAAGGATTAGGAAGCCAAGGTCATAGCTATAGAGGAAGCCCATGGAGAATCTATGAGGTCCGTGGCTGCATTATTCTGAAGTTTGTATGAATATGAAGGAAAGATAAAATTCAAGAAAGGTCTGGACAAGATTAGCAACAAGAACAAAGGAGTTGCTCTCAATGTTGTTAAAGAAGAAAAGGAGGAAGATGATGATGATAAAGATGAAGAACTTGACATGATGGTTAGAAGATTTAAAAAGTTCTACAAGAGGGATCAGGGATTCCGAAAGTTTCACAAGGGAGGAACTAGCAACAAACCCAAGAAACCCATCATATTCTATGAATGCAAAAAGCCAAGATACATCAAATCAGAGTGTCCTCAGTTGAAGAATAAAGATAAAGAAAAGAAAAGATTCAACAAATTTAGAAAGAAGGTCTACGTATCAGTTATCTAGGAAGATAGCTCTTCTGATGAAGAAGAGGTAGCCAACATTTGTCTTGTGGCTCACGAAGAACATGAAAATAATAAGGTATATGATTCTGAACCTTCTTTTGATGACCTTTTATCTGAATACAATTCTCTTCATTCTGAATTTCAAAAACTTGCTAAAGAGCTCATTTCCTCAAAAAGGAAAATTAAAACTCTTGAGCAACAAGTTCAAGATGTTCCCTAAGCTTGTGAAAAGGCTTGTGAAAATTGTCTGATTTTGGAGGAGAAGAATGTTTATCTTTAAAAAAAACTCTTGAGAAGTTCACTCAAGGCAATGGAATGCTCAATGTGATTTTGAAACAACAAAGATATACAAACGACAAGTCAGGAATTGTAAGGGGAGTGAATTCTAGAGAGAGGATTACTTCGAAACAGAGTCTGTAATTGTGTGACAGTGTGATAGTGAAAAATCCAGAGAGTCTGGGGACTAGACGTAGGTCAAGAGTTTGGACTGAACTAGTATAAATCTTTTGTGTCCATTATTCCTCTATCCTTTGCTCTGTCATTTTAGTTCTCTACCTTAATCGCTAGTTTTTGAAACCACCCAATTCACCCCCTTCTTAGGTGATATTCCATTTTCATCCCTGTGAGCATCATCTCTCCAATAAAGCATACAATCATTGGTGTAATACCCTACTAATATTTTGATAATTATAAGAGAAACAGTGCGCAACACAATAGGCGAATAGAAATAGCATAAATATACTGATATAATAAAAATCTTGATTTCATAATAGGAGTATTCTCATGGTTTATACACTTTATAGACAATAAAATTATTGCATTGTCATTCTCTAATACTCTGTCATTCTTCCTTTTGGTTCATCTTTAAGCATTCCCTTCTTTCATCTTTGTGAACTATACTTTTTTCTTGTGCTAACTTCCCTAATGTTTGGTTAGGGAGGGTGAGATTCGAGGAATCTCTGTAGCAAACAATACTGAACAGTGCATACAAGATAAATGCTAGTGCATGATTTGCTTGCCATGCATAGGCTCATGTTAACATAATGACATTTCTGCATGCTCAATTCTTCGTACAACCTACTCATAGCCATAGTATAGTTAGAAACAGAGGTTCAATCATTCAAATATGTTACACATAATCAAGCAAGCATAGCAATCATACAAATCAACACACAAGAAATCATATAAAATCCTTGCAAGCAGGGTAAGTTTACTACTTTGTGGACTAATGTCCTTCCTCGGTTTCCTTGTCTACCAACCATCGATGTCGCCTGAAGCATCTTTCATTCTTCCTCTTTCATGCCTAACGGAGTTGTCTTAACTTCACAACTTTGGCGCTTAAATTTGCATGGAAACTAAGGAATGTCAAAATTTTCAATCATCTTTCAAAATTCATAACTCATTTTAAATTCGTATGGAAACAAGAAATGTCAAAATTTTCAATCATCTTTCAAAATTCATAACTCATTGCACAAGTATCCAAATGGGATGGTTACAATGCCCATGGACTCATTATTACGTCTAATTTCAAGGAAAAATGCTTTTAGCAGCCAGTCATACGCATATCAATCCAGGTTCAATCAACCAATGACTACTGCCCAGTTTGCTTTCCAAAATCAAAGGTCATTTTTAAAAAATTCATATCTCCCTATATACAAATTCAAATTTGAAAGATGACCTATCAACTTAAAGCTTATTATGTCTACTTTAATTCTAAAAAACATAACAACCTTTGGACACCATTTACTATCCCAAACTCTTGTTGCAATTTCACTGCCACAGATTAAACTTTCAAAGGCAGTTTTAAGACTTTGGCAAATACAAACCCAAAGCTTCCAAAATCACTACCCAACCTCTATCCTACTTGCTTTGAACACATTGAATCATCAAAATGGTCAAAATATCATTGCTTCTACATACCCTGTGTTGACCAAAAATTAAGGATAAAAGACAACAAAATTGCTCTTTCAAGTTTCCTTGTAAAACCATCAAAGTTTAGTCCCAAATCACTTCTAGTTTGGTGATTAGGCCTTTAGTCTTACTTTACCATTTTTGGACCGATTGGACAGCATTTCCCCATAAGGGTTTCAACTAACAAATTTCAAAAAAAAAGTAGAGGAATCACCAGTAACCTCTAGTACACAACCAATAGGCTTAGAATCACTTACATTGGTCCTTGTTTGGAGTTTTTTTTGCAAAATCTCTTCCTTCATTGGCTATTCAAACTTTCGGCCAAACCTCAGTAATCCCTGAGCAAGAGTGTTTCTTGAGATTAAAGAGTAGGAGGAGGGAATAACTAGAGGTTACAAGACCATAGCATAAGAGGCTACCTTGGTCCATGAGTTTTCACTTCTTCTTCTTCCTTGGTATGAGTTTCGGGACTTAGAAAACCTTGAGATGCTTATGGCTGAAGAGAATGAGCATTTGGGGAGGAAAATTATCAAATTTAAGGGGTAAAAGGCGGTTTGGAGGGTAATTGACCAAATTTCCCTTCAACTTTTACTTAATTACGATTATGTCGTTAGTTACAACCTAGTTACAATCCAACTTTGAAAATTCATATCTCCTTGTACAAATATCTAATTGTAATGATTCCAAAGACTATATTACCATTAAGAAGTCTATTTTCAGGAAAAAAAAAACCTCCCATAGTCAATCACACACCAACTTACATGTTGCCTATAATTATGTTCCAGATTCTAGGGCAAACCTCAAAAATTCATAACTTGTGTACTTGTCCAAATGACCAATATGACATATCAATTTAAACCTTATCATGTCTACTTTGATTCTGTAAAGTTTCATAGCCATTGGATATTATCTTCTTAGTCAAAGGCAAGTCACAAACAAATTACCTCCAAAACAAATCTAGTCTTTCCCACAACAAGAGAAATTCACTTCATAACATTTGTCATTCTTCTTGAATTGGGCTTGGTCATCTTCTTAATACAAGCTTATCCTCAATTTTTTAGGCCCAAAATTCAAAATATTACAATTGGGGCATACATCATTTTTTTGGTAGTTCAAGCATAATTTGTTAACAATTTTCTTGGCCTTGTAGAACATTGTGGGAATGTCCATGTTAGGGAATGCATCTTGTAATAAATTAACGTCGTTACATAGTTATGATGATTATAATACATGACTTCTAGCCATACTAGAAAGTAACAACATCAATAAGATATGAAAATTTGTGAAGGGATCAAAATAAGATAGAAAATAAATAATGATTGTTGGGATCTGTACACGCAGCGGAAGGATTTTCATCCATTTAAACTTACGAATCCCATCGGAGGATCCATCAACGATGTTTAAATCAAGGTTCATTAGAAACCGTACCTAGGCGAACTCCTGAGCGTTTCGTTTAATTCGACCTCGTGTGCGTCTCGAATGTCATGCATCTCGGACGTCGTACGTCTCGAACGTCATGTGTCTCGTACGTCGTACGTCTCGAACGTGGTGCCATCTTGTTTGATCAAACCGGAGCTAACTTTACGAGTCCACTCCTCTCTTTGGTATCCACACGAATAGCCTCCAAAATCGACGGCAGTGTGCTAGCGCCTTTAGTATTTTCGCGTCTCTCTCTTTTCTCTCTAAGGTTTCTCGCGACTTTTCTAATACGTCTAACAAAATGTCCCGTAGGTTTTCAAAACTCAATCGACGTATTATATTCAAAATTAATCCTTATTAATCTTGAAATTTGAATTTGGATTAAAATAATATATTAATTAAATCTATCCAATAGATCTAATCTAATCTATTTATTTAATTCGAATTAAAAAAAACGATTTAATTTATCTCTATAAATTAAATCAGATATGATATCTATCTACTTAATTAAATATGAGATACAATATCTCTATTTTTGTTTTAGATATTTAATTTATCAAATAAATTAAATACAAAACAAATAATAATATTATAATCTATATTAATAATATCATTATTATTTAGTTTCGAATTTATAATATAATATAATATATATCCTAGATTAAAGTTGTATTCATTAAATCTTAGACATATATAAGATTCAATGAATCTGGACACTATTGCTTGTGTTAGGCTATTCTTGTGTGCGACCTTGTAGGCCCATATGAGATTGGCAGCGGGCCAATACTATACCAGCCCACAAGTCGCAAGCGGCCTCTAGCAAGACATTGCGACTATCCAATTCATATGGGGATCATTAATACGATACAACCTATCGTACAACCATGTCACGTCCCTTTTGTCACACGATAATTTGGTCAAGGATGAGGCATGGATAATGTCAACTTCTTGTTCTTGACCATCACTTTCTCGATTCTTGAGTAGTCTAATAATTGAAATGGAAACTCCTTTCCATTGTAGTATGGTCATACATTTATTAGACTCACTTATCGAGGGAACCAGTATTATCTCTCTACAAATGTGAGGGACAAATTCCATCTTGACCATTCACATCCCTCTGCATGAGAACCATTGATCCCGATCCAAGCCTTTATCATCACCCGGTCAAAGGTGACTTTTGACTAGGTCAAAGAGCAGCGACTCATAATGTAGGAATCCATGATGATCTCAGGTCAAAGGGAATTGTGATGCGGTTATACATGAGAAAAGCTTATGACTTAATCCATGCAGCTTTCTCATAGTGGGTTGGTCCAGCACCTTGTACTCTTACAAGTGCCTATGACTTTGATTCGTGTCTCCATACCTCATCAAAGTCATACTGGTCTTACTTCATCTTCGCTCCCGCATAGATGACCGACCAAAGACATTTAGGATAATCTATAAGATATATCCAAGGATACAGTTATCACTATAAACATGCAAATGAAATGATAACTAAATGGAGAATATTTTAAATGACATTAACGTTTAAAGTACAATGACTTGCCCCTAGGGCATAATTTCCAACAGACTCCTACTTGCACTAGGTGCAATCATTAATTACTCTAATTCCCATTGTTCTAACATGACGCTCATGTTTTGCTTGTGCAAGCGGCTTAGTAAGAGGATCAGCAGCATTATCTTCTCCTGGTACTTTGCATACTTTTATATCACCTCTATCATTGATTTCTCTGATAAGATGAAATCGGCTGAGTATGTGCTTGGTCCTTTAATGTGACCTAGGCTCCTTGGTCTACAAAATAGCGTCACTATTGTCATAGAACAAGTCTATTGGATTTGAGATGGTCAGAACCACCCCTAGTTCAGTAATGAACTTTCTGATCCAAACGGCCTCCTTAGCTGCATGCAACGCTGCTATATACTCAGCTTCTGTTGTAGAATCAGCTACTGTGCTCTGCTTAGAGCTCTTCCAACTTACTGCACCACCATTCAAAAGGAATACATATCCAAATTGTGATCTTAGATCTTGTTGGTCAGTTTGGAAACTCGCATATGTGTAACCAGTCACACAAAGCTCATCTTCTAATCCACCATATACCAAGAATAAGTCTTTAGTCCTTCTTAAGTACTTTAGGATATTCTTGATAGCAGTCCAGTGACCCTTACCGGGATCTTGTTGATATTTGTTGGTCATACTTAAGGTAAATGACACATCCGGTCGAGTACATAACATGGCATACATGATAGATTCAATGGCAGAGGCATATGGAATCTTACTCATGCGGTCTCTTTGATCAGGTGTAATAGGACACAAATACTTACTAAGATGGATGCTATGAGACATGGGCATTTAACCCCTTTTAGAATCCTGCATACTGAATCTATGCAGTAGTTTGTCTATGTATGTGCTCTGACTTAGGCCTATGAGCCTCTTGGATCTATCTCTATAGATCCTAATCCCTAGGATGTAAGTGGCTTCACCTAAATCTTTCATTGAGAAAGACTTTCCTAACCAAGACTTGACACTCTGCAAGGTAGGAATGTCATTCCCAATAAGTAGGATGTCATCAACATAAAACACTAGAAATACAATTGTGCTCCCACTAACCTTCTTGTAAACACAAGGTTCATCGATGTTTTGAATGAATCCAAACTCTTTGACTACTTCATCAAAACGATGATTCCAGCTCCGAGATGCTTGGTTCAATCCATAAATGAATCTTTGAAGCTTGCAAACTTTACCAGAGTCCTCTGGACGCACAAAACCCTCAAGTTGTGTCATGTACACATCTTCAAGGAGCTTTTCGTTAAGGAAGGCAGCTTTGACATCCATCTGCCATATTTCATAGTCATAATATGATGCAATGGCAAGAAGGATTCTGATTGATTTGGCCATTGCAACTAGGGAAAAGGTTTCATCATAGTTCACACCATGAGTTTGAGTGAATCCTTTTGCAACTAGTCGTGCCTTGAAGATATTTACTTTGCCATCCATGTCATTTTTCTCCTTGAAAACCCACTTGCACCGAATGGTTTTTACACCTTCAGGTGAATCGACTAAGGTCCATACCTTATTGTCGTACATGGATTGCATTTCAGACTTCATGGCATTAAGCCATCTTTCGGAGTTTGGTCCCACCACGGCCTCTCGATAGGTACTTGGCTCATTCTGCTCAATGAGAAAAACATCATGACTTCCAGTAATCAGAAATCCATATCTCTGGGGCTATAGCCGTGATCTATCGGACCTTCGTGGGCCATGTGTTACTTGAATAGGCTCAACAACTTGTTGTGAGTCTTCTCCATTTTCCATCTATGGTTCTATGTCGTCTTGTGGCTCTCGAACTTCTTCGAGATACACTTTACTCCCACTGGATCTTTTAGAGATAAACTCTTTCTCCAGATTGACACCATTCCGAATAACAAACACTTTGTGATCGGTAGGAATGTAGATATAGTATCCTTTAGTTTCCTTAGGATACCCCATAAAAAGGCATTTTTAGGATCTGGATGATAATTTATCATAGGCTTGGTGTTTAACGTAAACCTCACATCCCAAATTTTAAGAAAAGACAAACTGGTTTCTTCCTAGTCCATATCTCATATAGTGTCTTTTCAACTGCCTTTGACGGAACATGATTTAGTGTGAATGCAGCTGTTTCTAGGTCATGGCCCCAAAAGGAAGGAGGAAGATCTGTTTGACTCATATAGATCGAACCATATCTAATAGAGTTCGATTCCTCCACTCAGAAACATCATTCCATTAAGGTGTTCATGGAGGAGTAAGTTGTGAGATGATCCCACAACTCCTAAGATGGTTAATGAACTCTTGGCTCAAATATTCACCACCCCGATCAAATCGAAGTGCCTTAATCGTTTTGCCAAGTTGGTTTTGTACTTCATTTTTGAATATTTTGAACATTTCAAAAGATTCAGACTTATGTTTCATTAGATAGATATACCCATATCTACTAAAATTGTCTATAAATGTAATGAAGTACAAATGACCTTATCTAGCAGATGTATTCATTGGTCCACACACATCAGTATGTATGAGGCCCAATAAATCAGTGGCTCTCTCACTATGCCCAGTAAAAGGTGCCTTTGTCATCTTTCCCAATAAACAAGACTCACATGTATCAAATGATTCAAAATCAAATGAGTTAAGAAATCCATCTTGATGGAGTTTCAAAATGCGTTTCTCATTTATATGGCCTAGACAACAATGCCATAGGTAGGTCGATTCAAATCATTTGACTTGATCCTTTTAGTAGTATGTCCATTCAATTTTCTACTTCCCTTGAGATCCTGCACATTTATACAAATGTGAGATCCACATGTAGTATCTAATACCCATGTTAAGGAAGTAGAAAAGTGAATATCTATGACATAGATACCTGAAGTGATAGCCCGCTATCCTTATTGTTCTTTTCAGATCTTCGATGTAGAGTTTGTAATTCCTCTTCCAATGACCAAGTTCATTGCAGAAGAAGCAGACCTCATCCTTCGGAGGCTTTGCCTTCTTAGCTGCAGGCTTAGATTCGGGCCTGTTTGACTCATTAGTCTTACCAGCTGAGCCGTTACCCTTTCTTTTGCCCTTGCCTTTCCTTTTCGTACCCTTTCCTTTATGAACTATCAAAACATTGCTGAGCTTCTTCTTAATGCTCTGCTCAGCTGTTTTGAGCATCCCAGGCAATTCAGAAATTGATTTCTCCATGTTGTTCATGTTATAGTTCATGATAAACTGGTCATAACTATCCAAGAGTGAGTTCAAGATCATATCTAAAGCTAACTCCTGGCTCATAGGAAATCCAAGCCTCTCAAGGTGATCAATGTAGCCTTTCATCTTCAAAACATGAGAACTAACTGATGCACCTTCAGCAATCTTGCATGAATGTAAGGCCTTTGTGGTCTCATACCTCTCTTGCCTTGCCTGTTGCTGGAACATTTCCTTAGGATGAACAATCATCTTAGAGGCCTCCACATGTTCCAGATCTCAATCGAGGTCTGGAACCATAGTGGCAGGCATCAGGCATCCTACATCCACAGAGTCATCCTTATGCTTCGTATAAGCATCAATATGAGCTCTTGGATCATTAGCTGCAGGCTCGTCAGGAATGGGTTGATCGATGAGATACTCTTTTCTTTCGTGCTTAGGATTAACGCTTAAGTTCCCAAACAAGTCAAGAAAGTTTGTCTCATCGAGTTCGTCCTTATGAAGGACTGATCGCATTGATGGTGTTGCAGTATTACTAGACGATATGATTCTACAACTAAAGGATATGAAAATTTTAATTAGTAACCTCCCACTGAATTAATAACCCTCATTATAATTAGTGGGCTAAGATCCATATTTGGCTTAAATTTAAGTCCGCTTTGGCACGACGCTTAAAATCAAGTTATTTAGGTAGGCAACCTCTTTGCCAATTACATCACATGTAACTCTTAGATCTTTATGGGATTCAATCATCATATGACCTGGCACGTTTAATCCCATCTAATGCCTTGAGATCCAAAATCGTTTTGATAATCTCAATTAAGTCAAGACAACAATGAATGTTGAGTATCACCATTACCCACTCTTGTCTCACCAAGATAACTCAAATGCATCCACTTTGGTAGAACATACAAATGGGCGATCTAAGTTTTGACAAGTATTCATTAATTGACGGCATTATGACTTAAGATTTTATTTAGAGGGTATATTTGATATAATCTAATTAATCCTATTAATTCTACTTATATGAATGCAATCACAATTGTATCTCATATAAACTATAAATTAATCATCCAGTGATCAAATCAAAACATAATTAAAACCGTGACACAACATGGCTCACTAAACTAAAATCCTCTCAAGCCAATGGGAGGACTTCTCTAAATAAGAAAAGAGAAATACATCAAGAGAAACCTCGTTTCACATATGAGGGGAATGAGATGTGAAGAGAATGTACATCAAGAATATTTAGAGAAAGGCATGCCACACAGACCATATTTAAATATTACAACACTTGTAAATTCTAAAGCCATGTTGTTCACGATACCCAAACAACTTTGAATAATTAATCACAACAAATATTAATTCATACAATATGAAAAAAAATATCATGATTAAATTATCGAGTATATATTATATCATATAATATATATATATAATATAATATAATATCATGATTTAAATTCTCGCGCTACGAACAGTTAGTCACGGCGGTCCCGCTAGCCGGTTAGCGGGTGTGAGGGGCAGCGCCCCCCAGAGCTTTTGAAAATATCATATTGTTTAGAAAGATTGTTTCATAAAAATAATTTCAAACGTGGCCGTCGTCGAACGTAACCGTGCTTCCGAACATCGTGCAATCAATCGAACTCTTCGTGCAATCTGAACTGATCACTTCACGGATCTGAACGTGACCGTCGGTCGTTTTCAAAATGTCCGATTTAAACTCTTCAAAACTTCATCAAACGCCGCAAGATCCAACTAGCTATCCGTGAAACCCTAACACGAGTTTTTGATTTAAAACACATAACAGGATTCAGTTTTAGTATATATATATCACATATATAAACACACGTATAAACCTAATTTAAACGCACGGTTGATCTGGCTCTAATACCAATGTTGGGATCCGTACACGCAGCGGAAGGATTTTCATCCATTTAAAGTTATGAATTCTATTAGAGGATCCATCAACGGCATTTAAATCAAGGTTCGTTAGAAACCGTACCTATGCGAACTCGTGAGCGTTTCGTTCAAATTGACGTCATGTGCATCTTGAACGTCGTGCGTCTCGGACGTCGTACGTCTCGAACATGGTGCCATCTTGTTTGATCAAACAAGAGCTGACTTTGCGAGTCCACTCCCTCTACCGGTATCCACACGAACAGCCTCCAACACCGACGGCAGCATGCTAGCGCCTTCAGTATTTTCGCGTCTCTCTCTTTTCTCTCTAGGGTTTCTCATGGCTTTTCTAATACGTCTTACAAAATGTCCCATAGGTTTTCAAAACTCAATCGACATATTATATTCAAAATTAATCCTTATTAATCTTGAAATTTGAATTTGGATTAAAATAATATATTAATTAAATCTATCCAATAGATCTAATCTAATCTATTTATTTAATCCGAATTAAAAGCCTTCTCGATTTAATTTATCTCTATAAAGTAAATCTAAGATATGATATCTATCTATTTAATTAAATCTAAGATGCTATATCTCAATTTAAATTCAATCAGATATATGATATCTTTATTCAAAAATTAAATCTGAGATACAATATTTCTAGGGTTAAGCGTCTTAAATGCCATGGAAGTTTTTTATCAGGAGCACTGGTAAGATGGAAGTTTTTTTTGGACCAAAAATGCCACGGAAGTTCACAGGAAGTATCAATTTTGCCTCGGAAGTATCACTTTTGCCACGGAAGTTTTCGCTGAGGAGCAATTTTGCCCCATAAGTTTTCACTAAGGAGCAATTTTGCCCCAAGTTTACAAAACGTAGCAATTTTTCCCTTCGCCCCAAATATTAAATTTGACTATTAAATCAGTCAAAGAACACAAATGTGATGCCTTGAAAAGGTCGAACTTGGAGTCAGAGAAGGAGATCCTTCAGATGTTGAACTCAAGACGGCCAGAATTTGTGAAGCCGAATTGGTCGAAAGGACTGAAAGGTCTATCACAAAACGCAAATGAAACGCAAAACGAGAAATGAATTGTTCCAAAAATAGGTTTAGTAAAACAAATCAATAGTGATAATATTTACGTTTGTATAGACTGATCATTTGCTTAGATAATAAGTGATGTTTCCTTTGGGTTTTGTGACAGTCGACCTTTCAGTTCCTTTGACCAGTTCGGCTTCACAAATTCTGGCCGCCTTCAACATCTCAAGGATCTCCTTCTCTAGCTCCAAGTTTGACCTTTTCAAGGCCTTGCAAACACTGTTTCTTAGAATGGATACGATTTTGCCAATCATTATGGGACGACCATTCTTAGCTCTTGGACAGGCATTAATGGATGTGCATGAAGGGGAACTCACACTAAAGATAAGTGACACAGAAATCAATTTCAACCTAAGCAAGGCAATACAACATCTAGACGACACGGAAACATGCTCTGCAGTGAACAAAATTATACAGGAGACCCTTCAAGAAGAGTATAGCAAGACAACCGAAGAACTAGATCTAGCAGCAAATGAGGAAGTTGTCGATCAGGCAGCAACAATAAGCGGAAAGGACAATAGCCACCTCAACTTGGTAAGAAGCACTATTTTTGAATCATTAGAAAGTGACCAGCCTCGGAAGCACCCCGTTAAACCATCCATAGAAGTACCACCAACGTTGGTTCTTAAACCTCTACCTAATAATCTTAAGTATGCGTACTTAGGAGATAATCAAACTCTGCCAGTGATTGTTTCTGCACATCTTAATAGTGATCAGGAAACCCAACTTCTGACGGTGCTGACCAAATTCAAAAAAGCTTTCAGGTGGACAATAGCCGACATAAAAGTGATCAGTCCATCCCTATGTATGCATAAGATACGCCTTGAAGAGGGTTTCCGAAACTCAGTTGAACAACAAAGAAGATTAAACCCCATCATGAAGGAAGTAGTGCGGAAGGAAATTATCAAATGGTTGGATGCAGGAATTATCTACCCCATTTCTGACAGCGAGTGGGTTAGCCCTGTGCAATGCGTACCCAAGAAAGGAGGAATTACCGTGGTAGAAAATGACAAGAATGAACTAATCCCCACACACACAGTCACCGGATGGAGAATATGCATGGATTACCGGAAGCTCAATAAATCCACACTCAAGGACCACTTTCCATTGCCATTCATTGATCAAATGCTGGATAGACTGGCTGGCAAGGAGTACTATTACTTTTTGGATGGTTATTCCGGATACAATCAGATCGCCATAGCACCCCAAGACCAGCACAAAACTACCTTCACCTGCCCGTACGGTACCTTCGCTTTCCGGTGAATGCCGTTCGGACTGTGCAATGCGCCAGCCACATTTCAACGCTACATGATGGCAATATTCTCCGATATGGTAGAAAAATCCATAGAAATTTTCATGGATGACTTTTCAGTATTTGGAATATCGTACGATGATTGCCTTCAAAACCTTAAGGCAGTGCTTCAACGCTGTGAAGAAACAAATTTGGTGCTGAACTGGGAAAAATGTCATTTTATGGCAACAGAAGGAGTGGTGCTGGGGCACAAAATCTCTAAACAAGGGATTGAGGTTGATCGTGCAAAAATAGCTGTTATTGAACAATTACCACCACCTAACACAGTAAAGGGAATTAGAAGCTTTCTCGGACATGCTGGTATTTACCGGCGTTTCATTAAAGACTTCTCAAAAATTTCCAAACCATTATGTGCATAGCTCGAACTCAATGTTCCATTCAACTTCGATACAGCCTGCATGGAAGCATTCCTAACTCTAAAAAAGAAACTCACTTCCGCCCCAATCATATTAACCCCTAACTGGAATTTTTCCTTTGAGCTTATGTGTGATGCTAGTGATTTAGCAGTTGGAGCAGTACTGGGTCAAAGGCATGACAAGATGTTCCACTCCATCCACTATGCAAGCAAAACCCTGACCAGTGCCCAGATGAACTATACCACTACGGAAAAAGAGTTATTGGCAGTAGTATTTGCATTTGAAAAGTTCCGATCCTACTTGATGGGCACTAAGGTGATCGTATTCACGGACCACTCTGCCATTAAATACCTCTTGACAAAAAAAGATGCTAAACCAAGACTGATCAGGTGGGTTTTACTACTTCAAGAATTCAACGTTGAGGTTCGCGACAAGAAGGGGACAGAAAACCAAGTAGCGGACCATCTCTCACGACTGGAAGCACCCTCCTTAGAAAAACCGAGAATCCCAATTCAGGAATTCTTCCCAGATGAACAACTTTATGCCATCGAATGCATCCACACACCATGGTACGCAGATATCGCGAACTTTGTAGTCACAAGGGACGTCCCTATAGATCTAACTTACCACCAAAAGAAAAAGTTCTTGTATGACAGCAGGAAGTTTTTCTGGGACGAACCATACCTATTCAAACAATGCCCTGACCAGATGCTCCACGTTGCATACCGGAAGATGAATCAGAAGATATCTTGAACCACTGCCATTCCTCCCCTTATGGAGGGCATTATGGAGGTGTTCGGACGGCCGCTAAAGTACTTCAGTCTGGGTTCTATTGGCCAACCCTTTTCAAGTACACCTATCAGTTTGTAATCAAATGTGATAAGTGCCAAAGGACTGGGAACATATCGCGAAGGCATGAAATGCCTTTAACACCCATTTTAGAAGTTGAGCTGTTCGACGTATGGGGAATCAATTTCATGGGCCCTTTCCCTCCATCAAAGGGGAACTAGTACATACTAGTTGCCGTTGATTACGTCTCCAAATGGGTCGAAGCAGCCGCCCTACCAACGAATGACTCCAGAGTTGTTAGCAAGTTTTTGAAGAAGCAGATATTCACTAAATTTGGCACCCCTCGAGCCATAATCAGTGACGGAGGAACTCACTTCTGCAGTCGCCAGATTGAAACCCTGCTTGCTAAATATGGGGTTAATCATCGAGTAGCTACAGCTTATCACCCGCAATCAAATGGTCAAGCAAAGGTCTCCAACAGGGAGGTTAAACGTATCTTGGAAAAGGTAGTTCATCCTAATCGTAAAGATTGGTCTGATAAGCTCAACGACTGCTTATGGGCATATCGTCCTACCTATAAAACACCTTTAGGGGTCTCACCCTATCAACTGGTATTCGGGAAGGCCTGCCATCTTCCGGTCGAGCTGGAACATAAGGCCTACTGGGCCATAGCACAGCTAAACATGGACTCCACCACCGCAGGAGACAAACGACTGTTGTAGATGCATGAACTTGAAGAGTTTCGATTGAACGCATACGAAAATGCAAAACTTTATAAGGAAAAGGTTAAACGATGGCACGATAAGCGACTGCTTTCGCGTACCTTTGAAGTTGGCCAACAAGTACTGTTGTACAACGCTCGCCTGAAATTGTTCCCAGGCAAGCTAAAATCCAGGTGGGCAGGACCCTTTGTGATCGATACCTTAACATCCCACGGCGCAGTCAAACTCAGAAATCCAAAAGCAGGGAATATATTCAGAGTCAACGGTCAGCGAGTTAAACAGTACTGGTCAGATCCAGTTTTAAGAGAAAAGGTGGCTATTGACCTCAGATCACCCTAAGCAACAAAGCACTATGTCTGGCTGAAGACTTTAAAGCAAGCGCTATTGGGAGGCAACCCAATCTTATGGCTCTTTCACGCCATAGCAGAAGCGACCGGGTACAACGGGAACCATGCTATGGCAAGACAGAATGGCCCAAATGGCACATAAATCAGGTACGCCCCAACCTTTTCAATAAACAAGTTCTGAATAAGTATATGGTGGGCCAATCGGGTGGGCCCACTACACCTAAGCAGAACTTAGATACAACATAGTCATGTCGATTCACGTTCCAAGTTATGACTCTTCTATATATTTTCTTCACCTCCCCCTCCCTATGTCCTTTCACCTGTCCTTACCAGTTCATTCCCTTACCCACCATGGTCCGAACCAAGTGCACAGCCCGCCGTGGCAGAGCCACCCCACGGGCCTTCGCGATCGAAGAGGACACCGCCAGCAGTGCCCCTGCTCCTCCTGCTCCTGCCCCGTAGTTTCCCTTTCTTTTTCCTGTTTTCATTTTATTTTCCCTTGTCTACTTTACACTATGCTAATGCCCTGGGCGTGTGCCCCAGGGCTATTTTGTGAATGCTGTTAATATGTTTATGTTGCCCTCTTTTTGCCCCCGCCCCCTTGATTATGCCTCTACGTATTTCTTAATTTTCCTGACTGTTCATTCAGCAATGAGGGTATTGCATCATTCAAATATGGGGGAGGGGTTAATTCTGTGATCTGCTAACTGATTGCATGTAGGACTAATCTGATTACTCTGAATACTTCTCTGCATTTAGTTTTTAGCACTGAAAAATTTTCAAACTTGCATAATAGAGCATGAATGGAATTTCGTAGCAATAGAAGGAATGCCTGTATAATGGAGCGATTCAAGATTGCCTAGGAAAATTTAAACCTTTAGGCTTGGGAAATTGGCAATGCTAGCTAATCTGATGCGGGAGGGCGTTTAAAAAAGGGAAACCCCCAATGGAAGAATTGAATTGAGCCTAGTTGTTACATATTTTAGAGTGCAGGTCTGCTAGTCCACATTTGATCCTTGATTTGTCTTAGTTCTTTGATATACTATCTGGCATTTGAGTTTTAAGTTCAGATGAAAAAGGCATTCATGTCATACCCATCAACCCCATACACAAACCAGATATCTTTGCCTACACATAGCCACATCATTCAGCCGTTGTGTTATGCTATAGCAGAATAAGGTGGACAGATCCAAGTAGAAAATAGGCAAAATGCTACAGCAGAGTGCTTCTCCAAAAAAAACATGATTAAAGCAAGGAAAAAGATTGAGCACAAAGAAAAAGCAAAAGTACAAGGGTAAGCACTCGGCCGAAATCAAAGAAGATTGACCCACCGAATCTGCTATAGCATACGCAGAACCAAATTTGCCCCCTCTTTAAACACCTGCCTATCCTCACCCTTGCAACCCACAAAGTCCTTTTAACGAACGTACACTCAGGTGCTAGCGAGAAATCTTAGAACTTTGACAAGGCTATGGAACTTCTGGGCTTGTATGACAAGAGAGAAATTAAAATTCCTAGGGAGAAAGAGAACAAACACTAAACTTGAGAGCCCCTTTAGACTTCTCCACCGAAGCAAAACCACGCATCTTGAGCCGTTAGTGTTGATCAGTGGGATTTCCAAAGGGGGACGATAACCAAAGGCAGTTGAGTAAAGCAAAAGTTATACAGGCAAGAAGACTATGGCTATGACCCTCTGTTCGCTTTATTTTATTTTGCCCAGGAGTGCAAAAAACTAAGTGTGGGGGTATTTGATACATGCAGAATATGCCATGTTTTCCCTAGAGTTCATGACTAAATTGTATCACAAATAAGAGCATAAAGTGCCAACACGAGAATACACATTCAGCCGACACAAGAAAAGAGCAAAAGGTTTCGCTACCACAAGAATTCCAGGATAACCCAGCATCCTTCCTCACAAAGAAGACGAGGGAAGAAGACGTGGAGCAAAGACGTGACAGGCTTCATCCACGCCGTCGAAACGCATCAAGCTTTCTTTTACATTTACCTTTCATAGTTAGAGCATGGGTCATTCTGTTTTCAACTGTTTTGTGTTTCCTTATCACCATGAACTAACTCTCCGATGGCCGAACAAGGATGAATATTTAAGCGTGTATGAACCCAGTTGCAAGTTTTTAATTAAAGATTCGATTTGTGTATTAGTAGATTAATTACTAGTCGGTTAGAGGAATCTAAGGGCTAGATTTGTGGTCTCGGCTTACTGGCAAGGAGTCGAGGCTAGACTCTAAGAAACAGTGTTTGCTAGGCCGCCAGTGCAAGGCGTGACCTATTTATTGTAGGCTTCAGGAATGGGTCTACCTCTCATAACCAGTACACCTTGAGAATAATGAAAATAAAAGCTAGAAAGTTGCCATAGGAATATGGAAGGAGTATAGTTAATATCAAATGTATCGGACGCGGAAGCTTCGGTAGATCATAGCGGTGGGTTAATCGAATAGCTTTGCAATTAGTATCTCAGGCGTAGCAATTGCGTGCAGCAGACAAGATCTTGCTATAGCATTGGGTAAGGCAACCGGGGAAGTATGCACTTAAAGAGGAATCTGAGTTCAACCCAATCTCTCGCTGATAATCTCTTCCATTTACTTTGTTAAATTCTGTTTTCTAGGATAATCACCAAAAACCTCTCAAACCCATTACATCTACCTTCTAGTTGCAACTATCATAGCAATTGAGCGTCACTCTGCATCTCGCTCTGTGGGACGATACTTTACTTTCACTTTATTACTTGTTCGACTGGTTCACTTGCCATCAAGGAAATCGACCAACATATAACATGTGTGGTATTTGACTGATTTAATAGTTAAATTTAATATTTGGGGACGAAGGGCAAAATTGCTCCTTAGTGAAAACTTCCGGGGCAACATTGCTCCTTAGTGAAAACTTCCGGGGCAAAATTGCTCCTGAGCGAAAACTTCCGTGGCATTTTTGGTCCAAAAAAAACTTCCGTCTTACCAGTGCTCCTGAGCGAAAACTTCCATGGCATTTAAGACCCTTAACCCATATTTCTATTTGTTTTAGATATTTAATTTATCAAATAAAGTAAATACAAAACAAATAATAATATTATAATATATATTAATAATATCATTATTATCTAGTTTCGAATTTATAATATAATATATTATAATATAATATATATCCTAGATTAAAGTTGTATTCATTAAATCTTAGACATATCTAAGATTCAATGAATCTGGACACTATTGCTCGTGTTAGGCTATTCTTGTGTGCGACCCTGTAGGCCCACATGAGATTGGCAGCGGGCCAATACTGTACCAGCTCACAAGTCGCAAGCGGTCTCTAATAAGACATTGCGACTACCCAATTCATATAAGGATCGATAATACGATACAACCTATCGTACAACCATGTCACGTCCCTTTTGTCACACGATAATTTGGTCAAGGTTGAGGCATGGATAATGTCAACTTCTTGTTCTTGACCATTACTTTCTCGATTCTTGAGTAGTCTAATAATTGAAATGGAAACTCCTTTCCATCGTAGTATGAGCACTACTACAAAAAACGTCTATAACGTCCTATTATTTGGGCTTTTAACGTCTAAAAACATGGGGGCGCCTATCTGGGGAGCGCAAAAAGCGGAGACTTTTGGCGTCTAAGTATATAATTAGACGCCATAAGTATTTTTTTTTAAAAAAAATCCAAAATAGAAATGTCAAGCCGGATTTCGATCTGGTGCACTTGCACGCCGGAGATAATGGCGGATTTTGAGATTGGGAGGGAAGGAAGCAGAAACAAATCACACAAAAAACGATCCTAGAAAAAAAAAATTCACAAAACAGATTGCGAAAGCAAATCACAAAACAGATCTCAAAATCAAAATGTAGTAGAGAAATTCCTCAAAGAATGGTCGATGAGAAAAACTTCAAATAGATCAAGAGTCCGAATATTAAGATCAAAGATCGCAGAAGCAAATCGCAAAATAGATCGAAACTCAAAACAAAAAATTATACCTTTGAAAAAAATCTCAAAAACAAATCGCAGAATACAACTTCTTCAAAAAAATCCCAAAATGCAAACTCCTCTCTCGCCACGCCATCAAGTTGAAATCGAAGATGTCGTCACCGCCGTCTTTCACAGATCCGATCGATGGGAGCAGGAGGAGAGAACGCGAAGGAGATGCCGTCCTTGTCGTCTTTCACAAGTCCGAAGAGATCCCCATCATCCTCGCCACGGAACTTCTGTCTCTCTCTACTCACCAGCGGGAGAGATTTGACAGAGAAAATATGGGTTTCGGAAGAAGATGAAGAGAGAGTGAAGAAGGCAAAGGTAAAGGGAACAAGAAGAAGAAGGGAATTTCTGGGTTTGGGAGCCATGGAAAAAGGAAAGAGAGTAGTGAGCTTTATCGAATAAATGAGAATGATTTTTTAAACAAAAAAAATGGTCACGGGATGGATTTGATTTTGTAACATTTTTGGCGTCTAATTTTCAAACTTAGACGCCAAAAGTAGTGTTTTTTGCCGCCAAACAATTCATTTTGCCGCTCGTGGATTTAAATTCCGCTACTTTTGGAGTCTAAGTATCAAACTTAGACTCCAAAGTCAAGCTTTGGAGTCTAAGTTTTAAACTTAGACTCCAAAAGTGTTTCTCGCGGCCCCACACCGCCGCACGACGTGACATTCTTTTCCGTCTTTTTGTTGTACGACATGACTTTTGGAGTCTAAGTTTAGAACTTAGACTCCAAAGTCAAGCTTTGGAGTCTAAGTTTAAAACTTAGACTCCAAAAGTGTTTCTCGCGGCCCCACACCGCTGCACGACATGACATTCTTTTCGTCTTTCTCTGTCAGATGACATGACTTTTGGAGTCTAAGTTTAGAACTTAGACTCCAAAGTCAAGCTTTTGGAGTCTAAGTTTAAAACTTAGACTCCAAAAGTGTCTCTCAGACTTTTGGCGTCTAAGTTTAAAACTTAGACGCCAAAAGTCAACTTTTATCACATATAATTACAAAAATGCCACCGCCTTTATTTTTTACTTCCTTTTTTAAAAAAAGGACGTCTTTTTAGGACGCAAAAACCGTTTTTTGTAGTAGTGGAGCATACATTTCTCGACTCACTCATCGAGGGGCCCAAAGATATCTCTCTACAAATGTGGGGACAAATTCCATCTTGACCATTCACATTCCTCCGCATGAGAACCACTGATCCCGATCCAAGCCTTTATCATCACTCTGTCAAAGGTGACTTTTGACTAGGTCAAAGAGCAGTGACTCATCATGTAGGAATCCATAATGATCTCAGGTCAAAAGGCATTGTGACGCAGTTATACATGAGAAAAGCTTATGACTTAATCCATGCAGTTTTCTCATAGTGGGTCGATCCAGCACCTTGTACTCTTACAAGTGCCTATGACTTTGATTCGTATCTCCATACCTCATCAAAGTCATACTGGTCTTACTTCATCTTCGCTCCCGCGTAGATGACCGACCAGGGACGTTTAGGATAATCTATAAGATATATCCAAGGATACGGTTATCACTATAAACATGCAAATGAAATTATAACTAAATGGAGAATACTTTAAATGACATTAAAGTTTAAAGTACAATGACTTGCCCCTAGGACATAATTTCCAACAATGATCTCCAATACTAGCGATGGAACTCGATGCTTAAAACAACAATAAAGGATCTTTTCAATTTCATATAGTGGCATAGATTATCCTAGATAGATCAAATAAAGATTCAGTGGGATCAAGGCTTTATCATACTTTCGTAAGAGACTCTTGCTGATAATGTGTTATAAAATAAAGGGAAAGATGATAAGGAAGAGGAAAAATGAGTAGAGAATTGGAGAGCAAGAGTCATTCTCATTTACTATTCAGAGATGTAAAATACATAACATATTACTTTTATTTATATGCACAATACTATAACTTATAATTACTGTGATTTCATAATCATAGGAAATAATGGAGTGATAATAGGAAATAATGAGGGATATGTACATCCATATAAATATTATATTCATGACATTTATCAAATACTGGATATTTATTGATATTTCTTATTTAGTTTTTAAATTTTATGATTTTTTATAATCTAATAGTATAGTATTCAAAGTTGATGATGCTAGATATTGTTTTTTTCCTGAATATTTGTTCCTATTGTAGATTTAAAATTTATTTTTTTATCAGTTTGGTTACTATGAGCTTTAGTGATGCTGTGTGCTCTTTGTTTTTTGGAGACGTGTTTTGATTTTATTTGACTTTTGCTTTATCAATGTTATAAATAAAGTTTCGGTTAGTTTGCTCGGTTAATATTATATATATTGTTAATTTATTTCTGTTTCTGTGTACATATATATGCTTCTGTTTGTGTGTATGTATATCTATTGGTTTTGAGATCACAATTCTTATGTTTTCATTGCAGCTGTGAGTTTATATTTATATTGGGTACGTATTTTTCAATTTTGCAAAGGCTTATACCATGGATATAAATTTGACTCCTAGACTTAATCTTGAATTTAACAATATAGAAGAAGCAAGTGGATTTTGGAAGGGGTGAAAAAACCACATTCTTCTTACTTTTTTAGTATGATCACCACTTGACTGCGATATCACATTGCTTGAATCCCTATATTTTAGTCAAACATATAATGCGATAAGCATAAAGAATAACAATAATGGAAGAAAACATTGTCTCATTTAATAATAGTAGACAAATTCGAGACTGTCAATATATATTCATTAACACTGCAAAGTTGTGCACTATGTTATAAATACATATTCAATGATTGAATTAGATCCTCTTACATGAAAGTCTCCATTTCACCTTATTTTGTCCAGCTCTTTTGTGTAGCTTATGGCTTCTTTTGGGCTGCTCTCTTTTTTAGTCAAACAAGTTCATCATTTTGTTCTTCTAGCTTCTCATGTCTTCTCAATTAATGTAGCCTAAGTTGGCTTTATTTTTTTGGCCAAGATTGCTCATTATTTGTGTAATCTATTATGAAACAAAATCAACAAACCATCACATAATGAGTTCTATTCTTATTTCTCTTCCTCTGATTTGCATGTTCAAATGCATGTCTCTAAAACATGAAATGAGACATCATAGTAATCACGACACAAATGACTATAGTACGTTGGTTAAATACAATGTAGTTTGAGGATGTACTCAACATACTACATGGGACATTAAGCAACTGAAATATGAGCTGACATTCTAAACTGACATAATGTGACAGTTCAACATAAATCAAACAATTTAGTTTATGTATAACTTATCTTTTTTATGTCAATTAACCATGAAACCATGAAAACCCAAACAGAAGCAGCAAATATTTGAACAGAAAAAAATATTTAAAGGGCCACAGGAACTTTAACTTGTATTTGTAGATGGCTTCAACCAAGTAATAGCAATTTGGACAAAGCACTACGTTCAAATATGCAAAGTAATTTGATTTGTTGAATGTCGATCGATCAGTAACAGAAAGAGTACTCCATGCAGAACAAACGATACAGCACTTCATTTTCATTTCAGCATTTCTATAGGACCATCTGCTTGCAAGGAAAAATAGCTTCAATCATATGAAGGCATGTTGATGACAAAACGGAAATTCAAATTTTATGTTGAGATCAAAATTAAACCTTAAGAATCTCAACACAAACGGTAATCAAATGTGTTTATTAGTTTGGAATATTTTGGTCTCTTAATCAGCTTCATTAAATTCTATGACGGGAAACCACTAGGAAGAATAATTAGTAAGAGTGAACATAGTTTATGAACAAATAACATCACAGATTCCTCAAATGTAATAATGACTATTAGGAGTAATGTGGCATATGTGTGGCAGTGACTTATGAATAAGCATAACAATAGATTCATGGAACCCAACAATTATCTAAAACTATCATCTCTATAAAACGCAAGCCACTTCATAAGGAGCAAGCTAAAATTGTAGAATATAGTGACCTCCCAGTGAAATGGGGGAAAAAAGGTATCATGTATATTTTACCCTATTATAGAAGCATTGATAAATGTAATATAGCTTGGAAATTAGACGATCACTCCTCTTGGCAAAATTATGGTAAGCCAACGAGCATTTTTACTTATAAATCATACCCTTGCTGCTTCTTTACCTTTTTTATCTTACTTGAGGCTCTTGCTAAATTCTTGTGCTCTCCGAAGTGATGCATGGTGGAAAATACAAGGCCACAGCAGAAGCATGCATCATATCTACACCTTGGGTGAGATAGAGTCGACGAAGAGGCAACAAGACCAGATGAAGGATAAAGAATTGTTAATTGTACTCCCTCCGGTCTAATTATAGGAACACTTTTATAGTACAAATTGCACTACAAAAGTGTTCCTATAATTAGGACCGGAGGTAGTAAAACAGATTGAGAAGGCTAAGGAAAACACCTATTCGCTGCCTTCACATCCAGCTTATCAAAGGAACCAAATTTCTTATAGAACCAAACTTATGGAGGAGGAAGAGGAAGTGTTTTCCCAGAAATTGGAGGATCAAATGAGGAGAAAGAGATTTCTCCAACTCTTATTGAGGAGCAAAAAAATCTTCTTGACTCCTTACCAAAGCTAAGCATGCCAAATGAAAGATTGAAAGATCTTTGTCGTCCTTGGAAGGATGCTTTAATACTTACTGTCACACCCGTCTGGGGTGCCGGCATTCTTGACCATAATCATACTCAGTTGTGTGGCAAAATCAGAAATAGTTCAATATACTGATACAAACTTAAACTATTGATTACATAACAAGGGTATTCCCAAGGTTTATACCCCTTAACATATATTTACACTCATTACAAACAGTGAGACTTAAAACAAATTAAACACTATCGTCCCTTGGTTCTTCAATTGTCCCTCCACTGGGCTGTCTCCAAGCAACACTGCCTCCTTGAGCCTTGTACAACACTTTTCTCCTATGCTCATCTACCTATTGGTTGGTAGTGGAGATTGAGATTCTGAGGAATCCCAATAGAAGACAATACCAAACAGTGAATGCAAGATAAATGCTAATGTATGATATACTTGCCTTGCATATAGGCTCATGTTAACATATTGACATTTCTGCATGCTCAATGCTTCATGCATCATACTAATGGCCATAGCATAATCATAAACAGAGTTTCAATAATTCAAGTATGTTAAACATAACAAGCAAGCATAGCAATCATACATACGCATATAAGCAATAATATCAAATACATGCAAGTAAGGTAAGCCCACAACCTTTTAAGGACTATTGTCCTTACTGGGGTTCCTCTTTCCACAACCTTCGGAGTTACTTGAAGTTCCTTCCTTCTCCTTATGGCCCCAAGGATATAACCATATCTCTTAGAACCAAGAAAAATGGATGTTTAATCAAGTTATCTTAAGCTTGCAACTTTTACTATCTCTTTGTAGTTATTCTCAGACTTATCAAAAATTAACCTTTTAATTTCTTCGGGAACTTGGAAAAATCATAACTTGGTCTATACAACTCCAAATGGAGTGATTTCAGTTTCTATTTAAAGCTTGATAAGTATATTTTCATATATTAAAAACCATTGAG
The DNA here is from genome assembly GCA_019022615.1 of Acacia melanoxylon. NCBI lineage: Eukaryota > Viridiplantae > Streptophyta > Magnoliopsida > Fabales > Fabaceae > Acacia > Acacia melanoxylon. The sequence continues at coordinate 312,299 of JAFJYJ010000018.1, read as the reverse complement.
ATGGTTTATGGCTGAGACATTACTTATTTCTAAAATTAGAATTTTCCAAATTCTCTTACCAAACTTTGGAAAATCATAGTTTTGAGTTTTAGACCTCCAATTAACATGCTTTATGACTCATTTTAAAGCTTGAGAGGTCTACTTCACTCTATCCAAATTTCAGAGAAAACCAAGGTTATTGACTTAATCAAAAGCTCTTTTGAAAATGACAGTTCCATTAAAACGTATAACTTACAAATTTCAGTGTTTAACTTTAAAAATTCATATATGGAGTTCTAGGTGTCCAATTTATGTGATTCAAAAACCTATGAACGCCTTATTAAGTCTACTTTCTAGAAAAATTGGTTTAAGAATTTTATCATATGCCAATCATTCCCAGACTTCAAAAACGTGAATGAAAGTGGAGCTAAATCACCAAGAGGGGGTGAATTGGGGATTTTAAAAACTTTTTCAACTTACTCTGTTTTTGTACACTAAAAACAGAGATGAACTAAGTAGAGGGTAGAAGAGCAAGACACAATGATTTATACTAGTTCGGTCCAATCCCTTGACCTACGTCCAAATCCCGACTCTCCGGGATTTTCACTATCTCAATTGATTAGACACTCTATACTCAAGAGTAATTCTCTCACTAGAACTTACTCCCCCTTACAAGTTGCAATCAATAAACCCAATCACCAAGTCCCCTGACTTGTGATTCCTTTACAATAAATGATTTACAATCAATAAACTCTCTCTAAGAGTAGATAATGATAGACACTGAAGCTTAATGTATCAACATATACTTTATACAAGAAAACTCAAGAGTAGTTGGAAACTTGAATGATTTTCGTTTTCTATAGTCTTGGTTGTTGAGAGAAATTGAATGCTACTCTATTTATACTAAGAGAGCATTAAAGATCCGTTGCAAGCTCCATTATGACCGTTGGTGCATTAATCTAGTCATGTTGGAGTCATTTTGGAGTTTTCTCTCTCTACTCTTCACTTAATACGCTTGTACGTAAGATCGAGTTGACTTAGGAGAATTAATCCGTTGGAATAGCAGCTACTGGATGTGGTAGGTAGACATTAATCCTTTGTAAGCGTGTGCAGAAGGATTTCCCAAAAGTATGCAACTTTCTGGGTTTAGCATTTAATGTTCTGATAGCTTTTTGCTTTTTCTTTAAATCTTCATTTAATCTCCTCTAAACAAGCTGAAATTCACTAACAAAGTGGTTAAACATAGCTGGGAATATCAGAGAATAATAATGACAAGTATTGAGATCAAGCAAAGATGTTTTCACAAATTCGTTCAATTTGATTTTCAAAATTCGCGACCAATACTTGAGTATGTTCTTCAATACTTGAGTATTGCACTGTGCACTAATGTGAATACTTGAGTATTCAGATGAATACTTGAGTATTCGTCTTCCAGAGAAGGCACTACATGATTTGAGCGTTTGGACAATTTCTTTGAGTAGGACCAATACTCGAGTATTGAAACCAATACTTGAGTATTGAACTTTTATGTGAAAATAAGTTTAAGTCCAAAACTTCAATACTTGAGTATTCAAATCAATACCGAGTTTTCAAAATATTTGAAAAAGAGCCAAGCTCTCGTATGACCAATACTTGAGTATTCAACTCAATACTTGAGTATTGAACTTTTTATGTGAAAATAAGTTTAAGTCCAAAACTTCAATACTTGAGTATTCAAATCAATACTTGAGTTTTCAAAACATTTGAAAAAGAGCCAAGCTCTCTGTATGCCCAATACTCGAGTATTCAACTCAATACTTGAGTATTGAACTGTTTGAAAACTTTGTGAAAACTTTTCCAAGTCATTACTTGAGTATTCATCTCAATACTTGAGTATTCAAATCACTTGGAAATAGCGAAACTTTCTGTCTGGCCAATACTCGAGTATTCAAACCAATACTTGAGTATTGAACTTCAATATTTGTGAAGTCTCTGCCATTCCAATACTTGAGTATTCATTTCAATACTTGAGTATTGATAAACATGTGTAAAGTTTGAAAACTTTCTGTTTGTCCAATACTTGAGTATTCAAACCAATACTCGAGTATCCACATGTTGGAATACTTTGGTGACTCTCTGTATAACCAATACTTGAGTATTCAAATGAGTACTTGAGTATTGATAATTTTGCCTTTTTGTGAAAGAGTCTCTGTAAGATCAATACTTGAGTATTGAAACCAATACTTGAGTATTGACTTATAGTGAAAAACTTGGAAGGCTCTCTGTAACACCAATACTTGAGTATTGAGACCAATACTTGAGTATTGTATGACTTTGTGGAAACAAGCCATTCTATGTCAACTCAATACTTGAGTATTGAGCATTTTGCGAAAAATGCACCATTCACTGTCAACTTCAATACTTGAGTATTGAAACCAATACTTGAGTATTGTTACTTACATACTCAAGTATTCAATATCTTACTCCGATACTCGAGTATTGACTCAAGTATTGCTTCTCCCAACCTTCAAGTTGCTCTTTCTGTTCTCGATGGAAACTCGAGTATTGAACTTACATACTCGAGTATTGACCTTTGTTGAACTAACCGTCCACTTTCGAGGGTCCTATCTCCCTGGTCTGAACTCTGTTTTGGTTCGTTCAACTCTTCATGGAAATCTCTATGAGTCTACTTTCATATGCCATCGATTTCAGCTCAATTGGATTTGTAGTTTGTGAGTTACACTCAAAACATTGAAGCTTGGTTTGCTGTGTGGCGTGAATTTATCTTTCAACTTCCACAATCCATAGCTCTCTCATATGAACTCCTTTGGGCTTGAATCTTATATCAAAAGGACGCATTTGGAGTCTAGTTTCATATGCCACTTATTTCACTTCAATCCGATCTCTGGTTTAGAAGATATCATCAAATTACCAGACGTTGCCGAGCTGAACGTGAAACAGTAGCTGATCACACGCATACTCGAGTATTGACTTGGATACTCGAGTATTGACATTCCAGAGACCCCAGAGATGCTGAAAACACTGCATACTCGAATATTGACTTGGATACTCGAGTATTGCCAGTCCAGAGACGCCAGAGAAGCTGAAGACACTCCAATACTCGAGTATTGATGAACATTCTCGAGTTTTGACTCCTAAACTCGAGTATTCATTTCTTTACTCGAGTCTTCTCATCCTCGTGATTTTTGCTGTCTTTAACTCCTAATTGAGTCATTCCAACTTCCATATGATCTTGGAGGCTTCTAGCATCAATACAAGAACTTGAATAAAGATATCTTCATTCCATTCAACAAGTTCTTCCTTTTTCCATCTCCCAACTTGATCATTCTTCATCATTTAACTTGGGCTCATTATTCTCTACAGCTTCTACCTTCTTCCATCTTCTTCTTGATTAAGTTCTTGCTTCCTTTGACATTCTGATATTCCAATTATATTGTGTGCAAGAACTTCTTTCTTCAATCCCTTATTTCCTTCTTGGTTATTCCCCATGATTGAACACTTTCTTTCTTCTCTTCTCTTGATCATTGCCAAAATACTTGTAACTTATTTGCTTCCTTGGCATTCTCTCCCATTCAACTTGAGTAACATCTTGCTTCATTGACAACCTTTGCAAGTTCTTCTTTCTTTAATACCTTTCTTGATCAATCTCCATTATTAAAATTTGCATCTACATTCAATATAAGAATTAGTCAAAGTATAATGTAAATGTAGTATGCAACCTTTTTGCTCTTAAGAATGGCATCTATATAAGACATCATCAAACTAATCATAACCAACAGTGAACACTGTGCAAATAGCTTTCCAGAACTATGACTCATTTTCAAAAATCCATAACTCCTTATATACTTATTCAAGTTAGGTGGGTGACCTATAAAATTAAAAATTAAGGAGTTTACTACATGATCAAAAAGTTTCATGGTTAGAGGAGGTCATTTACTTAGGTTGTTGTGCACTAAAAAATGTTCACTCTAGATTCTTATTAGAATTTTTTCAGAATCATGACCAACTTCCAAAAATCATATCTCGAGCTATAGACCTCCGTTTTAGGTGATCCAAAGCTCGTTTTAAAGTTTAAGAAATGAACAATAATCTGTAAAAATGTCAAAGCTCAAATCGACCTCTAACCAACGAAAATGACATGTAAAAGATGCTTTGTTTTCAGGCCACTGTGCAAAGGTGAAAAACATAACATGCAAGCTCAAATCTTGGTTCAAATCTCTTAGAAATCAGACCCCTGATCCTATATGAGGCATGCACAGTTTTTAAGCTTGTTTTCAGAGCTAGAGAGGTTCAAAAACTTACTGGAATTGGACATGCAAGTCTCAAAACATTGATATGAGCTCTTTCTCTCTTTAAACCATAAGTTTGGATCATGAAAAGCTCTCAAAACTTTCTAGAAATCAAAAAACATATGAGAATTATTTTTTGGAAACTCACCGAAGCTCAAAAACGCTTTTGCATGTGTGTGTTTCCTAACTTCCTTCTTCTTTCTCCAATATGATTTCAATCTCTATCTCTATCTTGCTCTCTTTGGTTTGCTCCATATAGAAGAGAAATGAAGAAGGAGTGTAGATGAGGTGTGTTTGTGTGTTTGTAGGAGTGACCAGATGGAGGAAGTGTGGGTGTGTATGTGTGCGAGTGTTGTGTCCGATGAGAGAATGAGGGATATAGAATGGAGTAATGGAATGTGTATGTGTGTGTATCTGATTTAAGGGCAATGGAGAAGGAGGGTGTGAGTTTATGTGTTGTCATATAAAGAAGGAGGGAAGAAGCTATGTGGCTGACATGCATAAAGAAAGAGAGGGATGAATAGGAGTGTGTTTTACGGATGTGTATGTGTGATGATCTTGCTGGGCCAAAGGAAATGAGAACAACTAAGAATGAGAAATGAACTGGGTTTAGGCCCAATAATTAAGAAGGGGTTAAGTGAATTGTTGAGTATTTGGGCTGAATGTGTGTGGCTGCAGATATTGGAAAAATAATAAGTTGAAGGAGTATGAGCTTGCATAAGAATGTGAAAACATTTATCCCACTTGATCATCTACAAGGCTCTTATTTGCAAATATTGGATAAATATTAAAATTTAATCCTTAATTCCATATAATATTTTTATATCCTCGAAATATTATTTCATAATTTTCCCTAATTTTCAAGGTCTAAAATAATTTAAATAATTATTTTAAGCTTTTCCTCATGATAAGTGTAAGACTTTTGGACTCTACTGGCTAGAAGCCTTCTTAGCTTTATTTCCAACCTTTTGGTCCAAAAATTTGAGATGTTACACTTACTCTGCTAGGAAAGTTGGTGAACTTAAAAATGTTGAAAGACATGGTTGCTTGGATTCTTATATCAAAAAGCTTTGAGCTCATTGATCTACCAAACAACTATTTTTTGTTTAGAATAGAAATAAAGATTTGCGTTTGAGGTTATTGTTTGATGGTCCATGGTTGATACATGAGCATTATTTTGCAGTACATAGATGGAGCCCTGATAGTAATAAGGTTCAAAAAGTGGTAGTTTGGGTTTGAATCCCTACGCTTCTAATGCATGTTTATTTTGAAGATTGCTTACTTGAAGTAGGAAACATGATTGTAAAGTCCCTCAAGGTGGACATTAATACCTTTAACAATGCCAAAACCGGAATATAATGGTGGAAAAAGGGAATTTTGTGAGAGTAAGTGTAGAAGTGGACTTGAATCAAGCTCTGAAATCTATGTTTGTCATTAGATCTAAAATTTACATTGTGGAATATGAGGGACTTGATTCAATTTGTTTCAAGTGTGGTAAATATGGACATTCTTAGGAGAAGTGCCCACTAGTTTTAAACCCAAAGGAGGATACGTCGGAGGTGAATGCAAGCCATATTTTAAAAAACCCAAGTTGTTGTCATGTTAAGATAAAGCTTTTTGGTAAGTGTGCTAGGAATCAACTCAGAAGACGAATTTGGCTCATGGATGATAGCAAAAAGAAACTTGAGAAAAAGAAGCCACAAATTAGAGGCAGAAAGGAAGTTGAGGAAAGTAGCCAAGGATAATAGGACAAATGGGAAGGGGAAGAAATCTTCCTCATGTATAAGGTTTGATGTGCTGCAGGAGGTGGATGATAATATCTTTTTAGAAGGTATGGACCTCCATAAAAAGATGAAATTTGCAGTGACAACATGGAGAAGGAAAGAGGGTGAGGCCCTTTCATCTATTATGGAAGCATTTGTTGGGTCTAGAGAAAGAGAAAAGTTGAATCTTGATAAGCGTGAAAAAAGTAGATTGGTGCTTGGAGAGTCTCACATAAAGTCATCTACAGAGAGAGAAAAGAACAAAAAGGTGATGAAAGTAAAAGAAAAGGAGGATAAGGTCAACACTATTCTAGTGGGCTAGCCATTAATTTTGAGCCAAACTATTCCTTCACAACAATCAGAAACTGAAATAAGCAAGCAAAAACTGAATGATTCCAATCAAAGGCCCAATGGCTTATCCTCCGTGCATAATAAGAAGAAAGTAGCAAGGGTCCACAATGTTATTATTGGATCTTTTAATACAACAGAGCTTTCCAAAGTCAGTGAAATGAAGGAACAAGCTGTGGGAAAAAAGAAGAAATATGAAGAGAACAAAAATGCCATGCAACCCAGACATCATGAATTCTTGTAAGAACATAACCCAACATGTGAAGAGTGATGATGTTGACGATGGAGAAGATGACTCAGAAGTTGTGTCATCATCTCCGTAAGCAGCAACTTTTCTCTGAGTTTCATGTTCTGGTATTTATTTATTTATTATGAATATATTGTCTTGGAATTATCGTGGTGTTGCAGGTAAATTGTTTCCTAGCAAAGTTAGAGATTTAATCTGGGGAAGGGATATCCAAATTCTTATTTTGCTTGAAACAAGAGTTAGTGGTGTTAAAATTGATAGAAATGTGAGAAAATTGGGTTTTAGTAACTGGTTACGATTGGAAACCACGAGTTATGCAGATGGCATTTAGATTATTTGGCACGATGATTATGTTTCCATTAACTATGTATCTTCATCTAGTCAATGGATGCATGCTCAAGTTGAACCTAGGAATTCGTCTCAAAAGTTCTTCTTAACTTGTGTCTGTTAGAACCAGCTATCACCCAAGAGGGGGTGAATTGGGTGAAGATTAAAAACTTGGAACTTTGAAAATCTTTTCACGTCTTCTAAATCAAATCAACAGTTAGATATTCGAATAAACATATACTAGAAATATAAGAGATAAGGGAAGACACTATGCAAACTTAGATTTATACTGGTTCGGCCCAATCCTTGACCTATGTCCAATCCCCAAGCTTCACTTGAGATTTTCAATCCACTATCTTCTTTCAACTTGATTACATGCTTTGTACTCGAAGTAATCCTCCCACTAGGATTCACTCCCCCTTACAAGTTGTAATCAATACACCCACTTGATTACACACTCTGTACTCGAAGTAATTTTCTCACTAGGATTCACTCCCCCTCACAAGTTGTAATCAATACAATGGGTTTCCCACTCAAGATCACCAAATCTTGAAGAACTCTCAGATAAGATAATTACAATGAATCTTCTCTCTCAAAAGTTATAAGAATAAACACGGAAGTACAATACAAATCATTTCACTCTCTATAGAAGTTTATATGATCATTGAGATAATCGAGAGTAAGTGATATGAATATCAGAGTATTGGCATTTTGAAGATGTAAGCTCGTTGAAAGACCTGGCTATCACCCAAGAGGGGGGGTGAATTGGGTGTCTAATTAAAACTTTAGGAACTTTGAAAATCTTTTCACAACTTATTGAAAGTGTTTGAATGACAAGAATAATTGATAAAGAAAAAGTCAATCATTCAAACATGTATGCATATTCAAATATATATATGCTGAAATATAAGAGATAAGGGAAGAGAATATGCAAACTAAGATTTATATTGGTTCGGCCCAATCTTTGACCTACGTCCGCCCCCAAGCTCCGCTTGAGATTTTCAATCCACTATCTTCTTTCAACTTGATTACACGTTCGTACTTGAAGTAATCCTCTCACTAGGATTCACTCCCCTTACAACCGTAATCAGCACACTTGCTTGATTACACACTCGTACTCAAGTAATCCTCTCACTAGGATTCACTCCCCTTACAAGCCGTAATCAACACAATGTGTTTCCCACTCAAGATCACCCAATCTTGAGTATCTCACGATAGAATGATAGGATGTTTACAATGAATCTTCTCTCTCGAAGTGAATGAATAAACACCGAAGTACAAAACAAATCATCTCACTCTCTATGATAAACTATATAAACATTTGAAAAACAGAGAGTAGATAGTGTGAAGATTAGGGTTTTAGCATTCTGAAGATGTAGGCTCTGTATCTTGCATCTTCTGTTTTGAATCGGTCTTCTTTTATAGGTAGAGATCAATATATGACCGTTGGATAAAGAAATATAGCCGTTAGACTCGATGGAAACTAGCCGTTATAACTTTGTTTTTTGAACCAGCGACGAAAACTTGAGTTTTCATCTGAAACTCGAGTTTTGAGATTGATGCGTAACTCTAGGTTCCTTTCTATCTGATCAAAACTCGAGTTTTGGTTTACAAACTCGAGTTTGGAAGATGCTCAAGTTCGCTGCTCTTCGTAAATTCCCGAAAACTCGAGTTTTGTTCTTACAAACTCGAGTTTTGACTTTGTTGAGCCTTCTTGAACTAACCGTCGACTTTCGAGGGTCATATCTCCCTGGTCTGAACTTCGTTTTGGTTCGTTCAACTCTTGATGGAAAGCTCTGTGAGTCTACTTTCATATGCCACTGATTTCCGCTCAATCCGATTTGTAGTTTGTGAGTTACACTCAAAACATTGAAGCTTGGTTTGCTATGTGGCGTGGATTCATCTGTCAACTTCAAAAATTCATAGCTCCTTTATCTAAACTCCTTTGAGTTTGGATTTTATATCAAAATGACGCATTGGGAGTCTAGTTTCATATGCCACTGATTTCACCTCAATCGGATCTCTGGTTTGAAAGATATCATCAAATTACCAGACCTTGCCCAAGCTGAAACGTGAAACAGAGTAGAGCAGAGTTGCTGAATAGTGCTGAAACTCGAGTTTTGACTTGAAAACTCGAGTTTTCCTAGTCCAGAGACGCCAAAGATGCTGAAGACACTACAAAACTCGAGTTTTGAGTTCCAAACTCGAGTTTTGAGTCCTAAACTCGAGTTTTGAGTTCTTAACTCGAGTTTTCTCATACAAGAGGAGCAAATCATTATAGAGAAGTAGGAAACTCGAGTTTTGAGTTGGGAACTCGAGTTTTCTCATCCTAGAGCTGATTTTTGCTGACTTTAATTCCTAATCGAGCCATTCCAACTTCCATATGATCTTGGAGACTTCTAGCATCAATATGAAAACTTGAATAACCATATTCTCATTCCATTCATCAAGTTCTTCTTTCTTTCTTCTTCTCTTGATCATTCTTTATCATTTGACTTCACATCTTCTTTGCAAGTTCTACCTTCTTCAATATTTCATCTTCTTCTTGAACTCAACATTCTCTCCAATTTCTTCTTGTTGAAATCTCTTATCTCTTTCTTGATCTATTACACAACTTGGATCTTTCTTTCTTCTCTTCTCTTTATTTTCCCCAAAATCCTTTGTGTAACTTCTTGCTTTCCAAGGCATTCTCTCTCATTCAACTTGGAATAACATCTTGCTTCCTTGACAACCTCTCGCAAGTTCTTCTTTCTTTAATACCTTATCTCCTTCTTGATTATTTTTCATGATTCAACTTGGACTAATCATATCTAACATTCTCCCTAATCTACATTAAACATAATAGTTAGTCGATGTAGGAGATAAATATATCATGTAAACTTTTTGCTCTTAATAATGGCTTCTATATTAAACATCATCAAAACTAACCATATCTAACATTCTCCCCTTTTTGATGATGGCAAATACTTTAAGAAAAATATGTATGAATATGAAATTCCATTAAACCCATCATATTTTTCTTGCCATTTCTCTCCCCTTATTTGTCATTAGCAAAAAGTTGAAGTATAAAGAAGAGATACTTAGAGAGACAAATATTAAACCAAACAAGAATGAGTCAATAAACTGATTTTCTCTCCCGATTGTTTTCTTTCTAAATATGAAGCAATTTGGAATGTTTTTATGAAAACAAAATTTGAAAGAATTTGAAGAGGTTTTCAAAACATCTTTCACAATTAAGGCATAAAGATACCAGTCATGTGCAACATTTCTACTTGAATATAAAAAGATAGAGTTCGAAATGCTCATGTTGGTTTTTGCGATTGATGAATGATCGATGAAGTCAATTTGCTTGCTTTGTTGTATGAGATCATCTGAAGTGTGTGCTCAATTGAAAGATCATGAGTATCCTTTGAGATGTGAAAATGAAAGTACCGGCTTCTTGAGGGTTATCTCATCTCGAATGATTATGGCAAAAGATTTAGCTTCCATCCTTTTCATCATAAAGCTTTTATGTTGAGCATAACTCGATCGAACGTCAAAGCATCTTTCCTTAAATTAATATATTCTCCTTGTATTGCATTAAGGAAAGTCCTAGCACATATCAAAATCTCCCCGCTACAATTATAAAAACTTTCTTTTCAAAAGAGATTTGTTAGTGCAACCAAATGTAATTCCGTAGTGATACCTCTACCATGGCAAGACATGGTATCTCAACCGCTAATTTACGCACCGCCTCACGGCTTGTGCAAAACAGCCCATCAAAATATCCCTTTCTATATGATATTTTCAAATCAAGATAATGAAAGGAAAATATAAGATATTTTCAAATATGAAATTAACTCATCATCAAAACTAATAGAAGATAGTGAATACAGATGAGTATGCTTAAAAAGGTTTTCATCAAATAAAGGAGATAAGCTTTTAAAGTGTAAAACACATTTGAATGTAAAGCTCCCCCTTAATAAATGCATGATTAAAATGTAAAGCTCCCTTTAATGATACCAAATAATAATGTGACACTAAATGTTATGAGGTCTAGAGTTCCTCCAACTCCAATAGACATAACATGGTATCTCGTAATTAAGAACTTTCATGTTCACATGGGTGGACTTGAAATTGGTATAAAGAAATCACTTATGATTTTTATGATGATAAAAGGGTTTAAAGCATAAGGATCATTTTAAAAATGAGTGTTCTCGAGCTAAACTTCATGAGATAAAATTTGAATGAATAAAATCAAATTAGCCCGAAGAGTTATGCGAGAGCAGAGAAATGATTATGATTTATGAACATTATTTCAAAATACAATACCTCACTCAAGTAATATCGTAATTACTTGAGTCATAATCATTTGTAGTCCATAGACGCATAACTCGGCTAGCCAATATCTCGTTGATATGATCAATATTGAGGAACTTTCGATTTGATGCATAAGGATAAGTTTCAAGTGACCAACGGCTCTTCTTATCGTGCAAGAATACTCATGTATCATCTTGATCTAAGCCTCTTGCTAGATAAGAACTTGAAGTTTTGGTTGGTCAATTCACGAGTTGCCTAATCTTGTCATTCACGTAGGTGATGAACTTCAATATTGTTTATGGTAAAGCTTGGTATAGGATTATTGAAGTTCCTCTCCCACATAGCTCGAGTGGTTACTTATGTGGTGTTCATGACTATATAGCCATCACTTGAAGTTCACATGAGAAGAGCTTACAAGCTTATCTTTCTCTGTTTATCTCTATTTTCCAATGCAAGAATAGAAGATCCTACAAAACAAATGTATGTTCTTTGGTACTCAATGATTCTTGAGTCCACACAAGATTAGAGATAAGAACTCGTATGCTTTTATATGATTTAACTATATGATATTGAAGCAAAGAGTGTAACAAGCAATGATCGAAACATTGTTTTACCCTAATCAAATAAGTTCATGTCAATGAATCAAATAGGGTAACAACTAAATTATACCAAGAAAATTATTTCTCAATGACAGTTTGTAAATCTACTTCATGCGTAAAAGATGTCATTGATAAAATGCATGTAAGTTTGATCAAATAGCATAGAAAATCTTATCCATATATATAAGCACTTATCAACTTACAGGTTCAGATTTTTCAAGAATGATAACAAAATATGCAAGTCGTTTCAAATCTTGAATGTTCTTTCAACAATGTGATGACGTATTATGAAATCAAAATTTTCATAAATGAAAGATTCATTTTTGAAACATGCTTGAAAAAATCGATGCTTAATCTAAACATGTTGGAAGTCAATAGATTTAATGAATATATCGGTATCCTTCGCTTTTGGAGAACATGTTGAACATCGAAGTTAACATGTAGAAGAATTTTCCCAAGAGCGAAAGTCATAAAGGTAAAGCATTATCGAAACATGTTTTGCACAATAGAAATATATGAGTACAATGACTTTGCCAAAAACCAAGAGATAATCTTGCCTTTTACAATAGAGTCTTGAAATATGAACATTCAAGACAAGAATTTGAATATAGTTACTCAAAATATGGATGTAGACAAATGCTGATGTATTTGAGTAACATAATGAGTACTAGGATTCATGGATTGTGAAGCACATACTCATTAGTCCAAATGACTAGAGTTCCAGAATTTCATCCGAGTAAATTATTCCACTAATGCATTAATATTCAATGCACTAATAAACGTTTATAAAGCTTGGAATAACTCAGCCAACTAAGAATGTATGCTTAAAGCATAACAGATTCACAAATTGAAATCTTTTCTTGAAGATAGACTTGAAACAAATATATGATCAACTTGTTAGACATGAGGTCCAACTAGTTAGAGAGTGAAACAAAAGAGTTCAAGCAACACATTGAATCCAAAGATCAATATGTGAATGATAGGAAAAACTCAACTTGACAAATTTGAAGCATATCCAACATTCAAAGTAATATTAACTTCCAATTTTGAAATTTAATTTGAACGTAATCAAAGTATGAATATTTTCCAAAACATGTGTATGCATTTTCATAAAACAGAGTGAATTGAAATCCAAACAAATTTTAGACTTGTGCATTTCAAAAACATAAAATCATACAATTATGCACAAATTCACTTGTTTGATCATCAAAAACTTACTAACAAATTGATTAAACATAGTTAGGAACATTAGTGATTGATGATATGAAGTATATATATCATATATGAAGATTTCGCAAACTTGGAAAATATGATTTTCAAACAGAGCGCTGAAAACTTGAGTTTTGAAACACAAACTGGAGTTTGCAACTATTCCTCAAAAGCAAAACTGGAGTTTTCATTCAAAACTTGAGTTTTGGACTTTTGCCATGTAAAATGAGTTTTAGTCAAAAACGTCAAAAACTGGAGTTTTCATCTAAAACTGGAAGTTTTCAAAACATTGAAAAACATCAAACTCTCGGCTTGGCCAAAACTCGAGTTTTCATATCAAAACTCGAGTTTTCATTTAAATATGAAAATTTGAGGAAATCGCGCCAAGTCAAAACTGGAGGTTTTGGAGGAAACTGGCAGTTTTCAAAAACTGAGAAAATCCAAAGACTTTCTGCCTGAGCAAAACTCGAGTTTTGAAATCAAAACTCGAGTTTTCACTTTACTGTGAAAACTTTGAGAAAACTTTGTCAAACTCAAAACTCGGAGGTTTTCACAAAAACTGGAAGTTTTGAAAACCGCTAAAACCCGAATCCTCTCTCGCCAACTCAAAACTGGAGGTTTTCCCAAAATCGGAGGTTTTCAAAAAAATGAGTAAACTTTGAGAGTTCTTGGCCAAGTCAAAACTCGAGTTTTGAACCAAAACTCGAGTTTTCACAAATCCTATGAAAACTCAGAAAAACTGAAAACTGGCGGTTTTGAACAAAACTGGAGGTTTTCACAGGCTCAAAATTTTGGAGACTCTCTGTATGACCAAAACTCGAGTTTTCAATGAAAACTGGAGTTTTGTCTTTTCTAGAAAACATAGAGAATTCTCTGTATGGTGAAAACTTGAGTTTTCTCTGAAAACTGGAGGTTTTGCTTATTTCAGGATTTTCTCAGTAAGATCAAAACTGGAGTTTTGAACCAAAACTTGAGTTTTCCTTTGAAAATTTGGAAAACTTAGAAAACTCTTGACAAACGAAAACGAAGTTTGGTTTTGACAAGTAAAATTCCCGATTGAAATTGATTAAGTTTCAAAACCCTTTAACTTAACTAAAGACAAACCAAAACATAATTTCATATAACTATAATATGAGGTAAGAATTAGATATCACCGTAATTCCTCTTTTCCTCATAGAAGCTTGCTTGTTGAGATGGATTGATGTAGATAACTCTTTTTCTGACGTTCACCATCAACATCAAGCATAGCTTTGTTTAGAATTCTCAAGATTTGGATCATTTCTCTATGTTGCATTCTTGAGAAGTTTTCTTTGATCCTACAAAACTTTATAAAGCTTTTTCTTTCTTGGTATCCAATATTACTTGGATCCAATCATCGTTAGCTTGTAGGAATCAAAATTCACATCCTCTTATGAATATTCAGAACAACTGAGAATAGTGAATTAAACATGACTTTACGCATAAAAGAAATACTTTCTTTTCAAATCATCATGTATGCATAAAGAATCAGGCCTATTGAACATTGTAATCTCTTTCAAAAATAAGTCAAGATGTGAAAACTCAATTTAAGACAAATAGTTTGCAATGCTCATTCCTAAGGCTACAAGATATAAAACCTCAATGAATATTTCACATGATAGAGTAGGAGGTTTTACCATTGTATACTTTTACCTTAGGTACTTGGAGGATTGGTTTTGCTTACCCACTGATTCTTCATATGTTTTCCTATGGGTGTCAGCAAAGCTCTCTCAGAGGATATAGACTTCCAGAGTCTTCTATTTGAAACTTGAGAGATTCTCCTTTTCTTGTTCTCCTCAAGATAGTTGAATGGTACTTCATGATAGTTTGTTCTTGAGGTGGAACATACTCTTCTTGCTTGTATCCATTGCTTCTTTTGATGGTTAGACCTTATAGTTCTAGCAATGGCTTCTCCACGAGTTCTCCTAACTTTTGTGAATCTCCTTTTAGACTCATGAGAAACTCTTGGATTCTTCTTCATCTTCTCGCACCCTTATGTCCATTCTTTTTGTAATCAATCTGCACACACAAGGCACTAAATGGATGTTTTGGTACCCACTTATACTTGGGTCCTTGACGGTTAGTATTGGACTTTGCTTGTCCTTTAGGAACCCAAACAAATTTATTTCTCACATTAGAATTTCTCCTAATATAGCATGTATGAGAAATATGACCAGACTTTCCACAATAATTGCAAATAATAGAGTGATATACACCATGAGATTTTATGCAAACATTGTGTCGGTCATGAGTAAAAATTCAAATAAGCTTCATTTGAATATTCTTTCTTCCCAATAAATTTTCCATCATTATTTTCGAAAACATTTTTTCTTTTCAAATTAGAATCAAAAATCGGTTGAAAGACAATTTTGTGTAAATGTTCAAACTCATTTTTCTTGACTACACTAGAAGAATTGGAATTGTTTACCACATGTGCATCTTGAGCTCTAGATAATGATTGATCACAATCGTCCATGAGCTCTTCCGGAAATCCTCTTCCTCTTGTTCTTTTGTGTTGACTGGATCATGGAAGTATTCAATGATTTCTCCTTCTTCAATCTCCAATTGTTCATCAATCGTAGATAAGCAATTTAAAATTTCTGATGAACTATCAACACTATCAACTTCAACACAATTGTTAGAAGCATAAATAGAATCAAGAGTATCCCAAATATCTTTAGCACAAGAGCAAAATTTTATTTTCTCGAAATCATTTTCTCAATGCACTATATAAAATTTTCATTGCTCTAATGTTTAATGAAAACATTTTCTTTTCATTTTCAGTCCAATCCTTTCTTGGTTTGAAATCGAAGCATTTGTAAAAACATTCCACATATAAAAATCAGTTGCTTTGATAAAACTAGTCATTCTAGCTTTCCAAAACCAAAAATCAATATCTTTCAAGACCGGAATGGTAAAATCAAAACTTTCGAAAACAAAGGAACACCCAAAAACAACCATTGAAACTCTTGAGACGGTTAAGTCCTTTAAACAAGAGCCTAGCTCTGATACCAAATGAAAGACCTGGCTATCACCCAAGAGGGGGGGTGAATTGGGTGTCTAATTAAAACTTTAGGAACTTTGAAAATCTTTTCACAACTTATTGAAAGCTGTTTGAATGACGGAAAAATTGATAAAGAAAAAGTCAATCATTCAAACATGTATGCATATTCAAATATATATATGCTTTGGAAATATAAGAGATAAGGGAAGAGAATATGCAAACTAAGATTTATACTTGGTTCGGCCCAATCTTTGACCTACGTCCGGTCCCCAAGCTCCGCTTGAGATTTTCAATCCACTATCTTCTTTCAACTTGATTACACGTTCGTACTTGAAGTAATCCTCTCACTAGGATTCACTCCCCCTTACAAACGTAATCGCACACTTGCTTGATTACACACTCTTTACTCGAAGTAATCCTCTCACTAGGATTCACTCCCTTACAAGCCGTAATCAACACAATGTGTTTCCCACTCAAGATCACCCAATCTTGAGTATCTCACGATAGAATGATAGGATGTTTACAATGAATCTTCTCTCTCGAAGTGAATGAATAAACACTGAAGTACAAAACAAATCATCTCACTCTCTATGATAAACTATATAAACATTTGAAAAACGAGAGTAGATAGTGTGAAGATTAGGGTTTTAGCATTCGAAGATGTAGGCTCAGATCTTGCATCTTCTGTTTTGAATCGGTCTTCTTTTATAGGTAGAGATCAATATATGACCGTTGGATAAAGAAATATAGCCGTTAGACTCGATGGAAACTAGCCGTTATAACTTTGTTTTTTGAACCAGCGACGAAAACTCGAGTTTTCATCTGAAACTCGAGTTTTGAGATTGATGCGTAACTCTAGGTTCCTTTCTGTCTGATCAAAACTCGAGTTTTGGTTTACAAACTCGAGTTTGGAAGATGCTCTGAAGTTCGCTGCTCTCTGTAACCCGAAAACTCGAGTTTTGTTCTTACAAACTCGAGTTTTGACTTTGTTGAGCCTTCTTGAACTACCCGTCGACTTTCGAGGGTCATATCTCCCTGGTCTGAACTTCGTTTTGGTTCGTTCAACTCTTGATGGAAAGCTCTGTGAGTCTACTTTCATATGCCACTGATTTCCGCTCAATCCGATTTGTAGTTTGTGAGTTACACTCAAAACATTGAAGCTTGGTTTGCTATGTGGCGTGGATTCATCTGTCAACTTCAAAATTCATAGCTCCTTTATCTGAACTCCTTTGAGTTTGGATTTTATATAAAAATGACTCATTGGGAGTCTAGTTTCATATGCCACTGATTTCACCTCAATCGGATCTCTGGTTTGAAAGATATAATCAAATTACCAGACCTTGCCCAAGCTGAAACGTGAAACGAGTAGAGCGAGTTGCTGAATAGTGCTTTGAAACTCGAGTTTTGACTTGAAAACTCGAGTTTTCCTAGTCCAGACGCCAAAGATGCTGAAGACACTACAAAACTCGAGTTTTGAGTTCCAAACTTGAGTTTTGAGTCCTAAACTCGAGTTTTGAGTTCTTAACTCGAGTTTTCTCATACAAGAGGAGCAAATCATTATAGAGAAGTAGGAAACTCGAGTTTTGAGTTGGGAACTCGAGTTTTCTCATCCTAGAGCTGATTTTTGCTGACTTTAATTCCTAATCGAGCCATTCCAACTTCCATATGATCTTGGAGACTTCTAGCATCAATATGAAAACTTGAATAACCATATTCTCATTCCATTCATCAAGTTCTTCTTTCTTTCTTCTTCTCTTGATCATTCTTTATCATTTGACTTCACATCTTCTTTGCAAGTTCTACCTTCTTCAATATTTCATCTTCTTCTTGAACTCAACATTCTCTCCAATTTCTTCTTGTTGAAATCTCTTATCTCTTTCTTGATCTATTACACAACTTGGATCTTTCTTTCTTCTCTTCTCTTTATTTTCCCCAAAATCCTTTGTGTAACTTCTTGCTTTCCAAGGCATTCTCTCTCATTCAACTTGGAATAACATCTTGCTTCCTTGACAACCTCTGCAAGTTCTTCTTTCTTTAATACCTTATCTCCTTCTTGATTATTTGTCATGATTCAACTTGGACTAATCATATCTAACATTCTCCCTAATCTACATTAAACATAATAGTTAGTCGATGTAGGAGATAAATATATCATGTAAACTTTTTGCTCTTAATAATGGCTTCTATATTAAACATCATCAAAACTAACCATATCTAACACTCGTATCATCATATTTCTCCATTTTGAATGAGTCTCTACTTATGGACAACTGATATTAGTCTGTTGAAGCATTGGTCTGATGTAGAATATTACAGTTGTAAGTTTCAGTCCGTTGGAGAAATAGCCATTGAAGATTCAGACATCATCATCTGCTTTTTGTAAATTGTTGTTAATCCTTCGTGTAATCATATGAAACTTATACACAAATGATATAAATAATGTTAAGAATTAGTATAAGTTCTTTTGGAATTCATCTAGATGTTCTTGATGAGAATCTAAGATTTCGGACACGGTGAGATTGAACTATACACTTGAAAGACGCCTCTGACTTGAGTTACAACTTGTTGACTCGAGTTAGGCTTTACTCTAGATGCTATTTGTCTCCATTGACTCGAGTTTGACATTGCTTGGTTCAAGTCAAAAAGTATTCTCTAATTGCTTAACTCTCTACCTTGGTGAGAAACAAGATTTCCCACGGTGATTTTCGACATAGATGGATTGGCTCGAGTTAAACAAATTCTAGCTCGAGTCAAGAGCACTTCACAAATGCAGAAATGAAGTTTGTGAGGAATATCAACTCAAGGCATCAATCCTTGGCTCAATTTTAGGGACAAACTCGAGTCGCCGAAATCAAACTCGAGTTTATCCTCAATTGATCACTTAGCCTCTGAAAGTTCTTCAACTTGAGGCAAAATATGGTGGCTCAAGTCTAAGTCCAAACTTGAGGTAGCATAATATTGGCTTGAATTAGATGAGATAAACCATTTTGAATCATCTTTGAAAGCTATCTTCCCGGCTCGAGGTGATAAGTGTAGACTCGAGTCAAATACCCTTCTTGAAACTCTTCTGCTCTCTAACTTGGCTAGGCTCGAGTTTGGACTTGCCTTAGCTCGAGGTAAGATCCCATCAAACTTGGTTGCTTCCAAAATTTATGAAACACTTGTTGATTCTATATTCAAATGGAATTGGTTTCACTTCATTTGGTTGTGTATAATGTGAGCTATATCCAGAAAATTGAGCCTATGCTGAAATCAATCCAGAATTTCGAGTGTCAACTTTCAAAGGCCATATCTCCCTAGTCTGAACTTATTTTTGGCTGGTTCGACTCTTGATGTAACGAATTTTGAGTCTACTTTCATATTCCACTGATTTCAGCTCAATTGGATTTTTAATTTGTGAGATAAACTCAAAATATCGAAGCTTGGTCTGCTGTGTGATATGAATTTCACTGTCAACTTCCACAATTCATAGCTCCTTTATCTGAACTACTTTGGGCTTGAATTTTATATTACAATGACTTATTGAGAGTCTAGTTTCATATTCTACTAGTTTCACCTCAATTGGATCTCTGGTTTGGGAGATATCATCGAATTACCAGACCTCGCACAAGCTGAACGTGAAACAGAAGTGAACAGAGTTGCTGAAAATCACTATTGGCTCGAGTCAAAAAAATGGCTGACTCAAGTTTAGACCCTGACTCGAGTCTATGATTTCTTGGCTCGAGTCAACTCCTATTAGATGCGCAAAACACTGTAGAAAAACATTCTAACTCGAGTTTAGACCCCTTGGCTCGAGTTAGTTCATCCCAAAGCTTGATTTTGCTTATCTTAACTCCGATTTAAGCCATTCTAACTTCCATTTGATCGTGGAGACTTCTAGAAGCAATCTAAGAACTTGTATAATGATTTTCTCATTTCATTCAACAAGTTCTTCTTTCTTTCTTCTTCTCTTGATCATTCTCCATAACTCAACTCTTTCTTTCTTTTCTTCTCTTGATCATTCTTCATAAACCAACTCTTTCTTTCTTCTCTTCTCTTAATCATTCTTTATTATTTGACTTCACATCTTCTTTGATTCTACATTAAATATAATAATTAGTCAATGTATATTATACAATCTTTTTGCTCTTAATAATGGCATCTATATAAGACATCATCAAAACTAATCATATCCAACTAGTGTCTATAATGAGCCATGTTGTAATCTTAGGAGAATGTTATTGAATGATTTAATTTCTTTTAATCATGGGATGGACGATCCTTGGATTATAGTGAGTGAGGTGCACAACCTAATGTTAGATCAATAAGACTTTTTGGAGATTATCTTCAATATTGCCAGTTTATTGAAGTAGATTGCAGGGAGATAAATATAATTGGGAAAGGAACCTCATGAAGGAAAAGATAGATTGGGTCTTTGTTAATGATCATTGGAACTCTTGCTACCCAAGTGCAAAAGGCTTTCACCTAAGTAAATATGGTTCGGACCATCGGCCACTACTTGTGAAGTTTATCCATATGATAACCACCAGTCCCCTGTACCTCAATTCAAATGTCAAGCTGCACGGCTATTAAAGGAGGGTTTTAGAGATATTGTACAATAGGGTTTGGGCCATGATCAATGGACGAAGAACATCTCTTCCTTTACTAAGAACGCCACGAAATGAAATAAGACTAGAGTAGGGAATATACCGGCAAGAAAGCGGCAACTGTTAAAATGAATTGAAGGAGTTGAGAAGGTACAATCTAGGAGGGATAGTCAATATTTAATGCAAACCGAAAAAGGAGTTGTGGAAGGAGTACAACAAGGCATTAGCTCAAGAGGAGCTTCTTTGGTTTTAGAAGTCAAGATGCAACTGGCTGAAATAGGGAGATAAGAATAGTAAATTTTGTCATGCATCTACCATTGTTAGGCAATGAAATAACTAAATTGAAGGTCTGAAGAATACTTACAGAGAGTGAAGTTTTGACCAGATGGATCTTAAGAAGATGTCAATGGATTTTTATCAAAAACTTTGCTGTAGCAATTCAACTCCTGAGAGAGACTTTAACCCCAACATGGATTTCTTGGTCTCTTTGTCAAGGAAGCGATAATGCTTTTTGTGGATATCAGTATTGATGAAGTTAGGCTAGCAATTTTTGATATTAATGCATTTAAGGCTTCAAAACCTGATGGAATTCAAGCCTTCTCTACCACGAATACTGGCACTGTGACGCCCGTCCTAAATGTGCCTATATTTATCAAAGTTTAAGTGCACATGCATCAAAGTAGTTTGGACGACTTAATTGCGGATGAAACGTTTCTTAAATTTACTTGGTTTGAAAACACGAGGATAAATTTTTTGCGAGCGATATTTATCCCATAGGGGGATCTTAATAAAATAATCCAAAAATAGACAAACGATAAACGAATTAATACAGTCCAACTACTTATACTATCACAAAAGTCCCTTCTGCTGTAACCCTTACAGCTGCATCTTCCTAATCCACCACCTGTTTCTTTTATGCGGTTTGGAGTTCAAATGAATGAACCCCAAGGGAACAATTAATCTCATATGCATGTATGAAATATAAATCACAATATAACACATGTATAAGCATAGTTCACAGTAAATAAGTCGCACCGTAATCGCAGTTAACGGCCAAGGACCTCAGCCTTATGGGACACGCAGCCCCAAATCCATAGCTAGGAAATAAACATGTAAACCATCTAGCAAACATGATCAGTCATACATGGATACACACATACAGGCTAACAAGATAATAGTTACCCACCTCAAGCTTGAATCCTAGCTTCGTCCGAAGGTGCTGGGATCAGTAGAGGTGTCAAGATATGCCTATAAACGTTTATCATTGTCATTAGTCACTTCTTGCGTCGCAAAGTAACTAACTACATGATTTGTTTTTAAAGGATTGAAAGTGGTTATTAACCCCCTAAAATTCCCTTAACAAAATACCCTTTTTAATAAATAATAATATTATTTATTATTATTTATTTATCTATTTTATTATTATTTCTCTACAATTATTTAAATTCTTAGAGTCTATCCTAACACTTTAAATTAGGAGTTTATAAATACCAATCATCATATAAATTATGCTTTAATGCATTACATATAATGTTTCTAAAAATTCCAAAATGTATATAACTTGACTCTTTACATAGGATTTTCTAGAATTTTCTCATTAAACATTGAAAATTCATAATTAATTCTACAAAAATCTAAATGAGATGCTTCCAAAAGCTACGTGTTCTTTAGCATTTCTACTTTCACATAAAAATAATACCAATAGCCTTAACACATTATATCAGTCCCATATTTCAAAAATATGAACATTGTCCATAAAGCTTTCCAAAATTATGACTCAACTTTCAAAAATTATATCTCAAGATATAGACCTCCACTTAAGGTGATCCAAAGCTATTTTTAAATATTATTATGTGTACTATTAACACACAAAATTTCATGGAAAAAATCGAAGGTTTCCTATTCCAAAATGGAATCCGAAACCGATCACTATTTCTGGAATACAGAATTCATCCAAATTTTCAGTTAAACTTCGGAAAATCATATCTCCCTCAATACTTATCGAAATTCGACAAATTACCTATAAATTTAAACCTCTATGTGTCTACTATTTATCTAAAACATTTCATGGAAAAAATCGATCATTTATCATTTCAAAATTGAACCCGAAAAATATTGTTCACTTCGTTTTCCAGTTTTTAGTGTTTGACTTTGAAAAATCATAACTCTCAATCTATACATCCATTTTGGCTATGTTTTTCTTTGTTTTGAACCTTGTTGAGTCTACTATTTACTATAGGTTTACCATTTCAAAATCAAACCCGAAACCGATATACTCTCTAGAAGTGCAGAAACATTCCAGATTTTTTGCTAAACTTTGAAAAATCATATCTCTCAATATACACATCCGTTTTGGCTAGGTTTAGACTCATTTTAAAGGTTAAGATGTCTACTATTAACTATAAAACTTTCATGGAAAAACACGGACGTTTGACTATGAAACAAAAACACACATTATGGCTCTATTTTTTAATCCAAAAACAGGGGTGTTTCGATTTTCTAGCGTTTTCTTCCCTTAACCAACAAACCTAACGTGTAAAAGCCATGGAAATAAAGAGGAATAGGCTCAAAGAACTCACCTTGGTCGTCCCTTTAGCTTGCATGCACGTTTGGTCCTTCTTCCTTCCGACATCTCACACTCTTGGCGTTTTCTCAGTTTCTCCGACTCTCCCTCTTACTCTTAATCTCGTCTATAGATATAAGAAGGAGTAGGGAGGTCCACTGGGCTCAAAGAGCATGAAGAGAGGCTACTGTGATGTGAGAAGCATGGAGTTGAGCTGCTGCTTCTCCTTCCCGTAAACGACGCTGACTCTGTTCACTGTGTTTCGTGTTCTGCGTGATCTGATATCTCTCTCTCTCTCTCTCTCTCTCTTTTCTTTTCTTTTTTTGTTGCAGTTGGCTAAATGACGAAAAGAGTGCTGATGGATAAATAGCAATAGGTTTGGGTAGTGTATATCATTCATGGGCCGTGAGGTTTGGAGGAGAGGAGAATGGGAATGAGAATGAAGTAAAGTGTGTGTATGTGTGTGTGTTGTTTATGCATGAAGTAAAATAAGAGGGAATTTATGTGTGTGTGTGTGTGTGTTGTGTGTGTGTGGGCCTAATGAAGGGAGTTTGGGCTTGGGTATTAGATGAATTGAGGGAGTATATTGCGTGCTGTACGAATAGAGAAAAGAATGAATGGGCTTTGTGTTTAACCAAACCTAAATGAATAATAACACTAATGGAGCATATGTGCTACAACTTTGCTTGTCTGAATAGCATGTGTTTCCAGGTTTGACAAGTTAGTGCAAATTAAGAAGCACGTGGGGTCTACTCTAAAATTATCCCACTTAATACGTAATCCTATTTAAGGATTTTTCTTTCTCCAATAAATTCTTTAGGCCACAAAATATTATCTCCAAGATATTTAGGCTAAAATTCTTCCCAATTATTTATCCTTAATCAATGGAAAATATGGCTTTAAATTCCAAATATTAATTCTATAATGATTAAGGCCAATTTTTTTATAATTAATTCTTCCATAATATTTCAAATTTCAAATCCCAAAATTTGGGATGTTACAGGCACATTATCGGTGATCTGCTATACAAAGTGGTGCAAGAAATTTATGATGATCTATCCAAATTAAGGGGGAT
Organism: Acacia melanoxylon; assembly: GCA_019022615.1. Classification (NCBI taxonomy): domain Eukaryota; kingdom Viridiplantae; phylum Streptophyta; class Magnoliopsida; order Fabales; family Fabaceae; genus Acacia; species Acacia melanoxylon. The sequence continues at coordinate 287,993 of JAFJYJ010000018.1, read as the reverse complement.
AAAAAAACACCAATATTGTACTTATTCCAAAGGGGACAACGCAGGCACAATCCAGGACTTTAGGCCAATTTTCTTGTGCAATGTGAGCTACAAAGTAATTACTAAAGTACTCAGCAAGAGGCTTTGATTGATCATGGGCAAGCTGGTTGGTAATCATCAGTGCAGCTTTATTGCGGGTAAACAGAGAAGTAATAATATAATCATCATACAAGAAGTAATCAACTCAATGAAAAGGAAAACGGGTTCTTTTGGTTGATTAGCTGTGAAGGTTGGTTTGGAGAAACCCTATGACAGATTGTAATGGTCATTTATCAATGTTACTTTGAGGGAAATTGGTATTGAAGGAAAAATGTACAAGCTTATTATGGCATGTGTCTCCTTTTCTTCACTTCAGGTGCTTTGGAATGATGAACCTACAGAGTCTTTTTTCCTATCTGGAGGGATCAGATAGGGTGACCTAATTTCCCCTACATATTCACTTTTTGCATGGAGTGACTTCATCATATCATAAAAGATGCAGTTGATTAAGGATTATAGACTCCTATTAGGCTTAATACAAGAGGGCCACCACTATCTCATCTATTCTTTGTTGATGACTTCATCCTCTTTGGAGAAGCATCCAACTTTCAAGTGGAGACTATGCTTGATTGTTGGATTTCATTTGTGGTGTATTAGGACAAAAAGTACTAAGATATGTTTCTCACGGAATGTTCATTCGTCAAGAACCATGGATTTAAGAAGGAAAATAGGGGTTGGGATAAGAGGATATTTGGGGAAATATTTGAGTGTTCCAATCATCCATAAAAGAGCTTGTTATCTGATATTTGCATCACTTATTGAGAACAATAAGAATATGTTGTTTAGGTGAAAGAGAGGATATTTAAATCTTGCTGGTTGAACTACCCTCATCAAGGCTATGCTATCAGCATTACCCATGTACTACATGCAGACCATGCTGCTCCTAAAGCATATAGTCAAGGAACTGAAACAGAGTAGCAGAGGTTTCTTATGAGGGGATACTAAAGAAAGCCGTAAAATACACTTAATCTCATGGGATCAGGTACATCAAGAGAAGAATAAAGGAGGGATGTGAATTAGAAATTTACGGAAATGGAAACATAATAAAGCCTTTATCATGAAACTGTGTTGGGGACTTATATGTAATAGAGGGCCATATGGCTGAAATTGCATAGAACTAAATATAACTTTGGTGATAATGAGATTTCATATGTTAAGAAGCAAAGGAGCTTATCCCTAATATGGAGAGGAATAAACAATGTTTGGGGAAAGTTTTGAAATGGTATTGGGAGAAAAATTGGGAATGGTCGGTCTTCATCTTTATGGTTTGACATATGATATGACGTGAACAGGACTCTCATTGATTTGGTTTAGGGTTATAAACAACTCATTGTCAAAATGAGAGTATGGCTGAGTACGTGATGGAAGGGGGTCAGTGAAATAGAAGGAAGATGGAGTATTGGTTTCCTTCCCATTTAATTGATCGAATTGTCTGTGTGCACCCCCCCCAACGTAAGGAGAGAGGATAGGACATAATATACTAGAAACCATCCACTGATGGTTGTTTCTCAGTCAAATCGGTATATCATTTTCTTTTTTTAGGTACTCAATGAGTTGCAAATAACATATGGATAATTATATAGAGATGGTCTATTCTGAAGAAGATTAAAGCATTCATGTAGTTAAATGCTCATGAAAGAACTCATACATCAGTGTTGAGGATGTAGAGAGGATTGGAGACGTCTACTGCCTGCCCATTTAGATGCGAGATGGATGAAGACTTAATGCATATGTTGCAGGATTGCTCTACTGTCAGGGAGTGCTAGAAATCAGTGGTCAAACAAGAAAAATGGAACATATTCTCTTCTTTACAGGGGGCGAATTGGATCAAATGGAATCTAGCTCATGAGATTGGCAAAGACTACATGAAGAAAGTTTCGTGGCCAACCTTGTTTGAGTGTCTTTGCTGGGATGCATGGGTATCATGCTGTAAAAAGTTGTTTGATTGTGAGATGTCTGATGTGGGACTGAATGGACATCATAGTTTCTTTAGAGCATGTTCAGATAAGGATATTCTCATGATAGATGATATGGAGAAGAGAATTAATAGTTCTCATGCAAACGGAAATCAAAACGAAGGAGACTTCATCAAAGTAACAATAAATGGCTTAGTCTTGGAAAATGCAAGAAGTGGGTTTGGAGGTTAAATTTGGGATCATAATGACAAATGGCTTGTAGGCTCCTTTTATAAACTACTTAATGTTCCTCTAGTTTTTACAGAAATAATTGGTTGCATTCAAAGCCTACAGTTGTGTTGGTCCAAAAGGTATAGGAAGATTAAATTAGTTACTGATTGCATTAAGGCCATAAATTATATGTTGAGAGGATGTGATCAACATCATCCTTTCAAAGGACATTGTGGATGATATTAGGATGCTTCTTTATAGAGATTGATAAGTTGTGGTCACTCACAGATATAGAAAGACCATAACTATTGCTGACCAATTAGCCAAATACTTTCATAGCATAGATGAGATTTTTTTTTTCTATTTGATCAACCTCCTTTTATTTAAGATGTGAACGTTGATGAAGATTATGAGTCTTTGTTGAAGTTGATGTAATGTCTCTGTTGACATTCTAAATCTAGTATTATTTTTTTAAAAAAAAAAATAGATCTCAAATTTTGTTAGGTGGGTAAAGAAGCTCAAATAAAAAAGCATAAGTTCATAATCACAATGCCTTAAAATATAAATTAGCAAGAACACTTGTCTCATTAAGATGCTACTAAAATTCTAATTATAACATTTCTCCTTCACTTAAACGTGATAGACTACTTCAGTAGAAAGACCAAAAAACAAACTTTGATCTTTGGCTGTTGCATGAACCAATCAACCTCGTTCAAGAAGAAACTCGACAAGCCATGGTCCAATACACCCTGTTCAATCGGCAAGAGAGGAAGATGCTGTGTCAGAAAGTATCTTCTTCCTCTTCAATCGATGACAGAGGAAATCTTCTTCCTCTTCTATCGGAGAGAGGAAGATGACAGAAAATATTGGAGCTATGGAGTTCTTCGGCTGTTCCATCAAATTTGGTCAATGGGGTTTTGCAAACCGTGGTGCAAAGTGTGTACCTCCCTTAGAACCAACAGCTTTGATTAAAAATACAAGGACGGCTGAGATCTCATTTTAGGTTGCAAAAACGGCTTTGTTTAGGGGTAAAGGAGGGCATGGGATGGACGGGGTACAAGAGAGAAGTCGGTCTATTACTTCCATCCACATCCTCCATGGCTTCGATGATATAGACACCCATCGCAGATTCTGTTATGATAAAGCATGGCTAGATTGACGGTTTTCACCTAGGGATGGAGCACACTTGAACTTTTGATCTTCATGGAGTGAGTCTTCTTCTCATTTATCCTAGTCTTGGTCGGACGAGTTGTGTGATTAAGCATATGGTTTCAGGATTTGTACCGGTTATGTTAAATCAGATTTAATGAGACCATAAGATTTGTAGTTGATGAATCATGCGTAGACTTGAGTGGAGTTTATTTCCTCTATTTTCGAATTGATTTATGTATTGTGAATTCTGAACCGAGTTGGTTTGCTTTCATGATTGATTCAATAATTCAAACGATGTACTTAGTCGGACATTAGGAGAGGAATTTATTTGTTGACTACTTTTCTTAATCTGAATTATTTGCACTTGCTATTGATCTCCATAGTTTAAGTTTCAACAGTAAATGAATCACTCAGTTGGTGGTTAATCCTTCATATTCGGCAACATAACTCTCAATTTGCAAGTAGGCTAGGAAGGTGGAGGTTATCTCTAGGGAACACTATAATTGCGCTGGTTAAAACAGAAAATCATAAAAACAGTTGCTCTTATGATTCAAACCAGAAAAAATAATTAAACATCTCTTCACTGCTTGCAATTTTAAACATGATAACTTGTGTCTCAATTGAAACGTTAGTAACTTTTGCATACCTTAGGGCCCGTTTGGTACGGGAAACACTTAAGGAGGGAAAGAAACTTAAAGAAGGGAAAGGAAGGGAATGGAAGATTGAGAGGGAACTTTAAAAAGTTGAGCTGTTTGGTAGACATGAGAATATAAGTAAGTTGAGGGAAGATAAATTGTTTGGTAAGAAGAATTAGGTGTTGGTTAAGTGGGAACCTTAGGTAAAATTCCCACAATGCCCTCCCAAAAAAAAGCCAAAAAACATTTTTTTTTGTTTTGCGAATTGGACAAAGAGTCAAACCAAATCGCGTCTTGGTGGAGAAAGAAAATTGTAACCAGACATCGAAGGGATCTGCAACCACGACGAGCATAACAGCTACCGAAGGTGAGAAGGACGCTGAACATGGAAGGAAATAGAGGGGGACAACACAAAATGAAGCAATCTTGTGCGGACATGAATATTGCAAGAGGAATAGGGATCAGTGAACAATGAACCCTGTAACATCCCATTTGAAAACGGCGGAAATATTTTTTGTTTTAAAACGTTTCCAAATATTTCAAGCAGAGTAATTAGAGTAGAGCATTGGAGCGAGTAAGTAATTTACATTACATTCAAAATATGGACCATAGTGTAAATGTATCGGATTATAGTCATCCAGAATTCTCAAAAGCTAAAGAAACTAAAGAAAATGATAAGTAACGTAGACACGTCTTGGCCTATTCCAGCTGCTAGCCTCGATCGCCAAACATCGGTCCTCCGACTCGACCACGATGCTACAGGCGAGATCCATTCCACATATGGATCTCGAGTAACGGTTAACCTCATGCTCAAATAAAGCAATATACGTACAACGGATATTCATTTCAATACAAAGATATCATCACAAAAGCAAACAAAATTAGATGTATGATCAATAACATGGACGAACATAAGCACAAAGCGTGTGTAAAGTCTCTCTCGACTAGTTACGCACATATCCAAGCCACGCCACTAACGTGTCCTCGCGCTAGGAATAACTCAAACGGCATTACCAATACTATAATCCGCGGTAAAGTCAAGTATCTCGACGATTCTCAACGTAACCTCGCCTATGAACGTATCTATAACGCAAAAGTATATAAGTAGCATAGAGTTAGGGTTACGACGCGTCCCGTACCTTAGTTGCAGATATCCAGCTCTTCCTACTAAAAACGGTACTTTTTGACTACCGTACGTAAAAACAAATAAACAATGGCAAACAAACAGGAACGATGGAATTTCGACGGTTCGACGTCGAAGTATTCTAATCAGAATAATAACACACTTATGAATATTTGGCAGCATAACGCATTTTAGGTGAAAAAGACCATTTTGCTCCTACTACCCCTATTTGGCGGAATTTCGCCAGAACTTCGTTACTTTGACCTTATTCCATTTCAAAATTATCCCCACTAGGTTTTTACCTCATCAGGCATCTTTCAATGCAATGAGGCTTAAAAAAGAGTATAGGAATATATTCTGAAACTTCCTAGATCAAAACAACAGTTCTACTATAACTACCGAAAGAACTACGGAAAGTAAAGCCTAAGGACAGAAGAACTTACTCGGAGCAAGGCAGAATTTTTCCAGAGCTTCTCTCTCTAGAACCTCTCTCTAGGTTTCAAATTTTGGTGTGAAGAATGAGAGGAGAGGTGCTTGCTTGCTATTTATAGAAGAAGAGAGGGACAAGGTGGTCATTAACACAAAAGTCTTCAGATCGGATTCCGGCCGTTGGATCGCATTTTTGAGGATAAAGCATTCTTGGCCATCCATGGTCAAGGCCGACATCAAGGGGTCCCAAAAAGTCAAAGAATGAGTTGTCATCCAAGATGACTCTTGCTTTATGGCCTCCTATCCGATAAAGCTACTGACGATGTCCGTTTCGCTATTTCGCGAAACTCAAAAATCCGGCGTGTAACTTTGAAGGTATTTTCATCCTCTTTCATATTATCTATTTGGATCCTCTTTTGATCATATCCAGGTATTCTCCGGTGCGTCGGAAGATATTCGGACAAACGTGTCCGGTTACGGAAATCGCTTCCGATAGAACCAACTTCTAGACAACAATTCATTGAATCGTAAAACATCCAGTTGTTGCCTAACTTAACCCCGTGTTTGAAAACACGCAATTATTTCTATAGGTTCTCACTTTGCCTATCGACTCTACTCTATCCGATCGCTTTCTGTCTTATTAGGAATTAGGGTTTTCGGTTATGGAAATCAACGTCCGGTAAATTCTTTCTTCGTGTAAAAATTCACTTGTTCTTAATTTGACCAATCTGAAAAGACTTTTACCTCTGGTTTACCTGTAGAATTTATTTCTAACTTTTCCCCTCGGCCTGCCTATAAGCTGACTCACCGCATTATATCATTATTTTATTCTAATTATCATTTTAATTATTTAAACAATTCTTTTTAATTAAAAATACCAATAATTTCGGCCCCTTTATTTTAAAATTCAGTTTTAATTATTTTTTCATAATTTTTTCCATTTAAAAAAAAAATATAATATTTTTTTACCAAAAATTCATGTTTTACCCCCGCATTCGTTAAGGCTTAATCGGCCTAAATTCTTCGTTTAGTGATCTTTTTAGGATTAGATTTCTTCATACATTTATCTTTACTAATTTTTTTCCTTAATCCTTTTTATCATAATTAGTAAGTATATTTTATGCTAATTACCAAATTTAATCTCTTAATTAAGGATTTTACCATAAATTTAACTTTCTATATTTCTCTTGTTTTACCGAATCAATTAGCTAGTAATTATCTAATCATTCTCTTACCAATGGTTGATAATTTTATAATTTACAGATATTATTATCTTACAAACTTTATACGGACATTGTCATTTTATATCCTATGTAAAATATTTAAAATGTTTACACCATAAAGTTACTTTATGGTTCTCGTAATGCTTTTTAAACATTTCTTCATGTTATTTCCCCCTGAAATAATTTATTAAATTCTTATAATTAAAGATAACACTCCCATAATTTTCTCATAATCTTTCATGATCTTTCGCATTTATCATAATATTTTTAGACTGTTTTTATCACCATTATTGCATTTTTAGTCATTCTTTCATCCGATTTTTCCGTAACTTTTTTGACAATTTACTCGACAATTATAACAATTTTCTATAATAGTTTTAAACTCATGAATTTGCTTCATCAAAATATTCATTAATTTCTCTTTTCTCAAGAATTCCGTTTACTAAAATCCGGCATTATTACAAACCCATTCTTTGCTTTGACGGAAAAATCAAAAATTGATATTACTCAATGCTAAAACCCCGAAATTGTGAAGTGGAGTTGGTAAGAAAAAACAGAGTTGCGTATAAGCAAACTTCAGCATAAAAACCAATGCTACTGATGTTACAGAGCAAAATGAAGAAGTTCGAACATAAGCGTAAAGTTCAAATGTAAGCGTAAAGTTCGAACTTACAAATTTTACGAGTACACATGTTTGAACGCATTATCTGACAGAAGGACATATCAGCAAAGCAAATGTGAAAAGAATTGCAGGCAAGACCAAAGTCATTTAAGAGTTCAAATAATCATGGAAACATAAAATTTGCCAACCATTCATGGACAACAGAAAAAGAAGAAGCAATCCTTCGATTGAAGATCAAGAAAAAGAACAAGCAATCCTTCTGGAAAGTTTTTAACACACAGCGCACAATGAACAAAAAGAAGCCATTCACTTACCTCGATTCAATCTTGCTTGCCTATTCCTTCGATTAAAGCTCACGCTGTCATCTCAACCTTCGTCTACTCCTTCTTCCAGCTCCAGGCTCAATTCTGCTTTATGATTTCACAGGGGCTTTTTAGTCCTCCAAATTCACTCTCCCGGGACAATTTTCAAGATCCCACCACTTTTTGAGGGAGCCCACTTTCCCTCGTTTGTGGGAGCTTGGCCGATGGCGGGAATGTGACTTCCCAGGAACAAGGCGCACCAAACACATTTTTTTTTATTAAGAAAGGCAAGTCGAAGCTTGAAAAGTGTGAGATAAGGACTAGACAATGAAGGTCTAATCCTTAATACATCAAACTAGAAGTAAGGTGCTAGTTATAAGACATTTGGTCTTTCAATGCCATATCAAGGCATCCTTGTGGAATAGTGGGGATTAGAACCATGTTGATATTATCGGAAACTTCATGACCTAGTTTGGCCATGTAATCAGCACAAGCAATGTTGTCTCTCGGACTATAGCGGATCTCCACGTCCCAGTCCTGGAAAAGAAGATCACAAATCTTGCCAATGATCACTCGAAGTGGGTGGTCAGTATAGCAATCTCTCATGATGATGTTGATGGCGTCAAGGGAGTCAAAGTAGAGGATGATTCTTTGGAGGCCCATCTGGCGACCCATTATTAGTCCTGTCATGATAGCATAAAGTCCTGCTTCGACAATTGTATGGGTTCCAAGGAACCTATGAAACCCCATCACCCAATGACCTTAAGAATTCCTAATTATTCCTCCACATGCTGCTTGGTGTTGATGGCGCACCGATTCGTCCACATCTATGCAAACCACATTAGTAGGAGGAGGGGTCCAAGTCTTTTCATCAAACCTGTCAATTTGGAAAAGACTAAGAAAATGGAATATGTTATACTAACTGCGGTCCTAAATATAAGACCCAGTTGACTTTTTTATAGCGATTAAGGCGTTAATTAAATTACTTTAAAGTATTTATATTTATCATTTGTTCTTCAAACTAATTTTATCTCGACTTATAAATTGATATATAGTTTAATCATAAACAATATATGACATGATTAAGTAATTTATTTAGCTTCCTTAATATCTCTAGAAAAAATTCAACTTTCTTATATTTAAGATCAAAGGTAGTATCATAGTTGGATGGAATGAAATAGATAATTGATGAGTATGACTCAACAGTCTGAGATCTACAAAGGAGCTTTTGTTCCTCAGAGAACCCCTGGTTTTGAATTCTTTGATTTGCGGATTTTTGCATCTAGATTTTTTAATAGCCTCATGTTGAAATTGAAGATGGAATATCACCTAGAGAGGGGTGAATAGGTGATTATAAAAAATATTTCGCTAAAGCTCAAGAACATAAAACAGAGACAGAGAGAAGAGCAATGAACACAAGAGATTATACTGGTTCGGTCCCAATCTTGACCTGTGTCCAGTCCCCAGAAATACTCTGGGATTTCACTATCTCGAAACTTGATTACACACTTTGTAAATCTCGAGTAATCCTCTCACTAAGACTTACTCCTCTTTACAAGTTGTAATCAAATAAACACAGACACAATTACACACTCTGTACTCGAGATGATCATTTCACTAGGACTCACTCCCCCGTTACAAGTTGTAATTGTACACCCACACTTAAGGTTCCACAACCTTAAGATTTAACAACTAAGATAATCAAATAGTGTTTAAACTCCTCACTGAGTAGATAAGTGATAATCACTGAAGTACAAAAAAATATCCGAAGATATTAAATGAAACTAACGAAACAAATGATTGCAATAAATTTTAATTGAATGAACAACGTTTCGGTAGTTGGCGAATTCAATGCTTCTGGTATTTATAGTTGTTGCAATTTATGACCGTTGGTAAAGCTTGAAGATTAACCGTTGTGACTCTTCAAAATATAGCCGTTAGATTGAAGAAGCTTGGAAGCCACATTCGTCGTTTAATAATCCAGGTGGATTTGTGCCGTTACCACATTCTTTCATTCCTTCTGTTTTTCCCGTTGTGAAATAGCATTTATTGTGAGATAGGAATGGCAAGAATGTCTTTTGAATGATCAAAGATATGGTTGCTATGATTGTGTCTCGATATGGTAACTGCATTTAATGCATCTGACACACAAATTGCTTTACAACAATTTGTTGTTAATCCTTTGTATAATTATCTGAAACTCATTAACAAACTGATTAAAAGCATTTAAGAATAGTAATGAGTGAAGATATGAAGTAATGAAATCACACCGAATGATTTTTGATTTCCGAAGACGGTGATTTTGAAACTGAGAGTGTTAACTTCAAGTTAAACTAAAGTTAACTCGAGTTAATGACTCAAGGTAGTAAAATGTTTGACTCGAGGCAATTGTATTTAGGAGGATAAAGTTGCAAGATGAAAGAGTTTGAAACATGACTTTAGTTGAAAAATAATTGACTTGAGTCAATTACTTGAGGTACTCACTTGATATGCAAGAGTTAATGACTTTCTCTTCGAAATGCACAAGTTGAAAACTTTAACTTGAAGTCAAATATTAATTTCCTTGAGTTGGTGACTAGAGTCATTAACTTGATGAGCAAAAGTCAAGAACAATTTTATTTCGAAATACTCAGGTTTAATTTTCAACTTGAAGTTAGAAAGTCATGCCTTGAGTTAATGACTAGAGTCATTAACTTGCTATGCAAAAGTTAAAGTCGATGGCTTTGAAAAATCTACAAGTTGATCTCTTAACTTGAGGTCTAAAATTCATGCCTTGAGTTAATGACTAGAGTCATTAACTTGCTATTCAAGAGTCAATAAGTGATGTCTTTAAAAATCACAAGTTATAAGGCTTAACTTGATACTAGAAGTGAATGACTTGAGTTGGTGACTAGAGTCATCAACTTGACACCCAAGAGTTAAAAATGATGACATTGAAAAAGAAGCAAGTTGAAAGGTTTAACTAGAGTCAATAAGTATTTGCCTAGAGTTGGTGACTAGAGTCATCAACTTGACACCCAAGAGTTAAACCCGATAGCCTTTGAAAAATGCAAGTTTGAAAAGCTTAACTTGATATAAGAAGTTAATGACTTGAGTCATTAACTTGAGATTCAAGAGTCAAAGTTGATGCTTTCCAAAAGAGTAGACAATTGAGAGTTTAACTTGAGTCAATAAGTGTTAACTTGAGTTAATGACTTGAGTCATTAATGTGAGATTCAAGAGTTAAAAACGATGCTTTTGAAAACAATGCAAGTTGACTTCTTAACTTGAGGCAAATCGATTTTAACTTGAGGCAAATATATCTCAAACTTATTAACTCCAAGTCAAACACGTTTTAACTCGAAGGCGAGATGATATCAAAACATTTTCCTTTTAAATAAAAGAAATCTCATGACTCCAAGCATGCGACTTTAACTTGAGGCATCCAAGGGCAATCTTTCAAACCATTATAGATTCAAGTTAACTATATAAAACATGATTTAACCTTGAATCTATTAATTTAATTACATTATAATTGTTATCATCAAAACATCAAAAACATGAGAACCAACAAAAATATTATGGCCTCATCTGATTCCTTAATTCTCATTTTGTTTTGGTGGGGTATCCCTTAGCTTTGTAGATGAGGAACTGATGCAGGGTATACATATTGAGGCTGATGAAGGGTTATATTTTTGGATAGCGTACTACTGCATTTTTAGGGTTCATTTAATGTTAATTTATATATGGTACTACCTCCGGTCTTTAATATAAGATATTATTCATAATTCAAATTGCACTGGAACAAAATCTTATATTAAGAACCGGAGGTAGCATATATTATAGAATGTGAAACTTATCTGGATAGATGCTTGATTAGGGTCAGTTTTGTTAAAACTCATCCCAGAGCCAGAAAGACCAAAAGAAAAGGAAAGAACGAAAAAGCCTTGTAAATTACATTTACATAATACAATTGAAAGAAACATTAAAGCATGTACAAGCTAATGGGCAAGGTATACAGATTGAAGTGATACACACACTCTCTCACACACACATACATGTGTGTGCATATATATGATCTTATGGATGGAAGTAGATAAATCACGCATGTACAGGTACAGAGGAACTCATGGATACACAACCTTTTAAGCGTCGAATGATGACATTTTTAGTGGCAAATGCTGAATAATGAGTTAGAGGTAGGCCTTCCTTAACACATTCATCATATTTTTCCAAGACAGAAACAATTTCACTGAAGTCCGGCCGCTTTGAGGGATTCACCGCCCAGCAACACTTTATCAGATGTGCAAGTGCCGGCTGACAACTTTCCGGCAATGGTGGCCTTTGGTTCTGCTCAAAATAATTCAACCCCATATATCAGTTAAGCAGATATAGCAACATTATGTTTATAATTCTGCCTTGCCTTCTGATCATTAGTTCTACATTATACTAATCTAGACTCTCGTGAAGAAAATTGGGGAGGAAAGAATACTAGGAGAGAAAAGTCCTAAAAATAGTAAATATTTAAAACCACTTTTAGAAGGTTTTCTTTCTAGTATTCCTCCCCTTATTTTTCCTTCACTCTTCTATCCATCCAAACAGTTTTAGTGTTGTGACATTGTTTAACATGCCATTGGCTCTAAATTTTGCCAAGAAGCTCACACTAGGTGCCAGTTTATTTATTTATTTAAATTTGACTCCTCACCATTATTTCATATTGACAAATAGTTTATATAAATTTCAGCAATTCAACAGTGCTTACTTTTGGTACAGCAAAAAGAGATAAAATCAAAATTATTTAACATAGATAAAATATAAAATCTGAACTTTCCATTTTTCTAATACTGAGGGTGGAGTCGTGGAGATGAGATTTTTATAAAAAAATGAAATAAAGGATTATGCGAGAACTCAAATCCAACAAAGCTATGTTTAGTTTACCCCTAAGAAGAAAGAAACTTTGGCATAGTGATCTGACCTTCTCTGACACAGCAAATGCAGCTTGGACAGGGGTCATTCCTTGGAAAGGAAGTAACGCAGTGGTGAGTTCCCATAGCACAATTCCAAAACTATAAACATCCACTTTCCGAGTATATGATTTTTCCTTGATCATCTCTGGGGCCATCCAACGATACGTTCCCATGTTTCTTTCTTTGTTTTCCCGGCGGCATCGAGTTTCAAGGCATGATGTGCCAAAATCCGCTACCTTAACCCTCATCTCATCGTCAAGAAGCAAGTTATTCGACTTGAGGTCTCTGTGAATCACACCTTGTGAATGAAGGTACTCCATACCCCTAGATATGTCAAGAGCTAATCTTAGTATTGTCTCAGTTGAGAGAGAGTATGGCTCTTTTTTGTTCAGGTACATCCTCAGATTTCCTTGTGACATGTACTCTGTTATGACACAGTACACTGGTGTTCTTTTACAAGCTGCAATAAACTGTAAAATTAAGAGTAATTTAGGGATCACGTCTTATTCACCCTTCTGTGTAAAAGAATTACATCAGATAACAATAACAAGCTTTAGCAAAAATAATGAGGGGTTATAGCTGACACTATATTGAAACTTGATATTTTTTTTTTTTTTGGCCAAATATTGAAACTTGATATTACCTCCTCCTCCTGTACTTAATACAAGAGCTAATAATTAGAGATTGATTTCGTCATAAATATAAAACCCCAATCGATTTTGTCTCTCACGTTTATAAATTTTTTCCTAAAGTATTCTTACTGTTTGCACACGTTAAGGAGCTTCAACCATAATGAAATATGATATTTTAGGAAAATTAATTTATGTTTGTTACAAATAATTCTCTTAAATTTGTAAATACCAAATCGCCAAAATCTTAATGGATCGAGGACAACAAAGCACCTCATGTATGGGAGAGGCTGAGTTCAAACTCTCGATAGTCGATAGGTTGCGGAGTGGGTGTGAGTTCTCTTCCCTGTGAGAAAGGTATGGCGTATATGTGTAAAATTCAAAAAAAAAAAAAAAAAAAAAAAAAAAAAGAAAGAAAGAAAGAAAGAAGAGAGACATGTATCAAATCAAATTACTGGCTCTCGAAATATGACAAACAGAAAGTAAACTCTGTAGATTACATCAAGTAGGTTTATTGAAAATTAAGGAAAAATATTTTAGACTTCAGAAGTTTCTCTCTCTTAGAATTTACCGTTAGACTATCAAACAGAGACATTCTTGCCATTCTAACACCCGACTGCGTGATATCATTGGAGGGTTAGTTGTATAGAACCAATACCATATCAATTTGTGCTATTCTTGCAAGTTTTAAGAATTTTGATATGTAAGAAAGAGCATACCTACAAATTTTACTAAACAAACTCCATAAAGAGAAGAAAGTAAGAGGGCTTCTCATAATTAGTTTCTAATTGGAATGAAAAACGTTACCTGAACTATATTACGATGAAAGAGACGCGAAAGTAAAGCAACTTCAGATTTAAATTGCTGCTCCAGTAAAGTTCTTTTGTCGTCATTCTTAGTCGGAATTCTAACCAGTTTCACAGCCACGGCTCTCTGCTTGTAAATTCCGCGATAAATCCGACTGTGAGCGCCGGAAGCGAACCTGTTTCCGATTAGAAGCTGCGAAAGATCGGCGGCCCATTCTTCCTGATGATCCTCCTTTGAAGCCTCCCATGTCTCCAAATTATCAGACTCCAATATCGTGGACCATGATTCCAAGCTATCGAATCTCTTCCCTTCCAAATTCTCCCCATCGCAATTCAACTGCCTCTTCGACGATGACGAAGAAGACGAAGACGCCGCAGGTAATAACGTTTTCCTCTTCCACTTTGGTAATCGAAGTGGATGAAAACACGAGGCCGCCATCAAAGCTTTATATGAACTATTACGAGACGTTACAGTTATATATACTTTCAAAACATACCGTCGAAGGGGATTTGAACTTGAATTTGAATTTTCCTTGGGATCGTAGCAAGTGATTCTGAAACATGATGCTTTTCTTTCATCAAAATATCAAAATTGATCTGCTCGAACTTCAGAGAGTTGAAAGTAGCCAAAAGCACAAACCGAAAGACCAATATTGCAATAGATCAGATGAAACAGAGAGTAACAGAGGAATTGGATTTGAAGGAGAAGAAGAGGGAGATTCAAGCATCGATCATAGGATGAAGGAGGAGTATTAGGACCATAAAGATGAATTGAAAGGACGAAGAAGTTTCGGAGCTGTTTGAGGTTCAGGGAAGTCTCGTGAGTGATAGGTTCAAAAGTAGAGGGGTATATGCATGCAAGTGTATGAATGGGCTATAGGTTTTTTTTTTTTTAGGATACGATTCAGTACCATTTTTTACATTTTAAGTTGGGAGAATTCTATTTAGCTCCTGTAAGACTTTTTTATACTAAATTTTAATTGTTAAATAATCATAAATTTGTCAATAAACACTTATGGACTTATCAATGTAGTGCCCATGGACTTATTAGGAGACGCCCCTAGAACTTGCCAATGGACGCGACTTATCAACATAATTGAAATTTATTGCAAAAAAAAATTGATATGACTTAAATATAATTTTAAGATTTAAAAAAAAATCATTTTATCAAGAAAATTCCAAATAAATACCATTTGAATTTGCAAAACCCCCGAAGTCCGTCGAATTTGTAAAAAGACCGAGAGGTACCAAGGATCTATGAGAGATATGCAAATTCGGGTGAAATTACCTTTTTGCCCTTACTTTTAAATAAATAAATAAATAATGCCTCTCGCCGGAGGGCCGCCGGAGGACCACCGGCGGCCGGACGCCGGAGGGCTGCCGCCGGAGGACCACCGGCGGCCGGACGCCGGGAGGGCCGCCACCGGTGGGGGGGGGGGGATTTTTTGGGGGGGCTTTGGAATGGGGTGGGGTGTTTTTGAAAAACAAAACAAATATATTGAAAGTGTGGGGGGTGGGGTAACCCCACCCCCACACTTAGACTACTTTTTCTTCATTATATATATACATTAACAAATATATATTATTCTTAACATTTTTTTAATTGTATTTTACCATTCCACAAACGCAAATTACGATTCCGCAAACGCGAATTACCATTGTTTTTACAGGGTTCCCTGTTTTTACTCTTTGATGTATGTTTTTTTAAAAAAAAAATGCACTTTTACCATTCCACAAACGCAAACTACCATTCCGCAAACGCGAATTATCATTCCACAAACGCGAATTACCATTGTTTCTGGGTTCCCTTTTTTACTCTTTGATGTATGTTTTTTAAAAGAAAAAATGCATTTTTACCATTCCACAAACGCAAATTACCATTCCGCAAACGCGATTACCATTCCACAAACGTGAATTATCATTCCCTTTTCAAAGTGCATTTTTTGTTTGTTTTAAAAAAACATATATCAAAGAGTAAAAAAGTGAACCCTGTAAAAACAATGGTAATTCACGTTTGTGGAATGGTAAAAGTGCATTTTTTTTAAAAAAAAAAACATACATCAAAGAGTAAAAAAGGGAACCCTGTAAAAACAATGGTAATTCGCTTTTGTGGAATGATAATTCACGTTTGCGGAATGGTAATTTGCGTTTGTGGAATGGTAAAAGTGCATTTTTTTTTATAAAAAAAACATACATCAAAGAGTAAAAAGGGAACCCTATAAAAACAATGGTAATTCGCGTTTATGGAATGGTAATTCGTGTTTGCGGAATGGTAATTTGCGTTTGTGCAATGGTAAAAGTGCATTTTTTTTGTTTTAAACAACATATACCAAAGAGTAAAAAAAGGAACCCTGGAAAAAACAATGGTAATTCGCGTTTGTGCAATGGTAATTCGCGTTTGCGGAATGATAATTTGCGTTTGTTGAATGGTAAAAGTGCATTTTTTTTTTGTTTTAAAAAACATACATCAAAGAGTAAAAAAATGGAACCCTGTAAAAATAATGGTAATTCGCGTTTGTGGAATGGTAATTCGCGTTTGCGGAATGATAATTTGTGTTTGTGGAATGATAAAATACAATTGAAAAAATGTTAAGAATATATATTTGTTAATGTATATATATAATGAAGGAACCAAGTAGCCCAACCTTGGTTGGTCTACTTTGGTTCTGTGGGGCCACACTTTCAATATATTTGTTTTGTTTTGTTCAAAAAACACTCCACCCCCTCCCAAAAAAAAAAAAACCCCCCACCCCTCCCAAAAAAACCCCCCATCCCCACCGGTTGTCCTCCCATGAAGTCAGCCCCTCCGGTGAGGGCATTTTATTTTAATTTTTGATTTATTTAAAAGTAAGGGCAAAAGGTAATTTCACCCGAATTTGCATATCTCTCATAGGTCCTTAGTACCTCTAAGTCTTTTTATAAATTCGACGACTTACGGGGATTTTGCAAATTCAAATGGTATTTATTTGGAATTTTCCCTATTTTATCTAGGTTTACAAAGCAACGTATATAATACATTAAAAAAGAGAGAGGTGAACCGTTGGCCAAAGAGAATGGGATTTTATCTCTTAAGCAATATGTTCGCCCCATTTCTAAGTAAGCCTACATGTTATGTTAATGTTAATAATACCCTTTTGGGTCCCTAAAAAAAACACGCAGGTCCCTCACACAAAGAAATGCCCTTAAAATCATTAATATTTTGGTCCCTCGCAAATTTCCAAAAAGCCCTTTTTAGTCCATAAAAAGTCCTATTTTAGTCCCTAGGGACTAAAATAGGGTTAGCATTTTTTGTCGGGGACCCAAAAGGGTATTTACTCTAATGTTAATAATAGTAGTTAAAAAAACACCCTAGGGCTTTGGATTGGTTAAAAAAAATGCTAATGTTATTAAGTACACTAAATTATTACATATAATTAATTTTTACCTTCTCTTACTACCCTAGGGGTTTATATAGAAGAAAATTTTAATATTCCTTAAAACTATTAAATACATTATCAAATGCAAAACATGTGTTCCATTTTTTAGATTAATCCACCGGTATCTAGTGTTACTGCAACCGACTAGTCCGATTCTCATCAAGAATATAGACCCACTATGGAAGCACCTCGCTACCACCAAATAATTATTTGAATTTTTATTAATACAAAAGTATCATTCTTGTTATGGACTTATATATCGGGCCCAGATATGATGCGGCCCAACAAGGACACTTTATGGCAGAATCCTACCATAATCAAGTAAAATACTAATCACCCTGTAATGTCGGCACTAATCACAAACAGTACAGGTAGTGGAGCAGGCATACATGGTGAGTGGAGCAGACACTTGGACGCGCACAGCACAAGGGCCGAAACCCTAGAGGTAATCTCTATAAATAGGAGATTAACCTCATAGGTGCAAAGGATTTTATTCATATCCTTTTACTATTCAGTCTCACTGTTCACACACCCCACCATTTTTGGCTAATCGCCATTCTCGTGTAGCACAGTGATCATCTGATATTATTTGGTGTCTTCCTTATAGACATCATAGAATAGTCATCTTCTCTTCGATGTTAGCTTACTTGCATCTCGGAGAGATCAATAGATCCTATATAAATTATCCACTAATCCACTGAGGTTAGACATATGTGTTCTTATAATAGAACATTGGCGCCGACCGTGGGGATCCAAAAACTTTGATTCCCAAACCATTGATAATGGCAGCAAACACCAAAAGCTGAAGCCAGGTTCCTCGGCAGGATCAGTTGCCAAAGGAACCACCACAACCTCAGCAGAATCAGGAGCAAGTGATCCAACACGAGGACTCGGTTGCTCCAAATCCTAACCAAATCAAGGTGGACACGGAGGCGGAGACAGCTGACATTACAACCTCTCCAGCCCATCGTAACCGGGTTACGATGCCAGTCCAGCTAGTAGTCCAACTACAAGTGCCTTCTCCCGAGTTTCAAATCAAGAACACCGATGTCCGTATGTTACATAACACGCTGGGATCATTGTTACAACGGATAGAGGAGATGGAGACCCGTAACGACTCCAGAGGCAAGAAGATATCCGGCTTATGCAAGAAGATATGGACTATCGTAATGCCCTTTGGAGGCGGGATGAAGGACGAAGAATGCAACAATTGTTGGATGAGCGGGTTGGACGGGTGGAAAACCCAGATCATAGTACAAGCCGAGATGTTGCTGGTCTTAACTAGGCTTATATCCTCATCCAAGATACGGATCGAGATGCTGCTGGACCAAGCCGAGCTAATGCATCAACATCTGTTCATGTGAGTGCAGAAATACCACGCGCAAATCATGCAGAAGAAAACCTGGCCGACCGTGGCCGGGTTAGAATACTGGGGAGGATACCAAAAGAATGTAATTGTTAGAAGAACGCATTAAATTGCTTGAGAACCCTGCGCAAAACGCCGACCGAGATGCTAGTAATCCCAGCAGGTTTAGTATCACAACTAACGCGCAAGTTGACACTGGCGGCCCACGAGTTGATCAACCCAAACAAGACTAGGCTCGAATCCCAAAGGTTCAAACCTCAAACCTAACACATGCAAAAGATAAGGAGCCCATCGAAAGCCGAGAGGCTGGAAAGGAGGATATGGCACTTCCATCACAAAGTGTGCCCGGTACATATGCAAGAAAATATGGGGGAGAGATGAACCGAATTCCTTTCTCGGATGAGATCATGACCGCTACATATCCTAAGGGTCTGGACTCAAGAGACTTTCCAAAGTATGACGGGACCCAAGACCCACAAGTTCATATCAACAATTTCTACATGTAGATCATGGTGAAGGGATTTCAAAGGCATATCAAACCTCGACTCTTTGCAAGAACTTTGCGTGGGGCTGCGCAAATATGGTTTCACTCATTGCTGTCAATATCGATCCAAGATATGTATAGTCTAGAGCATAAGTTTTTGCTAAACTTTGCGACCAACAGAAAACAGCCAAAAACCGAGTTTCAACTCGGTCAGGTGAAGCAGTCACCTGGGGAAACATTGCAGAAATACTTGGATCGCTTCAAAGACACAGATCTTTAGATACCAGGGTTGAAGGAAGATGTGCATCTGCATCTGGCTATAGCCGGCTTGGATGTTTCATCATAGTTGAAGAAATCAATCATGAAGCGACGTGTCAATTCATTAACAAATTTCCAAGATCGGTCCAAGCAATACCTGGAATTGGAGCAGATGGAGATGTCAAGCCGTGCAACGAAAGATGGGGGAAAGAGTCCGCCCTTTAAAGAAAAGGAGCAACCCAGGAGGTTTTCGAAAGGGAAGGAAGAGTACAATAATCATAAGCGCGAATCCTGTGGGTGAAATCCAGAGAGCAAGTACCGGGGGGAGAGGAGTGACCCGAAAGCAAAATATGGAAATTGCACTCCTTTGAATGTATCATGAGCACAAGTTTGGAAGGAGGTGGCTAAGACTGAAATGAAAAAAGTGGAATAACCTCGGCCTTCCTTCAACAAACCAAGAACATATCAATCCTAGTATTGCGCATTTCATGATGGCCCACGGGCATACTATGGACCAATGTTACCACCTCCGAGATGCTATCGAGAAGTTCGTCCGAGAGGGGAAGTTGCGGCAGTATGTGATAGAAACCCAGGGACATCAAAATAAGCACAAAGAGTCGAGCTGCAATGAGAGTCCCATTCGGGAGAAGAAGAAAAACGAGAAAAGGAAGAAAGCAATTAATGATGATGATGACTTTCCAGAGGCCAATTTCGAGTACAATTAGATGATTATTGATTAGGTTACATTTATTTTGGGCCTATTGATGGGCAAGTTCTATAAGAATGGAAATTCTTTCAATCAATGAGATTAAACTTTTTCAAATGGAGATTTGTGGAACGATGAAGTTGAAATAAAGGTTAAAACGTGCTCCTTTTCGACGCGGTAAAGCCGAGATTATGGTTAAAACGTGCTTCTTTTGGACGCGGTAAAGTCGAGATTATGGTTAAAACGTCCTCCTTTTGGACGCGGTAAAGCCGAGATTATGGTTAAAACATGCTCCTTCGGGACGCAGTAAAGCCGAGATTATGGTTAAAATGTGCTTCCTTTCGGGACGCGGTGAAGCCGAAATTATGCTTAAAACGTGTTCCTTCGGGACGCGGTAAAGCCAAGATTATGGTTAAAACGTGCTTCCTTTCTGGACGCGATAAAGCCGAAAGTAAAGGTTAAAACGTGCTCCTTCGGGACGCGGAAAAGCCGAAGTAAAGGTTAAAACGTGTTTCCTTTCGGACACGGTAAAGCCGAAATTATGGTTAAAACGTGCTCCTTCGAGACGCGGTAAAGCCGAAATAAAGGTTAAAACGTGTTTCCCTTGGAACACGGTAAAGCCGAAAAGCCTTTGTGGCCTTGATGCATCAAAGCTTGGGGTAACGAAGCAAACCGTCATGATGACCCTGATCAAGTCGAAATGCTTAGAGTTTGGTTACAACACTGAACCTAAACATGTGACGGATTGCTCTTACTCTAGGATAAATTCTGGCCAACTACGCCGGAATGTATAGTTCAGGGGTGGTCTCGAACAAAATACCTTGCGCAATAAGTTTTTGACTCTGGCCAAGTCATGCAAAGGCAGATTCAAGTCTACAAAGCACAATGAATACAACAAGGATAAACTCGGATTAACATACGAAGTTTACGGAAAAGTAAGTATTTTTCCATTGATAATTGGATTGCTTATACGATATCCTTGTAGGAACATAAATCGGGTTATCAACCCAAGAAAGAATTACAAAGAAATAAAGCCGCGGGCTCTAGTATACTGGGCAAAGAGACAAAGCTAACCCGGGCAAAATATCCAACTCTGAAGGCTTTTTGAAAGTCAGAAAGTATAGCAGTTAGGAAGAATTTACAAGTTCGTAACGGGGCAACTGAACTCCCTAATGCTGGACAAGTTTCAGATGATCATCGTGTGGTGAAAATTGACAAATACATCTGAAGGTTGGCAAATAGATCTGAATTGGGAGGCTAGGGGGAAGGAGCTCTAGTGTCAGGGGGGACCTCTTCACCTCCGCCTTCCCCTTGGTTTCCCTCAAATTGACTCCCGGAAACAGTTTCGGGGGAGGGAAAGAGCGAGACTATCCTGTCTTCATTGATAATAGACATACAGTCCATCCCAGAGGTGTTGAAGTTGACATCGGGATTCAGAAGGCAAATCTGTGCCAGGGCATTCTCAAAAGACTCCCCAATAGATTTCACTATCGCCGCATTTTTCTCTTTAATCGCGGCATCTAAGGCATCCCGGCAGCCACCTAGTTGAGCTCAGAGTTCTTTTTGCTCCTGCTGCAACAGCCCTATAGTGAACTTATCCTTAGCATGAATCTCGTGAAATTGGCGCAGATGAAAGACTGCCTTGTTCAAATCTATTCTGGATGTTTCCGGCTCCTGCTACATCTTATCCCTTGCTGACTCAGTGGCCTGTACTTGTCTCAGAGCATCAGATTTAACAACCTCCGTCAGATGTTTGTGCTCTCCTGCTTCTAATTTCAACCTCTGTAACTCGGTAGCTTAAGCGGCTTGCAGAATTCACAAGAACCGAGTTTGGGCCAAGCCAGCAAACTGCAAGGCACATTGTTCTAACTCGGCAATTTTCTTTAGCTCGGCACTGCCATACTTGGTTGATCCGAAGAAACGTTTTGTAGGGCAAATAGCCGAACGAAGCTTGGTAAGGACGTTATGGCTCCAGACAACACCGCAGGGGAACTTTAGGGTTGATGGAGGAGGAGGCAAAAGATTTGTAGAAGGAGGAAGGATGAGAACCTTTGTGATAGGCGCTTTGGTAGTGGCAGGTTCTTTGGATTTTGAGGATGAGCTTTAAGAGCCGACTTTTGTTTTCTTAGCCAGATTCTCTTGACCACCCTTTTCAGAACCTGAAGCGACAGATGGAGGTGCGACCCTTTTCTTGTCGGCCCCAGGTTTTATAAGGCCAGTGTTAGCTAAGGCAACAACAAAGAAGGGCATTCGTCCTATAGTTTTATCTGCAAAACAAAAACAAGTGATTAAAAACAGGTACAAGTCATTCATTTAAAAATCAAGCGTCATGCAAGGTGACATGGAAAAAATAGGTACCCACACTTGCCACAGGTCGTCTCTTGGCCTAAGATTGTAGGATATGGTCAGCCGAGTTCAATGGGCCGTGTTCTATGACATGATGCTCCAAAATTGATATTGTCTTCGGTTCAACATTAGAAAGGTTGTCAGCATGAAAGTCAAAGTCGAAGGAGAAAGTTCCGGTGACCGTAGGTCCAGTACAAGGGGAATTTCTCTTCCACCTCCCCGGACTTAGTGGTTTGAAGAAACCAAGGCAGTTGCCTTTTCTCGGTGACCACCTTAAAAAAGGCATACTTAAAGTTTTCAAGTGAGTCAGTAAGAGGCTTGAAAAGGATGTGGCCACGGGTGTTGTGGAGTGAGGTCCAACCCTTCTTAGAGGGGGCATTGTCACCGGCTTCGTTGTCGGTATTTTGAACCCCGTAGAAGTAAAAGAAAATGGGGATGGTACAAGTTAGCTTCTTGGCTTTGCAAAAGTTCTCAAAAGCAATGGCGAGTGCCCAACCATCAGGATGAAGTTGGGAAGGAGCAATATGCAAATGATTTAGAAGGTTAATCTGGAACTCATTGAATGGAAAGCGAACATCGAGGCGAGAAATGCAATCTCAGTAGAAGAAGAAGAAATGAGGGTCATTGTTCCTAGCCTGGTTGCCGAATACTGATTCTTCAGACATAGGCAAGCAAATAGAATAATCTTCTCTACTGCACAAACCTGTCTCAATGAGTTCATCGATGGTCATTGTGTTTTTGAAACTTAACACTTCTTCAGTGACCCACGGATCCGAAATCTTCGAAGCTTTGGTAGGACCTGCAGAACCTGTCTCTTTTGTCATGGATTGTACAACACAGCGCAAAGGCGAACCCATTTATACCTATAGGCAAAAAGATGAAAGTCAGAAACAGAAACTGTACCTGAGCTAAAGGAGTTTCTATGCGCGAAAGTGAAAGGCGTCAAGCCGAGATAATCTAAGTTAACATGAGCCGGGATAGCTTGTGTAGCATATTTATGTCGGTACGTGGCTAGAATCGCTTAAGCTTCTCTCTCACGACCCTCCTAGACGAGACCAATATTTTGATAGTAACACTCGTCGCAGGGATCAAAGATGTTTCTCGAATAAGGACCTGGTTTAGCCCGGTTGAGATTTGGGGCGCGCATTTGGGGAACCAAGGTAGGAATGTTATGAACCCAGCCCCGACTTGAAGATGGACCGGCTGAAGATTCAAGGATGGTAGTGTTTAAATCATGAAATACACGCGGTTGAGTTTGGATTCTGGAGTTATTCCCACTCCCTCGGGGCTTGCGAAGTAATGTTTTTCGTTTTTCTTCCTTAGGGCGAGGTTTTGACCAGACCCAGAATTGTTTCCCACCAGAGAGTATTTTAAGTGTCTCTCTGTCCTCTTTTGGGAATGGTATTACCTTACATATCTAAAGGCAAAGGATCAATGAAAGAAAAAGATTTACTGGGATGGCTCAGAACCAGGGGATCATCTTTTTGCCTTCAGTGAGGAATATTCTATATGGTCATCACCGCCACCCAGCACAAGCAAATTTGAATGAAAATTGGAGAGAAAGAGAAGAGTATTATACTGACAATATTAAAGAGGCTACCTAAAGAACCCATAAACCCTAGTTGTGCACCCAGAACACCAAATGATGAAGTGCGATGAAAATAAAAAATGCAGAGCAGTAGAAGACTAGGTGAAGTAAAACGATAGTAAAGAAAAAATGGAAGCAGTGAGAATACTTGGCTATAGAAAAAGTCGAAGAAAGTTTGGAAGTACGAGACAGCAGAGAACTCTGTGGAAGAGAGAGTTTTTCTCTAATAAGGCAAAGAAAGTTTTGAGCGTAAAGAGGAAAGAAGAGGAGGAAGTTGAAATATATAGACTTAGAATTTGAGGAGTCAAGGGTAACCTCGAAAATTCCTATTGAAAATCATATTTAAATATGAAAAGTGTAATGATGACCGCTATGAAGTGACGGGAATATTAAATGTGCACGAATTTCAAAGAGCGGCCGCACGAATTTCAAAGACAGCGATAGTGGCCACAGCGTGGGAAATAGCGATTATACACTATGACGTGGGCAAGCGAACAGTTGTCAACATCATTAAAGAGTCGAGCCTGTTCAGATGCCGGTATGCTTACATGATACCCTGGATTAGGGGCTGCACGTGGCGGAAATATGTGAATCCGGCAGTCTGGATTAAAAGTTCAAATGAAATCCCGGTCATCATGAAAGCAAATGAATGATTGAGGAAAACCAATCCAGCATGCATGCAGGGGGCAGGTCCAAAGCAAATTTGGATTCAAGCGATCTCGGAGAGCAGCTGAATGAGAATAAAATTTTCACATTCTCTAGCTCAGTCACGAAGGAGGAACCCGGTCAAACTGAATTTAGTTAAAGTCCGGGCTCCATGTAATTTTGGTACAATGTCCATACGAAGATCTAGCTTAAACTAGAAATGCATCTCGGCAGCCCAGAGACCTGAACTACCGGGCTGGGGGCAACTGCTATGGACTTATATATCGAGCCCGGATATGATGCGGCCCAACAAGGACACTTTATGGCAGAATCCTACTATAATTAGGTAAAACACTAATCACCCTATAATGTCGGCACTAATCACGGACAGTATAGGTAGTGGAGCAGGCATGCACGATGAGTGGAGCAGACACCCGGACGCTCACAGCACAAGGGCCGAAACTCTAGAGGTAATCTCTATAAATAGGAGATTAACCTCACAGGTGCAGAGGATTCTATTCATATCCTTTTACTATTCAGTCTCACTGTACACACACCCCACCCCTTTTGGCTTATCGTCATTCTCGTGTAGCATAGTGATCATCTGATATTATTTAGTGTCTTCCTTATAGACATCATAGAACAGTCATCTTCTCTTCGGTGTTAGCTTACTTGCATCTCGGAGAGATCAATAGATCCTATATAAATCATTCACTAACCCACTGAGATTAGACATCTAGTGTTCTTATAACAGAACAATTTTATCATTCTACTAGAAGTTATCGTGTTCAAGGTACAGTGACATTAGCACCTCAAGGTAGCATGTTGTAAAAGACTAACCTCTTTTAATAAACTCAACCTCTAGTTGTAACTTGATATTTGAATTTAAATTAATTAGTACTCGTAGTATATAAAATATTATGTGATTCAATTATAATTGTAAGTCAGTTAGATTTTAATTTTAGTTTTAAATGTAATACTTCAATTCGATTGGTTAGTCAAAGTTATAATTTTTTTCTCCTAATTATCCATGCTGCTTGCACATATTATATACAAGGTTTCTACCAAGAAGTAGTTTTGACTCAAATTACCCACACACAAAAATACTCTTTTTTTAACAAGTAACTAACTTGATGTCTATAACCTAGTTATACTACCTTAAGTACAGGAAATAGTGAATAGTTATATACTACATCTGATCCTAATTATAGGAACACTTTTGTATTTTGTAGTGTAATTTGTATTACAAAAGTGCTCATATAATTAGGACCGAATGGAGTATCAATTAAAAAAATAGAGAGATTTACAAGTTGGATAATATGTGTGTTATGTCAAAAAGAAATTATACTTGAATAACGCCTTTAATTTGAGTTGTGTTATGAATATACTAATTATGTGGATGTCCATCGACTCTTGATCCTCAATATTATTTGTATACGGATTTACTGTTCATATATACGTATTCACTATTCATGTATACGTACTATTCATGTGGGGCCCACAGTACGTTCACGTGTTTTCAACTTTCGGTCAATGCGTACGCGTTGAATCATTGGAAAAATGGGAAAATTACAACTGATGACCCGTGTGGAATAATTACACTTAAAGACCCATTTTCCTTCTATAAATAGACGTTCATTGTAAACATTCGTAACACACTTGAATGAGAACTCTCTCTACTTTCTCTCTCTAGAATTACTCGCTCTTATTCTTCTTCATTTACCTCAAGTTATCTTTAGTTTTATAACACGTTATCGCACCAAGAGAGCTCTAAAGAGAGCTTTGATTTTCTCATGTTCTTCTAAATGTTCTTTATATCAACTGGGATAATCTTAACCACTATATGAAATTATAGATATACTTTTACCGATTGTTTTGAACATCGGGTTCCATGGTTAAAGATTGGAGATTATTTATTTGAATTATATTTTACTATTCATCTTTGATTTAATTATTTTCATATGATTACATAATGCTTTATTCTTGTGCACAATATATATATGGTTGTTACCTCCTACATGAGATGGTTCTACTTCCATAGTTTAATTTTATTGCTAACATTTTATTATTGTTTTAATTTGACTTCTACGTACATGGATGGTTCTACCTCCTACATATATGTTTAAGTATTTATTCTTATACCAAAGCATTTATTTATTATTATTTAATATTTAATTTATTTGTCATTTTATAATTTGTTAATTTAACTCTTACATGGATGGTTCTACCTCCTACATGGAAATCTAGGTTACTAACTTTAACATAACATTTATACCGTTATTATTACTAACTTTTAATGTTATGTTATTCTATTCAAATTCTTTTATTAATATTATGGCCGGAAGCCATGCGCCTCTATTTTTCTATTCTAAAATGATATGACTATGGCGAAGCCATACACTTCGTTTTCCTATTTTAAAATTATATGACCGAAGTCATATTACTTTAATTTCTTATTTTATGGCCAAAAGCCATATAAATTCTCATTATGAGAAATAAATGACCCGAAGCCATAAAGGTTTAATTTTTATATCTTTAATTTTATTGTTTTTAATTTATATTCTTTGATTTATTATTATATGGCCTGCATATTGTTTTAATTTTCTAGTATAAATTATAAGACTGGGATGGGTGTTTACATTTCCTAGTTCTCTCGCCCACTATATATTTTAATATCCCCTCTCTTTTCATTATGGGTGTTCGTTGAATAAATTACATGTGAGCACCAAATTGAAGAGGAACAAAAACACAAGTAGGTGGGGAATTGAAATATTTATATCTCAGGCTCACATGTTTTATATTATATTATTTATAAATATTATTGAAGGAGCAATAAGTCGAATTATTTAATTATATTATTATTATTTCTTCTTTTGACAAAAGGATGAAAACGAAGAAGGAAATGGTGATGCATACATGCTTATATATATATATGTATATATATAATATTATTAAACTTGTCATGTTGATAGTCTTGAATTATGCACATGTATCCACCGAAAATTTGGATCCAGCTATGTAGAAGAAATTTGAAAAAGACCAAATTGGCTCGTAGCCATAAGGAGACATAAATTGGCCCGAAAGCGATTTAGATCCATAAAGTTGAATATTTGGCCGAAGCCACAAGGCAAATTAAAGTAAAGCCAGATTCATGTTAAATATTTGGCATTAAAAGACTTTCTTGTTCTTTAGAAAAAATTAAAGGGATCGTATAACCACTAGAAGATGGTTGTTCTTCTAATAGATTATTTATAAATGGCAAGTATTCAATTTGCTCCCGCAGAGCAATATTGTGAAAGAGGTCTTAAGAAATATTATGAATTAATTTCATTGACCTCAGTAGCCAAACAAAACAATGAGTTACAATAATTATGAATATTGTACTGGCTTAACTTCAATCCCAGAAGTGAATGAATTATGGCCATGGACATGTATGTAAATATGATTGAGTATTGTCATTATTATTGTGATCATAATTGATCTAAGTTCCCACCAGAAGTGGAGAAATTTTTGTTATAAATTACAAACAAACGAGATCCTTATTAAAAAAAAAAAAATTGTCTCATTTCGTAAACCAGAAATTTACAAATAATAATGCAAATTGGAAGTTTGCAGTAAACTAGAAGTTTATAGATAATCAAGAGATTGAAATTGTAAACCAGAAGTTTACAAATGTAGCAAATCAAAAGGTTGCTAATACAAATCAAATTTTTACCAATGTAAACTAGAAGTTTACTACCAATGAGATATTCAAGAGGAAATGAGCTACAGAGATTTATTGAAGTCAAGGCTCAACATAAAGAATAAACCTACAAGGTAATACGACGTTTAAATTTGTTGTTATTATTATTTAAATTTATTATGATTACGTATCATAAATTTATTGTCATGAAAATTTTCTCGCTAGAAAATTATCATATGTGTGACTTTAAATCTGTAATTCTAAAGTTATTTTAACATGAACATCTTCACATGTGATAGATTGCATATATTTTATGCATATATAAATTAATTGAAGCATATTAGACTAGTGATGCAATATTGTATGTTTATTCCTGAAGAATTAACATAAATTTTTCTTTTCAAAATTTAAGATGCAATATTATATGTTTATTCCTAAAGAATTAACATAAATTTTTCCTTTCAAAGTTTAAAGAATTTGAAAGTGATTTTGAAATACAAATATAAAGAAAGTGTGTTTATATAACTCACACTTGAGGGGAGATTGCTAGAAAAACAAGTGTGAGTTGTATGAGTTAGAATACAAGTGTGATCCAATATTTGAAAAGTTATATAGTTCTCACATAAAGTTTGATCTCCCAAAATGCATGTCGGATTTTGATCGATATGTTATTGAAATTGAAAAATTTATGATTATTTGAAATATTATGTTAGAGTAAACCAGAAGTTTACTTATCCAAATAAATGTATTGTTGGCATGACTTGTTTGATCATCCGAGTTATATAAGAACCAAAGATTCTTCAATAACCAACATATTGTTCAAGAATAATTATGTCTTTGCTTGTTCTCAAATAAAAATGACTATGTGAATATCATAGATCATGATTGGTAATAGATCTCTGGAAATATATCAAACAAATTTATATGGGCTCATTACAACCAAAGTTTGTAAGAACGTAACAAGAAGTTGCAATAATGTTTGAATTAATCAAGCGCTATTTCCGATTATATGATCCGTAAATCATGAATGCTTATGAGAACAAAGTTTTCTATATTGGTATATTTGATTATTGCAACATTTATATAAGCCAACAAAATTCTCCCTATAAAATGGCTTTTGGTCGAGCCGACAATTCCATCTGAAAGTTTTTGAATGTGCAATGCTTATAAATCTACCACAATGCACATAAATGGATATAGAAAGAAAGTTGGGATAAATGTTGTGTAAGAACCTCCTTCTTCTTGTTTGTCTCTAAATAGAACATAATGATGTTTCTAAAGGTAACAAATGGATTTAGGAAACTTACACCGCATGATTAGTCAATTGTGATTTGACATTATTTTCCCAATATGAGGGGGAGAAAATAGGCGGTTGGTAAAGAGATTAAGCTATAATGAATTATCATTGGCTCATTTTGATCCTCGTATAAAACAATGTGAACTGGAAGTTCAAAAGATAATTCATTACAGAATTTAGCTAATTAAATGCCATAAGCATTTACTGACCCAAAAGAAAGTGAAAAAGTCATATGTCCCAACTGCTAATGCTCCTATTGATGTCCCTGAAGGACAACCTATTATAAATGAAGTGATAACATGCCTGAAGTGTGGTAGGTCCATCGGTTCTAAAGAAAATTCTCGAAAGAGAAAAGGAGCTAAGAATATAGATGATCAAGTTGAATAATCAAGATAAATTAGTAGCTCCGGAAGAGCCATCTCCGAAGAGATATTATCTCCGAAGAGAATGTTGTAAGTCCCGAAGAGACTAAGGTACACGAAATATGTGAAAATTATGAGATCTCAATAAATTGTTATGAATAGAATCCGATGGGACCGAAATGAAGTCAACGTTGACGACATCTTTAATATAGCATATGATGTAATGAATAATGATGAGGATCATGAGCCACAATCCATTAGTGAGTGCCAACAAGAAACTATTGGCCCCTATGGAAAGGTGCCATTGATGCTTAGAATTAAAATATTGGCAAAGTCCATACAACCGATGATGTAAGGCGTGATGTAAAACCAGTTGGATACAAATAGGTTTTTGTACGAGAAGAAATGAAAAGGGTGTAATCACAAGATATAAGGTATTTAGTTCAAGGTTTTAAACAAAAACCCGACATTGATTTTGAAAAAACATATGTAGATGCAAATACTTTTGTTATTTGATAAGCCTAGCAAAAATGAAAGGCTTGGTCTCGATCTAGTGGATGTTGTAAATTGTAACTATCTATTTGTATAATTCACTTGATAGTGATATTTATATGAAAAGTCCCCGAAGGACTCATGGTGCTAGAAGCACATGTCCCCGAAGGACTTAAGGTGCATGAAAGACATATCCCGAAAGATTTAATGTGCCGAAAGCACAAATCCGAAAGATTCAAGAAGTTAGAAACATCTGATTCAAGTTCTCAAGAATAATACTCAATTAAGTTAAATACGTCCCTTGGCCTGAAGCTATTAGGCGCATATGGTATAATTGTTTCAAAGAATATCGATGAGAGGAAGGATACAAAAATAACCCAATATGCCCATGATCTTTATGAAAAAGACATAGAAATGAATTTGTTACAATTTCTGTTTATATTGATGATATCAATATCATCGGAACTCCTCGAAGAGCTTTAAAAGATAACTAATTGTTGAAGAACTACTTGGTCCGTAAGCCATATCTTAGTGCTATTAGAGTATTAATGTATCATGCTTATTAGCAAGATATAGTTCTTTATCAACATAAAGACATTGGAAGCAATGATTGACATCATAAAGAGAAAGAGTGATATTGTCATCAGGGGGAGTAAAACCGATGTCATCAAGAGGAATCGATACACGCATTTTTTTTCCTTTTCTGGTTTTTTTCCACCGGGTTTTCCTGAAAGGTTTTTAATGAGCGCGATTGGAAAGTGTATCAATGAATGATGTCTTTCTTTTCTTTAGCTAAGTTTTTATCCCACCTGGTTTTTCCTAGTTAAAGTTTTTAACGAAGACATTCATAAACGGACATCCAAGGGGGAATGTTATGAATATACTAATTATGTGGATGTCCATCGACTCTTGATCCTCAATATTATTTGTATACGGATTTACTGTTCATATATACGTATTCACTATTCATGTATACGTACTATTCATGTGGGGCCCACAGGTACTGTTCACGTGTTTTCAACTTTCGGTGCAGCTGGTAGACGCGTTGAATCATTGGAAAAATGGGAAAATTACAGCTGATGACCCAAGTGGAATAATTACACTTAAAGACCCATTTTCCTTCTATAAATAGACGTTCATCAGAAACATTCGAACACACTTGAATGAGTAACTCTCTCTACTTTCTCTCTCTAGAATTACTCTGCTCTTATTCTTCTTCATTTACCTCAAGTTATCTTAAGTTTTATAACAAGTTGGATAATCTTCCAATTTAAATGATTGAGCAATCAATCAATGAAATAAGTGAGTGCAGTGCATAAGACTGTTGACAATTTGAATTCTCTGGTGCACATCCTTCAGCACATATCCCTTACCATCTCTTTTTGACTCAAAGACCACATTGGTGGGAGTGGGACCCAAATAAAGTCCTGAAATATAAGTGTAGGGCCATTGACATTTGACAAACACCAAGTGACGACCACAAACCAAAATTGCCCTTTTAACCCGGTCTATCTCTTGATTGTATGGACATTAGATTATGTCAGATTCAAACATGATAGGATCCAATTAGGATAACTCTGTTTTTTGCATTCACTACTACTCTAAATCAAAACCTCATACTTAAAAGGAAAACTTATTTCACTAGGATCAACGATTGTTGGTAACCCTATTTATCTCTAATTTAATACTACTTCTGGTCCTAATTATAAAATAAATTTAATTTTTTGTAGAGATTAACGAAGCTAATTAAATTACTTTAGAGTATTTGTATTTGTGTTTTTTCTCTAAGCTAACTAGATTGATTAATAAACTAATATATAATCTTAAGATATACAACATATGATATGATTAAATAATTTATTTAGCTTCGAGTAACAATTATAGTAGCATTTCTTTTTTTAAAAAAAAAATAGAGAGATCTTTTTTACATGCTGAAGAGACAAAAAAAATTAAAAATTATGGCTGATAAAATATAATTTTTTTATTGATGAAAATAAACAAAAAATTAACAAATTTAAAAATATTGCACATAGCCTAGCTAGCCTAGTACAAATAGTTAACCCGCTTGTGAATAAATAGTGTGACTATTGATATTGATTATTTACCTCCGCCACAATTATAAAAGACTTTTGTAGTCTGAAATCGCACTACAAAAGTCGCTCCTATAATTGGGACCGAGGAGTATTATAAAACAACTTATTAGAAATGTTTTATGGAATTATTGTCTATAATTATTATACTGTGAGAAGAAAAAACGAGATTACAACTAAAAAGTAGAGAATCATTTTATTAAAGTGATTTGTTTGTGTATTTTATAATCCAAAACTTTTATTATTCAGAAAATTAAAGTGGAACAACTATGTGCTTATTAGGTACCATACGATAGTACAAAAGGTACAGTACCTTTGTAATATATGGCTGATGTTGTACTGTAAACTACATTGTGAGCTAATGGCTTTATATTCTCTTTGAAAACATTGACTAAACGAGACTTAGTGCCATGTACCTTTATTCCATATCTATCTACTCGGAGTAATATATAAATTTAAAAAATATAAAGATATATTTAATTAGCCTAAATATTGTTGTGAACCATGATAAATTTGTTCTGAATTTTTTTTATAGGGATAAATATCATTTCTGTCATGGAAGTTTAACCTAAGGAGCACCGGTCACTCAGAAGTTTTTTTGGTCTCATTTTTGCCCTAAACGTTAACAAAACGAAGCAAATATGCCCCAAAAGTTTTTTTTAGGAACAAATTTTTTCCAGAAGTTTTTTTTAAGACTAATTTTGCCCCTGGAAATTTATAAAGAAGAGTAACAATTTATCGGTCAAGATCAACGAATGGGCAACATTGCTATGTTTTTAAACTTCTAGGGAAAAAATGAGATCCAAAAAACTTCCAGGTGATCAGTGTTCCTTAGGCTAAATTTCCATGGCGAAAAATGATATTTAACCCTTTTTTTTATATATATAAACCTGATTAATTGTTAGTGAGATTAAAAATCAATTTAAGTAGTTGAACAGTTTAGTTGCTACACTTGAGTTGAAAATATTGGAGTAAATTAGAAAAAGAAAAGCATATTGTATATTATTTGATTAAAGCCACATAGGTAGGAATCAAAGGTTTAAAAAGAAAAAGAAAATAGTAAGTGCGGAATCAGACTAAAGGCTAATGAGGTGATTTTTTTTGCTCGGAAGATATATATATTAATAAGAAACAGAACATTACATAAGAACAGATTCAAAAAGATACAAAGCAAATACAACCAAACAAACCAAATACAAGAAGAACCAAACCACCCATTAAAAAGATAAGAGCAAAAGGAGAATCATGGACAAAAGCAATTTCCCTGATACCCAAAGTTAGAAGTGACAAGAAAGAAGGTAAGGATTGAAAACCCACCCGATCAAGACACCTCCTTATAAGCATAAGCTACAACTAAGGCAGCCCATATAGGTACCTGTCTAGGGGTAAAGATCCAAGAAAACCCAACCTCGGGAGAAAAGAGACTCATGATGACCTCGAAGAACACTTCGCTTTTTGATCACGTGGATCCGTGACCTTAACCACAAACAAAATAACGCCTCTTTAAATCTGCCCTCAAGAACGCAGATCCAAGTTACCAGGTGATAATCGGATCTAAACACGCTCAAACAACCAACCAACCAACCAAGAGGATTTGACTGCAGATCTGATAGATCTGTTTATTCCCTGAGAAAACAAGAACACCACCACAAAAACCAGCATCACAAAAGAAGAAAAGAAAGCAAGAAAACACCCACCACCGCATCGATCCGAAGAGGAGAGAACGCACACCCCAAGGACGAGAGAAGGCCACATCCGACGTAACTCAAAGAGAGAAGACCACGGATCCCGCATCCGGACTCTACAC
This sequence comes from Acacia melanoxylon, assembly GCA_019022615.1. Lineage (NCBI taxonomy): Eukaryota > Viridiplantae > Streptophyta > Magnoliopsida > Fabales > Fabaceae > Acacia > Acacia melanoxylon. The sequence goes on along the minus strand of JAFJYJ010000018.1, from coordinate 253,383 downwards.
TACCTCTCGACTCATATGTGCCATAAAATATAGTGCTTCGCCGGCGACTTGTGTGTATAGCACAAGCCGCCGCGAGGGCTTAAGGTGAGGAAGGAGAGTTGCGTAAGAGAGAAGGTGGAGTCTCTCTCTCTTCCAAAACTCGTGTTAATTATTTATTTTATGAGGTGATTGATGAGAACATAATTTTCTTTTTCCCCAAAGCTTCTTTCGAATCTATCATTGAATGTGATCCCTCCGGCCTATGATGACACATTTAAATTCAGTTTCAACCGTATAAATTTTTTAAATGATAAATTCAGTTTCTTAAAAAATAATGCAAATAAAATTAACTTTATTTTAAATTAGGAATCTAATAAACTATAAATTTATTTTAAATATAAAAATTAAATTAAACATGGACCATCCCTATTTAATTTGGAAGGTCCAAATTGATAATGAGCTTGGAACTTGATTCCAACACTTTCCCATTAGATGAATTTGCCGCTACCTTCGGTGCTTTTAATAAGAGAATTGTACGAAGGTTTTCAATTTTCATTGTCCTATTTATAAAAAGCAATAACCTTGAGTATTTATTAAAAAAAATGTCTTTTTATCTTCATTTAAAAGAAGTATCTATTAATGAAATCAATGATCAAAAGCTCAAGAATTATTAAATGAGGGTAGTTTTGAAAAGAGATTTATATTTATAATATATTAATTATTCTCAAGTTTGTCAAACTTGCGAATTTAAAAAACTCGTGATAATGACGTAAACTTCGTATCGATTGTAAGCTCGTAAAAGTTTACTTTCATTATTAAAAAGGTATTAATAGTATAGAATAAACAATTAAAATATAAAAAAATGACAACAATTTTATTTAAATATAAATTAGATCCAAATAATTGAAATTAAATCCATCAATATTTAAAATTTACCGTATTTAACAACAACAAAAATTATAAAACTTATATATAAAGCCGTTGAGCATAATCAAATAAGAAAAGTTAACACGAGTTTAAATGTGAATTAACACAGTTTTGTAAGTTAAAATAGTAAAAATGACAAACTTGGTGTATAAATTCGTGAGTTTAACCGAAGCTTAAAACAATCCACGAGTTTACTAGTGACTCAACTCGATTTGGTAACTAGAAACGTAGATATGGTAAACTCAAAGAGTCAATTCGTAAATTTGACAACAATGATTATTCCAATGAGTTTTAATGGGAAAATATCTTTAAATGCCATTTAAAATACCCAAATTCTAATCTGGGTCACTAAACAAATCATTAATCAGATCATTTGGAGCAAAATGTAATTTAGAAATTGAGTTGAATTACCTCCATGCCTTGGCCTTGAGTTATTAAAAGGCAAAAATTGAAGTGTGCAAGTTTTTTGCCACTTTTTTTTAAAAAAAAAAAATAAAAAAAATACCTATTCAGGTCCTGTGAATATCAAATTTGAACTTATTTATTTCCAAACCTAGATTGTCATATTGATTTACAGGTTGTTATTGAAGTATGCAAGTTTTTGGCAACACTTTTCTTGTGAATGCCTATTCAAGTCTTATGAATATCAAATTTGAACTTGCTAATTTCCGAATTTTGATTGTCATTGAATTACAAGTTGTTATTGAAGTGTATAAGTTTTTTGCAACACTTTTATTGTGAATACTTATTCAGATATTGTGAATATTGAATTTGAAGTTGTTACTTTTCCAAACATGGATTGTCATTAAGTTACAAGATGTTTTGCGACACTTTACCAATGAATGTGTATTTATGTCTTATGAATATCTAATTTGAACTTGTTAATTTAGTAAACTTACACTAAAAAAAACGTGGAATTACAGACAAACTACCGATGAAAAATACGGAGAAAAATACAATTGCTGACAGAATTTTTCCATCGGTACGGATTACCGAAGAACATTTTATCAGTAATTTTTCACAAAAATTACCAACTGAACAATTACGTCACTACTTCCATCAGAAATTGTATTTTCCAATGGAACTTAATTCGGTCGATAAAATTTGTAATTTATTATTTCTATATTATAATGATTTACATAATATAATAAATAATTAAAATATAAAATAATACATATAATAAGAATACTATATAATTCAAATAAAAATATAAAAAATTTATTTTTTAATAATGTTCTCGTATAAGAACAACAGATGTCTAGCCCTTCTGGACTAGTGTGTTTATATTGGATCAAAGAGTTACTCCAAGATATCTATAAGGCAGATACCAAAAAGAAGATGATTGCTCCAGGATATCTATGAGGAAGATACCAAGGAGAATAATGGATCACTGTGCACGTATATGGCGTTTAGCCAAAAGGGGTGGTGTGTGTGCACAGTGAAACCGAATATTAAATTGAAAGAGAGTAGAATCTGTGTACCTTTTAGGTTTACCTCTTATTTATAGAGACTACCTTAGGGTTTGGACTCTTGGGCTTTGTGCGCCTTATAGCCCGTGTATCAGCCGCCACACCTAGGTTGATATCCTTGATTATAGCCTTGATTGTAGGTTGATTAAGATCTTCCTCCATTATAGGTAAATCCTGGAACGTATTGCCCTTGTTGGGCTACACAACAAATGGGCCTCATATATAAGTTTATAACAAATAATATTATATCCTAATAAACAATAAAGGGTTAAGTAGCAATTTTGCCCCAGAAGTACACGCCCAAGAGCAATATTGCCCTGGAAGTTTTTTTGGTCTCAATGTCGCCCGAAAGTTCTTAAACGAAGCAATGTTGCCTTCAGCTAACGGTGAGACTAACAGACGTAGATAACTTGACACGTCAAATACCATGTAGGAAAGCCATGTTGGAGACTCCGCACCATCACCTCATCATCACACCTTCATCTTCTTCCTTCCCTTCCCTTCTTCCTCCTACCTCGTTGTTGGACCCCGAACCACCACCACCGGCACACCTCTGCAAGGGATGAGAACGACGCCGACAAGTTGAAAGCGCTAATGCGAAAGGCTAACACGGAAGTGGAGGCCTCCATCTTTGATGCCTGCAATGACTATAACAATGCCCTCCTTCAATAATGAAACCCCAAGTTGAGATATAACAATTCAGGACTAATATGAAATAATAAACACATTTATAAACACTCGTTTTTCCATGCGCAGGGGTAACAATATTGTGCAATTCAACAATAAAAAATCCATGACAAGGTCAATACATAAAATTCACGCAACGGACATACTTTCAGAGAGAAGCATATCTAACCTTTAAAAAAAAAAAAAAAAAAAAAAAAAAAAAAAAAAAAAAAAAAAAAAAAAAAAAAAAAAAAAACTCCCATCAAACAGCAGTTGGGCAGGGATAAGCTAGACATTATTTTATATGGACAAGAGTTATATCAGGTTGATAAACTTACAGCTAGACCTTCAATTGGACCAAGATGAGATCTGAACGGAATCTCTATCATTTCAAATGGAACCACGAGGGACTTAAGTCACTTGCTTGACATTAAACTTAATGCAGGAAGTTCAGTGAGATTGCAAGCAGATGGCATTCAGGCATAAATGCTCTCATTCTTGAAGAAAGAAGGGATAAATAAACTTCATTTTATAGATAATGTTCTTCATCGCAGGAACTACTGAATTATGATTACTTTAGCAGTTATAGGTGGAATGAGATGTTTCATTGGCATAAATACTTGAACTGGTTTTTCAATGGAAACAACACAGCATTACTAAAGACTAGTTGCACTAAAACAATACATTGAGCGAACAGATTGGAAGACCATACCAGGAAATGAACACATTTTCAGCCGATCAAGAAATTCGAAAACAAAATGAAAAAAACGATTTTTTTTTAACATTTGCATAAGCGCTGGCATTTCAACAACCAAAATGAACACCCACATAAAACACTCCCCGTGCAATCTCCTCTGAAAATTGCCTTCACTCGAGTGTGGAATTAGAACACTCGAGTGCAAACTCGAGTGAACCATTTCACACTCGAGTGCCCTCACCAAGCACAATGGGACACACATATAAAATGAGCAATTCGACAGCCAGAAGATTTACACATTCACTTTGATTTTAAAACCTCCAAAGCATTTGATTTTAAACACAAACCGTAAATCAATTAGTTGGTTGTTTCACTTGGATAGCACGCCGAGAGATCGACAGCCATCGTGGGTGTGGGCAATGGCCGTTGAGTTGCTGCAAGCAAGTGTTGTAGAGATTTACGGGAGTGTGAGTGTTTCAACTGTTTAGGCGTGTGTAGGCTTCTCAATATTGCAACTTAAAGAAAGCGCAAATATTTCAATATGTGTGTGCATACGTGTGTTATTGGTTTACACAGAATGTGCCTCTGCATTTAGGTTCTTATCCCCATGCTTCAAATCAAAAAGGGACTTTAAGTTGTTCCCCACTATTGCCTTTTTAAACATACATATGAAGATTATCATTTTTTTTTTTGATAACTGTTAAGGTTTCTATTTTGCTTCAAATGCACTATTAGACTTATTGTGCAACTATATAAATTCATAAAGTTTCACAAATCATTCCAAGGCCAGGAGATTATGATAGTTGAATGAAGTCTTACATGCTTTCTCAGCTGTCATTAGTTGTTTATGAATCACATTACTAGGCATTTTTCAAAGTAAGCATGAAAATCTTATATATCCCCATTTTTGTGTGTTAAATTTTCTTCTATGATTTTGCTATTAAAAGCTGAGGCAATGACGCGATTTGCACATGTTGAACACTGAACACTCGGGTGTGGAATATCCACACTCGAGTGCACACTCGAGTGTGATGTGTTCAACACAGCATATTCGCGTGTATGAACACCGCACACGTGGAAATACCGCACTCGAGTGTGGTATATCCACACTCGAGTGTTCAACAGAATAGTAAATTTGTTTTTCCCACTATGCACACGGCCAGACAACACGTTTTGTGAGGGATTAGCTTTATAGAACTTGAGTGTACCATTTCACATTCGAGTGTTTCACATATATTGAACATCCTGTTAAAATCTGTTTTAAGTCAATTGAACAGGGATCTGGGATCGTTAAAAGATTTCATTTTCCTTTTCCATCACCCATTTTTAGTGATCCAAACGGGGCCTTAGTTCTCATTTCAGAAAATGGTGTATAGAATTGAATTTTGACTTTTGGGATTTTTTCTAGAATAATTGTAATGCAAAAATAGTGTTTTCACTGGTATAAGCTACAGATCGCCTACTCTTGGATCTACTCTATACAACTTGGTTCAAGTGTTCGCTTTTGTGCTTGCAGTCATCTTCAGGCTTTGGATTTGATGAGATCTATAATCTCACAAGCAGCATCGCAAGCTAAAATGAAATTTCATAATTCAGATTATAGAATTGCAAGATACATGGGGTATTCGACTTATGTAAAAATCATTCAAGGATGGAGAAGATAGATATTAGAAGCTCAAAGAGCTAGATGAAGGAGATTGTCGCTGCCACCATTCTCGTTATTGAAGGAAGGCATCATCACAGTCATGGCGGGATCAAAGATGGAGGCCTCCACTTTCGAGTTAGCTTTTGCATTAGCGCTTTTAACTCATTAGCGTCGTTCTCAGCCCTTGCAGAAGTGTGCCAGTGGTGGTGATGTAGGGTCCAACGATGAGATAGGAGGAAGAAGGGAAGGGAAGGAAGAAGATGACGAGGTGTGATGATGAGGTGGTGGTGCGGAGTCTCCAATGTGGCTCTCCTACATGGCATTTGACGTATTGAGTTATCCTATGTGGCAGACGTCTGTTAGTCTCACCGTTAGTCGAGGGCAACATTGCTCCGTTTAATAACTTCCGGGCGACATTGAGACCAAAAAAACTTCTAGGGCAATATTGCTCTTAGACGTGTACTTTCAGGAACAATAAAACATTAAATACAAATCAAAATCAAAATAAAATTTTTATTTTTATTTTTATTTTTATGTTTTAATGAATAATATATTAATTAATAATAAATGTTTACCTGAAATTTGAAAATTTGAAAATAAATATTAGATAAGGTATTAAATATATATCATAAAAAAATAGATAATTTATATATTTAATATTATAAATTTATATAAATATTATATTTGTTTTTTTAATTGAAATATTATATATATAATTATGTAAATAAAGATTGTAAGATTAAAAACACCCATTAAAGGTCATAAGTACATGCACGCTCCTCTGTTCGTCACAAAATGCAACCCATATATGATAAGGCGCTGACCTGGCAGCCGGTGGTAGTTGGGAGGGACATGTGGCGGCTAGATTTCCTTATTTCAAATTATTTTAAATAGGTTTTTCCCATAAAAAAAAGGGAAAATTCCATAAAAATATCACGCAAATCAATTTTGATTACTACACTTTATTAGTTATTTTCCTTACTTGATAAGCAAATGATGAAAAACATGTTAGTGATTTTATATGGGATTTTTCTATTTTGAAGGTATCTAATTGAAACTTTTCCAAAGAAAAACTAGCCTATAGTTTTTATGAGTTTTTTGGTTAGCCACGTCGGTACTTTTCTGTTTTGGTTTAGCAAAGGATCATATTGCCTCCTTCTCACATCAATTAGGCCCTATATTGCCCTCAGTTTGCAAAAAGAGGAAAAGTTACAAAAAAGAAAAATTATTCCTTAAATATATTCTAAGTGTTATAAAAGTAAAGATATAGAAGAAGTAAAAGATAGAGAACAAGAGCAAGAGAGATTCAAAAAGAGAAATTCTCATTCAGTTTCTTCTGTACATTTGTAAGGGGGTAGGAGACTATTTATAATGGTTGGAGAGTAGGGAAGTTTTATCTAGCTTCTACCCACTCACCACCATAAATGTATAGTGGGTGACCACCCACTCCCCACCATAACAGTAGTGGGAACCTTAATGCCCATAATGGGTCATCCACATAATATATTCATAACATTCCCCCTTGGATGTCCATTATGAATGTGCCTCGTTAAAAACTTTAACTATGAAAAACCCAATGGGATAAAAACCTAGCTAAAGAAATAGTACATCATCCATTGATACACTTTCCAATGGAACATTATTCTTCAAATGTTCTTACATAGCAACCATTCTTTAGAGAATTGAGAATCACCCAATGATCCATCGGCTGGATCGTTAGCGGATTCACTAATGACTCACTTTAGACAAGCAAAACCGTTCTCATATGATTTAGAGGACCAGACGAGTTTTGACTTTTGAACCTACCAATAACCAGACTAAAAATTGAAAAGCTGTAAAAAAAATCTCAGAGAGTCAAATAATAAATTTGCAAATTATTTGTAGCCATATGATATTATTTGATTGAAAATTTCATACATTATGGTGTTATTATGTTGATGAATAAAGTTTTTATTAATTTATTTCTTAAATATATTATTATTATGATGTACATAATTATTTTTTGTTAAATGTTTATTTAATTATTTTATTACTAATTCAACTACCGGCATAACTAGTTGAACCATGAATTGCAAGACTATTTGATTTGACTTAGCCCTAGATTTTTAAAACATCGATAACAACCATTCATAGTGTGACTATCAAGCAATAGTATTGTAATAAATGCACACAATTATTACACTTAGAAAATTAAGAACACTTAGACATGGTCTTTGGTATGTCTGGAATTATGACAGGATCTTCTTATGAAAACTGCGTTTTGGTAAAAGTAATATTTTTATTAGTTTTACTAAAACCATGTTTTGACACCTCATAACATGAAAGTTGGGATATTGGGGAAGGGTTGGAAGCGGAAGAGCCTTCCTCTCTGAGTTGCTTCTGCGTTGTCGTGCCCTTCATGCCCCTTTCTCTCCCTTTGCTTATATTACTTCATCTCTTTAGATACATTTAATACATTGGAAGTCTGAGTTGCTTTTGCTTTAATCTTCATCTCTTGCTCCGTAGTTTTGTTGGGTCTGTGGGTTCTCGGTATCACCATGCTCCGACTTCCCCCTTGCGACAAACTTCATTTAGAATATAATATTGCTGCAAGCACTACCTCTTCATGCGTATCATCCACGTAGCCAAACTTCAGTCGCTTTTGTCCATCCACTGGCAGCTTCGTGGATCTGTCTCAATTATCCAGGAAGCTCTTAATCACTTTCTCCTTCATTTCCACCATGCACTACATACATATGCTTCGTTGGTTTGGCGGCTTCAAACATGTTATTTCACTACTACAAAGTAGGAATTTAATGTTCCCAATAAACGTCTGTATTAAAAAAAAAAGATGTTAAAAAGTAGGAGGTGGTACTATTATAATTTTCTTCTTACATTTAACGTCTGTTTTTCATATGTTAAAAGTGAACATTTAACGTCCGTTATTATAAAACCGACGTTAAATGTTCCTCACACAATTTTTATTTTTTAAAAAAACAACGACTATCTTATTAAAAAGAGTCATTGAATCTTCTAACAAGTGTCGTCGTAGCGTAGTTAGCTAGAGTGTTGTGAGTTATTTTTGGGTTGAGAGTCGAACCCTTGTACTGTTTCTATTAAAATAGTTGATGTATCGCCAGCCAATTACAACGATTGTTTTATATAAAACAGTTGTTGATTCCTTTAACAAATATCATGGTGACGTTGTTGGCTAGAATGTTTGTTTAATTACCCTGGTAGAGAGTTCAAACCACTCTAATGCCATTTTTTTGTTTTTTATTATTATGAGTTACAACGATTGGTTTTTCCCAATCCTTCTCCAATATTTGAACTCTCTATCCGAATAGGCCCACCTCCTCCTCCTCCGTTGCGCCCTCAGCTCTCTTCAATGACACTCATCGTGAAAAGGTGCCCTCTTTGTCTTCTTGATGTGTGTTTTCTTTTTAATTTCTTGTATTCGACCTTTCCATTGTGTGTTTTTCTGCACTGAAATGAGGTTATGCAAAATGATTGAAATCTGTCAAAGTCTCAGGTTATGCAAAATGGGCTTTCATTCTTAGAACTAGTTCGAACAGAGTACATATCTGAGCTAGTTTAGAGTATACTTAACTTGGCATTAACAGAAAGCCACGAAATTTTTTAGCTTAAAGTCTGCACTGAAGGAAATTTTCATGCTGATTTGAAGGGTTTTTTTTCCCTCTAAATCCTCCTCTTGGCTTCCACTCGTTTTGTTGTTTGACAAAATCAATTTTCCATAATCTGGGATTTTGGAGCCATTTTTTCTGAGCTCTCTGGTTTCGCATATCTTCACCCGCACTCTTGGTCTTTGGACTTGGTTACATATATGTTTATACCTCTATTTTTATTTATTATATTCTGGCCAAAAATTATTTTCTTTATTCTAATTCATTTTCTCTGCAATATATCGAACGCCCCACCCCCCCCCCCCCCCCCCCCCAAAAAAAAGATGTTCTCAAGGGGTTATATTCTGAAGACTCGTTTATTGTTTTTTTTTTTTAAAAAAAAAAAAAAAAGCACATAAATTTATCACTTTGTTAAGGCCTTTTTTTAACTTGAGCTTTTGTGTGAGATATATCAGTGTGTGTGTTTAATGACACAGATCTCATTGTTTCAACTCTTACAGCCCCTTTTAGAGAATTTTTGGAGGTTCTCATCATCTCATGGTCCTATATACTATACAAGAAATAATAACATATTTTTTTTGAAGCATTTATTACAAGTTTTCTTTTTCCCCCATCATTAACAATGTGTATTTATTAACGATATCAATTATTAAAACTTAATAATCAATTGTTAAATGAGGGCATTTGTTAATAAAAAAATTTATGCCCCTGCTCGTTTAAGAGTTATATTATTATTAGGCATGATGGAGGTGAACACAATTATTTTCCTTAAAGTGGGTATTATATTAAGGATAAGAAAGATTAGAACTATACACCTTGGGTTATAATATTTTTTTATTCTTGCCTCTTCTTCTTGTTTTATATATATATATATATATATATATATATATATATATATATATATATATATATATATATATATATATATAAACTTTTGCTAGTTTAAATGGTATATTTAATTAGGCTCTTAGATGATAGAGATTATCTCTCTCCAAAGACACTGAAAAGAATATACTCATCCAAACTAATACAATTATTACTCCCTCCGGTCCTAATTATAAGACAACATTTGAGAGTTGGTTTCGGTCCTAATTATAGGACAACATTTTAATTTTTGTCAATTTCTTCCTAAAATACCCTTATTTTATTCTTTTAAATGTATTTGGTTTTTTGTGAGTATATATATATATGTGCATAGACTCTTCTAAAGTTCCAGTCAATGAAATTTTTAAATTGTTGGATTTTAATTTATTTATTGATTAGCTGACGTTAATTTGCCAATGTATATATAGAGACACACACATATATAAATACATACATACACACACATAGATATATGTGTGTGTCTACACACAAATATACACACACAGACACACACACACACACATATGTATGTGTTTATGTAACTGTCAATATATATGTGTAGATATATGTGTGTGGGTGTGTGTGTGTAGACAAACATATATATATATATATATATATATATATATATATATATATATATAAATACACACACACACAGATATATATATGTGTGTGTCTACAAACAAATATATATAGACACACACACACACACACATATATATATATATGTATATGTGTTTATGTAACTTGTGTGTGTGTGTTTATATGTGTGTAGATATACACACACACAAACATATATATATATATATATATATATATATAAATACACACACACAGAGAGATATATGTATGTGTACACACAAATATATATATAGACACACATATATGTATATGTGTTTATGTAACTGTCAATATATGTGTGTGTGTCTATATATCTATCTATCTATCTATCTGTGTGTGTGGGTGTGGGTGTGTGTTTATATGTATGGAGATACACACACAAAAACATATATATATATATATATATATACACACACATATGTACATAGACACATGTGTATCTATAAGAAGACCATTATTTTAATTAGAAAGCGTGTGGAAAGGAAAATTCTAGGTGGGAGGGGTATGTGGCAGGAGTTGTTGATTAACTTTTACTTATGTCATTTTAAATTTAAATAAGGACATTTTAGGAAAATGAGTAAAATTAACTAATTTATCTTCTTTCCTTAATCTCCTCAAAATTGGTTAAATATGTCTTATAATTAGAACCGGAGGGAGTATTCTATAAGGGTTAGAAACTCTTCTTCCTTAAGTCTCCCACCAAATCACGCCACCTGGATGAGTTGAGGGAGGGGGAAGAATCTTCCACAAGCTTACGCCACCTGGATGAGTTGAGGGAGGGGGAAGAATCTTCCACAAGCTTGTTAATTGTGCCATTACATTGTGATTTTCCCAATTAGTACAAGATTGATCTTCCAAAAATAATTTGTTTTTTTACCATACTTTAATCATTCGACCAATGTAATTTCATAAAAAATTAACATTTGTTAGGGAGTAATAATTCCATAATTTCTAAAGCCTAAATGTGATCATTAAGTATTTTCCCCATAATTTCCAAGAAATTATCTTATTCTTGGATAAAATGCCCATAAAATATTCTTTACGATAAACTTTTCATTTCTAGGGCATGGAACAAATTTTTTACGTTTCCATTAACATTAAAATAATTTCCCCCATTTTTCTCAAAATTTATTCATTGTTATGGAAATTGTGTTTGGGATAGCTTTTTGAGCCCCAAAACATGCAATTGTGGGGCAAAACATGTGATTGGTTGTTTTTATCTTTTCAATCTATATTTAAATGGGGATTTTGTGTATTGAGCTTTTAGGTGAAAGGCCGCTTTAAGTCATATGCCACATTTCCTGGCTTCTACCCAGGATTGGCTTGGTGGGGCATTTAATGCTCATTATTTTTTTCCAACATGCTTTGGTCATAATGACAATTGTTTTAAACTTGAGAACACGAATTTGGATTATGTGGTAATAAAATGGATCATAGTTAGATAAATGCATTGAGAACTAGTAAAGAATATGAGAATGGAGTCGAAGAGTTTATTGCATTTGCTAAAATAAATGCATGTAATAAAAATGGGAAGTATTTTTGTCCTTGTGTCAAGTGTTTAAATGAGAGTCGACGAGATGCAGATGATATAAGAGATTACTTACTTTGTGATGAAATAAATCTTCAGTATGCAAGGTAGATATGGCATGGTGAGGAAGTGATTGCCTGTGGTCCCATGAGAAGAAAGTTTTGGATGTCGTAGATGATGATAGAATGAAGAAAATAATTTATGATGTTGAGGTAAAATCTTTTGCACAATCTCGTGTGTATGACAGCTTGCGGAGTGATGTCAGGACACCTTTATACCCTAGATGTATTAAGTATACATGCTTGTCAGGTATTTTGTTTTTAGTGAACTTAAAGGCAACTTAATTGTGGGTGGACCTACAATAGTTTCACATTGTTACTTGAATTGTTGTGTGATATATTTCCAGAGGATAATGTACTTCCAAATCGTATGTAGGAGTCCAACAAAATCTTGTTTACGATGGGTGTTGAGTATAAAAAGATACATATTTGTCCTAATGACTGCATATTATAGAGGAAAGAGTATGAAGGACTAAGTGAGTGTCCGAAATGTAAAACTTCATAGTACAAAGTGAAGAAAGATTGTGGCTGTGGTGATGAGACAAGTAAAAGGTAACCTTTAAAGGTTTTGTGGTATCTTCCAATTATATCACGGTTTAAGCGAATGTATGCAAATGTGAAAGAAGCAAAGAAGTTGAGATGAAATTTTGATGAGATAATATGTGATGGAAAATACCTTCGGCACCCAGTTGATTCCCCTCAATGGAAGAAAATAGATCAAATGTTTCTCAAATTTGGTAGCGAGCCAAGAAACCTTCAGCTTTGGCTTTGCACAGATGGAATCAATCCTTAGGGTACTCTTGGTAGTATACATAGTGCATGGCCGATTCTCCTGATGATTTACAACTTACCTCTCTTGTTGTGTACGAAACATAAGCATATGATGCTTTCTGTGATGATTTCGGGACCAAAACAACCAAAAAACGATATCGATGTCTATTTGGAACCTTTGATGAAGGACTTAAAGAAGTTGTGGGAGAATGGCGTATATGTCTTTGATACATATAAGCAAGAGTCCTTTAAGACAATAATTTTCACGACGACAAAACGACTTTCTTGCATACGAAAACTTGTTAGGGTATTGTGTGAAGGATCATAAAGCATGTCCGATATGTGAAGTAGGAAAACACTTCCATCAACTTAAGTAAGGAAGAAAAACGGTGTACCTTGGTTATAGGTGATTTCTTCTGAGGTTCCACCCGTACTGTAGAATAAAAAAGAGTTTTAAGTGTTTGCCAAAGAATGTAATGGCTCCAAAGGTTCTACCTTGAAATCACATGCTACTATAATATCATTTTGGCTATGTTAATATACAGTAATTTGCAATTTCCCTTTTTTAAATGGACTCCTCATTCAGAGAAGTGTATGTTCAGCATTTCTCTTGGGATGTGTAGGTTCTATAGTTTATGATGGGTATTGTCCAAGGAATATAAGGTAGAGTTTATATAATACCTTTCCTAAAATAGTCATATTATTTAAAATAGTGTTTTAGCCAATGTTTTATCAATTTCAATATTTGCCATCCGTATTTGCTGCGCATTTTATACAGGGTCACATTTTGAAAATTTACAGTTGGCGCTCCTCAAGTATTAAATGTTTTAGATAAAGCCAAATATCAACAGAAAGTTCATTGTGTTGTCTGATGTCTTAACCTGATGGTAAGCTATATGTTAGAAATTTATTATTATTGAATGCGATATGATTTTCAAAACAGTGATTTCATTCAATGTGAATATGTAATCAGACGTGTCCTCTGGCATACAAAAAATCAGACCTTTTCTAATAATGGAAACTGAATAATTTCAGTTGATCCTATTCTTTTTTTGCTCGAACAGTTGATCCTATTCAAATGCAGTTTCAACACTGAAGGCCTGTATTTGATGCAAAATGTCTAAAGTAACTACCTTTTTATCTGCAGATTTGGCACATTGCATTGAGACAGTCTGTCCTTAGCTAGTCCTACAGTTTTCATGCTTAGGTGATGGCATAGTCTATACACGTAATGCCAAAGCATGTTTCAACTTTAATTCAAATTGAGAAGCCAAAGAATATTAGTAATAGTATAAGCTTTAGTAAGAGTACATGTTTAATACTTAATAAGCACAAGGCACGTGAGAATGCAATTTGTCATGGTTCTTATAATGTTTTTGTTATTTGTATGTAGGACTCTTGATGAAGTGTATGTATCTGCATCTTCCAAAAACTGTGTCAAAGATAGGAAAAGAAGGCCAATTAGATTCTGCATTGATCAATAGTATAAGCTATTTTATTTTATTATATTTTCATTGAAGAGTTATTATAGCAAGTTTTTGTTTTGTTTATTGATTTAGTGCCATATATTTTCATGTCATTCTATTTTTTATGTCAAAGTTACTTATTTTTATTGTTACTTCATATTAATTTTCTTCATAGTAAGCACTTTTATTTTAATAGTCAACCTTTTTAGCTAGGCAAACCTTATGATGAAGAAATGTTGATTATTAGTAGTTATATTCAGACTCTTTAGTTGTGAATTATGTATTGACCTTTTGGATTAACCCTTATACCATGTAAAAATGCTGGATGCATAGCTCTTGCTCATGTTTGCCGAACTTTAACTTTGTCTGATTCAGAGCATCAGACATGGATGATTACATAATTAAAAACGAGTAGAACCTTATTTTGTTTTTATTTATAGTATGGTGACTATGGTCATTTCTTCCCTTCAGTGTGCAAGAACTGTGACCACCTCAATTTGTGCATAAACCTCCAGCTGTACAGGATATGAACAAATGAGTCAATTCTTTATAGAAAAGTCAAGCCTTAATCCCCTCTTTAAGAAATTGAGTTTCTACTTTTTGATAAGTGATTAGAAATGTAGATGTTTATTTTTGTCAATATCTGACTTGATTTGATATAAATTAAATTAATATATTACATATTTCTCACACTTGCACGGCTTGGCAAATGGAATGCTCAACAAAATTACTGGAGGCATTTTCCTAGTTTGGTTAAGTTGTGAGCGGTTTGTCCTGCATTTCTATGCAAATTTAACCTATATAAATAGATGGAGTGTATCTTTATATATAGTTTTATATTATCTCAAGTCTTAATTATAAGACCTAGTTGACTTTTTTTGGAGAGATTAAGGAAGCTAAATAAGTTACTTAATCATTTTATATGTTGTGTTTTCTTAGATTATATATTAGTTTATTAGTTAAACTATTTAGTTTGAAGAAAAAAATAAAAATAAAAATATTTTAAGCTAATTTAATTAGCTTCCTTAATCTCTCCAAAAAAGTCAACTAAGTCTTATAATTAGGACCGAAGGGAATATTTCTTTTTTCAGGTAATTAATTCTTGGGAAAATTACGCCAGTCCCAAGGAACGAATTTTTTTATAAAAAAGTCCTTTGAAATCACGTGTCCCAAGAGACTTTTTTGATATTATTTGTATTAACAACGAAATGTTATATTTACAACAGAAATGACTATATTTACAACAACATTTAATTAAACACCTGACCATTTACAACAGAAAAAACCATATTTACAACAGGAAATGCCCATATTTACAACAACATTTAAACACCTGGATTTTGAACGTAGAGAGGTCATTTACAACAGAAAAATGCTAGATTTACAACAGGAAGTGTTGTATTTACAACAAAATTTAAAATCTGGACATTTACAACAGAAAAAGTCATATTTACAACAAGAAATGCCTATATTTACAACAACATTTAAACACCTGAATTTTGAATGTAGAGAGGTCATTTACAACAGAAAAAGCCATATTTACAACAGGAAATGCCTATATTTACAACAACATTTAAACACCTGGATTTTTAACGTAGAGAGTCATTTATAAATTATAACAGAAAAAACCTAGATTTACAATAGGAAGTGTTGTATTTACAACAAAATTTAAAATCTGGTCATTTACAATAGAAGAAGCCATATTTACAACAGAAATGCATGTACTTACAACAACAAATTAAAAACCTAGATTTTATTTTCATACAAATAATATCAAAAAAGTCCTTTGGGACTTCTATGTAATTTTGTGATTTCAATGGACTTTTTGTAATTTTTTTCGTTCCTTGGGACTTACACGTAATTTTTCCATAATTCTTTCTACCCAACATTATTGACATGTCCGTCCTTCTTCTTTCTGGTCTTAATGCCTTTATGTATTCATAATTTTATTTTAATATAATGTCATTATTTATTTTTTAAAATTTATCTCTTCATTAATAATATCAACATTGCTTATTCCATGCTTAGTAAAAACAAAATTGGTACATATATAAGTGTTATTAGTTATTTGATGTTTAGTAAAGGTATTATTTATTTAGACAATGCATGACAACACTCCCTTACTTTTGTAGCATACAAAGATTGTTAAAATCATTTTTCCTTACTTTTAGTTTTATTGGTTTTTATGGTTCCATTGTTAATACATTTGAACTTTTCTGTAGGTTGACTTTCTCCCCATTTCTTCCATAGAGAAATCTAAGCAAGTTATGGAGTGGCAATACCATGTTGCTTAAACCGCTGTCATGTCCCAAGTGTTGTACAAAAAAACAACAAAGTTTGAATATGACGCAAGCAAGGGCGGGTAAGCCTTAAAGCCTATGTCAAAAGGTGATAAAGTACTGCCAACCTTAAATAAAATATGCTAAATTTAGAGAAGCAATTATCAACGTTCAGATTGAAAAAACAAATTTGAATCTTAAAAGTATGCAACTTATTCAAGCTGCCACCACACTTGCTTTCTAGTTTGCATTCAAGTTCAATAGTTTCCTTCTTCTTTTTTGGCTTCCGATCCTAAGTTGACTATAGACTATAGTGTATCCCCAGCACTGATGTTGCATCCTACTATAGTTTAATTCAGAACGTTTGATATAGTTGGGATGAAGCTTTTTAGTTTTGAACTGAAATGGTAGTGTATGGATAGGGTGCTAGATGAGGAGAGAGAAAGATGGGTGTTCCTGGGGCTGGAAGTCTGCAACCAAAGTAGCAGGACTATCTGGCTATAAACAACTTAGAAAGCTAGTAGGAATAGCTTTTTTATTCTTTTGTAGAATACAAAGATGCTTCAGGCTTGGAAGGATGGGTGTTCCCGGTGTTTGACAACTTAAATGTGCTATTCAAGGACTTAAATAATTAAAAGGCCGAATTCAAGACATAAAAAAAATGGGATGCACGAAATGGCCTATGTATTAAATTCAGGACATCGTATAAGGACCTACTTGCGAAATTTTGTTCTGAACAAGTATAATGGATGCTGCATCTGATGCAACATTTTCTTGAGCTCCATTCTGCAGAGCAATCCCAACATCAGCTACAGCCAAGAGGGTGCATAATTTATCCCATCACCTACCTTAAAGTTGAGAAAAATGATTATGTTAGTTTAGGATTGCCATTTAGAGGTTATACATATGCAACTTGCTTGAGTCAACTGCAGAGCAGCTACTAGAGGCAATTTTAACAAATGCAAACCAAGCATAGATATCTGATAACGTTGGAAAGAAAAATAGAAAATGAAATTTGTTTCTCGGTAATGGCAATACATGCAACAACAACAAATTACACTGCAGTCATTGGCAATATATGCAACATATATAAAGAAGTAAATACAATAAAAAAAAAACAAAAAAAAAAACTAAGAAGATATTTATGTGTGTGTGTAATATATATATACGAAAAATGAAAAGGGGAAGAGTGTTTGTATTTACCTTTGTTTTGGGGGGGGACATAATTGTTATGGACCTATATCAGACCCAGTAGCGGGATGGCCCAACAAGGGGTATTCTGCATATCAGGATCTGCTTACAATGATTGAGGATCCTAACCCACTTATAATTAAGGAAGATTTCAGTCTAGATCATGCAGTTATGATACTAGGGTCACGACTCATGAGACACAGAGCCCGTAAATTTCTTCCTAAGGTAGACTCTATAAATAAGGAGGTAAAATTTTAAGGTACACACATTCTGACTCTGAACTATTTGCATATTGTCATCACTATACACATACATCACCCCCATAGATACCTGGATTGAACCCTTTGGTCCATTATCAACTCACCAGCCCATCAAGCTAGACATCTATGTTCTCGTACAGAACAATAACCTTCCTATATTATGTAGGATATTGTTTCTACATATCAAGTCACTTTATTAAAGCATTTCAAATCACTAATTGATACCAAGAAGCTCAAAATACTTGAGCAATACTATGCAAGAGAAGAAAGAGTCTGGACTTTGGACAATGAAAACTTATTTTTGCATGAGTTGGAATATTTCTTCTGATAATAGCCAAGAAGAATACTTAGAAAAAAAGACACAGCGTTTGTTTCACTGTGCACATCAAGCTCCACCTTCCTGTGATGCTTAAGTCTCCCAAAACAAACTAGGGTGAAGTATCAAGGGTGTTCTTTCCGTTTTGCAAGAGTATTATTCGATGTCAAGTTGTAGTAGATAAGGCCATCTATGGTCCAGATTCATTAATGATATGAGATTTTGAATTATTGCTACTTCTACCTTCCTTTTTGGTTTACCAGAATTTTGTTATACTCTTTTTTTTTAATTAGTCCCTATATCATATTATTATCATCATGCTTTTTTTTTTAATGATATTTGGATGAATCTGGTCTATCTATCTTCATATCAATTTGATTTTTTTTTTTCTATTACTTACTTATTTTTATTACTATTTTCTTGCTCTTCACAAAATATGCTTTATTTACTAAAATTAGTTAATCTCTTTTCTACTCTCAAGTAATGATTATCTTGTGTTTTATGTGGTCAAAATATTATTGTTGAAAAGGAAATTGATTGCATTTAGAGAGTACTATAAGTGGACAAGTGTCAAATGGCAACAGGGAATAGATATGAAGAAGGCCACTAACCCCATGCAACATTGTACGGGGGGAATATAGGCTCAAATAATGTATGCAGTAAGGATCAAGTGGAGGATTAGGCGTACATGGGGTGAGACAGTGAAGGGTATGGGGTGGAGGATTGGCGATGGATGTAAGGCTCATTTCTGGGATGATTGATGGTTGCCTCAGTATGATAAATTAAAGGATAATGCTCTGGTGAACATTGATGAGAGTTTGTTAAACACTAAGGTGGTGGAGTATTTAACGGTTTCTCGTGGTTGGGACGACCTTGATAGATTGGTGGGTCTTCTACCAACCTCGATTTTGAGAAGTATTGGGCATGTTAGTTCATCTATGTCTGGGAATGGAGAGGATGTCTCGGTATGGCGTTTATCTTTGTCTGTTGAGTTCAAATGAAGTCGGTTTTCGAGATTCTGACTAGTCGTGGTGCGAGTCATTGCAATGGTGTTTGGTGGAATTTATGGAAAATTAAGGCCCCTCGTCAGTGTAAACATTTCCTCTGGTTTTGCTGCAGGGGACATCTTCTAACGAACCTTGCTAGAGCTAATAGAGGTATGGTGGGTAATTCATCCTGTCCCTTCTGTGGAGCGAAGGTGGAGGATATTATGCATGCCCTTAGAGATTGTCAGTTTGCTAGAGCAGGCTGGGAGTTGTGACTACCTATAGCTTTGAGGCAGTTGTTTTATTCTTTTATGAAACCGTGTCTGTGGGTGGAGTGGAATTTGAATCAACATTGTGGGCTCTTGAGGGTTCGATGGTCGGTGTGGTTCGTAGTTTTGGCGCGACAAACCTGGTTTACATAGGAATGCATGGGCCTTTGACGGGCGCTTGAGGAGCCATATTCAGGTGGCTGGTGGCACATTCTAGAGCGACTGTCCTAAGTTCGCAGTATCCTTTAGGTGGTAAACCGGCTCATCGTGATCGTGCTGCTCGCTGGCAATCACCGGACGTTGGGGTGGTGAAGTATAATGTGAATGGTTCGGCATATGATCAGTCCTCGGCTGCGTGTGGAGGGACGATGCAGGAACTGTTATGGAAGGGTTTATGTTCAAGATCGGAAGAGGCTCAAGTCTGAATGTTGAGTTCTGGGCCGTGGTTTGGGGTTTCAAGAGGGCGTGGGAGATCGATGAAGTGGCGGCGGATTGTTGTTGAGATGGATTGTTGGGAGGTTGTAGAAATAATCTCGTCAGGTTGGAGTGAGGAGCATGAGAATGGTGATCTTCTTGCTGAAATAAAGTGCTGGTTGGAGTGGGACTGGTAGGCTATCTTGATTTGGTGTAGAAGGGATGTCAATATGGCTGCTGATAGTTTAGTAAAGGAGGTTCATGAGCTTATGGAGGGGCTTCATCCTTTTACTGTCGTGCCTTCCTTCTTAACTGACATACTTGTTGCGGTTGTAGTTTTTTGCTATATTTTCTTTGTAATCGGGGGAAAAAAATTATGAGTTGGATTTAAGAAAATTGGGGAAGGAAGATTACAAAATTTTAATAAATGAAAGATATAAGATAAAAGAAGGGAGAAGTATTTCTCCAAATATCAAGATAAATTTATCTCTACAGTGACCCATAAACAACGTCGTTTTTAAATTAATAAATGATGTATTTGTAATTTTAGGTGAATTAATGAAGGGTGTTTCGATAAATTTATATAATAAAAAAAGTAAACAAAATTACGGAAACACCCTTCATTAATCCAAAATGACGTAGTTTTGGGGGTCACTGGAGATAACCTATCTCTAGTGACTGGAGAAATCCTTTACCCATAAAGGGAGAAGTATTTCTCCAGTTTATCTCCAAATCTAAAACTACGCGTTTTGAATCAATAAAATGTGTGTTTGTAATTTTAGGTAAATAATAAAAATTAATTAAAAACTTTTAATCAAGGTTACGATACCCGAACCCCCTAAAACTACATCGGTTTGAATTAAACCGGGTCAAACCTGAAAATGGAAGATTTTAAAGTTATTAATATAAAATTTTAGGTAAATAAAAATAAAATCATTTTTATTTATTTATTTTTTTAAAATTAAAAAATTGAACTTTTAATTTACCCACTCATGCTTTTAATCTCACTTTTTTTTTTTTCAAAATATTGAAAAAAAAGCCCTATATGTTGACGGCATCCAACTCAAAATATTGTTATCCTCCTCTCCCTCATAGTAAACAAGCCCTATATGTTGACAGCATGGACAAGAAAATGTCTAAAACATTAAAATAAATAAGCAAAACAAATAAAAATTGGATTTGCAACTTTTTGAAGCACGAAGGAAAGATGATGGAAGTTTCCAAAAATATATTTAATTAATAAATTTATTGTTTATTAATTTTCAAATAAGGCAATGACACTGCCATAAAGTGACGTTATTGCGTTGTGCCTATTGGCGTCTGGATGCGCACCGACTCCCTTGGGACTCAGATTTACCATTTTGCCCTCCACTTCGGAATAACGGATTACCAACCATCTTACCGCCAAAATCACCACATGACAGTCAACTAACAAACAGCCTCCCTTTATAAAAGACTTTTCCAAAAGGGTACGTTATTCAATTTTTTATATCAGTCTCTTAATTTTATAAAAATATTTTTAAATTACTTTAACACTAATATTGCCTGCTTCATTACTAAAAAATGGTGATATTAAAAGTTTTAGTGTAAAGAAAACATTAATAAATGTATATCACTACTAGAAAAAAGGTTTTTAAAAACCTCATTTAGTATGATATAAAGGATAAAGGTAAATATAAAAAAAAATTTAAACCAAAATAGATATCTAAAATATATTATTAAGTGACCAAATTCAACCGGTAAATATAAAAAGTTTTTTTTTTTAAAAAAAAAAACCTATTATTTTAAACTAATTTTTTTAATAATTGGAATATCTAAAATATATTATTTTTAGGGAAAATTTCATTTAAATACCGGTTTATCAAATAACTGTAAAAGACCGAGATGTCTGACCTGGGATATGATGGTCTAAAAAAAATAAATTAAAAAAAAAATCAAAAAACCCCACCCCCATTACTTTTAAGATCGGAAGTCTAAAAAGTTTTTTTTTTTAAAAAAAAATACCTATTATTTTTAAAACTGGTTGTTACAAATAATTGGTCTAAAAAGTTAAAATTAAGAAAATAAAATGTCTTTATTTTTAAAACTGGTTGTTAAAGTTTAAAAATAAAAATAACCTGCGATCCTAGAGACGACAATACCAAGAACTTGGGGTTTCGCAGGGCATCGCTGCCTTTAAAGGAGAGGGTGAGGGGCTTGATCGGGAGGTTGACGCTGCAGCCTGCAGGAGAAGGTGATGTTGCTGGGGGACAATGCGGCGGCGATTCCAAGGCTGGGGATCAAAGGGTATAAGTGGTGGTCGGAGGCGCTTCACGAGTTTTCCAATGTGGGTCCTAGAACAAGGTTTACTCCTCCTAGTTCCTCATCACCGCCACTGCTTCTTTCACTAGACGGGTCAATCATATTTTTTATGTGCCTCCATCTTCCAAGTTCATCACACGCCACTTTTGCTTCTTTCAATGCTTCCTTATGCTTGATATACAAGAATTAATGACATTATCCTTCTCCTACTCCAGATCTGACGGCGAAGGTAGACTGTAGACGGTGCTTCGTTCAGATCTGAATAAGTGACGATAAGGTTGATTCTTTGACCTTGTTCGTTTTCAACAGCGGCGTTTGATTTTGTTTTCACCATTTTCATTTCTAACCTCGATCTCTGGTTCAATTTTGTTTTTGCCCTAGTAGTTACAACGACTACAAGAGATGTCTAATTCAATGAAGATTGACGATTTTTAAACATGTATTTGATTTTTATTTATTTTTTTATACTTAAAATGTAAGAGATTAGCTTCAATTTCAATTATTGTTTTTTTGATTTTGGTTCATGGTAAGAGATTAGCTTCAATTTCAATTATTGTTTTTTCAATTTTGGTTCATGTGCTACCAGTGGAGGTGGTACCCATCTGCCATTGTTCTCTTTGTTCGTTGCTATTCTTCGGTGTTAATGGCCACCATTGTTGGAGGAGTATGTCTGTAATGACAAGGCTGTGTTGTCCGATTTGATTTGATGGTGGTTATGGCTTTGCTTGGAAGGAAGATAATATTTTTATATTTTTTTGGCCAACTTACTTTAAGGCGGGTTGTTTAAATAACTGGTTTTAAAAGTCTTATTTCAAAAGTTTGGTATAAAAACTATTTTTTAAGATCGGTTTTAATTGATCTAAAAAATAACAAACTTTTTCGATCGATTGTATCGAAACTAAATCTAGAACCTATAAAAAAGCAATTTTTGTAACAGTGTATATATGAGGCTGCTAGGGGTGGTATTATTGGGGACGGGGATGGTGCAAAAAATATGGTCGCTGACTATATATATGTGGCTAAACAAGCTCTGAATGTCATGCCAGGCTATCACCCATTTATGACCCCATTTGGAAGATTGACGGAATTCTTGGCTACTGACTAGAGGCTGCACCCAGAATCGAATAGTGGCATTGGTTGAGGGCATCCCTCTTCTTGATAAATATATATATATATATTTTTAAAAATAAAGATAAGTCCATATAAAAAATAATACGGAGTACTAAAATTTTGGGAAAATCCACTTGGGTTCCCTTTTTAAAGAAAAAATCCCAAAAAGAATACATTTCGAAAATCCCGAACTACGCGCTTTTCTGCGGGATTTTGAATCTTGTTAGTTGTTAATGAAATTTGATATACTTTGTTAACCTAGGTGATATTCTTGTTAATGTGACCGATTTAGTTGTTAAAATATTTTTGTTAATGTGACCGATTTAGTTGTTAATGTGACGATTTAGTTGTTACTTGATTAAAAAATATCGAGAAAGGCTACAGGATTCATTTTTTAGAATTTTTCTCTAGAAAAGGCCACCAAGTGGATTTCCCCAAAAAATTTAGACATACTGGACCGGTTATCGCTCTATGAAACTAGAGGGAGTAATAAATAGGTTTTATGGGATGAATAGCCCAAAACGTGTGGTCATTTTCGGTCCCCACGGAAAACTTTCCTATATTTATTAGGGAAATTATTAATTAGCAATCAAGAGCGATATATCTAAAGGATTTGGAACAAGTTGGAGACTTGATTTGAATTTATGAGGTCAACAGCAGAAAAAGGGTAAAATTAGGAAGGTCAAAGAACTTTCTACAATAATGGAAAGAAAAATATTAAATGATCGCAGAAATATATATTTTGATCTGGTCATAAATAAATAATATAAATATAAAATATGTACATTCGTATAAATAGTACAAAAAAAATTGCACTTATGTCCTGATGAAGAGAAAATAAAACAAAATTATCCATTGAAATTTTAAAAATGTTGTGAAGTTTTATGGAATTTTTTTTTAATATTTTTTAAATGTAAAAAGATATAAATATCCTTATTTACTTGTATTGATAAATCTATGAACCAGCTTTAATAAGTTTATAAGTATGTTTTGACACAACCATGTGCCCAAATTAATAAGTTCATAAGCTTCTATGGAATATTTTTATCTTTTCACATATAAAAAATATTACAAAAGTTCCCTTGTTTCACAATTTAGAAATTTTAAGGACCATCTTATCGTATTGATTGTTTTTTGTGTGGGACCAATTGACAACATTTGCGCCAACTGTTCACCGTCGGCACTGAGATTTGGAGAGGATATAGTTGTCATTATAATAAAGCTGAAACCCATTTCCGCCATTCCAATAAAACTCATTGATCGTCACACTCACACAAGCACACCCACCTTCACTCACTAAACAGACCACAAACAAAGAGAGCAGAGGAAGGAGCTCTGTACTGTGCCACTGTTACCAGTGCTCCTCTCTTTCTCTCTCTAATGGGGACTCGAATCCCTTCGCATAAGCTTAGCGGTGGGCTCTATGTTTCTGGTCCACCGGAGCAGCTCAAGGAGCGACAGCCCACAATGGCGTCACGCGCCGTCCCCTATACCGACGTCGACATCAAGAAATCCGGTGACTTCGGAAAAATGTTCGATATTCCACTCGTTGATCCATCTTTGAGTGCTTCTTCTTCGTCTAAATTCTTGCACACTAGTGGAGCAGCGCGCTCCGGAACCGATTCGGGTGGTGGTGCCACAGGGAAGCGCCGCGGCTCGGGTCCGATGCAGAAGAAGCAAGCGTCCGGCCCGATGTCCCTGCAGCCCACAGGACTTATCACGTCGGGTCCAATAGGATCCGGCCCGATTGGATCTTCGGGCGGTGGCGGGAGGAGATCGGGTCCACTCGAGCAAGCTGGTTCAATCGGGAAGGCGGTGTACGGCTCAGCCGTTACAAGTTTGAAGGACGAGGAAGTGAAGATTGAGTTTAGAGCGCCGAAGGCGGTGGCATGGGTTTTGATAGTAATTGTAGCAATGAGCGTTCTAGTTGGGGTGTTTCTGATGGTGGCAATGAAGAAAGCGGTGGTTCTGGTGGCCATGGTGGCAATTATTGTGCCTGTAATGCTTTTTATTATTTGGAACTTGGCATGGAAAAGAAGAGGGCTATTAGGGTTTGTGAAGAGTTTCCCAGATGCTGAGCTCCGTGGCGCCATTGATGGACAGTACGTCAAGGTTACCGGGGTAATATTTCCTTCCTATTATAAGTATCATTTAAAAGCTATATCTTATGGTATGTATATAGTCTCTTTTGAGTTGTGTGTCGGTCTATAAGAATATTATATTTCTAGTTCATTTTTCTATCATAATATTAACAATTTAATTCTAGATGAGGAGGCAACATTTTTCCTACGATCAGTGAAAAATTAATGCGAGAGAATGATGTTCGTAATTCGTTATGCATTTGAAGTCATGGCTTTGTTCCAGCTGCCCCATTACTTATTTTGTTCAGTCTGCAGTGATTAATGCTGATCGTTGTCCTTTCTTTTAATGAATATTACTTTTTAAATTAAAATAAAAAAATAAAAACTGGTTGTTAGGTATGGCATTTTTTGGCCAAATGGTTAGGTAGGGGGTTGATTGTACATGACGAATAGAGTTACTTAGTGATTAGTGATTGTGACTTCCTCTTTTGTGATTATCTCTTGTATTCAAGCATAACTGTCCCCAATTTAGCTTATAGAAATGGTAATTTTTCTAACGATGGAATTAGGGATTATGCGTTACGGTATTAAAAGAACACCAAGAAGGATATAGCTGAGTAAGCTGATGGTTTAGAATACTTGTTATTGTTAGAAAAAAGAATAATAATGAAACTTTGGGTACCATGATAATCCGAAATTGAATCCTTGCCTTTCCTTCTTGCTTCCCGATTCATAATGCATTGCGGTGTTTCGTGAAGTCTTATTTTCACAAGTGAAAGCCACAGATTTTGCTCATCAGAGCACCTTGTTTTCTGCTTCATCGTCTCTCATTTGTCTCGTTGCTCAATACAAGTTTTGACAATACTTTAATATCCAATTTAAATCATTTTCTTTATTAGGCTGCACAGAAAAATATGTCCTCGTCATGGGGATATTTTTGGTGTTTTCATTTTACTTTATCTACTTTTTTGTATAACTTACTCACTGAGCAGGCTTATGCTATATGTTCAAGGCATGTATTTTGAATGTCTAATGCAATTTTTGATGCATCCTCTCTACACTTTTTTATAAACAACACTTTACAAATAATTTAGAAAAACATAATTTTCAAAAAGGACCCTGATTATGACAATTGTGAGAGGATGCGCCAGAACTTGCTTTGGAAAATCAGAATCCGTGCAAGGTATAATTGCAACATGTGATATTTATGATATTGATTTTTTTTAGTAACGTTTATTTTATGGATTTTGTTATCACTAAACAATAATTATCTCCTGCTGCTACATTTTTTAAGGGTTACAAGGGGTCATTTCGCATGTAAAATTAATTATTATTTTTTTTAAAAATCCCATTGCAATTTTTTTTTTTTCCTCATTTCATTTTTCTTACCAAAGAAACAGGCTTTGTTCCTTTCTTTATGTTAACACTAACACAATTAATAATTTTATGTGAAGTTTTATAAAAAATAATAATAATAATAATTTGTGTAAAGTTGGTCACCTGACAGAAAGATATTAGTGTTTCTTAGTGTGATCATTTTCAGAAACTCATTTGAATTGCGTTTGCAATTTTTCTGTGAAAAGCTCTGTTTGTTAATATAATTTACTGATAACCCCAGTGAAAAAATTCATCTGCGATGCCTCTGTGAATATTTAGTCAGGCTGATGATATATCCTGTCTCTTCCTATAGATTGTGACCTGTGGCAGTATTCCTTTGGAATCTTCATACCAGAGAGTACCTAGATGTGTATATGTTTCCACAGAACTAAATGAATATAAAGGATGGGGTGGTAAATCAGCAAATGCTAATCATCGATGCTTCTCCTGGGGTTCTAGATATTCTGAGGTTAGTTGTTTGACTTAATGTATCAAATATTTGTCTCATTGATAATCCTACGAACAGGCCCTTTACTACACTGATTCTATGAAGTCTGTATGGCATGTAGAATGCATCAGAATGGAAAAAAGAATGAAACCGGAAAAATGATTGCTTGAAAGATTAATGTCCGTAAATAGAAAAGATATAGTTACTGGTACTTGATATTACATTTCTATGGTGCGATGGAAAAGTATGATCTTTTTAGTGCTTTAACCAGTTGCACGCTGAGCATTCATTAAGATTTTGAAGATTGGCCAGAAACCAAAAAGCTGATGAGGAATATGAGATATTTGTATGAAAGATATAGTTAAAGAGCTTAACAAAATTAAAGGTACAGTAATGAGATGATGAAGGAACAACAAGTTTGTTAGAATCACAGTTACACAAGTAGAATTTAGAATTCAGGGCTTTGTTCGTTTCCCCTTGGTAATTAGATAGACTATTACTTGCTAGTAAGCCTGCATATTGATTTCCATGATTTTGCTTGTGCCCTTTCCCAATCTTGTTAAAAAGCTAATAGTGGAACTTAATACTCCCTCTTGTCCTTAATATAATATATATTTACCTAATTTGATTAAATTAAGGAAGTTAATTTAGTTAGTTAATATGACATGTATTTTCTGAAACATCTGAGTCATCTACATTAATTCCCCTCTTCCATCTCCTCCTTTATTATTATTGAGGGAGCATTAATAAGGGTAAGTTAGGAAAAGAATGATAAATATGAAAACTTTGTTTTATATTTAGGATCATAATCAACTCCTTAAATATATCTTATATTAAGGACCGAAGGGAGTACTAGTTTATTGCGTTGACAATTTAACTGTAGTTCTTACTAATCTAAGGCCAAACCTTTTTTTCTTCGGCCTCAAAAAAGAAAAGAAAAGAAAAAATCTTTCTAATCTGTCCCAGCAAAGCAATGGATCATATATATCCTAAGTTGAAGTCTCAAATGGTGTCCTTTGTCAGTTAACCTTGTTCAATCCATATTTATTGCCAAATTATGGAAGACGACCTTGTGTACTGATTTACAATTCTAATAGTCATTTAGCCGTTATGTTAGTCTTGATGATTGAAATATCTTCTGGAATGGTCAGTTAGATATGAAATAATCATCACTAGGAACCATAAGAAAGATACAATTATCATTATCAGGATAGCAGCATTTTCCATCACTTGAAGTATCCTTGCCTGCATAAGATTTTGAGCTTCTGTCACAAATCATGTCTGCTATGATTATAGATTCATTGTAATTTTTCAGTTATCTTATCAACTTGAGGAACATATATGAATTTCTTTGTCCTCTCTAATTGCATGATGATGGGTTATGGCCTCTATTATTTTCCCCTAATTTGCATTGTTTCTTCTTTGTCAACAACTTCTTTTACTGTGGGCAGAAATATGTAGCAGACTTTTACATATCAGATTTCCAGTCTGGGCTACGAGCGTTAGTGAAAGCAGGCAATGGTGTTAAGGTTGCTCCTCTTGTGAAACCAGCTACTGTAGTTGATGTAAACAAGGAAAAGAAAGAGTTATCTCAAAATTTCTTAGGCTGGCTTGCAGACCGTAAACTCTCTAGTGATGACCGTATAATGCGCCTCAAGGAAGGGTATGGACTTCATTATTTTAACTTCTAATTTCCTTTCAAGTTCCATTTCTTCTTTCATTTTCCTCGTGCCTTATTTGGATGACATCATTATGTCAACTGTAATTGCTTGTGAATATAATCTTTCTGAGGTGAAGATAGAAGAATCACATACATACTCTCAACTCCCGTCCCCCAACCCCCCAAAAACAACACAACAAAAAAGGGGGAATTACAATGAGATCCCAAGAAAGATATCTAATTACCAAGAAGTTCCAATGACAAGTGAACAACAAAAACATGTTCTTTTTTGTATTTGAACTTGTCATTGTATGTTCTTAATTTGTTATCGAACTTTTGGGTGATTAAATCCTTTCTTGGGATCTTACAATAATTCCCTATAAAAGAAAAACCAACGCACACATGTACACTCTGACTTGAATCTTCTCCCTTTGTGCTTTTTTAAAGGGAGAGTAATTAGGAAAATGTGGTTAAAGAATGGGATTTGTCTCATCATTACATGCACTTGCTCTTTTTTACTCTCTCCCTCTTTAAATGCGCTATGTACATTTATGGTTCATAGGATTTTTGCAGTACATGACAAAAAAATTTGGGAATGCCAGGTACATCAAAGAAGGGAGCACCGTAAGTGTGATGGGAGTGGTCCGCCGGCACGATAATATGCTCATGATTGTTCCCTCAACCATACCTGTATCAATAGATTGTCAGTGGAAGCGATGCCTCCTTCCAATGTATGTAGAAGGCCTCATTTTGTTATGTGAGGATAATCAGGATGCTGATGTGATTCCTGTGTAGAAACAGGATCAAGAATCTGGAGGTTTATCGGATTGGAAGATGCAAACTAAGGTAGAATATGATGATAATGAGGATATATGATCATGTTCATGGTTATTACTTAATATGATGTCCAGGCATTTATGGAGATCCATCGATGCTGACTACGAAGGTAGCTTGAAAATGTTTTATAGCCACGCGGTTTCATCTTTCCTATGATTTTTATTATGTAAATAGGCAAAGATAATATTCTTTCTTTTTCAGATTATGCTAGCTGCTAAGGAGTTTTGTCGCTTAATGTAAAATTGTTTCATTATGGCTAATATTGCTGCGAATACATTAATTAGGGTGCAATATAATATGAGCTGTAAAAAATTGTAAGTTCTCAAAGCTAGTAGAATGTCCCCACGTGAAATGTGAAGTCTTGGATCAGGACAACCCCCCCCCCCCCCAAAAAAAAAAAAAAAAAAAAAAAAAGCATTCATCATTTTCTGATCTTGTTCACCTGGTGCTTATTGTTCTCAAATTTGCAATTTGAATTGCTTATTATTATTGGATCTTCTGTTTTATTAAATTTTGGGATGAAAGATATTGGTTAATTGTTTTTTCAGGCTGAAAATATATTTAAGTAGACTTGACGTTGCCTTCTGATATGAAACCTTGCCTTGTCTTTTTTATATACTTTTAATCTCTAGTCTAGTTTTTTTGAAAAATGAGACATTTTTCACTCTAATTTATTTAGCTCACTTAACCAACAAATCCTTGGAAAATTTCAATTTGTTGCGTGTGAAACTTTAACACTTATGCTGTGTTATGTTTATTTGTAATTATTATTAATTTTATTTATATTACTTTTTTAGCACGAAGAAAAAAGGAAAAATTTTCTCGTTAAGTTTTTCTAATTCCACAATCTATTCAATTTTATGCGCCAAGCAAGCATAACACACCGTGCACGATTCATCGTCTTTGGAATCATGGATATTGATTGGCACCAGAAAAAGAAGCAGAAGGCCGTACCTTTTTTTTTTTTTTTTTTTCCTTCTATAACGTACCCATCAAGTTGTTAAGCTTGAATCTAAAAGGAGGGGAAATGGGAAGCTTTATGGGCTAAAGCCCATTGCCTCTAGATTTTATTTTTGAGAAACGAAAGTGTTATGCTCCCTAGCCCATAGTCCCTCCGGCTAGTTGAGAGGTTGTAAAACTTTAATTCACTTTACATCCCGAATTTATAAATATTTATCAAACTATTTCCATTAATTTCATATATTAAAGAGTGTTTTCATTAATGTAGTTAAAATTAATTATTTCTTGTAAAATATTAGAAATACCTTCAACAAAATTTACTAGTTAGAGGGATTTGATTAATTAGGAAATTTTATAGTTATTTAGGGATACTAAGCAGAAAAAACTAATGTTTTAAGCAAAATATGTCATTTTATAAGACATGCTGAAAATATTAATAATAAGGACTTAGAATAGATTTTTAGTTAATAAGTAGTTGGTTATATAAAGTAGAAGTTTCATTAAATAGATTAATTAATAAGTAGTTAGTTAAACAGGCTTTTATCAGGTTTAGGCCTTTAGCAGACACAAGCTCAGCCTATAAAGAAAGGCTTACATAGGCTAATAGACCAAGTTTAGGCTTTGAGTCCTATGCCTATAGACGAAACCTGATATGAATCAACTTATTTCCACCCACAAGACCATGTACTTGGTTTTCAGGTTCTACTGACTAGCTTGGTCTACTCTATACAATATGGTGTAATTTCTTTCTTCATTTATTTGTTTTGTTAGTGGACAAGTACACTCACGACCACCAATCACAACCTTCTCATGAGGAGAACTCACACATCCACATACCCACCTGGGATTTGAACTAGGAATGTCGCCTTTTTGGGAAGGTTCTTGATGCCATTGTTGCACTCGGCCACTGGCTACAAGCATGGTCTTGTTAATATTGAGGTTTGGGCTACTTGGATAATGAATTCCGAAGTACAAATTAAAAGTGTCTATACCATTCCATACACCACCTAAAGTGCTACTTTATAGTTATTATTCCCGCAGATAGAGCATATAACTGAAAGCAACTAAACATATTCATTATTACTTATTTTTTGTAGTCACGATTCCATTAAAAGAAAGTGCGAGACAAGGCTTGCTTGTACTAACCCAACCAGAGAAGCACATCACGACATCAAGTTGAAGCTAAAGCCTAGAGGGGGTTCCTCCAGCAACCACCAGAGTTTCTCCTGTTATATAAGATGCATCATCAGATGCCAAAAAGGCGGTGGCAGCTGCCATGTCTTCAGTTGTCCCAAGCCTTTTCAGCATTGATTTCTCTTCAAGTTCGTTCCTCTGCAGTGGCATACAGTCCCATCATATGACAAATAAAAGATAAGGAGACTTGGAACAAGAGGATGAAGCTTTTATGGCTGGTCTGGTACATGGAATGGAAAATAAATAGATAAAAGTAAATACAATGAAAAAACTGATTTTTTCTTAGATATGATAGGGTCCTCTTATGCCTTCAGATGACAAAAACAAATAATAAAAAGACAGTTAAGGTTAAAATAGTGATAATAGGGATAGATATTGGATATATCAATTCTTGTGCAATTCCCATAATATTATACCTTTTGTGTGTGTGTGCTTCTTCTTTTTTTTTTTTTTTTTTTGGGGGGGGGGGGGGGGGGGGTTTCCCAAAATACTCACCATAACTTCATTATTGGTAAGAAAGGAAGCAAAATGGGTTGGCACAAAACCAGGAGCAACACAATTGACACGAGTGTTTGGGGCCATCTCAGCTGCCAGAGCCTAAGCAATGAATTAAAAAAAGCATATAAAATCTTTTTTTAAAAAAACTCAATTTATCAAACTATTGATGAAACAAGTGCAGCCGAGATACTGACTTTAGTAAGTCCAAAAAGGGCTGTTTTGGTCACTCCATACATAGCCAATGCAGATGGCGGGTTATAACCAGCAATAGAGGAAATAAGAACAACGGAAGAACCCTTCGACAAGTAAGGAACTGCATCCTGCAAAAATAGGCGAAGCAGATAACACACAGTAACAATAAAGGGGGGAAAACACAAAGTGGTGGCAAAAGGAAATAAGCTAAAGCAGATTTTTCTATTTCTTTCACAATTTGGTTTAGGCCCTCTGTCACTGAAATTACCTTCAGAAGAACTATAGAGGCTTTGACATTTACTTCCCACTGCTTGTCAAGGACGGATTCCGGGCTTTGCAATAAGTTATCAACAGAGGGATTTGTAGCAGCATTGGACACAATAATATCTATCTTTCCATATTTCTGTAACAAACCAGAACGCTTAACCACACCATAGAATGGATACAAGCATTTATGAGGATCATTTTATAAACAGAATACAAAGTTATACACACTTAGAGAATCTTAATATAACTGCCAGTCCAGTCAGTAGATAAAGATATTGTCAAGAGGAATAGTAAAAGGCATCAGAGAATAAACATCAAGAACAAGGTGGTCCTATAGTTAAGAACAGATACAAAGACAAAATCAGATCAGATTAATTTTTCTGTAAAATGTTGACCAGTTCCTAGATTGTGGTAGCATACTGACGTATATGCTTATAGTGCTTCTGACTTCTGAGACTTCGAATTTACAAAATTTTTCACTGAATGAACTTTGTAGTCATCAGTTAGCTATTGAAGGAATAATTAATTACCTGAACGGTTTTGTCTATCAAATTCTTCCTTTGTTCTGCATTTGAGACATGGCAAACAAGAGCCAATACTTCAATTCCTTGAGGTCTGAGCTTCTCAGCAGCTTCGTCTACATTTTTCTGTGGTCATTAAACCAAAGAGAAAATCATATCAACAACCTGAACATCACTGTAGAAGCATTATAGGACATCATTTATGATCGTATGAAGTATAAACACAATAAAAGAGATTGGCTTTTCAATCCACACAAAGATAAATCAACAATCACTAAAGCTTCAACCTCACCGTAGATATACTAGTTTGAGCAAATTTGGGAAAACTTTTTAAAAAGTTATCATCAAGTTCTTTTGTAGGAAATGAAATGTGGAATTCTTAACAGGTGAGCTAAGCGGGATTTGAGTCCTTGCAAAATTTCGAAAGAGAGTAATCAGGTAAAGAAGTTTATCTCCACTTTAATAATACCAGGTACACAGGTTTTTTTTTTTTTTTTTGCCATCCAGGTACAATCCGTTTTCCTCTTTCTACTCCATCATATAGCATCAATTAACATATCAATACAAATATTAAATGCAGAGCACAACATCTATAGGAAGCTGCAATGTTCAAAAGTGTTAAAATAATACGACTTATTTTCTGCAAAATCACGGGGATCAATCAGGACTCCTATTCAGGTAAAGAATGCAAACAAATTGATGAAGTTTAGGAAGCAGAACATGATTGAAATCGCAACAATTTTGAAGATTTAATACTTCAAGATAGAAAAAGACGAAGAAACGACGAACCTGCTTGCGAGAAGAGATGACAACAGACGCACCCTCGAGGCCAAGCCTTTGGGCAATAGCGAAACCGATGCCTTGAGTAGAAGCAGTAACAATGGCGACCTTACCCTGAAATCTCTTACCGATCTTCGACTTGTCCATTTCTATTTCTTCTGTGACCGAAACCAGATTGAGGGGTTGGACTTTTGGTTTGAGTGATATACTACTTCTCAGCTTCTCTAGTACAATCAGACGCGGTGTTAACAAATAGTTCCAAACAATTCATAATTCACTAAATTATGAGATTACAGTCAATGTTTAAAACCTGAAGTGAAATGAGATTAGAATTTGACGACTAGCGGTCGTTGATTTTTATGATTTAGGGGGTTTGGTTGGCGCTGTAGAACAGTAATAGTTAAATAAAAATTAAAATGAATAATTATGTGGGTACATGTAGTTCATTCGGTCTTATCTAATATCTATAAGTTATCTTCACTATTTTGGAACTGGTTATTAATATAGGTAATTTTTTTTTCTCAATTTTTTTTTTACCCCTATCAAATACATACTTTATATTAATGAAGCACTAATTATTTTTCATTTAATAATTTATTACATATTTTCTCTCATATTTTTTACTTATTCGGTCTCATATGATTTTTTTCATAAATAAGGGGTATATTTAGAAAAACTATGATATTTTTTAGACTTTTATTGTTTTTACTTAATCTTAAGTGATAGTTTGTTTTGCACCATCAGAAAAAAATATATATAAAAAAGAGAAGAAGGAGTGTGTGTATCAACAGTAAATTTAATTATCAACCTAATAACTCCTTGATATATCAAATTTTTAATGTAATAACATCATATTGTTATAAGTTAGTCTAAAAATATATTGAGATTTTAGAGAGGTTAGTATTATTTATTTATTTATTTTGTAATTTCTTAACTTTGTCACCATTGCTTCGTAAAGAAGGGCGGATCTTTTCATAAACAAGCGGCCTCCAAAAAAAAAAAGTTGTGCAGATTTTCTTTTTAAAAAAATTAATATAATGTAAAAAGGTATATTATTTTATATATTAGATTTATTAAAATATTTTTATTATACATTTGGTCTCCTCAAATATTTTTTTAAATTAGTTAATGAGTTTACATTTATTTTTGAATATTTCTTCCAAATCCGCCATTCCTCGTAAAGTCCAAAATTCATCCAGTTTTCTAAAAATCGTTATGGGGTTTTTTTTTTTTTTAAAAAAAAAAAAAAAATCTAATTTTGTGTTTATGATTACATTGTAGTTTTTGGGTTCGCCAGGGAAACAAACCTGCATATAAAGCATTAAAATTTTTGATATTATCGAAGTCATCATAAGAAGATCCTTGGTATATTCGATTGCAGTGACAACATATTTTAATCCGCCAACTATAAATACATGCTACAAATTTAAATTTGAATTACAGGCATTTGGTCTGGATTAATATGTAATTGAGGAGGCCCGAGTAAGTGTGATAAGTAGAGGTTGAAAACGCTTTGTTATTAACTAAGAGAAAAGACGCGTTTATTTTAAAAGGGAAAGTTAAGAATCAAAATGAAGTTATTTTTTTTGAAGGACCACAATTTTTTTAAAATATTTTGAAAGACTAAGGGCCTGTTTGGGATACCATCTGTTGGACTTATTATCCCATCAAATGAGATAATAAGTCCATTAAGAGGGAAAGTGCAATTATTGGGTGTTTAAGTTGGCTTCTTATCAAAAAAAAAAAGTTGGCTTCTTTTTTCATGGATTTTAAGGTTTGATGGGGATATTTTTCTGAAGCCACATCATGGAGCTTCTAATCCCATCAGCTTCTTCCCCATCAATTTTTTCTGTGGGCCCCATCAGTAAAAAGCAAAAAAGACGTTTCTCTCCTCCCTCAATGAATGCTTCTCTCCTAACTTTTGCTTTTGCCTGTACCATTTTAGTCTAAAATCATTTAATACTAAAGCTACATAAGTCTAACACGTACGTACGTTGCTCAACTAAATGGACCCATTTACATAAGTTTGAACTCGGTTTAAAATATCTGA
Organism: Acacia melanoxylon; assembly: GCA_019022615.1. Taxonomy (NCBI): domain Eukaryota; kingdom Viridiplantae; phylum Streptophyta; class Magnoliopsida; order Fabales; family Fabaceae; genus Acacia; species Acacia melanoxylon. Next base: position 217,077 of record JAFJYJ010000018.1, on the reverse strand, counting down.
TTTAAGGGACCGATCGTTTCATTATTGTTAAGTGGCTCTGTGTTTTCTTCTGGATCAACACTTAATATGTGTGTGGGTGATGGAGATAATAATGATGATCCAGTTGATGAAGCATTCTCATCAATATCTTCAACACAAATGAATCACCTTCGCGATCAAATTAGAAACCAACTTGTAGGGGATAAGTTTATTTATGTTCAATAATTGTGTTGTAAATTTTTTAATGGTAATGTTACTATTTTATTTGGAAAATTTATATTTATTTTTAATTTTTATCTCAAATTATCACATTTTGTACAACATATTTTATATATATATATATATATATATGTATGTGAATTTAATTCACGCCATTTTCTATCATTTTTCATCTTATCTATCTTTTTAAAAGCTATGCCAAACAAGTGTCCATTAGAAACAAAAGCCACTTCTGTTACCGCTATCCCAAACACAAATCACATTAGAAAAAGTCCATCAGAAAATAAGTCCATTAAGAAAAGTCCATCAGCAATAAAAGTCACTTCTATCAAAGCTATCCCAAACGGGCCCTAATGCTTCGTATGAAGAGGAGAAATGGAAGTGGATGCCACAAGTTGGGCTGTTTGGTTGGTGGGAGCCCACTTCCATATGGAAGTCACTTCCTTAGGCAAACCCATGGAACTCAGACGACTTTCATGGAAGTGAAACTTTACCGCCATTATACCCTCGTGCATTTTTTTTCTTCCAATTTACAGCTTTGCCCACATAACCTTCCTGCAGTTATCTTCACCTTGACTCGACAACCTCCCTCCCTCTCTTATGACATGGTAAGGACATTGACGGCAACACACAGTGACAACAAGGACAGAAACAACAATGCACAACGACAGCAAGGACAACAACATTGAGGCACATTTGTTAGAATCAGCTGACATCCAAGAAGAGGTGAATTGGGTGTAAGATAAAAAATTAGGAACTTTGAAAATCTTTTTGCGTCTTAGTAAAAATAAAAAGTATGAAGATAATGAGCCATAGAACCACAATCAATTAAGCAAATCAGGTATACTGGAAATATAAGAGATAAGGTAAGAGAATATGCAAACTGTAATTTATATTGGTTCTGTGTAATCCTTGAAGACATATGTCTAGTCCCAAACTCCACTTAAGATTTTTAATCCACGATCTTCTTATTTAATCAAGGCACAAGATAAGCCGCTACAATCCAACATATTTAGCCAGGTATTTGTAAAACCTTTTACAAATCTCTCACCGAGTCACTCTCTTTATACATTGTATAGATACAATCTTATAATGAAATATTCCAATAAATCTTATCTCTCAGAAGTGAATAAGATGAACACTGAAGTACAATATGTTAGTTGCAGTGTATCACTCAAGAGGGTATGAATTGGGTGAGTTATAAAAATTAAAACGATCTTAACAAATAATTACATCAGAAGGAAGAGTTATAAAGATATCACCGAAATGTGTTGGTAAATTTTGAGGTGTTGCATGACATTCAAGCAACTGCTCATGAGGTTGAAAAACAAAAATTTTGGTATTCATGGATGATGCCCATCATATGTTTTCTAATTTACTCATGAGTTATAACTCGTAAATTTTTACAGTACTCATGGGTTATCCCAAATTGGCTTCCTTTATTAAAACTTTTTACGATGCTCATGAGTTATAACCCTAACTCTTTACAGTGCTCATGAGAACCCGTAACTCTTTATGATGCTCATGAGTTATAACTCGTATTTAAAGGATAAAGTAATAATGGATGTGAAGAAACCCGCGTGGAAACAGAGACTAGAGTTTGGATGCTAACCTGACTTGAACATGGTACTTGGTGTAGATGACAAAATATCACCAAGAGGAGGTCAATTGAGGATTTTAAAAACTTTTTCGATAAGCTCAGAATTTCACCACAGAACAGAGGCAAACAGAGGGAGAAAGAAGCAGAAGATGAACACAAGAATTTATACTGCTTCGGCTTTAACTCTTGACCTACGTCCAGTCCCCAGACTCTCTAGGATTTTCACTAATACTTCAATTAGATGCATACTCTCTAATAGAAAGTTATCCTCTTTATAGGATACACTCCCCCTTACAAGTTGTAAACTGATAACCCAATCCCCAAGTCCCACGACTTGATATTCTTACAATGATTTAATAATCAGAAATGAAAACTCTCTAGAAGAGTAGATTGATAAACACTGAAGAATATTTATATCAAAAGATATTACACTAGAAAGTGAAAGCAGTAAATGCAAGTTGATCTTTTTGCATTTATGACTCTCTTGGTTGTTGAGAATTGAATGCTTTAGCTTATATATGAAGAAAGAAATTAATGACCGTTGTGAATCTTGATACAACCGTTGGGAGCATTAAAGAGCTGTTAGGTTGAACCAAGTGAGTTTATCTTTGAGGCTTTAAGTCAACCAATGTGCCCAGACATTCTTTGCTGACATTCCTTGAAATATATTCGTTGGATGATCTGGCATCCAGATGTGGGCCCTTCGGAATGTGCAGAGAATAATTTGCCATATTGGTGCTTAGGTTTCTGAACCCAACGTTTAATGCTCTGACATCATCTTTTGCTTTATGTATAATCTTTAGTTTAACATTCGTTTGATCATCAGAAATTTACTAACAAATCGATTAAACATAGTTAGGAATAATAATGAGAAATGATATGAAGTATATAGATCATACATGAAGATTTTGTAAATTCGAGCAAGATGATTTTGTTAGCTCTCGGTATTTTGATGATCACAAATCCTAAGTTATTGAATTAAATAATATGTGTTTAAGTTGGGGTTTGCTCGAGCAAAGGTTAGCTCATGCCCAAACATACCTAATCTAATAGCTTGTTTAAGTGTTTCAGAGTGGTTTGCTCGAGCAGGGTATTTGTGATGCTCGAGCATCATCGAGCTCATAGAAAAGGAATTCAAGATGGAGAGTCATGCTCGAGCAGGGAATGTAGCATGCTCGAGCATTAGTGTGACAAGCAACAGATTCACAAAGTTGAAGAGTCATGCTCGAGTAGAGATAACGGCTTGCTCGAGCACCATGCTTAAGCAGAGGTAAATGCATGCTCGAGCAGCATCTTTCAATTTCTTATCCTTAGCCTCTGGATAACTTGTGCCCGAGCATGAAAATGTCATGCTCAAGCACCATGCTTGAGCAGAAGGAAAAGCCTGCTCGAGCAGCGTCGTTAAACATTCATCTTCTCGTCTCTGTCTGACCTTTGCCCGAGCATGCCTTATGGCTTGCTCGAGCATTGGCGATCTGTTGCGCAATCATAAAGTCTTTCATGCTCGAGCAACAGCGTTATGAATCATTTTTCATGAGACTCCAGAGAAGATTGCTCAAGCAAGCTTAGGTTCTTGCTCGAGCATTTGGTGATCTCAAGCTTTTTCAATATGTCTTTTAAACTGTTGCCCGAGCATACTTAAAAGCTTGCTCGAGCATGATCACCCCTATTTTTCAAATCACCGTCTGCGTAAACTATAAATCACTGTGCTTAATCCTATTACTTCATAACGTTACTCATTACTAATCCTAATTGCTTTTAATCAAATTGTTAATGAGTTTCAGATGATTTTATCATGGATTAAACAACAAATTTGCATAAAGCAAATTGTGTCAGAGGAGCATTAAATGTAGTTGCCATAGCAGTGATAATCTCCGTAACCAATACTCAGATCAATGTAAAGTTTTCTCTTACATTCCATCTGCGCATTAAATGTCATTTCACAATGGGCAAAACAAAAGGAATGAAGAGAATGTCAGAACTGCAAATCCACCTGGATTATTTGAATGGCAAAAATTTTAACCGAGCTTCATCTGTCTAATGGATATATTCAAGACCCTCAATGATTAATCCTCAAGCTTCACCAACGGTCGTTTATTGCATCATCTATAAATAGACGAAGCATTGAATTCACCAACCACCAAAACTCTGCGCATTCAATTAGCAACACTAGCATTTACTGTTTCTACTCTTACAGACAATATCTTCGGATATTTAAACCTTCAGTGTTTATACATCTGCTCTTTCAGAGAGTTCATTATTGTCTATCAATCTTTGTAAGAATCTCAAAGTTGGGACTTTGGGATTGGGACATTTGATTACAACTTGTAAGGGGGAGTAAGTTCTAGTGAGAGAATTACTCTGAGAGTTACAGAGTGTGTAGTCATTTGAGTTAGTGAAATCCCGGAGAGTCTGGGGACTAGATGTAGGTCGAGGATTTAGACCGAACCAGTATAAATCACTTGTGTTCAACCTCTCCCTATCCTACTCTGTTCATCTTTGTTTCATTAACTGTTAACAGAGTATTTTGAGAAGAAAATTTTATATCCCTAATTCACCTCCCTTTGGTGATATTCCGTCTTTCAAATTTCAAAACAGAGACGTCGAGTTTGTTCAAGCAAATTGGAGTTCCTGACTCGAGTTTACCCTTTTAGACTCGAGTCTTATGATCATCTTCTTTGAAAATAGATTTGAAGTTTAAATGAAGATGTCTCTGTAAGACTGAAACTGGAGTTTAAAATATTTTACTCAAATGTATGACTCAATTTAGATTACGTAAACTCAAGTTTAGATCTTCTTTTGAAATGAGCATCGCGATAGCATTTGAAAACATTTTGAGATCACGGAAACTCGAGTCATTAAGTGACTAACTCGAGTTTAGGACCTTTTTAAATTGAGAATAAATTTAAGTCCAAAAGCTCAAGCTGTAGTTTAGAAGAAATAGGCTTTAGTCACTTTAAGTTCAAAATACCTTAAAAGTTGTCGGTCGACGAAACTCAAGTCTATCAAGACGGCTCGAGTTTACTTTAAAAAGAAAAACATTGAGAACTCTCGCCCAAGGATAAACTCAAGTTTAACAACTGCTGGCTCGAGTTTTCTTAAAATTAAAAAAAGCTTTGAAAAACTCTCGACCAGGCTTAAACAAAAGTTTCTATTTAGTAACTCGAGTCAAGCTAAGTTCAAATAACTTGACTGACTCTCTGTCTAGAGTAAACTCAAGTTTAAAAAATCTAGGCTCGAGTTTGTCTTTGACAGTAAAAACCTGGTTAAGTTTGAACAAGATTCAACCATTTTTAACTTAACCAAAATCTTCATTTAAATTTACAATTGTCAGTTATCATCAAATCACATAGAGAACTAACACTTGGGTAACATTGCATGTGTCGCCTACCAGGTGTCCTAGTGTCTCATGGTGCTCTTGGATTTGTTTTTTCTTGGAAACCATCTGGACAGCCTCCCAATAGTGCTTGGTTTATAGTCTTCAGCCTAACCGTGTCAGAGATTCTAATTTAGGAGTCGAGCAGGGGTGCTGACCATCCTTGTGGTCCCGTTCCCGTCCCAGCAGATTCTGACTTCGTCCTTATATGGTGATGTCGCTATACGAATTTGATGTACCTTGCTGGGCATGAGATATCTATCTTGGGTCCTGTCGATAGGGGGCGTGTTGGAGCTTGATAATATGTTAAGAACAGAACATTCTTCTGGGGTTTCGAGATATAGTAGAGTCCTCATAATCGAGAATGTCACTTGGTCACCATTGACTCGCATAGTGAGTTCGCCTATTTCAACATCGATTAATGTTCTGCCTATTGCCATAAATGGCCTCCCCAGGATGATTGGGACCTCTTGATCTGCCTCAAAGTCCATTACAATGAAATCAACGGGGGAAATGAATTTGTCAACTTGTACCAGTACATCTTCAATTTTGCCTTATGGGTAGACGATGGATCGATCTTCTAGTTGCAGTGTTACCATAGTGGATATCACGTCTCCTACTGCCATCTTCTTAAATACGGACATTGGCATCAGGTTAATGCTGGCACCCAATCACATAGTGCTTTTCGTAGTAATTGGAACCAATGGTACAAGGGATTGTGAAACTGCCAGGGTCTTGCAGCTTTTGAGGTAGCTTGTTTAGCAGTAAAGCACTGCTTTCCTTTATCATGGCTACAATTTCGAATTCACACAGCCGCCTTTTCTTTGACAAGATGTCTTTCATGAATTTCACATAGCTGGACATCTGTTCTAGCGCTTCCACCAGAGGGATGTTGATATGCAGTTTCTTCAGCATGTCCAAGAACTTTTGAAACTACTTCTCTTTATTTTTCTTTTGGAGCCTTTGTGGAAAAGGCAGACGCTGCTTTAAGACTCATGATGGTCCTGGGTCAGAGGCATGTTGTGATGATGATGTTGTAGGGGTTAAAGGTCTAATTTGCCATGGAAGTATTGCTAAGGGGGCACTCAGCACCCGGAAGTATGAAAAAGGTACCAAATTTGCCCCGAAAGTATGAAGAAGGTACCAAATTTGCCCAAAGCTGACGGAAGCTCAAACGAACGTTTGCCACGTAGGATTTTTTTGGGGTTAAATACCTAATTTGCCACGAAAGTATTGATAAGGGGGCACTCAGCACCCTGAAGTTTGTTTGGTACCAAATTTTCCCCGGAAGTATAAAAAAGGTAGCAAATTTGCCCAAAGCTGACGGAAGGTCCACGTAGGTCATTAAAATGCCACATGGCTAGGAAAGAAACACAGTGGAGGGTGAGTCATATGCCAGATCATGTAACCACGTCAGCACCTCATTCATCTCTCTCTCTTCCCTCTCGCTTTCGGCGGTTCGTGCTTCTGAATTTTCTTCTACTCCTTCACCCACTCCTACATCGGCGGCTACAGTGCTGGTGGGACCACTGGGAACACCATGGCTCTCCGATGTGGGGCTGAGGACCTACCAGGCGGTGTGGCAAATTCATACCAAATGATTTTATCCCTTATACCCTTACAATTTCTCGATTCTCAAATATTTAGGTAATGCCTCCTCACTCCCCCCCAAATTCCCTTATTTTGCTTCTCTGAAATTTTACGATTTGGTGAAAATTTTGACAATCCATATGACAATCCAATTGGTTAAATCCAAGTTGCACTTCTCCTTAAAGTGAGCCAAGTTAACGTATACTATCGGATAGAATGGCCTTGACCTGAAGTAGCGAGAAAACAGAGCATGATCATCAACAGCTATATTACCAGAAATCATACCCGGTGAGGGTTCAGGCAACTTACCATTCGGGGGTCGACTAGTCACAACTTCCTCCTTTTTGCTTTCAGAAGCTTGAGATTTCAGTGAGAAGGAAACTTTCTTCTTGCTTTCTGAGGCCTGTGATTTTTGACTCAGAGAAGGCTTAAGAATTGAAGGCCGATCCTGTTTTCCCTTAGATAGTATCTCGTCAATCGTCTTTTTCAGAGTTAACAGAATTTGAAGACGAAGGAGATGGTGACCTCGTGCGTTTGCCTTTTCCAGTAGGGAGAGACCCAATCTTAAGCCTAGTCATCGGCATTGGTGATTCCTGAATGACCACATTCGTCTTTGGCTTCTCTACCTCCTTAGGCTTGGTAGTCGATTTCGCCGGTTTGGGTTTGGAGATTTTTGATGATTTTTCGGACTCAGTGACTTTCGGCTTATAGTATCTAGATTTCTTCGTAGAAGAGTGTTTCGAAGGAGATTTATCACTAGAACCAGCCATCGATTTTGAAAACTTGGGAATTTTAAGGAAGAGGGTCCGATGGTGAGAGTGGAGAAATGGCGGAAAATGAAGAAATTCAGGGAATTTAATCGGTGAGAATGGTTACTCTCGGTGAATCGAACAGTCGTAATGAAGGAATTTGAGTAACGACTCTTAAACGGTCGTAACGGTTGGAAGAGATTTGAGAGGGAGAAGGCTAGGGTTTGACGAAAGAAAACAGGGAAAATAGGTTTCTCCGTTGAAATGAAACGACGCACGCCTTTAGAGACCCTGGTGGCCGACGTTGCTCGAGCAACCTTTTTGGTGTGCTCGAGCAGGGTTCTTGCTTGAGCAGACTTCTTGTCTTACTCAAGCATACACCAGCTCATATAATTTTAGCTTTTATTGAGAGAATAGGAAGAAAAAAAACAATATAATACAATGATTAAATCTAACCTCCCATTAAGTGTGTAGTGTGAACACTTAATTCAATAAATGTATAGGAAATGTTGGAATCAATGAAACTGATTGAAAATCTCATTAGTGTGACGTGCTCGGGCAGACTCAGGAGTGTTGCTCGAGCATTGTTCTTCATTTCTTATGTAGCTTCCTCAGCTCTCGTTGTTGCTCGGGCAAACTTCTGGGGTTGCTCGGGCAACAACCATTACTCCTCTAAAGTCGGGGAAGGCGTACCGCTTGTTGCTCGAGTAGGCTTGTTCGACGTGCTCGAGCAAGCTGCTTTTCCTTTCATGCTTCTCAGTATTGCTCGGGCAGGCTTGGAAAGCATGCTCTATCTTCATTTTAGTCATGATATCCCACTGTTGCTCGAGCAGGGTCAAGGGGTGTTCTCGAGCAAGATGCTTTGACTCATATTTTTCTTTATGCTTTCTACGTAGTTGCTTGAGCAAGAGTTGTTGACATGCTCGAGTAGGGATGACTCTGTTACTCTCTGTTTTAATTCTTATGAACAGAGTCCTGCAAAAACACAAGCTAGAACCTCCGATGCTAAAGTTAGTCTTTAATCATCAAAACATGATTAATTTGAACTAGCATTACTTACAATTCATTGGGATTCACCATTCCCAATTCTCTTCGAATAAAATTGAACTGTTCTTTCGCCAGAGGCTTCGTGAAGATGTCTGCTAATTGTAGATGGGTTGGAATGAACATGACTTTGACATCTTTCTTTTGTACATGATCTCTGATGAAATGATGTCTCACATCAATATGCTTGGTTCTTGTGTGTTGAACTGGATTCTTTGCCAAGCTTATTGTACTAGTGTTGTCACAGAGGATTGGAATATCCTTTAGATGAATTCCCAAGTCAGAAAGTTGTTGTTTTAGCCATAGGACTTGGGCACAGTAACTTGAAGCAGCAACATATTTAGCCTCGGTAAAGGATACGGCTACGGTCGTTTGCTTTTTGCTAAACCATGATACGAGTGAACCTCCAAGAAATTCACATTGACCGCTTGTACTCTTTTTGTCAGTCTTATAGCCCGCATGGTCAGAGTCTGAATATGCAACTAGGAATTCTTGTTGACCTTTTGGAAACCAGAGACCCAATTCCTTTGTATCCGAGAGATATCGAAAGATTCTTTTGACATGTTCGGCGTATGATTCTTTAGGAGCTGATTGGAATCTTGCGCACATTCCCACACTAAACTGAATGTCTGGTCTGCTAGCAGTCAAATATAGTAAGGATCCAATCATTCCTCTATATTTAGTTATGTTGAAATCTTTTCCTTTTTCTTCATCGGCATCTAGAGAGGCAGTTGAGCTCATTGGGGTATCGGCTCCATTGCAATGCTCCATTCCAAATTTCTTGAGCAAATCACGGAGATACTTCGTTTGTGATATGAATATACCATCCTTCCGTTGTTTGATTTGCAGGCCGAGGAAGTAGTTCAACTCACCCATCATAGACATTTCGAATTCACCTACATTTTCTTGGAAAATTCCTCACAGAGAGAATCATTAGTAGCACCAAAAATAATATCATCGACATATATTTGCACAATTAAAGTTTCATTAAGTTTGTTGGTTTTAATAAACAAAGTTGTATATGCTTTTCCTCTGATAAAGCCTCGATCTAATAAAAAATTACTTAATCTTTCATACCAAGCTCTAGGAGCTTGTTTGAGACCATATAAGGCTTTCTTCAAATGATAGACATGATCTGGATGATGATCGTTTTCAAAACCAGGAGGTTGTTCAACATAGACATCATCCTGAATAAATCCATTTAGAAAAGCACTCTTAACATCCATTTGATAGAGTTTAAATCCTTTGATACACGCAAAGGCTAAGAGTACACGTATTGCTTCCAATCTAGCTACTGGAGCATATGTTTCCTCATAATCAATCCCTTCTTCCTGATTATAGCCTTTGGCAACCAGTCTAGCCTTATTACGGACTATGATTGCTGATTCGTCTCGTTTGTTCTTGAATACCCATTTAGTGCCAATGACCGGATGGTCCTTAGGCCTAGGTACCAAATCCCAAACTTGATTCCTATCAAATTGGTGTAACTCCTCTTGCATAGCTATCACCCAATCATTGTCTGAAAGGGCTTCATCTATTTTAGAGGGTTCTATATGTGATATAAAAGCAGAAAAATGTCACTTCATTCAAGGTATTGTTTCTAGTTCTTACACCTTGATTTAAATCACCTATCACTTGGTCCAAATGATGATTCCTAATGAACCTCTAAGCTCTAGGTTGAGATTGATCTGAGTTTTCTAAATCATTTTGAGGATCAGCCTCGAAAACATTTTCAGGATTTTCAATAGAGGCAGGAGTAGTTTTTGAAAAGAATTGGTTTTTATAAATGGGTTCATCATCATCCAAAGGTTCGTGAGGTTTAGATTCACAAAATACAACATGAATTGATTCTTCAACTGAACGAGTGCGCTTATTGAAAACTCTATATGCTTTACTTCGACTAGAATAACCAAGAAATATACCTTCGTCAGATTTAGGATCAAACTTACCCAAATTGTCCTTACCATTATTGTGGACGAAGCATTTGCATCCAAAGATATGAAGATGAGCCAATTTTGGTTTCCTTCCCTTATAGATCTCATATGAAGTTTTGTTGAGCTTCTTTCGAAGACAGGCTCGGTTTGAAATATAGCTTGCCGTGCCATTTCGGTGAGTACACGATTCTTTCTTTCAATAACACCATTTTGTTGTGGAGTTCTTGGGGCGGAGAAATTGTGATCAATGCCATGAGCATCACAAAAATCTCCGAATGCTTGATTCTCAAATTCACCTCCATGATCGGTTCGAATAGCTGAAATGCAAATACCTTTCTTGTTTTGCACTTTCTTGGCAAACACAACAAACAAATCAAATGTTTCATCCTTAGAAGATAAAAAGATAGTCCAAGTGAAACGAGAGTAATCATCGACAATGACTAGAGTATACAAATTGCCACCAAGGCTCTTAACTTCTTCTTTGGTCCAACTAAATCCATATGGAGTAGTTGAAGAGGTCGATTGGGCGTGATTTCAGTCTTATTTTTGAAAGATGATTTAGTTTGTTTGCCTCTTTGACAGGAATCACAAATCACATCATTTTTAAATTGAAGTTTAGGCAACCCAAGAACTAAATCTTTTCTTAATAGCTTATCCAAATGGAACATGTTCACATGAGCCAAACGCTTATGCCATAACCAACTTTCCTCTAAATTGCTAACAAAACATTTTTCAGAATTCATTTTAGGTAAATCTAAAGTATAGCAATTTCCTTCACGAGGAGCTTTGAATAAAATCTTAAGTTTACCTTTATCGATTGGGAGATCATCTTTGTTGACAATAAGACATTCTTCTGAGTCAAAGATAATCCAGTTGTTCCTGTCTGCACTTTGACTTACGCTTAGGAGGTTGTCACAAAGTCCTTCCACAAGATATACATCTTTGATATGAGGTCCATCCTTTGTACCAATCTCTCCAATTCTAGAGATCTTTCCAGATTGGTTTCCTTCAAAGGTAACTTTGCCACTATCTTTTGATCTCATTGCAACGAATTTGGTTTGATCCCCCGTCATGTGTCTGGAGCATCCACTTTGTCAATGTACCACTTGTTGGTTCTTGATGCTCTCGACAAACCTACAATTCAAATGAGGTTAAGCTTTAGGTACCCAATGTTTCTTGGGTCCTTTCGGGTTAGCTCGGGCCTCAGAGAAACCATAAGTTCTCTTAGGTACCCACTGATAATTACCAACAGGTTTATCTCTTTTATCCTTTCTATGAAAGCATGATGAAGTAGTGTGACCTTTTCGGTTACAATAGTTACAATGAGCAAATGGATTAGAAGTATGAACTGATTTCTGAAAATAGTTCAAATAAGATTTTCCACCAGTTTTCTTTTTGCCTTTCTTTTTGTCAAAGATAGGATTATATCCTATGCCTGATCGATAATTTGTAAACCTTTGAGTTTTCAGAATCACATTGAGCATTTCACTTCCCTGAGTGAATTTCCCAAGTGTTTTCGTAAGATAAGAGTTTCTTTTCTTTAAATCCAGGTATTCATCATAGATAAGATTTTCACAGGAAAGATTTTCAATACATAGTTTAAGAGTTATGTTCTCCTTTTTCAAGGCAAGACATTCATCGTTAACCTTTTCAAATTCAGATTGAATTTCATTATATTCATCAAATAATTCATCATAGGTTGGTTGCAAATTATATACCTCATTGTCGTTTTCTGCTAGCTCTTCTTCTGCCACCAGACAGACGTTGGCAGTTTCTTTCTCTTCGCTTTCTTCGTTTGAGGAATCATCTCCCCATATTGCTGACACATAGGCCTTCTTTTTGAATTGATAGGACTTCTTCTTATCTTTATCGTTGTCTTTTAGTTGAGGGCATTCGACTTGTAATGTCTCGGCTTCTCACATTCGTAAATGATGATGATTTGATCTTTGCCTCGAATTCACGTACATTACTTGTGTCACCTTTTTGAAATCTATTTCTAAAGCATCGATCTTTTCTGTAGAACTTCTTGAATTTTCGAACAAACATGGCCATCTCATCATCATCCTCATCATCCTCTTCTTTTTCTTCCTTTTCCTTTACAGTGTTAAGAGCAATTCCTTTGTTCCGCTCATTGTTGACATCGTCCGGAGCCCTTTTTGAATCTCGGTTTGCTTTCATATTCGGACAAGCTTCCGAATAAGGCAAAGAATCGAAGCCATTGATTCTCCACGAGCCTCCTTTATCGTAGTGACTTTAGCTTCCCAGTCTTTTGTCAGAACATTGAGAATTTTCCTAACCTGAGGACCTTGATCATAGATTTTACCCAAGGCCGCCAATTGATTTGTCAAATGAGTATGTCTGAGTTGGAACTCGACAATGGTTTCTCCTGACTTCATCCGCAGTAAGTCATACTCAGTGGTCAGAGTATTAATACGATTCTCCTTGATGCCAGAAGTACCTTCATAAGCAATCTCCAGAGCCTTCCACATTTCCTTCACAGTTGACAGATTGCATATTCGAAAGTACTCCTTTTGACTAAGAGAACTTTGAAGCATCAGAATAGCCTTACTGTTGAGAGTGACATTCTTCTTATCATTCTCATCGAATTCAGCTTTCGTCTTTGGAATAGAGGTTCCTCCTTCAATCTTCATAGGCACGTAATCTTCAGTTTCTATCACTCGCCGAGACCATATTCGGTAGCCATTACGAACACTCGAATTTTGCTTTCCGAAAGAGTAGTGTTCTCCGTTGAATCCTGGGGGTCGATTAATTGAGGCACCATCAGGCAATATTCCTTCCATGATCTTTCTCGGGATGTTAAGCCGAACTGAGAAACCTATGCTCTGATACCAAATGAAGAAGGTGGAATATCACCTAGAGGGGGGTGAATAGGTGATCTCAAAATTATTTTCGCTGTATGATGAGTAAGCGAGGAAAGCAGTAGAGAGTTAAAAATAAATGACACAAAGAAATTATACTGGTTCGGTCCAACTCCTTGACCTACGTCCAGTCCCCAGACACACTCTGGGATTTCCACTATCTCACAAAACACAATTACACACTCTGTAACTCAGGATGATCCTTTCTCTCTAGGACTCACTCCTCCTTACAAGTTGTAATCGTACACCCACACTCAAGATACCTCTATCTTGAGATTTTAAACGAGTTGTAAAACAAGTAGTAAAACTCTCTCACAGAGTAAAATGATAAATACTGAAGCTTAGAAATATCCGTATGATCAGAATACAATTTGAACAATTGCAAGCTTTAACTTTGTATGCGCTGGTTCTGTATATCAATGAATTCAATCCTTCGAGTATTTATAGTAGTTGTAGAATGAAGACCTTTGTAGGATTTGAATTTGTCCGTTTGAATATGTCCATTGTGAGCATTTAAGCATATGTGCTTATTTCGCCTTAATTGGATTTCGCGCGTTGTCTCTGTTTCACGAAACTTTCGCTTCTTGATAGCTCATCAATATTCAACCGTTGAGTGTTTGATACTATCTGCTTGGTTGAGATACTTTACAGTTGTTTTTCATGTTGCCTTAGATAAAGGATAGCTTAAAACATTGTTCTGGTGCTTTTTCGGTTATGGGCTACCCTGTTTCGATGTTGGCTTTGTCCATGATAATTTTAGTGCTTCAAAACTTAAGTATGATGTTAATCTATGTGGAGATCTTCTGCAACTCATTAACAAATTGGTTAAAAGCATTTAAGAATAATAATGAGTATCATATAAAAACAAAGAGGATAACACAGTGAGTATTTAAATCTGCAGACGAGTATTTCAAGATCAGAGGAACCTTGCTCGAGCAATAATCCAAGCTTGCTCGGGCAAGCTTCGTATGTGTCAGTTAAAAACATGCTTGGTCGCTGATGCTCGAACAAAGGTATTTTTCCTGCTCGAGCATGGTGCTCGAGAATGATATAATCATGCTAGGGTAAGAGATAGGCTGAAGCGAAGTATGAGAGAAAGCAATGCTGCTCGGGCAACATTAAACTTCTGCTCGAGCAAGGTGTACCTGCAGGCAATGTTTTGCTTCTGCCTCGATGCTGCTCGAGCAAGGAATTTTATCTTGCTCGAGCATGATAGTTCAATCATGCTGCTTTCGTCTCTGACTCGATGTTGCTCGGGCAAGCTCAGTGTGTTTGCTCGAGCATGACTGATCATCCATCACTTCTTCCTTTCCAGAACCCGATGATGCTCGGGCAAGACCTTGGGGTGCTCGAGCAAGCTAAGAACTTCATCAAAAACATGAACTTTGTTATCATCAAAACATTGAGAACCAACAGTGTTCACAAGAGATCTATCCAACCTCTCATATAGTCATGAACAATTTACCAATCGAGGGCTACACCGGGTGAATTTAAGGCTATGGACGCCTAGGTCCATTAGCTGACAACTTTGGATACGCTCATAGAATATTTCTAACCTGGAGAAGTTAATTCCAGCTCTACTTGTCCTCTCATCTAATGAAATAATATAGTTAAAATCTCCTGCTATGACTCACGGCCCTGAAAGGGAGTGCAAGAAATTTATTAGCTCTTGTCAGAGAGCCCGTTTGAAGGACGCTCAAGGAATAGCATATACTGCAGTCATATAGAATGGCCCCTTCCCCTTGATCGAACAATGGAAGTGCAGAAATTGCCTATCCTTTCTAACCATCGCCACGCTAATTTGATCTTTCTTCCACATAGCCACCAACCCGCCAGATCTTCAAACACTCGGCACAAAAGCAAGGCCATCAAATCCCAGCTTTTCCAGGAAACGAAAATGAGATTCATGTTCACTTTTTGTTTTTGAGAGTACTAGCATACACAGACAAGGAAACCTTCAAAAAATTTTAAGGTTCTAGAACAAATTTCGGCGACACGCTCCCCTGGCAATCCAAAACAAAATATTAGCCATTGGGCTTACGAGGCTTTGGCCCAAATTAACAGACATTGGGAGTTTGCGTTTTAGGAACCACTGTCCCACACATACCGACACCTTGGGCTCTATCTTCCATTATACCGTCTGGGTCCAAGAAATTGAGCTCAGACCAAAATTTACCCATTAAACACATAAGAGGCCCATTTTCACCTGGTTCAATTGGGATGGAAGAGAAGGTTTCCTCCTCTGAGGCATCAACATCATTAGGCCCCACCTGTAACAAACCTTCCTTTTGCAACATAATCATATCTGACATGGTGCCCTCTAAGATGACCAGATGGGCTTATATCGATCTTAATAATATCCCCTATTCCATTTCCAATTCAAGTTAGCACTTCCTTATCATAATACTTTAGGAAAACGTTAGGCGTCCTGACCCAGACCACCACCTTATTAATGGTGACTCTCCATGGCTAAAACTTAGGCTCCAAGGGTCGAGCCGTTAGATAATGATCAAATATCACCCAAGGTCCTTCAGTCAAGGCGTTCAGATAATCCTCTTTATTCGATAATTTGACCACAAAGTAACCATTGCCAATGTTAATGAGATTAATGACTCCTCTCTTGGCCTATAAGGATTAAAGGATTGACAAAAGCAATTTATAGCCAATATCCCTGCCTAGCAGTTTCATTATCTGCCCTATTCCAATCCTTGTATAACCTGTTCTTCATTTTCCCAGAGAGTGAAAAGGAAGGAAAATTGCAGTGAGGGTCCTCACTGATGATGCAGAGAGGGTCATGATCATCCTTTTCGAAATCAATATGGTCGTTATCTAACATCGTATCATTTGACATATCATTTTCGTTGGCTGCAAGAATATCATTCTTCCCATGTCTGTTGATACCTTGTAGTTTCTCTGAAAAGGATTGACTATTAACCCATTGTTTCTTGCCTCCATCTCCTAGTTTAGGCCATTGATCATCGATTGCAATACTATCAATAATCTTGATCTTTTTTGAGCTTCTGTGTAATAAATCTTCCTCCTCACCAGATGAGGCAACCTGAGCTAATACTTTCTTTAAGAGCACCAACTCCATCTCTGACCTGTGAGACTTGGTTGGCTTGTTCATGACCAGCTTTTATGAAGACTCATTTCAATTGGATTGGGGAAACAATCAAACCCTCAGCACTTATTAAAGTCAATGTAAATGAGTGTTTCACTTATCTAGGTGGGTGGGCGGACATCGTTTTGGACTCATATTTCTGGGCTTAATGAAAGTCAAGCCTGCATTTCACTTTTAATTAAACACTGACTCATTCTGGGCCTAATTCTTTTGCGCTTGGAATTTTTGTTTTCTTGGCGGTAACTTAATAAACCAACTGGACCGAAGCATTGAATTGGACTTGGGAATTATATTTTTATTTCCTAATTGGATTTTTGGGCAACGTTTTAGGTCCTGAAATAATTAAAGAACATTTAAGCTCCGGGCTCTTCCCGTTATTTTTTAACAGTGGTTTTGTAATATTTCTGGACTTTAATCGTTCTACTTCTTTTCTTGAAAAATTTGCTTATGCCGTTCACATTTTGAATTACCTAGGCTACGAAGATTAGATTTCAGAAAGGGTTTTGAGCTAAAAAATGGTTTTTGCTCAATGCCTATTAAATTAACTTTTAGTTTTATTTATAATATAATGTCATATCACATTAAATAGTTTAAATTAATAAATTTATTAATTTTGGCAATTTTCACATTCTAGAAAATTTTCAAAATTATTTTATGAGTTATTTGATTGTCTAGATACTTGTAAAATTTATTTTGGGCAATTATATAACCATTCAAATTTAGTAAAAATTTAAATGAAGTTGAAATATGTCAAAATTAATTCTTTAAACAATTTTTGGATACATAAAACAGTGGAAGGGTTTTGATTTAATTATTTACTCATCTTTAGTCATATTTCTTTTTACAAAATTTCACAAGTCGTTGATTCCTGCTCTTTTGCGCCAGTCAGTGGAATGGCTAGCTTGATTTCTTGTATATGTATTATGATATGAGGCATACATCTTCTCTAAATTAGCAGAAGCTAGAAGATGGGCACCCTACACAAGATTATAATTATAGGTTCATATAACCATCACAAATACTTAAAAACCTTTCATTACAACTAAACAAACACATGATTAGATAATCTTTTGGCTCTCTCACCTAATAGGTTAATCTTTTGAGATTGGATTCTTCTTTTGAAATTGTGTTCAAAAGATAATCATAAGTTGAAAATAATTGATTCACATATTATTATAATTACCATAGGGGTGAGGTTGGAGGTATCGAGCTCTAGCAGACACCCTCTGATACCATAAAGGCTATTTTATGCATTAGCCTCTCGATTGTGTAACCAACAACTATGGCTAGCTGTCCTAGCCATGTTGGAGTAAGGGCCCATACTTCGTCCACACTCTCATGTAGTGAAAACCCGATCATGGTTCCATAAAATTTTATGATTTTAGAAAATATACATGTTATAATTCGATTGGAGAATTAGACTTAATGAAGGTTGAATTTAGAAATTGAGATTATCTTATTCGATTTTCTAAATAACCATTATATCACTTAGAAATTTAATTGGATTTTTTATGCTTATCTTAGAATTATTTTAAAATTTATTTACTTTCACTAACATAGAACATCTAGATTTTCCTAGAATTACCTCCATCAGATAAATAGATTTTCCTAAAATTTACCTATATCTTGTAAATTAAGGATTAAGAGTTGAGTTACATTAAATAATTCAAAATCGATTTTAATTTTAATTTTGAATTTGAACTATTCTATTATTTCTAGAGTTTTATAAATAGTTCAAGTTCTTCATTTATATTCAAACTTCATTATTAATTTAACATTCTTAATTGTTTTGGCAGCTGCAAAAAGCAATAATTCCTTGGTAGTTTTACCCCTTAGTTCTACATACCCAAAAAACGACAAGCTAATTATACATAATTAGCTAGTTCACTAACACAAGTAAAACAAGAAATCACACGTTAGATATAAAAACCATTAAATTTAAATTAGGTTTTGAATTAGTAAATATAAGCGTCAAGAACAAGGTAGGATGCATTATACCACATGGAAGAAAGAAAAGCTTTCAAAGAAAGAACCATGATCAAGAAAATTAGGTTTACAGGGTTTTACTAAGACCCGAAAATAGCACAGAATAAATAGTTGTATTTAAAAAAGTTCAAAGGAAAAGAAAAAAGATACTAAGCTAGCAAACAATCTTTAGTGTTTGTTTGTCACTGTCAGTATGTTCTATCTCTTTTTCTCTCTTATCACACAAAGTTACAATGGGCTGAGGTGTTCCAATCAACTACAATTAAATACTAATATTTATTATTTGCTAGTACATATGATAACACTCATGTTTTAAATAAATCTAACTAAACTTAAATTTAATTATCTTATAAACTGTAATCTATTAAATTTACAATTTATTTTTATTGTTTTGATAAAAATGACATGACTTTAATTACATAATCTTAATATTAGTCATAACTATAAAATTATAAGTTTAGGTTAAAATGGACCTCACCTAGTATTAATTCATAAAGAAAATTAGTTATAAATGTTAGTTCTATATGTGTTTTGATGATAACTGACATTTGTAAACTCAATTTGAAGTTTGTCTTTGGTAAGTTGGAAAACTTACTGTCAAAGGCAAACTCAAGTATGAGATGTCAAACTCGAGTTTAGACTTGACAGAGAGTAGCTCAAACTTTATGAACTTGGCCAAACTCCAATTTGCTTTAGCAAACTCGAGTTTGTGTAATACACAGAGCACTCAAAGTTTTTCAAGTTAAGGCAAACTTGAGTTTGTACAAGCTAGAAAGCTTTCAATATTTTGTGAACTTAGCCAAACTCCAGTTTGATTTTGCAAACTCTAGTTTGTGCTTGACAGAGAGTTATCAAGTTTCCCAAGCTTTCAAGGAAACTCGAGTTTGGTTTTGCTAACTCGAGTTTGTGACAAGTAGAGAGCTTTGCATAAGAAAGATTTTCAACTTGTAGTTTAAGAGTCATGTTTTCCCTTTTCAGGTTTATACATTCCTCAACTACTTTTTCAAATTCAGCTTTGTATTTCATTATACTCATCAAATAATTCATCGTAAATGGGTTGTGATTCATATACCTCTTTGTCATTATCTGGTTGTTCTTCCTCTGCTACTAGACAAACATTTGCAATTTCTTTTTCTTCTTCTGAGGAACTATCACCCCATATGGCTGATACATAGGCTTTCTTCTTGAAGTGGTTGAATCTTTTCTTCTTCTCTTTACCATTATCTTTCAGTTGGGGACATTCCGACTTGTAGTGTCCTGGCTTCTCGCATTCGTAACAAATGACTTGATCTTTATCTTTGAATTCTCGTCTCATTCTTTGGAACCACCTTTTGGAACCTATTCCTGAAGCCTTGCTCCTTTCTGTAGAACTTCTTGAATCTTCTCACGAACAAGCCCATCTCATCATCGTCATCGTCTTCATCTTTGTCTTCCTTTTCTTTCACAGCATTAAGAGCAATACCTTTGCTCCGAGTAAGGTTGACTTCATCCAGGTTCTTCTTGAATTTCAGCTTGCTTTCATATTTAGATAAGCTTCCGAATAAAGCAGCAACTGAAGCCATTGATTCTCCACGAGTCTCCTCTATTGTGGTGACTTTTGCTTCCCAATATTTTGTTATAACGTTGAGAATTTTTCTGACTTAAGGACGTTGATCATATGTTTTTCCCAAGGCCGCCAGTTGATTGATAAGATGAGTGTAGTGAAGTTGAAATTCAGAAATAGTTTCTCCGGTCTTCATTCAAAGAAGATCATACTTAGTAGTCAGAGTACTAATATGATTTTCCTTAATGCCGGTGGTTCCTTCATATGCTACCTCCAAAGCCGTCCACATTTCTTTTGCAGTCGACAAATTGCATATTCGAAAGTACTCTTTCTGACTGAGAGCACTTTGTAACATCAGAATAACTTTACTATTAAGAGTAATGTTTCTCTTGTCATTTTCATCAAATTCGTCTTCTGTCTTGGGAACGGTGATGCCACCTTCAACCTTTGTGGGAACATAATCTCTAGTTTCTATTACTCGCCAGAGACCGTATTCGGTAGCTAACACAAACACTCTAAATTTTGCTTTCCAGAATGAATAGTGTTTGCCATTGAAGCCTGGAGGACGATTAATAGAAGCACCATCAGGTAATATTCCTTCCATGATCTATCTCGGGATGTTAAGCCCAACTGAGAAACCTTGCTCTGATACCAAATGAAGATAGAATATCACTTAGAGGGGGTGAATAGGTGATCTCAAATTCTTTTTGCACACCCACACGATGACAAGTAGAAACAGAAACAGAGAAATGAAGCAGAGAAGTGAAACAAACATAGGGCGGTTTATACTGGTTCGGTCCAAAATCACTGACCTACGTCCAGTCCCCAGAACACCTGGGATTCCACTATCTTTCAAGAACAATTACACACTCTGTAAACGAAGGATGATCCTATCACTTTCAGACTCCACTCCCCCTTACAAGTTGTAATTGATACACCCTCTCTTAAGGTTCCTCAACCTTAAGATTCAACTAATAATGAAGTAAATGTTTATAAACTCCTCACGAGCAGATAAAGTATTAAACACTGAAGTACTAATTGATGAAACAGTTGAAACAACGAATAGTATTAACTCGAATTAATTGCTCAGTGTTTCGGTAGGTGGCAAATTCAATTCTTCTCGTATTTATAGATAATGTCATTAGTGATCGTTGGAGAAGATTGAAGAATAGCCGTTGAGAGTCTTGAATGAATCCGTTAGATAGATGAGGCTTCTGATGAGATTTTTGTCGTTTGAATATTACAGATGGATTCTGCAGTGACGACATTTTCTTCTTCATTCCTTTTGTTTTGCTCGTTGTGAAATAACATTAATTGCGCAGTCGGAATTATCAGTGATAGCTTTACTTTGTTCAGAGTATTGGTTTCTGAGATTATCACTGGTTTAGGTAGCTGCATTTAATGCTTCTGACACTCGAATTGCTTTATTCAAATCTACTGTGAGCTTGATAATTAATTTATGTTTAACACATCTGCAACTCATGAACAAACTGGTTAAAAGCATTTAGAATTTGCAATGAGTAGTAAATCGGAGTAATAAAATTATCACAATGATTCAATGAATTACGCATACGGAGATTATAAGAACATAGGTACCTTGTTCGAGCAAGATCAAGGTATGTGCTCGGGCAAGAGATGAGAGAATTAAATGCATTTGATCAATGCTCAGGCAAAACCCAGATACATGCTCGGGCAAATCTTTTTAGAAAGATTTTGAAAAGAGATTTTATCGATGATGCTCGAGCAAACTATTAGAACTTACTCGGGCAACTCTCACTCAGAGACTAGAAAGCAAGTTGGCTGTCTCTGCTCGAGCAACCTAGTTGTGTTTGCTTGAGCATGGTCTGCCAGCATGCTTTCTATCAATGCTCGGGCAAGGTTCATTCAAGAGCGTTACTCGACTTTTCTCGAGCAACCCTTTAAAGCCTGCTCGAGCATGATCCTAAAGCATGCTTTCTCACCTTGCTCGGGCATGAGCATTTTACCTTGTTAGTTTTTGCTTGGATCGATAGTGCTCGAGCATGATTAGATTCGATGCTAGAGCAGGACTCCTTTGGTTTTGATGCTTGAGCATGATTACGCGATATGCTCGGGCAAGGTGAAGAGATATTCTTGTCTTTCTTGCTCGATGTTGCTCGAGCATGAACGTATGTTCTGCTTGAGCATGCTTACCTGAAATGCTTAAGGAACAGCCATTGCCCGATGTTGCTCGAGCAAGGCTGTATGCTTTGCTCGAGTATGCTTCCCTGAAATGCTTAATCATTTTATTAGATCATCTTATCTTTGCTTACGTATTATGGATTCAATATCTTAGAAATTGTGATCATCAAAATACAAGAACTAACAAAAGGATCATCCTGAGATAAAGAATGTGTAATTGCATTCGTATTTGAAGAGTTAGTGAAAATCCTAGAGCGTCTGGGGATTGGACGTAGGTCAAGGAGTTGGACCGAACCTGTATAACTTCTCTGTATCATTTCTCTCTATCTTTATCTATGTTTCTCTCTTTGTTTTATTGGCTACGTTTCATTTTGAAAAGAATTTTGTAATCACCTATTCACCCCCCTTTGATGATATTCCACCTTCACTCCAATCTGTGAACCTTGAATTTGTTTCTTGATTTCTTGGTAAATCATTTGTCTTTGGCTTTCTTTGGTGTCTTTGATTCCTTCGTCATTCCTTTTGTCTTAGATTTTCCCTTTGAACATCCATTATAATGACTACCGAGAGCTCTTCTTCCATTTTGTCGTTAGCTCCGTCTCAAGATCCTTCTAGCTGCTATTTTTCACATCCGAATGAGAATCCTTCTCTTGTGCTTGTATCATCTCCATTGATCAGACCTAACTATCATCATTGGGCACGTGCTATGATGCTCGCCCTCATGAGCAAAAACAAGCATAACTTTGTTGATGGTTCTTTGATGACTTCAGCTTCTAGTGATCCTTTGTTCCCAGCGTGGAAAAGATGCAACACGATGGTGATCACTTGGCTCTTCAAATCAATTTCTCCTTTAATCAATCAGAGTGTTATCTGGCTTAATCGAGTGGTGGATGTGTGGAATCATCTGAAGGAAAGGTTCAGCCAAGGGGATGTATTCCGAGTGGTAGAATTACAGGATGAAATCTTCCAACTCAGGCAAGGTGATCTTTCGATTTTAGATTATTTCACAAAACTCAATAATTTGGGATAAGTTGCTTAATTTTAATCCCTTTGCTGATTGTTCTTGCTCTTCAAAGGAATATTTTCGTTAGGATTATGTTATCTAATTTTTGAAATGACTTAATGATCATTTTTTGACTGTATGATCTAAAATTTTGCTAATGGATCCTTTTCCTTTTGTTAACAAAGCTTTTTCTATGGTTGTTCAACAAGAGCATGACCTTACTGGAATCTTAGAATAGAGTATTTGTTATACTCGTACAGATTCACCTATGGGCAACCAACCTTTAAAGCCTTTGTATCAACCGAAATACAATGGGAATCTTACAGTCTTCACCTACTGTGGGAAACCGAGACACTATTGAGACTTGTTATAAGAAGCATTACTTTCCTCCTGGATATAAGACTCGTAACAAAGCCTCTGTGAACAACATGTTAACATCTCCTAACTCATCAGCTGGACTTTTATCTTCAACACCTACTGCTGCTAATCCATCTATCAGTCAAGAACAATATAATCAACTATTGGCTTTTTTACAACCTTCACCTGCAGCTGGTCATGGTTCGTATGCTTCTGTCCTTTCTGTTCCTTCATTGCCATCAGATGCAAAATCCTGTGTAAACCAGATTTCTACTTTTACCTTGAACCCAAATATTACCTCACAAAGTATGTACACAACCTTAGTCTTTTATTTTTTTTAATCAATGGACTCTTGATAGGCATTATATCGGACCTAGGCATTAGGCCCAAAAGTAAGGGTAAAGAGAAAAAGGGCAATCGGGCTTTATATCGGACCTAGGCATTACGCCCAAGTCAAGAAGACCGTAAAGTAATATGGACACTTGGAGAAAGCCCAGTCATTATGGCCCAATAAGGAGTCATTGGTAATTAAGAAAGTGTTTTAGGACACGTCATAAAAAGGGAGAGCAAATTGACACGTGGCGTCGTTATAAGTAAGGAGTTGACACATGGCGCGATCTTACTCAAAGCTTGACATGTGGCATTTCATGCAAGAAGACACTTGTCTTTCTTTTCCCAATCATGTGACACTTGGCACGAACACACGCAAACCGAGACAACGACATCAGAAACAAAACACGTAAACCGAGACAACAACACCGGAACCCAAAACACGCAAAACGAGATAACGACATTGAAACTCAAACACGCAAACCGAGACAACACACAAACCAAGGAACATTTGGCGTCATGCATGTAGCCTTAAGGACATGTGGCGCCATATTGTGAACCCAACACACACATTCATGCACCACCTTAGACATATGGCGTCCATATATGTTGACACATAAAAAGCATATTTCAATCTCCCTTTCTCCTATATTACCGCGTATCAAACACACACACACAATTAACCACGCACACACTTAGCAAATTATTCACTCCCTCCCTCACAAAAACCAACGGATTTACAAACACACACACCATGCAAATTGCAAACATATGGCAACTTTCAAGACCAACACGTCACACACATACAACAACAATCTGATTTTCTCCCTCCTAGGTCCCACGGCTTTAAACACACACATACCCCAACCTTAAATCAACTCTACACACCCCCTCCCTTCTCATTTGTGCGTCCGGTTCCTTTTTCTTTTTCTTCAACACTTTAATCATTTACCCATTCCCTTCTTTATAAACCTAAACAATACAACTCTCATTCCCTTTTCTCGGCCTCCCTTCTTTCAACACAAAAAGGAATTCTCTCAACTTCCCCCAACCTCCACCGTCTTCCCTCCACAACATTAACACCCTTCCATCAATCACTCTCCTCCTCCTTCACGCCATCATCATCATCCTCACTCACAAGAGAAAAGTCACGGTTAGAAGCAAGGAGAAGGTGAGAACTTGAACTATAGCTTGGTGATTTGAATGATTCTTCCATGCATGTCTTTTGGATGAGCATAAACTCACATGCATGTGATTTCTTTGAGACTAGGAAAAAGTTTGAACAAAGAGTACAATGGTGAAAGAGATCACCATCCCAAAGATAAGCCTAGTAGTAAGCATCTCTACTCCTTGAAATTGATCTAGAGGTTTTGGAATAAAACCAAATCTGGAAAATTGTGGTAAACACCAAAAAATAATTGGAATCTGGGAAATCTGATATCACAATCGTTTTCCTTATGAACAATTGTGTGGGAAAATGATTTTTGGTGAATTGTTAAAGGCATTGTTACACATGAAATAATGAGCTCAAAGAAAGAGGCAAATCTGCCAGTTCTGAACAACTGAACCCGGGTATCTTGTGAGCGTGGTTTCGAGGGGTTAATGTTTTTTTAAAATTATGAAACTATTCTAGGGGATAGAGGACATCCATACCTTTACAATGATGGCTCTTTTGTATTATTTGGAGAGCTGGTCAGTGGGAAATAAATTCTCAAAAATGACCGTGCGTCCTGCACATCAAAACTGAGCAGAAGATTTAAACATGTCAATTGATTGGGTTAAAGTACTTAGAATGGGGTTAAATTTTACATGCATACATAGGACTCAATTAGAATTTAGGAAATGTAAATTTTGTAATTTTTGAAGTTCTGGTCAGTGATTTTCTAATTTTCAAAGTCAACCAATGTGTTTGGAAAAATCACTGAGTAGTTTGTATTGTTTTTAGAACTGGGAATGATTGGTATTTTTAAAAATCCTGAAATTTTCTAGATTGGTTGAGGATTGGTCAAGCTTTAATTTAATATAAAATTTGGAACTTTTGGAGCTATATACGATTTTACATGGATTTTCAAAGATTAGTCAAATTTCTGGACACCAATCTGGACAGCAGGGGCAAAATTGGAAATCGAGGTTTTGATGGTGTATTTAGGCTTTTGAAAATATGTTTCCTTGAAATTAGAGAAGTCATAGAGCACGTGAGATTTGGATTCACTCAAAAATGAAGTTTCTAAAATTAATTAAAAATGATCAAAGGTGACTATATTTTTCAAAGTAGTTAAAGTTAAAAGTTGAAATTTGTCAAATTTGGGTTATTAAATTAAACCCCAATGAAATAAGGTTAAAAAGGTAACAAACATGATAATAAGGACATTTTTTGAAAGACCTGGCTATCACCCAAGAGGGGGTGAATTGGGTGTTTGATAAAAGTTTAGGAACTTTGAAATTCTTTTAGCAACTTGTTGAAAGCAGTTTGAATGACAATAATAATTGATAAAGCAACAGTCAATCATTCAAACATGTATGCACATTCAGATATATATATCTTTGGAAATATAAGAGATAAGGGAAGAGAATGTGCAAACTGATTTATCTTGGTTCGGCCCAATCCTTGACCTACGTCCGTCCCCAAGCTCCGCTTGAGATTTTCAATCCACTATCTTCTTTCAACTTGATTACACGATCTGTACTTGAAGTAATCCTCTCACTAGGATTCACTCCCCTTACAACCGTAATCAATACACTTGCTTGATCACACACTCGTACTCGAAGTAATCCTCTCCCTAGGATTCACTCCCCTTACAAGCTGTAATCAACACAATGTGTTTCCCACTCAAGATCACCCAATCTTGAGTATCTCACAGATAGAATGATAGGATGTGCACAATAACTCTTCTCTCTCTCGAAGTAGATGGATAAGCATTGAAGCACAATTACAAGTCATCTCACTCTCTATGATAAGCTATGTAAACATTAAGAACAGAGTAAATGATATGAGAATCGGAGTATTAACATCTTGAAGATGTCGGCTTGTGTCTGCGTTTTTACGCTCTTCGTGTACTCGTATTTCGTGTTGGAGTCTTCAAATCTTCAGGTATTTATACTAATTGAAGCTTGTGACCGTTGCATATCTGTTCGGAGCATGAATCCATTCGAAATTATAGTCATTGTGAATATGGTCATGTTGAGATATAGCTGTTGGGAACATTTGTAGTCTTGAATATTTGAATATTGGCTCTTTCAAGAATGTCTCCCATGATGTTCAGCTTTTGTTGGTGGGAGCCTTGTCATGCGCCTTGAAGAATGGTTGAGTTTCTTTCCGTCATCATCCACTTACTTACATTGAGAAAGATATAATAAAATAATACAAGTGGTTTATGAAGTTGCTTTATTTGACACTAAAGCAAATTCAAATCTTAAAATGCGAAGTTAAAGCAAATCAAGGATATTGGATATTCGAATCCATTAGAGATGAGAATTCAACTTTGTTTCTTCAAGAGTTTCATTGAATTCGATCTTCTTTCCTATTTCGAAAATCTGCGGCAACCTTCATCTTCATGCTTTTGACGATTTTGATTTATGTCAAGTTTGATGTAATCTCAAACTTTAATCACACGAAACTTATACACAAATGATATAAGTGATGTTAAGAAGAGGTATGAATCATTTGAGTAATAATCTGGATGTTCTTGATCTGAAACAAATTTCAGTCGTGGTGATTTTTCTGAAGCAGAGGCGAATACTCGAGTATTGATTTGGAAACTCGAGTATTGAGGTTGTTGAGTTACTCCATGTCTGATGGAAACTAGCCGTTACAACTTCGGTTTTTGAACTAGCGACGTATACTCGAGTATAGGGTTGGAAACTTCGAGTATAGAGGTTGATTCGTAACTCCTGGTTCCTCTCGTCGATGGAAACTCGAGTATAGAATTTACATACTCGAGTATTGTAACTCCTTCAACACATAGTCAACTTTCGAGGGCCATATCTCCCTGGTATGAACTCCGTTTTGGTTGGTTCAACTCTTCATGGAAAGCTCTGTGAGTGTACTTTCATATGCCACCAATTTCCGCTCAAACGGAGTTGTAGTTTGTGAGTTACACTCAAAACATTGAAGCTTGGTTTGCTGTGTGGCGTGGATTTATCTATCAACTTCCACAAATCATACCTCTCTCATATGAACTCCTTTTGGTTTGAATTTTATATCACAATGACGTATTAGGAGTCGAGTTTCATATGCCACTGATTTCACTTCAATCCGATCTCTGGTTTGGAAGATATCATCAAATTACCAAACGTCGCCCATGCTGAACGTGAAACGAGCTGATCACCCCTGTATACTCGAGTATAGACTTGCATACTCGAGTATGGACATCCGAGGCACCGAGAGATGCTGAAAACACTACATACTCGAGTATATACTTGGATACTCGAGTATTGCCAGTCCCGAGACGCGGAGAGACTGAAAACACTCCTATACTCAAGTATAGATGAACATACTCGAGTATTGACTCCTATACTCGAGTATTGAGTTCCAAACTCGAGTATTCTCATCCGAAGCTGATTTTTGCTGACTTTAGCTTCGAATTGAGTCATTCCAACTTCCATATGATCTTGGAGGCTTCTAGCATCGGTACAAGAACTTGAATAATGATATCTTCATTCCATTCAACAAGTTCTTCCTTTTTACATCTCTCATCTTGATCATTCTTCATCATTCAACTTGGACTCACATTCTTTACGACTTCTACCTTCTTTAATATCCATAAGGTGATGAAGCTTCATTCCAAATTCTTTATATCATAGAGACTTCCCGATTATCACAAGAACTTGAATGTTGATATTCCTATTATATTGTGCAAGTTCTTTTGATAACATCTTTCTCTAGTCTCTTCTTTCTTCTTGCTTATCCTCTAAAATCCATTGATAACTTCTTGCTTCCTTGACATTCGATATTCCAATTATATTGCAAGAGGTTCTTTCTTCAATCCCTTATCTCCTTTTTGATTATTCTCCATGATACAACTTGGACTAATCTACATTAAACATAGTAGTTAGTCAATGTAGGAGATAAATAAATTACTCAATCTTTTTGCTTTTAACAATGACATCTATATAAGACATCATCAAAACTAATCATAACCAACATTCTCCCCCTTTTTGATGATGGCAAATACTTTAAGAAAAATATGTATGGATATGAAATTCCATTAAACCCAACATATGTTTCTTGCCATTTCTCTCCCCCTTATTTGTCATTAGCAAAAAGTTGAAGCAAAGAAGAAATGCTTAGAGAGACAAATATAAAACCAGTTAGAAAGAGTCAAAGAACCGATTTCCTCTCCCGATTGTTTTCTTTCTAAATATGAAGTAATTTGGAATGTTTTTATGAAAACAAATTTAAAAGAATTTGAAGAGGTTTTCAAAACATCTTTCACACTTAAAGCATATAGATACCAAACATGTGCAACATTTCTCTTGAATATAAAAAGATAGAGATTAGAAATGCTCATGTTGGTTCTCGCAAATTGATGATCCATCTCGTGGAGTCCATTTGCTAGCTTTGAGATCTATGATGTGCTCGAACAGCCTTTGAACATATCTCGCTTGTTCCAAGAGGTGTTCCTCATTCTTTGTAAAGCAAATCTCGAGATTGATTGTCAAAGCATCTTTCCTCAAAATTAATAGTTTCTCCTTGTAATACATTAAGGAAAGTTGTAACACATAACAAAAGTTTCTGCACCAAATTGAAAAGCTTTCTTTGCAGAAGAGATTTGTTAGTGTAACCAAATATCAAAGTATTCCTTTCTAAGTGATATTTTCAAATAAAAATAATGAAAGGACAATATGATATCAACTCATCATCAAAACTAATAAAAGATAGTGAATGCGATGAGTATGCTTAAAAGGTTTTCTTCAAATAAAGGAGATGAGCTTTTAAAATATAAAACACATATGAATGTGAAGCTCCCCCTTAATGAATGCATGATTGAAAAGTGAAGCTCCTTTTAATGATACCAAATAATGATGTGATACCAAGTGTTATGAGGTCTGGAATTCATCTAACTCCAATAGACATAACATGGTATCTCAGAATTAAGAACTTTCAAGTACACATGGGTGGCCTTGAAATTGGTATGAAGAAATCACTTATGCTTTTTATGATGATAAAAGAGTTTTAAAGCATAAGGATCACTTTTAGAAATACGTGTGCTCAGGCTAAACTTCATGAGAGAAAAATTTGAATGGAATCAAGTTAGCCTAGGATGATTATGATAAATGCATATTACAATACCTCACTCAAGTAATATCGTAATTACTTGAGTCATAATCATCTGAAATCCATAGATGCATCACTGGCTAGCCATTATCTGATGATGTAATCAATTTGAGGCTCTCCCATATTTGAATGAGCTTTAAGAGGATGAGATTATAACCACCAATTGTTCTGAATGCATCTTAGAAGCAGAAATCCCAAATGAGCTTTGAATAGGATCTCAAAATTAGCTTCTGCTCATAGCTTCTCATCAAGCTAGCATGCTCCTTATCATCTTGGTCTAAGCCTCTTGCTAGTGATGAGATGTCATTCAAGTGATATCACCAAATTTGAAGACATAGCCACTTTGAAATGGTCTATTCTCGTTTGCCTATGTTCTTTGTTTTCAACAACGAGAACATTTTGGTCAACTCCGCAAATATATACATTCTTTGGTACTCAATGATTCTTGAGTCCACACATGATTAGATATGAAAACTCTTAAGCTCTCATATAATTTAACAATATGATATTGGAGAAAAGAGTATAAGATCAAAGATAAAAAAAATAGTTTTACCCAATCAAATAAGTTCAATCCAATGAATCAAGTAGTGTAACAACTGAATGATATCAAGAATGTTATTTTTAAATGACACTTTGTAAATACACTTTTTATGCAGAAAAGATGTCATTGATAAAATGCATGTAAGTTTGATCAAAGAGCATAGAAAATCTTATCCATAAAGATAAACATTTATCAATTCACGGTTTATGAGTGAGCTCAGATTTTTCAAGAATGATAATGAAATATGCAAAGTGTTTCAAATCTTGAATGTTCTTTCAAAATATGATAATGCATTATGAAATCAAAATTTTCATGAATGAAAGATTCATTTTTGAAACATGCTTGAAAACAATGTTCATTTTAAAACATGATGGAAGTCAATATATCGAGAATATATCGAAATGCTTCAGTTTTGGAGAACATGTTGAACATTGAAGTTAACATGTTGAAGAATTTTCTCAAAAGCAAAAGTCATGAAGGTAGAGCATTTTCGAAACATGCTTTGCATAACGAAGTATATGAGCACAATGACTTTGCTATTGTCTAAGAGATAATCTTGCCTTTTAGAATAGAGTCTTGAAGTATATGAATATTCAAGGCAAGAATATAAATATAGTTACTCGAAAATGGATGAAGATAAATGTATATTTGAGTAACTTGACTAATAAAAGTTTATTCAATATGCATAGGATTTTCACAAATTGAATTCTTTTCGGAGATAAGCTTGAAACTCATATAGATAATCAACTTGTTAGATATAAGATCTATCTTGATTGAGAATGAAGAATGAGGAGTTCAAGCATCATATTGAATACCAAAGGTCAATATGTGAATGATAGGAAAGACTCAACTTAACAAATTTGAAGCATAGCTAACCTTCAATATACAATATTAACTTCCAATTTGAAACATCATTTAAATGCAATCAAAGTATGGATATGTTTTCAAAAATTTGTATGCATTTTTCACAAAACAGCGAGTGAATTGAAATCCAGACAGATTTTAGAGTTGTGCATTTCAAAAAGATATAAACTCGAGAAAGTTATGCACAAATTCACATGTTTGATCATCAAAAATTCACTAACAAATTGATTAAACATAGTTAGAAATATTAGTGATTGATGATATGGAGTATTGGAGTCAATCATGAAGATTTTACAAATTCGTCAGATTTGAATTTCAAACTCTGCGACTCATACTTGAGTATGTTATTATATACTTGAGTGTGTCACTTTGTGCACTAATGTCTATACTTGAGTATAAAGAGTGATACTTGAGTATGATTCTTTCGGAGAGCATCATCGTGACTTAAGCTTTGGTCTATATCTTTAAAGTGAAAGTCATACTCGAGTTTATCATTCCATACTTGAGTGTGAAACTTTTAATATGAAAATAAATTTAAGTCCAAAGTCTCTATACTTGAGTATGTAGATCTATACTTGAGTATGTAAGTCTTTCAAAAAGAAAGAACTTTCGTATGTCCTATACTCGAGTGTGTACAGCCATACTTGAGTATACAATAATTTTGAAAAGCTTTTTGAAATCTGTTTCACGTCCATACTTGAGTATGTAAATCTATACTTGAGTATGTAAGTTTTTCAAAAAGAAAGAACTTTATGTATGTCCTATACTTGAGTGTGTACAGCCATACTCGAGTATGCAATAATTTTGAAAGGTTTTGTGAAATCTGTTTCAAATCCATACTTGAGTATACAAAGTCATACTTGAGTTTTCAAAGTTTTTGGGAAAGAAAGATTTCTTTCTGTTTGTATCATACTCGAGTTTGTGACTACATACTCGAGTATGCTTAAGTTCAAAACTTTAGTATATTTCTGTATGACTTATACTTGAGTATGCATATGTACACTTGAGTATAGAATACTTAAGCAAATATTCAAGTAGTCTCTGTGTGATTCATACTGGAGTATGCAAACTCATACTCGAGTGTAGCTTGGTGTAAAACTTAGAGTGCTCTCTGTGAGGACTATACTTGAGTATACCCATGGATACTTGAGTATAGTTCAGTTTAATCAAATTTGTGCAATTCTCTGGCAAGTCCATACTTGAGTATAGATACTCATACTTGAGTATTCGCAAAAATTTTGAAAATCATAGAAAAACTTGACAAACCGAAAACTGAAGTTTGGTTTTTGACGAAAAAAGTTCTGATTGAAATTCAATAAGTTTCAACACGTTTTAACTTAACTAAAAACAAACCAAACATGAATTTCATATAATTAGTATGAGGTAAGAATTAGATATCACCGTAATTCCTCTTGTCCTCATAGAAGCTTGCTTTATTGAGATGGATTGATGTAGATAACTCATTTTCCAATGCTCACCATCAACATCAAGCATAGCTTGTTCAGCTTTCTCAAGATTTGGATCATTTCTCTATGTTACATTCTTGAGAAGCTCTCTCTGATCCTACAAAACCTTATAAATCTTTTTCTTTCTAGGTATCCAACCTTACTTGGATCCAATCATCGTTAGCTTGTAGGAAACAAAATTAAATTCACATGCTCTTATCGATTCGAACAACAAAGCATAGTGAATTAATCATGAGTTTATGCATAAAGAAATACTTTCTTTTCAAATCATCATATATGCATAAAGAATTAAGCTTGTTGAACATTGCAATCTCTTTCAAAAATATAGATCGGGATGTGAGAACCCAAAAATACAATTTGCAATGCTCATTCCTAAGACTACAAGATATAAAACCTCAATGAATATTTCAAATGATAGCATAGGAGGTTTTACCTTTGCATACCTTAGCCTTAGGTACTTGAAGGATTGCATTCGCTCACCCAATGTATCATTCGTTGATACTTTGTCATTTTGAATTTAGTCTTGGGATCAAGCAATGCTTTCTTATATGGTTCGAAATGCAAGAATCTTTTCCTTAGAGCATGCGAGATCCTTCTTTTCTTATTCTCCTCAAGATAGTTGAATGAAACTTCATGGTAGTTCATTCTTGAGGCAGAATGTATTATTCTTGCTTGTATCCATTGCTTCTTATGATTTGACCTTGTAGTTCCGGCAATGGCTTTTCCACGGTTCTCTAACTGATGTGAGTTTCCTTTTAGGTTCATGAGAAACTCTTGGATTCTTCTTCATCTTCTCGGTACCCTTATGTCCATTGATTTTCAAATTGTCCCACACTTAAATCACTAGATGGACATTTTGGTACCCACTTATACTTGGGTCCTTGACTTGTTAGTATTGGACCTTGATTGTTCTTTAAGAACCCAAACAAATTTATTTCTCACAGTAGAATTTCTCCTAATATAGCATGTGTAAGAAATATGACCAGATTTACCACAATAATTGCAAGTAATAGAGTAATGCTTATTATGAACATTTTTGCAAGTATTGTGTTGGTAATGAAAATAAGACTTCAAATAATCTTTATTTGAACATTCATTCTTCCCATATGATTTTCCAGCATCATTTTCGAAAATGTGTTTGTTTTTCAAAACGAGAATCGGTAATTGGTTGAAAAACAATTTTATGCAATTGTTCAAAATCATGTTTCTTATCAACACAAGAAGAATTGGAATTCTTTACCTTATGTGCATCTTGATCTCTAGATAGTGATTGATCACAATCGTCAATGAGCTCATCTTGGGAATCCTTTTCTCTTGTTCTTTTGTGTTGACAGGATCATGAAAGCATTCTCGATTTCGCCTTCTTCCATTTGTTCATCATCCATAAATGTGCGGTTTGTAATTTCGATGAACTTTCAACACTTTCAACTTCAACACAAATGTTAGAAGCATAAATAGAATCAAGAGTATCCCAAATACTTTTAGCACTAGTACAAAGTTTGATTTTCTCAAAATCATTTTCTGTCAATGCCTTTGTAAAGAAATTTCATTGCTCTAATGTTTAATGAAAACATCTTCATTTCTTTTTCTGTCCAATCCTTTCTTGGTTGGAAATCAAAAGCATTTGTAAAAACATTCCACATATAAAAATCAGTTGCTTTGATAAAACTAGTCATTCTAGCTTTCCAAAACCAAAAATCGATATCTTTGAAGAACGGTGGAATGGTATAATCAAAACCTTCTGAAAACAGGGAACACCCAAAATCAGCCATTGATAACTCTTGAGACGGTTAAGTCCTTTAAGCAAGAGCCTAGCTCTGATACCAAATGAAAGACCTGGCTATCACCCAAGAGGGGGGGTGAATTGGGTGTTTGATAAAAGTTTAGGAACTTTGAAATTCTTTTCGCAACTTGTTGAAAGCAGTTTGAATGACAATAATAATTGATAAAGCAACAGTCAATCATTCAAACATGTATGCACATTCAGATATATATATGCTGGAAATATAAGAGATAAGGGAAGAGAATGTGCAAACTGATTTATACTGGTTCGGCCCAATCCTTGACCTACGTCCAGTCCCCAAGCTCCGCTTGAGATTTTCAATCCACTATCTTCTTTCAACTTGATTACACGATCTGTACTTGAAGTAATCCTCTCACTAGGATTCACTCCCCCTTACAAACTGTAATCAATACACTTGCTTGATCACACACTCTGTACTCGAAGTAATCCTCTCCCTAGGATTCACTCCCCTTACAAGTTGTAATCAACACAATGTGTTTCCCACTCAAGATCACCCAATCTTGAGTATCTCACATATAGAATGATAGGATGTGCACAATAACTCTTCTCTCTCTCAGAAGTAGATGGATAAGCATTGAAGCACAATTACAAGTCATCTCACTCTCTATGATAAGCTATGTAAACATTAAGAACAGAGAGTAAATGATATGAGAATCAGAGTATTAACATCTTGAAGATGTCAGCTTGTGTCTCTGCGTTTTTCTGCTCTGTGTACTCTGTATTTCGTGTTGGAGTCTTCAAATCTTCATGTATTTATACTAATTGAAGCTTGTGACCGTTGCATATCTGTTCAGGCATGAATCCATTCGAAATTATAGGCCGTTGTGAATATGGTGCATGTTGAGATATAGGTTTGGGAACATTTGTAGTCTTGAATATTTGAATATTGGCTCTTTCAAGAATGTCTCCCATGATGTTCGGCTTTTGTTGGTGGGAGCCTTCTTTAATGCCTTGAAGAATGGTTGAGTTTCTTTCCGGTGTCATCCACTTACTTCGAGAAGATATAATAAAATAATACAAGTGGTTTATGAAGTTGCTTTATTTGACACTAAAGCAAATTCAAATCTTCTGAAATACGAAGTTAAAGCAAATCAAGGATATTGGATATTCGAATCCATTAGAGATGAGAATTCAACTTTGTTTCTTCAAGAGTTTCATTGAATTCGATCTTCTTTCCTATTTACGAAAATCTGCGGCAACCTTCATCTTCATGCTTTTGACGATTTTGATTTATGTCAAGTTTGATGTAATCTCAAACTTTAATCACACTGAAACTTATACACAAATGATATAAGTGATGTTAAGAAGAGGTATGAATCATTTGAGTAATAATCTGGATGTTCTTGATCTGAAACAAATTTTAGATCGTGGTGATTTTTACGAGACGGCGAATACTCGAGTATTGATTTGGAAACTCGAGTATTGAGGTTGTTGAGTTACTCCATGTCGATGGAAACTAGCCGTTACAACTTCGTTTTTGAACTAGCGACGTATACTCGAGTATAGGGTTGGAAACTCGAGTATAGAGGTTGATTCGTAACTCCTGGTTCCTCTGCACGATGGAAACTCGAGTATAGAATTTACATACTCGAGTATTGTAACTCCTTCAACACATAGTCAACTTTCGAGGGCCATATCTCCCTGGTATGAACTCCGTTTTGGTTGGTTCAACTCTTCATGGAAAGCTCTGTGAGTGTACTTTCATATGCCACCAATTTCCGCTCAAACGGAGTTGTAGTTTGTGAGTTACACTCAAAACATTGAAGCTTGGTTTGCTGTGTGGCGTGGATTTATCTATCAACTTCCACAAATCATACCTCTCTCATATGAACTCATTTTGGTTTGAATTTTATATCACAATGACGTATTAGGAGTCGAGTTTCATATGCCACTGATTTCACTTCAATCCGATCTCTGGTTTGGAAGATATCATCAAATTACCAAACGTCGCCCATGCTGAACGTGAAACAGAGCTGATCACCGCTGTATACTCGAGTATAGACTTGCATACTCGAGTATGGACAGATCCAGTCGAGGCACCGGAGATGCTGAAAACACTACATACTCGAGTATATACTTGGATACTCGAGTATTGCCCGATCCGAGACGCCGAGAGACTGAAAACACTCCTATACTCAAGTATAGATGAACATACTCGAGTATTGACTCCTATACTCGAGTATTGAGTTCCAAACTCGAGTATTCTCATCCGGAAGCTGATTTTTGCTGACTTTAGCTTCGAATTGAGTCATTCCAACTTCCATATGATCTTGGAGGCTTCTAGCATCGATACAGAACTTGAATAATGATATCTTCATTCCATTCAACAAGTTCTTCCTTTTACATCTCTCATCTTGATCATTCTTGATCATTCAACTTGGACTCACATTCTTTACGACTTCTACCTTCTTTAATATCCATAAGGTGATGAAGCTTCATTCCAAATTCTGCTATCATAGAGACTTCCATTATCACAAGAACTTGAATGTTGATATTCCTATTATATTGTGCAAGTTCTTTTGATAACATCTTTCTCTAGTCTCTTCTCTTCTTCTTGCTTATCCTCTAAAATCCATTGATAACTTCTTGCTTCCTTGACATTCGATATTCCAATTATATTGCAAGAGGTTCTTTCTTCAATCCCTTATCTCCTTTTTGATTATTCTCCATGATACAACTTGGACTAATCTACATTAAACATAGTAGTTAGTCAATGTAGGAGATAAATAAATTACTCAATCTTTTTGCTTTTAACAATGACATCTATATAAGACATCATCAAAACTAATCATAACCAACATTTTTATCATGTTTAATATATATGGATTAATTAATAACCGGTTATCCCAAATTATAGGTAATTTCTCAAGCACACGCACCCCGAAAAATTATTTGGACGAAATTAAGGTTACTACACATCTAGGTAGTAACTCTAACCTTCTATGTTTGTGAGTGTACTTGTGTATGTTTAAATGTCATGATTTGTGGAATGTGTTTTATAAACATGTTTTATTGCATACAGTATAATTAAGTGTTGGCCATTCACATTTGTGCTAAGGAATTCAAATTCGGGTAGGTTCCGCATTGTGGTTTCCATGTGCTGAGGGACTCAAGACCGGTAGGTTCTGGGTTGGGCCTCGGAGAGATAGGCACAGGATCGGGTAGGTCCTACTTGTCTTTCCAAGCACTATGGAATTTTGAACTAGGTAGGTTCTACGCATGATTTCCTAGAACTGGGATTTTGAACTGTGTTTTATACTATCTGTATGCTTTATGGTATTCTTGATTATGGTGGTTTATTTATTACATATACTTATACTTCATGCATAGAGTTTAACATGTTACTTTGAGATTCATTCGTGAATCTCAGATTTGAACAAAGTCGCAGGTAGTGGAAGTGTGAAGAAAGGGAATGCGGTGCTGTGAGCGGCAGCAGAAGAAGGTTGAACTCAGGAGAAGTTCCTTTTTGTTTTGGTGCATATTTATTTTGGGATAATTTATTTTGTGTTCGCTTTAATTTTGGGGATGACTGTATTTAAATATTCCTTCAGGAATTAAGGTTATTTCAAAACCAAGTTAAGTTTTAAATTTTTCACATTTTTATCAGTTACTCATTCGTCCAAACTGGATCCGCACGCTCTCTGTGTATGAACTCTGATAATGATCGGGAGCTATAAGGGAGCGTTACAGTATAAGTAGGTATACGGCATTTTCAGGACATTCGGATATGCCCTGTGTTTTTGAAGATAAAAAGTCAGTTATAATAATTACTTGAGGACATGTGTCACTACGAGGTTAAAAAGGCAAAAAGTAAGTAATGATTATAGGGTAGAAAAGTCAATCCCTTACCCTTTAAGGAGGCATTTTCAACCACACATAAAATAAGAACAGAAATCAGATGATTTTATCTGTATTTAAGTCCAAACACAAAGTACAGGTTCCAAGGGAAGTTAACTGGTGAAAAAGAGACCGATAAGGGCCAATTAGGGACTTCTTTTTGGATTAAATGGAACAAATATTATGTTATTTAAGGATGTTTAGTGGCACCACATATGAAGGCCCAATCAGGGGAAAAGATCTGAAAACTTGAAGAAAAGTGGAAAAGGGAGCACCTTTTTAACCAGTGGTGCACTACAAGGACCAGTGGATAAAAGGGTGAACTAGATAAATTGAATTAATTAAATTAAAGTACATGGATCATATTTTAGGGCCTAGGATACGCCACATATGCCCCTAGAATTATCTAGAAATATCTGGAATTTCTTGGAGAAAATGAAAAGAGAAAAGAAGCCAAAAACTAGGGTACATGTTTTTAACCACTGGATAAAAGGGTGTTTTGGATAAAAATAGGTAATTTGCACATGTTGAAAAATAAAAATCTGAGGTGCATGGCCAGGGATGCGATACAACATCACCTTCTGAAACCCTTTGAATTTTCTTGGGAAATAAGAAAAGAAACCTTAGTTCATACTATTAACCAATGGACAGAAGCATGAATCGAATAATTCAATGTACCCTGATCATTTTATTTATTTTATAAGGACATAACCTCCCCATTTTTGGATTCCAAGGGGCGTGCTCCAGCTGTGAAGAAGAGAGTCCAGCCAAGTTCCACCACCCGGAGAAAGAAGCCGAAACACTGATCAAAGTTCCGAATTCAGGTAAACACTGAAAAACTAGCTTTTGAAGTTGAAGGTTAGGGTTTTCGTCCATCTGACTAGGGCATAAATTTGTGGTCTGATTTTTCCATTTTTGAGGGTTTCAATGATTTCAAAACGAGATTTTGTATGAGTTTAGGTTAGAGTTAAGTTTTACGAACCCGAAAAAAATGAAAACCAAAGGAAAAGCTTGCTGCCAGCTTCAGGATTTTTGGGCAGTGAAGTTTGATTGGTAGTTTTAAAAAAGTAAATGAAGTCTGCTTGCTATGAAATTTTACAAGATTAAAGTATACTTCCTGAGATTCATTTTGATATAAAATTTGGTACCTTTTCGATTATTCTTCTTGGAGAAATGAATTTTTGAAAATTGCTCAGGAAGCTCATATATGTTTCTGACTAGCGAGTAACGTTTGGGCTGAGTAATAAAATATGAACCATTTTGGACTTGAGGAGTATTTTTACCAAAAACTAGACATCCGAAGGGTTTAGATACCACTGATTTTGTGTCAATTGGATTTTTTTGGAATTAATTAAAAATGTTTGAAGTTGAACCTGGATTTCTGGAATTTTTAGTAAGAGACTCGGATTTCACAAGAATAAAAAGGGTATTTATGGAAATACTAAAAATAAGGTATTTTGATGTGGTAAAAATTTGAGTCAATGAGCAACCAACAGGTAGTAACTGTTTACTCAAGTACTTGATATGTGTTTTTTGTATGTTTGTTTGCCATGTTTGTTTTGCCAAATATGCATACAAAACAGTTAGGGTTCGAGTCCCTGATTATTGTGTTCCTAACGATGAGGATTAATCTGGGGCTTGCTGATAATTGAATATTTTATACACTTCTTTTTATCTCTTGATTAATAATTTAGGACTTTTTAGTTAATAAATAATGGCTTTTATACTTATTTGGGCTTTGGGCCTTTGATTATATTTTAGCCATTTTTATTAATAAAATTCCGATTTTACATTGCTTCACTAATCTTACCATAACTCTTGAACCGGACATCGATTTGCCTCATTTTTGTTTCATATTTCGAGATCTACAATTGTTATGAAGACATGAAGGGAAAATTCGGACAAGAAGACGGTCGATTTTGAAGCCAAAGTCGATGTTTTATTTGGGCTCGAATTTATGACTAAAGCCCATTCTCGTATTATTTTCTGTTTTGGGCCTGGATTATTGATTGGAGCCCCATTTCGTTTTTCATCTTAGGTTAAGTAAGGCAGCAGCCACAAACAGATTCCATTCACGTTTTTATTCTTTTTGGTGGATCAAAATAGAGTTTTTCAGATTCTCTGAAATGTTCTTCGTGTTCTTCGATTTTCCCAGCCATGTTCGGCTAAACCTTCTGTGGTTAACCCAACGTTGAGGATTCCATGATTCATCCAGAGAACTCGTACTTAATCGGTAACTTTACTTGTTTCTTTTTCATCTTATCGGATCCGATTTACGGAAATAGTTCGAATATTAGATTTAATATTCGGTTTGGTTCATCCCAAGGACCGAGTTCGAACTAGGTTAGAGTGTTGCTTTGTGCGATTGCACGGTGAGACGCCATTGTTCGGACAGATTCTAGACGATCGTCTAGTTGAGGGATTTCGACGAACGCAGAGATTTCGGTTCGTCCAGAGCCAAACGCGAGTTCGTTTATATTTCGTTCAATGAAGGAAGTTTCTGGAATCTAAACGTTGGGTTGATCGTTTTAATCTATTGCAATCTCGTTTTTATCTGTTTCTGCATATTTCAGATCTGTTTCAGCTTAATTTCGTTTTAATCTGTTTCAAATCAAAAACCCCCAATTTTATTGTTGTTCTATTTTGCTGTTGCTGATTTAAACCCACTGCAAATTCCTTGAGAGAAACGACCCAGGTTACATTATACTGCAAATCCTTTCTAATCTGGTTATTTTGTGAGATGACGGAAAATCTCTGTCAAAATATGGCACCGCTAACCGGGGAATTTGCATCGGTTTCGTTAAGCAACGGTAGTTTTACGTAGTTCGGGTGGGCCGACGGAAAATATTTTCTGACCCAGATCACTCAAACCAGGTCTTATTTGAAAGAAGGAATATCACCAAGAGGGGGGTGAATTGGGGATATAAAATTTTTCCGCAAGAATCCTCTTTTAACCAAATGTAAAACGGGGATAAACGAGTAGGGATAAGTGAGATTGAACATAATGGATTTATCCTGGTTCGGTCTAAATCCTTGACCTACGTCCAAATCCCGACTCTCAGGGATTTTCACTAACTTCAACTGATTACACACTCTGTAACTCTCAAAGCAATTCTCTCTCTAGAACTTGCTCCCCCTTACAAGTTGTAATCAATTATCCCAATCTCAAAGTCCCAATACTTTGAGATTCTTACAAGAAAAGATAATCAATGAAAGACTCTCTAAAGGAGTAGAATAATAATCACCGAAGCTTAATATATCCGAAGATATTCTCTCGTAAGTCGAAACAAGAAGTGTTCTTAATGACTAATTGAATGCACACGTTTCGGTAGGTGGAGACTTGAATGCTTCTTCTATTTATAGGTTGGCGCATTGATGACCGTTGAGAAGAATAAATGAGCCGTTGTGAGTAATGAATATATCTCGTTGTAAATCACTTGCTCGTCTCCTCGTATTTCTTCCGTCATTCGACCGTTATTCTTTATTAACATTCTTTATTTGAATTGTCCGTTGGGAGACAAGGTGAGAATGTTTTCGGGAAGCGACCGTAATGCTTTTTGTATGTCCGAGGTTTATTTCTTCTTTCGGCTTCGAAGTCGGGACCGCATTTAATGCTTCGACACATATTGACTTTTCGTGATTTCAAGTTTAAAAACATGTTAGAAGTATCTCGAAATACACTAGCAAACTGATTAAACTTGGTTAGAAATGATAAGAATTAATTACATAAGATACCCAAGCTTTAATCGAATGAAAACCGAAATGCCCGAAAAAATATATTCAAATCGATATGAACAACTCGAGTTGCTTCACATAACTCGAGTTATTTTTAGTTCGAAGATATGCGCATGAAGAACAAAACTTGAGTTATCCTTAATAACTTGAGTTTGCTAACTCGAGTTACTATTCCTAACTCGAGTTACTTCGAGAATCATTTATTCGGAAATTCTTCGCAAATGGTATAACTTGAGTTATAGTAATAATCTGGAGTTGTCCAACTCGAGTTTTGTACTCTAACTCGAGTTGCTTTGGAATTCAAATCGGACATGAGAAAGTTTTCGCGAAAACATAACTTGAGTTATTGCGAATCGGAGTTTTTCCAACTCGAGTTGTCTTGAGTAACTCGAGTTACTTTAGAATTTAAATCATTCAGAAAACGTTCGCACATAATATAACTTGAGTTACACAAATAACTTGAGTTGGGCAACTCGAGTTTTTCTGCTTCGAAAATCAAACAGAAAGTTTTTAACACTTAGCCAACTCGAGTTTTTCCTTGTAACTCGAGTTATATCAGATACCAAAAATCTGATATCGCGATGAGGCTTTTGGGAACGAAGTACAACTTATAACTTGAGTTGTTTAGTGACAACTCGAGTTATCCTTCGTTTGATCTGATTTTTCTTAAGTGTAAAACTTGAGTTATGATAGGCAACTTGAGTTATGTAACTTGAGTTGTTTTCAACAACTTGAGTTACGATCTTTCAAAATCATTTTACAAGAAACTCAAAGTGCAACTTGTCTAAACTTAATTCTTCGCAAATTAACCCATTGATCATTACAATTGTTAGACATCATCAAAACACATAGAGAACTAACATTCTCCCCTTTTTGATGATGACAACACTTGTAAAGTTTTGAAGAAAAATGATTTTGCAAGTTATATCGAAACAACACATTTGCATTTAATGACAAGAGTATCAACATATCTAAGAATCTGTCTAGTAAACTCATAAACATAGAGATAAGCTAATAAGCTAGCTACTCGCACACATTACAAAATACATAGACTATAAAGCAAAAACATGCAAACATCAAACTTCATTTCTTCACTTTTTCTTCAACTTTCTCTCCCCCTTTGTCATCAGGCAAAATAGGAGGAGTAGGAGTCAGAGATGCACGCAGGGCTTGAAGGATGGGAAGTGGTGAGTAAAGTGTAAGGGATAGAGAGGGAGGTGCAGGAGGTAAAGTGGGGGTTAAGGGTGAAGAGGTTCTGGGAGAATGTGGAGTGGAGGAGGAGCTAGAAGATTGCTCATCAAAGAGATCAGCTGTATCTCCTGAAGAGGAATAGGCAGGAGAAAGAGGAGGAGTTGGAAGAATGACAGTAGGTGGAGCAGAAGAGATGAAGGGAGCAGAAATAGGTGGGGTAGATAAACTGGGAGTAGGAAGAATAGGAGTGGCATCCGGATGAGATGAAGGTGGAATGGGCGGAATGGGAGTTGCTTCGGGATGAGGTGGAGAGGAGTGGGGGTAAGTAAGATGGGAGTGGCGGAAGGTGGAATAGGTGAAGTATGAGGTGGTGAGTGATGGATAGGAGAGGTGATGGGAGAGTATCCGGGAGAAATAGGAGGGAGTGTTTGAAAGAGGAATTT
Organism: Acacia melanoxylon; assembly: GCA_019022615.1. Taxonomy (NCBI): domain Eukaryota; kingdom Viridiplantae; phylum Streptophyta; class Magnoliopsida; order Fabales; family Fabaceae; genus Acacia; species Acacia melanoxylon. The sequence continues at coordinate 173,049 of JAFJYJ010000018.1, read as the reverse complement.
CCCTTGAAGGACCCGCTGGTCTTGCTACGAAGCCTATCTAGCTTGGAGTCCGGAGTTGATAGAGCACATGCATATTGTCAAATCTCGGCCCATATCTCCAAAGTGGCCTTCAATGTTTTCCGCCTATCATCAATAGAGTCCACCTTTTCTTCGATAGATGAGACCTTCTCAACCAATTTACCCACTTCGATTCTAGTTTCTCGAGACAACTCATAGTATTGAGCGAGTGAGAGTTGTCCGGAGAGAGCCAAATGTCTCTTGCATAGCCTTCTCCACAATTTTCTTGATAGTTTCACTCAGATTAGATGATTGAGGTGCGGTGGGACTCGGTGATACGAGGCATTGATTGGGCCTCTATATGTCTAGAAAATGAAGCTCGGAGGCTCGGATCTAGAAGGTGCTCGGATTGATCGATCCCTCATGAAAGGACAAATTCATATAGTTGAGATGAGTTTGCCCAAACATCTTTGGCTTGACAAATTTCTCATTTAGTTCAAGGTACCAAATCTTGTTGGTGTATAGGATCAGAGACACCAAGTTAGGAAAAGGTATAGTGGATTTGGGAGTTGAAGACAAAAACCTAAACCTCTTCATTTCTTGATAAACCCAATGCCCAATGTTAAAAGGGACTTTAGCCAGTAAGGAAGCAAACCGAGCATAGTCTGTGGAATTGAAGTGGGTGTAATTCTTCCCTTTTTGGACAAGGTTTCTGGAATATACATACCATAGAGCCCTATGGACGGGAGGCATATCAAGCGGGAAAAGTTTAACTTGCCCTCATACACTTGATCAGGCCTAAGAAGTTTGAAAAATCTCTCCTTATCATAGCTAATTTTGGGTACAGGAGGAGGATTTTCAATGAATATCAGGTTGTTAATTATGTCAGAGGAAATAGTTATGGACTTCCCTCTAACAGAAGTGATACACTTATCCTCAACTAAAACACCTTTCCTACCAACCACATTTGCCATGGTCATATTGTAATAGAATTGTCTGACTAAAGAAGGTGAGTAGGCTGTGTTTATAGCTAGGAAATTTTTGAATTGACTCAGCCAGGGAGATAAATCAAGATTACACTCCTTCTTAAGTTTATCCAGGTCCACATACACTCATGTGGGACGAAACCACGATTGGCATATTTCTCTTGGTAATCTAAGAATTGAGCATTGGTCATGGGAGTGGGATTACAGACAAATTCATGGGAAGGTGGTTTGACTAGATTCGGAGGATTGAAAACATAGGGTTGGGATTGCGATACCTTGGGAGTCGAATCACCCATACTAGGGCCGTGATCCTTTGAACCGAAGCTGCGACTTGGAGACGATGGTATCTTGGATCCTTGAGCTTCGGAGCTATGGATACGCGCTTCTTCTGTTTGTGAGGTGCCACGACAACCTCTTTGTCTCTTCGATTCGCGATCAAGGGTTCTGCTTCTTTTCGAGTGGGCAATACATGAGTTTCTTGCTCCTTTGATTTCTTTGCCGATGATTCCTCTATTGACGGACTTTGGATTTTTGAAGAAGGTTTCCGCTTTCTGGATGGTCTCGTGAGAGGAGGTGGAGTGGAGGAATCAGTGGGAGCATACTCAGATGATGATTTTTCTGGGTTTTGGAGATCTTCGAAGATTTCGGAGCCATTTCGAATGATTGGGAAGGAGGAAGTGACAGAGAATCAGGGAGAGTTCCCGAGTTAGGGTTTTGAAAGTTGCGAAAATGAAAGTGCAGATTCGACAGGCATATATATATGACAGTAGAGTTTTTTTATTTCCCTTCTTCGTTATAGCTTCTGTCTGACAACTCGAGTTGAGTGAGTAACTCGAGTTCTATCAGTATCCACATATTTGACAGCAGCGACAGTGAAGGAAAAGCTTGTTAGATATTCACACACTCCTGCAAAAACATTCTATAGACACTTCGAAGCTTAAGTTAGTGACTTTTAACTCATCAAAACATATAACTAATATTATTGGAAGAGATTTAACTTACAATTCATTGGGATTTACCATTCCCAATTCTCTTCTTATGAACATGAATTGTTCTTTGGCCGGGGTTTGGTGAAGATATCGCAAGTTGCGGGTGTGTTGGGATGAACATCACTTTGATATCCTTTTTCCAACATGATCTCTTATGAAGTGATGTCTTACATCAATGTGCTTGGTTCGAGTATGTTGGACGGATTTTTGGCCAAACTTATTGTACTTGTATTATCACAGAGGATTGGAATCTCCTTCAAGTTGATCCCCAAGTCTGATATTTGTTGCTTGAGCCAAAGAACTTGAGCACAACAACTTGATGCAGCTACATACTCGGCTTCAGTTGAAGATACTGCCACACTTGTCTGCTTCTTGCTGAACCATGAAACTAGTGAACCCCCAAAGAACTCACATTGTCCACTTGTACTTTTCCTATCAGTTTTGTAGCCAGCATGGTCTGAGTCAGAATATGCAACCAAAAATTCTTGTTGACCTTTTGGGAACCAAAGACCCAATTCTTTTGTGTCTGATAGGTAACGAAAGATCCTCTTGACATGTTCTGCATGTGATTCTTTTGGAGCTGATTGAAATCTTGCGCACATTCCTACACCGAATTGGATGTCTGTCTATCGGCGGTTAAGTATAGCAAGGAACCAATCATTCCTCTATACTTGGTCATGTTGAAATCTTTGCCCTTTTCTTCATCAAAGATCCGGAGAGGCTGTTGAGCTCATTGGTGTGTCTGCACCATTACAATTTTCCAGACCAAACTTCTTGAGCAAATCACGGAGATATTTTGTTTGAGAGATGAATATTCCATCCTTCCGTTGTTTGATTTGCAAGCCAAGAAAGTAGTTTAATTCCCCCATCATAGACATTTCAAATTCTCCCCGCATTTTCTTGGAAAATTCTTCACAAAGAGAGTCATTAGTAGCACCAAATATAATATCATCAACATATATTTGGACAATCAAAATTTCGTTAGATTTATTACTCTTTATGAAGAGAGTTGTGTCAAGTTTGCCTCTAATAAAACCTTGATCAAGAAGGAATTTGCTTAATCGCTCATACCAAGCTCTTGGAGCTTGTTTAAGGCCATATAGGGCCTTCTTGAGACGATAAACATGATCAGGATAATGAATATTTTCAAAACCGGAGGTTGTTCTACATAAACTTATTCTTGGATAAAACCATTTAAAAATGCACTTTTTACATCCATTTGATATAGTTTAAAACCTTTTACACATGCAAAGGCAAGAAGGACTCTTATGGCTTCCAATCAACTCTTTTGGAGCATAAGTTTCCTCATAATCAATTCCTTCTTCTTGATTATAGCCTTTAGCAACCAATCTTGCCTTATTTCGGACAATGATTGATGTTTCATCTCGTTTGTTCTTGAATACCCATTTAGTGCCAATGACCGGATGGTCCTTAGGCCTAGGTACCAAATCCCAAACTTGATTTCTATCAAATTGATGTAATTCCTCTTGCATTGCTATTACCCAATCATTGTCTGAAAGAGCTTCGTCAATCTTAGAGGGTTCAATGTGTGAGATGAATGCGAGAAAATGTTACTTCATTCAAAGTGTTATTTCTAGTTCTAACCCCTTCATTCACATCACCTATAACCTGATCCAAGGGATGATTCCTAATGAATCTCCAAGCTCTTGGTTGTGAATGAGAATTATTTTCGAAGAATTTTCAAAGACATCTTCGAAATTTTCAAGAGAAGCAGGGGTGGTTTTTGAAAAGAATTGATTTCTATAACCATTTTCTTCCTCATCATCCAAAGACTTTTCAGATTTGGCTTCACTAAACACAACATGAATAGATTCTTCAACAGTACGAGTGCAAGTATTGAAAATCCTATAGGCTTTACTTCTATTCGAATAGCCGAGAAATATACCTTCATCGATTTTGAGTCAAACTTACCTAAGTTATCCTTACCATTATTGTGCACAAAGAATTTACACCCAAAAATGTGTAGATGACTAAGGTTTGGTTTTCTTCCCTTATATAGCTCATAAGGTGTCTTCGAAGTTTCTTCCGATGTATGCGCGGTTTGAAATGTAGCATGCTTTGTCATTGCATCTCGCCCGAAGACTTGAGAAGTTTGATTTTCATTTAGCATTGCTCTAGCCATCTCGGTGAGAACTCGATTCTTCCTTTCAACAACACCATTTTGTTGAGGAGTTCGAGGAAGCGAGAGAAGTTGTGGTCTATTCCATGAGCTCCGCAAAATTCCTCAAACGCGTGATTATCGAATTCTCCACCATGATTAGTCCTTAAGCCTGAAATAGAAATACCTTTCTCGTTTTGGACCTTTTTGGCAAACACAACGAACTGATCAAAAGTTTCATCCTTTGATGATAAAAATATAGACCAACAGAATCTTGAGAAATCATCAACGATAACTAAGGTGTAAAGATTTCCACCAAGACTTCTTACTCTAGCAGCCCAACTAAATCCATATGAAGTAGTTGAAGAGGCTGTTAGATGAAATTTCATTTTTGGATTTAAAAGATGATTTAGTCTCTGTTTTCCTTTCGACATGCATCACATATCATATCATTTTTGAACTTAAGTTTTGGCAAGCCAATGACTAAATCCTTTTTCTCGTAACTTATCAAGTTGAAACATATTGACATGAGCTAAACGCTTGTGCCAAAGCCAACTTTCTTCCAAGTTATCGATAAAGCAATTTTCGAAGAAAATTCATTGAAATTGTTAGAGAGATTTAGAGTATAATAGTTACCATCTCTGGGGGCCCTAAATAAAGCTTTTGATTTGAGGTTGACCAAGGGTAGATCATCTTTGCTAACAATCAAGCACTCCTCTGAGTCGAAGATGACAAGGTTGCCTTTGTCTGTACTCTGGCTTACACTGAGTAGGTTATGACACAAGCCTTCTACAAGATAGACATCCTTGACTTGTGGTCCATCATTGTTGCCAATTTCACCAATTCCAGCAATCCTTCCAGATTGATTTCCACCAAAGGTCACAGTGCCACCATGATTGGTCTTGAGAGTAGCAAATTTTGTATGATCACCCGTCATGTGTCTAGAGCATCCACTATCAATATACCACTTATTGGATTTCGATGCTCTCGAGACAAACCCGCAAATCACAAGATATCATGTTTTAGGTACCCATCTTTTCTTGGGTCCTTTTGGGTTAGTTTGTGACTCGGGAACCTTATAAGATCCCTTAGGTACCCATTGGTAATTACCTATAGGTTTACTCTTTCTTTCCTTTCTATGAAAACAAGAAGAAGTAGTATGACCTTTTCGGTTACAATAATTACAATGAGCAAAAGGGTTTGATGTATGAACAGATTTTCTAAATAATTCATATACAACTTTTCACCAAATTTCTTTTTGCCTTTCTTCTTATCAAAATCGGGCTTATAACCAATTCCCGATTTGTCATTTGTGAATCTTTCTTTGTTCAAAATCACATTGAGCATTTCACTTCCTCTAGTGAATTTCTCAAGTGCTTTTGTAAGATGTTCATTCTTTTTCTAAATCGCACAATCTTCACAAATGACATTTCCAGAGAGATTGTTGACTTGCATTTGAAGAGTAATATTTTTCTTTTTCAAAGCTATATATTTTTCTGCAAGTTTTTCAAATTCGGATTGCACAAGATTATATTCAGAAAATAGTTCATCATATGGTGGTTGAAGATCATATACCTCAGTGTTGTTTTCAGTCTGCTCCTCTTCTTGAGCAACTAGGCATATGTTGACTTTTTCTTCATCCTCAACTTCATCTTCGTCGGATGAGCTATCGCCCCATATTGGTGACACATAGGCTTTCTTCTTGAAGTTGTTGAACTTCTTCTTCTCTTTGTTCTTCAGCAGGGGGCATTCAGACTTGATGTGGCCGGGTCTTTCACATTCGTAGCATATGATTGGCTTCTTGGTTTCGATCTTGGAGCTTCCTTGTGGAACTTCTTGTATTCTTGGTCCTTCTTATAGAATTTTTTGAACCTTCGAACTATCATGCCCACTCTTCATCTTCATCTCGCTTCTTCATCATCATTTGTCTCTTTTGTTTCTTTGATGAGTCTTGAGAGCTATGCCTTTGCCTTTACTATGAATTTCATCAAGTCCTTTCCTGAACTTGATCTTGCCTTCATACTCTGATAGACTACCGAACAAGGCTGCTACCGATTGCATTGACGCGCCATGAGCCTCTTCGATGGCAGTGACCTTAGCCTCCCATTCCTTGCTGAGAATATTCAAGATTTTTCTGACTTGAACTGGTTCATCGTAGAATTTTCCCAGTGCCGCAAGTTGATTAATTAAGTGAGTGAATCTAAGTTGGAACTCACCAATTGATTCTCCTGCCTTCATACGAAGAAGATCGTATTCAGTCATGAGGGTGTTAACTCTATTTTCTTTGACTCACAGGGTTCCTTCGTGAGCCACCTCCAATGCATCCCACATTTCTTTTGCGGTGGACTTTGAGCATACTCTAAAGTATTCATTCGACTTAGAGCACTCGGAGCATGAGGATTGCTTTGGTCTTTGTTCAAAACAACCAGCTTCTTGTCATTCTCGTCGTATTCCTCTTCGAGCTTTGGAGTTCTTACTCCATCTTCAAAGGTTGTCGGAACGTAGTTTCCTCTTTCAAATACTCTCCGAGGCCGAACTCGGAGGCCATCACAAATACTTTAAATTTTCCTTTCCAAAAGGAATAATGCTCTCCAAAGAAATCCAAAGTGGTCGGTTGATCGAGGCTCCATCGTGGTAAAATTCCTTCCATACTGCGATCCTTCTCGAGATGTTAGTCTCTTTAGAGAAGACCTTGCTCTGATACCAAATGAAAGAAGGAATATCACCAAGAGGGGGGTGAATTGGGGATATAAAATTTTTCCGTAAGAATCCTCTCGTTTAACCAAATGTAAAACGAGAGATAAACGAGTAGGGATAAGTGAGATTGAACACAATGGATTTATCCTGGTTCGGTCTAAATCCTTGACCTACGTCCAGTCCCGGACTCTCCGGGATTTTCACTAACTTCAACGATTACACACTCTGTAACTCTCGAAGCAATTCTCTCTCTAGAACTTTCTCCCCTTACAAGTTGTAATCAATTATCCCAATCTCAAAGTCCCAATACTTTGAGATTCTTACAAGAAAAGATAATCAATGAAAGACTCTCTAAAGGAGTAGAATAATAATCACCGAAGCTTAATATATCCGAAGATATTCTCTCTAAAGTCGAAACATGAAGTGTTCTTAATGACTAATTGAATGCACAGCGTTTCGGTAGGTGGAGACTTGAATGCTTCTTCTATTTATAGGTTGGCAGCATTGATGACCGTTGAGAAGAATAAATGAGCCGTTGTGAGTAATGAATATATCCGTTGTAAATCACTTGCTCGTCTCCTCGTATTTCTTCCGTCATTCGACCGTTATTCTTTATTAACATTCTTTATTTGAATTGTCCGTTGGGAGACATTGAGAATGTTTTCTACGGGAAGCGACCGTAATGCTTTTTGTATGTCCGAGGTTTATTTCTTCTTTCAAATTTCAAGTCCGGGACTGCATTTAATGCTTCGACACATATTGACTTTTCGTGATTTCAAGTTTAAAAACATGTTAGAAGTATCGAAATACACTAGCAAACCGATTAAACTTGGTTAGAAATGATAAGAATTAATTACATAAGATACCCAAGCTTTAATCGAATGAAAACCCGAATGCCTTAAAAAATATATTCAAATCGATATGAACAACTCGAAGGTTAAAATCGGTTCTTTCGCTGACATTCAAGCAATAAGTTCACGAGGTTGTAAAACAAAATTTTTCAAGATTTGCGAACCCACGTTGCAAATTTACTATTCATGTGAATAGTAAATACTATTCATGTAAATAGTAACGGTAAAAATCTTTTTTACCGTACAAGAAATAATATTTACCGTAAAGGTAAATAATTTTTACTGCGTGAATAGTAAATTACTATTCATGTGAATAGTAACGGTAAAAATCTTTTTACCGTGCAAGAAATAATATTTACCGTAAAGGTAAATAATTTTTTACCGCACCGTAATAATTTTTTATCATACGCAGAATAATATTTACCGCCGAGATTAATTCTTTCTCGATGTGATGATCGAGACTAAGTCGATCCAGAGATACTCGTAAAATCTTGACTCGATACTGTAAATAATATTTATCATACGCCGTAAATACTATTCTCATTTAACCAAGAACTATGTATCATAACTCTTTATAATACATATTTAGGATCTGCTTTCGTAAAACACATACAGTTTTAATACCTGATCACTTGAAGACGCAAAGAAGATGATGTCCTCTAACGCTGATCCACACGATTATCTCCTGATCAAAACGGTAACTCCTTCTCCTCAATCCCTCGCCTTGACGCTCACTGGCAAGAAGAAGCGCTCAAGTGTTTAACTTTTACCTCAAATCATAAAAACTACTGTAGCCTTAAGAAACTTCCTAAGAGGAAGAGAGGAGAGAAGAGAGAAGAGGTGTGTTAAATGAAGGAAATGAACGCTTTTATAAACAATGCTTAACCGCCACAAGTTCTTCTTTCAATGCTGAAACACACGTTTCTTCTTTAAATGTGGAATTTTACACGTTTCTTCTTTAAATGTGAGCCACATATTCATTTCTACTTCAAATCCAAAGTCTTCTTGAAAATCAATTATTCCAAAGAAGTGATTAACTTTAATAATTAATTCTTTCAAGAAGTCTTTTATAATTAATTATAATAATTAATTATTCATGAGTAGTAAAATATGAATAAGATTTTTACTATTCATTTGACACTATTCACACGAATGAATAATTATTAATTAATTATTATCTTTATCCAATCCGATTGGATAAAGCCTGATAATTCATAAATTATCCTTAATCTCTTATCCTCTTTATAATTGGGCCAAAGCTTCTAACCCAATTACATCAATAAATTTGATAAAATCCAATAACAATTATTGGTCCAAACTTGCTAAACTACGCAATCAAGAATAATCTTAGTGTGTGACCCATTATTGCGCCCAATTAGTTATCGACGTAGATAAACTTGAACCAATTAAACTCCTTTAATAGGTCAATTTATCTAATGATCGTATAAGACACTAGAATGCTTTAGCCCCGAACTAATCAAGTTGATCAAGTGATCTACCTTCTAATTTGACATCTTTGTGCATGATCATCCTCTTACAACGTTGTTGCTCATATTTAGTCGGAGCAAGGATAGAGATCACCTCTCTAGATTGACTAAATGTAGCTTTTACACGTAACTAGGAATATTCTTCTATTGACTTTCTAAGACGGATCATGACTCTTCATGATCACTTACTATGATAGATTCCCGAGTCAACTAGAAGTCATCCAAGCCCTACCGGTCTTGTGAACAACTAATCCTCAGTAGGATCTGTAAGTCCTTTCGGCATGTCCATCTATACTCATGTATTCAAGTTACACCCAAGAGTACACCTGTTTCTCCCCATTTTTCAAAGTGATAGAGTTGTATAATCAAAGATAACTCTGGACATAGTGTTCGATGACATCCTCAAGTCTAAGATGATCAACACTACCAAACGATGAGAGACATTACAAATCCAATGATACTTTCTACAATGAATCCTTGTGAGTCTCTCACGGTAGTCGTTCATCTTATCTCTTTCAATGATACACCCACGACATCGCCTAAGGCATCAACATGCCTCGCATTCCATGAGGTCCCTACCTTGTATCACTATACAAGTAGATGATGTCATACTAGTCTTATTGAGATCACCAATGCCCTTTCTTGGTGATTCAAGATCAGTGAACAAGTTTCGCGTAATAGATATGTAGTGTCCTCGATTCCTCATGATCATGATCCCTATCATAGATCATCGAGTAAAACACTTATTCTATTCCTTGGGCCTTTATCTTTAAACTCATATTAACCATAAAATATAGGCGACATAAATATGATAAAGATAAATTATGCTCAAATATATTAATCATGAAATATCAAACAAGACAAGGTGTTCAATGATTGTCTCTAGGACACCTACATACTAACAATCTCCCACTTGGCCTAGAGCCAATCGAATTCGACGAATCAAACCCAATGACTCATAATGACTATCATGCTTTCTCCGAGAAAGTCCCTTTGTCGAGAATCGGCCAAATTAACATCTGGGAACGTAGTCCATTTTTATATCTTCTCTTTGAACAATTTCTGGATGAGGTGATACTTTATGGAGCACATGTTTGGATCTCGATGAGACCTGGGTTCTTTGCCCCGAGCTATAGCTCCCGTGTTGTCACAATACAAAGGTATTGGTTCAACAATGCTAGGAACCACTTCAAGTTCACCAATGAACTTTTTGATCCATATCGCTCTCCTTAGCTTTCAAGCTGCTATGTATTCAAATTTCTGTAGCGAGTCCGCGTGGTTTCTTGCTTGGAACTTTTCCAACAAATAGCTCCACCATTTAAGGTGTAGATAAAACCCAGATCGGGATTTTAAATCATCTCGTCACTGAAACTGGCATCGCTGAACCCTTTCACTTTCAACTCATCACAACCACCATAAACCGTAAACCGATCCTTAGTCCTTCTTAAATACTTTAGGATCGTCTTTACAATGTCTGACCTTCTCCGTGGTCACCCGGTATCCGCTTGTAATGCTCAAAGCATAAGAGACATCTCGGTCTCGTACATAGCATAGCATACATGATGGATCCAATTGCGATGCATATGGAATCCTCTCCATGTTTTTCCTTAGCTCTTGTGTCTTGGGACACATGGCTTTGGAAAGATGAATTCCATGATTGACGGAAGAAAACCCCTTTTCGACCCATCCATGCTAAACCGCTTTAGCATCTTATCTATGTACGTAGATTGGGATAACCCTAGCAACCTTTTAGATCTATCTCTATAGATCTTAATACCAAGTATATAGGTCGCTTCTCCCAAATCCTTCATGGTGAAGTTTTCCGACAACCAAATTTTAGTAGATCAACATAGGAATGTCATTTCCAATAAGCAATATGTCATCCACATATAGCACAAGGAAAACAACATTACTCCCACTAACCTTCTTGTAAACACATGGTTCATCTTCATTCTTTATAAAGCCATAACTTTTAACAACTTCATCAAAACGAAGATTCCAACTCCCGAAGCTTGCTTAAGCCCATATATTGATTTCGAAGTTTGCATACCATATGCTCTTGGCCTTTAGATTCAAAACCTTCAGTTGTGTCATATACACTTCCTCCTTCAAAAAACCATTTAAGAAGGCGGTTTTGACATCCATCTCGCCAAATTTCATAATCATAATATGCAGCTATAGCTAGCATGATCCTAATAGATTTGATCATAGCAACAAAGCGAAAAAGTTTCATCGTAGTCAATACCTTGCCTTTGACGATAACCTTTCGCAACCAACCTAGCTTTATAGGTTTGAATGTTGCCATCAAAGCACGGGCTTCTTTTGAAGACCCACTTACACCCAATAGGAACTATTCCTCAGTGGTGGAACCAAGGTCCATACCTTGTTTTCATGCATCGAATCTATTTCGCATTCCATGGCTTTACGCCATTCGAGGAGTCAACATCCTTGACTCGCTTCAACAGTGTAGAAGTAGGTTCGTCATCTTCAACGGTTTGTTGATTCTCAACCACAAAACCATACCTCTCGGGTTGATGACTTATCCTAGATGTCCTACGGGGTCATGGGTGTCTACTACCTCTAATTGAGGCATCGCCTGATTACACGTACTCGGGTTCCGTTATCTGTTCTTGTAGGTCTTGAACTTCTTCAAGTTCTACTTTACTCCCACTATCCGCTTGAGAAAGTAAATCCTCCTCAAGAAATATAGCATTCTTGGATACAAACACTTTGTAATCCTCGGGACAGACAAAAGTAGTATCCCTTAGTTCCCTTGGGATATCCTACAAAATAGCACAAAGTGCTCTTAGCCCCTAATTTATCCGATGTTAGGGTCTTGACATAAGCCGGACAACCCCACACCTTGAGATAACTCAAGTTGGGTTTCCGACCCTTCCATATCTCATACGGAGTAGTCTCGAATGATTTTGATGGAACCCTATTAAGAAGGTATATTGCCAGTATCTAAGGCGAATCCCCAAAACGATTTTGGGAGCTTCGTACTACTCATCATAGACCGTACCATATCAAGTAAGGTTTGGTTTCTCCTTTCGCACACGCCATTTTGATGTGGTGTGTATGGAGCCGCTAACCGTGAAAGAATCCCATTCTCTCTTAAATAATCCCGAAACTCCCGACTCGTATATTCGCCACCTCGATCGATCGAAGTGTTTTAATCATCTTGCCAAGTTGTTTCTCTACTTCATTCCCGAACTCTTTGAACTTTTCAAAGGCCTCGATTTGTGTTTCATAAGATACACATATCCGAATCTTGACTTATCATCGCAAAGGTGATAAAGTAGGAATATCCTCCTCTAGCTTGTGTAGACATGGGCCCACAAACATCGAATGAATAAGTTCCAACAACTCATTGGCTCTATGACTCACAAGCTTTTCAAGCTTGGTCTTCGTCATCTTTCCACCAAACAAGATTCACAAGGCCCATAGGATTCTAAATCCATGGAATCTAGATATCCATCTTGATGGAGTTTAGACAATCTTGTCTCATTAATGTGTCCCAACCTACAAAGTGCCAAAGATATGATCGATTATTTAATCTTGGTTTCTTATTAACTTGAACGTTAAGAATTTCACTATTCGATTCTAAATCCAAAACATATAACCCATTCACTCTTGATGCGCAAGCATAAACAAGATCATTCATAATGATAGAAAACTTGCCATCTTTTATTATAAAGTGAAAACCGATTGTTCCAAACCGGAAATAGATATTATGTTTCGGAAATAGAAGGGACATAAAAACAATTATTCAAGTGCAATACAAGGCCCGTAGGCAATACAAGGTCTACATCTCCTACGGCTAATGCAAAACTCTTGCTCCATTCCCGACACGGAGATTCACCTCGTTCTTGTTCAACTTTCTAGGATTCTTTAGTACCCGCAACAAATTGCGATATGAGAACCACAACCGGTATCTAATACCCATGAAGCTGAATCAACACTTGAAAAATTAATTTCTATAGTGAACATACCGGAGGCGTAAACATCACCATGCTTCTTTCCCTTGAGGCTCGCAAGGTACAATGGGCGCTCCTCTTCCAATGTCCTTCTTTTTGACAATGGAAGCATACGGCGAAGCTTTGTCATTTGATTTCCCTTTTACCTTTCCCTTACCCTTCTTTTTCTTGGGCTTTCCTTTGGGTTTGAACTTGTCTCGTCTCGTACGTACTTGCCCTTGCCCTTAGAAGACCCATCAATCGTAGAGCTTCGGTCCTGTTCTTTTTTAATGGCACCCTCAAGAAGGTGGTCGTAGATTCAACAATTCGGGAAGTGTTGATTCCACCTTATTCATATAATAATTAACCACAAACCCATTAAATGAAAGTGGCAAAGACGCAAGACCAAGTCAATACTCTCATTATCCATGATAAAACCAAGAGAAGCAAGCTTCTCTATAAGTCCAATCATTTTGAGAACATGTGGTCCAACCGCCATGCCATGCCCTCACCAACTTGGACCAAACAAGCTTCTTTCGAGGTCTCAAAGCGCTCGGTCCCTCCTTGCTTATCATAAAGCTCTTGCGATGCAAGATTATAGAGGAGCATCCATATGCTCGTGCCGACGCCGGAGCTCTGCACATTGACGCCTGAACAAGATACAACCGCCCGCCATTGTCGGCTTGGTGTTGTTTATGGGTCTCCCAACAACCGATCATACCCATCTTGCCCTTGGGTAGGAGCAATAGGAATCGGAGAATCAATGACATAAGCTTTCTTTTCGAACGTAAAACTATTTTTACATTCCGATACCAAAAAAAAGTTTGGTCCAAAACTTATTAGTATCCAGAATAGAGCGCAAATTAAAAGTTCCAAACATTAGCACAAATTCCGAAATAGATAAAAATGGACTTATATGAGTATTTCATGAAATTTAAACAACCAAATACAGAGACTTTAAATGTATATGGCCCTCCCACTATTTTTTCTCTAAAATCAACAATCCTCAGTTATTGATTTAGGGTTATCCTTCATAAAGAATAAACGTAGTGGGCTAAGAGAACGACTAGAGTCATTAGTTTCCGGCTGAGCCTGCAAAACCAACTTGTCTAGTGGGTTAATCAACAACATCTCCATGTCTTCTCTTAGATCATCAGGTTGACAACATCTTGTCACTTAGTGTCACATCACTACGTAACAACCTCAAGATCATTGCCTTAAATGCATAGACTCTTACCGAGTATGCAGACTATACATCTTGTCTAGACAAACCATCATCCTAAGTGTCCTTGCACTATTACCCGATGAAATGATAGGTCTTAGCCGAGCTGTTAGAGAATACTACCATGTCAAAGAAAGGATTTAAGTGTAATTCACTTCAAATGGCACTGTTACCCAACGAAACAATATGTCTTAGCCGAGCTTTAGAAAGCACTACCATTTAGAAGGATTTAAATGCCACCAATGATGGGAGACAATCAAACATGCTAGATAATTTTCACAAGGGATTCTTTTCAGTCTCATCATATAATAAAACTAATTATCACATAATTAATTTTATCTTACATGCATAATTAGACATATAAACTTACTAACTATCTCATAGTTAATTTAATGCGGCTTGTCTTATCATGCATACTAGTCGTAATTTCAAAATTCAAAACTTTGAAATTTAAACTCATAAAACTTTGTTCCTACAAAAATGATAGAAACAAATATACAAACAATTTGCAAATCCCAAATAACCATTGAATCATCTACGATAAAAGATCGACACTTTGATGATTAACCATATTTTATAATCAAGATTCAAAATCTTGTTCACAAAACTGTAGACATCAAAACTCCTTTTGAAAATTCAATAAGAATAACCCACGTGTTTTTCATGCGTAACGAGCCTTGCTTCGATACCACTTAAAGGTTAAAATCGGTTAACTGGACATTCAAGATAAGTTCACGAGTTGTAAAACAAAATTTTTCGATTTGCGGAACCCACGTTGCAAATTTACTATTCATGTGAATAGTAAATACTATTCATGTAAATAAGAATCGGTAAAAATCTTTTTACCGCACCGTACCCGTAAATAATATTTACCGTAAAGGTAAATAATTTTTACCGCGTGAATAGTAAATTACTATTCATGTGAATAGTAACGGTAAAAATCTTTTTACCGTGCCGGAAATAATATTTACCGTAAAGGTAAATAATTTTTTACTTGCACCGGAAATAATTTTCTTTCATACGGTAAATAATATTTACCGCCCGAGATTAATTCTTTTCGATGTGACGATCGAGACTAAGTCGTTCTGCGATCCACAGAGCATACTCGGAAAATCTTGACTCGATACGGTAAATAATATTTAATGCTTGCCTACGCGTGAATACTATTCTCATGAACCAAAACCATGTACTGTAACTCTTTATAATACATATTTAGGATCTGCTCGTTAAAACACATACATGGTTTCGGGAATACCGCGATCACTAAGACGTCAAAGAGTATGATGTCGCCTAACGTTGATCCACACGATTATCTCCGATTAAAATGAACTCCTTCTCCTCAATCCGTCTCGCTTGGATCTTTAATGATGCGCGAAGTGGAGGGGCCAGTGTTTGGGCTTTTACCTCAAGACTATAAAGACTACTGTTCGCTTAGAAGAAACTTCCTTAAGAGGAAGAGATATATATAGAGAAGAGAGAAGAGGTGTGTATGAAATGAAGGAAATGAATCTTATTTATGTAAACAATGGGTGAACCGTGGCCACAAGTTCTTCTTTCAACGCGAAATTACATGTTCTTCTTTAAATGTGTACATTGTTTCTTTTTAAATGTAGTAGCGTATATTCATTTCTACTTCAAATCAAAGTCTTTCTTTAAAAATCAATTATTCCAAATAAGTGATTAACTTTAAATTAATTAATTCTTTTTCAAGTCTTCTTATAATTAATTATAATAATTAATTATTCATGAGTAGTAAAATATGAATAAGACTTTCTTATTCATTTGACACTATTCACACGAATGAATAATTATTAATTAATTATTATCTTTATCCAATCCGATTGGATAAAGCCTTGATAATTCATAAATTATCCTTAATCTCTTATCCTCTTTATAATTGGGCCAAGTTCTAACCCAATTACATCAATAAATTTCTTGATAAAATCCAATAACAATTATCGGCCCAAACTCGCTAAACTACGCAATCAATCAATCTTAATAATCTATTGTGGACCAATTAGTTAATTCGACATAGATAAACTTGAACCAATTAAACTCCTTTAATAGGTCAATTTATCTAATGACATAAGACACTAAGAATGCTTTAGCCCAGAACTAATCAAGTTGATCAAGTGATCTACCTTTCTAATTTGGATCTTCGTGCATGATCATCCTTACAACGTTGTTCATATTTAGTCGGAGCAGCGAGGATAGAGTATCACCTCTCTAGATTGACTAAATGTAGCTTTTACACGTAACTGAATATTCTTCTATTGACTTTCTAAGACGGATCATGACTCTTCATGATCACTTACTACGATAGATTCCCGAGTCAACTAAAGTCATCCAAGCCCTACCGTCTTGTGAACAACTAATCCTTGTAGGACCGTAAGTCCTTTCGGCATGTCCATCTATACTTTATGTATTCAAGTTTACACCCAAGAAAGACAATCGTTCTCCCCATTTTTCGCGGATAGAGTTGTATAGTCAAAGTATAACTCTAGGACATAGTGTTCATGACATCCTCAAGTCTAAGATGATCAACACTACCAAACGATGAGAGGCATTACAAATCCAACGATACTCTCTACAATGAATCCTTGTGGAGTCTCTCAATGGGTTCATTATCTGTTCTCAACGATACACCCACGACATCAGCCTAAGGCATCAACATGCTGCGCATTCCATGTTAATATGTCCCTACCTTGTATCACTATACAAGTAGATGATGTCATACTTAGTCTTTATCGAGATCACCAATGCCCTTTCTTGGTGATTCAAGACTAGGAACAAGTTTCGTGTAATAGATATGTAGTGTCCTCGATTCCTCATGATCATGATCCCTATCATAGATCATCGAAAGTAAAACACTTATTCTATTCCTTGGGCCTTTATCTTTAAACTCATATTAACCATAAAATATGCGCTAGACATAAATATGATAAAGATAAATTATCTTCAAATATATTAATCATGAAATATCAAACAAGATCTGTTGTTCAACAGATTGTCTCTGAGACACCTACATACTAACACAACTCGAGTTGCTTCACATAACTCGAGTTATTTTTAGTTCAGAAGATATGCGCATGAAGAACAAAACTTGAGTTATCCTTAATAACTTGAGTTTGCTAACTCGAGTTACTATTCCTAACTCGAGTTACTTCGAGAATCATTTATTCGGGAAATTCTTCGCAAATGGTATAACTTGAGTTATAGTAATAATCGGAGTTGTCCAACTCGAGTTTTGTACTCTAACTCGAGTTGCTTTGGAATTCAAATCGCATGAAAGTTTTCGCGAAAACATAACTTGAGTTATTGCGATGAATCGGAGTTTTTCCAACTCGAGTTGTCTTGAGTAACTCGAGTTACTTTAGAATTTAAATCATTCGGAAAACGTTCGCACATAATATAACTTGAGTTACAAAAATAACTTGAGTTGGGCAACTCGAGTTTTACTCGTAACTCGAAAAAATCAAACGAAAGTTTTTAACACTTAGCCAACTCGAGTTTTTCCTTGTAACTCGAGTTATATCGATACCAAAAATCGATATCGCGATGAGGCTTTTGGGAACTGAAGTACAACTTATAACTTGAGTTGTTTAGTGACAACTCGAGTTATCCTTCGTTTGATCTGATTTTTCTTAAGTGTAAAACTTGAGTTATGATAGGCAACTTGAGTTATGTAACTTGAGTTGTTTTCAACAACTTGAGTTACGATCTTTCAAAATCATTTTACAAGAAACTCGGTGCAACTTGTCTAAACTTAATTCTTCGCAAATTAACCCATTGATCATTACAATTGTTAGACATCATCAAAACACATAGAGAACTAACATTATTCACAAGGAATTGGGCATTTTAAGCAAGAGTCACTCTCCTTAGGAGTGAGGTCTGCCCTATTTTCCCCAAATTCCAACGTTTAGACCACATTTTTGCTTTTTTTAAGTTTCTATTTTGTGATTTCTACTAGGTCAATTTTTCCGGAGTATCTCCGAATGAGCTGAAATTTTTACGGGCGATAGAAAATGGCCAAAAACCTTGGGCACACAAGAAATCCTATGCTCGATTTCCCAAATTCCATCGTTTAGACCACTTTTTCATTTTTTGAAGTTTTTCATTTCATTTTTGGGTTCCCCAATGGTCTAGGAGTTGCCCTGTCCAAGTCCCATAAATTTTAAAAATCATTTGATGCTGTTTTGGACTTGTTTTGGTCAAATTCCAACATAGGTTTTTATGTTTTTGTGTCATCTTAGTGTTTTCTACTTTCTACCACTTTTAGTGGCATTTTCGTAATTCTGGTTTTCTCGACAATTACGCCTTGTGTTTGTGTTTATCTTTGCATGAGTACTAGGAGTACTATTGATCCGAAAGACTTGTTGCCACTTGATCCTGAAATTGAAAGAACAATTCTCACCGCTAGAGGAATTGTTAGGCTTAGTCGTGGGATTGATACGAATTTGACATTGAACTTGAGTCTCGAGTCGATTGTGTCCATTCGTTGATCTTGACTCGATAGTACTTCGCTAGTCTTGTTGTTTTCACGATTCTAGTAGCAATTTTGCTAACTCGGACATTATGGCGGAAGAGCAAGTAGCTCGTCCCACTTTGAAAGAATTAGCTACCCCCGATGTGAGTAATCGAATTTGTGTATTCAATATCCCGAACTTGCTTTGCTAACTTTGAATTAAAATCTGGTCTTATCCATTTGTTGCCCAAGTTTCATGGTCTTGCGGGTGAATGTCCTCACGGGCATCTCAAGGAGTTCCATGTGGTATGCAGGCACAATGAAACCTCAAGCAATTGATGAGGACCACATTAAGCCGAGAGCTTTTCCATTTTCCCTAGATGGCGTGGCTAAGGATTGGCTATACAATTTGCAACCGACATCCGTTGGGAGTTGGAATGATATGCGAAGTTATTCCTAGTGAGGTTCTTTCCTTCCTCAAAAGCCATTGCTATTCGAAAGGAGATCACTAGTGTTAAACAAATCAATGGGGAGACCATGTATGAGTATTGGGAGAGATTCAAGCGATTGTGTGCAAGCCGTCCACACCACCGATTTCGACCAACTCCCGATTACATATTTCTATTCGGTTTGCTACCGATGAATAAGAGTTTCGTGGATGCGTCCGGTGGTGGGGCCTTAGATAGCAAGACACCCGAAGATGCCCGAGAGCCGATATCTACTATGGCCGCTAATTCTCGCAATTTGGCACCGGGGCCAATGGTACTCCCGTTTACCATATTCAAACACCTCCAGTCCAGTACGATTCTCAGAGATTGGAGAATAGACTTGATGATCTGACTTCCATTGTGAGGCAGTTGGCAGTGACCCAGACAGTACAATCTTCCCCTCCTCAAATTGGGTACTCATGTGGGTTTTGTTTTGACCCTTATCATTCTACTGACTCTTGTCCTACCTTGCATGATCCTACTTCTCAAGACCAGTCAGTAGCTGCAGTGGGTGTTTTTCCAGGAAAACCACAATACCAGCAGAATAATGCCTTCTCCAATACCTACAATCCTGGTTGGAGAAATCACCCCAATTTCCGTTGGAACCAGAATCAGAACCAGAGTAACCAATATCGCGGGACTGCAGGAATTACCAAACAGAGACAAGTACATGCCGCAAAATTTCCAACAACACTCGCACCTCCTTTGCCGCACCACCTCCTCGACCGGCCATATGTGCACCTCCACAGGGCGGCACAACAAAGCGAGCTAGTACCGGTAGTAGTGGTTCTTCACTAGAGGATATGATGAAGCAATTTGTCACGACCAATATGCGGTTTCAACGAAAACCGACACTTCCATTCGACTTTGCAAACACAAATTGGGCGGTTGGCAACATCATTGAACCGACTTCAACCTCGGGGATCCAACACTCTCCCTTCACAAACAATTCCTAATCCTAAAGGGAATGTGAGTGCTATCTCCCTTCGATCCGGCATGCAATTGGAGGAACCTAAACCAAATTGTAGATGTGACTTCCACATCAAAGAGAGAGTCGAAAAATGTGAAGATTGACTCTAAAAATAAAAAGGCAATCCAAATAAGGTGTAGAGGAAGACATTCCCATTCCTCTTCCTTTCCCTCGAGAGAAGCGCTTAAACCCAAGAAGTTGGCGAGAAAAAGCACAAGAGAAGGATATACTTGAGACGTTCGGAAGAGTAGAGATCAACATTCCTCTCTTAGATGCGAAATAAACAAATTCCTAAATATGCCAAGTTTCGAAAGAGTTATGTACCAACAAGAGGCGGCGAAGGGAAATGAACGAGTGAGTTTGAACTGAGAATGTATCGGACTCATCCAAACTTACCATGCCTCGCAAGTGCAAAGATCCGGGGACGTTTTCTATCCCTTGCCTTATTGGTAATTATAAATTTGATGATTGCATGCTAGATTTAGGTGCTTCTATAAATGTCATGCCTGCATCTATTTATAGATCTCTTGGTCTTGGTCCCTTGCGTCCAACTGGTGTTATTGTTCAATTAGCTAATAGGAGTAATGCCCATCCTTCGGTTTAGTTGAAGATGTATTAGTCAAAGTTAATGAATTGATATTCCCCGCTGATTTTTACATCTTAGATATGCGGGATGAGTCTTCTAGTAGTAGGTCACCAATCATTCTAGGGAGGCCTTTCATGAAAACACTAGGACGAAGATAGATGTGTATTCCGGTACTCTTTCCATGGAGTTTGGTGATATTTACGTAAATTTTAATATCTTTGATGCCATGAGACATCCTAGGGAAGAGCATTCTATCTTCTGTATTGATGTGATTGATGATGCTGTGGATGATGTTCTCGCTGATTGGTGTGCTGATTATCCTGATTTTTCATCTGAGAGTGATTATGCCATTTGTGCATGTGTTGATAATGAATGGTGCTCTGTTTGTACTCATTTGGTTAATGCTGCATTATTTGGTGATTCTGACTTGCTGGGTATTGATTCTGCATTACTTGTGAATTCTGATATTGATTCTGAGTTTGAGCTTCATCCTGATCTTGATGTGCATCCTAATTTTGATTTTGATGAACTTAACTCTGATTTTGATGAGCTGAATTCTGATGTTAACATTGAGCTGTGTAGACATAGTTCTTCCGCTTCTTTGAATGTGGTTTCGTGCATTTCCAAAGTGTGATGACATCGAGTTGTTGCAACAACCACCCAAGCTTCTCCCATCTACGAGCAACCACCCAAACTTGAGTTGAAATCCCTTCCAGATCACTTGAAATATGCATTTTACGGAGGCGGATGAACAGGTTGCCGATCATTGTGGCAAATAACCTTAGGCCGATCAAGAAGAGAAGCCGCTAAGCTTATTGAGGGCGAACAAGAAAGCCATTGGGTGGACATTAGCCGACATAGTTGGCATCGGCCCTTCCATGTGCATGCATCGAATTCTTGGAAGAGGACTCTAAGCCGGTGAGGCAACCCCGAGACGCCTTAATCCCCTTATCCTGGATGTGGTGAAGAAGGAGGTCACTAAGCTTCGTAAGCTGGTATCATCTATCCCATTTCGATAGCCGGTGGGTTAGCCCGGTCCGTGTGGTTCCCAAGAAGTCTCGGTGTCACCGTGGTGGCCAATCGGAAGAATGAGCTCATTCCTACTCGAGTTCGGAATAGTTGGAGAGTTTGCATTGACTATAGGAGACTCAACCAAGCCACTCGCAAGGATCATTACCCTTTACCTTTCATTGATCGGATGTTAGAGCGATTGGTGGCGAGTCTCATTACTTCTTCGGATGGCTACTCCGGATACTTCCGGATCCATATTGCTGCCGAGGATCGGGAGAAGACGACCTTCACATGCCCCTTTGGAACATATGCCTACCGAAGGATGCCTTTTGGCCTCTGCAACGCACCTGGTACTTTTCAGCGTTGTATGGTGAGTATTTTCTCTGAGTTTCTAGAGGACTGCATGGAGGTCTTTATGGATGATTTCACTATATATGGGTCTGATTTTGATGCATGCTTAGCTAATCTATCTAGAGTTTTGCATAGGTGCATTGAGTCTAATCTTGTGCTGAATTATGAAAAGTGTCACTTTATGGTTGAGTCAGGTATAGTCTTGGGACACATAGTGTCTAGGAAAGGGATTGAGGTAGACCCTGCTAAGATAGATGTTATTACCTTTGCCTTACCCCGCATCTCGTGCGGGAAGTTCATTCTTTTCTTGGTCATGCGGGTTTCTATCGGCGTTTCATTCGGGATTTCGCAAGACGCCCCGACCCTTGTCCAACCTTCTGCATAAGGACACTGACTTTGTCTTTGATGATGCTTGCAAGGCGGCCTTCGATCATTTGAAGCGTTGCCTGACTACAACCCCAGTGATCCAGCCCCCTGATTGGTGCATCCCCTTTGAGTTGATGTGTGATGCTTCCAACTATGCGGTTGGTGCTATCTTGGCACAACGGGTCGATAGGGCATCTCATGTGATTGCATATGCCTCCAAGACTTTGGATCCCGCCTTGATCTAATTACACCACTACGAGAAGGAGTTGTTGGCTATTGTATTTGCTTTTGATAAGTTTAGGTCATATCTCGCTAGCTAGTAGAGTAATTGTTTTCTCCGACCATGCGCGCTCGAAATTTCTTTTGAAAAAGGCGGATGCTAAGCCACGACTCATCCGGTGGATGCTATTGCTCCAAGAGTTTGATGTTGAGATTCGAGACGTGCGGAGCACAAAACCGGGTAGCCGACCACTTGAGTCGTATCACCCATTCTTCCTCTCACCCCTCTTCTATTCGGGATGATTTTCCGATGAGCGCTTCTACGCCTACAAGGTAAGCTTCCATGGTATGCTTTGATCTGGTTAACTACTTGGTAGCCGGTGTTTTGCCCGAGGATTCTACTAGGGCCCAAACCTTTAAATTAAAGAGTGAGTCTAAATACTATGTTTGGGATGACCCTTATCTCGTGGAAATTTTGTAGTGACCAAGTAGTTCGGAGATGTGTGCACGATCATGAGTTTCACTCTATATTGCATTTTGCTCATGCTTCGCTGTGGTGGTCACTTTGGACCCCAAAGAACTGCTAGGAAAGTGTTAGATTGTGGATTGTTTTGGCCTTCCTTGTTTCATGATTCCCATCTTTTTTGTAAGTCATGTGATAACCGTCGAGAACAGGGGAGTATTTCTCGTAGGCATGAGATGCCCCAAAACCCTATTTTGTTTTGTGAGATCTTTGATGTTTGGGGTATTGATTTTATGGGTCCATTTCCCTTCATATGGTTATACTTACATCCCGCTAGCCGTTGATTATGTCTCGAAATGGGTTGAGGCGAAAGCCACTCGGACTAATGATTCTTCGTGGTGGTGGATTTTGTTAGGTCTAACATTTTCTCGCAGGTTTGGCATTCCTAGAGCTATTATCGGTGACCGGGGTTCCCATTTTTGCAACCGAAGCATGGGTGCCTTGTTACGCAAGTATGGAGTGCTTCACAAGGTCTCCACAAGATACCATCCTCGGACCAATGGTCAAGCTGAAGTCTCAAATAGAGAGATTAAGCAAATCCTTCGAAGACCGTTAACTCTACCCTAGGAAAGATTGGAGTAAGCGATTAGAGGATGCTTTGTGGGCATATCGCACCGCCTACAAGACTCCGATTGGGATGTCTCCTTATCGGATTGTCTTTGGTAAGGCATGTCATCTTCCTAGGTTGAGTTGGAACATCAAGCCTATTGGGCCATTAAGCGATGTAACATGGATTTGGCTAAGTCGGCATGGAACGGAAGCCTGCGGTTGCAAGAGTTGGATGAACTTAGATTGGATGCCTATGAGAGTTCGCGTTTGTACAAGGAAAAGACTAAGGCATTCCATGATAAGCATATTCGAGAGAAAGAATTTTACGTGGGCCGAAAGTTCTTCTCGTTTAACTCCGTCGAAGTTTATGCACGGTAGCTTCGATCTAAATGGGATGGCCCTTTTGAGATCACTAACATATTTCCATTTGGTGCTTTGTTGAGCTATGTGATCCACCCACGGGGAGAACCTTTAAGGTCAATGGGCATCGCCTCAAGCAATTCCATGAGGGACCCCAAAGAATGACTGAGGAAGCGATATTATCCTCATTGATGCCACTTATCCTCCTTAAACCCTTGGGGAGTATTCTTCTTTCCTCTCCCTCTTTCTCTTTTATTTGTTTTCATATTTGCAATTTGCTTTTCGAAAATAAATACGGTCTATCTTTCTATGATTGCTATATATTATGAACTAGGACATTTTGGTTTTAATGGATCATTCTGTTTGGTCTCGTGATTCTTGACTCTTCGATTACATATCTTGGTAGTTGATTTGATGTTGTTGATTGCCTAAGTTGGTACCGACCTTGTGAGGTTTTGGGCCCGCTTGAATGAAATTCATCTTTTCCCATTCTTTCTTTCATGTGTGCATCTCGCTCCCGATTTGTGTTCTCTAGAACTTGCTCCTTTTCTTGTTGAAACTACATTTTTCACTTACATGCATAAATATGATAGAAGCTTGTTTTCTTTCTTTTATTTTCCCCACTTTGGCCAAATAGCTTTCCCTTGCATTATGTTTCCTTTGCTAGCCCATTTGTGCCTTTTGGACTCATTCTTTTCTAAGCCACATTACAAGCCTAAGCGTAAAACCATTTTATTCCGCACCTTGGAGATTTATTGAGCATTGGTTTCACCTTGGTTTTGTGTTTAAGTGTGGGGGTTGCTCAGGAGTGCAACAGTTTCAGTGTGGGGGAGATGTTTGGTTTTGTCATTGTGATTTTGTATATAGTTCAAAAAAAAAAAAGCATAAAAAGAAAAGAAAGAAAGAAAGAAAAACAAAAGAAAGAAAGAAAAGAAAAGCAGAAGAAGAAAAAAAAAAGAGTAAAAAAAAAGTTTTTATATTTAGAGAATTGGGTTAATCAATGCTCTTTTTAATTTCTTGGGTGCTTAGCCTCTCATTCCATACTATTACCTACCTTCACCCTAACCCCATTACAACCTTTAATAATAAGCTCTCTTGATTTGTGCATGCATGTGTTATTAGTAGTGGAGACGTAGAAATTGAGCAAGCTTATGGTAGAACAATTTTCTTGAGTAGAATTTGAGCTATACACTTATTTACCTTAAACACTTGAGAGATTGATTGATTGAGCGCATCATTTGAGAGACCATCATTTGTGATTAGCATCATTGATTGAGATTACCAGGAATTGTAATTTGAGATGAAGGGATTTTGGGTCTTGATTGATTGGTTCTAATGAAACTCGTGTCCCTTGTTCAATTTCGCATTGTTAGCAATTTGTAGAAAAGAAGAGTTTCTCCTTTACGTCTTTTTCTTTGAATTTTGCTCGGGAGTGCAAAAAGATAAGTGTGGGGGAATTTGATAATTGAATATTTTATACACTTCTTTTTATCTCTTGATTAATAATTTAGGACTTTTTAGTTAATAAATAATGGCTTTTATACTTATTTGGGCTTTGGGCCTTTGATTATATTTTAGCCATTTTTATTAATAAAATTTCAGTTTTACATTGCTTCACTAATCTTACCATAACTCTTGAACCAGACATCGGATTTGCCTCATTTTTGTTTCATATTTCAGATGATTCAGAGATCTACAATTGTTATGAAGACATGAAGGGCAAATTCGGACAAGAAGACGGTCGATTTTGAAGCCAAAGTCAGATGTTTTATTTGGGCTCGAATTTGTGACTAGAGCCCATTCTCGTATTATTTTCTCGTTTTGGGCCTGGATTATTGATTGGAGCCCCATTTCGTTTTTCATCTTAGGTTAAGTAAGGGCAGCAGCCACAAACAGATTCCATTCACGTTTTTATTCTGTTTGGTGGATCAAAATAGAGTTTTTCGATTCTCGAAATGTTCTTCGTGTTCTTCGTAAATCTCTTCTTCGATTTTCCCAGCCAGGTTCGGCTAAACCTTACGTGGTTAACCCAACGTTGAGGATTCCATGATTCATCCGGAGAACTCGTACTTAATCGGTAACTTTACTCGTTTCGTTTTCATCTTATCCGATCCGATTTAAAATAGTTCGAATATTAGATTTAATATTCGGTTTGGTTCATCCCAAGGACGAGTTCGAACTAGGTTAGAGTGTTCTTTGTGCGATTGCACAAAGGTGAGACGCCATTGTTCGGACAGATTCTAGACGATCGTCTAGTTGAGGGATTTACGGACGAACGCAGATTTTCGGTTAGTCCGAGCCAAACGCGAGTTCGTTTATATTTCGTTCAATGAAGGAAGTTTCGGAATCTAAACGTTGGGTTGATCGTTTTAATCTATTACAATCTCGTTTTTATCTTTTTCTCGCATATTTCAGATCTGTTTTTTACTTAATTTCGTTTTAATCTGCTTCAAATCAAAAACCCCCAATTTTATTGTTGTTCTTTTGCTGTTGCTGATTTAAACCCACTGCAAATTCCTTGAGAGAAACGACCCAGGTTACATTATACTGCAAATCCTTTCTAATATGGTTATTTTGTGAGATGACGGCAAATCTTTGTCACTTGCCTTGAGTGGCGGCTCGACGGGTTGGTAATTCCGTAGCTGGCCTGGTTCAGGCGACTCAACAGGTCATGATTTTGGTAAATCCGGGGCTTGCCTTGGTAAGGCAGCTCAACGGTTCGTGGTGATTGGTTATTGTGCTATGTTTCTGAATGCATATGTAGTATGTTTGACTTGTTGACTATGAATTTACATGATAAAGTTGCATGCATACACTATACACATATAATACATGAGTTTAATAGTTACTCTGTGGTTCATTTTTGAACTCCAGATAGATCTGTAGATACAGGAGATCGCGTCTGAGATGAAAAGACCTTTTTGGAGAGGTAAGGGCATATCATAGCTTATTGAAGAATAGGGAATGCCCTATTATGTTTTGTATCTATTTTTGGGAAAACTGTATCTATTCTGGTATTTTACGTTGGATGACTGTACCCTTAACACTTCGAGGACTATTTGCTTTTTGTTTATGACACTTTTACCAGTACATTAGGTAGTCCAAAACGGTAATATGCACTGTTGTGCACACTCTAATACATGTGAAATGGAATAAATAACTAAGGGAAGGTAACATATAAAAAGAATCCCTCTAACCCGCCACTCGAAAGGGCGAGGCCGGTAGGGGTGTAACACAACAACTTCATTAGATGATAATTACTTGAGTAACTAAAAGAACTTACTCGAGTAATTATATTATCAACATAATTAATATTTACTGATTTAAAAACACAATTTCTTTTCAACAAAAAGATTTAATCAACTAAGTCTTGTTACCATTAAAACTCCAAGAACCAACACCATTTCCAGTTAGCACATCTAAAATTGTATCTCTTCTTCATATGCTGCATGCTGATATTTGGGGACCCTATAAACTTTCCTCAATCCATGGTCATCGTTATTTTTTAACTGTTGTTGATGACTTTACCCGTTTTACTTGGGTATGTTCTTTAAAGGCTAAATCTGATGCTCAGTCCACATTTCAATCTCTTATTCTTTTGCTTGAAAATCTGTTTGCAACCACTGTCAAAATTATTAGAATCGATAATGGCCTTGAATTTCAAATGATTTCATTTCTTTCTTCTAAAGGCATTTTTCACCAAACGTCATGTGTTGAAACTCTTGAACAAAATAGTGTTGTGGAAAGAAAACATCATATTTTACATGTTGCAAGAGCATTAATGTTTCAATCTCATTTGCCCTTATCTTACTAGTGCTATGCTATATCTCATGCTGTTTACATCATAAACAGACTACCAACCCCTATTTTAAACAATAAATCTCCATTTCAATTGTTACATGATACTTTTCCAGATTATACACACATTAAGGTTTTTGGTTCTTTGTGTTTTGCTTGCACCTTTTCTTTTGATTCTCGAGCTCGAAAATATGTTTTTCTTGGCTACAAATCTGGCACTAAAGGATATGTTCTTCTTAACATTCACAATCATCATGTTTTTATCTCAAGGCATGTCATTTTTTAGGAATCCATCTTTCCTTATTCTAGTTGTCAACCTCTTCAAGATTCTATTCCTATGCCCACCCTTAATATTTCTTCTGATCTTGACCTTACTAGCCAATTCTTACCTTCGGTTTTGCCTCCTATTTCTCCATATTTTTCTGCCTCTCTTGTTCCTACCCTATTTGGTTTGTCTTCTTCTGTTTCTTCCCCCATTAATTAATCATCTTCTCCTTATACCTTTAGTTTCTGTCCCTCATCCACCCCTTTGTAGATCTGACCGACCTCACAAACATCCTACATATCTAAGTGACTATCATTGCTCTCAACTCACCTTAACATTGTCTGATTCCATGTCTGGTTCCTGCCGTTACCCACTATCTTCAGTGTTATCTTATGGTAGTCTCTCACCCTCATATAAACAATTTGTTTGTTCTATTTCCATACTTCTTGAACCTAGAACCTATAAAGAAGCAATTGAATACCACTACAAAAAAAATTATGATTTGTAGCGGTCATACAAATCCGCTACAAAATCATGTATTTGTAGCGGTTTATTGAGAACCCGCGACAAATTAGAAACGGAATCTTGGCGCCAATGCGCGGGCTTGTCTACATCGATATTTGTAGCGGTTTACATATAATAAACCGCGACAAATGTGGCGGGGGCTTGGCGCGTAATGGCGGGAAAGTTTGTGGTATGAAATTTGTTGCGGTTAATTCGAACAAACCGCTACAAATAATTGAAACATCACCAATTTGTCACAGTTTATGCTAAACGACACCTTAACCGAGACAAAATGTTTCACTTTGAAGAGGTTACAGCAATAACCGCGACGAAAACTTAGCCTATATATAAGGGATTTGTCCGTACACATATAACTATCAATTCTTTAAGAAATTTTTAAATCTCGGCTTGTAACTGAATGAACTATCTCGGATTTGCCTCTCTCATCCTTATAACCGAGACAGTTCATTCAGTGACAATCCAGATTTAATTTTTTCTTTAACGGAAAGACTTCTACTCCTCTGAAATAGTCTAACATGCGGCCGAAGATTTGGTTCTATTATAGCCTCCATTCTCTTTGAAAAAAAATTCTGATCAAAATGAGTCATTGAGTTTTTCTTGGGAGATTGGTGGCTATATTGAAGCCGAATCTTCACGGGCATGTTAGACTATTGTTAGTTAATTTATTATTCTAAATTTATTACTCTCGAATTTGAAATTAAATAAATTATTTAAATTATTTAAGAGCCTTTTAATTTTTAAAATAAGTCAAAACTAATTAGTTTGAGTAATAAACTAATTAGTTTAGAGTTATTTTTTAAAAAAAAATTATTAACATTGTAGCGGTTCTTCACTAAACCGCTACAGAATGTGAACTGCAAAGAACTTTGTAGCGATTTATTTTTATAACCGTTACAGGACGAAGAACGAGGAAATATAGTCGCGGTTATTGCTGCGGTTATTGTGCCACAGAATGTGAACTGTGAAAAAGTTTGTAGCAGTTTATCTCTATAACCGTTACAGAATGTAAAGGGTCTGTAATTGTGTCACGGTTATTTAACCGCTACTCAAAATCACGAACAACGAGGCAATATAGTCGCGGTGCGTACCGCGTTTATAGTTTTAACCGCAACTAAATAATGAATTTTGTAGCGGTTAATAGAGTAACCGCTACAAATTGTTGCAGTATATTATCTTTCACCATCCTCTTTTTTAACTTTTGTTGCGGTTTCATATTCCACATTATGGATAAAAGAAAAGAAAAATCTATTGCGCCAGAGAGAAGGCCTATTAGAGGCGGTAGTAGTAGAGGCCGGGGCCGTACGAGAGGGCGTGGGGCTCTATCTATTCCTCCACCCAATCAGGAGCGGAACGAGTTTGATCAATCTTCGCCGATGAGCCAATCCCAGGCATAGACACCGTAGGGGGAGAAGGAGGCGCAAGCCTGTCGTTCAGCGACCTCGACGAAAATGAGCAGATCAATTTAGACATTCTCATATCCGAAGCGGAGCGCTTTTTGGATGAGGAGCACGAGCGGGACAAAGGGAACCCCCGACCATCGTCTTCGCGGTCTATTGGATTTGCGGTGGACGTAGAAGGTATATGTAATTTTTTTTTGAGAAAAGTTAAAGTTAAATTCGTTACGTTTAATTTATTTTAATTTAAACGCAACACAAACATGTTTTTTTATTATTGTGCAGATAAACATGGGAACATCAGCAGGAGGACGCTGGATGTTCATGCGGTGACTTATCTGGAAGATTATCGTGTAATAGTCCCCTTTAACGAGGACACGGACCAGCCGATTGGCAACGGTGGTCACCTCTCGAACCGTTCTGTCGGAATTTGGGGGGAATTGGGCATGGTTCCGATCTACTACGAGGATTGGAGGAAGGTTCCGAATAAGGACAAAGCGTTCACGACATTGTGCGGGTAAGTTATGGTGCTTAATTAAATTGTACTTTGTAATAGTTATAATTTGATATTTATTTATTGATTTATTAATTATTAATTAATTAATTACTAATTAAATCATGATACGAGAAAAAAGTTTAAAGTGCGAGCCGCCGCGAAGAGATACGTCCTCATGAAAATAGGGGAAGGGTGGAAGAGCGGAGGGGTCGTCTATACGACGCACAAAATGGAGATGGGACGATGCCTCTGCGGCGGTTGATCGATAGCCCTCCAGGATTTGCGTGGAGCCAAACGATCAAGGCGTTTTGTCCATTATAGGAGGGGTCCAAGGGGACAGGTAAGTTTTTTAATTATAGTTTAGATATAGTTGAAATAACTTTATAGTTTAAATATAGTTTAAACTTTACATTTTGTTTGCTCCTCCTTGCAGGCGTTGTCGTAAAGGAACACCAGAAGTAGGCAACAGCAGAGGGTCAATCACACGGTAGGAACAAAGACGTTTGCTGTGACCTACAGTGAGCTGGTATGTTGCAAGTTAAATTAATTTATCGTTTAAATGATGATTGTTTTATTTTTGAAATATCAAAATTTATATTCTTTTAATTGTTTCAGCAAGAAAAGGCTCGGCGGAAAACCGTCGACGGACTATGGGGAGTCTGTTCACACTCACGCATAGACACCGTGATGGGACGCCGACCTCGGAGGCGGCGAGAGGAGATAATAGTAAGCTACATAAAATTTAATTACTTTTTTTAATACATTTAAAGTTAATAAAATTGTTTCATTAATGTTTTACTACAACTGTGCGTCAGGCCTGGATTGAGAAGAGTCAGGCAGATCTGCGAGCGTCGCAGCCTCCAGAGTCACAGGGGTCTGTGGATCCTACGGCCACATTGAAAGCTGCTGTGGGCCAAGTCGTGCATCCTGGACGCGTTTCGGGTATGGGGCTAGGCGCAAGATCTAGCATGGTGTTCGGCAAGGCCTCCTGTTCTAAAGCCGGCACCTCTGGCTCGAGAAGGCCACCACCGGCGGAGGTTGATGCGATCATTGCCACGAAGGTTGCCGAGCAGGTTGCTGCATGAGAGGCCGCGAATGAGGCCAAGAGAAGGCGCCAGCAAGAGAGGCAAGACCGTTGGTACAGGAGTCAGTCGCATACTTGGGCTGCTGTTCACGATACCTTGTCTGTGTTGATGCCTGACAGACAGTTTCCAGCTCCTGAGCCTCCCCCTTCGTTCAGCGACGAGGATTCCCCACCGCCTACCCCCCCCCCCTCCGTTCGTCTACGAGGATCAAATTCGGCGTCCTCCCCGCTGCGTGACGAGGCTAATGCTACCTCCTCGGTCGTGCACGAGCCCCCCGAGGCGGGACTTAATCATCGGAGCTGCGATAGTTAGTTTTTATTTGTTCATCCCCGCCTCCCCCTCCGTACGGACTATGTTATTTGGTTTGTTGACGATTTTATTTACTTAAATTAAATGGTATCTTTTATTTTAGTTGGTTCTTGATATTGGAGTATTATTTGAATACTTATACATTTGTGTAAGGTCATTAATTATTGTTATCTATAATTAAAATTTAATTCGATATTGTAAAATATAAAATGGAGTTAGCAATTAGTGAATAAATTTTTCTTTTTAAAATTCAACTTCAAAAACAGCGCCAACATCTGTAACGGTTATCCAATAACCATGACACATCTGAATTTCAAATGGAAATAGGCGCCAAGTTCTGTCGCGGTTGTTGTGGCGGTTACTAACCAGGCGCCAACATCTGTAACGGTTATCCAGTAACCGTGACATATCTGAATTTCAAATGGAAATAGGCGCCAAGTTTTGTCGCGGTTGTTGTGGCGGTTTATAACCGCTACAAATGTTGACAGTAATTTTGTCGTGGTTTTAAACCGCTACAAATACGTTGGATGTTGCATTTAAGGATGTCGAAGCTTGCATTGAAGCTAATTAAACATTCTCTTTTCATTTGTATCGTATATTACATTTGTTTACTACATATGGATAAGTCTTGGATGAAGTTGCCGCGAAATTCTCCTGTATATTTAGCTGGATTGAAAGCTTTCTTAGATTTCACCTTCACTCACGCCAGCATTAATGGAAAGATCAAGTGTCCGTGTTGTCGGTGCAAGTTTAAAAAGTGGCAAACACGAGAATGAGATATGGAACATCTTCTTCAGAAGCAATTTCCGGAAGCATATACATTCTGGGAAGTTCATAGTGAGACACGTGGTATGAGATATGGGGTTCATCTGCCTCGAAGTTCACAAGTAGCAAATCAAGTAAATCAAGATGATCCGGTTAATGAAGCATTCGCGATGCATTCGGTGTTCAAGAAGACAACTTCACGGCAGAAGTTCAGGGTCTAGAACCAGTTTTCTTCAGGAATGATGCAGCTCGGGAATTTTTCACCTTAATGGATGAGAGCGATCGTCCTTTGTATCGCGGTTGTCAGAAATACTCAAAATTATCTTTTTTGATCAAAATGTACCATATCAAGTGCTTGTGTGGGATCACTGATAAGGCAATGTAAATGTTGCTGGAATTACTACGAGATGCTTTCCCTGACGCGGACATTCCCACAACCTTTTACGAGGCCAAGAAGGTAATTAACAAATTAGGCTTGAACTACGAGAAAATTGATGCCTGCCCCAACGACTGTATGCTTTATTGGGGAGAGGACGCTCGGAGGGAGACTTGTAAGAAGTGTCATACTTCAAGGTTCAGGACAATTCGTAAGGGAAAAAAGAAGAAGAAGAAACCCGCAAAGATTATGAGGTACTTTCCTTTAAAACCTCGCTTACAAAGATTGTTTATGTCGTCTAAGACAGCTGAGCATATGAGGTGGCATGAAGCTGACAAGAACGAAGATGGTAGACTTAGACATCCACGCGATGCTGAAGCGTTGAAAGCGTTTGACTCTGACTTTCCTGATTTCGCGGCAGACCCTAGAAATGTTCGTCTTGCTTTGGCGACCGATGGTTTTAATCCTTTTGGAAATCTTAACACCAGCTATAGTATATGGCCAGTTATGTTGATACCCTACAACTTGCCCCCTTAATGTGTATGAAACAGAGCTCTTTCATTATGTCAATGATCATTCCAGGAAAAAAGGCACCGGGAAATGACATCGATGTGTATCTCCAACCGCTTATCAAGGAGTTGGTGGAGCTGTGGACTGTAGGTGTTGAGACGTATGATGCGCATGAGAAGGCACTGTTCAACTTGCGTGCGGCGTTGATGTAGACTATCAGTGATTTTCCTGGACTGGGCACATTATCTGGGTGGAATGTGCATACCAGCCTTGTGTGTCCGGCTTGCAATTTTGACTCTGACTCAGTTCGTCTTCCTCACAGTCATAAGTGGTGCTTCATGGGTCATCGGAGGTTTCTCGATGGTACGCACAGGTTTAGGTTGCAACACAATCGTTTCAATAGGCAACAAGAAAAAAGAGGACCTCCTAGGCATTTGTCCGTGCGAGAAATCATAGAGCGCTTGTGGATGTTGAATTTGAGTATGGGAAAAAGACGATCCAGCAAAGGTCGGGACAAAGACAACCAGGGCTTCTGGTTCTGCGCCCCAGCAATGGCGCAAGATAAGCGTCTTCTTCACTCTTCCGTATTGGAAAGATAATTTGCTCCGACACAGTCTGGATGTCATGCACATTGAAAAGAATGTGTGCGACAATATGTTGTACACGATTCTGAATGAACCAGGTAAGTCAAAAGATCATCTTCAAGCGAGGAAAAATTTACGGGAGATGGGAGTTTGTGGAGATGCGTGGCCAGACGAGCATGACAGATTTCAACCGGGAAAATTCACCCTGACAAAACCGAACAAGGAAATCTTCCTCGCGACATTAAAGGCTATAAAAGTTCTGGACGGGTATTCAAGCAACATTTCACGATGTGTTGACGTGTAGGCTCGAAAGGTCGCTGGGCTTAAGAGCCACGACTCACATGTGCTTATGTAACAGTTCCTTCCGCTGGCCATAAAAAATACGCTGCCTCTCAATGTGTCGATCATTTTGGTCGAGCTGTGTTCATTCTTCAGGAAGTTGTGTTCCAAAGTTTTGATCGTGGAGGAGCTCGACCAGCTGCAACAGAAACGTATTCTTACGCTATGTCATTTGGAGATGATCTTTCCTCCCTCATTTTTCATGGTCATGGTTCACCTGACGTACACCTTGTTCACGAAACAAAGCTTGCTTTGTCCATTTCGATGCCGATGGATGTATCCTATTGAGAGGTACTCATTTAAAATTAATTACTTTAGCAATCCTCCCTAGTCCCAAGTCTAACCATTGATGTATCGACATTTTCCCTTCATTACTTTATTATAGGTTTCTTGGGAAACTGAAGTCTTACGTGCGGAATAAGGCGTGGCCTGAAGGTTCAATAGCAGAAGGTTATATTGGGGATGAGGTCTTATATTTTTGTTCCAAGTACTTTGATGACATTGAGATGTCATTCAACCAACCATCTCGTGTAGACGATTCTCCTGATTCGCCAGAGCCAGAGCCAGAGCCATCAGCAACAAAGTTGTTAATCCCTCGAGTTGGTAAACCAGTTGGCGGAACTGAGAACTTCAAACTGACGGCACTTGAGAAGTTTCAAGCACATAGACATGTTTTGATTAATTGCACTAAAGTTGAACCGTACCTTCTGTAAGGATTGCACACATATATCTTACACTATATATTTCCTTACATGTTATACTCCCTATTCTTGGTCGTTGTCGCATGTTTAATTATAGGGAATTCAGGAGTCATGTCAAGTGTTAGCTGAGGATCCGTACACAGACATTATCCGAAATTGATAGAAAGGTGCACAGAGAATTCCCGAGTTGGTTTAGGAGGAGAATAATGAATGACCACAACCCGCACTCACCAGAATTCAGAGCTCTCGCACTCGGCCCCCTTGATCACGCCCTA
Organism: Acacia melanoxylon; assembly: GCA_019022615.1. NCBI lineage: Eukaryota > Viridiplantae > Streptophyta > Magnoliopsida > Fabales > Fabaceae > Acacia > Acacia melanoxylon. The sequence continues at coordinate 137,432 of JAFJYJ010000018.1, read as the reverse complement.
AGATTTACGGCATACAATGTCAATGGTTTCAAGTTTTGCACCGTTTCACGAGATCAGGGATTGCTGACCCAAAACTCCGGTGTATATGGCACATTTGGGACGAGGAGTTATGCGAGCAGCAATGACGGAACATGCGGTTCGGTGACGTCCCGTATTATGGGAAGCTTCTTGATGTGGTCAAGATAACATACCAAGGCCTTTTCACCGTGACATTGTTCAAGTGTTTGTGGGCAAATACGACAACGTCCCGGGGACTCACGACTGACGACTTAGGCATCACATCGGTGAATTTCTCCCGGCCTATTCACACTGGTCAGTCTGAAGATGACGAGCCGTATATTCTTGTCTCAGAGGCCCATCAGGTTTACTATGTCCCCGATGAGAGACACAGAGATTGGCATATGGTGGTTCACCTAAAGCCTCGAGACCTTTACGACATGGGCGATGGTGATAGCATCGCCTACGAGAGTGAGCCGTTCCAGCCCGCCAGCTTCGATAACTTCTTTCCAGACGGCGATGACAATTTACCTATAGTTCGGTACGTTTTTTAATAATAACATTTAATTAACTAAAGTTTTATTTGTGCAAACGTATTCAACTCACACCTAACATTTTATACAAACTTTCTTTGTAGAGATGGTGACGAAGATTGAAAGAAAAAATTATGTCAATGATAATCAGTAATCTTGTTTTTATGTTATTTTTAAAAAAAAACATATTTATTATTTGTAGCGTTTCTTAACCGCTACAAAATTAGAAATAACCGCTACAAAGAGAACCGCCACAAAAAAGCATCACTAACCGCGACTAACAGAAACCGCAACACAAAGCGAGCACTAAACCGCTACTAACGGATGCGCAGATAACACCATAAATACCCCCAACAAACCTCATTTAATATGCTTCAATATCCTTTTCAACACACGTTTTCTCTCCGGTTTCTCTCATACTTTTACGTTTTCTCACAAAGGTTATGTGTTTGAAGAAGGTAAGTTTCATTCAACCGGAACAAATCTTATGTTTATCGAAATATTTCATTTTTCTTCTACCCTGTTCATACTAACTTTTGTTATTTTACAGTTGGATTGCGTGTATTTTTTAACTTTTGTTCTACTTCCGCATATACGTTACTTGATCCATTTTGACAGACATTTTTTTAAAAGTAATTTTGTTTTAATGAACTCATAATTTGTTTGTATTATACGTACATATTTTCAACGTTTAATACCCCGAGATAATTACTTTATATACTCAAATGTAATTTTTAATATCATTTATTTTCAATAAATATTATTAATAATAAATATTTACTTAATCAATATAATAATTTTTTTTCCAATTTTATACATTTTGTAGCGGTTCTTAAACCGCTACAAAATGGAAAATATACAAATTAACCCGCCAAAATATAAGGCGAGAAACTATTGTCACGTTTCACAACCGCTACAAATATATGCAAAAATTTTTTAAAAATATGGCGGGATTTATTTGTATCGGTTTTTGACCGCTTCAAACATTCCTAAAATTTCAATATCCTGGCGGCAAAATGTTTTTGGCGGGAACATTTGTAGTGGTTGTATGACCGCTACAGAATATTTTAAAAACGTTGGCGCCAATTTTCACACAACTAGTAGCGGTTTTGTTCCGCTACTAATATTATCGCACCCAATTTGTAGCAGTTTTATAACCGCAACTAGTGGTCCAAAAAGGAGTCATCACAGCTTCAGTTTGTGTCGGTTATGTGAACCGCGAAAAATACAATAGCGGTTATTTTGTATTGAGTAGCGGGTATTTTTAACCGCGACAAATACATTTGCCACAATAGATTTTGTAGCGGTTTGCATAACCGTGACAAATATAGTTAGTCACGCCAGTAACCGCTACAAATATGTCATTTTAACCGCTACTAATACCTTTTTTTTTTTTTGTAGTGTACCCTGAATGGCAGCAGGCAATGGAAGCTGAAATTACAGCTTTAGAGCAAAATAATAGTTGGTTTTTGACTGAATTACCTAAGGTCAAGTTCCTTATTAGTTGTAAGTGGGTGTTTCAACTAAATTTCATGCTGATGGTACTTTGGAGAGATATGAAGGCCTGTTAGTGGTAAAGGGCTATACCCAAACTGAGGGGGTTGGTTATTTTGATACTTTTTCCCCAGTTGCAAAAATGACAATTGTACGTTTATTGCTTGTTGTTGCTGTTTCTAAAAATTGGTATCTTGAACAACTTGATGTTAATAATGCCTTCTTGCATGGGGATCTTCATGAGGATGTTTATATGTCTCTTCCCTCTGGTTTTACTCCTCCTCATTCCAACTTGGTTTGTAAATTGCAAAAGTCTCTTTTTGGCTTGAACCAAGCCTCACGTCAATGGTTTGCCAAGCTTTCTTATGCCTTGCAACGTTGTAATATCCCTACTTTTATGTACGTAAATTATTATATGTAGTAAATTAATGTGAAATTACTAAGATTCCCTTGGGAATAATAATTTATTATTTCCTAACATATAAATTGGACCATAATGTTGACAAGATAACAATGAAAGTCAAAAGATAAAATTCTTTTCCCCTTTTAATATGAATTTCGAATGAAAGGGATAAAAAGAGACAAGAAGAATTATAAATATATAGTACACATGGCAAGTCAAGAAAGGTAAGTAAAAAGAAGTCTTGACTTGGAAATTCAATTAAGGTAAGCTTACATCATCAAATGATCATATGTTGGCATATTGTGTGTATGTCTTTTTTTTTTTGGGTATAAATATTGTGTGTATGTCTTATATGTATATAAAAATTCACAAAAAGCTTCTCCATTAAGCATAAGTTTCGGCCAGCTCATGGAGAAGAAGAAGACAAGCAAAATCATTACATGTAGGACATCAAAGTTAAGGAATTAATAAATCCCTCAAATGCCAAGTGTTTGCATAGGATTTAATTTGATTGTTTCAAGGGACACCTATGCACTTATAATTATTACATTTTGGAAGATAAAATCTCTTCCTTATCAGCCCTAAATTTTCACCCCACAAGGAAACAAAAAGAAGAATCAAGAAATTCCAAATATGGACATGAAAAACACAAGATAGAAGAAACAATTGTAAGGCCAATTTGGGGAAAATAAAAGGGACACCTTGACACCTTATTTAATGGAGTTTGAAGGTCAAAAATTTCTCCTCACAAGCCATTATTTTCGACCAGGCATAAGACAAGAAAGAGAAACCATATTTGTCACATGTTTTGGCCAAAAATCAAGGAGATAAGTCTAGAATTGGACAATTGTCTTCATGGGGATTTAAAAGGATTTAATGAGGGACATTTTAACACTTTATTTTATGGCATTTGCTGACCAAAATATTCCTCTTATCAGCTCCCAAGATTTCGTCTAGCTTTAGGAGCAAAAGAAAAAGAAAAGACAAGGAAAATAAGAAGCAAAAGACAAGAAATTATGATATGAACACAAAAGTCAACAAGACTAGATTTTTGACCAATAAGAGAGGGCCAAATGGGGTACTAAATCTGCACATAAAAGGACATAAAATTAAACATATTTTTGGGCCCAAAATTAGCAAAATTCGTGTAGATTTAAAGAGCCAAGGAAAAGTCTAAGTTTGGACATGAAAACCCATGAAAAGTGAAGAAAATGTAAGGTAATTTGGTAATATGACATTGGGGATATTTTTTACATATTATCTAATCATTATTTAAAACCTAAATCTCCCTCATTTTCTGCCCAAGTCGGTACATACAAGAGAAAAAGGAGAGCAAGTGATACTTAGACAAAAAGGAGCAAGAAGCAAGCAAGATTGAAAGCTAAGGTAAGTAGGTCATCAATCTTGCTCTACTTCTTCCTATCTTCATGAACTTACCTAGAGTATTATTAAATAACCTTTGTAAGATGATCATGAAGCCTAGAACAAAAATTTTGGGAGCTCAAGAAGGAAAGGTTTTAAGAAAAACTCAAGCACAAGCCAAGTAAGTTGTCTCTTTGACATCTTCATGACTTTGTGACTTGAGATATGATTTATTTTTCATATTTTTGGTCATTATGGTAATCAATATGTTAAGAGGAGGTTCTGTTCAAATGGATTAAAAGGGATTACAAGTGTTTAAAGTTGAGATTATGACTTAAAAAAGAAGATTAAACAAGAACAAGAATAGATATGAAGATATGTTGTAACGCTTAAGATGTGATTTTCGGCCAGAGCTATAAACATGAGGAAATGATGTGATTTTGGCTGTTTTGACATTTTCGATGTGCTTAGAATGGAAAATTGTATAAGATCAAGTATGGAATATAATTTTGGAAATTCTAAAGCTTTAATCTCATGCACTTTTTATATCTTTGAATGTTTGTTTTCTATGGTTGTGGACCCGTGTCTCGTGAGGGAGACATGCATTGTGTATTCAGTGTAGTTCGGGTTGAGGCCCAGCTATTGTGTATTTTTCCTAGCGTTGTGGATCCGGGGGTTGCTTTGTCGAGCAGTTTTGCGTTTATTAGGACTTGGTCCTTCCGCAGTAGACATTGCATATGTGTGGTATGATTTTACTATGTTACTACGCGTGATTATTGAATGCTTGTGATTTATCATTTTCTTGATTATGGATGCCTACATGTACTGCATATGCATTGTATATGACATTAATAGTTACTTTGGGATTCAACTTGAATCCTAGACTGTTCAAAAGCCTCAGGTAGTACTTCTAGGGTTGAGCAGGAGCATAATGGTAAGAATGTGGAGCAGTGACCTTGGGAGATTTTTGGAGGCATCTTGTGGAGATATTTTTTTATAGTTTCGTTACTTGTTAGTGGACTGTATTATATATATATATATATATATATATATATATATATATATATATATATTACGGTTTAGTATATATTTGGGGATGACTATATATTAACCCCCTCGGGACTTATTTATTTGGGCGTTATGTGATTTATTTTTACTTTTGCCAGTATGTATCGTCCAAACCATGGTAGTTAAAACGTAGATTTTACCTAAAAACGGGAGGAGAATGAAAAATCGTAAAATCGTAATACAAAACGTAGTTTTTACCTATATATATATATAAATTTAAGAAAAGTAAGATATCTACTATCATCCATACATATACTGATCAATGTAATATCAATCAAAATATCCAATATTACCATCAATACCATTCATAGCCCCATTTTTTTTTCATACATTTGCCCTTGGAGTTATTCCTATTGCATAAGTAAGTAATAAAGGGTATGTAAATCAGCCAGATGTGTAGCTGATCAGAAAAGAAATAATATTTGCTTATTTAACCTAGATGGAAGTATATAATAAAAAAATGGAAAGTGGGAGGCAAGCTTCCGTCTTCTTCACTGTGGACCTTTTTTTTTAATTATTATTAAATTTAATCTCCATCACCTTTCTTTTCTTCCTCGTGAGTCGTGATACCTCTGTCTACAAGTACACTAATTAATTAGCATTCATTCACCTTTTTTTTCTTTTTTTATAAAGAATAACAACAATGATTAATTACCGACTTGTTCTTCTTTCTCATTCGTCTGACTTCCTTCTCTTCTTCTTCTTCACAGTGCCGCAGATGAGAACAGACCAGATCCTTCTTCTCTTCTTCTTCTTCACAATGCTGTAGATGAGAACGGACCGGATCCTTCTTCTTCTTCACCGGAAACACCTTCTCTTTTGTCCGTCTCCTTCAATCTGCAACAATAGATGAGAACTCGTGATAGCCGAACATAGCTGGAGCTCTGCTGAAACTCGATCTGCTCCGGTGGGGCCTCGTTCTGCTCCAGTGAAGGCTCGACTGCTCTGGTGAAGCTTGAACTTGAGAATCGAGAAAGTAGAGCACCGTGCGCCTCTGCCTCTGGAGTTTCTTTTTTCGCCAATAGAAATGATTCAATGAAAGACTCTGGAGATGGAGATTGGAGACAGGGCAATTTTTTTTTCTTTGCTTTATTAAAAAACGAGGCGTTCTTGCGTTTTTGCGTTTAAAGTCAGCATTTTTGGCGATTTCACTCTGTTTTCGTTTTTGACTGCAACGTTACACGTTTTGCTGGAAAAAAAACGTAAACACGGCGCTTTTACGATTTAAAATGCGTTTTTAACTACCATGGTCCAAACCGTATTAATGCTCTGCTGCATTATTAACTCTGTTGCATGTTAATAAGTAAGATAATTAGAAATTAAGAAAGCGTCCCACTATCCACCACCGGCGAGGCAAGAAGGGGTGTAACACTTGTGATAATATTAAATCTAAATATGACTAATCTTTATTCACTAAGCTGAATGGTGCTTCATTTACAGTTCTTATGGTTTATGTTGATGATATCATTTTAGCTGGGTGGCAATGATTCTGTTGAACTCACTCATAGTAAATCCTTTCTTGACAACACCTTCAAGATTAAGGATCTTGGTAAACTCATATTCTTCCTTGGTCTTGAAGTGGCTTGCTCTTCTACTGGTCTTTCGTTAAATCAGCACAAATTTGCTCTCGATATTCTCTATGATGCAGGTTATTTGAGTTGTTAGCCTCTATCTACTCCTATGGCTTGTCATACTTGATTATCTAACGATGTTGGTACATTACTCACAAATGTGGCTCCCTATAGACAATTAGTTGGTCGTCTCTTATATCTTACCACCACAAGACCTGATCTTTCATATGTTGTTCAACAACTCTGTTTATTTATTCATGCTCCTACTGATGTGCATCATCAAGCTACTTTAAGAGTCTTACGGTATATTAAACGATAGCCCGGTGAAGGTATCTTTTTCCCAGCATCTGCTTCTTTACAATTGAAGGCTTTTAATGATTCCGATTGGGTTGGATGTCCCGATACACGTAGGTCTTTATCTGGTTATTGTATTTTTCTTGGTGATACCCTTGTTTCATGATGTTTCAAAAAGCAAACAACTGTTTCTCTTTCTTCATCTGAGGCTGAATATCGCGCCATGGGTTGTGTGGCTTGTGAAATTCAATGGTTGCTTTATTTGCTTGCTGATTTACGTGTTCCTCATCCTTCTCCTACACTCCTCAATCTGCCATTCACATTTATTCTAACCCCACCTTCCATGAACACACTAAGCACATTGAATTTGATTGCCACTTTATTTGTGAAAAGGTTCAAACTGGGTTATTCGACTTATTCCAGTTCGCAGTGCCAATCAACTTGCTGATATATTCACAAAACCTCTTGATCCGCAGCCTTTCCATGGTTTTCTCTCTCAACTTGGCATGCTCAACATATACACCTCAACTTGTGGGGGGGGAGAGGCGTAACAGATAGTTAACTATTGTTTATTTTAGTATATTTGGTTGTAATTTAGATATATGTTATTGTAACCAATTATAACAAGTAGTTAAGCTGTAACTAGTTTCTGTAACCATCAGTTTTGTATTCATTTCCCTATATATAAGGAAACTCACTATACCTGATAAGACTTATCAATGAGAATACCATTTTCTCTCTACATTTTATTTTCTCGGTTTCAATTCAGTGTTATCTTATATGAACTAAAAGAGTTAGTAAGAGAAAGAAAAGAACACCTAGTGACAACAATTGTCTGAAAATGTAGGAATAAGAAAAATCAATAATCTATTAACTAAGGAGATATAGTTTTTAAAGTCAACCAAGCATGACAAGTGACATGTAAAACTAGTTTTTACCTCTTGTTTTTCTTGTAGAAAATGAGACAAACTCCTCATATCAGGATCATTTACATTTGGGCATCACTAAAATAAACTTACTGTAATTATTATATTAGATCAAATGACAGAAATCAAAGGATATGTAGTGAGCTAGCATTGCCATCTCGAGCGATAAAAAAGAAGAGAAGTAAATGTGATCAATTGATGAATGAAAATGTTAAACTCATTGATAAATGATGAAATGGGAAACAATTAAGAATAAGTTATTAATTTTATAAATAATTTATAAAATTAATTTACAATAAATTATATATAATTATGCATAATAATACATTTTTTAAAAAAATAAATAAATAGGCTAGGCCTTATGAAAATAGGCTTGACAATAGGCCTAAACCTGAGTCTGTCTTATTTACTAAATAGGTTAGTCTAGACTTAAACTAAGTTCTGCTGTAGCCTATGTCCACGGAAATGATACTTGAAAGAAGTAAAATAGAAAAGGATAAACAAGAGTTTGCTGAGAATAAAAAGGATATGGAAAAGCAGCAGTTGGAAATGCGCGAGGATATAGATATGCTTGTAGACCTTAACAGTAAGCTGAAAAGTCAGCGAGAGCAATTTGTAGAGGAGAGACGGCGTTTTGTTAGTTTCGTTGAGAAACTCAGGAGTTGTGTGAATTGTGGTGAAATGGTCTCTGAATTTGTGTTGTCTGACTTACAATCCTTAGCTGAAATTGAACATATAGAGGTGCCTTCGCTTCAAAAATTGGCTGATGATGTTGTGCAAGGTAGTCCTGATGGAAATCTGGTCTGAAGGAAAAATACTGAAGTGTCACTTGCAACCGAGTCAAAATTTCCAGTGTCTGGCGGAAAATCTTGGTAGCGTAAATGCACCTCTAAGATATTCAAAATCTCCCCTGGTAGAAAGATTGAGTCTGAAGATGCCCATGCTCAAGAGAGGCTGCAACATTGTCTGTTGGAAAAGATAGAATTGAGGAATCTTCACAGGGAATTCCTGGCCCTGAAAATGAGGAAGAGTTATCATTTGCAATTGTAAGCGATTCTTTTGGTGTTCAGAAGAATCTTCCTAACAATGACCTCACAGAGGCTGAAGCTGAAAAATATTTATCTGTTGACAATCAAAGCAATGTTGACAGTTTTGATCAAAAAAAAAAAAAAAAAAAAAAAAACCAATGTTGACAGCAAGGCACCAGAAGCTCCAGAAGACTCACAGCTCTCTGATTCAAAGGGCGGTCAGCAGAAACTTCGCAATAGAGGAAGGCCCGGAATAAAGCGTAATAAATCTGTGATAGCTGGTGTCAAAGATGCTAAGAACATACTTGGAGAATCCTTGAATGACGGTGAGATTGAATATCCAAATGGAACTGCTGAGGATTCTGCCAATTAATACGAATAACGAGACACGGAAACCATCCAAAAGAAGAATGCCGGCAAATGCAAGGAAACGAAACCATGTTCAAACATCACAGATGACAGAGAGTAAAATTGATGATGTCAATGAGGGACAATCTGACAGTGAAGTGCATGGGCAACCCAAAAGGAGGAGGCGGAGGGCTGCTCCTCCAGCACCTGAGCCAAGATATATTTTGAGACGACCCATAGCGTAAGTACTTTATTCTGATTCATATACGTCGATATGGATTATTTACTTGTAGCTATAGAAGAAACGAGGAAAAATCAATTTGCGTTAGTATTTTGATTTTCATAAATCCATACTTTGTTGAAGTGAATAAGTTTTGTTTTAGTTCATTTTTCTATGCAGGAGCTTGCTAAAATAATTTTTTCATGCTGCCACGTAGGATTTCTTAACATTCTGGTTCTGTGCTTGATTTGGATCCAAGAATGCTTTATTGCTTATAGCATCAGCAATATTTTTAAGATTGTTTGACCAATAGTTTTCTTTTAATTTCTAGAGTTGTTGATAGCTGCAAATAATTTACTGGCCTTTTTCTATCTATTGACGTGGTTGTGCACCGATGTCTTAGTGGGGCCGTAGCCACATCTAGCCGAGCCTTGTCTGGAGGTGGTAGCAAAGAAAGTGAGGGAGAGGTTGATCTTACGTGTTATTAGAGTATATTGTGATTAGTTTCCTATTTTCTTATCTTACTTATTTTGTAAGTAGTTTTCTATATTTTCTTGTTTTACTTACTTTGTAATTATTAGTTCCCTATTTCCAGGAATTAGTTAGAGATAATTTTTCACTCTAAAACTTCTTCACCCTCACTGGGTGTTACTAATGAGAATGGTGGGCGCATGCATCTTGTGCAGGTGAGCACGGTATGTTGCGTTTTATGTTGCCTCTTGTTTCCTTTTTTTTTTTTTTTTTTTGGGATCTTTAATGTTTAATTTATCTCTTTAGAGCATCATCATCATCATCATCAAACCATTGGTAATCTGGGAATCAGAATAAGCTCAAATCTTGAAAGGTTTTGGTTGTGTTAGTGACGTGAAATTGCATGTGTTCCGGTCTGAGAAAATTGAGGAGATCTAGGTGTTGGGAACCGTACACACAGTGGAAGGATTCTCATCCATTAAAAATTACGGATCCCTTGAGAGGATCCATCAACGACGTTTAAATCAAGGTTCGTTAGAAACAATACCTATGCGAAATTCATGAGCGTCCTACGTTCGATTTGATCTGGTGGGCTACCTACTCGATCAACGGGAGCGAGACTCTGCGAATCTCCTCCCTCTACCGGTATCCACATGAACAGCCTCCAACACCGACGGCAGTGTGCTAGCGTCTTCAGTATTTTCGCGTCTCTCTCTTTTCTCTCTAGGGTTTCTCGCGGCTTTTCTAATTCATCCGTCTTCTTAATACGACTAGATCAATATCTAGAGTTTCTAAAATCCTAATAAGCCGTATTAAAATATTCAAAATTAATCCAATTAATCTTGAAATTCGAATTTGAATTAAAATAATATATTAATTAAATCTATTAAATAGATCTAATCTAATATATTTATTTAATCCGAATTATAAGCTTACGATTTAATTTATCTTTATAAATTAAATATGAGATATGATATCTTTTATTTAATTAAATATGAGATACTATATCTCAATTTTAATTAAATCTAAGATACTATATCTTTATTCGAAAATTAAATCGAGATACAATATCTCAATTTATTATAGTTATTTAATTTATCAAATAAATTAAATACTATATATAATAATATTATTATCTATAAATAATATCATTATAAATTTTGAATTTAATAATATATATATATATATATATATATATATATTCATCCTAGATTAAATACAGTATTCATTAAATCTTAGACACATATAAGATTCAATGAATCTGGACACTTTTGCTCATGTTAGGCTATTCTTGTGTGCGACCATGTAGGCCCACATGAGATTGGCAGTGGGCCAATACTGTACCAGCCCACAAGTCGCAAGCGGCCTCTAGCAAGACATTGCGACTACCCAATTCATATGGGGATCGATGATACAATACAACCTATCATAGAACCATGTCACGTCCCTTTTGTCACGCAATAATTTGGTCAAGGATGAGGCATGGATAATGTCAACTTCCTGTTCTTGACCACTACTTTCTTGATTCTTGAGTAGTCTAATAATTGAAATGAAAACTCATTTTCATCGTAGTATGGCCATACATTTCTCAGACTCACTAATCGAGAGGCCTAGTATTATCTCTCTACAAATGTGAGGGATAAATTCCATCTTGACCATTCACATTCCTCTGCATGAAAACCAATGATCCCGATCCAAGCCTTTATCATCACCCGGTCAAAGGTGACTTTTGACTTAGTCAAAGAGCAGCGACTCATCATGTAGGAATCCATGATGATCTCAGGTCAAAGGGCATTGTGATGCGGTTATACATGAGAAAAGCTTATGACTAAATCCATGCAGCTTTCTCATAGTGGGTCGGTCCAGCACCTTGTACTCCTACAAGTGCCCATGACTTTGATTTGTATCTTCATACCTCATCAAAGTCATACTGGTCTTATTTCATCTTCGCTCACGCGTAGATGACTTACCAGGGACATTTAGGATAATCTAGAAGATATATCCAAGGATCAGTTATCACTATAAATATGAAAATGAAATGATAACTAAATGGAGATGACTTGCCCCTAGGACATAATTTCCAAAATTTTGCCTATTACATGACTTTCATGCAAAGGTTCATGAGGTTGAAAACAAAAATTTTGTTTAATCGTTGTGAAAACCTGTAACTCCTTACGGTCCTCATGAATTATTAACCTTAACTCATTACGTTAATTTGTTAATAATTATTAATCCGTAACTCTTTACGGCGCTCATGAGAATTCATAACAATTTATAATATTCATGAACTTTGGGATTACTCGTTAAAACAACTATTGTGGATTAGAATAACTTGATAACACGACTATTAGATATTAGGATTACCTTAGATCACTTGAAGACCTCAACGTTGTTGATGTCTTCTAATGTTGATCTACACGGCTACCCCCGATTGCAACGAGAACTCCTTCTCTTGAAACCTCTCACTCCTTGAATGCTTGCTAGGCAAAGACAAGGTTGATGTTTGGTTTCCTTGGGTTTTACTCTTTTCAAGAAGGTGATGGTTTCTTGGAATTAGGTTATGGATAAGATGAACAAGGTTGGAACCTTACCCTTTTATGGATGGTGCCTTTTTCTCTCTAAACCTTTGGTAAGGACCGAAATTTAGAGAGCATAAGGATGTGGAAAAAAGTCCAACCTCCCCTTTTTATAGCCTTGGTGGGCAAAAAATTCTTAGTTCTAATTGCCTTAGGAATTTTCAGCTTATGCACTAAGAAAAGAGGTTTTAGGTAATAAGTCCACTACTTGTCAACCAAGTCACATTAAATTCACATCTTGATTGATTGATTGAATTTAATATGATGAATCATATTCATATCTTGATTGTTGGATTGATTTAAGATGATGGATCACATTTATTTCCTTTTCTGTCTTCAAAAAAGGTCCATAAAAAGGGCACATAAAAAAATCAGCACTTTATAAGAGTCTAACCCTAATTTAAGTGCTCACAAGAAAGTCCCAATCCAAACTCAAATTGGAAAATTCATATCATAATGAATTAAATTCATATCTTAAATATTGAATAATAATTTAAGACGATGAATCACATTCATCTCTTAAACTAAAATTCAAAAATCATTTTAAATGAATCCTCATTTATTATTTCTCCTATCTTCATCCAATCATTATTGGATCTTTATATATATATATATATATATTAGATAATTTAAAATTATCTTTTATAACCTAACCTTTTGAATTAAAATTCAAATTTCGTCATTGGGCTTGGAGTCCTACTCCAACCCAATTACACATTTACTCTTGATAAAACCCAATCACAATTATTGTCTTAAGTTTGCTAATTTTAAACAATCGGGAATAACCTTTATGTGTGACCCATTAGGCGCAATTAGTCACTGACATAAATAAACCTGAACCAATTAAAACTCCTTTAACGGGCCCAATTTATTTAATGACCTCATAACACAGTAGCAATGTTCTGCGGCCCCAGAACTAATTGAGTTGATCAAGTGATCTACCTTTCATATTTGGACACCGTGCAGGCATCATCCATCACATCGTCATTCACATTTAATCGAGAGCAAAGATAGAGTATCATCTCTCTTAATTGACTGAATGTAGCTAATTCACAGAACTAGGAATCTTCTTATATTAACTCTACAATAGGTCATGACTCTTCATGATCACTTGTTGTCTTGTATGACGACTCCCGAGTTAATTGGAAGCTTTCCAAGCTCTACTGGTCTTGTGAACAACTAATTCCTTGTAGGGGACTGTGAGTCCTCTTGGCATATCCATCTATACTCATGTATTTGAGTTACACCCAAGAGTACACTGTTCTCCCCATTTTCAGGTGGATAGAGTTGTACAATTAAAATATAACCCTAGGACATAGTATTCGATGACATCCTTAAGTCCAAGACGATCCGTACTACCAAACGATGAGAGAATTTAATTTACATATCTAACGATACTCTCTACAATGAATCTTTGTGGAGTCTCTCGGCGGGTCTGTTCGGTACTATCTGTTCTCCAACAGATCTACCCACGACATCAGCTAAGGCATCTCTATGCATGTATTCCATGAGGTCCCTACCTTGTATCTCTATACAAGTAGATGATGTCGTACTAGTCTTATTGAGATCATCAATGCCCTTTCTTGGTGATTCAAGACTAGAAACAAGTTTTAGGTAATAGATATACAGTGCTCTTGAGTCCTTATGATCATGATCTCTAACATTGATCCTCAAGATAAACACATATTCTATTCCTAGGGTTTTATCTTCAAACACATATTTACTTTAAAATAAAGGTGAGACATAAATATGATAAAGATAAAATATGCTCATTTATTAATAATGAAATACTACAACGTAGAAAAAGGTGTTGATCTGTCCCTACAGATTGTTTCTAGGACAGCTAAATACTAACACTATAGGGAAGACACGTTGGACTTTTTTCACAACATAATTATTTACTCCATCTTCCTTATAATGCAGCTCTGGGTCAGGTCATGCACATCATCGACCCTTTAGGCATGATGTTATTGGTAGTCTGATGGATAGTAGTTTGCATTAACTGTTCAAAAAGACATTTATGTAAGTTGTAACCACGTAAGTAGCTAGGACTCAGGAGGGGTGATTGGATTTTTTATTTTTGGTGCTCATTTTTATTTGGGGTTAAGGACATTGAGGCCCTCTGTACTTTTGACAGTCTTAGGCATTGAATAGTAGTTGTAGTTTTCAGTGCTAGAGTGCAAATTTAGCTTCCTCCTCCATTGATAAATTAATTGTTGTATCAAAATGTTTTAGAATCTTTTCTCTGAAATGTGAGTTTATGTTAAAGTGCTTTACCAACAGTTGGCCTGCTGTCCCCTAAAGAAATAGTTGGAAGAGGAAATAAAATGGCAGAAAAACTAATACCTAAAAAGGATTTTGTATGTTCTGTGGAGTCTTCTAATGAATATACAACAAGTGTTTTTCAACGGATTTTATTTTGGGGGAGCAACTTCATTAGAAGATTCGTTACATGTGTAAAGTTACCACTTTTGTTTGTTACTTTTAATATAAAATTTCATTTTAAAAAATATCATTTCCGCTAGTACAAATAGTTAAGATGGTCTTTTGTAATTGAAACGTAGAGAATTTGTGATTTAACACTTAGTTTTTTTTTCCAAAAAAAAAAATTTATTGATACTCCTCTAATATGTAAGGTAAGACCCATTATCTTCCCTTACTATGTAAAAAAATATAACTGTGAGTAGCTTGGGATACTAAAGCTAGCAAATCGGGTCGAGCTTATCAGACCGGCCTGTTTGAGCCCTGACCCTTCAAGGTCAGACTTGTAAATTGGAGCTTCTAAATGAAGTTGGCTCTGCAAGGACGGCCTAAGGGCCTAAAAGGGCTGGCCTCTTAGGCCCTTTAAGTAATTGTTTTTTTGTTAACTTGACTTGACCATTTAATTTACTAATTTATATGTATTTTTTATTTGTTCTAGAGTTATTTATCCATTTAATTACAAATACATAATAACTATACTTTGATTTTGCGATTTGGCTTAATATTTATTACAAATAAAGATTATGGATGTATTTATGATGTGAGAGAAGATATTCTTGATATTTTTATCCATGAAGCATAGCATACTACTCGAAGTAAACCACAATAAAATGTCTTTAAAATTGATGATGAAGAGAGAATATCACCTAGAGGGGGGTGAATAGGGGATTTCGAAATTCTTTTTCTGACAAAGAATACGAACACAAAGACAAAGACAGAGACAGAGAGAAACGACACAAACAATTTATACTGGTTCAGTCTAACTCCTTGACTTACGTCCAGTCCCCAGACACTCTAGGTATTTCACTAATCCACAAACATTACAATTACACACTCTGTACTCAAGATGATCCTATCACACTAGGATTCACCCCCCCTTACAAGTTGTAATCGTACACCCACACTTAAGGTTCCTCAACCTTAAGATTTAAACAGAAAATCAAATAAGTGTTTAACTCCTTACTGAGTAGATAGTTAGTAAACATTGAAGTACAGACAATATCCGAGGATATTAAATGAAGCTAATGAAATAGTTGATCGCAATAATACAGAATTGAATGTGCAAAGTTTCGGTAGTTGGCGGAATTGAATGTGGTGAGGATTTATAGGCAACTCCATTAATGTTGTTGTGAAGCTTTGAATATAGTCGTTGGGAGACTTCGAGCTTCTATTAGGCACAGATGAATTTAGTTGAGATTAATCGACCGTTGCTTCATTAAATGTGCTCACCGTTGATTGTACCTGTGCAGAAGGTGACTAAGAATAATTGCCAAAATAAGCACGCCTCAAAGGAATAATTTCGTCTGCTATGAGGATATGTTCTGATTGTATGTTCTGTTTGTGGCGAGCATTAAATGCTTCTGACACGTCGAATGCTTTTCAGCAAATCTCGAATTAAACATGGTTAATCAACTGGAATCCACTCAAAAAGACAATTAGAAGTAATTGAAATAAATTTGAGAGTGATTAAGAGTAGTTAGATAATGACCCATAATGATTAGAATAGAGATGAAGAACATACCGATGGTTTATGGAATTCGAAAGAAACTTACTCGGGTAACTTAATAAATTACTTGAGTAATATCACATATTTTCAAAATAAAAACTCACTGTAAAGATATTACTTGAGTAACAATAATTGTTACTTGAGTAATATCGAAGATATTCAAAGAAATAGAAGTTCCTAAGAGTTTATGAAATTACTTGCGGAGCAAGAAAATATTACTTGAGTAAAGGACGAAAGTAATATCAGATGGTTCCTTGAAAAAGAATGACTGATTCGAAATTACTTGAGTAATATCGAAGATAATCAAGAAGTAGAAGTCTCAGTAGCGTAAAGCAAAATTACTTGCGAAGCCAGTATATATTACTCGAGTAATCTCTGAAAGTAATATCGAATAACTTTGAAAACGAGCGATTGTTTCTAAATTACTTACAGAACAAATATACATTACTCGAGTAATGCCTAAAAGCAACCAAATTACTTGCAAAGCAAATACTCATTACTTGAGTAACGCCTGAAAGTAATCAAGTTACTTGGGGAGCAAATACCCGTTACTTGAGTAACACCTGAAAGTAACCAAATTACTTGCGGGGCAAATACTCGTTACTTGAGTAACGCCTGAAAGTAACCAAATTACTTGTGGGGTAAATACTCGTTACTTGAGTAACGCCTGAAAGTAATATCGAACACCTCTTAGAAAATGAGCGACTGAATCAAAATTAATTGAGTAACATTATGTGTAACGTAAGTAATTTTGCATTTGGTAAAAGAACTGTTCCATTGGTGATATTACTTGAGTAATAAAATAAATATGCTCGAGTAACGATATTTGACAATTCTGAACTTACCTTTGAGGTCGACATTACTTTGAGTAATATCAAGAATTACTAGAGTAATTTTCTATAGAATCCCAAAATGATATTTTGCATTTCTGTGAATACTAAACAAGAGGATTAGATGGGGATTACTCGAGTAATTATAATCTTAACATAATTACTATTTATTGATTCAAAAACACAATTTCTTTTCAATAAAAGGCTTTAATCAATTAAGTCTTGTTATCATCAAAACTCTGAGAACTAACAGATGATAGTGGTGAAGAAGATGAAAATGATAGTTATCGTACTTATGTTGCTTTGTGGTAAGCTTGTTATGACTTGTGTGAGTTAGTTGTAAACAATAGTTTATTTTTTATTAAGAATTAGAGATTGTGTTTGTTGATTGCATTAAGTGTGTTGTGTAGACATTAATGTTGACAACATTTATTTGATAAATTAGAACTTTAATTGTTATATTTTACTAATTATATTTCTTTGAAAAAACGTAGGAAAAATAATTTTAATTTATAAAAACATCTTCCGACCCCCGTAGAGACGACCTTGGCCCGCATGCTTTCAGGTCGAGCCTTGAAAACCAGACATTTTTCTTTTCTCAAGCCTAAAAGGGCCGACCCTTTTGGGCCCTGGCTCTTCAAGGGTCGGCCCTGATTCTGTAACACCACTACTGTTGTAAATAGTGTATTTGTAATTGTTAATGAATTAATGAAGAAATTTGGTTGTCAATTTAATTATTATTATTTCTTGTAAAATATTTTGTTATAAAATATTTATTCTCAAAGGCTGTCCGAATAACGGGAGACAGGATGGAGGACTCTAAGAAGGCCTAAACAAATTCACCTTTATGACCAGAGGAAAAGGGTCTATGGTGGGGCCCAGGTTTGAAAAGGAGCGGGCCCAGGGCGAAATATCAGTGTAGCATAAAGCCGGTATAATGAAGCGAGGCCCAAGAACGATGACAAAACACAGATTCTTGACTCAGGACAGCTTGTATGCGCCATTTAGGATCTGGAGAGAGAAAGAGACATTGAAAAAGGCATATTCCAAAAAGTAAGAGTCAGTATAATTATTGCACGGGGACACGTGTCACCACGGGATTAAAGGAGAATAAAGTAAGCGCAAAATAGTCAATTCCTTGTCCTCTAAGCATTGAATTTCATCCACCATGAGAGAGGAAGGGAAATCAGATGATTTTATCCACACTCTGGCTCAAACACAATATATGGGTCCCACAGGCGATGGACCGGCAGAAAGGGGACTGATAGGGACCAATTAAGGGTTTCTTTTGTACTGAATGAGACAAGTGTGGGGTCATAGTGGGAAGAAGAAGGGCGCCACATAAGCATGTCCAGACAGGAGAAAATATCTGGAAAAGTTGAAGAAAAGTACAAAAAGAGGCACCATTGTACTTGATAATTGAATATTTCATACACTTCTTTTTATCTCTTGATTAATAATTTAGGACTCTTTAGTTAATAAATAATGGCTTTTATACTTATTTGGGCTTTGGGCCTTTGATTAAATTTTAGCCATTTTTAATAATAAAAATCCAGTTTTACATTGCTTCACTATTCCTACCATAACTCTTGAACCAGTCATCAGATTTGCCTCATTTTTGTTTCATATTTCAGATGACTCAGAGAGCTACAATTGTTATGAAGACATGAAGGGAAATTTCGGACAAGAGGGCGGTCGATTTTGGAGCCGAAGTCGGATTTTTATTTGGGCTTGACTTTGTAATTAAAGCCCATTTTTTATTATTTTCTGTTTTGGGCCTGAATTGTGGATTGGAGCCCCATTTTCATTTTTTCCATTTTAGGTTAAGTGAGGCAGCAGCCACAAACACATTCTCATTCACGTTTTTACTCAATTTTCGATTAAAATACATAAGTTTCATTTTCTCTCAACGGTTCTTCATCCGTTCATCGTGTTCACGATGAACTTCTTCATCTCTTTCCCATTTTTGTTCTGCATAGCTATGATAGGCTAGGCTTCTGTGATTGACCCATGGATTGAGGGTTCCACGAATCCAAAGGGCACGCGCTTGATCGATAACGTAATTCATTTCTGTTTATTTTAATCGGATCCGATTATAATTGCGGATTAGGTATTAGATTTAATACCTAGATTGATATCCCAAGGACATAGGTCGGACCGGGTTCTGAGAGAGCATTGTGCGATCGCACAGCGAGCTCACCACGTATTCGATCAAATGCTAGACGATCGTCTAGTCGAGGGAATATCTGGACAAATGCAGAGATCTCGGTTTGTCCAGAATCAATCACGAGTTTGGTTATTATCTTTTTGTCTGATGAAGGTTATGGAATCCCAATTCTGGGTTAATCATTTTTAATCTGATTAATCTTATTTTCTTGCTTTCTGTTTTAATCTTTACTGCATTGAAAACAACTCCCCCCAATTTGGTACTTACATTTTTATTTATTCGATTTAGACCGACCGTGAATTCGTTGGGAAACGACCCGGGTTACATTATACTGCAAAATTATATTGATCCTAGTTATTTTGGGAGATCACAGAAAATATCTGTCAAAATATGGCGCCACTTCCAGGGAATTCGCATCGGTTTCATTAGCAACAGTAGTTTTCGGTGGTTCGGGTGGCTGGACAGAAATTTTTTCTGACCTAGATCACTGAAACCAGGTCTTATTCACAAGGAATTGGGCATTCTAAACAAGAGTCACTCCTAGGAGTGAGGTCTGACCTATTTTTCCCAAATTCCATCGTTTAGACCATTTTTTCGCTGTTTTAAGTTTCTATTTTGTGATTTCTACTAGGGCATTTTTTTCGGAGTATCTCTTAATGGTCTGAAATTTTGCTAGTTGATAGGTAATGGCCTAACTCACAGGACACATGGAAAATCAAGGTCTTCATATTTTAGCCAAATTCCATCGTTTAGACCACTTTTTCAATTTTTAAGT
The DNA here is from genome assembly GCA_019022615.1 of Acacia melanoxylon. NCBI lineage: Eukaryota > Viridiplantae > Streptophyta > Magnoliopsida > Fabales > Fabaceae > Acacia > Acacia melanoxylon. The sequence continues at coordinate 117,381 of JAFJYJ010000018.1, read as the reverse complement.
TTTTTTATTCCATTTTTGGGTTCCCCAATTGTCTAGGAGTTGCCCTGTCCAAGTCCCATAAATTTTAGAAATCATTTGATACTGTTTTGGACTTGTTTTGGTCAAATTCCAACATAGGTTTTTGCTTTTTGTGTTTTTGTTTGTGTGACAAGGTGTTTCCTACTTTTTACCACTTCTAGTGGCATTTTCGTAATTCTGCTTTTCTGGTGGCATTTTCGTAATTCTGATTTTCTGCAAATTCTGCCTTGTGTTTATGCTGCATGAGTACTAGGAATACTATTAATCCAGAAGACTTGTTGCCATTTGATCTTGAAATAGAAAGAACAATTCTTACTGCTAGAAGATTTGTTAGGCTAAGTCGTGGGATTATTACTGAATTGGACATTGAACTTGAGTCGATTGTGTCCATTCCGTTGATCTTGACTCGATAGTCTTGTTGTTTTCACGATTCTAGTAGCAATTTTGCTAACTCGAAATTATGGCGAAAGAGCAAGCGGCTCGTCCCACTTTGAAAGAATTAGCTACCCCGATGCGGGCAATCAAAATTTGTGTATTCAATATCCTGAACTTGCTGCTAACTTTGAACTAAAATCTGGTCTTATCCATTTGTTGCCCAAGTTTCATGGTCTTGCAGGTGAATGTCTTCACAGTCATCTAAAGGAGTTCCATGTGGTATGCAGCACAATGAAACCTCAAGCAATTGGTGAGGACCACATTAAGCTGAGAGCTTTTCCATTTTCCCTAGATGGCGTGGCTAAGGATTGGCTATACAATTTGCAACCAACATCTATTGGGAGTTGGGATGATATGCAGAAGTTATTCCTAGTGAGGTTCTTTCCTTCCTCAAAAGCCATTGCTATTCAAAAGGAGATCACTAGTGTTAAACAAATCAATGGGGAGACCATGTATGAGTATTGGGAGAGGTTCAAGCGATTGTGTGCTAGCTGTCCACACCACCAGATTTCAGACCAACTCGTAATTACATATTTTTATTCCGGTTTGTTATCGATGGATAAAAGTTTCGTGGATGCATCTAGTGGTGGGGCCTTAGATAGCAAGACACCTGAAGAGGCCCGAGAGCTGATATCTACTATGGTTGCTAATTCTTAGCAATTTGGCACAAGGGCCAATAGTACTCCTGTTTACCAGATTCAAACACCTCCGGTCCAGTACGATTCTCAGAGATTGGAGAATAGACTTGATGATCTGACTTCCCTTGTGAGGCAGTTGGCAATGACCCAGACAGTACAATCTTCCTCTCCTCAGATTGGGTACTCATGTGGGTTCTGTTCTGACCCTTGTCATTCTACTGATTCTTGTCCTACTTTGCATGATCCTGCTTATCAAGACCAGTCGGTAGCTGTAGTTGGTGTTTTTCCAGGAAAGCCACAATACCAACAGAATAATACTTATTCTAATACTTACAATCTGGGATGGAGAAATCACCCCAATTTTCGTTGGAACCAGAATCAGAACCAAAGTAACCAATATTAGCAGAATTCTGGGAATTACCAACAGAGACAGTACAGACTACAAAATTTCCAACAGCAGTCTGCACCTCCTTTGCCTTTGCCAGCACCACATCCTCGACTAGCCATATGTGCACCTCCACAGGTAGCACAACAGCAGGCTAGTACCAGTAGTAGTGATTCTTCACTAGAGGATATGATGAAACAATTTGTCACAGCCAATATGCAGTTCCAACAGCACACTGACACTTCCATTCAGAGTTTGCAAACACAGATTGGGCAGTTGGCAACATCATTTAATCAGCTTCAACCTCAGGGATCCAACACTCTTCCTTCACAAACAATTCCTAATCCTAAGGGGAATGTGAGTGCTATCTCCCTTCGATCTGGCAAGCAATTAGAGGAACCTAAACCAGCTGTAGATGTGACTTCCACATCAGAAAGAGAGTCAGAAAATGTGAAGATTGACTCTAAAAATAAAAAGGCAATGCAGCAAGGTGAAGAGGAAGACATTCCCATTCCTCTTCCTTTCCCTCAAAGAGCCCCTCGATCCAAGAAGTTGACAGAAAAAGCACAAGAGAAGGATATACTTGAGACATTCAGAAGAGTAGAGATCAACATTCCTCTCTTAGATGCTGTCAAACAAATTCCTAAATATGCCAAGTTTCTGAAGGAGTTATGCACCAACAAGAGGCAACTGAAGGGGAATGAACGAGTGAGTTTAAACCAGAATGTATCAGCCCTCATCCAGCCTACCATGCCTCGCAAGTGCAAGGATCCAGGGACCTCCCTTACCTTATTGGTAATTATAAATTTGATGGTTGCATGCTAGATTTAGGTGCTTCTATAAATGTCATGCCTACATCTATCTATAGATCTCTTGGTCTTGGTCCCTTGCGTCCAACTGGATTTTTTGTTCAATTAGCTAATAGGAGTAATGCCCATCCTTCTGGTTTAGTTGAAGATGTATTAGTCAAAGTTAATGAATTGATATTCCCTGCTGATTTTTACATCTTAGATATGGAGGATGAGTCTTCTATCAGTAGGTCACCAATCATTCTAGGGAGGCCTTTCATGAAAACATCTAGGACTAAGATAGATGTGTATTCTGGTACTCTTTCCATGGAGTTTGGTGATATTTCTGTGAATTTTAATATCTTTGATGCCATGAAACATCCTAGGGAAGAGCATTCTGTTTTTTGTATTGATGTGATTGATGATGTTGTGGATGATGTTCTTGGTGTGCAGATTATCCTGATTTTTCATCTGAGAGTGATTCTACCATTTGTGCATGTGCTGATAATGAATGGTGCTCTGTTTGCACTCATTTGGTTAATGCTGCATTATTTTGTGATTCTGACTTGTTGGGTGATTCTGCATTACTTGTGGATTCTGATATTGATTCTGAGTTTGAGCTTCATCCTGATCCTGATGTGCATCCTGATTCTGATTTTGATGAACTTAACTCTGATTTTGATGAGCTGAATTCTAATGTTAACATTGAGCCGTATAGACACGCTTCTTCCGCTTTTTGAATGTGGTTTCGTGCATTTCCGGTGTGATGACATCCGAGTTGTTGCAACAACCACCCAAGCTTCTTCCTTCCACTGAGCAACCACCAAAACTTGAGTTAAAATCCCTTCCAAATCACCTGAAATATGCATTTCTGGAGGTGGATAAACAGTTGCCAGTCATTGTGGCAAATAATCTTCTTCCTAACCAAGAAGAGAAGCTGCTAAGCTTATTGAGGGTGAACAAGAAAGCCATTGGGTGGACATTAACTGATATCGTTGGCATTAGCCCTTCCATGCATGCATCGAATTCATTGGAAGAGGACTCTAAGCCGGTGAGGCAACCTCGAGACGCCTTAATCCCCTTATCCTTGATGTGGTGAAGAAGGAGGTCGCTAAGCTTCTACAAGCCGGTATCATCTATCCCATTTCGATAGCCGTGGGTTAGCCCGGTCCAGTGGTTCCTAAGAAATCCGAGTCACCGTGGTAGCCAATCGAAGAATGAGCTCATTCCTACTAGAGTTCGGGAATAGTTGGAGAGTTTGTATTGACTATAGTAGACTCAACCAAGCCACTCGCAAGGATCATTACCCTTTACCTTTCATTGATCGGATGTTAGAGCGATTGGTGGGCAAGTCTCATTACCGCTTCCCGGATGGCTACTCCGGATACTTCCGGATCCATATTGCTCCCGAGGATCGGAGAAGACGACCTTCACATGCCCCTTTGGAACATATGCCTACCGAAGGATGCCTTTTGGCCTCGCAACGCACCCGGCACCTTTCAGCGTTGTATGGTAAGCATTTTCTCTGAGTTTCTAGAAGACTGCATGGAGGTTTTTATGGATGATTTCACTGTATATGGGTCTGATTTTGATGCATGCTTAGTTAATTTGTCTAGAGTTTTGCATAGGTGCATAGAGTCTAATCTTGTGCTAAATTATGAGAAGTGTCACTTTATGGTTGAGTCAGGTATAGTCTTGGGACACATAGTGTCTAGGAAAGGGATTGAGGTAGACCCTGCTAAGATAGATGTGATTACTGCTTTGCCTTACCCCGTATCTGTGCGGGAAGTTCGCTCTTTTCTTGGTCATACAGGTTTCTATCGGCATTTCATTAGGGATTTCAAAGAAGACGCCCGACCCTTGTCCAACCTTCTGCATAAGGACACTGACTTTGTATTTGATGATGCTTGCAAGGCGGCCTTCGATCATTTGAAGCGTTGCCTGATTACAACCCCAGTGATCCAGCCCACTGATTGGTGTCTCCCCTTCGAGTTGATGTGTGATCTTCCAACTATGCGGTTGGTGCTATCTTGGCACAGCGGGTCGACAGAGCATCTCATGTGATTGCCTATGCCTCCAAGACTTTGGATCCTACCCAGTCTAATTACACCACTACCGAAAAGGAGTTGTTGGCTATTGTGTTTTCTTTTGATAAGTTTAGGTCATATCTGCTAGCTAGTAGAGTAATTGTTTTCTCTGACCATGATGCTCTGAAATTTCTTTTGAAAAAGGCAGATGCTAAGCCATGACTCATCCGATGGATGTTATTGCTCCAAGAGTTTGATGTTGAGATTCGAGACAGAAGCGGAGCACAAAACTGGATAGCCGACCACTTGAGTCGTATCACCCATTCTCCCTCTCACCCTCTTCTATTCGGATGATTTTCCCGATGAGCAACGGCTTCTACAAAGGTAAGCTTCCATGGTTTGCTGATCTGGTTAACTACTTGGTAGCTGGTGATTTGCTTGTAGATTCCACTAGGGCCCAAACTCTTAAATTGAAGAGTGAGTCTAAATATTATGTTTGGGATGACCCTTATCTCGGAAATTTTGTAGTGACCAAGTAGTTAGGAGATGTGGCTTTGATCATGAGTTTCACTCTATATTGCATTTTGCTCATGCTTCGCTTTGTGGTGGTCACTTTGGACCCCAAAGAACTACTAGGAAAGTGTTAGATAGTGGATTATTTTGGCCTTCCCTATTTCATGATTCCCATTTGTTTTGTAAGTCTTGTGATAACTGTCAGAGGGCAGGGAGTATTTCCCGTAGGCATGAGATGCCCCAGAATCCTATACTGTTTTGTGAGATATTTGATGTCTGGGGTATTGATTTTATAGGTCCATTTCCTGTTTCTCATGGTTATACTTACATACTGCTAGCTGTTGAATATGTCTCGAAATGGGTTGAGGCGAAAGCCACTCGGACTAATGATTCTTCTGTGGTGGTGGATTTTGTTAGGTCTAACATTTTCTGCAGGTTTTGCATTCCTAGAGCTATTATCAGTTACCAGGGCTCCCATTTTTGCAACCGAAGCATGGGTGCCTTATTACGCAAGAATGGAGTGCTTCACAAGGTCTCCACAGCATATCATCCTCAGACCAACGGTCAAGCTGAAGTCTCAAATAGAGAGATTAAGCAAATCCTTCGAAGACTGTTAACTCTACCCGGAAAGATTGGAGTAAACTATTAGAGGATGCTTTGTGGGCATATCGCACCACCTACAAGACTCCGATTGGGATGTCTCCTTATCGGCTTGTCTTTGGTAAGGCATGTCATCTTCCGGTTGAGTTGGAACATCAAGCCTATTGGGCCATTAAGCAGTGTAACATGGATCAGGCCAAGTCTGGTATGGAACGGAAGCTACAATTGCAAGAGTTGGATGAGCTTAGATTAGATGCCTATGAGAGTTCACGGTTATACAAGGAAAAAACTAAGGCATTCCATGATAAGCATATTCTGAGGAAAGAATTGTCTGTGGGCCAGAAAGTTCTTCTATTTAACTCCCGTCTGAAGTTTATGCTTGGTAAGCTTCGATCTAAATGGGATGGCCCTTTTGAGATCACTAACATTTTTCCATTTGGTGCTGTTGAGCTATGTGATCCACCCACAGGAAGAACCTTTAAGGTAAATGGGCATCGCCTCAAGCAATTTCATGAGGGATCCCAAAAACAGCCTGAGGAAGCAGAGATTCTCCTCATTGATGCCACTTATCCTCCTTAAACCCTTGGGGAGTATTCTTCTTTCTTCTCCCTCTATCTCTTTTATTTGTTTTCCTTTTTCTACTTTGCTTTTTGAAAATAAATACAGTCTATCTTTCTATGATTGCTACATATTATGAACTTGGACATTTTGGTTTTAATGGATCATTCTGTTTAGTCTGCAATTCCTGACTCTTCGATTGCACGTCTTGGTAGTTGATTTGATGTTGTTGATTGCCTAAGTTGGTATTGACCTTGTGAGGTTTTGGGCCTCCATGAATGGAATTCATCTTTTGCCATTCTTTCTTTCATGTGTGCATCTGCTCATGACTTGTGTTCTCTAGAACTTGCTCCTTTTCTTTTTGAAACTACATTTTTCACTTACATGCATAAATATGATAGAAGCTTGTTTTCTTTCTTTTATTTTCCCCACTTTGGCCAAATAGCTTTCCCATGCATTATGTTTCCTTTGCTAGCCCATTTGTACCTTTTCGCCTCATTCTTTTCTAAGCCACATTACAAGCCTAAGCGTAAAACCATTTTATTCCGCACCTTGAAAATTATTGAGCATTGGTTTCACCTTGGTTTTGTGTTTAAGTGTGGGGGTTGCTCAGGAGTGCAACAGTTTAAGTGTGGGGGGAGATATTTGATTTTGTCATTGTGATTATGCAAACAAAAAAACAAAAAACAAAAGGAAAAAAAAAAAAGAAAAGAAAAGAAAGAAAAGCAGAAAAAGGAAAGAAAGAAAGAAAGAAAATACATAGAAAGAAAGGAGATATATGAGTAAAATAAAAAGTTTTCATACATAGAGAATGATTGTGTTAATCAATGCTCTTTTTAATTTCTTGGGTGCTTAGCCTCTCATTCCATACTATTACCTACCTTCACCCTAACCCCATTACAACCTTTAATAATAAGCTCTCTTGATTTGTGCATGCATGTGTTATGAGTAGTGGAGACGTAGAAATTGAGCAAGCTTATGGTAGAACAATTTTCTTCGAGAGAATTTGAGCGATACACTTATTTACCTTAAACACTTGAGAGATTGATTGATTGAGCGCATCATTTGAGAGACCATCTTTTGTGATTAGCATCATTGATTGAGATTACCATGAATTGTAATTTGAGATGAAGGGATTTTGGTCTTGATTGATTGGTCTTTTGGAGCTTTGTGTCCCTTGTGCAATTTTTGCACTGTTAGCAATTATTAGAAAAGAAGAGTTTCTCCTTTAGGTCTTTTTCTTTGAATTTTGCTCAGGAGTGCAAAAAGATAAGTGTGGGGGGATTTGATAATTGAAGATTTCATACACTTATTTTTATCTCTTGATTAATAATTTAGGACTCTTTAGTTAATAAATAATGGCTTTTATACTTATTTGGGCTTTGGGCCTTTGATTATATTTTAGCCATTTTTAATAATAAAAATACAGTTTTACATTGCTTCACTATTCCTACCATAACTCTTGAACCGGACATCGGAGTTGCCTTATTTTTGTTTCATATTTCAAATGATTCGAGAGAGCTACAATTGTTATGAAGACATGAAGGGCAAATTCGGACAAGAGGCGGCGATTTTGGAGCCGAAGTCGGATTTTTATTTGGGCTCGACTTTGTAATTAAAGCCCATGTTTTATTATTTTCTGTTTTGGGCCTGAATTGTGGATTGGAGCCCCATTTTCGTTTTTCCATTTTAGGTTAGGTGAGGCAGCAGCCACAAACACATTCTCATTCACGTTTTTACTCGGTTTTGGATTAAAATACGAAGTTTCATTTTCTCTCAACCGTTCTTCATCCGTTCATCGTGTTCTTTGTGTTCATGATGAACTTCTTCATCTCTTTCCCATTTTCGTTCTGCATAGCTATGATAGGCTAGGCTTCTGTGATTGACCCATGGATTGAGGGTTCCACGAATCCAGAGGGCATGCGCTTCAGTCGATAACGTAATTCGTTTCTGTTTATTTTAATCGGATCCGATTATAATTGCGGATTAGGTATTAGATTTAAAACCTAGATTGATTTCCCAAGGACATAGGTCAGACCGGGTTTTGAGAGAGCGTTGTGCGGTCGCATAGCGAGCTCGCCACGTGTTCGATCAAATGCTAGACGATCGTCTAGTCGAGGGAATATATGGACAAATGCAGAGATCTCGGTTTGTCCAGAATCAATCACGAGTTTGGTTATTATCTTTTTCTCTGATGAAGGTTATGGAATCCCAATTCTGGGTTAATCGTTTTTAATCTAATTAATCTCGTTTTCTTGCTTTTTGTTTTAATCTTTACTACATTGAAAACAACTCCCCCCAATTTGTTCTTGTTACATTTTACGTTTTATTATTGATTTAGACCGATCGTGAATTCGTTGGGAAACGACCCAGGTTACATTATACTGCAAAATTATATTGATCCTGGTTATTTTGGGAGATCACGACAAATCCCTGTCAGTACTCAGCGGGGCCCGGTAGGGACCGGTGGACAAAGAATTAGACTGATAAAGTGGGAAAAATGAATTAAATGTAAGGGATCAGATTTGTGGGGCCCATTAGGCGCCCTTTTAACTAATAAAAATTAGCTTGGGGAAAAATAAAGTCCAATCAGTCCATTAATCAAGATGTGGGCCTTACCGGTTGGACAAAAAGGTGTTTCGGGTCAAAATATGTAATTTTTACCAAATAAAAAGATAAAATCTGAAGGGAAAGGCTAGGGATGCACCACCTCAGCCCCTAGATGCCTCTAGAATTTATTTGAAGATAATCCAAAAAGACAGATCCAATTGGACAGGAATTTACCACAGTTATTCGAGACTGCTTGGCTACCTTTTTAAAAAAAAAAAAAAAAAAAAAAAGAGCTAAACTCTTCATTTTCCTCTCAAAGGAGGCGTGTCCTAGCTGAAGTAGAGAGAGAGGTTCAGCAAACTTCCATAACCAAGACAAAACACTCAACCGCTTAGATTACCAAACCAAAGCTCCGAATCAGGTAAACACCGAAAAGCCACACCTTTGGAACTTAAATTTGTGATTTTCGTTCTACTGGTTAGGCCTTGATGTTAGGCTCTGATTTTGGAGTTTTTGATGGTCCCAAAATGTCTAAAACGTGATTTTGTATGCTAAATCTAAAATTCAAAGTTTTAAAAATTCAGAGTTTCAAAGTGTCCCAAAGTGTCTAAATCTAAAATTCAGTTTTAAAAATATATTAAAAATAAAAATTAAATTCTTAAATCAAATAGATATAAAAGGGGTGTTGTTAACTCCCTCTTTGCCAAAGAAACATTAAATTCAAAACACGAAAATAAAATAAAGATATTAAATCAATTTTCTTAAAATGAGTGTATATAAAATAAGGAGAGATAATAGGACAATGACAAAATATTTTGAAATCTAAAGCTTAAAATTTAAAAATTAAATTAAATTATTTTCAAAATAAATATATCAAAATAAGATATAGGCAATGGGAAAAATATTTTCAAATTTAAAACACAGAACTTAAAAAATAAATATATAAATTAAAATATTTTCAAAATAAATATATCAAAAATAAATTGAGATGAAGGAAAGGGAGTCCCAAATATATTATTTTTTGAGCTGAAGTTACCAAATATATTGAAATCTTAAATTCAATAATGTAAAATAAATTAAAGATATTAAATCAAATATTCTCAAAATAAGTTTATCAAAAATAAGGAGATGCCCAATATGGGCATGGTTTGAATTGCCGGTAAATAAGCATTTAAAAGAAATAGAGAGATATAATAGGGACAGTTACAAAATATTTCGGAAACTAAAATTTATGATGGATCTTCACTCATGTGTGTTGGGGCATATGGAAGGAAAGATGTAGCAGAATCTACTTTGACAAACCCAACTCTAGAAAAGATATAAGGTCTGTTTGGTTTAATCCCATTGCACCTTGCAGTGCAGTGCAATATTAATTAGGGTTAAGGAGTAATTTGGCCAATAAACTTTTACCTTAGGAGCGCACAACACAAAAAACTTTTAAATGGACCTTAAATACCAAAACAAATTTAAAAATGTAAAGTCAACACAACTCCGTTAGAAAAAAATAACGTCTGTTATCTAAGGTGTAAATTGGCCCATAAACTTTTACTCCAGGAGCGCCCAGCACAAAAAAGTCCATGTGCAATTCACCAAAAATCCGACTGTTGCAAATTCTTATCCGAACCTCCAACCATGTGCATTGTGCTGAGCACTCCTGAGGTAAAATTTCATTGGCCAAATTGTTCCTTAACCCTATTAATTATTTTTTAGCAAGGTACAATGAGTTAACTTTATAATAATTATTGAAAATTAAAATATAACACAAAGTCTATTTCTTCCTCAATATAATCTTTGTAGAAAAAATAGTTAAGAGCCATCACGTTGCCTCATAAGAACCGTCACACTATCTCGTTAAGGATCGTCTGATATTGATGGTTGTGGTAGTGGAGGTGACGGTAAAGGTGGTATGGGAGTGGAAATAGCATATGGTGACAACGACGGTGGAGGAGGAAGTTGTGAGGGTGACGACGACTATCATGGTGGCGGTGATAGAGGTGGCGGCGGTGGGGTGGAGTAGGAGGTAGTGGTGGCGATGGCAGGCGGTGATAATGACAAGGTGGATGAAGAAGTAGTGGCGACAACTGAGGTGGTGTGCCGAGGCAAGAGGGAGGAGGAGGAGGAAGTGGTAGTGATGACATGTGGTGAAAGTGACAACGGTGGAGGAGGAGGTAGCAGTAGTGGCAACAGCTGTTATGGTGGTGGGGGCAAGGTGGAGGAGGAGATAGTGGCGGCGGCGGTTATGGCGTGGCGTGGCAGGTGAAATGAGACAAGTGAAACAAAGATAAATGAGGCTAAAGGGTAAATTGGATTTATTCAACCATGCAATTGGGTGGTAATAAGTATTAATAGGGGGAGGTATGAATGAGGATTACCAAGTTTTTGGTAATCATCATTACCACGGTAAACCCTATTACCATGCTAAAGAGCAACCAAACACTCTTTTCTTGGTAATACAATCATGATTACCATTGCATGTATGCAATGTGGTTGAACCAAACAGGCTCATAGTTTTCTCAATTACTCAGCAACTGATGACAAGCTCTTGTCTCTTAAAAACATCCTCAACCCCTCCTAAAGTGAATCGCTAATCAAATGGATCTTTCTTAAGGAAGGCTGATAAAGACTAGATACTGTTGGCTTTCTTCTACAAGATGGAGAAGCTACTTGTGGTGTCTTGCTCTATTACTACAAGGGAACTTGGATATTTGGTTTCATCATAAAATTAGGTGACTCTCCTCCGACTATAATAGAGATAATGGGATTCATGTAGCTAATCATTAGCGACCCATCTGAAGACATCATGTCTTAGTTGTGAAACTTTCTGAATCCTTTGTCCTTCTTGTAGAATTTCTTGAATCTTCGGACCATCATGCCTAACTCTTCATCTTCATCTTCATCTGATTCTCTAACCTCTTTGACAGTTTTAAGACCAATTCCCTTACTCTTGCCACCAATCTCATCAAGTCCCTTTCTGAACTTGATTTTTCCTTCATACTCAGACAAGCTGCCAAAAAGAGCTACCACTGATGCCATTGACTCACCACGAGCCTCTTCAATTGCAATGACTTTAGCTTCCCATTCCTTACTAAGGATATTCAGAATTTTCCTTACTTGGACAGGTTGATCATATTCTGTGCCCAAGACAGCAAGTTGGTTGATCAGATGAGTGAATCTGAGCTGGAGTTCACCAATGGATTTCCCAGACTTCATACGAAGTAAATCATACTTAGTCATAAGGGTATTTACTCGATTCTCCTTAATTCCAGTCATCCCTTCATGAGCTATCTCAAGAGCATCCCACATAGCTTTAGCAGATGACAAAGTGCAGATACGGAAATACTCTTTTTGACTTATAGCACTTTGAAGCATGAGGATTGCTTTGCTATTGAGAGTGACTTGTCTTCTATCATTCTCATCATATTCTTCTTCTAGCTTTGGAGTTATAATGCCATCTTGGACAGAAGATGGAGCATAATCTCCTCTCTTGAACACTCTCCATAAACCTTACTTAGTAGCCAAAACGAAGACTTTGAATTTGGATTTCCAGAAGGAATAATGTTCGCCATTGAAACTGGGGGGTCTATTGATAAAAGTACCATCGAGTGGAATTCCGTCCATGTTGATCATTCTCGAGATGTTAAGCTCTTTTGAGAAGATCGTGCTCTGATACCAAATGTAAAAGACAGAATATCACCAAGAGGGGGTGAATTGGAGATTTAAAAACTTTTTCAAGTTTCCCAGAAATGGCGTGCTAAAACATATTATAACAGAGAGAGAGAGAGAGAGAGAGAGAGAAAGCTAGACACAGAAGATTTATACTGGTTACGTCACAACTCTTGACCTACGCCCAGTCCCCAGATTCTCAAGGATTTTTCACTATCTTTGAATCAGTTACACACTCTGTACTCGAAGTTATCCTCTCACTAGAATACACTTTTCCCCTTACAATTTGTAATATGATAACCCAATCTCAAAGTCCCACAACTTTGAGATTTTCCATTGAATGATAATCAATAATAAACTCTCTTAAAAGGGAAAATGAATAATAATTGAAGTTCAATGTATCAGAAGATACTTTACAGATGAGTAGAAAACAGTAAATGCAAGTAACACTTTGATAAATTTTCATTTGTTGTATTCTGGTTGTTGTGAGAATTGAATGCTTCAACTTATATATGAAGGAAGCATTAAATGAGCATTGGAAACATTAATGTGACCGTTGGAGACATTAATGAAGTTATTAGGTTGTAACTAGGTCTATTCTCACTCTTGCTTTGATTTAATCCAGATGCCCAGACATTCTTGTTGACTTCTCTTGAAATAAATTCGATGGATGATGTGGCTTCCAGATGATGAAAGAAAACATTCAAACCTTTGGAATGTGCAGAGAATGATTTGCCAAAAGGGTGCTAAGTTTTCTAGGACATCATTTAATGTTTTAACATAACCTTTTGCTTTATGCTTAATCTTCAGTTTAATACATGTTTGATCATCTGAAACTCACTAACAAATTGATTAAAGATAGTTAAGAGTATTAGTGAAAGATGATATGAAGTATATAGATTAAACAATAAGATTTCAAAAATTCGAGTAAGATGATTTTAAAACAGAGACACTTTAAACTGGAGTTTGTTCACACAAACTAGAGTTCATAACTCGAGTTTAGCTTTCCAAACTCGAGTCCCATGAACATCTTCTTGGAAAAAGATTTGAAGTTTAAAATGAAGATGTCTCTGTTAGACTGAAACTGAAGTTTAGAATATTTTACTCAAGTGTCTAACTCGAGTTTGATTATCTAAACTCGACATTAGTTCTTCTTTTGAAATGAGCATCGCGATAGTCTTTGAAAACATTTTAAAGATCGCGGAAACTCGAGTCATTACGTGATAAACTCGAGTTTGGGACTTTTTGAATTGAAAATAAATTTAAGTCCACAAACGTAAACTAGAGTTTAAATAAAATAGGCTCGAGTTAATTTAAGTTAAAAATTCCTTGAAAGTTCTCGGTCTGGCGTAAACTCGAGTTTACAAATACAGGCTTGAGTTTACTTTAGAAAGAAAACCTTTGAGAACTCTCAGCCAAGGATAAACTCGAGTTTAAAAACAACAGACTCGAGTTTATTCAAAAGAAGTTTCTTTGAAAACCTCTCAGCCAATCTCAAACTCAAGTTTCCATGTCTAAACTCGAGTCAAGCTATGTTCAAATAACTTAACTTACTTTTTGTCAAGTGTAAACTCGAGTTTGCCTTTGACAGTAAAGATCTGGTTAAGTTTGAACAAGTTTCAAATAATTTTAACTTAACTAAGACAAACTTCATACAAGTTTACAAATGTCAGTTATCATCAAAACACATAGAGAACTAACAAACAAACAATTGTACACAAAAGGAAGTTAATGATTCAAGTAAAAATGTTTTAACTTTATCAAACTTGAATTAGTAACTAGTTTTAAGTATTTGTCAATTTGACTGGAGTTAGAGGTTGACAAACTCGAATCAAGTGCTTTATGAAACCTCAGTCAAAATATGTGTTAACCTTTACTGACTCAAGTTACATGTATGTGACTCGAGTTAAAAGTCTTTGTGAAATGTTTTTGCAAAAAGCATTAACTTGAGTGATATTTATATGCCTCGAGTTAACTCTTGTGAACTTAAATTTATTTTTCAAAATACTAAAATATTGACTCGAGTTAGTATTGATTAACTCAAGTATAGCTTTTAAACTTATTCTCAAAATTTATTTTGATAACTCGAGTCATCACTTAATGACTCGGGTGTGGCTTGTATTCAAATCATCTTCAAAACTTAACTCGAAGAACATTTGTGAAAATGATATTGACTCGAGTGAGACTTGAGTCACCAACTTGAAGTGAACTGATGAGTACGATTTATGCCATATTTTTCCTATGATGTGTGACTGTTTTGTATGGAGAATATGAACTTAAATGCATCTAATCTAAGTAAATATGTTATAATTCACGCATATAGGGAAATGCAGGATGAATCTCATGAATTGTGGTAATTGGATAATTATCCTATACATGTGCATAATAAAAGGGCAAGTTTGAGGTTATTGTGAAAGCATATAGCATAGCCGATACAATGCTATAACATCAGGTAAGCCATAATGCACCTGCAACACAATGCAACCATAATTCTATAGCAACGTAAGTAAAGCAATGCTATGCGCCTTATGTTCTAACTTTTCCTCGAGGCTATTTCAGGAAATTAAGTATAGGTTATTAGACGGACGTTTAGACGACAGTTGGATTGCTGACGTATTGAATTAGAAGATGCAGAAGGTCGAAGATAAGATTTGGAGAATCCTGCAGTACTAACAGAATCAATTAACCGCATTTGGAAAGTTGGACCAGTGGACCTGACGGATTTAGAAAGGCCCATCTCACTGGACGTACGCCGCAAGAAAACCTGACTATAAGAGGAAAAGACGGCTAACCCTAAAGGGGATCGAAGTTGAGAAGGAGCCAAGAGAATTATTATTTGGCTAGACTCCAAGGAAGAGGAGAGACTTTACGAAGCATAAAAGCTCCAGAAGAGACCCAGAATCTTTCACTGTAGTGAGATGGAGACTAGAAGATGTGGAGACGTCACGTGATAGACACCTCCTACGTCGTTGACCCCTCTGATGAACTTTCTGTCTTATCTTTTTCCATGGGCTATTCTGCTGTGATTTGTTTTTGATTCCCTCATCAGTCATAAACTAAAATTCCTTTGTCTGGGCGAGGATGGATTCTTGAGTGTAAAATGAATCCAGTTTGCTTGTTCTTTAATTAAATAAATTTAGTTTGTTTATCAGTATTTTAATCTCTTGTCGGTTAGCTAAAGCTAAGGGCTAGATCAGTGGCCTTGGCATACTAGAAGGGAATCGGGGTTAGACATCAAATAGACAGTTTTTGCGGGGCAAGCTGGTACAAGGCTTGACCTATCATTGTAGGCTACAAAAATGGGTCCACCGCTTATAACCACACACCTTGATTAGGATTGATAATCTGAACTATTAAATCGCCATAGGAATATAGGAGAAGTATAGCTAGGATTGTACTTACAAGACGTAGAAGCTTCTATATAGCATTGTGGTGGGTTAACTAGATAACATTGTGAAGGCAGCCATGTTGTAGCATTGCGGAAGCTGTGCAACATAATTGCTATAGCAATGCGCTAAGGCAAACTGGGGGAGTAATATGCTTAGGATGAAATCTGAGCTCAACGTATCTTTAAACTAATATCTTCTTGCGACTACGATCATTTTTTTATTTCTTTGTTTGATAGTTATAACCAAAACACCCAAACCAATTATAATTTTCCTTTTTTAAAAAACACAACTATCTTCGAAAGCAGTTTCATCATCAGTCTCTTAGTCTCTATGGGACGATACTCTACTTACTCCTTATTACTTGTTCGACTGGTTCACTTGCCATCAAGGAATTCGACCAACATGAACATTTTAAACTCGAGTTAAGTTCATACAGAGACATCTTCCCATTACTTTCAAACATTGTTTTTCAAAAAAGATGTAACTGTGACTCGAGTGTGGAATGATCAACTCAAGTGTGCTTGAAATCAACTCCAGTTAATCTATCTCTGTTTTGCAAATCATTATGTTCGTAAAACTTAAATCTTTACTTGTGATTTGGTAATTTCTTATCATCACTAATTACTGTTCCTAAATATGTTTAATCAGTTTATTAATGAGTTTTAGATGATTAAATGAGAGATTAAATGCAGATTAATCAAAAAGCATTTGATTATGTCAAATGCATTTAATGAAGTTGCAGAAAACCAAGCATGTTTTTGGCAACCATTCTTTGAGCAAACTGAAGCCATTTCTGTTCCCTTAATAAATGTTACTTCATTCAACGAGCAAAACAGAAAGAATGTCAAAGTGGCAAATGACGACAATCATTTACAGAATCGAAGAATGTGAGTAACGAAAAATAATAGCATTTACTGTTTCATTCATTAATATGTAATATCTTTGGATATTTGACCTTCAGTGTTTATTATTCTACTTTGTTAGAGAGTTAAATTTCGGGTTAAGGTGCAGATTGGACAACCAAGTGTTATGCTAGGAGCACAGGGAACAACATTGTTTTGAAGGTATCAAAAATACCAATAAACAATTGAAAGGGAGCAAAAATACAAATGAAGAAATATAAATTCTAATGAAAGTAGCACAATCTCTATTTTGGTCTATTCGCTATAGTTTTAAATTCTTTATTAGTATTTTTGCTCCATTTCAATTGTTCATTGGTATTTTTGATACCTTCAAAACATTGTTGTGCTCGGTGCTCCTAGCGTAACACTTGGTTGGCAAATCTTCACCTTAACCTTAAAATTTCTGATCAATGTCTTTGTAAGAATCTCAAGGTAGTGGGACCTTGAGAGTGTGTTATTGATTACAACTTGTAAGGGGGAGTTAATTCTAGAGAGAGGATTGCTTAGAGTTACAGAGTGTGTAATCAATTGAAAGAGAAAGTGAAATATACAGAGAATATGTTGACTGGACGTAGGTCAAGAGTTTGGACCGAACCAATACCGAAACTGCTACATATTTGCAATGGTAACAATTTTGCCAAAACGCCAGCATGATTGTGATGAACTTTCTTGCGGTTATGAGAAATAAACTGCTACAAAGTTGGTGCCATCTTGGCGCGTATTGGCGCGAACATTTGTGGAAGGACCTTTGTAGTGGTTACAAGAAATAAACTGCTACAAAGTTGGTGCCAACTTGGCATGTAATGGCGTGAAGGTTGTGGCGGTTATATTTATAGCGGTTATTGGCTAATGACCATTACAGAATGTCAAGGGACACAAACATTTGTTGCAGTTAGAGAAAATAGACGCTCAAACTGCCACAAATATTCATAATTTGTAGCGGCTATGTATAAACCACTACAAATATTCAACCTATATATGCCCCAAACCCTCAAATCATTTTTACAAGATAGTGCAACATGCAATGGAAGATTGGGTTGCAAGATAGCTGCATCTCTCTAATGAAAATAAGTCAATGACTTTTTCGTCGGAGATTGGTGTCTATCTTGGAAATCCAGTCATCTCATGGCATATTGCACTATTTTGAGTAATGACGAATGTTTATAACGGTTTTGCTTTGAAACCTCTACAAAAAGTAATGATACATATATTTGTAGTGGTTATATCTCAATAATCGCTATAGAATGCAAAGATATACAACATTTGTCATGGTTTGAAAAAACAGACACTGAAACCACCACAAATATTCATAATTGGTCGCGGTTACGACGAAACTGCTACAAAATTTCAACCTATATATACCCCCAGCATCAAGTCATTTTTAGTATATAGTGCAGCATGCAACGAAATGAAAATATCCGTGGCATGTTGTACTATCTTCAGTAATGAGGAAAGCTTGTAGTGGTTTTGTTTTGAAACCACTACAGAATATAATTACACATACATTTGTAGCGGCTACATCTCAAAAACCACTACAGAATGTCAAGGGTCAAGACATTTGTAGCGGTTACCTAACCGCTACGAACAATCACGCTGGACAAGGTAGGGTTTTGTATTTTGTAGCGGTTTATGCGGCGGTTTCAGTGAAACCGCTACAAATGCTTAATATTTGTAGCGGTTGAGTCTCAAAACTGCTACAAAAAGCAAACCTTTTTAACCACCGCAACCACCACAAAGTAAACCTTTGAATCATCATCTCTCAACTTTCCTTCTCTCCATTCTGTTATGTTTAGCTGCAACATTTACGAGATTTAGGAGCTATGGATTTTATGAGAAATATAGGGAAAGGGAAAGAGGTAGTACGTAATAAAGCACCTCTAAGGGAGAGCAGTAGTAGAGGGCGCCGTGTTAGGGGCTGTGGGGAGGAGCTTTGGGGTAGAGATATCTCTCTACCATCGTAGGTGGGGATCAAGATAGATTGGCTCTTCTCAAATGACCCAATCCCACAATCGGAGACCCTAGAGGGAGACATAAATTTATCCCTCAGCGACATTTAAGGAAAATGCTGAGATAGAGATCAACTTTCCTATAGGTGAGGCGGAGTGGTTTATTGATCGGTAGGATGACCAAGGGACCAAGGGAAAATGCACACAGATATATGTTATCCTATATATTTCCTTACATTTTATAGTTACATTTCATGATTGTCATCGTATGTTTAATTGCAGGGACTCAAGTGTCATGTGAAATGTCAACTCAGGATCCGTTCACAGACATCCTCCGAAATTGACTGAAAGGTCCACAGAGAATTCTTGGGTTAGTTTACGTGGAGAATACTAAATGACCACAAACCGCACTCACCAAAATTCAAAGCTCTCGCACTCGGCCTTCTTGACCACACTTAAAGATTTACGGCATACAATGTCAATGGTTTCAAGTTTTGCACAATTTCATGAGATCAAGGATTGCTAACCCAAAACTTGGGTATTTATGGCACTTTTGGGACAAGGAGTTATGCGAGCAGCAGTGACAAGAACATGCAGTTCGGTAACGTCTCGTTTTATGGAAAGCTGCTTCTGTGGTCAAAATAAATTACCAAAGCAATTTCACCGTGACGTTGTTCAAGTGTTTGTGGGCAAATATGACAACTTCTTGGGGACTTACAACTGACGACTTAGGCATCACATTAGTGAATTTCTCCTGGCCTATTCATATTGGTCAGTCTGAAGATGATGAGCCATATATTCTTGCCTTAGAGCCACATAAGGTTTATTATGTCACGGATGAGAGGCACATGGATTGGATTATGGTGGTTCACTTAAAGCCTCGGGACCTTTACGACATGGGCGATCGTGATAACGTTGTGTACGAGAGTGAGCCATTCCAGCCCGCCAGTTTCGAAAACTTCTTCCTAGACGGCGATGACAATTTACCTATAGTTCGGTGCATTTTTTAAGAAATGCTTTATGAAATAATAACATTTAATTTGAATTTAATTTGTGTTCAAATATATTAAACTCACAAGTAACATTTTCTCCACACTTTTTTTGTAAGGATGGTGACGAATATTGATATAAAAAATTATGATTACGATAACATTTTAATCTGTAATCCTCTATTTTTTTAAGGGGGAAAAAACCATAATAGCATTTGTAGTGGTTATGAAACCGTTACAAAGTAAACCCAACCAACACAAATGTACAAACCACTATAAAAACAGTCGCCTCAACCGCTACTAACAAAAACTGCTACATAAAACATCATATCAATGGCTGCAAGTGTTATGCAGATATCCATATAAATAACCCCACCACACCTCATTTTATATGCTTCATCTTCTCTTTCTACACACATTTTTTCTCGGTTTCTCCCATCTGTCTACATTTTCTCAAGAGGTTAAGTGTTTGAAGAGGTTAAGTGCTTTGTTCAAGCGGATCAAATATGATGATCATCTGTACAAATATTTCTTTTTTCTTTTAACTTTGTGATACTAATTTTTTTTAATTCACAATTTTAAGGACATTTTTCAACATTCCTTCTACTTTTTCATACATTATGTTCAAAATTAATATTAGTTAAATGAACTCATAATTAGTTCTTATTATATCTACACGTTCTCATTTTATAATAACCATATATAATCAAATATCATATTTTAATATCAATTATTTTTACCAATAATATAAATCATTTATATTACAATTATTAGTTAATTAATAAAATAATCTAAAACGACTCTTTTAATTTTTTTTATTCATTTGTAGAGGTTCCCTAACCACTATAGATTTTGATATAAAAATTTATCCATCCATTTGTAGCGGTCGTACAACCGCTACAAAGATGGATAAAATTTTAAAAAAGGCGGCAAAATTTTTTCCAAAAAAAATGGCGGGAATATTAATTTGAAACTTTGGACGCCTTTTTTTTTGAAATTTCATCCACTTTTGTAGTAGTTAGTGAACTGCTACAAATTGTTGTCGCCATTTTCAAAATTTTTAGTTATGTATTTAGTAGCAGTTACATAACCGCTACAGATGTGGTTAATTTCATATTGTAGCGGTTACTAAACCGCTACAAATTCTTCACACACAACGTCATCCCAGCCTCATATAGTAGTGGTGGTGAAAAACCGCTATAGTTACAGTAGCGATTAATGTATATGTAGTAGTGGGTTCATATAACCATTACAAAACAACTTACAACGGTGTATTTTGTAGTGGTTTTACTAACTGCTACAAATGTCATTTGTAGCAGTTATAACCACTATAAATACTCCATTATAACCGCTACAAATAGTCTTTTTTTTGTAGTGATAACTCACGGTTATTAATAAAAAAAAAAACCTTAATAAATATAAACAAATAAATAATAGTTTTATTGATACAACCATTATGTAAAGTCTTCGGCATGACAACCTGAAAAACTTGCATTTCGTCTTATATTTAAAGCATATGAAATAGAATACACTTGGTACTTAGTCTATTAAAAAAAAACCCACCAACATCGTAACCCTAGTACTCCTGTGTCCTTTCCGGCCGTCGAGACTCATTTTTAGTCAAGCCCCATCATAAAAAGCCTTTGTCTTATTTCTCAAAGACAGTTGCACTAGTCAATACCTTCACACTTGTCTCAGGGACTATTGAACGATTTTCTTTCACTTACCCTAACTCTCGATTTCATCATTAGTGAGCCCTAGCTAGGTCTCATTCCTTCGGTGCTCTGTTCTCCTTATTTGATTGAGGTGCCTTTATGAAGTCACAAAGTGATATTCAATATGACATTAGCTTGCTTTTGTGAATTTATGTTTTTATGAAAACCTATTATTACTCTAATTGAAGGTTCATTTCCTGTTACAAGAAGTTGTCAACCTATTGCTTTGACTAAAGGTTCCTACTTTATTGATCTTTTTTGATGTAACTCTTGGAGATATGATCCTTAAGCAAATACATCTCCTTTTTTGGAAGTATCCATATCTCTGGAAGTTACTTCCAAAAGTTCAATAGGTTTGATGAATAAACTAGTTCAGGTGTACTGATGAGACTCATGCATGAACAAGCTCTGTAAACAAACTAGGTCAAGTGACATATTGAATTTATTATTGCTAAGTTATGTTTTTTGGGCATCCCATTATTGCTATGACTGAAGGTTTGTCTCCTATCTTTCTATTGAGCAAGTGGCACAAAATTAAACATTATGGTCAATCCTATACTCTTCAATGTGAGATTTTTTTTGAGCTACATGGTCTCGTGTATGTGTGTGTGTAATAGAGTAGTACTTCCCACATTCAATAGCCAGTCACTTTGGATGGATCAAGATTTTCTAGGCTTTATGGATAGAATCAATAGTACTCATGATCCATATATATAATAATGTAAGAGTTTACCTATACCTTGTGTATGTTAGTGCAAACTTTTCACCTAAGAGAAGGGTGAATTGTGTTAGCTCCTAATGTTTTGATGATAAAAAAAGTAAAAGGTTTGAAAGCTTTTGAATCAGGTTTAACAATTTTTGAAATTGATTCTCAAGAATATGCAAATGATTCTCGAGAATTACCATTATTCCAACATGTTTGGCTTAAGTGTTCAGGAAGCAATTCTCGAGAATGGATCAGGGATTCTCGAGAATGGTGTGACAAGTTGGCCATCGTACACCTTCTATAATATGATTCTCGAGAACTGATAAGTAATTCTCGAGAACGATTCTCGAGAACTAGTAAGAGACTCTCGAGAATGCCTAGTCGGAATCACAATGGAATAGACTTCTCTGATGTGATTCTCGAGAATTGATAATCAATTCTTGAGAATGGCTCTCGAGAATCAGTAAGGAAATTCTCGAGAGTTAACGGTAAATACACTGGTTATATTTCTCTTCAATATTAACCTAAAATGTGATTCTCGAGTATGGCTTAAGAGACTCTCAAGAATGCTTAACTACTGATGCTTGCGAAAATATTTGAACGCATCATTCTCAAGAATCTAAAATACAATTCTCGAGTATCTATAAGACATGCTTTCTGGAAAGATATTGTTTCCTCAATAATTCTCGAGAATCAGATGAACAATTCTCGAGAATACATATTGACATTTGAAATCTCCATTCTCGTAAGTTGTAAATCGTTGATTATGACTTGGGTACCTCATGTTATTGATTTATACTTCTCCTAACCAAGTTTAATCAGTTTACTAGTGATTTTCAGATATGATTAACATGCTTTAATCATCAAATTTTCATAAAGCTAATCTGTGTCAGGCGCATTAAATGACCAAGCAGAGACGAAGCACAAAAGTGGAAATTAATCTTCTGAGTAACTGTAAAGCATTCTAGCCATTCCCAGTTAACATTCTACCTAAGTCTCAACAGACAAATCGAATAAAGAATGTCAACGATATATGTTGACTATCATCGGAAGATTACGAAGAGATAGAGCAACAGATATATTCATTGCTCTCAACGGCTCTTTAATTACTCTTCAACGGTCATTAAATGCTATCATCTATAAAAGCCAGAAGCATTCAATTCTTCAGCTACCAAAAAAACGCTGTGCAATCAATTCGACACAACTACCTTTGCTGTTTCATTAACTAAGCTAATATCTTCGGATATTTTCATTGTACTTCAGTGTTCAAATATTATCTACTTGTGAGGAGTTATTAAACACTTATCTCATTTTCGGTTTAAATCTTAAGGTTGTGGAATCTTAAGTGAGGGTGTACAATTACAACTTGTAAGGGGGAGTGTGTCCGAGTGTGAAAGGATCGTTCTTGTTACAGAGTGTGTAATTGTACTTGTATTTCAAGAATTAGTTGAAATACCAAGGTGTGCTTGGGGACTGGACATAGGTCGAAGTTTAGACCTAACCAATATAAATTGTTGTGTGTTCATTTTCTCTCTATCTCTGTTTTACTTGCATTTGTGTGTGCACCCGCTAAAAGTTTTTTTTTTTTAGATCACCTATTCACCCTCCCTCTAGGTGATATTCCATTCTTCAAATTGGGTGACTATAAAGAATTTACACTTGAACACAAGTTACGGAGAGGATAGTTATAAGGATATCACCTAAGGAGAACACAAGAGAGTTATATTGGTTTAGTCCAATCCACTTGACCTACGTCTAGTCCCTAGGAGGCCTTTATAAGATTTTCACTATCTTCCAAGATTCATAGGGCTCTTGGTGCCTTAGTACAAGCTAGTTCTTCTTTAAAGAACACTCGCTCATCCTTACACTTTGCAATCAATGCCTACTCAAGGTCCCATTACCTTGAGTATCTTAGATGAAATAAATGCTTAAGTATATCCTCTCATAAGAGTAAATGAGTAATCACTAAAGTAAAAAATCACATTGAGAGATTTTGAGACTTAGCAAAATGAATGTTATAGTAAATGCACAATTCTGTTAGTTGCTCCGTCTTCAATGCTCTTCTATTTATAGCATGAGAATGTTTGAAGACCGCTACTGTTTAACTATAGCCATTTGTGTGTATTGTCTTGCTCTATCCATTAAGAATGTCAGATTGTTCTTCGTGTCCTTGAATTTATCTGTTAAGAGCAGAGAGAATGTGAAGTGTTTGAACTTTGGTGCATTTAATGCTCTGATACAAAAGTGCTTTTTGCTAATCTTAGTTTAATCTGTGATTAATCATCAGTTGTAATATGATTAAAATTTAGTATAATGAAGTGTTACATCAATTAGAAGCAAATATAACAAGTTTATGATATATTTGAATAGGTATCGAGATTTACGATATAATGCTTTATTTTCTGAAGAAACATCCCTTGGGTGGTCACTCAAATGATATTCACTTAGTCGTTTGAAAACAAAGCAAATCACTAGATGGTTCACTATGGTGATGTGGTAGTGATGCTCCTTTTACACATCACTCGAGTGATCCAAACTTAGAATACTTTTCAGAAGAGCTGAGTACTACCTGAATCACTGTGGTGTTGTGCTAGTGATACTTTTTTTTCACATATCACTCAAGTGGTCACTTGAGTGATATTTTCCTAGAAATTTTTTAGGAAATTGATAACTAGGACAAATCACTCTGGTGTTGTGATAGTGATAAGAAATTTTCACATCACTCGAGTGGTCACCATAGTGATATTCTCTTAGAAATATTTTTAAAAACATATCATCACGAGGTATCACTGTGGTGAAGTGATATTGATGAGAAATTACATATCACTCAAGTGGTCCATAGTGATCGTTTCTTAGAAATATTTTTGAAAATTGATCACCATGAGGTATCACTATGGTAAAGTGGTACTGATGAGAATTTTCAAATCACTCTATTGGTCACCATAGTGATCTTTTGTTGGAAGTACTTTTTAAAACTGATTACCATGAGGTATCACTATGGTGAAATGATAGTGATGAGAATTTTATCACATCACTCAAGTGGTTACCCTAGTGAGATTTCTTAGAAACTTTTTAGGAAATCTGATCACTATATGATTCACTATGGTGATTTGATAGTGATGCACTTTGTAGCATATCACTCAAGTGGTTACCATAGTGATCATGATTCATCACTATTAGTAATTACTGTGGTGATGAGTTGATTTTTCAAAGACCACTTCATCATTGTTGTAGAAATGAGTTCACATGCTTTTGTCACATCACTTTAGTGGTCATTATAGTGATCATCGTTTATCACTGCTACTCATCACTGAGGTGATGATGTTTTTCTCAGTACAAACATTTTTAGCCACAATACCTCTTCTAAAACACCTTATTAACTATTCTTAAGCTTTGTTATCATCAAAACAAAGGCTCTACAGTGTCTCTTCATAATTAAGTCTAGAAAGCAAAGGAAGATGGGGGAAAACCATCCTTATCAAAAAGGGAGCAAGGGTTATGCAAACCCTTAGTCCTTTGCTTTCCAGGGGTTAATTATTGTGAAGAGACAATTATATATAGGTCACTAGTTACATTACCACTTCTATACGTTAACAGTTGTTATTGATTCTCCTACAAAGAAGAGAAAAGACTATGATTTGACTATGGAAAGGCTAGAAATATAAGGATTTCTCTATAAGTGGAAACAAAGGATTGAAGGTTTGCACAACTTAAATTAGTTTTCTTAATTTTTCTTCTTCTTTCTTGTATTTTAGGTTTTAATTGGCTAAGATGGATCATATGTGGTTATTAGCATCTCTTTTAATTTGACTGTAATAATATTTATTTGTGTTTGTTGTTTTGGTTTTAAGTGCATCTATTATAGCTTGATCAATTGTATTTAATTTCATTTACTTATGACGTTTCAATATTTCTTTTGTTTGGTTCAAAATTTATTTATTTGTTGTGAATCTATTACTAGTTTGAAGTTTGAATGACAACCCATATTTTCACCATGTTATTATTTATATAACCCATGGACTTGTAGTTACATTTGGAGCAAATAAGATAATTGGGCTGCATTACAATTTACAATTTAATGCAGCAGCCCATAGGATCATAATAAATTAATAATAAAATTAACATATTAAAAAAAACATTGATCATTTGCGTAGCATCTAACAAAATTTTCAGCTCCACGATCCTGTTTATGGACAAATTTTTGTGCGAAAGCTATACATGGTACACTAACATTAAGTGACTTCAGTCATTCCTATTTAATATGTACTCTCTTCAGTCTTTAACATAATACCTAGTTTAGAATTCAACACATTCATTGAAGTCGATCCTCCATTATAGACCGGAGGTAATATATACTTTTGTGGTTATCTTTGACCAGCTCCTACAGATTCTAAAATTGCATTCCGATGCTGAGATTCACAATCCTTCACATATCTGTAGAGTAAACATAAACTTGATTAAGTAATGACCACATAGTAAATATGCAACTAAACCATCAATTCTTGTGGACAGTTCAAATTTCAATCTAACAGTTGAGATGAGAAGAGAATGGAAGGGTGGAGGGAAACGAAATCCCTCATTCGCCTTCCCTCCTTTTCTTTACTCTCACTTTTATTCTCTAATCTAAATAAGACAAAAACCCAAAATTAAAATTTCTCCCCAAATTTTCTTTCCTTGTGCTCTTTTTGGGTAAATTGTTGTGAACGAACTTGAAAAGTTGTTTACCTGCTGCATATGCAACACTTGGAGTCCTTGCAACCCTTTTAGTGAATATTCAACATCAACTGTGCCTTCGTACAAGATTCGCAACCCCCTTGCTCTTTAACAAAGCACCTACGGGCATAGGAAATCAACCTTTTCATTTTAGCACAGTTCGGATAAGAGCATGGTTGACTTATAGTTGAGCTACAATGACATGCATGCTTTAAAATTTTCATAAGCTGTTGTTTCTACATTATCAAGTGTGTAACTCAGAAATTGTACATATTATGCCCAAGGAGTCAAGGATATAGAGAATGTAGTAGGTCATTCATGGATCATGTTTTATTTTTAGGTTAATACAATCTTTGGTTTCTCAAGTTTGCCGTATTTTGATTTTGGTCTCTCAAGTTTCAAATAAGAGGTTATGGTTCCTCAAGTTTCATTCTGTTTAAAACATTGGTCCTTATCATCAAATAAAAATAAAATAAGGGCTAACTTGAGGAACCAAAGATTATATTAACCCTTTATTTTTCCCTTAGCATATGAAAATGGGGCAAACTAATCAACCAAAAAGTAAAACTAAAAGGGCAAAAAAGAAAGACGAATACTGACTGTGAGAGTTTTGTGCTCTTCTAAGCCTTGATTCTCTGATAGACAATGATCTGTGGAAGAAGAACATTGTATCAACTTGTGCATATGACATTTATCACATTTTTCCTCATAGCATGTTGAGCAGATAAACAACTTAGTACAAACATCACATTGCCAGCTTAGCTGGGACCAATTATCATCTTTATAACAAATGCTACATCTTGGATCACCATTATGCATCAAAGCAGAACTCTTGAGGTGATAGATAAGCTTCATTATGGTATACTTAGAATGACGTAGTGTGTCAAAATATCAACCCTACTTTTAAAAAGATCATTGTCCAGGATTATATCGTTCTCCTTAGTATCACAAGGGATATCATCCACGATAGCCTAAAGAACAAACAATTCAAAAAAAAAATTTGTTAGACTCAATGGAGAAAGCTATGTTGTTGAATGAACCAAAGTTGTAATCTTTTTGAACTTTAGCTTAGATAGTTCTGGCAGAGAGTATGCTTCTCCCCCTGGTTGAAGTATGTGTGTCTGAAGTGAGGCATCTGAAATAATAATAATAAGGAAGATAAGACAAAGCAAAACAAGCAAAACCACATGCATTGGCACACAAAAAATAAGAGAAGGGAGACCAGAGGAGGGAAGTACTAAAGCTCATTGTACTCCCTTCAGTTCTTAATAGAAGACATATTTACTTAATTTGATTAAATTAATGAAGTTAGTTGAGTTGGTTAACATAACATGTCTTTCCTAAAATACCCTAGTCATCTTCCTTAATTACATCATTCCCTTTCCTCCTTGATTAATGTTGAGAGAGCATTAATAAGGATAAATTAGAAAAAGATTGTCAAATATAAAAAAATATGTCTTATATTAAAGACCGGAGGAATAATAATCAACCACCTTTCACACTGCTGGTATTTCTTGCACTCAATGCAAAACCATCGCTTTCCAGACATTATCACCTCATAACAGAGCGTGCACACATACTGCAACTGGGCTATGATGAAGTCTTCTTTGTGAGTTAACAAAGTTTTGCTCAACTAATAGAGAGATATCAGATTATGCTAATAAATTAGGAACTATTCAACAACTCCTCAAGTCCCTATGCCTCAATATGCAAAAATTAACATGGACAATTCTAGTTCTTAAAAATCATGCCAGACTTTGGTCATATTAAACTCACACTTATTATAGTTTGACTTCATCTAGTAGACCTACTATGCAGAAAAATACAAGTAAGTGACAAGAAAGACTTACTTTATGCATCACCAGAATGTCTTTAATGGTGTCTTTTGAAGGCTTTGTATGTCCCATAGACTTTAGAGCTTTTTTAGTCATTGGTTGTTTCAACATTTTGTCATAATCTCCTTTATATTTTTCTTGAAGTCTTATCATTTCATCAATAGTAGCACCAGACCAGTAGTCTCCATCAAAGTAGGGCAAACGAGCAGCTGTCACCTTAGAGTTGCAACTTTCAGAAGCAACAAAAAAATGATCATGCATATTTGTATGATTAACTACAATGTCTTTTTCAGAAGCCTTCCTTATCATTGAAAGATACCCACACAAATACGGCATGCCAGGTAAATACCAAAATAATTATGAGCAGTAAGGATCACAAGTAAACGCAAACACATGCATGTAAAAATACCAGTGTCTTAGTTTATCGGTTAATGGAGTTTTTTGGCTCTTTGGATGACAATATAGCATATAATCTTCCCCCTTTGTAGGAGGACACGCCCAAATGTAACATTTTTCGAAACCTCATTTCTTGCAAAATCCAAAGTATCTAATCTAAGGATGACAAAAAAAAAACAAGAATCAATATAAATGCCAATATATTTAACTAACATTCAAATATAAACTTGAGGAGGGATAGAAATAAAACTCTACAAATATGTCATGATATACAAATGTACGAAGAGCTTCTCCAGTCATAGTCTCTCTTTGAGGCCTAAAATGATTGACTGAATGAAGATATGATATGTGCATAGAGCGATGATTTGGAATACTGTTGGTTATGATTAGTTTTGATGATGTCTTATATAGATGCCATTCTTAAGAGCAAAAAGGTTGCCTACTACATTGATCTTCTACTTTGACTAACTCTTATATTTAATGTAGATGCAAAGTTTAATAATGAAGAATGATCAAGAAAGGAGACTCAAGAAAGAAGAACTTGCACTATATGTGTTATTGGAAGTCTCCATGATCAAACGAAAGTTGGAATGAAGCTTCATCATATTTGAGCTACAATGGACTACACATGAATAAGTGCTGATATAGAAAGCCGACACAAGATATTCGGAAGAAGTTCGAAATAGGATCAGCCTCCGGATATTGAAGAAGGTAGAAGTTGCAGAGAATGATGAGTCTAAGTTAAATGATGAAGAATCATCAAGTTGGGAGATGAAAGAAGGAAGAACTTGTTGAATGGAATGAATATATCATTATTCAAGTTCTTATATTGATGCTAGAAGCCTCCAAGATCATATGGAAGCTGGATTGGCTCAATTCAGAGTAAAAGTCAGCAAATATGAGGTTCTGGATGAGCAAACTCGAGCCTTCAAGTATTAAACTCAAGTTTACTACCTTGCTTTGAAGTAATTTGCCTATCGATATGAGCAAACTCGAGCTTAGCACTCTAAACTCGAGTCTATAAGTGTCTTCAGCAGCTTTGGTGTTTCGGACTAGGCAAACTCGAGCTCATCGGACAAACTCGAGCTTACAATGGTGATCAACTCGTTTCACGTTCAAGACAGCAACGTCTGGTAATTTGATGATATCTTCCAAACCAGAGATCCAATTGAGGTGAAACCAGTGGCATATGAAACTATACTCCCAAGGAGTCATTTTGATATAAAATTCAAGCCCAAAGGAGTTCATATCACCGCGTTATAAATTGTGGAAGTTGACGAGAAAAATCCATGCCACACGAAAAACCAAGCCTCAATGGTTTGCATGTAACTCACAATATACAAATCCAATTTAGTCCAAATCAGTGGCATTGGAAAGTAGACTCAACGAGCTTTCCATCAAGAGTTGAACCAACAAAAACGAAGTTCAGACCAGGGAGATATGGCCCTCGAAAGTGGACAAAGTTGCAAGCTCGCTGAACAAAGTCCAAAATCAGCCAGCCAAGTTTACATGTAGCAAGCTCGAGCTTACATGTAGCAAACTCGAGCTTACGGGTTACGAGAGGAAATGCTGATTTTGAAGAAGTCCAAACTCGAGCTTGAAGTTACAAGCTCGAGCTCGAGAGTTCCAGAGAAGAAATGAACTTTTGGAAAAAGCCAAACTCGAGCCTATAAGTGACCAAACTCGAGTTTAGCTCAGACAGAGTGCAAACAGGCCCCGATAAACACCCAAACTCGAGTCTATAAGTTATAAGCTCGAGCTTGAGACTTCCAGAGGCAAAAATCCAAGTTCAAAAGAAGACCAAACTCGAGCTTACCTATGCAAACTCGAGCTTGGAACTCGAAACAGATTTACACATCGATTCGGAAAATCACCATGACGAAACATCATATCTCATCAAGAACATCGAGATGATTACTCAAATGATTTATACTACTTCTTAACATCATTTATATCATTTGTGTATAAGTTTCAGGTGATTAAAGTTTGAGATAACATCAATTTGACAAATCAAAATCATTCATAAGCATGAAGATGAAGATTGCCGCATATTTTCGAAACAACAAAGAAGCGAGAATTGAACGAGAAACTTGAAGAAACAATGTTGAATGCTGAACGGTAATGTTCTTCAATGGATTCAAATGTTCAATGTCCTTTAACT
The DNA here is from genome assembly GCA_019022615.1 of Acacia melanoxylon. Taxonomy (NCBI): domain Eukaryota; kingdom Viridiplantae; phylum Streptophyta; class Magnoliopsida; order Fabales; family Fabaceae; genus Acacia; species Acacia melanoxylon. The sequence continues at coordinate 86,454 of JAFJYJ010000018.1, read as the reverse complement.
TCAGATTTGAGAAGATTTGAATTTGCTTTAAAGTCAAATTAAGCAACTCCATGAGCCACTTGTATTATTTTATTATATCTTCTCAAACAAAGCAAATGGAAGACACTGGAAAGATGGACACCATTTCTCAATGCGATAACAATGCCTCCACCAACTAAAGCCGTACATCATTATTTCTCAAACAAGACCACATGGGACACATTCTTGAAGAGCCAAATATTCAAATATTCAAATCTGCAATTGTTCTCGGCTATATCTCAACAACTATATTCCCAATGCCATATTCTCAACATCTATATTCTCCACGAATTCAAAGCACTCCAACAGTCATTAAGCTTCAAATAGCATAAATACCGAAGATTTGAAGACTCTACACGAACACGAGTACACGGAGCGAAAAACGCAGACACAAGCCGACATCTTCAAGATGCTAATACTCGATTTTCATATCATTTACTCTCTATTCTTAATGTTTACATAGCTTATCATAGAGAGTGAGATGACTTGTAATTGTGCTTCAAGTGCTTATCCATCTACTTCGAGAGAGAAGAGAGTTATTGCACACATCCTATCATTCTATCTGTGAGATACTCAAGATTGGGTAATCTTGAGTGGGAAACACATTGTGTTGATTACAGCTTGTAAGGGGAGTGAATCCTAGGGAGAGGATTACTTCGAGTACAAAGTGTGTGATCAAGCAAGTGTATTGATTACAGTTTGTAAGGGGGTGAATCCTAGTGAGAGGATTACTCCAAGTACAGAACGTGTAATCAAGTTACAAGAAGATAGTGGATTGAAAATCTCAAGTGAAGCTTGGGACCGGACGTAGGTCAAGGTTTGGGCCGAACCAAGATAAATCGGTTTGCATATTCTCTTCCTTATCTCTTATATTTCCAAGACATATACCCGAATATCTATACATGTTTGAATGACGATGACTATTGCTTTATCAATCATTATTATTGTCATTCAAACTGCTTTCAATAAGTTGTGAAAAGTTTTTCAAAGTTCATAAAGTTTTAACAAACACCCAATTCACCCCCTCTTGGGTGATAGCCAGTTTTTCATTTGGTATCGAGCTAGGCTCTTGTTTAAAGGACTTAACCGTCTCAAGAGTTTCAATGGCTAATTTTGGGTGCTCTACGTTTTCGTAGGATTTGATTTTACCATTCCACCGCTTTTCAAAGATATTAGTTTTTGGTTTTGGAAAGCTAGAATGACTAGTTTTATCAAAGCAACTGATTTTTATATGTGGAATGTTTTTACAAATGCTTTTGATTTCAAACCAAGAAAGGATTGGATGAAAAAGACTTCAAGATGTTTTCATTGAACATTAGAGCAATGAACATATTATACAAAGGCCTTAACTGAAAATGATTTTGAGAAAATCAAGTCTTGCTCTAGTGCTAAAGAAATTTGGGATACTCTTGATTTTATATATACTTCTAACAATTGTGTTGAAGTTGAAAGTGTTGAAAGTTCATCGAAATTACAAACCGCACATTTATGGATGATGAACAAATGGAAGAAGGCGAAATCGAGAAATGCTTTCTTGATTCAAATCAACACAAAAGAACAAGAGAAAAAGGATTCCCAAGATGAGCTCATTGACATTTGTGATCAATCACTATCTGGAGCTCTAGATGAACATGAGGTAAACAATTCCAATTCTTCTTGTGTAGATAAGAAAAACGTTTTTGAACAATTGCATAGAAGTGTTTTTCAACCATTTACTGATTCTATTTTGAAAAACAAACATATTTTCGAAAATGATGCTGGAAAATCATGTGGGAAGAATGAATGTTCAAATAAAGATTATTTGAAGTCTTACTCTCATCACCAACACAATACTTGCAAAAATATTCACAATAAGCATCATTCTATTATTTGCAATTATTGTGGTAAATCTGGACATATTTCTTACACATGCTATATTAGGAGAAATTCTACTGTGAGAAATAAATTTGTTTGGGTTCCTAAAGGACAATCAAGGTCCATTACTAACAGTCAAGGACCCAAGTATAAATGGGTACCAAAATGTCCATCTAGTGTAAGTGTGCGGAGACAATTTGAAAATCAATGGACATAAGGATACGAGAAGATGAAGAAGAATCCAAGAGTTTCTCATCAACCTAAAAGGAAACTCACCTCGCTTAGGAGAACTTGTGGAAAAGCCATTGCTAGAACTATAAAGTTTAAACATCAAAGGAAGCAATGGATACAAGCAAGAAGAGTATCATCTACCTCAAGAATGAATTATCACAAGAGTACCATTCAACTATCATGAGGAGAATAAGAAAAGAAGGATTTCTTGTGCACAAGGGAAAAGATTATTGCAGTCTACATCATGTGAGAAAGAGTTGCTTCATCCCAATACTAAATTCAAAAAGACAAAGTATCAACGAATGACAAATTGGGTGAGCGAATGCAATCCTTCAAGTACCTAAGGCTAAGGTATGCAATGGTAAAACCTCCTATGCTATCATCTGAAATAATCATTGAGGTTTTATATCTTATAACCTTAGGAATGAGCATTGCAAACTATTTGTTTTTAAATTGGGTTTTTACATCCTGATATATGTATTTTTAAACAGATTGCAATGTTCAATAGGTTGAACTCTTTATGCATTCATGATGATTTGAAAACAAAGTATTTCTTTTATACATAAAGTCATGTCTAGTTCACTATGCTCAATTGTACTGAATTAATTATATTCATAAGAGCATGTGAATTTTGGTTCCTACAAGCTAACGATGATTGGATCCAAGTAAGGTTGGATACCAAGAAAGAAGAAGATTTATATGGTTTTGTAGGAACAAAGAAAGCTTCTCAAGAATGCAGCATAAATGATCCATATCTTGAGAATGCTAAATAAGCTATGCTTGTTATTGATGGTGATTCTTGGAAAAGAAGTTATCTATATCAATCCATCTCAACCAAGCAAGCTTCTATGAGGACAAGAGGAATTACGGTGATATCTAATTCTTACCTCATACTATGATTATATGACGTTCATTTTTGGTTTGTCTTGGGTTAAGTTAAAATGTTTTGAAACTTATTCAATTTCAATAAGCAATTTTACTGTCAGTGCCAAACTCGAGCTTGGCTATGCAAACTCGAGCTTGCCCTTACGTAAAGCAAACCAAGCTATTTTGTATTTTCTAAACTTGAGCTTGGTCCATAAACTTGAGCTTACCATTTTCAATGTAGAGTTTGTCTTTTTCAAAGAATTTACAGATCATGTAAACTCGAGTTTAACGTTTCAAACTCGAGCTTGCATCGAGCGAAACTTTTCAAAGTTTTCCTAAATAGCAAACTCAAGCTTACCTTTCTAAGCTCAAGCTTACATTTTGAGGATTAAAATTATTTTTGACATGAATAGTGTCAAACTCGAGCCCGCTCACTAATAGACTCGAGTTTGCATTTTGCTCAAAATGTTTTTCAAGATGGTTTCACGATAGTTTCCTTGACAAAGCTCTAAACTCGAGCTTAGATACGGAAACTCGAGCTTGGTATCTGAATAAAATTTCCAAACTCAAGTTTGCCTTTCAAAACTCAAGTTTGAGTCAACCATGCTTTTGAAATCACCTTGCTTGAACTTTTCAAAAACATCCTGTATGATCTATATACTCCATATCATCAATCACTAATATTCCTAACTGTGTTTAATCAATTTGTTAGTGAGTTTTTGATGATCAAACAAGTGAATTTGTGCATAACTTTTTGATTTTATATTTTTGAAATGCACAAGTGTAAAATTTGTTTGGATTTCAATTCACACTATCTTGTGTGAATACATACAAATGTTTTTGAAAACATATCCATACTTTAATTGCATTCAAATGATGTTTCAAATTGGAAGTTAATATTGTATATTGAATGTTGGATATGCTTCAAATTTGTCAAGTTGAGTCTTTCCTATCATTCACATATTGACCTTTGGTATTCAATATGATGCTTGAACTTCTCATTCTTCATTCTCAATGAAGTTAGATCTTATATCTAACAAGTTGATTATCTATATGAGTCTCAAGCTTATCTCCAGAAAAGAATTCAATTTGTGAAAATCTTATGCTTATTGGATAAATTCTTATTGGTCAAGTTACTCAAATATACATTTATCTTCATCCATTTCGAGTAACTATATTTATATTCTTGCCTTGAATATTCATATACTTCAAGACTCTATTCTAAAAGGCAAGATCATCTCTTAGACAATAGCAAAGTCATTGTGCTCATATATTTCTGTTGTGCAAAGCATGTTTCAAAAATGCTTTACCATTATGACTTTTGCTCTTGGGAAAATTCTTCAACATGTTAACTTCAATGTTCAACATGTTCTCCAAAACTGAAGCATTCTGATATATTCTGATATATTGACTTCCACCATGTTTAAAATGAACATTGTTTTCAAACTTGTTTCAAAAATGAATCTTTCATTCATGAAAATTTTGATTTCATAATGCATTATCATATTTTGAAAGAACATTCAAGATTTGAAACACTTTGCATATTTCATTATCCTCTTGAAAAAAAAAATCTGATCTGATTCATGAACTGTGAGTTGATAAATGCTTATCTTTATGGATAAGTTTTTCTATGCTCTTTGATCAAACTTACATGGATTTTATCAATGACATCTTTTCTGCATAAAGTGTATTTACAAATTGTCATTGAGACATAACATTCTTGATATCCATTTAGTTGTTACCCTATTTGATTCATTGGCTTGAATTTAATTGATTGGGTAAAACTATGTTTCGATCTTTGATTTTGATATACTCTTTACTCAAATATCATATGATTTAATTCTATAAGAGCTTAAGAGTTATCATGTCTAATCTTGTGTGGACTCAAGAATCATTGAGTACCAAAGGACACATATTTTTGCAGGAGTTGACCAAAATGTTCTGTTGTTGAATACAAAGAACAAAGGCAAACAAGAATAGACCATCTCAGTGGCTATGTCTGCAAATTCTGTGACAATACCTGAGTGACATCCCATAACTAGCAAGAGGCTTAAGAGCATACTCGCTTGATGAGAAGCTATGAGCAGAAACTAATTTCAAGATCCTATTCAAAGCTCATTTGGGATTTCGATTCTAAGATGCATTCAAAGCCATTGGTGGGTGTAAAGACTCATCCTCCCGAAGTTCATCGATTATCGGGAGAGCCTCAATATTGATCACATCATCGAAATTGGCTAGCCAAAGATGCATCTATGGATGATTATAACTTGAGTAATTACGATATTACTCAAGTGAGGTATTGTATTATGCAAATATCATAATCATGCTAGGCTAACTTGATTGTATTCATTTCATTTTATTTCAAGAATCTTAGTCTCGAGCATAATCATTTATTTAAAATGATCCTTATGCCTTAAAACTCTTTTATCATCATAAAAAGCATAAGTGATTTCTTCATACCAATTTCAAGTCCATCCATGTGAACTTGAAAGTTCTTAATTCGAGATACCATGTTATGTCCATTGGAGTTAGATGAATTCCGGACCTCATAACACTTGGTATCACATCATTATTTGGTATCATTAAAGGGTGCTACACTTGTTTTAAATCATGCATTCATTAAGGGGAGCTTCACATTCATATGTGTTTTATACTTTAAAAGCTTATCTCCTTTATTTGAAGAAAACCCTTTTAAGCATACTCATCTGTATTCACTATCTTCTATTAGTTTTGATGATGAGTTAATTTCATATTTGAAAATATCTTATATTTTCCTTTCATTATTTTTAAATATCATTTGGAAAGGAATACTTTGATATTTAGTTGCACTAATAAATCTCTTTTGCAAAGAAAGTTTTCAATTTGTAGCGAAGATTTTGTTATGTGTTACAACTTTCCTTAATGCACTACAAGGAGAAACTATTCAATTAAGGAAAGATGCTTTGGCGATCAATCAATGAAGTTGAGATATGCTCTACATAGATGATCTATGAAGAAAAGGATGGAAGTTGAGTACCGCCATAATCATTCGAGATGAGATAACCCTCAAGAAGCTAGAACTTTCATCTTCACATCGCAAAGGATATTCATGATCCTTCTATTGAGCACACTTCAGATGATCTCATACAACAAAGCAAGCAAATGGACTTCACAGATCGATCATCAATTTGCAAAAACCAACATGAGCATTTCTAATCTCAATCTTTTTATATTCAGTAGAAATTTTGCACATGGTTGGTATCTAAATGTTTGATTTTGTGAAAGACTTCTTGAAAACCTCTCCAAATTCTTTCAAATTTGTTTTCATAAAAACATTCCAAATTGAATCATATTTAGAATGAAAACACTTTCAAATCAGGGAGAGAAAATCAGTTCTTTGACTCTTCTAATCTGGTTTCATATTTGTCTCTATAAGCATTTCTTCTTTACTTCAACTTTTTGCTAATGACAAATAAGGGGGAGAGAATGGCAAGAAAAATATGAGCATCTAATATACTTACATATTCATACATATTTTTCATATAGTATTTGCCATCATCAAAAAGGGGGAGAATGTTGGTTATGATTAGTTTTGATGATGTCTTATATAGATGCCATTCTTAAGAGCAAAAAGGTTGCCTACTACATTGATCTTCTACTTTGACTAACTCTTATATTTAATGTAGATGCAAAGTTTAATAATGAAGAATGATCAAGAAAGGAGACTCAAGAAAGAAGAACTTGCACTATATGTGTTATTGGAAGTCTCCATGATCAAACAGAAGTTGGAATGAAGCTTCATCATATTTGAGCTACAATGGACTACACATGAATAAGTGCTGATATAGAAAGCCGACACAAGATATTCTGGAAGAAGTTCAGAATAGGATCAGCCTCCTGGATATTGAAGAAGGTAGAAGTTGCAGAGAATGATGAGTCTAAGTTAAATGATGAAGAATCATCAAGTTGGGAGATGAAAGAAGGAAGAACTTGTTGAATGGAATGAATATATCATTATTCAAGTTCTTATATTGATGCTAGAAGCCTCCAAGATCATATGGAAGCTGGATTGGCTCAATTCGAGTAAAAGTCAGCAAATATGAGGTTGGATGAGCAAACTCGAGCCTTCAAGTATTAAACTCAAGTTTACTACCTTGCAAGTAATTTGCCTATCGATATGAGCAAACTCGAGCTTAGCACTCTAAACTCGAGTCTATAAGTGTCTTCAGCAGCTTTGGTGTTTCTGGACTAGGCAAACTCGAGCTCATCAGTACAAACTCGAGCTTACAGCGGTGATCAACTCTGTTTCACGTTCAGCACAGGCAACGTCTGGTAATTTGATGATATCTTCCAAACCAGAGATCCAATTGAGGTGAAACCAGTGGCATATGAAACTATACTCCCAAGGAGTCATTTTGATATAAAATTCAAGCCCAAAGGAGTTCATATCACCGCGTTATAAATTGTGGAAGTTGACAGAGAAATCCATGCCACACAGAAAACCAAGCCTCAATGGTTTGCATGTAACTCACAATATACAAATCCAATTTAGTCCAAATCAGTGGCATTGGAAAGTAGACTCAACGAGCTTTCCATCAAGAGTTGAACCAACAAAAACGAAGTTCAGACCAGGGAGATATGGCCCTCGAAAGTGGACAAAGTTGCAAGCTCGCTGAACAAAGTCCAAAATCAGCCGAGCCAAGTTTACATGTAGCAAGCTCGAGCTTACATGTAGCAAACTCGAGCTTACGGGTTACGTAGAGGAAATGCTGATTTTGAAGAAGTCCAAACTCGAGCTTGAAGTTACAAGCTCGAGCTCGAGAGTTCCGAGAAGAAATGAACTTTTGGAAAAAGCCAAACTCGAGCCTATAAGTGACCAAACTCGAGTTTAGCTCGAGACAGAGTGCAAAAAGCCCGATAAACACCCAAACTCGAGTCTATAAGTTATAAGCTCGAGCTTGAGACTTCCGAGGCAAAAATCCAAGTTCAAAGAAGACCAAACTCGAGCTTACCTATGCAAACTCGAGCTTGGAACTCCAGAACAGATTTACACATCTGATTCAGAAAAATCACCATGACTGAAACATCATATCTCATCAAGAACATCCAGATGATTACTCAAATGATTTATACTACTTCTTAACATCATTTATATCATTTTTGTATAAGTTTCATGTGATTAAAGTTTGAGATAACATCAATTTGACGAAATCAAAATCATGTCATAAGCATGAAGATGAAGATTGCCGCATATTTTCGAAACAACAAAGAAGCGCGAATTGAACGAGAAACTTGAAGAAACAATGTTGAATGCTTTGAACGGTAATGTTCTTCAATGGATTCAAATGTTCAATGTCCTTTAACTTCAGATTTGAGAAGATTTGAATTTGCTTTAAAGTCAAATTAAGCAACTCCATGAGCCACTTGTATTATTTTATTATATCTTCTCAAACAAAGCAAATGGAAGACTGACCGGAAAGATGGATGACCCATTTCTCAATGCGATAACAATGCCTCCACCAACTAAAGCTGTACATCATTATTTCTCAAACAAGACCACATGGGACACATTCTTGAAGAGCCAAATATTCAAATATTCAAATGCGCAATTGTTCTCGGACTATATCTCAACAAACTATATTCCCAACACCATATTCTCAACATCTATATTCTCCACGAATTCAAAGCACTCCAACAAATCATTAAGCTTCAGCTAGCATAAATACTGAAGATTTGAAGACTCTACACACACACGAGTACACGAGAGCGAAAAACGCAGAGACACAAGCTGACATCTTCAAGATGCTAATACTCTGATTTTCATATCATTTACTCTCTATTCTTAATGTTTACATAGCTTATCATAGAGAGTGAGATGACTTGTAATTGTGCTTCAGTGCTTATCCATCTACTTCGAGAGAGAAGAGAGTTATTGTACACATCCTATCATTCTATCTCTGAGATACTCAAGATTGGGTAATCTTGAGTGGGAAACACATTGTGTTGATTACAGCTTGTAAGGGGAGTGAATCCTAGGGAGAGGATTACTTCGAGTACAAAGTGTGTGATCAAGCAAGTGTATTGATTACGTTTGTAAGGGGGAGTGAATCCTAGTGAGAGGATTACTCCAAGTACGAACGTGTAATCAAGTTACAAGAAGATAGTGGATTGAAAATCTCAAGTGAAGCTTGGGGACTGGACGTAGGTCAAGGATTGGGCCGAACCAAGATAAATCGGTTTGCATATTCTCTTCCCTTATCTCTTATATTTCCAACATATACCGAATATCTATACATGTTTGAATGACTGACTATTGCTTTATCAATCATTATTATTGTCATTCAAACTGCTTTCAATAAGTTGTGAAAAGTTTTTCAAAGTTCATAAAGTTTTAACAAACACCCAATTCACCCCCCCTCTTGGGTGATAGCCTGGTTTTTCAAATACTACATTCAGAGCCAAACTCTTGCACAAGAATAATATAGATCAACACATCTGCTCCATCAATATTCTGGAACAAAAAGAATGACCTGCAACGGAAACTAACTTGTTAGTTCTGAGCATTATCAAAGAAGTCACTCGATAAAACTTGTTCAGAAATCAATCTCTCAACTTACTTTTGATGTATATAGGAACTCTGGAGGATGATTCGCCCCATACACGATGTCAAGAAACTCCTTTTTCACTTTCAATTGCTTTTCAACTGATAGACCACCCTTACAATAAGATTTTCTGCTCCTGAAATATGCAAACCAAAATACATGCATTGAGAATCAGATTCCAAAGTAGTTAAAAAAAATGGAAAAACAGTATAGGACTTTAAATAGATTTTCAACAATTGTAATTGTGCTGCAATTTTCTCCATACCTCATCAACATTCTTTCCTTCAGCTTTTGCCTTTTGTGCTCTCTCATGTTCAAGACGTGACAAGAGTCTTTGCTCTATATGGTCATTAAGTTTGGTCCTTGGCAATTCCTTAGCACCAAAGTTAGCAGTCCTTAAGGGTGTTCGAATTCCTTCTTTAGTTTCCTTTAAGCAGCATTTGGGACACACGTGTTAGTTCTCAATGTGTTTTGATGATTAATAACAATTGTAAACATGAGAGAATGTTTTTGATAAAGATTTGTAAAGCTTGATTGATTTCAATTCAAAAAACATTCATCGATGCCAAACTCGAGCTTGGCTACCCAAACTCGAGCTTGCCTCTTCGAAAGGAAACCAAGCTATTTTACATTTTCCAAACTTGAGCTTGGTCCATAAACTTGAGCTTGAAGGTTTTCAAGTTCACTCATATTCGAGTAAGCTCAAGCTTACACTGAAGCTCGAGTTTAGGAAAAGTTGAGGATTTTATCAAGTTACTCAAATCTCAAACTCAAGCTTATTATTTTCAAACTCAAGCTTACCTCTTCCAAAGTCTTTTTACAAAGAGTTTACAAAACATGTAAACTCGAGTTTGGCCTTTCAAACTCGAGCTTACCTCGAACGAAAAGCTTTTGAAGTTTTCTTCAAAGTGTAAACTCAAGTTTGGAGTTGCAAACTCAAGCTTAGGTCTGACAGAAGCTATTCAAGTTTTCAAATATTTTACCAAACTCGAGCTTGCCTTTGCAAACCCAAGTTTGGGTCAGACAGAGAGCATTGTCATATTTTGAGCTTAGCAAACTCAAGTTTACACCTCTAAGCTCAAGCTTGCACTTTGGGAATCAAAATTATTTTTGACATGAATAGTGTCAAACTCGAGCCCGCTCACTAATAGACTCGAGCTTGCCATTTTCCATTTTGGCTCTCAAAATGATTTCAAACTTGTTTCCCGACAAAAGCCCAAACTCGAGCCTACTCACTATAAGCTCGAGCTTGAGACTTCCGAGAAGCAAAACTCAAAGTTTAAATGAAGACCAAACTCGAGCTTGGTATAGTAAACTCGAGCTTGGAACTTCGGAAACAGATGAACGCATCTCGAGTATATTTTGTTCATTTTGATTTCGCTTAAGCTTGATTACGCGAAATGGTTGCTTATGATTTAAATGATTCATATCAATATTTCTAACCAGATTTAACCAGTTTGCCTATGAGATTTCAGAAGACCTAAGATCTAATTTAGGAAACATTTGAGCATTCAAAGAGGAAAGATGATCAATCAATGCTTAAAGCTATTATTCTTCCAGATTTCCGTCGATCTGAGTTAACGGTTTAATATTAATTGGAGATATCCCCGTATGCCGAAATTAGTGCAATAAATTGAGAGCTACAACGGACAAATTCAGAGAATCAAAGTTGCAATGTCCTCAACAGCTATATTCAGCAGACCATGGACTCAACAGCTATATTTTTGAATAGGCCCAAGTCTGAATACATCTTCAACGGTCACAAATTTCAATCCAGTATAAATACATGAAGATTTGAAGTCTGCAAGAAGGGAAAATAACACACAGAAAACGCATACAAGCTTATCAATCGTTTACTGCTTATATTTCTCATCAGTACATTGTACCTCAGTGATTATCTTTATCCACTCTATTAGAGAGTTCATTTCTGTAATTCATTCATTGTAAGAATCTCAAAGTTGTGGGACTTTGAGGTTGGGCTTTCAGATTACAACTTGTAAGGGTGAGTGTATCCTAGAGAGAGGATAGTTTTCGAGTATAGAGTGTGTATCGATTTGAGTGATAGTAGAAAAACCCGAGAGTCCGGGACCGGACGTAGGTCAAGAGTTTAGACCGAACCGCAGTATAAATCTTCTCGTGTCAAGCTCTTCTTCCCTATCTCCATTTAGCTTCTGTTGTGTGAGTGTTTTAAAAAGAATTTTTAAAATCCCCAATTCACCCCCCCTCTTGGTGATTTCCTTCACTTTCAACACGTACTGACAGTTGCCTTCTAAATTTCTCTTATTATCAAAGAGAGCGCATATCTGATGTTGCCTTCTAAATTTCTATTATTATCACATTGGTCCCACTAGAGGAAGCAACACATAAAAGGTGAGTTTATCTTTTTCTACAAAGTATAGAAAAGAGAATTATACGAATAGTAAACATAATTACCCTTTCTACATCTTTGTGATCGTTGTTCTTACAATCAAGTAGTTCCTTCTGAAGAGATACTCCTTTGAATTGGATCGAATCACCTTTAGAATTATTGAAGCAAGCCATGCAAAAGCATTGTTCCTTATCACTGTCTTCTGCTTTTCTACCGTAATATTTTGTATCTCTTTTGATGATTTTGTCACATGATAGGCAACAGATGTCTTCTCGTTGAAAGACATGGTTTTTGATTCCACATAATGAGCACGAGTTATCATCAATTATAATTTCTTCCTCAAGGATACTCTGTTTCAATAGGTGCATTAGAGGTTAAAAATTAAAAGATAAAGAAATTAAAATCTTTAATGTATAAACACACACACACACACACACACACACACACACACACATATATATATATAGAACGTATTATGAAGGTAGTGGCAATCGATTGAGTGAATTACTAACTTGGCCAATATCTTGTTTTAGACTCATAATGTCGTTCCTTATTTGATCACATGTGAAATTTCCAAGCAAGGAAACACATCTTAAGGTTGATACTGAATACTTTTCTCCATTATTTAAATCAAATTTTGGCTCAATTACTTCCATTTCATTTTTAACAGACTGGTTGAACTCATTTTTCTCTTTGAACATCGTCTTTATCAACGATATGATCTTTTTGGAGAGTGTGGTCACTTGAATTTGAACCGCCAACATCAGTCTGTGGGTTATTGTCAGTCAACTTCACATAATCACTGTTGAGATATGAATCCCTTAATGTGTTACCAGCTTCTATTCCTTCAGAGATAGTCCCACCCTTATTAGTCTGTTCGAGTACATCATAGGATGCATAACTTGTTATTGGATTTGTTTTTGAAGACATTGTTCCCTTATCGAAATCATCTTCTGGCTCGATAACTTTATCTCTAATGCTTTTCACAGTAGATTCAATCCCATTTTTATCCTGTTCCTCATCATTGCTTTTAGGATATGAATCCCGTAATTTATATTTGTTTCTACATTAAAAAAAAATAGCTTCTATGCCAATTGCGTTGTTTGCATTTCTAAATCTCACAGGATCTTGCATTAGATTGACAAATGATTCCATATGGTTCTTCGTAACTTGAGAAAAGATAGGAAAGGAAGGTTCTTCTTGTTGATGCAATTTTGGAGGCCTTTCAGGAGAATTGGTTAGAACCATATGGGAATCCCATATCTTATAAATATCATTATTGCTCACAGAGGCAGTAGGTTCTATTTTCAATCTTTTGGTAGGTGGTGAAAAACTTTCCTCCAAATAACCTTGACCTATTATCTATACATGGAGCTGCATCGAATTTAACAAAATGTAGGGGTGATCATTGTTACGGTTTGGAATCTGCAAACAACACCATGGATTGGGTCAACTATAATGTAAATCAATTTTCATATTTTCTTAGTACACCAAGAGAATCTCCACTATCTATATATGGAGCTACATCGAATTCGGTAGAACGTACGATAATAGGTCAAGGTTATTTGGAGGACATTTTTTTCACCACCTATTATTACATTATAGTTGACCCAATCCATGGTGTTGTTTGCAGATTTCAAACCATAACAATGATCACCCCTACATTTTGTTAAATTCGATGCAGCTCCATGTATAGATAATGGGGATTCTCCTAGTGTACGAAGAAAATCTGAAAATTGCTTTACATTATAGTTGACTCAATCCATGATGTTGTTTGCAGATTTCAAACCATAACAATGATCACCCCTACATTCTGCCAAATTCGATGCAGCTCCATGTTTAGATAGTATGGATTCTCTTGGTTTACTAAGAAAATCTGATGATTGATTTCCATTATAGACAACCCAATCCTTCTCCGCTGTCAAAGTAATAAATCAAATGAGAAAACATGATTAAGAAATAGAAAATATAAAAAGTACTCATAATAAATTGATAAATAGTTAGTAAGAAATCATATCCTTATCTTGGATGATATCTTGAATTAAAAATCAAAATAATGGATCTTGTCCTTATCTTGAAATATATCTTTAATTTAAAATTCTTGATAATTGATGAGTAGTATTTATGTCATGTTTTCTGTATGTGTTTTAAAAGTTTTGAATGCTAAATATGAGCTTTAATGAGTACTATCTGATAGAATGTCTGAGAATTCATGCACATAGGGAAATAGAGGATGGATCTTACAAATTGTTGCATTCATATTATTATTCTGCTCATGTACATAAGAAAAGGACATTTTATGGTTTACTGTGAAAGCGCATAACGAAGCTGATACAATGCTATAGCATAGGGTATGCCCACATCTGCGCCAGCAATATAATGCGACCACTATGCTATAGTATCGTAAATGAGTCAGAATTATGTGCTATGTTACTCTAACATTTCCCTGCGAGTTTTCAGGAAAATAAGATAGGTCATCAAAACGCACGTCAAGACGATGATTGAACTGAGCTGAATCCAGAAGATGCAAAGGATCGAGATAAATATTTGAGGAATCCTGCTATATTAAAAGAAGGGTCAATCAACTGAATCTAGGAAATTGGACATGACATATTTGTAAGGCCCAACTCAATGAACGTACGGCGCAAGAAGACGTAACTATAAGAGGAAAGCACGGCAAAATCTAAGAGTCGTTGAAGTCGTGAGAGTCAAGCAGTCAACACAATTCCAATCCAGCTGAACTCACACTGAATGAATGAAAGATAAGACCGACCGAGAGGACAGTAGACCAGACCGAATTCTTCCCTAGAGTAAGACGGATCATAAAAGATGTAAAGACGTCGCGTGACAGGACGCCTTTTACGTCGTCAACCTTTCACGAGGTTTTTGGTTTTCCTTTTGTTATTTTATTTTCGTAATTCTGCCATAGGCTATTCTCTATTGTTCTGCTTTGTTTGTCCCTCATCAATCATGAACTAAATTCCCTTTTCTAGTTTTTTTCATTTAATAAATTCATTTTGTTTAACAGTGTTTTAATTCATAGCCGGTTAGCGGATGCTAAGGGCTATCTCAGTTGTCTTGGCTTTCCGGACGGGAGTCAAGGTTAGACCTCTATTAGACAGTGTTTGCTGGGCGAGCCCATGCACGGCTTGACCTAAACTATAGATGCCAAGAATGGATTTACCGCTCATAACCAAAAACACCTAGGTTTAAACCGACAGACTAAACCTGAAAACGCCATAGGAATATGGGAGAGTAGAGCGAGGATTGTACTTACAAGATTGTGAAAGCTTTTGTATAGGATAGTGGTGGGTTAACTAAATAAAATTGTGAAAGGTGGTTATGTTGTAGCATTGCGGAAGCTGCGTAGCATAATTTCTATAGCAATGCATTGTACGTGAACTGGGAGAATGACACAACTTAGGATGAAATCCAAGCTTAGCTTATTTTTAAACTGATATCTTCCTTCGACTTCCGATCACTTGTTTATTTCTTGTCATTAGTAATACCTAAATCAACCAAACCAAATACATATTTTCACATCCGACACTTTTCATTAGAAACTAGCGTCATCTTCGGTATCAATAGTCTCTGTGGGACGATACTCTACTCATTCTTTATTACTTGTTCAACCAGTTCAATTGCCATAAGGGAATTCGACTAACAAGTTTTTGGTGCCGTTGTCGGGGACTGAAGATACCTTTTATGATTGTAAGTTTCTTTCTGACAAGTTGAGTTTACCTCACCAAGCTCCCTTCCTCTATCTCTAATTTTCAGGTACCATTTGTAGTGTATGCGTAGCTCACCATCTGGTGACTTTGAGCCATACGATCCAGAAATCGAACAAACCTATAAACAAAGGTGCAGA
This sequence comes from Acacia melanoxylon, assembly GCA_019022615.1. Taxonomy (NCBI): domain Eukaryota; kingdom Viridiplantae; phylum Streptophyta; class Magnoliopsida; order Fabales; family Fabaceae; genus Acacia; species Acacia melanoxylon. The sequence continues at coordinate 70,667 of JAFJYJ010000018.1, read as the reverse complement.
AAGTAGAGGTGAAGGAGTCACCTGAGTGACTCTGCACACATGGCGGAAGTACATGGTAATCAAGACCAGGATGAAGGAGCAACAACTTCTCAAAGGGGATGACCAAGTCCCTCCCAACCAAACTGTAAAACTGATCTAGACCGACCAATCATGGAGTTTGGATTCCTTGACCTGACCTGACTCAACTCGGCTATCACACCCTTAAACCTGATGGTAGAACACTTTGAAATCAAAGGAGTCATGTTCTTAATGCTCAATTCAATGGATAGTTTAGAAGACTCCTATCAAAACACCCTCATCTGCATCTCAAGTCATTTATGGAGGTCTGTGACGCCTTTATCATCCCAGGAGTAACAACCGACGCCTTCAGAATCAAATTGTTCCCATTCTCACTCAAGGACAAGGTTCGAGCATGGCTGAACACCCTACCTGCTCACTATATTGTTGAAAATTATGCCCTAGGGGCAAGTCATTGTACTTTAAATGTTAATGTCATTTAAAGTATTCTCCATTTAGTTATCATTTCATTTGTATGTTTATAGTGATAACTGTATCACTGGATATATCTTATAGATTATCCTAAATGTCCCTGGTCGGTCATCTACGCGGGAGCGAAGATGAAATAAGACCAGTATGACTTTGATGAGGTATGGAGATACGAATCAAAGTCATGGGCACTTGTAAGAGTACAAGGTCTTTGGATCGACCCACTATGAGAAAGCTGCATGGATTTAGTCATAAGCTTTTCTCATGTATAACCGCGTCACAATGCCCTTTGACCTGAGATCATCATGGATTCCTACATGATGAGTCGTTGCTCTTTGACCTAGTCAAAGGTTACCTTTGACTGGGTGATGATAAAGGCTTGGATCGGGATCAGTGGTTCTCGTGCAGAGGAATGTAAATGGTCAAGATGGAATTTGTCCCTCATATTTGTAGAGAGATAATACTAGGCCCCTCGATGAGTGAGTCTGAGAAATGTATGGCCATACTACGATGGAAAGGAGTTTCCATTTCAATTGTTAGACTACTCAAGAATCAAGAAAGTAATGGTCAAGAACAGGAAGTTGACATTATCCATGCCTCATCCTTGACCAAATTATCGCGTGACAAAAGGGACGTGACATGGTTGTACGATAGGTTGTATCGTATCATCGATCCCCATATGAATTGGGTAGTCGCAATGTCTTGCTAGAGGCCGCTTGCGACTTGTGGGCTGGTACTACATTAGCCTGCTGCCAATCTCATGTGGGCCTGCAGGGTCGCACACAAGAATAGCCCAACACGAGCAAAAGTGTCCAGATTCATTGAATCTTAGATATGTCTAAGATTTAATGAATATTGTATTTAATCTAGGATGAATATATATATATATATATATATATTAAATTCAAAAATAATATAATTTAATAGAGATTATAATATTATTATATAATATATATTTTTTATTTAATTTATTTGATAAATTAAATATCTAAAACAAATTGAGATATTGTATCTCGATTTAATTTTCGAATATAGATATCATATATCTAATTTAATTTGAATTGAGATATAGTATCTCGATTTAATTAAATAGATAAATATCATATCTCGATTTAATTTATAGAGATAAATTAAATCATAAGGCTTTTAATTCAGATTAAATAAATAGATTAGATTAGATCTATTGGATAGATTTAATTAATATATTATTTTGATCCAAATTCAAAATTAATAAGGATTAATTTTGAATATAATACGCCTATCAGGTTTAAGAAAACCGACGGGACATTTTGTCAGACGTATTAGAAAAGCCGCGAGAAACCCTAGAGAGAAAAAGAGCGAGACACGTGAAAATACTGAAGGCGCTAGCACGCTGCCGTCGATGTTGGAGGCTGTTCTTGTGGATACCGGTAGAGGGAGGGGATTCGCAGAGTCTGCTCCTATTGATCGAGTAGGTAGCCCACTAGTTCGAAAGTGAACGAGACGCTTGCAAGTTCGCATAGGTATGGTTTCTAACAAACCTTGATTTAAACGCTGTTGATAGATCCTCTCAAGGGATTCGTAAGATTTAATGGATGAGAATCCTTCCGCTGCGTGTATGGATTTCCAACATATATCACCTCCTGGAACGACCTAGGTAGCAAATTCTTGCTTAAATTCTTCCCACCAACTAAGAATGCCCGGCTGAGAGAAGACTCACCAGCTTTCATCAGTGACCTAGTGAATCCACTTATGAAGCTTGGGAGCGATTCAAGGACCTACTCAGAAGATGCCCACAATATGGATTGGTTAAATGGGTCAAGTTGGAAACTTTCTATAAAGGTCTGGATAGACAAACACGATCACTAATCGATGCCTCTACAAATGGTTCACTCCTGATGAAGTCCTATAATGAAGCCCACGATCTTTTGGAACGTATGACCATGAACTGTCATCAGTGGCTAGCAGATCGACTCCTTCCTTCCAAACCAATAGCAGGAGTTCATGAACTTGATGCAATGACAGCCCTTACTACACAAGTGTCTTCACTGACTAATATGATCAAGTCAATGAGTCTCCCTGCCAGTAACTCATTAATGCAACCTGCCCAAGTAGCGTGCGTGTACTGTGGTGGAGAGCATCTCTACTCTCAGTGTTTTGCTAACCTTGAATCTATTAATTATGTGAACAACTACAATAGGGGTGGCAACAACAACAACCCATACTCAAACACGTACAACCCAGGATGGACGCAACACCCAAATTTCTCATGGACATCTCAGAATCAACCACCTACTGGTCCCTCAGCAGGCTCTTTGTACTCTAATAGATCATCGAATCCATCAGGGTTCAATCAGCAAGCAAGGCAACAAGGCGCTGACTTAGCCCCTTAATCTTCCATGGAAAGCCTACTCAAGAAGTATATGGCCAAGAACGATGCCATTATACAAAGTTAGCAAATATCCCTTCACAATATTGAAAATCAAGTCAGACAGCTTGCTACAGCACTCAATAACAAACCATCAGGCCTTTTGCATAACGACACCAAAGTACCTAAGAACCATGGAAAAGAACAGATCAAAACTATCAAACTGAGAAGCGACAAGAATGTGGGACCAATGAAGCTCTCAAAAAGGCCTATTGAGGACATTTAACCAGTATCAAGCCAGACAAAGAAGGGATGAGAAACCACGGAAGACTTCCATAAATCAGACCAGCACCCATCGCTGCTACAGCAAAATGACAGGGGGTCCTATGCTACAACATTCCCATCACATGTCACGCTAGATATTTGTGTATCAGAAGTAATGCGGGATGCTGTTGCATTGTCATCACAACATGCCTCTAACCCAGGACCATCATGAACCATAAAGCAACCTCCGCCATTTCGACAAAGGCTCTAAAAGCAAAGTAAAGAAAAGAAGTTCCAAAAGTTCCTGGACATGCTGAAGCAGCTGCATATAAACATCCCTCTGGTAGAAGTGCTAGAACAGATGCCCAGCTATGTGAAATTCATGAAGGATATCCTGTCACAGTTGTTCCTCTTGTTGATCCTTTTACTATGCCTCTCCCATCTATTTCTATTTCTTCTAATAGTGTTCCTTCTTCTCCTTCTCCCTCTGCCAAGGGCCCCCTTTTTGCCGATGACAAAGGGGGAGAGTAGTAGTCAGGAGAATATTAGTAGTAGTCAGGAGAATATTTAGTCGTTAGTTGTTTTCACTTTTACTTTTGACTAAGTAACACTTTGTACTATCAATTATAGTTATCAACAATGCTTTATTAACTTCTGGCTTGATTATAATTAGTTTGATTGGTGCATTGTGCAAAATAAATTTCCCTTCACAGACTTACTTATCTTGAAAATGGCTTTACTTATCTTGAAAATGGCTTAATTCAATCACATTTCAAACTAGCTCTTAAAATTGTCATCATCAAAAAGGGGGAGAATGTTAGCTCCTGTGTTTTGATGATTACAATTTCTAAGTTATTAAATTAAGAAAGATGTGTTTGCTCAGGCAAAGATGAGATCATACTCAAGCATAACTGAATTGATTAGGCATCTCAGGTAAGCATGCTCGAGTAGGGCATAGATTCATGCTCGAGCAACGACGGGTACAAGGCAAAATTGAGTGTTCCAGAAAAGGCCTGCTCGAGCAGAGCATATAGGCATGCTCGAGCAACATCGAGCCAAGACAAACCTCTGTTGACTGAAACACCATGCCCGAGCATACTATACCAGAGACGCAACATACTCGAGCATGTCCAGAAAGCATGAAGGAGTTGCTCGAGCAAAGTCGAGCAACTTGTCCCAGAATGGGCCTTGCCCGAGCAAAATTAGGAAGCATGCTCGCAGACCATGCTCGAGCATGGATAACTGGGTTACTCGAGCAGAGTCGACCAACCTGTTTTCAGGTCTCTGTATGAAAGTTGCTCGAGCAATCTCTGGTAGTTTGCTCGAGCATTAGCAATAGGCTTGCTCGAGCATGGAACTTTGATTGCTCGAGCATCATCGATAAAATCTCTTTTTGGAGTCTCTCAAAAAGACTTGCCCAAGCATATACCTACATCTTGCCCGAGCATTGACCAAAAGCATTTAATTCTCACAACACCTTGCCCGAGTAGACTTTGTTCTTTGCTTGAGCAATGAGTGACTTACTCTCTTTAAAATTACACTTTCACATCACTTGCCCGAGCATATATCTTGATCACACTCGAGCAAGGTTACCTTTGTTTTAAAGTCTTCGACACCAGAAATCTTAAATCATGTTATATCATTTTATTACTTCATATTATTACACATGGTTATTACCAAATGCTTTTAACGAATTTGTTTATGAGTTTCAGTTTATTTAAACATGGATTACCAACAGATTTGAATAAAGCAAAACATGTGTCAGAGAAGCATTAAATGCAATTGCCAAATCGGGTGATAATCTCCGTAACCAATACTCTGATCAATGTAAAGCTTTCACTGCTATTCCGTCTGCACCATTAATGCTATCTCTCAACGGACACAACAAACGGAATAAAGAATATCTGCGAAGGACAAAGGATTTACATCAAATGTATCCAGTAAAGTTTCATCTATCTAACAAACACATTCAAGACACTCAACGGCTATTCTTCAAAGATTCTTCAACGGTCTTTAATTGCAACATCTATAAATAGACGAAGCATTGAATTGACCAACTACCGAAACGTTGTGCATTCAATTTGAACTTATTGCAATATGATGTTTCAACTATTACATTAATATCTTCGGATATTTTGCTGTACTTCAGTGTTTATCAATATTTACTCAGTGAGGAGTTCTTAAACACCATTGAATTCTTTTAGTTGTCAAAATCTTAAGGTTGTGGAACCTTAAGAGTGAGTGTACCATTACAACTTGTAAGGGGGAGTGAGTCCAAGAGTGAGAGGATCATCCTTCTTTTACAGAGTGTGTAATTATCTTTGGAAGATTAGCGGAAATCCCAAGGTGTGCTTGGGGACTGGATGTAGGTCGAAATATTAGACTGAACCAGTATAAATTGATCTGTGTCCATTTTCTCTTCTCACACTTGCATTTCTCTTCAGTACAAAAAAAATAAATTAATCACCTATTCACTCCCCCCCCCGCCCTCTAGGTGATATTCCAATCTTCACAACTTCCCTGCTCCAACCATTTGCCCTAACCCCAGTCCTAACCTCCAGAAATGGCACGCACCAAACAAGTTTGTCCCAAATCCACTGCCGACCTCAAAGCCAGCTCGACATTTACGACCCGGGAAGTAGAGAGCAGGAGTTTGCTCAAGCAAGTAAGTGGTTACTCGAGTAAGGTTTCCTCATTATCACCACTGACCTTATTTGTCATCTTGTACTCGAGCATGATTCTCAGTTTACTCGAGCACACAGGCTCTACTCAAGCATGGTGACATTTTGCTCAAGCATCTTACTCGAGCTTATATTTTTCCAGAAGTACTCTTCTTCTCTTGTAGGCTTTTACCCGAGCAATATTCTACCCTACTTGAACACATTGCTCGAGCACAGAAGAAACCTTACTCGAGCATGATCGTTCTTAACTCCCATATTTCAATTATTACTTGAGCACGCTAATAACCTACTCGAGTAGCCTACTCGGGAATACAATTTTTCAGTTGAGGTTGAACACAAAATTTTATTTAATCATTGCGAAAACCCGTAACTCCTTACAGTCCCCATGAATTATTAACCTTAACTCATTACGATAATTAGTTATTATTCATTAATCCGTAACTCTTTACGGTACTCATGAGAACTCGTAACAATATATAATATTTATGAGTTTTAGGATTACTCGTTAAAACAACTATTAGAGATTTGGATTACTTGTTAAAGAGACTATTGGAAATTAGGATTACCTTAAATCACACGAAGACTTCAATGTTGTTAATGTCCTTTAACGTTGATCCACACGGCTATCCCCCGATTGCAATGAGAACTCTTTCTCTTGACACCTCCTACTCCTTGGATGCCTGCTAGGTGATGGCAAGGTTGAGGTTTCATTTCCTTGGATTTTTCCTCTTTTCAAGAAGATAGTGGTTTCTTGAAATTAGGTTGAAGATAGGATAAACAAGATTGGGAACTTACCTTTTCTTGATTTGGCGGCACACACTAATCAAATAGGTGTCTTGTTTTTCTCTATAGAAAAACGTACAAGAAAAGGGGCACACAAAAATTAGCATTTTATTAAAGTTTAACCCTAATTTAAGTGCTTACAATAAGGCCCAATCCAAGCTTGAATTTGAAAATCTGAATCATTAAGATAATTTATTAAATTCATATCTTGATTGATTGATTGAGTTTAAGATGATGAATTACATTCATATATTGATTGATTGATTGAATAAATCATTGAAGATGATGGATGACATCCATATCTTGATTGATTGATTGAACTTAAGATGATAAATCATATTCATATCTTGATTGATTGAATCAATCATTTAAGATGATGGATCACATCCATATCTTAAACTAAAATTCAAAATCATTTTTAATTCAATCTTTATTTATTATTTCTCCTTCCTTCATCCAATATTTATTGGATATATATATATATATATATATCTTTTACAATCTAACCTTTCGAATTTATAATCCAAATTTAAAATTCAAACTTAAATTCAAAATTCAACTTGGCCTAAGACCCCGTTAGATCTTCTAAAACATTTGGGCCTTTTTGTGGAGAAATTAATTCCCCATTGGGAACTCCAAATGTGACACCATTACACCTTACTCTATTGGGCTTAGAGCCCTACTCCAACCCAATTACACCTTACTCTTAATAAAACCCAATAACAATTATTGGCCCAAGCTTGCTAATTTTTAAGCAATTGGGAATAACCTTTGCATGTGAACTATTAGACCCAATTAGTTACTGACGTTAATAAACTTGGACCAATTAAAACACCTTTAACAAGCCTAATTTATTTAACGACCTCATAAGACACTAGCATTGCTATGTGGCCCAAAACTAATTTAGTTGATGAAGTGATTTACCTTTCATATTTGGATACCGTGTAGGTATCATCCATCACAACGTCATTCACATTTAGTCGAGAGCAAAGATAGAGTATCATCTCTCTTGATTGACTAAATGTAGCTAATTTACAGAACTAGAAATCTTCTTATTTTAACTCCATAACGAATCATGACTCTTCATGGTCACTTGTTGTGCGTACAAACTCCTGAGTTAATTCGAAGCTATTCAAGCTCTACCGGTCTTGTGAATGAATAATCCCTTGTAGGGGACTGTGAGTCCTCTTGGCATGTCCATCTATACTCATGTATTTGAGTTACACCCAAGAGTACATTGTTCTCCCCATTTTCAAGCGGATAGAGTTTTATAGTCAAAGTATAACCCTAGGACATAGTGTTCGATGACATCCTTAAGTCTAGGATGATCTGCACTACCAAATGATGAGAGACTTTACATATTCAATGATACTCTCTACAATGAATTTTTGTGGAGTCTCTCGGCGGGTCAGTTCGGTGCTATCTATTTACCAATAGATCTATCGACGACATCAGCTAAGGCATCACCATGTCTGTATTCCATGAGGCCCATACCTTGTGTCTCTATATAAGTAGATGATGTCGTACTAGTCCTATTGAGGTCATCAATAACCTTCTTGGTTTCAAGATTAGGAACAAGTTTTAGGCAATAGATATGCAATGTTCTCAAGTCCTCATGATCATAATCCCTATCATTGATCCTCGAGACTAACACATGTTCTATTCATAGGGCTTTTATCTTCAAACACATAGTTACCTTAAAATAAAAGCGAGACATAAATATGATTAAGAAAAATGGGCTAATTTATTAATAATGAAATACTACAATGTAGAAAATGTGCTTATCAGTCCTTATAGATTGTCTCTAGGATACCTACATACTAACACGGAGGACAACTGGATCTGGTGGTAGGTCGACTAGATCTGGTTGAGTTTCTCAGTGCAAGCTAAAGGGTGGCGGTTGAGAGGTGAAAGGATGTCGGAAAGATTATGGACGGAGGTGAGATGTGTTGGTTGTCAAGGCACGTTTGGATAGTCAAAAAGAAGTTTAGGCTTAGGGTGTGTTTGGCTGATTCAGAAGGACTTTGAGAATGAGGAGGGAAGCGAGGACCAGCTCTAATGCCAAAATTGATGTGAAACGGATTGGTGAAGGGATGAGAGAGAGATTAGAAGAGGGAGGACAACAAGAAGGAGGGAGGAGAGAGAATATTCAAAAAGAAAAGGAATTCTATTTAATCAATCAATCAAAAATCTTTACAATAGAGAACCCAAAGATATATTTATAGAGCCTTAGAAATAATAAAATAACAATTCAAAATTCAAATCTAAATCATAAATTCAATTTCAAATCGGCTAAATATCCTTATTTAATAATTATAATGGATAACCCTATATCTCATAACTAAACCCTAAATTTTCTTATCACATATCACACTAGGGTGAGATTTATTTGTTTTCCGGTGCACAAGCCTTTTAAGAAACTCATGCTTGGAACAATGAAGATCAACCAATGTTTGACAAGTCATGAAATCATTCTTGTTAATGCATTGTGTTGAGTTGTTATGGTCATGTCGTTTTAGGTTGATTGTTGACTTAATATGCTACATTTAATTGTATTTTGAACCTTAATAATTTTTATCAAATTAAACTATTTTATAATAAAAAGACAAAATGATACATTAAACCGCGCTTAAAGTATCCCATAAGAATAAGGACAAAAAAGAAAAGTTATACTCCATCCTCACAATTATAAGATTTAATGATTTTTTTGGAGAAATTAAGGAAAATTTAATTAAATTACTTTTTCAGTATTTTTATTTTTTTCTTCAAACTAATTAGTTTGACTAATAAACTAATATATATATAATCTAAAGATACACAACAAATGAAATGATTAAGTAACATATTTAGCTTCTTTAATCTCTTTAAAAAAAGTCAATTAGGTCTTATAATTAGGATCGGAAATAGCAACATTTATGAAAGAAAGTAGATTGCTTGAAAAAAAAAAAAACTATACTTTGGGAAAATAAAGATAATAACAGGCTAAGGTCGTTGCAGATTGTAGATGCTCAAGAAAGGACTACGTATCCGTGCAGCAATGAATTGCTTGGGTGTATAGATGATATCCAAATCTCTTAAATCAGAGTTGGAATGAGACTTGCAAATCCAAGATAAAGATTCTCATAGACAAAATAAATAGAAGCCAGATGGCTCCACCAAATGTCTATATATGATAATGAACAGGTCGACTACAATATCGAATTAAACTAATTATATATAACTAAATTTAATTATAAACCCGCTTACCTTTCTAGTTAGACGCCAGGTCCACCTTTTAAAACATTACTACCTCCTAGGTCACAATTATAAGGCGCAGTTAACTTTTTTTTTTTGAAGAGATTAAGGAAGTTTAACTAAATTCTTAATCATTTTATATGTTGTGTTTTTTCTTAGATTATATATTAGTTTATTAGTCAAACTATTTAGTTTGAAGAAAAAATTAAAAATAAAAATACTCTAAGCTAATTTAATTAGCTTCCTTAATCTCTCCAAAAAAGTCAACTAGGTTTTATAATTAGGAGTGGAGGGAGTATTTTTTAGCGGATGAGACAAGTGGATAAGGAATAGAAATGACAGAAAAGGGAGGTTGAATACTTTTTTTTTTTTTTGGTCAAAGAGGTTGAATACATTTGAGACGTTTCTCATTGCCTCAACTTTAAAATTCAATACATTTTGCAGAAGTAAAGAATGTCTAGAAATTCCTTATTATGCCAGTTACCATTACATCGCTTAATTTTTTTAAAAACAATTAATAACCTAAATTTGATGATTGAGTAATCTCTAAATTCAAGTGATGTGCAATACAACTGTAGTCATGTTATATATTGCTATATTAATTCAATTATGAAAAAATAACGGATACAATTATATATGTAAAAGGGTTAAGGAAATGGCGTCCCGAAGACAATAAACTATTAAATTTCGGGAAGCGTCAAAGACAATTAACTATTAAATGGGCCACCCAAAGACAACAAACTTTTAAAAAGGAGCGTGACAATCCGTTAAAAAAAAAAAAGTTAACGCAGTTAGCAAAAAGTTAACGTCATTATCTAAGAAATAAAGACAACAAACTATTATTCCAAGAGCTAGCGTAAAGACAAAATTCTAAATTTTACTAAATTAAATATTTTTTTCCTCAATTGTCATTATTAAAACGACTTGTATAAATATCTATGACAAAAAATTACTCATTCTTCAATTTTGTCAAAATTATAATTTGCTAAAATAAACAAAAGATTTGATTAAAAATATAATTATATGATTTAAATAAAACTCAAGGTGTTTTATAGTTTATTATATATGTTAAAAAATATATATATATATGATTTATTTTTATTTTAGAAGAAATTTATGTGAGTTAAAAAATTCATTTAATGTTAATAAAATTTAAAAAATCTAAAAAATCTGTTGACAAAATTGAAGAATGAGTAATTTTTATCCATAGATATTTATACAAATAGTTTTGAATAATGACAATTGAGAAAAAATTATTTAATTTACTAAAAACCCAAGGTGTTTTATAGTTTATTATATATGTTAAAAAAAATATGATTTATTTTTATTTTAGAAGAAATTTATGTGAGTTAAAAAATTCATTTAATGTTAATAAAATTTAAAAAATCTAAAAAATTTGTTGACAAAATTGAAAAATGAGTAATTTTTGTCTATAGATATTTATACAAGTAGTTTTGAATAATGACAATTAAGAAAAAAATTATTTAATTTAGTAAAATTTAGAATTTTGTCTTTGAAGCTTTCTTGGAATAATAGTTTGTTGTCTTTGGCATTTTTTTAGATAACTGACGTTAACTTTTTGCTAACTAACGTTAACTTTGTTTTAACGATGTTGTCTTTAGTATTTCCTTTTTAAAAGTTTATTGTCTTTGGGCGGTCGCACTTAATAGTTAATTGTGGTGGACGCTCCTGAGCTAATAGTTTGTTGTGCTGGACACTCCTTAACCCTATGTAACATGAATCTCTATATCATTTTCTTTTGTAAAATAAAATATTAATGGACATATTGAAATTTTTAAGTTACATTATTAACTATAAGTTTAATTTAAATTAAAATAAAATAATAATGTGGCCGTCGAAGACATTGCGTTGGTCATTTAATCAAAACACCACCTTTAAAAAAGTAATCAATAACTCCCATCTCTCCATTGAGCCAAACAAAGCCTTAATCCTTATTAAAGTAAAATAATAGACAATAGCTCGAAGGACGACATTGAAGAATTAATTTTATTATCATCAAAATAAAAGGACAAAAATTCGATCACAAAAAATGAACAAAAAGCATTATTTGGGAATTATTCCCGTTTCAATTGTTTGATTGGGTCAACTTTCGCTGTCCTTCTCACGCCTCCAAGCTTCATTAAATTATAGGAAATATTATACTCAAGGGCTAATATAATAAATAGTTTATTCTTAACAACCTTCAATATGACAAATTATTACAAGGGAAAATTTCATTTAAATACCATTTGAATTTGTAAAACCCCCAGAGGTCCTCTGAATTTGTAAAAAGACTCAGAGGTACTAAGGATCTATGAGGGATATCGCAAATTCGGGTGAAATTACCTTTTTTTGCCTTTTTTAAATAAATGAAAAAAATAAAAAAGCCCCTCACCGGAGGACCACCGGCGGCGGGAGGACCACCGGCCGGCGGCCACGGTGGGGGGTGGGGGGTTTTTTTTTTGGAGGTTTGTTTTTTTTTTTGGAGGGGGTGGGGTTTTTTTTTGAAAAAATAAAACTATTTTTGAAAGTGTAGGGGTGGGGTTCGAACCCCCACCCCCAACACAAAAAACAAAGTAGCTCAACCAGTTGGGCTACTTGGTTCTTTAGTTATATATATATACATTAATAAATATATATATTCTTCTTAACAATTTTTCAATTGTATTTACCATTCCACAAAACGCGAATTACCATTCCACAAAACGCCAATTACCATTCCACAAAACGCGAATTACCATTACTTTCCAAGGTTTTCATTTTTTACTCTTTCATGTATGTTATGGATAACAAAAAAAATGACACTTTAACCATTCCACAAAACGCGAATTACCATTCCACACTACGCGAATTACCATTCCACAGAACGCCAATTACCATTACTTTCCCAGGTTGTCATTTTTTACTCTTTCATGTATGTTATGGATAACAAAAAAAAATGACATTTTAACAATTCCACAAAACGCGAATTACCATTCCACACAACGCGAATTACCATTCCACAGAACGCCAATTACCATTGTTTTCCCAGGGTGCCATTTTTTACTCTTTCATGTATGTTATGGATAACAAAAAAATGACATTTTTACCATTCCACAAACGCTATTTACCATTCCACAAACTCCATTTACCATTCCAAAAACGCCAATTACCATTTGAAAGAGTAAAAAAAAATCATAACATAATTGGCGTTTTTGGAATGGTAAATGGCGTTTGTGGAATGGTAATTAGCGTTTTGTAGAATGGTTAAAATGTCATTTTTTTTGTTATCCATAACATACATGAAAGAGTAAAAAATGACAACCTGGGAAAGTAATGGTAATTGGCGTTACGGGAATGGTAATTCGCGTTGTGTGAAATGGTAATTCGCGTTTTGTGGAATGGTTAAAGTGTCATTTTTTTTGTTATCCATAACATACATGAAAGAGTAAAAAATGACAACTTGGGAAAGTAATGGTAATTGACGTTCTGTGGAATGGTAATTCACGTTGTGTGAAATGGTAATTCGCGTTTTGTGGAATGGTTAAAGTATTTTTTTTTTGTTATCCATAACATACATGAAAGAGTAAAAAATGACAACCTTGGAAAGTAATGGTAATTCGCGTTTTGTGGAATGGTAATTGGCGTTTTGTGGAATGGTAATTCGCGTTTTGTGGAATGGTAAATACAATTGAAAAATTGTTAAGAAGAATATATATATTTATTAATGTATATATATAATTAAAGAACCAAGTAGCCCAACTGGTTGAGCTACTTGGTTTTGTGTTGGAGGTGAGGGGGTTCGAACCCCACCCCCTACACTTTCAAAAAATAGTTTTGTTTTTTCAAAAAAAAACCCCTCACCCCCACCGGTGGCCGGCACCCAGTGGTCCTCCGGCCGGCGGCCCTCCGGTGAGGGGCTTTTTTATTTTTTTTCATTTATTTAAAAGTAAGGGCAAAAAGGTAATTTCACCCGAATTTGCATATCCCTCATAGGTCCTTAGTACCTCTGAGTCTTTTTACAAATTCAGAGGACCTCTGGGGGTTTTGCAAATTCAAATGGTATTTAAATGGAATTTTCCCTTATTACAAAGGCTTATATAAGGTCCTTTTCTATAAAAACAAATAATGTGTGAAAAACAAATTATTCCTTGCTTGATCAAAATGTAAAACGACTTGATGTTATTATATATATATATAAAATATTATTCGAACTAACAATGAAATTTCTCTCGACTTGATGTTATAAAAAAATTATTCTAACAAACGATGAAATTTCTCTGAAATTTAAGCATAGAAAACTAACTTCTTTAGTACTTTACTCAAATATCTTGCATGTTTTTTAAAAAAATTATCACAAGTTGTGTTTTGATAGAAAAGCTTTGTTACTCTAAAAAATGATAAGTTTCATATTAAATATGGGTTCTTTTTAAATTAATGAAAACAACAATGTTCAATTGATACATGATCAAATTTTATATTTTTTTTAAAACAAAAAAAAATCAGTCAATGACTTATGTGAACAAAACAAATTAAATTCTGTAATGCTACGATAGTGTCCAAATACTAAGATATGTTACGTCTGGTTTTTTAAATAAGATTCAAATTTTTGAATTGATCTTTATATATATATATATAATCAAGTTTAGGTTATCTAAATATTAAATGCATTTTTACTAATTTTACCCATAATTAATTTACTCTCTATCATTATCTTTTGAGTAAAATACTCTGACCACCCTCCTATTTTACCTTAATTACACAGTGACTTCCCATCTATTTTGAAAACTCATAGAAACCTCTCTTAAAATTAGAGTAAAATACTACTCACCACCCCCTCACGTTTTTCTTAATTACACGCACTTTTCTTTATTTTGAAAACCCATAAAAACCTCCCTTAAAATTTAAATTTATGTTACACAAATCTCCCTTATATTTTAAGATTCTATTTCTCATCCACCCAAACCGTTAGTTAACCGTTAAGTTTAACTTTTAAACTTTTTTTTTTTTACCAAAATGTCCGTCTTCGATATTAGAATTATTTAACTATATAAAACAAAATTTATACAACCAAAAATGTATTCTAATAGATTTTCTAACTTTCTAATTTGTTAAAAAAATTATTAGTTTTGATCTTATAAATTAATTTTGACTTAAAAATATAAATTAAACACGTATATTTTTATCAAATATATATAATAAACTATATAAGTTTGATATTTCATGTGTCATTTAAATTTCTAATTTAATAATTTTTTCACAAATATTTATAGACACATTTGATCAAGCACATGCTTATTTAAAAACTTATTTGAATATTCAACATTCTGTGATATTTACATTAACCAATGCTAAAATAATCAAAGAGATAACTATTTGTAAAGATAAAAAACTCTTAAATTATTTAAAACAATATTAGTCAAAATATAAAAGTAAAACTAGGGATTAAGTACAATATTAAGGGTAAAAAAATATATAAATCTTATTTTTATATAAACTTTAATTAAAAAATACTATATTTTTGGAATCTTTTTAGAATATTCTTAATGGAGTTAATTATTTGGACTTAAGTGTATGTTTTCAAAATAGAGGGGAGGTATGTGTAAAGGCAAAACAGGAGAGTGGTCAAAATATTTTACTCATATAAGGGAGGTTTGTGTAACATACATTTTAATTTAAGGGATGTTCCTATGAGTTTTCAAAATAGATGGGAGATCTGTGTAATTAAGGCAAAACAGGAGGGTGGTCAGAATATTTTACTCTTATCTTTTTTATACATTCACTTTCATCTTCTTTGAATTTCCCTCACTATTTCTCGCTCTCAGCTACATTCTAATAAATAAAGGAATATATATAAAAATATATTATTATTTTTTCTATAAAATTTTTATTAGTTAATTGTTTGGTTTTGGTAAAATGATCAAATATACACTATTATATTACAAGATTCGTACATCTCTAACTTTAAGGATTTTGTTTTATTACTTCTCTTTTGAAGGAAGGAAATTATTGGCCTAATCCTCAGAGGTGGGGTGGCTATCTTGTTCCGCCTTTTTTGTTTTTATGTTGGATATTAGGTCACTTATTTTATTTATATTTAATTTGTTAGGTTATTATGTCATGTTATTGGCTAATATGATAAAGCCATTTAAAAAAAAATGGAAATAGATTTTAAAAAAGAGAGAGAATATTCCATACTTTCTTTATTTTATCTGACAAAGTTAGTAATTCTTTAAAATTTTAATTACTATATACAAAACAATTAAAATGATAATATTAATTTTTGTTTTCCTTTATGCGATTAACCATCAGTCAGGCCAAACATGATCAACATGATCGCCCAATAAAGACATGGTTCAAATTGATAAACATGATCTAATTAGAGTAAGTAATTATATGTTTTTTTTTTTGCTCGAAAAGTAATTATATGTTGATTGTCGTATTTTGCATGCAAACCAATTTTGATATTAATCACAAGATCAACGCTAAGTATAATTTTTAATTATCTAGATTCACAATTTTCCTTGCATGACTTTTAAATAAAAGATTGTTTTTAATAAGACTAATAGTTAAATTTTTTATTTTAGATTTTATATATATCAAAATATTTTAAAAAAAATTATGTAAAAATTTAAATCCGGACCTGTCCAAATTTCGGCAATCATCAGCCATGGGAATGACTCCCACCTTTATTTGTAGGGTTAATTAAGTAGTAAATTTGTTTCAAAAGTTTTTTTGATGGCTTGATATTGTCGCGTAAGTTTTTTTTTTCCGATATTACCTGAAGTTTAAACATAAATGATATTCTTGGCATTTCCGTTAAAAAGTTAACTGTTAATATCAATTTTTTGACAATCTAACGTTAGTTTAACTAATATCTGCAAATATCATACGTTTTAAAACTTCTGCAATAACATTGGGAAAAAAAAAAAACACACACACACACACACTTTCAAGCATAAATCATTCTTTCTAAACCCGCATCTTCCGACGATTTACTACTTAACCCTTATTTGCATGGCATATTTTTTTAGATGCTAAAGAATAATTATTAATAAACTTAAAAAATAATTAACGGTAAGTGTTGTGTTTGTTATTGGTATCATTATTTTCCGTTGGTAAATTTCTCACCGGTTTCCGATCAGAGCATATTCCTGTAATTTCCTTTCTATGTACGCCTCTGTCTCTTAACTCTGCAGTTATCCGCCACCTCAGTCCAAAGCATCTCATCGAAGATCCTTTGGCCCTTTTCTCTTTTTCTCTGAAACTATAAATAAAGCCACCTCAGTCCTCAAGCGAAGCAGACCGTATCAGGCAGATCTTCTTCGACCCTCCTGATTCTCTGAATCCTCCTTTAATATTTTTCTCTTTCTCTGCTTTTTCATTGTTAACGCTTTTCGGCGGCCAGAAAATGAAGATGGAGAACTCAAACGGGGAGATCTTTGCCGAAAACAATGGCTCTGAATCCCTCATCAGCTTCTCCGATGGTCTTCAGTCACCAAATTCTGCTTTGGCAAATGGGGTTGAGGTCGATAAAGATGGTGACGAGATATTCGTCCCTCCTCTGAACTTCGCAATGGTCGATAATGGCATTTTCAGGGCTGGCTTCCCTGATTCTGCCAATTTCGGATTCTTAAAATCTCTTCGTCTCCGCTCGGTTATGTGAGTTCAATTTCTGCTTTTGTTTTGTTTGGTAACCGAAATTGCTGTTGTTCTTCATTTTGTATTTTGGGTGTTTGATTTTGATCCAGTTCTGATGTTGTTCAGATGTTTGTGTCCTGAACCATATCCAGAAGCGACTTCCGAATTTTTGAAGGCTAATGGAATAAGACTTTATCAATTTGGGATCGATGCCTTCAAGGTTTGTATTGTTTCTGGTCTTAATTGCCACCACTGACCCCTTTTTTAATTATGCTGTCTGATTGTTAGTAATTATCGAGATTTGGTTGCTCCAGCATGTTCGCATAATGCTTCTGAAATCATCCAACTGTGATAGCAATAGTGTTGGCATGCATCAAAATACTTTGCTCATAATTTGCTTTTTCACATGCATGAGTTCTATGACATTTTAAATGTGAGATTGATTCATTTGAAAACCACTAATCAGTCTACTTGGTAAGAATATTAGATGTAACAAGGGAAAAGTTATTGGAACAAACAGTACAGTTTAATTGGGAATTAAGATTCATATGTCTATGTCAAAATTCAAACTCGATCAAGTCCTTTAAAAATTCTTTGGAAGCTAGTCGGCTAACTAAACCAAGTAACTTCTTCCTACTGAAGCACAGTTTCTTTGTTTACTTTTTTCTTTCTTTCTTTTTTTTTTTTTTTTTTTTTTTTGGTAACATTTGTAAGCTAATATCTGTCATTCATACGAAAGTTAGATATATCAATGGACAACAAACTAAATGAAAGCAGTTCTATCTTAAAATTTATCATTTCACTTAAAGATTATTGATTATTTACTTAGTTATATTAGTTACCATGTGTCAAAGTAGAAACAAATGAAGAAGACAATCTTATAGAATTCTATAATTTTAAGTGATTTTGCAATCAGATATGGATTTTATATTAAATGCGTCTTATATGCTATCCTTGAACAGACGAATAAACCTAAGCAAATTACTTCTCCTACTGCCTAGGATTATATTGGTTGTAAGAGGTGTGAATTTACCTGTCCAGCCATTCTTTTCTTTTTTTCTGGTCCAAGTGACTTTTACCACACATGATGTTCTTAATTCACTTTCGTGCGTTCCTTGATCTTCTCATCCTTAGAAGAAATAAGGTAATAGGACCATCTTTATTACTATGATGAAACCTATCTTCAGTAACTGTGACAGACTTTTGTGATTGGCTATGATAATGGAGTACGCATCTATTTCCAGCACTCTGCCATCATTTTGTGATTTAACTTTCCTGCACTAGAATCTTGGAATTAGATTTACTTGACCTGTGCCCCCCCTCCCTCCCCCCCCAAAAAAAAAAAGCCACGAACTCTATAAGAGGTGTGAATAGTTTCCTTTGATCTTGTTTGGTTTCTTGGATGAATTGTTTTCTGGCGACTATTCCAATTTCATTTTTAAAATATAAATGATGTTTACTTGAACTTGAACATCCATGTTGCATCATACCATTGCCACGTATGGTAAAAGGGTTTGCTCGTCAATCGGTCATGTGTTGCAGTCAGATTTACATTTGTCAATTAAAAAAGAACCTTGCAGGTGCTTACTACTTTCAAACAGGGTGATTAGTTGTCCTAGGATATCTGTAGCCATAATGTGTAACTCTAGGAGAATGTGATGAGTAACTTACATACCATAGTTATTTTGAAAGCAGTTAACCTTAGTTTTGAGGATTGTATTATTCAAAGTGGTCACCAATGAGTTAGTTGATGCATCTTTCAAGTTCTGCTATGATGTAGTTGTCTTCTTTACAGCTTCCCTTGCTCAGTCAACCCTGTTTCTCATAATTTTCTTTACCTGAGATCAAAGCCTGTGTCAAGAATTTTAAAGCTGCCTCCTTTATTGGACTTGCATTCTTCCTCACTCGTTTTCCTCGCAATCTTCTGTCAATGTTATAGAAGCTTTAGCCCGCTCTATCCTTCAGCTGTATTAATCTCATGTAAAGTATACTGTTCTAGATGTTTCTTTTATTTATTTATTTATGGTATCTTCTTGGCAGAAAATGCCAGGGAAAGGGAAAAGGGAAGCTTTGTTGTACATCTTCCTAAGAATTATGATTTTTTATTTAACATTGTTGAGCCGTAATTGGTACCAGAAAGCTTTTGTGACTTGATGGACTGATATGTAAGAAAACATTGTATCCTCCACTTTGCTAACATGTGTTGTGGGCAGGAACCCTTTGTTAACATCCCAGAGCATACAGTGCGGGAAGCATTGCAAGTAGTCCTTGGTATAACTTCCACTTTAACTTCATTTATTATATCCTACCTAAACTAAGAAAGCTTGTTCAGAGATTTATTAACTTCAATCATGGCTGTTTATCTTACGCCAGATGTTAGGAACCACCCTGTGCTAATTCATTGCAAGCGAGGAAAGGTAATAATGGATCTTTACTTTTACACTTTTGTTATTTGGACTTAATTAATCATCGATGTTCTCTGCTTTTACCATGAGCAGCATCGCACTGGATGCATTGTTGGTTGCTTAAGGAGATTGCAGAGATGGTGTCTATCATCTGTATTTGATGAGTACCAAAGGTTTGCTGCTGCAAAAGCTAGGGTGTCGGATCAGAGGTTTATAGAATTGTTTGACATTACTAATTTGAAGAACAATCCAATGTCATTTTCATGCTCAAAGAAGTAGAAACATCGGCGTATCTGGGAAAGCTATGGCTTCCTCCATGGAAACTTTCCGTGATGAAGAGAAGCCTGAAAGTTACCTTTTCTTTCTTGTCTCTGCCTATTTTATTAGTGAACTTGTGAGTTAATTTACAATGTTATGTTTTCCTTCTTAAGTTTCCCAGTTACTTTGGTCGTACAAGTGTTATCCTCTAAACCTCAATGTAGCAGTTTTATGCGGAGATGAACCCACTGCTTTAGTGATTTTAGGGTTAATACTGTGGTCCATATAGTTCACTCTTATTGTGGTTTTGATATTTATAGTTTCAAACTTTAGGTTTTGATCCTCCAATGGGTAAAATGATTTAGGTTTTTATTAAAAGATAGGGATAAATGTTTTAAATGCAAAGAAACTTGAGGGACATCTATTGGTCTGATCTAGGCAGGAAAGCTGCTCTTTAAGTGAAATGGTGAGTTGGATCCCGCTTGCAACCCCTTTGATTAAAAAGGAAAAAAGAAAGAAAGAAACTTGAGGCATAAAAACCTATGATTTGAATTAAAACTATATGGACCAAAATTAAAATTAAAATGAAGACAAGTTATAAGCAGCAAAATAATTAATCCATGATTTAATAGCCTTCAATATATATCAGCTTTTTGTCTTTTGAGGACATCAATTTTTGCATATTATCTAGGGTTAAGGTGTAAAAATACACATGTGTTTTTCTCCGATGAGCGCTCAGTAGCAAGTGTTTTTTTTAGGTGCAAAAGTATACACGTAGTTACAAATTAGGTGCAAAAATACGGTTTGACCATTAAGTTTAACTTTTTTTGCTGATTGGACGATGACGTGGCATTTCAAATGTGCAAAAATACACATGTGGTTTGTCAAGAAGAGCGCCCAACACCAAATTTTTTTTAAATCAATTAAAATTATTTTAGTATCTTGAAAAATATTTCAGGTATTGGCCAAACTAAAAGGATCTTGACGATATCTTGAAAAAATATTTCGAGTCTTGACTAGTACTAAAAAGTACTTTCGGATCTTGACCATACGAAAAAATACTACATAATCTTGAAAAATTATTTTAGGATCTTGAAAAAATATTTCGGGTATTGGCCAAATTACTAAAAGGATAATGACCGATCTTGAAAGAAATATTTCGAGTCTTGGTTGTAGTACTAAAAAGTACTTTCGGATATCTTGATCTACATGAAAAATACTTCATAATCATGAAAAATTATTTTAGGATCTTAAAAAAATATTTCAAGCTATTGACTCGCACTTAAAAGGATCTTGACTGATAAAAAAACTTGATCTTGAAAAATTATATTAAGATCATGAAAAAAATATTCCAGTCTTGATTAGTACTAAAAATATACTTGAAGATATTTTTTTAAGATTCTAAAATAATTTTTCAAGATCATGAAATATTTTTTTAAATGCGTGCGATAAAGATTCTCAAAGTATCTTTTTAGTAGTCGGTCTGCGAAATATTTTTTCAGATCTTAAAATAATTTTCCAAGATCATGAAGTAATTTTTCAGTACAGGTCAATATCCTGAATATCTTTTTAGTACCCGATAGTAATTAAAATAAATTTATTAAATTAAAAAGAAAAAGAATTTGGTGTTCGACACTCTTGTTGACAAACCACATGTGTATTTTTGCACCTTTGAAATGCCACGTCATCGTCCAGTCAACAAAAAAAGTCCAACTTAATGATCAAATGGTATTTTTGCACCTAATTTGTAACCACACAGTCACTTTTGCACCTAAAAAAAGCACTTGCTATTGGGCGCTCCTCGAAGAAAAGCACATATATATTTTTGCACCTTAAACCTATTATCTATATCACCAATTCAACGCGAGGTTTATACCCAGATGATGGGCAAGCTCTCTTTTTTCCTTTCTATATTCACAATATATTTTTTAAAAAAATGCACCAAGTGGTTTAATATTTGGTGTGTTCGTTTTCAATAGAGAAACCACAAAAATTATTGCAATTAAGTTCATAGTTTCTTTTAACGTAATTTTTGTTTGAACTCATAAAGATGTCATTTGGTCGCAGTAAATGACTAGATAACAAATGATCTTTCTTTTTCAGAGTTCAAATGTATAGTACATTGTTCAATTCCGTGCTATTAAGTTCAAATCTTTAAGAATCATGACTGAAAAAAAAAAAAGTTGATTCCACTAACAATCTTAATATTTCGATAAACATGTGGCTCAAAAATTGCGTTTAGATATGACTCATACAAGAGGACAAATCAAGATGTGGTACACTTTTTTTTCCTAGACAGAGGCATCATCCTATATTCCTATTGAAGGAAATCTTTTGCGAGGCTTTGTCTAGCACTAATGTAAACACATCTTTCAAAGGTGATTTAAACCTTAGTTTACTACATTATGAGATATTAGCTCCTTCCTACTCAATCTCTGTCGGCTAGACTTTAAAATTATAAATTCATATACGGAACAAGAACATTCTGTGGTCCAACCTAGAACATCAATCGGGCGGCCGTGAAGGGCTGAGCTGCTGGCTGGCCTCCAGTAGGCCGGGAGTAAGAAAAACACATGTTTTTTAAAGCTCGGCCCGAGAACACCAGGGCCAAAGCCGGCCCGCAGGGCCCGAAATTTACTCTATCAAATTTTAACTATTTTTCCTCCGTGTTTTTCAAAGAAATATAATTAGTAAATTACAACAATTAAAGCTCTAATTTATCAAAAAAACACAATCATCCAACAAATAAGCAGTCACGAATTCATAATAAAAAACAAATTATGTTCTAACTTACATAAAACATAAAAAGCATACAACTAAGCGATGTTAGAAGGATGACTATCAATATCATTGTCGTCATCGTCACCACTATCATCAATGTCAACAACATTAGATTGTGCTTCACTATGAGCAGGTTCTGGTTCATGAGTAAGAATATCACGAATTTCTTCTCCCGCATCATGAAGCATCCATAATAGTTTTCTGCAACAAATAATAAACCAAATCACAAAATTAGAGTATAGTTATTAAATAAATAAATAACTCTATAATAAATATAATATATATATATATATATATATATTAATAAATTACCATCATAGCTAAATCCATGCATCCAATTGCGAGTACAAATAAGAGCTTGAACATTAGAAGGAAGAATGAAACTTCTATATTTTGTTAGAACACGTGAGCCAATACTAAAAGCTGATTCACTAGCTACTGTAGTAATTGGAATACTCAGAATATCGGTTGCCATCTTTGAAAGAATCGGAAATCTATGTTGATTGTTCTTCCACCAGATTCAAGACATCCAATTCTTTCCAATTATCAGGCTTTAGTATTGGTTCTTCCAAATAAGTTTCCAATTCAGACTTGTTCATGGAATAATGATCCATACTCACATAAATATCTTGATAATCCTGCATCATTACAAAACAATCAAGTAAATACTAGTTGAACACCCAACAAATTCAATTGACAATGAAATTAAAACATACATCAAATGCATCGTCAATGGCAGTTACTGAAGCATTTGAAGTCTGAGAAGAATGAAGGGTTGTCAATGTTGAAGATCTGTTAATTGATTCAAGAGTTGGAAGACATGTCCTCACATTTGAATATTCATCAAAAATGAAATTCACCTTGCTCCTTATGTGGTGGGCAACCTTCTCATCACAAGCTATAGAGTCAATGCTTTCATAGAAATATTGTATAATATTGAACTTCCATCGAGGATCAAGAACCATTGCAACTGCAAGAATGACGCTATAATTATGCCAATACTTGTCAAACTTCCCTTTCATTTTCAATGACATCTCTTTGATCACTGGGTCAGGACTCGCCATATTTTTAGTAAGCAACACCTCAATTTTTGATATTTGCATAAAATAAGAATTAGAAGTTGGATAAGACGACCCAGAAATCAACCTTGTAATCTTCTCAAATGGCCTCAAGAAATTGCACATTGCCTCTGCTCTATTCCACTCATCTTGTGTTAGAACAAACTTGAAGTTTGGATCATCCAAAGCCATCTTTCCAAAAGCACAACGATATTTAAGACCACTCTAAAGCATTGCATAAGTGGAGTTCCATTTAGTAACCACATCTAATTGCAAGCCCATAGAAGTGTCAATGCCACCAACTTCTTGAACACATTGCTTGAAAAGATTCATCCTTGCCTCAAAGGCCTTTACATATCTAATACTCTCTCTCATCTTATTCGAAGCAAAACTTGTTACTTTTAAGACCTCTTGAACTATCAGATTGAGGATGTGGGCACAACACCTCACATGAAAAAAATCCCCATTACAAACCAAGCTAAAGTTGTTTTGCATGAGTAGCCTATCTTTCAATAAGTCTTGCAATGTATCATTTGCGAGATGCATTATCTAGAGTAATTGAGAATATTTTATCATCAATCCCCCATTCTTTCAAACAATCATACACTTTCTTAGACATCGAGATCCGAATGTGGAGGCTCCATCCTACAGAAGGCAAGTATCTTACTGTTTAGTGTCCACTTTTCATCAAAAAAATGAGCTGTCAAACATATATATCCTTCAGAAGTCACAGAAGTCCAACAATAAGAAGTCAAGCATATTCTGCCAATACTGTTCTTCAATTTTTTTTTCAAAATATTCTTTTGTTGGCGGAAGAATTTCTGCACATAAGCCGTCATTGTGTTTCTAGAAATGCACCTTACATCAGGATTCAATGTCCTTAGAAGTTCTCTGACCCATTTATATTCAACAAATGAATAAGGAAGATCATGCTCAATTATGCATACACCGATAATCTCCTTAATACGCTGATGGTTAAGTTTTCTAGACCTCATTTTTCCTTCTCTATCCAACATCATCACCCCAATATCTCGAAATTTATCTCCAGCAGGACAATTCTTAATATGACGATTTAGATGTGAGGTGCCTTTATCTGCACCCCTTGTAAATAAACCTTGACAAGCATTACATTGCGCCTTAGCTACCCCTTCAACTTCAACTCTACTAAAATACCTCCACACATCAGAAGACAAATTTCTTGCCTTCTTAGGCTTTGATTCATCAGTCCCTTGAAGAGAAGACGCCTTACCCTTAGCCATCATAGCTAATGATTCATTAGTCTCTTGAGTTTTTCCTTGTAATTGTTGTGACGAAGACATTACGCTACATCAAAGATCAACAATACAGTATACTCAAATCAAACTTTCACACAGTCTTAACAAGAGTGACATTTTTTAATATATGAAGCCAAGACACTGCACATAAGAGTTTTAATATATGAAGCCAATACATCATCAGCTTACAATACAATAGTATAATAAACTATATGTGTTAAAACTAAATGCACTTCAAAATGTAAATAAACTAAATGCACAGATATGATTGAGAATATATATCATATATGTGAAGCTTTAGTTTGTTAAAACTAAATGCACTTCAAAATGTAAATAAACTGTATGTGTTAAAAAGATAGTATACTATAATGACCAACAAACACCGATCAAAAGTACATGATTTCATATTTCACTTAGGTCAAAAATAATAGCTACCTCCTAATTAGAGATTTGTAGAACCTTAAAGAAAATGAAGGAGTAAATAATTGATTTAGTACCACCAGTCTGCAATATAAGCACAAAAAATTGACTGACAAGCTAGCATCTTAAATCGCATATCAGAGATGATAGGTAAACAATACTAAATTTTCAAAACTTGCAACAGTTTCTTTGAGTTTTATAAATTTTGGCCTGTGTTAAGAGGGTAAACAACACAAAATCATATCAGAGATGATAGGTACAATACCTAATGAGTAGCATCAAAGATGATACTAAATCAAAACATACCAGAATCGCAGCTTGGGCAAAATAAAAGCAGCTAAAAGGGAAGTGATACTGCAGCTAACATAAGAAATAGAATCACAGCTTGGGCAAAATAAATCCGCAGCTTGAAAAAAATAAGAAACAAAATCGCAGCTAAACCATATCAGAGATGATACCAGCCAAAAGGGAAGTGATCCTCGGCACCTTGGGTAAGATAAATTCGCAGCTTGGAAAAAACAAACAAAGATTCGTTGATTTGAGAGAAAATAACCTGAGAACGCTTTGGATTTGCAGTTCGTTGGAGACTTAGAGTAGATTGAAAGGCCAGAAGGGAAGTTATCCTCGACGGCGGATGGCAGATCAGATTCACGAGTGGCCGGCGTAGGTGACAGTGAGAGACCGAGATAGAGAGTTGAGAGTTGAGATCGTGATTTGAGGAGAGTTGAGAGACGATGACGGTGGACGGTGAGACACAAGAGCCGACAGGCTGAGAGCTATGAGTGCGGCGGTGGCGGGTTGAGAACTTGAAAGTTGAGATCAAGGAGGAGGAGGAGTGTGCGGCCGTGAGTGAGAGTGTCGAATGTAGGATTGTGAAGGCAGAGATTGATTTTTTGTTTTTTTAGGGCACCACTCCACCAGTAACCCTGTGTCCCTGGCTCCTACTCTCCTAGTCCATGCCCACTTCAGTGTTCAAAAAAAATGACGAGCTTAACAGGCCGGCTCGTAGCCCTGCAAGGCTGGCCCATAAAAGCCCTTGGCCCTGCAGGGCCTAAATTCACCTCTTACCTCCATTTTCCAGGCCCGGCCCATAAAGGGCCAGGGTTAAATGGGCCCAACCCATTTTGCCGGATCTAATCCAACCCATGCAAGATAGATGAATCTTGAATCCCACTCACGCGCACAATGAAGACACAAAGCCAATAAACTAACTCTTATGAACTCAAATGGAACCACTGGGGATTGGAGGATTTTTTTAGATCTTGTTCAATTGGTAGCCTTCTTTACAGCAAGCAATTTGATAACAAACAGTGTCACCAAGATCTCATCTCCAGTATTTACTCAGAACCGGTGAAATATTAAGGGAAAATTGCAACTAGGAGCCAATTAACAAAATTAATTACAATCAGGGTCCTTGAAATCATCAAATTGCAGTGAAGTCTTAAGGGACCTTAATGCTATTAATTCCAAATGTGAAAGTACAATTTTTCCCCAATGACAAGTTTAGAACAACCAGTGACAAGTTACATGGCAACCAATGACAAGTTTAAAGCAATCAGTGACAAACTACATGACAACAAGTGACTACATAAAATATTAGTTCAAAAAGAAAATACAAATTACACATAATTTTCCTCTATTGTCATTTTCGTTCTTTCTTACACACATGATCACTTTCTCCATTGAATTGAATAAAATGTTCTACTCCTTTACCATCTACAAGGTCTACAAAGGTTGTTACATCATCAGAGGTCAATTTGAATTACATGGTAATTCCATTACTTCTTTTTTAACAATTATATTGATGCTACAACCCGTATCAACTCTTCATATGTAGTGTCTTCCATTATAGTTTTTCATTCTAATGCTACCCCCTACATATTGCAAGTCACCTTCTTATCCATTTAGAAATTGTCTCCCTATATGTAAAAAATATAATATATGCTTTCCAGACGTACTACAGATATCTTTTCTATCACCCTGCAGAACAAAGTTGTTATTTGCAACTACATGAGCAACATTAACAACGTTAGAGCATTGTATTAACGACATGTTTTGAAATTGCAAAATAGGGGTTATAAACACGTAAAACTTTATTCTTTTCATTCATTCTGTATAAGCACACGAAAACATAGCACAAACTTCACTGGAATAAAGTAAAAATCCAACTCGTCCCTCACACTCAATGAAACAACAACATAAATCATAAAGACAATATAAAATTAACAATCGTTGCATGTATATGGCATTTTTTTTTGAAATTTATGTTGTTGCCATGTAACTTGTCATTTGTTACTCTATCTTGTCATTGGGGCAAAAATGTGCTTTCACGTTTAGAATTAATGGCACTTAGGTCCCTTAAAAATTCACTGCACTTTGATGATTTCAAGAGACCTGATTGTAGTTAATTTTGTTGATTGGGAATTTGTTGAAATTTTCCCAACTATATATTAACTGAATAAATAGAAGTCATTAGCTCACATTTCATCAGTCACAAGTCATTTTGTTTGGTTAGACTTCCATAATCGGATGGGAATAAAGTTAGGAAGAAAAGAATATTAAGGGAAAAATCCGCAAAAATACTCCATCTAGTCTTTAATGTAAGACATATTTATCTAATTTGATTAGATTAAAGAAGTTAGTTAATATGACATATTTATTCTAAAATATCCTAATCATCTTTGTTAATTTTCTAAATATCTCTTTTACTTCATTATGGTTGAGGGAGTATTAATAGGGATAAATTGGGAAAATATTAACAAATATGAAAAACATATCTTACATTTAGAACCAATATTAACTCCACAAGTAGGTCTTATATTAAGGATAAGAGGGAGTAGTTTTTGTTTTACCATTTTAAAAGTTCTTCCTCATTTTCATATTAACTAACTTCTTTAATCTAATCAAATTAGATAAATATGTCTTACATTAAAGACTACATGGAGTATTTTTGCGGATTTTTCCCTTAATATTCTTTCCTTCCTAACTTTCTTCCCATCCGATTATGGAAGTCTAACCAAACAAAATGACTTGTGACTGATGAAATGTGAGCTAATGACTTATATTTATTCAATTAATATATAGTTGGGAAAATTGCAACAAATTCCAAACCAAGTGGTTGGAGAGTTCTAGCTCTTACGTACATCTTCAAAACTAATAGTTAACACTTGATTGATATAAAACACTTGAGAGATGACTATTGAATACAAATAATATATACAATAAAATAACGAAGAAAATATTTGAACCCATTTTTACAAAACATACTTTAATACTAAGGTTAAAGTCCACTTCTGCTCCAAAAAGTTTTGCTGAGGAGCAGTGGGTATCCGAAAGTTTTTTTAGGACTAGTAATGTCACCCAGAAGTTTACAAAATGTAGCAACTTCTCATTGTTGTCCTCCAATATTAACTTTGACTGTTAAATGAATCAAACTTCTCACATGGCACGCCACCCCACCTCATTGTCCATATCACTGAGAACAATATCATGTGGCATCATACCTCACCTGTCTCATTGATGCAGGAGAAGAAGATTCCAATTTGAGGACAAATTCTTCTGAAGAAGGAGGGAATGATGAGGACATAGGAGGCGGCATGACCAAGGCAACAAACTTGGAGGACATACAAGGTCTTGGAGGCCCAATGACAAGAGCAAAAGCTAAAAAGGCTAAAGAGGCTCTAAATCTCTTGGTGACCACTTTACTTGAGACAAGCCCAAGTCTAAAGGAAGAAGAGACCGAAATGATACACTTAATTCATATTGAAGACCTTGAAGAATAAGCCTCAATGGATATGCATGTAGGCTTCATTTTACTTGGCCCAAATTCTGCACTTCGTTTTATTTTTCTTACATTTAGTTCAACTTTTGTAATAAGGCTTATTGGGCTGGCTTATTGGGCTTTCTTATTTTCTCTCATTTTTAAATTATCCTCAATAACTTCTCTTGGTGTCAAAGGTGCAAGAATAGTCTTGCGTTCTTTATGTACAAAAGAGAACTTGTTGGTGTAACCATCATGCATAACTTTCTTATCATATTGCCAAGGTCTCCCAAGAAGCAAATGACAAGCCTCCATTGGTACCACATCACACAAAACTGTATCATCATACTTTCCTATGGAGAATTTCACCTCCACTTGTTTGTTTACGGTCACTTCACCATCCTCACTAAGCCATTGAAGCTTGTATGGCAGAGGGTGAGGTTTGGTTTCCATGCCCAATTTAGACACCATTCTAGCACTTGCAACATTGGTACAACTCCTCCATCAATAATTAAAGAACATACCTTTCCTTGGATAAGGCATCTAGTATGAAAGATGTTCTCTCTTTGACTATCATCCATGTCTTTTGCTTGGCTACCAACATCCTTCTTACCATAAACAAATCTCCTTTTGGAATTATTTCTTCAATATACTCATCTTTCCTAGTGAGAGGATTACTTCGAGTACAGAGTGTGTAAGGGGGAGTGATTACAGTTTGTAAGGGGGAGTGAATCCTAGTGAGAGGATTACTTCAAGTACAGAACGTGTAATCAAGTTACAAGAAGATAGTGGATTGAAAATCTCAAGCGGAGCGTGGGGACTGGACGTAGGTCAAGGATTGGACCGAACCAGTATAAATCTCAGTTTGCATATTCTCTTCCCTTAACTCTTACATTTCTAGCATATAATTTTGAATGACTGATTATCGCCTTATAAAGTATTACTTTCATACAAACTACTTTCAGTAAATTGCGAAAAGATTTTCAAAGACGATAAGTTTTTATCATACACCCAATTCACCCCCCTCTTGGGTGATAGCCAGGTCTTTCATTTGGTATCAAAGCTAGGCTCTTGTTTAAAGGACTAAACCGTCTCAAGAGTTTCAATGGCCGATTTTGGGTGTTCCACGTTTTCGAAGGTTTTGATTTTACCATTCCACCGTTTTCAAAGATATTGATTTTTGGTTTTGGAAAGCTAGAATGACTAGTTTTATCAAAGCAACTGATTTTTATATGTGGAATGTTTTTACAAATACTTTTGATTTCAAACCAAGAAAGGATTGGACAGAAAAGGAAAAGAAAATGTTTTCATTGAACATTAGAGCCATGAGAATCCTTCACTGTGCTTTAACCGAAAATGATTTTCAAAAAATCAAGTTTTGCTCTTGTGCTAAAGATATTTGGGATACTCTTGATTTTATATATGCTTCTAACAATTGTGTTGAAGTTGATAGTGTTGATAGTTCATCAGAAATTATAAACTACACATCTATGATTGATGAACAACTGAAGATTGAAGAAGGAGAAATCGTTGAATACTCCCATAATCCAGTCAACACAAAAGAACAAGAGGAAGATGATTCCTAGGAAGAGCTCATGGACGATTGTGATCAATCATTATTTGGAGCTCAAGATGCACATGTGGTAAACAATTCCAATTCTTCTTGTGTATTTAAGAAAGATGATTTTGAACAATTGCATAAAATTATTTTTCAACCAATCATTGATTCTAGTTTTAAAAGCAAGAATATTTTGAAAAATAATGCTGGAAAATTTATTGGGAAGAATGAATGTTCAAATGAAGATTATTTGAATTTTTACTCTCATGACCAACACAATACTTGCATAAAATCTCATAATGCACATCATCATATAGTTTGCAATTATTGTGGTAAATCTGGTCATATTTCTCACACATGCTATATTAGAAGAAATTCTAATGTGAGAAATAAATTTGTTTGGGTTCCTAAAGGACAATCAAGGTCCAATACTAACATACAAGGACCCAACTATAAGTGGGTACCAAAATGTCCATCTATTGATTTATGTGTACAGGACGATTTGAAAATCAATGGACATAAAGGTACAGAGAAGAAGAAGAGTCCAAGAGTTTCTCATGAACCTAAAAGAAGATTCACATCAATTAGGAGAACTCGTGGAGAAGCCATTGCTACAACCTTATCTTCAAATCAAGAGAAGCAATGGAAAATAGGAGTACATTCAACCTCAAGAATGGACTACCATAGAGTATCATTCAACTATCTTGAGGAGAATCTCTCAAAGATCAAACAGAAGACTCTTGAAGTCTATATCCCTTGAGAGAGCTTTGCCAACACCCATGGGAAAACATATGAAGAACCAATGGGTAAGCAAAGTCAATCCTCCAAGTACCTAAGGCAAAGGTATACAATGGTAAAACCTCCTATGCTATTATTTGAATTATACATTGAAGTTTTATATATTGTAGTCTTAGGAATGAGCATTGCAAACTATTTTTTTAAAAAAATTGGGTTTTCACATCCTGACTTATTTTTTTGAAAGAGATTGCAATGTTCAATAGGCTTAATTCTTTATGCATGCATGATGATTTGAAAAGAAAGTATTTCTTTTATGCATAAAGTCATGTTTAATTCATTATGCTCAGTTGTTCTAAATTAATTATACTCATAAGAGCATGTGAATTTTGATTCCTACAAGCTAACGATGATTAGATCCAAGTTAGGTTGGATACCAAGAAAAAAAAAGCTTTCTATGATTTTGTAGGATCAAAGAAAGCTTCTCAAGAATGCAACATAAAGAAATGATCCAAATCTTGAGAAAGCTAAACAAACTATGCTTGATGTTGATGGTGAACGTTGGAAAATGAGTTATCTACATCAATCTATCTCAACAAAGCAAGCTTCTATGAGGACAAGAGGAATTACGGTGATATCTAATTATTACCTCATACTATAATTATATGAAATTCATGTTTGGTTTGTATTTAGTTAAGTTAAAAGGTTTTGAAACTTATTCAATTTCAATCAAGAACTTTACTGTCAAAACCAAACTCCAATTTTCAGTCTGTCAAGAGTTTTCTATGTTTTTCAAAAAAATTGCGAATACTCAAGTATTGGTTTCAATACTCGAGTATTGACTTGACAGTGAGTAGCTCAATTTCTTTAAAACAAGCAATACTCAAGTATTGAACTTATAGAGAGCACTCCAAGTTTTTCAACTTGTGAAAACTCGAGTATTGGTTTGAATACTCGAGTATTGACCACACAAAGACTTTCAATATTTTCTAAAGTTTTTCAATACTCACTTCAATATTTTCTAAAGTTTTTCATTCTATTTGAATACTCAAGTATTGACAATACGAGACTCTTTCAATTTTTCTAAAGTTTTTCAAAACTCAAGTATTCTATTTGAATACTCAAGTATTGTCATCGGATTCACAAAAACATGCATACAAGTTTTTCACATATTTTTTTCAATACTCTCAAGTATCCATTATGAATACTTGAGTATTGATGATTACGAGAAAGCATACAAGTTTTTCACATATTTTTCAATACTCAAGTATTGGTTACAATACTCAAGTATTGGATTTTGAAAAAGTTTTTCAAAAACTTTCAACTTGTGAATACTCAAGTATTGGTGTGAATACTCAAGTATTGACTTGGGATAAGATTTCACAAAGTTTTCAAATTCTTTGAATACTCGAGTATTGATTCCGAAACTCGAGTATTGGGCATACAGAGAGCTTTACTCTTTTTCAAATGATTTGAAAACTCAAGTATTGAAATGAATACTCAAGTATTGAGATTTTGGACTTAAACTTATTTTCATATCAAAAGTCCAAAACTCGAGTATGACTATGGATACTCGAGTATTGACATTAGTGCACAAATGACAAACTCGAGTATTGAATAACATACTCAAGTATGAGTTTTTGAAATTCAAATCGACAAATTTGTAAAATCTTCTTGATTGACTCCAATACTCCATATCATCAATCACTAATATTTTTAACTATGTTTAATCAATTTGTTAGTGAATTTTTGATCAAACATGTGAATTTGTGCATAACTTTCTAAGTTTATGTTTTTGAAATGCACAAGTCTAAAATCTGTCTGGATTTCAATTCACTCTGTTTTGTGAAAAATGCATACAAATGTTTTGAAAACATATCCATACTTTGATTGCATTCAAATGATGTTTCAAATTGGAAGTTAATATTGTATATTGAATGTTGGATATGCTTCAAATTTGTCCAGTTGAGTTTTTCCTATCATTCACATATTGATCTTTGATATTCAATATGTTGCTTGAACTCTTTATTTTCATTCTCTAACTAGTTGGAACTCATGTCTAACAAGATAATCATATATGAGTTTCAAACTTATTTCCAGAAAAGAATTCAATTTGTGAAAATCTTATGCCTAATGCATAAATTCTTTTTGATCAAGATATTCCAAGCTTTATGAATGTTCATTAATGAATTAACCATTATATGGAATAACTTACTAGGATAATATTATGGAACTCTAGTCATTTGGATTAATGAGTTTGTGCTTCATCATCCATGAATCCTAGTACTCATTGTTTTTTTTGTTACTCAAATACATCACATTTGTCTTCATCCATATTCGAGTAACTATTTATTCAAATTCTTGCCTTGAATATTCATATATTTCAAGACTATATTCTAAAAGCAAGATTATCTCTTGGTCAATAGCAAAGTCATTGTGCTCATATATTTCTATTGTGCAAAGCATGTTTTGATAATGCATTACCTTTATGACTTTTGCTTTTGAGAAAATTCTTCTACATGTAAACTTCAATGTTTCACATGTTCTCTTAATCTTGAAGCATTTTTATTCTTTAACATGTTGACTTTCACCATGTTTAATGTAAACATTGTTTTCAAACATGTTTCAAAAATGAATCTTTCATTCATCAAAATTTTGATTTCATAATGCATTATCATATTTTGAAAGAACATTTGAGATTTGAAACATTTTGCATATTTCATTATCACTCTTGAAAAATCTGATCTCATTCATAAACTATTAGTTGATAAATGCTTATCTTTATGGATAAGTTTTTCTATGCTCTTTGATCAAACTTACATGCATTTTATCAATGACATCTTTTATGCATAAAGTATATTTACAAAATGTCATTGAGAAATAACATTCTTGACATGATTTAATTATTACCCTTTTGATTCATTGGTTTGAACTTATTTGATTGGGTAAAATTATGTTAGCTTATTATGCTATTTGCTTAAGTATCATATGATTTAATCTTTTAAGAGCATAAGGTTGTCATGTCTAATCTTGTGTGGACTCAAGAATCATTGAGTACCAAAGGACACATATTTTTGCAGGAGTTGACCAAAATGTTCTGTTGTCAAATACAAAGAACTTAGGCAAACGAATAGATCATTTCAGTGGCTATGTCTGCAAATTTTGTGACAATACATGAGTGACATCCCATCACTAGCAAGAGGCTTAGACCAAGATGATAAGGAGCATACTCGCTTGATGAGAAGCTATGAGCAGAAACTAATTTTGAGATCCTCTACAAAGCTCATTTGGGATTTCTGTTTATAAGATGCATTAAGAGCAATTAGTGGTTATAATCTCATCCTCTTGAAGCTCATTCAAATCTGGGATAGATTAGATTAGATCATCAGATAATGGCTAGCCAATGATGCATCTATGGATTTTAGATGATTATGACTCAAGTAATTACGATATTACTTGAGTGAGGTATTGTAACATGCATATATCATAATCATGCTAGGCTAACTTGATTTCATTCATTCCATCTTATTTTATGAATCTTAGCCTGAGTATACTCATTTTTTTAAAAATGATCATTGTGCTTTCAACTCCTTTATTATCATAAAAATCATAAGTGATTTCTTTATACCAATTTCAAGTCCACCCATGTGAACTTGAAAGTTCTTAATTCTGAGATACCATGTTATGTCTATTGGAGTTGGAAAAACTCCAGACCTCATAACATTTGGTGTCACATTATTATTTGGTATCATTAAAGGGAGCTTCACATTTTTTTTAATCATGCATTTATTAAGGGGGAGCTTTTCATATGTGTTTTATTTTAAAAGCTCATCTCTTTATTTGAAGAAAACCCTTTTAAGCATACTCATCTATATTCACTATCTTTTATTAGTTTTGATGATAAGTTAAATTCATATTTGAAAATATCTTATATTTTCCTTTCATTATTTTTTGAAAATATCATATTGAAAGGGATGTTTTGATACTTTGATATTTGGTTGAGATAATGTAATGCAAATCTCTTTTTGCAAACTAAAGTTTTCTCTTGCAATTTGTAGCGAGAGATTTTGTTATGTGTTAGGACTTTCCTTAATGCACTACAAGGAGAAAATATTAAATTAAGGAAAGATGCTTTGGCATCAATCATTGAAGCTGAGATATGCTCTACATAGATGATCTATGAAGAAAAAGCAAAAATGGAAGCCAAGTATTGATTCATTCGGATTCATTCAAGAAGCCAACATTTCATCCTACTCACATCTCAAAGGATATTCATGATCCTTCTATTCAGAGCACATCACAAAATCTCATGCAACAAGAAAGCAAGCAAATGGACTTCATCAATCATTCATCAATTTGCCAAACAAACATGAGCATTTCTAATCTCTATCTTTTTTATATTCAGTAGAAATTTTGCACATGTTTGGTATCTATATGCTTTAATTGTGAAAGATTTCTTGAAAACCTCTCCAAATTCTTTCA
This sequence comes from Acacia melanoxylon, assembly GCA_019022615.1. Lineage (NCBI taxonomy): Eukaryota > Viridiplantae > Streptophyta > Magnoliopsida > Fabales > Fabaceae > Acacia > Acacia melanoxylon. The sequence goes on along the minus strand of JAFJYJ010000018.1, from coordinate 34,521 downwards.
AATTTGTTTTCATAAAAACATTCCAAATTGCATCATATTTAGAATGAAAACAATTTCAAATTGGGGAGAGAAAATCAGTTTCTTGACTCATTCTTATTTGGTTTCATATTTGCCTCTCCAAACATCTCTTCTTAACTTCAACTTTTTGCTAATGACAAATAAGGGGAGAGAATGGCAAGAAAAATATGTTGCATTTAATAATTTTTATATTCATACATATTTTTCTTATAGTATTTGCCATCATCAAAAAGGGGAGAATGTTAGATATGATTAGTTTTGATGATGTCTTATATAGATGCCATTCTTAAGAGCAAAAAGATTGCATACTACATTTACATTATACTTTGACTAATTCTTATATTGAATGTAGATGCAAAGTTTAATAATGGAGATTGATCAAGAAAGAAGACTAAAGAAATAAGAACTTGCACTATATGTGATACTGGAAATCTCCATGATCAAACTGAAGTTGGAATGAAGCTTCATCATATTTGAGCTATTGTGGAGTACACATGAATAGTGCGATACGGAAAGTCGACACATTAAATTCGGAACAAGTTCAGATAGGCTCGGCTTTATGGATATTGAAGAAGATGTAAGAATGATCAAGAAAGTAGATTGAAGAAAGAAGTTCTTATATAATGGGAATATCAGAATGTCAAGGGAGCAAGAAGTTATCAAAGGACTTTGGGAATAATCAGAAGAAGAGGAAATGTTGAAGAAGGTAGAAATTGCAAAGAATGATGAGTCCAAGTTGAATGACGGAGAATGTTCAACAAAAAGATCAATAAAGAAGTACTGAATTAGAGAAAGAGATTGAATCAAAGAAGATGTGAAGATTAAATGATGAAGAATGATCAAGTTGGGAGATGGAAAAAGGAAGAACTTGTTGAATGGAATGAAGATATCATTATTCAAGTTCTTATATTGATGCTAGAAGCCTCCAAGATCATATGGAAGTTGGAATCGCTAAATTCGGAGCTAAAGTCAGCAAAAATCAGCTTTAGGATGAGAAAACTCGAGTAAAGAACTCAATACTCGAGTTTAGGAGTCAAAACTCGAGTATGTTCATCAATACTAGAGTATTGTAGTGTCTTCAATACATCTACGCGTCTCTAGGAATACTCTCGAGTATGCAGCATCTTCAACATCTCTGGTTTCTCTGGACTATGAATACTCGAGTATCCAAGTCACTACTCAAGTATGCATCGGTGATTAGCTCTGTTTCACGTTCAGCATGGGCGACGTCTGGTAATTTGATGATATCTCCTAAACCAGAAATCGGATTGAAGTGAAATCAGTGGCATATGCAACTAGACTCCCAATTCGTCATTTGTATATAAAATTAAAGCCCAAAGGAGTTCATATGAGAGAGCTATGAATTTTGGAAGTTGACAGATAAATCCACGCCACACAGAAAACCAAGCTTCAATGTTTTGAGTGTAACTCACAAACTACAAATCCGATTGAGCTGAAATTAGTGGCATATGAAAGTAGACTCCCAGAGATTTCCATCAAGAGTTGAAAAAACCAAAACGGAGTTCAGACCAGGGAGATATGACCCTCAAAAGTTGATGGTTTGTTCAAGAAGTTGCAATACTCGAGTATGTAAGTTGAATACTCGAGTTTCCATCAGACAGAGAGCAGCAAATGTTAGAGCATCTTCCAATACTCGAGTTTCCATCTCAATACTCGAGTATTGATCGAGAGAGAGGAACACGGAGTTACGCAACAACCTCAATACTCGAAGTTTCCAAATGAATACTCGAGTATTCGTCGTTGGTTCGAAAACGGTTCTAACGTTTTCCATATGAGTCTAATGGCTATATTTCTTCATCCAACGGTCATATATTGATCTCTACCTATAAAAGAAGTCGAGATTCAAGATAAGAAGCAAGACACAAGCCTACAACTTCAAAATGCTCATACTCGATCTTCATCTTATTTACTCTCTTTTTCAAATGTTTACATAGTTTATCATAGAGAGTGAGATGATTTGTACTGCTTCATGTTTATTCATTCACTTCGAGAGAGAAGATTCATTGTAAACATCCTTCCATACTATCTCGAGATTACTCAAGATTGGGTGATCTTGAGTGGGAAACCCATTGTATTGATTACAGCTTGTAAGGGGAGTGAATCCTAGTGAGAGGATTACTTCGAGTATAGAGTGTGTAATCAATCAAGTGTGTTGATTACGGCTTGTAAGGAGTGAATCCTAGTAATTACAAGTGGAGTGTGTAATCAAGCAAGTGTGTTGATTACAGCTTGTATGGGGAGTGAATCCTAGTGAGAGGATTACTTGAGTGTGTAATCAAGCGTGTGTAATCAAGTTGAAAGATCAAGTTACAAGAAGATAGTGGATTGAAAATCTCAAGTGAAGCTTGGGGACTAGGACGGTCAGGTCAAGGATAAATCTCAATTTGCATATTCTCTTCCCTTAACTCTTACATTTCCGATATAATCTTTGTTTGCAAAGACGATATTTTTATCATACACCCAATTCCCTTATCTCTTATATTCCCAATCAAGAAGACTACATAACATAGTCTTCTTATTGATTGACTATGTGACCTTTATTGCTTCATAAATCAATTGCTTGATGAAGTACAAACTACTTTTTTATCTTTCCGGCTTGAAGAAATTAAAAAAGATTTTCAAAGACGATTGTTGTTCTACCTTACTAGCTTGTTGCACTAAATCCTCCAACTCCACATAATTTTGCAACTCCACAACATCCCTTATATCACTATTCAGCCCATGCAAGAAACGTCCCATAGTAGCCTCCCGTTCTTCACTAATATTTGCTCTAATCAAGGACACCTCCATCTCTTTATAATACTCATCTACACTCATAATGGGAAGGAACAAATCTTCTTCTCATTAGCCTTTTCATCTCCACCCAACTATCCACCAATGGTTCTTCATATCTCACCCTCTCCTTTTGCAATTGGTCCCACCAAATGAGAGCATAATCACTAAACTCCATGGCTGCCACCATCATTTTCTTCTCTTCAGTATAATTGTGACATGCAAATAAGTGCTCAATCTTCATTTCCCATTCTAAATAGGCCTCCGGATCACTTTTTCCTTTAAAAGATGGTATATTAAGCTTCACTCCCTTAATTCTATCCTCTCTAGCACCATTCTCATTATCTCTTCTTCTCCTTCTTTCATCCCTCCCTCTCTGTCTATCTTCATCATGATTCCCTTGATTTTCTATTCTCTCAATTCTCTCATATAACTCCTCTGTGTGTTCCCTCATCATCCTTTGCATTTGAGTTGTAATGGCTTCAATCGGCAATCTATTATCTCCTATAGGAGGAGGAATACCTTCACCACCTGCACCTGCCATAATTCAAGGAAAAGAACAAGAATAAAAGTAATAGGACCTCACCACTCGCTCACGTGTTTACACTCTTAAAAATGTATCACTCGTGTTTGTTGCTCTTTATAAGACTTTTGTGTAGTGTGCTCTCTTGCCTTTTACCACTCAATAGCTCTCTTTAAGTTCTTAACAGAATCTCCAAGAACACTCAAGAGTACAATCCCAAACTCAAGAGTTGGTGGTGACTCACAATACAAATTGGAAAAGATGTCAAAGAAGACAAGACAAAGAAAACCAAAACAATTTGGAGGAATTATTCAAGGAAGACACTTTGGACTTGATTCACAAGTAGTAGTGTGTGTAATTGAATAGCAGGTGCTGTATAGCATTTTTTTCTTCTTCTTTTTTTCTCTTTTTGTTTAACACCTGATTCTTAAACAAAAGGAATTTATGATTTTGGAATCAAACCTTGAAATTTTACTAATTCAGAACTAAATTAGATATGAAAGTGGAGCTAAATCACCAAGAGGGGGGTGAATTGGGGATTTTAAAAACTTTTTCAGCTTACTCTGTTTTTGTACACTAAAAACGAGAGATGAACTAAGTAGAGGGTAGAAGAGCAAGACACAAGGATTTATACTGGTTCGGTCCAATCCCTTGACCTACGTCCAAATCCCGGACTCTCTGGGATTTTCACTATCTCAATTGATTACACACTCGTACTCAAGAGTAATTCTCTCACTAGAACTTACTCCCCTTACAAGTTGTAATCAATGAACCCAATCACCAAGTCCCCGACTTGTGATTCCTTTACAATAAATGATTTACAATCAATAAACTCTCTCTAAGAGGAGATAATGATAAACACTGAAGCTTAATGTATCAACATATACTTTATACAAGAAAACTCAATAGTAGTTGGAAACTTGAATGATTTTAGTTTTCTATAGTCTTGGTTTTTTTGTTGAGAGAAATTGAATGCTACTCTATTTATACTAAGAGAGCATTAAAGATCCGTTGCAAGCTCCATTATGACCGTTGGTGCATCAATCTAGCTGTTGGAGGCATTTTGGAGTTTTCTCTCTCTAATCTTCACTTAATCCGGTTGTACGAAAGATCGAGTTGACTTCGGAGAATTAATCCGTTGGAATAGCAGCTCGGATGTGGTAGGTAGGCATTAATCCTTTGTAAGCGTGTGCGAAGGATTACCCAAAAGTATGCAACTTTCTCGGGTTTAGCATTTAATGTTCGACACTTTTTGCTTTTGGTATTAAACCTTCGTTAAACATTCTTTAATCCATCCAAACTCACTAACAAAGTGGTTAAATATAGCTGGGAATATATAAGAATGATAATAGAAAGCATTAAGATCAAACACGAAGAAATCACAAATTCGTATGATTTGAATTTTGAATACTTGCGCCCAATACTTGAGTATGTTCTTCAATACTTGAGTATTGCACGTGCACTAATGTGAATACTTGAGTATTCATCTGAATACTTGAGTATTCGTTTTCCAGAGAAGGCACTACATGATTTGAGCGTTGGACAATTTCCTTGAGTAAGACCAATACTTGAGTATTGAAACCAATACTTGAGTATTGAACTTTTTATGTGAAAATAAGTTAAGTCCAAAATCTCAATAATTGAGTATTCAAATCAATACTTGAGTTTTCAAAATATTTGAAAAAAGAGCCAAGCTCTCTGTATGCTCAATACTCGAGTATTCAACTCAATACTTGAGTATTGAACTGTTTGAAAACTTTGTGAAAACTTTTCCAAGTCAATACTTGAGTATTCAAATCAATACTTGAGTATTCAAATCACTTGGAAATAGCAAACCTTTATGTATGGCCAATACTCGAGTATTCAAACCAATACTTGAGTATTGAACTATTTGAAAACTTTGTGAGTTCTTTTCCAAGTCAATACTTGAGTATTCGCCTCAATACTTGAGTATTCAAATCACTTGGAAATAGCGAAACTTTACTGTCTGGTCAATACTCGAGTATTCAACTCAATACTTGAGTATTGAATTGTTTTCAATATTTGTGAAGTTTCTGTCATCTCAATACTTGAGTATTCATTTCAATACTTGAGTATTGATAAACATGTGAAAAACTTTGAAAACTTTCTGTTTGCCCAATACTCGAGTATTCAAACCAATACTCGAGTATTCACATGTTGAATACTTAAATGATTTTCTGTATGACCAATACTTGAGTATCCATATGGATACTTGAGTATTGATAATTTTTCATTTCAGCGAAAGAGTTTCTATAAGATCAATACTTGAGTATTGGAACCAATACTTGAGTATTGCACATTTTTGCGAAAGAATGCACCATTCACTGTCAACTTTCGAGGGTCATATCTCCCTAGTCTGAACTCCGTTTTGGTTTGTTCAACTCTTCATGGAAATCTCTGTGAGTATACTTTCATATGCCACCGATTTCAGCTCAATCGGATTTGTAGTTTGTAAGTTACACTCAAAACATTGAAGCTTGGTTTTCAGTGTGGCGTGAATTTATCTGTCAACTTCTACAATCCATAGCTCTCTCATATGAACTCTTTTGGGCTTGAATTTTATATCCAAATGACGCATTGGAAGTCTAGTTTCATATTCCACTGATTTCACTTCAATCCGATATCTGGTTTAGAGGATATCATCAAATTACCAGACGTCGCCCATGCTGAACGTGAAACAGAGCTGATCACCGTTGCATACTCGAGTATTGACTCAAGTATTCAATACTTCACTTGATACTCGGGTATTGACTCAAGTATTCAATACTTCACTGGATACTCAAGTATTGCTAGTCCAGAGAGGCCAGAAATGCTGAGAACACTGGATACTCGAGTATTGACTTGGATACTCGAGTATTGACATTCTAGAGACGCCAGAGAAGCTGAAGACACTCCAATACTTGAGTATTGATGAACATACTCGAGTTTTGACTCCTAAAGCTGATTTTTCTTTGTTTTAACTCTAAATTGAGTCATTCCAACTTCCATATGATCTTGGAGGCTTCTAACATCAATATAAAAACTTGAATAATGATATCTTCATTCCATTCAACAAGTTCTTCCTTTTTCCATCTCCCAACTTGATCATTCTTCATCATTTAACTTGGGCTCATTATTCTCTGCCTTTCTACCTTCTTCCCTCTTCTTCTTGATTAAGTTCTTGCTTCCTTTGACATTCGATATTCCAATTATATTATGTGCAAGAACTTCTTTCTTCAATCCCTTATTTCCTTCTTGGTTATTCCCCATGATTGAACACTTTCTTTCTTCTCTTCTCTTGATCATTGCCAAAATCTTTGTGTAACTTCTTTGCTTCCTTGGCATTCTTCTCCCATTCAACTTGGAGTAACATCTTGCTTCCTTGACAACCTCTGCAAGTTCTTCTTTCTTTAATACCTTTCTTGATCAATCTCCATTATTAAACTTTGCATCTACATTTAATATAAGAATTAGTCAAAGTATAATGTGAATGTAGTGTGCAACCTTTTTGCTCTTAAGAATGGCATCTATATAAGACATCATCAAAACTAATCATATCTAACAAGATAGAATTCCCCACAAACTGAGCTATTACTTATCACACTAACAACATACTACTCAAGAAACATGAATTGAAAGGATTAAAATTCAAGAACAATGATGAACAAAGGATGAACACCAAGAACCAAGTGTAGAAATATGTGAACTGAACAAGAAATTGAAAGGAACAACAACTAGAAGATTGAAAGAACAAATTAGGAACAAACAACAACGGCTAAATCAGAATTGCACAATTCAAAATAAAAAACACAAAGTTTAGGGACTAGGGTTACCAAATGTGTGACCAGATTGGATGTAAACAATGGAGAAAAGATAACCCAATTCCAATTCTAGAATCTGAGCTTTCGTTTGCGCCCTGAACGGCCACATTGGCCATTTGGGCCTACTTGAGGTCAGATGTACACGAACTTTTTCAACGTCTCGGAATTGCGTGGAAACTCACCCACCCACCTTATTTTTCCTGAGGATTCCAAAATGCCTAAAATCGGTTTGAGATTCGTCCATTTGGGCAATGAACGGCAAAATAGGCCATTTGGGCCTACTTCAGGTCAGAAGTACACGAACTTTTTCAACGTCTCGGAATTGCGTGGAAACTCACCCACCCTCCTCATTTTTCATGAGGATTCTAGATTGCCTAAAATCATTCCAAGATTCCTCCGTTTGGGCCCTGAACGACCACATTGGCCATTTGGGCCTACTTGAGGTCAGATGTACACGAACTTTTTCAACGTCTCGGAATTGCGTGGAAACTCACCCACCCTCCTCATTTTTCATGAGGATTCCGAATGCCTAAAATCGTTTCGAGATTCCTCCGTTTGCGCCCGAACGGCCACATTGGCCATTTGGGCCTACTTGAGGTCAGATGTACACGAACTTTTTCAACCTCTCGGAATTGGGTGGAAACTCACCCACCCTCCTCATTTTTCATGAGGATTCCAAATGCCTAAAATCGTTTCAAGATTCCTCCGTTTGCGCCCTGAACGGCCACATTGGCCATTTGGGCCTACTTGAGGTCAGATGTACACGAACTTTTTCAACCTCTCGGAATTGGGTGGAAACTCACCCACCCTCCTCATTTTTCATGAGGATTCCAGAATGCCTAAAATCGTTTCGAGATTCCTCCGTTTGCGCCATGAACGGCCACTTTGGCCATTTGGGCCTACTAGAGGGCAGATGTACACGAACTTTTTCAACCTCTCGGAATTGGGTGGAAACTCACCCACCCTCCTCATTTTTCATGAGGATTCCAAATGCCTAAAATCATTCCGAGATTCCTCCGTTTGGGCCTTGAACGGCCACATTGGCCATTTGGGCCTACTTGAGGTCAGATGTACACGAACTTTTTCAACCTCTCGGAATTGGGTGGAAACTCACCCACCCTCCTCATTTTTCATGAGGATTCTAGAATGCCTAAAATCGTTTCGAGATTCCTCCGTTTGGCCCCAACGAACGACCACATTGGCCATTTGGGCCTACTTGAGGTCGATGTACACGAACTTTTTCAACGTCTCGGAATTGCGTGGAAACTCACCCACCCTCCTCATTTTTCATGAGGATTCCGAATGCCTAAAATCGTTTCGAGATTCCTCCGTTTGCGCCATGAACGGCCACATTGGCCATTTGGGCCTACTTGAGGTCGATGTACACGAACTTTTTCAACGTCTCGGAATTGCGTGGAAACTCACCCACCCTCCTCATTTTTCATGAGGATTCCGAGATGCCTAAAATCGTTGCGAGATTCCTCCGTTTGGGCAATGAACGGCCACACTGGCCATTTGGGCCTACTTGAGGTCAGATGTACACGAACTTTTTCAACCTCTCGGAATTGTGTGGAAACTCACCCACCCTCCTCATTTTTCATGAGGATTCTAGAATGCCTAAAATCGTTACAAGATTCCTCTGTTTGGGCAATGAACGGCCACATTGGCCATTTGGGCCTACTTGAGGTCAGATATGTACAAGAACTTTTTCAACGTCTCGGAATTGCGTGGAAACTCACCCACCCTCCTCATTTTTAATGAGGATTCCAGAATGCCAAAAATCGTTTCGAGATTCCTCCGTTTGCGCCCTGAACGGCCACATTGGCCATTTGGGCCTACTTGAGGTCGATGTACACGAACTTTTTCAACCTCTCGGAATTGCGTGGAAACTCACCCACCCTCCTCATTTTTCATGAGGATTCCGAATGCCTAAAATCGTTAAGAGATTCCTCCGTTTGGGCAATGAACGGCCACATTGGCCATTTGGGCCTACTTGAGGTCAGATGTACACGAACTTTTTCAACGTCTCGGAATTGCGTGGAAACTCACCCACCCTCCTCATTTTTCATGAGGATTCTATATTGCCTAAAATCATTCCAAGATTCCTCCGTTTGCGCCCTGAACGGCCACATTGGCCATTTGGGCCTACTTGAGGTCAGATGTACACGAACTTTTTCAACGTCTCGGAATTGCGTGGAAACTCACCCACCCTCCTCATTTTTCATGAGGATTCCGAATGCCTAAAATCGTTTCGAGATTCCTCCGTTTGCGCCCGAACGGCCACATTGGCCATTTGGGCCTACTTGAGGTCGATGTACACGAACTTTTTCAACCTCTCGGAATTGCGTGGAAACTCACCCACCCTCCTCATTTTTCATGAGGATTCCAGAATGCCTAAAATCGTTTCGAGATTCATCCGTTTGCGCCATGAACGGCCACTTTGGCCATTTGGGCCTACTAGAGGGCAGATGTACACGAACTTTTTCAACCTCTCGGAATTGGGTGGAAACTCACCCACCCTCCTCATTTTTCATGAGGATTCTAGATTGCCTAAAATCATTCCGAGATTCCTCCGTTTGGGCCCTGAACGGCCACATTGGCCATTTGGGCCTACTTGAGGTCAGATGTACACGAACTTTTTCAACCTCTCGGAATTGGGTGGAAACTCACCCACCCTCCTCATTTTTCATGAGGATTCCAGAATGCCTAAAATCGTTTCGAGATTCCTCCGTTTGCGCCCTTAACGGCCACATTGGCCATTTGGGCCTACTTGAGGTCAGATGTACACGAACTTTTTCAACCTCTCGGAATTGCGTGGAAACTCACCCACCCTCCTCCTTTTTCATGGGGATTCCATAATGCCTAAAATCGTTTCGCGATTCCTCCGTTTGTGCACTGAACGGCCACATTGGCCCTTTGGGCCTACTTGAGGTCAGATGTACACGAACTTTTTCAACCTCTCGGAATTGGTGGAAACTCACCCACCCCCTCCTCATTTTTCATGAGAGGATTCCGAATGCCTAAAATCGTTTCGAGATTCCTCCGTTTGCGCACTGAACGGCCACATTGGCCATTTGGGCCTACTTGAGGTCAGATGTACACGAACTTTTTCAACCTCTCGGAATGGCGTGGAAACTCACCCACCCTCCTCATTTTTCATGAGGATTCCAGAATGCCTAAAATCGTTGCGAGATTGCTCCGTTTGCGCCCTTAACGGCCACACTAACCATTTTGGGCCTACTTGAGGTCAGATATGCACGAACTTTTTCAGCGTCTCTGAATTGGGTGGAAACTACCCCACCCTCCTCATTTTTGATGAGGATTCCAGAATGCCTAAAATCGTTTCGAGATTCCTCCGTTTGCGCCCTGAACGGCCACATTGGCCATTTGGGCCTACTTGACGTCAGATGTACACGAACTTTTTCAACCTCTCGGAATTGGGTGGAAACTCACCCACCCTCCTCATTTTTCATGAGGATTCCGAATGCCTAAAATCGTTTCGAGATTCCTCCGTTTGCGCCCCCGAACGGCCACATTGGCCATTTGGGCCTACTTGAGGTCGATGTACACGAACTTTTTCAACCTCTCGGAATTGCGTGGAAACTCACCCACCCTCCTCATTTTTCATGAGGATTCCGAATGCCTAAAATCGTTAAGAGATTCCTCCATTTGGGCAATGAACGGCCACATTGGCCATTTGGGCCTACTTGAGGTCAGATGTACACGAACTTTTTCAACGTCTCGGAATTGCGTGGAAACTCACCCACCCTCCTCATTTTTCATGAGGATTCCAGAATGCCTAAAATCGTTTCGAGATTCCTCCGTTTGCGCCCTGAACGGCCACATTGGCCATTTGGGCCTACTTGAGGTCAGATGTACACGAACTTTTTCAACCTCTCGGAATTGCGTGGAAACTCACCCACCCTCCTCATTTTTCATGAGGATTCTAGATTGCCTAAAATCATTCCGAGATTCCTCCGTTTGGGCCCTGAACGGCCACATTGGCCATTTGGGCCTACTTGAGGTCAGATGTACACGAACTTTTTCAACCTCTCGGAATTGGGTGGAAACTACCCCACCCTCCTCATTTTTTATGAGGATTCCAGAATGCCTAAAATCGTTTCGAGATTCCTCCGTTTGCGCCCTGAACGGCCACATTGGCCATTTGGGCCTACTTGAGGTCGATGTACACGAACTTTTTCAACGTCTCGGAATTGCGTGGAAACTCACCCACCCTCCTCATTTTTCATGAGGATTCCGAATGCCTAAAATCGTTTCGAGATTCCTCCGTTTGCGCCCGAACGGCCACATTGGCCATTTGGGCCTACTTGAGGTCAGATGTACACGAACTTTTTCAACCTCTCGGAATTGCGTGGAAACTCACCCACCCTCCTCATTTTTCATGAGGATTCCAGAATGCCTAAAATCGTTAAGAGATTCCTCCGTTTGGGCAATGAACGGCCACATTGGCCATTTGGGCCTACTTGAGGTCAGATGTACACGAACTTTTTCAACGTCTCGGAATTGCGTGGAAACTCACCCACCCTCCTCATTTTTCATGAGGATTCCAGAATGCCTAAAATCGTTTCGAGATTCCTCCGTTTGCGCCCTTAACGGCCACATTGGCCATTTGGGCCTACTTGAGGTCAGATGTACACGAACTTTTTCAGCGTCTCAGAATTGGTGGAAACTCACCCACCCTCCTCATTTTTCATGAGTTTCCGAATGCCTAAAATCGTTTCGAGATTCCTCCGTTTGCGCCCGAACGGCCACATTGGCCATTTGGGCCTACTTGAGGTCGATGTACACGAACTTTTTCAACGTCTCGGAATTGCGTGAAACTCACCCACCCTCCTCATTTTTCATGAGGATTCCGAATGCCTAAAATCGTTTCGAGATTCCTCCGTTTGGGCATGAACGGCCACATTGGCCATTTGGGCCTACTTGAGGTCAGATGTACACGAACTTTTTCAACCTCTCGGAATTGGGTGGAAACTCACCCACCCTCCTCATTTTTCATGAGGATTCCAGAATGCCTAAAATCGTTTCGAGATTCCTCCGTTTGGGCAATGAACGGCCACACTGGCCATTTGGGCCTACTTGAGGTCAAATGTACACGAACTTTTTCAACGTCTCGGAATTGCGTGGAAACTCACCCACCCTCCTCATTTTTCATGAGGATTCCAGAATGCCTAAAATCGTTTCGAGATTCCTCCGTTTGCGCCCTGAACGGCCACATTGGCCATTTGGGCCTACTTGAGGTCAGATGTACACGAACTTTTTCAACCTCTCGGAATTGGGTGGAAACTCACCCACCCTCCTCATTTTTCAGGAGGATTCTAGAATGCCTAAAATCGTTCCGAGATTCCTCCGTTTGGGCCCTGAACGGCCACAGTGGCCATTTTGGCCTACTTGAGGTCAGATGTACACGAACTTTTTCAACCTCTCGGAATGGCGTGGAAGCTCACCCACCCTCCTCATTTTTCATGAGGATTCCAGAATGCCTAAAATCGTTTCGAGATTCCTCCGTTTGGGCCACACTGAAACGGCCACATTGGCCATTTGGGCCTACTTGAGGTCGATGATACACGAACTTTTTCAACGTCTCGGAATTGCGTGGAAACTCACCCACCCTCCTCATTTTTCATGAGGATTCCGAATGCCTAAAATCGTTTCGAGATTCCTCCGTTTGGGCCCCGAACGGCCACATTGGCCATTTGGGCCTACTTGAGGTCGATGTACACGAACTTTTTCAACGTCTCGGAATTGCGTGAAACTCACCCACCCTCCTCATTTTTCATGAGGATTCCAGAATGCCTAAAATCGTTTCGAGATTCCTCCGTTTGCGCCCTGAACGGCCACATTGGCCATTTGGGCCTACTTGAGGTCAGATGTACACGAACTTTTTCAACGTCTCGGAATTGCGTGGAAACCCACCCACCCTCCTCATTTTTCATGAGGATTCCGGAATGCATAAAATCGTTGCGAGATTCCTCCGTTTGGGCAATGAACGGCCACATTGGCCATTTGGGCCTACTTGAGGTCAGATGTACACGAACTTTTTCAACGTCTCGGAATTGCGTGGAAACTCACCCACCCTCCTCATTTTTCATGAGGATTCCTGAATGCCTAAAATCGTTTCGAGATTCCTCCGTTTGCGCCCAGAACGGCCACATTGGCCATTTGGGCCTACTTGAGGTCAGATGTACACGAACTTTTTCAACCTCTCGGAATTGGGTGGAAACTCACCCACCCTCCTCATTTTTCATGAGGATTCCAGAATGCCTAAAATCGTTTCGAGATTCCTCCGTTTGGGCCCTGAACGGCCACATTGGCCATTTGGGCCTACTTGAGGTCGATGTACACGAACTTTTTCAACGTCTCGGAATTGCGTGGAAACTCACCCACCCTCCTCATTTTTCATGAGGATTCCAGAATGCCTAAAATCGTTTCGAGATTCCTCCGTTTGGGCAATGAACGGCCACATTGGCCATTTGGGCCTACTTGAGGTCAGATGTACACGAACTTTTTCAACGTCTCGGAATTGCGTGGAAACTCACCCACCCTCCTCATTTTTCATGAGGATTCCAGAATGCCTAAAATCGTTCCGAGATTCCTCCGTTTGGGCAATGAACGGCCACATTGGCCATTTGGGCCTACTTGAGGTCAGATGTACACGAACTTTTTCAACGTCTCGGAATTGCGTGGAAACTCACCCACCCTCCTCATTTTTCATGAGGATTCCAGAATGCCTAAAATCGTTTCGAGATTCCTCCGTTTGCGCCCGAACGGCCACATTGGCCATTTGGGCCTACTTGAGGTCGATGTACACGAACTTTTTCAACCTCTCGGAATTGGGTGGAAACTCACCCACCCTCCTCATTTTTCATGAGGATTCCGAATGCCTAAAATCGTTTCGAGATTCCTCCGTTTGGGCCCCGAACGGCCACATTGGCCAATTGGGCCTACTTGAGGTCACTACATGAACTTTTTCAACCTCTCGGAATGGCGTGGAAACTCACCCACCCTCCTCATTTTTCATGAGGATTCTAGATTGCCTAAAATCGTTTCGAGATTCCTCCGTTTGCGCACTGAACGGCCACATTGGCCATTTGGGCCTACTTGAGGTCAGATGTACACGAACTTTTTCAACCTCTCGGAATTGGGTGGAAACTCACCCACCCTCCTCATTTTTCATGAGGATTCCAGAATGCCTAAAATCGTTTCGATTCCTCCGTTTGCGCCCGAACGGCCACATTGGCCATTTGGGCCTACTTGAGGTCAGATGTACACGAACTTTTTCAACCTCTCGGAATTGGGTGGAAACTCACCCACCCTCCTCATTTTTCATGAGGATTCCAGAATGCCAAAAATCGTTTCGAGATTCCTCCGTTTGCGCCCCGAACGGCCACATTGGCCATTTGGGCCTACTTGAGTTCAGATGTACACGAACTTTTTCAACGTCTCGGAATTGTGTGGAAACACACCCACCCTCCTCATTTTTCATGAGGATTCCAGAATGCCTAAAATCGTTTCGAGATTCCTCCGTTTGGGCCCCGAACGGCCACATTGGCCATTTGGGCCTACTTGAGGTCGATGTACACGAACTTTTTCAACGTCTCTCGAATTGGGTGGAAACTCACCCACCCTCCTCATTTTTCATGAGGATTCCAGAATGCCTAAAATCGTTGCGAGATTCCTCCGTTTGGGCAATGAACGGCCACACTTGCCATTTGGGCCTACTTGAGGTCAGATGTACACGAACTTTTTCAACCTCTCGGAATTGCGTGGAAACTCACCCACCCTCCTCATTTTTCATGAGGATTCCAGAATGCCTAAAATCGTTTCGAGATTCCTCCGTTTGCGCCCGAACGGCCACATTGGCCATTTGGGCCTACTTGAGGTCGATGTACACGAACTTTTTCAACCTCTCGGAATTGCGTGGAAACTCACCCACCCTCCTCATTTTTCATGAGGATTCCGAATGCCTAAAATCGTTTCGAGATTCCTCCGTTTGCGCCCGAACGGCCACATTGGCCATTTGGGCCTACTTGAGGTCAGATGTACACGAACTTTTTCAACCTCTCGGAATTGCGTGGAAACTCACCCACCCTCCTCATTTTTCATGAGGATTCCAGAATGCCTAAAATCGTTTCGAGATTCCTCCGTTTGGGCAATGAACGGCCACACTGGCCATTTGGGCCTACTTGAGGTCTTTGTACACGAATTTTTTCAACGTCTCGGAATTGCGTGGAAACTCACCCACCCTCCTCATTTTTCATGAGGATTCCGAATGCCTAAAATCGTTTCGAGATTCCTCCGTTTGCGCCCGAACGGCCACATTGGCCATTTGGGCCTACACGAGTTCAGATGCACACGAACTTTTTCAACGTCTCGGAATTGCGTGGAAACTCACCCACCCTCCTCATTTTTCATGATGATTCAACAATGCCTAAAATTCTCTACAGATTCCTCCGTTGGGGTCTTGAACGGCCAAATAGGCCATTTGGGCCTAATTGAGCTCAGACGTACCTGAAGTTTTTCAACATCTTGGAATTGCGTGGAAACTCACCCACCCTCGTCATTATTCATGAGGATTCCAGAATGCCTAAAATTGTTGCGAGATTCCTTTGTTTGGGCCCTAATGAACGGCCACATTGGCCATTTGGGCCTACTTGAGGTCGATGTACACGAACTTTTTCAACCTCTCGGAATTGCGTGGAAACTCACCCACCCTCCTTTTTTTCATGAGGATTCCAGAATGCCTAAAATCGTTTCGAGATTCCTCCGTTTGCGCCCTGAACGACCACATTGGCCATTTGGGCCTACTTGAGGTCAGATGTACACGAACTTTTTCAACCTCTCGGAATTGCGTGGAAACTCACCCACCCTCCTCATTTTTCATGAGGATTCCAGAATGCCTAAAATCGTTTCGAGATTCCTCCGTTTGGGCCCCGAACGGCCACATTGGCCATTTGGGCCTACTTGAGGTCAGATGTACACGAACTTTTTCAACCTCTCGGAATTGGTGGAAACTCACCCACCCTCCTCATTTTTCATGAGGA
Source organism: Acacia melanoxylon (assembly GCA_019022615.1). Taxonomy (NCBI): domain Eukaryota; kingdom Viridiplantae; phylum Streptophyta; class Magnoliopsida; order Fabales; family Fabaceae; genus Acacia; species Acacia melanoxylon. Next base: position 18,301 of record JAFJYJ010000018.1, on the reverse strand, counting down.
TTCCAGAATGCCTAAAATCGTTTCGAGATTCCTCCGTTTGCGCCCAGAACGGCCACATTGGCCATTTGGGCCTACTTGAGGTCAGATGTACACGAACTTTTTCAACCTCTCGGAATTGCGTGGAAACTCACCCACCCTCCTCATTTTTCATGAGGATTCCAGAATGCCTAAAATCGTTTCGAGATTCCTCCGTTTGCGCCCTGAACGGCCACATTGGCCATTTGGGCCTACTTGAGGTCAGATGTACACGAACTTTTTCAACGTCTCGGAATTGCGTGGAAACTCACCCACCCTCCTCATTTTTCATGAGGATTCCAGAATGCCTAAAATCGTTTCGAGATTCCTCCGTTTGCGCCATGAACGGCCACATTGGCCATTTGGGCCTACTTGAGGTCAGATGTACACGAACTTTTTCAACGTCTCGGAATTGCGTGGAAACTCACCCACCCTCCTCATTTTTCATGAGGATTCCGAATGCCTAAAATCGTTTCGAGATTCCTCCGTTTGCGCCCGAACGGCCACATTGGCCATTTGGGCCTACTTGAGGTCGATGTACACGAACTTTTTCAACGTCTCGGAATTGCGTGGAAACTCACCCACCCTCCTCATTTTTCATGAGGATTCCGAATGCCTAAAATCGTTTGCGAGATTCCTCCGTTTGGGCCCTTAACGGCCACATTGGCCATTTGGGCCTACTTGAGGTCAGATGTACACGAACTTTTTCAACGTCTCGGAATTGGGTGGAAACTCACCCACCCTCCTCATTTTTCATGAGGATTCCAGAATGCCTAAAATCGTTTCGAGATTCCTCCGTTTGCGCCCGAACGGCCACATTGGCCATTTGGGCCTACTTGAGGTCAGATGTACACGAACTTTTTCAACCTCTCGGAATTGCGTGGAAACTCACCCACCCTCCTCATTTTTCATGAGGATTCCAGAATGCCTAAAATCGTTTCGAGATTCCTCCGTTTGCGCCCGAACGGCCACATTGGCCATTTGGGCCTACTTGAGGTCAGATGTACACGAACTTTTTCAACCTCTCGGAATTGCGTGGAAACTCACCCACCCTCCTCATTTTTCATGAGGATTCCAGAATGCCTAAAATCGTTTCAGATTCCTCCGTTTGCGCCCGAACGGCCACATTGGCCATTTGAGCCTACTTGAGGTCAGATGTACACGAACTTTTTCAACGTCTCGGAATTGCGTGGAAACTCACCCACCCTCCTCATTTTTTATGAGGATTCCAGAATGCATAAAATCGTTGCGAGATTCCTCCGTTTGGGCAATGAACGGCCACATTGGCCATTTGGGCCTACTTGAGGTCAGATGTACACGAACTTTTTGAATGTCTCGGAATTGCGTGGAAACTCACCCACCCTCCTCATTTTTAATGAGGATTCCAGAATGCCAAAAATCGTTTCGAGATTCCTCCGTTTGCGCCCCGAACAGCCACATTGGCCATTTGGGCCTACTTGAGGTCAGATGTACACGAACTTTTTCAACGTCTCGGAATTGCGTGGAAACTCACCCACCCACCTCATTTTTCATGAGGATTCCAGAATGCCTAAAATTGTTGCGAGATTCCTTCGTTTGGGCCCTTAACGGCCAAATTGGCCATTTGGGCCTACTTGAGGTCAGATGTACACGAACTTTTTCAACGTCTCGGAATTGCGTGGAAACTCACCCACCCTCCTCATTTTTCATGAGGATTCCAGAATGCCTAAAATCGTTTCGAGATTCCTCCGTTTGCGCCCGAACGGCCACATTGGCCATTTGGGCCTACTTGAGGTCAGATGTACACGTACTTTTTCAACGTCTCGGAATTGCATGGAAACTGACCCACCTTCCTCATTTTTAATGAGGATTCCAGAATGTCAAAAATCGTTTCGAGATTCCTCCGTTTGCGCCCTGAACGGCCACATTGTCCATTTGGGCCTACTTGAGGTCAGATGTACACGAACTTTTTCAACGTCTCGGAATTATATTGTAACTCACCCGACCACCACATTTTAATGAGGATTCCAGAAGGCCTAAAATCGTTTCAAGATTCCTCTGTTTGGGCAATAAATGGCCACATTAGCCATTTGGGCCTACTTGAGGTCAGATGTACACGAACTTTTTCAACCTCTCGGAATTGCGTGGAAACTCACCCACCCTCCTCATTTTTCATGAGGATTCCAGAATGCCTAAAATCATTTCGAGATTCCTCCGTTTGCGCCCTGAACGGCCACATTGGCCATTTGGGCCTACTTGAGGTCAGATGTACACGAACTTTTTCAACCTCTCGGAATTGCGTGGAAACTCACCCACCCTCCTCATTTTTCATGAGGATTCCGAATGCCTAAAATCGTTTCGAGATTCCTCCGTTTGCGCCCCGAACGGCCACATTGGCCATTTGGGCCTACTTGAGGTCGATGTACACGAACTTTTTCAACGTCTCGGAATTGGTGGAAACTCACCCACCCTCCTCATTTTTCATGAGGATTCCAGAATGCCTAAAATCGTTTCGAGATTCCTCCGTTTGGGCAATGAACGGCCACATTGGCCATTTGGGCCTACTTGAGGTCGATGTACACGAACTTTTTCAACGTCTCGGAATTGCGTGGAAACTCACCCACCCTCCTCATTTTTCATGAGGATTCCGAATGCCTAAAATCGTTTCGAGATTCCTCCGTTTGCGCCCGAACGGCCACATTGGCCATTTGGGCCTACTTGAGGTCGATGTACACGAACTTTTTCAACGTCTCGGAATTTTGTGGAAACTCACCCACCCTCCTCATTTTTCATGAGGATTCCGAATGCCTAAAATCGTTTCGAGATTCCTCCGTTTGCGCACTGAACGGCCACACTGGCCATTTGGGCCTACTAGAGGTCGATGATACACGAACTTTTTCAACGTCTCTCGAATTGCGTGGAAACTCACCCACCCTCATTCATTTTTCATGAGGATTCCAGAATGCCTAAAATCGTTTCGAGATTCCTCCGTTTGGGCCCCGAACGGCCACATTGGCCATTTGGGCCTACTTGAGGTCGATGATACACGAACTTTTTCAACCTCTCGGAATTGGTGGAAACTCACCCACCCTCCTCATTTTTCATGAGGATTCCAGAATGCCTAAAATCGTTTCGAGATTCCTCCGTTTGCGCCCTGAACGGCCACATTGGCCATTTGGGCCTACTTGATGTCAGATGTACACGAACTTTTTCAACCTCTCGGAATTGCGTGGAAACTCACCCACCCTCCTCATTTTTCATGAGGATTCCAGAATGCCTAAAATCGTTTCAAGATTCCTCCGTTTGCGCCCTGAACGGCCACATTGGCCATTTGGGCCTACTTGAGGTCAGATGTACACGAACTTTTTCAACCTCTCGGAATTGCGTGGAAACTCACCCACCCTCCTCATTTTTCATGAGGATTCCAGAATGCCTAAAATCGTTTCGAGATTCCTCCGTTTGGGCAATGAACGGCCACAATGGCCATTTGGGCCTACTTGAGGTCGATGTACACGAACTTTTTCAACGTCTCGGAATTGGTGGAAACTCACCCACCCTCCTCATTTTTCATGAGGATTCCAGAATGCCTAAAATCGTTTCGAGATTCCTACGTTTGCGCCCCGAACGGCCACATTGGCCATTTGGGCCTACTTGAGGTCAGATGTACACGAACTTTTTCAACGTCTCGGAATTGGTGGAAACTCACCCACCCTCCTCATTTTTCATGAGGATTCCAGAATGCGTAAAATTGTTTCGAGATTCCTCCGTTTGGGCCCTGAACGGCCAAATAGGCCATTTGGGCCAACTTGAGGTCAGATGTACACGAACTTTTTCAACGTCTCGGAATTTCGTGGAAACTCACCCACCCTCCTCATTTTTCATGAGGATTCCAGAATGCCTAAAATCGTTTCGAGATTCCTCCGTTTGGGCCCTGAACGGCCACATTGGCCATTTGGGCCTACTTGAGGTCGATGTACACGAACTTTTTCAACCTCTCGGAATTGCGTGGAAACTCACCCACCCTCCTCATTTTTCATGAGGATTCCGAAATGCCTAAAATCGTTTCGAGATTCCTCCGTTTGCGCCCCGAACGGCCACATTGGCCATTTGGGCCTACTTGAGGTCGATGTACACGAACTTTTTCAACCTCTCGGAATTGCGTGGAAACTCACCCACCCTCCTCATTTTTCATGAGGATTCCGAATGCCTAAAATCGTTTCGAGATTCCTCCGTTTGGGCCCATGAACGGCCACATTGGCCATTTGGGCCTACTTGAGGTCAGATGTACACGAACTTTTTCAACCTCTCGGAATTGCGTGGAAACTCACCCACCCTCCTCATTTTTCATGAGGATTCCAGAATGCCTAAAATCGTTTCGAGATTCCTCCGTTTGGGCAATGAACGGCCACATTGGCCATTTGGGCCTACTTGAGGTCAGATGTACACGAACTTTTTCAACGTCTCGGAATTGGGTGGAAACTCACCCACCCTCCTCATTTTTCATGAGGATTCCGAATGCCTAAAATCGTTTCGAGATTCCTCCGTTTGCGCCATGAACGGCCACATTGGCCATTTGGGCCTACTTGAGGTCAGATGTACACGAACTTTTTCAACGTCTCGGAATTGCGTGGAAACTCACCCACCCTCCTCATTTTTCATGAGGATTCCGAATGCCTAAAATCGTTTCGAGATTCCTCCGTTTGGGCAATGAACGGCCACATTGGCCATTTGGGCCTACTTGAGGTCAGATGTACACGAACTTTTTCAACGTCTCGGAATTGGGTGGAAACTCACCCACCCTCCTCATTTTTCATGAGGATTCCAGAATGCCTAAAATCGTTTCGAGATTCCTCCGTTTGGGCCCTTGAACGGCCACATTGGCCATTTGGGCCTACTTGAGGTCGATGTACACGAACTTTTTCAACGTCTCGGAATTGCGTGGAAACTCACCCACCCTCCTCATTTTTCATGAGGATTCCAGAATGCCTAAAATCGTTTCGAGATTCCTCCGTTTGGGCCCCGAACGGCCACATTGGCCATTTGGGCCTACTTGAGGTCAGATGTACACGAACTTTTTCAACCTCTCGGAATTGCGTGGAAACTCACCCACCCTCCTCATTTTTCATGAGGATTCCAGAATGCCTAAAATCGTTTCGAGATTCCTCCGTTTGGGCCCTGAACGGCCACATTGGCCATTTGAGCCTATTAGAGGGAAGATGTACACGAACTTTTTCAACGTCTCGGAATTGCGTGGAAACTCACCCACCCTCCTCATTTTTCATGGGGATTCCAGAATGCCTAAAATCGTTTCGAGATTCCTCCGTTTGCGCACTGAACGGCCACATTGGCCTTTTGGGCCTACTTGAGGTCAGTTGTACACGAACTTTTTCAACGTCTCGGAATTGCGTGGAAACTCACCCACCCTCCTCATTTTTCATGAGGATTCCAGAATGCCTAAAATCGTTTCGAGATTCCTCGGTTTGCGCCCTAAACTGCCACATTGGACATTTGGGCCTACTTGAGGTCAGATGTACACGAACTTTTTCAACGTCTCGGAATTGCGTGGAAACTCACCCACCCTCCTCATTTTTCATGAGGATTCCAGAATGCCTAAAATCGTTGCGAGATTCCTCCGTTTGGGCAATGAACGGCCACATTGGCCATTTGGGCCTACTTGAGGTCGATGTACACGAACTTTTTCAACGTCTCGGAATTGCGTGGAAACTCACCCACCCTCCTCATTTTTCATGAGGATTCCAGAATGCCTAAAATCGTTTCGAGATTCCTCCGTTTGCGCCCGAACGGCCACATTGGCCATTTGGGCCTACTTGAGGTCAGATGTACACGAACTTTTTCAACCTCTCGGAATTGGGTGGAAACTCACCCACCCTCCTCATTTTTCATGAGGATTCCAGAATGCCTAAAATCGTTTCGAGATTCCTCCGTTTGGGCCCGAACGGCCACATTGGCCATTTGGGCCTACTTGAGGTCAGATGTACACGAACTTTTTCAACCTCTCGGAATTGCGTGGAAACTCACCCACCCACCTCATTCTTCACGAGGATTCCAGAATGCCTAAAATTATTGCGAGATTCCTCTGTTTGAGCTCTGAACGGCCACATTGGCCATTTGGCCCTACTTGAGGTCAGATATAAACGAACTTTTTAGACCTCTCGGAATTGCGTTGAAACTCACCCACCATCCTCATTTTTCATTAGGATTCGCCTAAAATCGTTTCGAGATTCCTCCGTTTGCGCCTTAAACTGCCGCATTGGACATTTGGGCCAACTTGACGTCAGATGTACACGAACTTTTTAAACGTCTCAGAATTGCGTCGCAACCCAGCCACCCTCCTCATTTTCATGAGGATTCCAGAATGCCTAAAATCATTCCGAGATTCCTCCGTTTGGGCTTTGAACGGCTACATTGGCCATTTGGGCCTACTTGAGGTCAGATGTACACGAACTTTTTCAACCTCTCGGAATTGCGTGGAAACTCACCCACCCTCCTCATTTTTCATGAGGATTCCAGAATGCCTAAAATCGTTTCGAGATTCCTCCGTTTGGGCCCTTAACGGCCACATTGGCCATTTGGGCCTAACTTGAGGTCGATGTACACGAACTTTTTCAACGTCTCGGAATTGAGTGGAAACTCACCCACCCTCCTCATTTTTTTCATGAGGATTCCAGAATGCCTAAAATCGTTTCGAGATTCCTCCGTTTGCGCACTGAACGGCCACATTGGCCATTTGGGCCTACTTGAGGTCAGATGTACACGAACTTTTTCAACGTCTCGGAATTGCGTGGAAACTCACCCACCCTCCTCATTTTTCATGAGGATTCCAGAATGCCTAAAATTGTTTCGAGATTCCTCCGTTTGGCCCCGAACGGCCACATTGGCCATTTGGGCCTACTTGAGGTCGATGTACACGAACTTTTTCAACCTCTCGGAATTGCGTGGAAACTCACCCACCCTCCTCATTTTTCATGAGGATTCCGAATGCCTAAAATCGTTTCGAGATTCCTCCGTTTGCGCCCTTAACGGCCACATTGGCCATTTGGGCCTACTTGAGGTCAGATGTACACGAACTTTTTCAACGTCTCGGAATTGCGTGGAAACTCACCCACCCTCCTCATTTTTCATGAGGATTCCAGAATGCCTAAAATCGTTTCGAGATTCCTCCGTTTGGGCAATGAACGGCCACATTGGCCATTTGGGCCTACTTGAGGTCGATGTACACGAACTTTTTCAACGTCTCGGAATTGCGTGGAAACTCACCCACCCTCCTCATTTTTCATGAGGATTCCGAAATGCCTAAAATCGTTTCGAGATTCCTCCGTTTGGGCAATGAACGGCCACATTGGCCATTTGGGCCTACTTGAGGTCGAAATGTACACGAACTTTTTCAACGTCTCGGAATTGCGTGGAAACTCACCCACCCTCCTCATTTTTCATGAGGATTCCAGAATGCCTAAAATCGTTTCGAGATTCCTCCGTTTGGGCACTGAACGGCCACACTGGCCATTTGGGCCAACTTGAGGTCAGATGTACACGAACTTTTTCAACGTCTCGGAATTGCGTGGAAACTCACCCACCCTCCTCATTTTTCATGAGGATTCCAGAATGCCTAAAATCGTTCCGAGATTCCTCCGTTTGAGCCCTGAACGGCCACATTGGCCATTTGGGCCTACTTGAGGTCAGATGTACACGAACTTTTTCAATGTCTCGGAATTGCGTGGAAACTCACCCACCCTCCTCATTTTTAATGAGGATTCCAGAATCCCTTAAATCGTTTCGAGATTCCTCCGTTTGCGCCCTGAACGACCACATTGGCCATTTGGGCCTACTTGAGGTCAGATGTACACGAACTTTTTCAACCTCTCGGAATTGCGTGGAAACTCACCCACCCTCCTCATTTTTCATGAGGATTCCAGAATGCCTAAAATAGTTTCGAGATTCCTCCGTTTGGGCCCTGAACGGCCACATTGGCCATTTGGGCCTACTTGAGGTCAGATGTACACGAACTTTTTCAACCTCTCGGAATTGGTAGGAAACTCACCCACCCTCCTCATTTTTCATGAGGATTCCAGAATGCCTAAAATCGTTTCGAGATTCCTCCGTTTGCGCCCTGAACGGCCACATTGGCCATTTGGGCCTACTTGAGGTCAGATGTACACGAACTTTTTCAACCTCTCGGAATTGGGAGGAAACTCACCCACCCACCTCATTTTTCATGAGGATTCCAGAATGCCTAAAATCGTTTCGAGATTCCTCCGTTTGCGGACTGAACGGCCACATTGGACCTTTGAGCCTACGTGAGGTCGGATGTACACGAACTTTTTCAACGTCTCGGAATTGGGTGGAAACTACCCCACCCTCCTCATTTTTCATGAGGATTCCGAATGCCTAAAATCGTTTCGAGATTCCTCCGTTTGGGCAATGAACGGCCACATTGGCCATTTGGGCCTACTTGAGGCCGAATGTACACGAACTTTTTCAACGTCTCGGAATTGCGTGGAAACTCACCCACCCTCCTCATTTTTCATGAGGATTCCGAATGCCTAAAATCGTTGCGAGATTCCTCCGTTTGGGCAATGAACGGCCACATTGGCCATTTGGGCCTACTTGAGGTCAGATGTACACGAACTTTTTCAGCGTCTCGGAATTGGGTGGAAACTACCCCACCCTCCTCATTTTTTATGAGGATTCCAGAATGCCTAAAATAATTCTGAGATTCCTCCGTTTGGGCCCTGAACGGCCACATTGGCCATTTGGGCATACTTGAGGTCAGATGTACACGAACTTTTTCAACCTCTCGGAATTGGGTGGAAACTCACCCACCCTCCTCATTTTTCATGAGGATTCCGAATGCCTAAAATCGTTTCGAGATTCCTCCGTTTGCGCCCGAACGGCCACATTGGCCATTTGGGCCTACTTGAGGTCGATGTACACGAACTTTTTCAACGTCTCGGAATTACGTGGAAACTCACCCACCCTCCTCATTTTTCATGAGGATTCCAGAATGCCTAAAATCGTTTCGAGATTCCACCGTTTGCGCCATGAACGGCCACATTGGCCATTTGGGCCTACTAGAAAGCAGATGTACACGAACTTTTTCAACCTCTCGGAATTCGGTGGAAACTCACCCACCCTCCTCATTTTTCATGAGGATTCCAGAATGCCTAAAATCGTTTCGAGATTCCACCGTTTGGGCCCTGAACGGCCACATTGGCCATTTGGGCCTACTTGAGGTCAGATGTACACGAACTTTTTCAACGTCTCGGAATTGCGTGGAAACTCACCCACCCTCCTCATTTTTCATGAGGATTCCAGAATGCCTAAAATCGTTAAGAGATTCCTCCGTTTGGGCAATGAACGGCCACATTGGCCATTTGGGCCTACTTGAGGTCAGATGTACACGAACTTTTTCAACCTCTCGGAATTGCGTGGAAACTCACCCACCCTCCTCATTTTTCATGAGGATTCCAGAATGCCTAAAATCGTTAAGAGATTCCTCCGTTTGGGCAATGAACGGCCACATTGTCCATTTGCGCCTACTTGAGGCCAAATGTACACGAACTTTTTCAACGTCTCGGAATTGCGTGGAAACTCACCCACCCTCCTCATTTTTCATGAGGATTCCAGAATGCCTAAAATCGTTTCAAGATTCCTCCGTTTGCGCCCTGACCGGCCACATTGGCCATTTGGGCCTACTTGAGGTCAGATGTACACGAACTTTTTCAACCTCTCGGAATTGCGTGGAAACTCACCCACCCTCCTCATTTTTCATGAGGATTCCAGAATGCCTAAAATCGTTAAGAGATTCCTCCATTTGGGCAATGAACGGCCACATTGGCCATTTGGGCCTACTTGAGGTCAGATGTACACGAACTTTTTCAACGTCTCGGAATTGCGTGGAAACTCACCCACCCTCCTCATTTTTCATGAGGATTACAGAATGCCTAAAATCGTTTCGAGATTCCTCCGTTTGCGCCCTCAACGGCCACATTGGCCATTTGGGCCTACTTGAGGTCAGATGTACACGAACTTTTTCAACCTCTCCGAATTGGGTGGAAACTCACCCACCCTCCTCATTTTTCATGAGGATTCCAGAATGCCTAAAATAGTTTCGAGATTCCACCGTTTGCGCCATGAACGGCCACTTTGGCCATTTGGGCCTACTTTAGGGCAGATGTACACGAACTTTTTCAACGTCTCGGAATTGCGTGGAAACTCACCCACCCTCCTCATTTTTCATGAGGATTCCAGAATGCCTAAAATCGTTAAGAGATTCCTCCGTTTGGGCAATGAACGGCCACATTGTCCATTTGTGCCTACTTGAGGCCAAATGTACACGAACTTTTTCAACGTCTCGGAATTGCGTGAAACTCACCCACCCTCCTCATTTTTCATGAGGATTCCGAAAGCCTAAAATCGTTTCAAGATTCTCCGTTTGGGCGCCCGAACGGCCACATTGGCCATTTGGGCCTACTTGAGGTCGATGTACACGAACTTTTTCAACCTCTCGGAATTGCGTGGAAACTCACCCACCCCCTCATTTTTCATGAGGATTCCGAATGCCTAAAATCGTTTCAGATTCCTCCGTTTGGGCCCGAACGGCCACATTGGCCATTTGGGCCTACTTGAGGTCGATGTACACGAACTTTTTCAACCTCTCGGAATTGCGTGGAAACTCACCCACCCTCCTCATTTTTCATGAGGATTCCGAATGCCTAAAATCGTTTCAAGATTCCTCCGTTTGGCCCGAACGGCCACATTGGCCATTTGGGCCTACTTGAGGTCAGATGTACACGAACTTTTTCAACGTCTCGGAATTGCGTGGAAACTCACCCACCCTCCTCATTTTTCATGAGGATTCCAGAATGCCTAAAATCGTTAAGAGATTCCTCCGTTTGGGCCCCGAACGAACGGCCACATTGGCCATTTGGGCCTACTTGAGGTCGATGTACACGAACTTTTTTCGAACCTCGGAATTGGGAGGAAACTCACCCACCCACCTCATTTTTCATGAGGATTCCAGAATGCCTAAAATCGTTTCGAGATTCCTCCGTTTGCGCCCTCACCGAATAACGGCCATATAGGCCATATGGGTCTACTTGAGGTGAGACGAACACGAACTTTTTAAACATGTCGGAATTGCGTGGAAACTCACCCACCCTCCTCTTTATCCTTGTGGATTCCTGTGTGCCTAAAATTGTTGCGAGATTCGTCCGTTTGACCCCTGAACGGCCCTTTTGGCCATTTGGGCCTACTTGAGGTGAGAAGAACACGAACTTTTTCAACGTCTCGGAATTGCGTGGAAACCCACCCACCCTCCTCATTTTTCATGAGGATTCCAGAATGCCTAAAATAGTTTCGAGATTCCTCCGTTTGCGCAATGAACGGCCACTTGGCCATTTGGGCCTACTTTATGTCAAATGTACACGAACTTTTTCAACGTCTCGGAATTGCGTGGAAACTCACCCACCCTCCTCATTTTTCATGAGGATTCCGAAAGTCGTTAAGAGATTCCTAAAATCACATTGTCCATTTGCGCCTACTTGAAATGATTCCTCTCGTTTGGGCAAACTCACCCACCCTCCTCATTTTTCGAGGATTCCACCTAAAATCGTTGGCCATTTGGGCCTGAACGGCTGGCCATTTGGGCCTCAGGTCATATATACACGAACTTTTAAAACGTCTCGGAATTGCGTGGAAACTCACCCACCCTCCTCATTTTTCATGAGGATTCCAGAATGCCTAAAATCGTTTCGAGATTCCACCGTTTGCGCCATGAACGGCCACTTTGGCCATTTGGGCCTACTAGAGGGCATCTGTACACGAACTTTTTCAACGTCTCGGAATTGCGTGGAAACTCACCCACCTTCATCATTTTTTATGAGGATTGTAGATTGCCTAAAATAATTCCGAGATTCCTCCGTTTGGGCCCTGAACGGTCACATTGGCCATTTGGGCCTACTTGAGGTTGTTGGTTTTGATTAGTTTTGATGATGTCTTATATAAATGTCATTCTTAAGAGCAAAAAGGTTGCACACTACATTTACATTATACTTTGACTAATTCTTATATTTAATGTAGATGTGAAGTTTAATGATGGAGAATAATCAAGAGAAGAGAAGAAAGAAAGAAAGAACTTGCTGAATATAATGAGAATATCATTATTCAAGTTCCTAGATTGATTCTACAAGTCCCCACGATGATATGGAAGTTGGAACGGCCCAAATCGGAGTTGAAATAAGCAAAATCAAGTTTTGGGATGAATTACCTCGAGCCAAAGGTCTAGCCTCGAGTTAGAGGTGTTTCTAAAGTGTTTTGGACACATGGACAAGTTGCCTCGAGTCGATCATCACCACCTCGAGTTAAAGTGTTTGCTACGTGTTTTTTGGCTTCGAGTTGATTTACCTCGAGGCGGGGCATCGGTCACCTCGAGTTAGCAACCTCGAGGCAAGAATTCAGCTTACCTCGAGTCAAATAGCCTTCAGCACACTCGTTTCACGTGCGCTCTACGGCGACCTCTGGTAATTCGATGATATCTCCCAAACCAGAAATCGGATTGACGTGAAATCAGTGGCATATGAAACTAGACTCCCAATGCGTCATTGTGATATATAATCCAAGTACAAAGGAGTTTATATGAGAGATCTATAAGTCTGGAAAGTTGGAACATCAATCACCGTCACAGTCCAGACCAAGCTTCGGTGTTTGGAGTGTAACTCACAAACTACAAATCCGATTGAGCTGAAATTTGTGGCATATGAAAGTAGACTCACAGAGCTTTCCATCAAGAGTTGAACCAACGAAAACGGAGTTCATACTAAGGATATATGGCCCTCGAAAGTGGACACATGAGATTCTGGAATCAATTCAGCATGGCTTCGGATTTCTGGATATGGCTCACAACCAATTGAAGTTGTTGCCTCGAGCCGCAGGAATGCAACCTCGAGTTGGTTAACTCGGGCCAAGAATTTATGCACCTCGAGTCTAAGCAGAGAGTTAGATACTTGGAGAAAGGATTTTACCTCGAGCCGAAGATACACCTCGAGTTAATGGCCAACCGAGAGAGTTAGAACAATGGAGAGCCCTTTTTACCTCCAGCGAAGGTTCACCTCGAGTTAAATGGCCAACCGAGAGTTAGAACAATGGAGAGCACTTTTTACCTCCAGCAGAATGTTCACCTCGAGGTAATTACACAGCTAGAATACTCTGCGATTATTTAACTCGAGCCAAGGAAGAATGATGCCTCAAGTTAGCCGCCTCGAGTCGATAAGTGCTACCTCGAGTTAATATCTCATCTCGGATCTCTTTGTTTGATTATTACCAATCGATTACCTCGAGTCAAGGTTTCTCCTGCCTCGAGTCAAGTTCTCATTTGGAATTCACTGCTTGCCTATCACGATGCTTTAACTCGAGCCTACAGGAAGTGTGCCTCGAGTCGATTACCTCGAGTCACAAGACATGCCGCCTCGAGTCAATATCTCTTCTAGATCACTCGTTTGATTAATTATCAATTGACTAACTCGAGCCAACAAACATACCGCCTCGAGCTCCGGACCGTCTCTCGTTTTAACAAACGATTATCATTGAGTAGAATATGTTTGCAAACACAAATCATATACTTCAATATGACTCCGTGATATTGCTAATCATATTTCGAGTGATTTCCAAGATACACAATCGGTTCAAACGGACTAGCCTTGGAGCACCGAAAATATCGAGGAACGAGCCGACAAGATGAAGGATGCCCATAACGTCAAAAGCATCTGAATATTATTTTAAGCCATCCTCCGACCCGGGACCACACGAATGACAATCGTAAAGTGACTCCACCAAGCGCACAATCAATCATGGCTAGGAGCGCATATGCTTAAACATCTTCAACGGACATATTCAAACATTCAAACGGGCAGATTCAAATCCTCCAACGGTCCTCAATCTTCAACCAGTATAAATACCCGAAGGTTTGAATTCTTCAATGGCGGACAGAATAGACATACACAGACAAAGCATTCAAAGTGATCAATCTATATTCTGTATATATCTTCAGATATTATTGAGCTTCGGTGTTTATCAATATCTACTCTTGGAGAGAGTTCATTTTCGTGTATATCATTCATTGTAAGAATCTCAAGTCGTGGGACTTGGAGATTGGGATAATCGAGTACAACTTGTAAGGGGGAGTGTATCCTAGGGAGAGGATAACTTTCGAGTACGAGTGTGTATCTGATTGTATACAATTACAGCTTGTAAGGGGGAGTGAGTCCTAGGGAGAAAGGATCATCCTAAGTTACAGAGTGTGTAATTGTTCTTGAGTGATAGTAGAAAATCCCAGAGAGTCTGGGTACTGGACGTAGGTCAATGAGTTGGACCGAACCAGTATAAATCCTCTGTGTCAAGCTCTTCTTCTCTATCTCTACTTTACCTTGGTTAATATCTCGTTGTGTGGGTGAATCAAAAGAATTTTTGAAATCCCCTATTCACCCCCTCTAGGTGATATTCCACCTTCATTTGGTATCGAGCCTGGTTTCTCAATTGGGCTTAACATCCCGAGATAGATCATGGAAGGAATATTACCCGACGATGCCTCAATCAACCGACCACCCGGCTTCAACGGTGAACACTATTCTTTCGGAAAGAAAAGTTCAAAGCGTTTGTGTTAGCCACGGAGTATGGTCTCTCGGGAAGTAATAGAGAATGGGGATTATGTTCCCACAAGAGAAGAAGGCGAACTAAAGTTCAAGACAAAAGATGAGTTCAACAAAGACGACGTAAGGAAAATAACTCTTAACATCGAGCAATTCGATGCTCCAGAGTGCTCTTAGTCGAAGGAGTATTTCCGCATCTACAATATATCTACTTGCTAAGGAGATGTGGAAAGCTTTGGAAATGACATACGTGTCAACTATAAGTGGAGATAACTCCTCAGATGAAGCAAGTGAGGCAAAGGAAGCTGCAAACATGTGCTTAATTGCTGAGGGAGAAGAGCAATATGAAAACGATGATGAGGTATTTGATTCTGAACCTACCTATGATGAACTGCTTTCTGAGTATAATGAATTACATTCTGAATATAGTAAAGTTGTGAAAGAACTCATTATCTCAAAGAAGAAAATCAAACTGCTTGAAAAACAAGCTAAAGATATTTCTCCATCTTGCGAAAACATGATTTGCAAAACATGCCCTGTTCTTGAAACGAAAAATGTTTATCTTACCAAAACACTTGAGAAGTTCACTAACGGTAGTGAAATGCTCAATGTAATCTTGAAAGCTCAAAGATTTACAAATGATCGATCGGGCATTGGTTACAATCCTATTCTTGATAAAAGAAAAGGAAAAAAAGAAGATGGGAGGAAAATCTTATTTGAACTATTTTCAAATCTGTTCATACTTCAAATCCATTTGCTCATTGTAATTATTGTAACCGAAAGGGTCATAGCACATCATCTTGTTTTCATAAAAGGAAAGAAGGGATAAACCCGTTGGTAATTATCAATGGCTACCAAAGGGAACTTATGCTTCCCCTAAGGCTCGAACTAACCCGGAAGGACCCAAGTATAAATGGGTACCAAGATGTCCACCTAGTGCTTTATGTGTGCAGATTGATTCTCAAAAGAATGGACCTAGACGTACGGAAGAATAAGAGTCGAAGAGTTTCTCATGAACCGAAAACGAGATTTACATCGGTTAGGAGAACTCGTGGAGAAGCCATTGCCGCAACTTTATCCTCAAATCAAAAGAAGCAATGGACAAAAGCAAGAGGAGTATGTTCCACCTCAAGAACAAACTACCACAGAACACCATACAACTATCTTGGGGAAAACAAGAAAAGGAAATTCTCTCAAGTATCAAACAAGACACTTGAAGTCTATACCCTTTGAGAGAACTTTGCGACACCCATGGAAAGACATATGAAGAAGATGCGGTGGGTAAGCAAAGTCGATCCTCCAAGTACCTAAGGCTAAGGTATGCAAAGGTAAAACCTCCTATGCTACTTTCTGAAATATTCATTGAGGTTTTATATCTTGTAGTCTTAGGAATGAGCATTGCAAATTATTCTGAAATTGCTTTTTCACATCCCTTAAAAATCCACGTAATAAGTTTATTAAGTTTATAAGGAGATTGCAATGTTCAATAACTTAGTTCTTTATGCATACATGTTGAATTGAAAAGAAAATATCTATTTTATGCATAAAGCCAAGGTTAATTCATTATGCTCAATTTCCTCTTCATATTCGTAAGAGCATGTGAATTTTGGATTCTACAAGCTAAGATGATTGGATCCAAGTAAGGTTGGATACCAAGAAAGAAAAAGATTTATATGGCTTTGTAGGATCAGAGAAAGCTTCTCAAGAATGTAACATAGAGAAATGATCCAAGTCTTGAGAAAGTGAACAAGCAATGCTTGATGATGATCGTCGAAAAGGAAGACATCTACATCAATCTACCTCAATCAAGCAAGCTACTACAAGGACAAGAGGAATTATGGTGATATCTATTTCTTACCCCATACTATGATTGCATATCATTTTTGGGTAATGAATACTTGTCCATCATTGCATTCCATTAGCAATCAATCTTTTATGTTTTTTCAAAATGTTTTTGGATTGCTAAATGGACCGTAAATGAATTTGTGCATAACTTTCGAGTTTATGTTTTTGAAGTGCACAATTCTAAAATCTGTTTCAATTCACTTTGTTTTGTGAAAATGCATACATATGATTTGAAAACATATCCATACTTTAATTGCATTCAAATGATGTTTCAAAATTGGAAGTTAATATTGTATATTGAATGTCGGATATGCTTCAAATTTGTCAAGTTGATTTTCTCTGTCATTCACATATTGATCATCAGTATTTAATGCGATACTTGAATTCCTTATTCCTTATTCTCTAACTAGTTAGACCTCATATCTAACAAGTTGATCATCTATGAGTTTCAAGTTTATCTCTCATAACAGAATTCAATTTGTGAGTGTTATGCCTACTGCATAAATTCTTGTTGATCAAGTTATTCCAAGCTTTATGTTCATTAGTGCATTTAATGTTGATGCATTAACTTTTAGTGGAATAACTTACTAGGATAATATTTTGAAACTCTAGTCATTTGGGCTAATGAGTATGTGCTACATTATCCATGAATCCTAGTAGTCATTCTGTTACTCAAATACAATTAACTTTGTCTTCATCCATATTTTGAGTAACTATATCTCGCCTTGACTATTCATACATTTCTATGTTCAATTCTAAGAGGCAAGATTATCTCTTCGTCATAGCAAGGTCATTATGCATACGTATCTCTATTGTGCTAGCATGTCTTGCTAATGCATCATCCATATGATCTTTGCTCATGGGAAAACTCCTCTACTTGTTAAACTTCAATATTTGATGTGTTCTACAAAACTCGAAGCATACCGATATATTCATTAAACCTATTGACTTCCTCCATGTTTAGAGTGAGCATCAATTTCAAGCATGTTTCAAAAATGAATCTTTCATTCATGAAAATTTTGATTTCATAATGCATTATCATATTTTGAAAGAACATTCAAGATTTGAAACACTTTGTATATTTCATTATCATTCTTGAAAAATCCGAGCTCATTCATAAACTAAGAATTGATAAATGCTTATCTTTATGGATAAGATTTTCTTTGCTCAAACTTACATGTATTTTGTCAATGACATCATTTCTGCATAAAGTATATTTACAAACGTCATTGAGAAATAACATTATTGGTATAATTTAGTTATTACCCCTTTTGATTCATTGGCTCGAACTTATTTGATTGGGTAAAATTATGTTTTTGATCCTTGATTGTTATACTCTTTGCTCCAATATCATATTGTTAAATTATATAAGAGCTTAAGAGTTGTCATGTCTAATCTAGTATGGACTCAAGAAACATTGAGTACCAAAGAGCATATATTTGTTTTGCAGGATCTCTATTCCTGCTATGGAAAATAAGGATAAATAGAGGAAGATAAGCATGTGAGGTCCTCTCCTGAGAACAACAAGAAATGGCTATAAAGTCATGGACATCACATGAGTAACTAATCGAGCTATGTGGAAAAGGAACTTCAACAATCATACACTGAGCTTACTACAAACAATATTGAAGCTCGTCACTTTTGTGATTAAAAAGATTAGCTAGCCACAAATGATGCATCTATGGATTACAGAGGAATATGACTCAAGTGATTACGATATTACTTGAGTGAGGTATTGTATTATGAAAGAATATGCATATTGTATATCATAATCATGCTAGGCTAAATTTATTTCATTT